>OX465295.1:210000-2610000 GCA_949987735.1 Leucophora obtusa
TTTTTTTGGAAAAAGGTACTTTTTTTAGAAAAAAGTACTTTTTTTGGAAAAAGGTATTTTTTTGGAAAAAGGTATTTTTTTGGAAAAAGGTACTCTTTTTAGAAAAAGGTACTTTTTTTGGAAAAACGTACTTTTTATGGAAAAGGGTACTTTTTTTGGAAAAAGGTACTTTTTGTGGAAAAAGGTAATTTTTTTGGAAAAAGGTACTTTTTTTTGGAAAAAATGTACTTTTTTTGGAAAAAGGTACTTTTTTGGAAAAAGGTACTTTTTTTGGAAAAAGGTACTTTTTTTTGGAAAAAGGTACTTTTTTTGGAAAAAGGTACTTTTTTTGGAAAAAGGTACTTTTTTTGGAAAAAGGTACTTTTTTTGGAAAAAGGTACTTTTTTTGGAAAAAGGTACTTTTTTTGGTAAAAGGTACTTTTTTTGGAAAAAGGTACTTTTTTTGGAAAAAGGTGCTTTTTTTGGAAAAAGGTACTTTTTTTGTCCCCTTTTTGCCCCTCCCGATAAGAATTTCCAAAAATTCCGTCTCAACGGACGTCTACACCGGACGAGGAACCTACATACCAAATTTCAACTTCATAGCTCCAGCAGTTTGAGCAGGCCGTCAAGGGGGAGACTTTTTCCCTTTTTTGCCCCTCCCTGTAAAAATTTCCAAAAAATCCCGCCTTGGTGGATGTCTACGATAGTGGAGGAACCTTTATACCAAATTTTAACTTCCTACCTCCAGCGGTTTGGGCAGGTCGTCAAGGGGGGCTCTTTTCCCCTTTTTAAACCCCATTTTTACAACGTCCCTGTCCAAAATTCTTGAAAGTACTTTCTAGAAAAGTTAGCCCCTACTCCAAGGAACACATATCTAAAATTTCAGCTTTCTAGCCAAAGGGGTTTTGGCAGGCCGTCAAGGGGGAGACTTTCCACCTTTTTGCCCGTTCCGGTAGGAATTTCCAAAAATCCCGTCTTAGCGGACGTCTACGCCGAAAGAGGAACCCACATACCAAATTTCAACTTCCTAGCTTCAGCGGTTTGGGCTGGGCGATGTTCAGTCAGTCAGTCACGTTATTCTTTTATATATAGTGATTATAGATTTTCCTCTTTTGATGTAACATCTTCCGGGGGTAATCTTTAATTTATAATATTTTCTGACGTCAGTGTTCTTAATCGGAACATATATACTGGACTTTTAATTATACCCTACACCACTATGTGGTCATTATACCCTACACCACTATGTGGTCAGGGTATTATAAGTTTGTGCTGATGTTTGTAACACCAAAAAATATTGGTCGTAGACCCACCTTATAGTATACCGATCGGTTCAGAATTTTTTTTTTTATTTCGATTTAACGATGTCCGTCTGTCCGTCCGTCCGTCCCTCCGTCCGTCCGTCCGTCCGTCCGTCCGTCTGTCTGTCTGTCCATGCAATCTTGTACGCACTCTACAGGTCGCACCTATTAAGATATTTTGATGAAATTTGGTACGCAGACCTATGTTGGCCCAAGGACGAACAAGTTTGATTTTTTTGAACATCGGTCCATGTTTAGACCTAGTGCCCATATAAGGGTCCTACCAAAATTATATTGTTTATACGCTGCAGGTCGTAAATATTAAGATATTTTAACGAAATTTGGTACACAGACCTATGTTAGCCCAATACCGCAGCCTATTGATTTTGGTGAACATCGGTCCATGTTTAGACCTAGTGCCCATATAAGGGTCCTACCAAAATTATACTGTTTATACGCTGCAGGTCGTAAATATTAAGATATTTTGATGAAATTTGGTACACAGACCTATTTTGGCCCAATAACGCAGCCTATTGATTTTGGTGAACATCGGTCCATGTTTATACCTAGTGCCCATATAAGGGTCCTACCAAAATTATACTGTTTATACGCTGCAGGTCGTAAATATTAAGATATTTTGATGAAATTTGGTACACAGACCTATTTTGGCCCAATAACGCAGCCTATTGATTTTGGTGAACATCGGTCCATGTTTAGAACTAGTGCCCATATAAGGGTCCCCCCAAAATTGGCTTGGTTACAAACTGCAGGTCGCAAATATTAAGATATTTTAATGAAATTTGGTGCGCTGACTCACATTATAAAAAATTTTGACACAAGCCCCATTTTAACCTATTCGAATTTCGGATCCAAACAATACACCAGAGTGGTGTAGGGTATTGTATAGTCGGCATGCCCGACTTTAACCTTTTTACTCGTTTTCTTTGAATTGATGCTGCTTATTCATTTCTTTGTTTTTAGCCATATTCTGTGCCTTATCTTTCATTGATCTTGTTGTAACTTTTAGTATGTTATTATCTTCTTTTTTCTATATATAAAAGAATAACCTGACTGACTGACTCAACATCGCCCAGCCCAAACCGCTGAAGCTAGGAAGTTGAAATTTGGTATGTATGTTCCTCTTTCGGCGTAGACGTCCGCTAAGACGGGATTTTTGGAAATTCCTACCGGAACGGGAAAAAAGGGGGAAAGTCTCCCCCTTGACGGCCTGCCAAAACCCCTTTGGCTAGAAAGCTGAAATTTTAGATATGTGTTCCTTGGAGTAGGGGCTAACTTTTCTAGAAAGTACTTTCAAGAATTTTGGACAGGGACGTTGTAAAAGTGGGGGTTAAAAAGGGGAAAAGAGCCCCCCTTGACGGCCTGCCCAAACCGCTGGAGGTAGGAAGTTGAAATTTCCCAGTCAGAAATCGCCAGTGGTACAAAAAATCAAGCACTGGCATACCACTGGGTAACCACGGTGTTAAAAATAAATGACTGGCAGAACACTCATTTGGGACGCTTTGCCAGCGTTTGAAAAAAGCGTTTTACCAGTATTTGTTTTACAAAAATTTCGGTGGTTTATAAAAAAAACCACTGGCAAAGAATTGGCTTAGAGTGATATGCCAAGGTACTTTTTTTCGAGGTATCTTTTTCCGAAAAAAGTACCTTTTTCGAAAAAAAGTACCTTTTTACAAAAAAAGTACCTTTTTCCAAAAAAAAGTTCCTTTTTCAAAAAAGCTCAATCGGCGATTAACATTCTGCAAACGAATATAATGATGATGATTTTCCTTTTTGCAAAATATTTTCGCGATTTCTTTTTTGCAAACTAAGAACCAAACTTTGGTGTGGAAATTGGTACTATATTCCCAAGAATAAAGATTTAAAAAAACCACGCTTAAAAAATTGCAAAATAACCACGGAAAAGGGCGAAAAAGGCTTTATGGTACAAAAAATTAATTAAAAAAACTAATCAGCGATTTACATTCTGCAAACAAATACATTGATGCAAAAATTTTGCTTTTTGCAAATTTTATTTTTCGCGATTTCTTCTTTGGGCTGGTATTCAAGAAGCCTGTTATTCTATACCAAAAGAAAGATGTCAGAGATTAGTTGAGAGTATGCAAAGAAGATGCGAAGCGGTTATATTAGTGTAATATTAACGCTAAAAAAATAATAATTGTTTTAAAAACCCAAAACAAGACAAATCCCAGGACAGATCCCTGAACTTTGTTTTTTATGAGAGTTCAGTAACCTGTCCTAGGATTTGTCTTGTGACATGTCACAAGGGGTCAATTTCCCCCTCCTATGACAACGCCATGTAAAAGTGACCAGTCTATTTCATATAAAGGGGCCAGTTCGGTGACAGTTTGTTAAAATTTCCCGTAGGGTATATAACCACATATCTGGTAATTCTTTTCTACACTGGGTATGTTGACGCAATACAGAAAAATTTTATTGATGGAAAGATGTTTTAAATGAGGATTGAATGCGATTTAGGCCGTTTTTAGGACGTAGATTTTCCTTAAACTTAGAATAACACAGTTTGTAACAGAAATCCTTCTTTTGTGGTTTATTTTATTTTATTTCAATAAAGACCAAAATTCAAAACGACAAAAAGTTGTTTAGAAAATTTTTTTCCTAATAAACTTGGAAATAGCTGACAAAATAAATTTTCAGATTAACTCCACATTACAAAAATTTCTCGGAGCAACTTTTTCTAGTTTAGAGTTTTGGTCTCTCTTATAAAATGTGTCTTTCTTCTAAAATATAAAAATCAACTCCAAATTCTAATATGATATTGTCATATTAGATTTTATTTGTTGTTTCAAAAAGGGGTTGATCATTTTCACGATAGACAATACAATTGTTTCGTAGGCATCACCCTACTCTTCAGTTGTCCGCAATAATCAACCCCTTTTTGAAACAACAAATAAAATCTAATATGACAATATCATATTAGAATTTGGACTAGAGGTAGAAGAATATTCTAACTAAATATATGAAGATATAGAAAGTCCGAAAAAACTGTTTTTGTATTTTTAATGCAAAAATTAAAATAATTGTTGAAAATAAGCACACCACGGCTAAAATCTCATTCAAATATTATTTTGTTTTGAGTTTAAAGTTAGTTGTTTTTACAAAATGTATTGACAACAAACATACATATAAATAGTACCCAAAGGGTACTTTTATGTAATTGTTGCTTTCAAAAAGGAGTTGATTTATAGCTGGTTTTACCAAATCAGACAGTTCATATACGAAAGTACAAATTCTCATCCCGTTGATTTTTTGTACCTTATGTAATATGACAATATCATATTAGAATTTGGACTTGAGGTAGAAGAATATTCTAACTAAATATATGAAGATATAGAAAGTCCGAAAAAACTATTTTTGTATTTTTAATGCAAAAATTAAAATAATTGTTAAAAATCAACTTTCACAATAATTTTTTTTTTCACGGAAAAAATAACTGAACTTAAACCAACGATATAATTAAAAGACTACCCAACTCTCCCTACCTCTGTTAAATCACTCTATTCTTAATTTGTATCGAAAAATTCAGCCATAAGAATTACACACGGCTGCAATGTTCGTTCGATACAAACTGTTAATGTTCGAAAGAGGCGATGAAAACCGCCTGCTTAAACCGTATTTATTTTTTCAACATAAGTTTGTCTAATATTTCTTTTTAAATTTAAAAGTAAAAATAGTTCTTTCGACCTTTAATTCCACAACGAAAATAATTTTTTTTCCTTATTTATTTCTTTAAAATAATTTTTTAATAAATAGTATTTTGTCAAATATTTGAAAAATAGATGTCAATTTCAATTATGTATACGTCAAAGTGCAAAATTCAAAACCAGATCCACAATTTCTAAGTTTTTTTCTTAATTTTTATAGCGCAATTAAACTTTGTATAATTAGATATCATGTCATATATAATTATATATAAAATTAATACAATTTTCTATTAACTTTGTTATATATTGTCATACAAGGTTGTTTATAGAAGCTTATACGCCATTATATATAATTATATATAAACTATATCGCAGATCGCTTAATATATGGCTGGAGACCAAATCCCATATGATTATATATAACGTCATATCAAACATACCCGAGTAAAAAAGAGTATATATAACATATATTTTTTAATATTAAAATATATGATAATATAAAATATTGTGTGCGACCTTATATGTTTTTATATGATGATATATTAGAAATTTTTTTAGAAATTTTCTCATATGTAATCATATTAAATCATACATCAGTATTTGCTTTATTGCAAATTGTATATATAGGAATATATTGTTGATAAAACCGTTAAAAATTTTATATATAAATAGATACGAAAAATATTTTTAATTTTATTTTTTATATAACAATATCGTCGGCTTGCCTGCAAGTAGTGTTATGTGTTCTTTAACGGGTTTTAATATTTTTTTAATATATTTCATTGACATCATATGCTTTAATAATGATTGTAATAAATAAGGTCGTGAATCATTAGGGCATATGTCAATAAAATATCTTAAAAGGATAATATAAATCAGTTTTTTCGCTCTCCTGAAAACCTGTTAAAACCAAAAACATACCACTTCTTGCAGGCAAGCCGACGATATATTAGTTAATATCAGACCCAAGTTCGAGATTAACGAATATATTCGAGATTAATGTAATATTTGATCAAAAACAATTTTTTATATGTTTTACTCAATTTTTGAATTAAATTAATATTTTCTGAGCTTTTTTACTTCTAGCAGTTTTTTTTTTTTTAATTTAAAAAATCCAATTTAAAAAAAATTAACATTTAAAATCATGGCCCGGCTCGTAATGGGTTAATAAGTCTAGGCATGTTGCATATCATGGGAAAGGTATTTCAAGTACCTTTCCAACGATATATATATTTTGTTCTGGTCCGATAAGTTTTGAGTGGAGAAATAAGCCATTGAATATTGTTGTAGATCTTCTTCAGCTCCATAAATCGGGAACTATGAGCCTCCAACAAAAAAGAAGTACATTGCCGGGCTAACCATTAAAATTTTATTTAAAATAAAAAAAAGCTTAACATATTTAAAAAAAATTTCTAAGTCCAAAGAAAATTCCCATATTTGATAAAAAATTATCTAGTTTTTAAAGAATAACAGATTTATACATTAACGTCTTTAATAGTTCCTCATTATCAACAATAGCCCTCGGCTGACAGTCAGGCATGTGATGATGGATCTGTACAATACCAATTATTTTTTATTTCCTAATTTAGATGTGCGGCGTCAAATAAAACGATAAATAATAATTTGAAGCCAATTTGATTTTCGCGAAACAAATTATTCTAGATTGAAAAACTGTTCGTTTTCGATTTTCATCACACCCCTGAGTGTGGAGGACCCGAAATCCTGCTGCCCTCCAATTCAAAGTTTTTTTATCATTTAAATTTAATCATATCGTATTGTATTAACTTATATCCAATTTGATCGGGACAAAATTCGGATATAAGTTTATCATTTGATATAACTTTGTATCCTTGTAAATACAATTATATCTAATATGATACAATTTAATATGACCATTTTTCGGATGAAATTATATCCAGTTACATATTGCAAATATATCCATTCACATATAATTTTATATACACTTTTTTACTCGCCCGAGTAAAAAAGTTTTGATATAATCATATATTATTTTATGTAATTACATATAGTAACTTATAGTTAGATATGGCCACATATGCTTTTAAATTGAAGCATATAGACTTTTATATAGTCCTATATTAAATATTTTTTCCTCAAAGGTTTTAATATTGAGACATATGTGATTTTATATTATTACATACTGGCCTACATATAAGTGTATGTGCTATATATAAGTACACAATGTAATATATAAAAGATATAATTAGATATACGTTTATATATAATTTAGTATGACACTATACATAATAATATAAAACTATATATGGAGCCATTTAAGAAATATTATATAATAGGTGTTATATATGGTTATATATTGACGCATAAGAACCCATATATAACTTAGTATGGTTTCATATCTACAATATTTCATGATTTCTTTTATATATAACGATATAACGTTCTTTATAAAATCATTTTTAATTATATATCATCCCACATTAGCAATTTTTTCAAAGTGATTTTATATAAAAATATATGTATAAGGTCCTTTTAAAACCGTATTGTGTTAAATGTGGTTCCATATAAAAAAATGATTTTGAACTAGTTTTAGATTTAGTAATTACTAGGGATTGGCGCATGACACGATCGTGAGTGAAGTTATTCACAAGTGATCGTGAGTAATAATTACTATACCAAAGTAATTCGCCCGTGAGCGTGAGAATATATAATTCGTACGTGAGCGTGAGTAAGAATATATAACCCGTGCATGATTCGTGTGTGAGTTTATTTTTTGCATCATATGTTTTTAGTAATTTTTACTGTTTTGCGTGAGAATTTTCTGATTGTGAGTAAATTTTTAATATACTCATGTCTGCGTGAGTAAGACACGAAATACTCGTGCGTGAGTAATTTGTTTTTGTTTAGGAGCGTGAGTCAAAATGGATAACGCGCCCATAAAATTAACAATACTGAAGCTTTAATATGGAATTCTCTATACTACTTGGTTGTATATCACAATCCTATTAAGTTAAAAATTTCAGTGTTGTTAACCTTATTTTAAAATTACTAAAAACAAAGAAAAATTTGTTCATATTTAATGCACTGTCATGGTAAATCTGGATAAAAGTAATGGAAGATTTATCGAAATTATAGGATATCCAGTAGACCTGGGGTTAATCATTACATTTTGTAAATAATTACACATTCATTTACACAATTACATGTAATTGTAATTGAAAAAAACTCAATTACAATTACAAATTATTTGTAATTGTAATTCAAAAAAGAACAATTACAAGTAATTTGTAATTTGAAAAATGTCAATTACATTTTTTGGGAAAATAAATAATGACAAAAAGCACAAGTTAGGGGTAAGCCCAACATGACGTATTCTTTTTATACGCATCCATCCATGCCTATGCAACTTATCCCAGTCAGATTTTTCTACAAAATTTTAACAAAAAACACTTTTTAATTCTAAATGTAATTGAAATCACTTTCAATTACAATTACTAGTAATTTGTAATCGAAAATTTTCAATTACAATTACTTGTAATTTCAATTACAAGTAATTGTAATTGAAATCCCTCAGGTCTGATCTCCAGATATTGTATATCTTTTTTTATTTAAAAATATAATTTTGTATATTGTTAGATATGATCATATATATTATGGTAAAAATATAGGGTTAATATTTAGGTATAATTGTATCAAACTATGTCCACTTTTATAACATTTTATATAATTTTATACAAAAAGATATAATTTTATGTAATTGGATGAGGACAAAATTCGGATACAATTGTATCATATTGTATCGAATTGTATCAAATTGTACCAAATTGTATACAATTGTATACAATTCGATACAATATGATACAATAAGACGTTCTCATTTTTCGGATATAATTATATCTAATTACAGGGAAGATTATATATAATTAAATATAACTTTATATGGCTCCATATCATTTTTTTTTACTTGGGCGGGTATTTATAAAACCAAAGTCCTAATATAAATGTATATGGTTATATAAAGCCACGCATATAAACATTTATAATTATATCAAATTATATTAGATTATATGAAAACTTTTTTAGTCGGGTAGTAAAAATTTATTTTAATAAAAATTTATTATATTAAAAAATATTTTATTAAAAATTTATTTTATTAATAATTTATTTTATTAAAAATTTATTTTATTAAAAAATTATTTTATTAAAAATTTATTTTATTTAAAATTTATTTTATTAAAAATTTATTTAAAAATTTATTTTATTAAAAATTTATTTTATTAAAATTGTATTTTATTAAAAATTTATTTTATTAAAAATTTATTTTATTTAAAATTATTTTATTAAAAATGTATTTTATTAATAATTTATTTTATAAAAAATTTATTTTATTAAAAATTAATTTTATTAAAAAATTATTTTATTAAAAATTTATTTTCTTTAAAATTTATTTTATTAAAAAATTGTTTTATTAAAAATTTATTTTATTAAAAATTTATTTTATTGAAAATTTATTTTCTTTAAAATTTATTTTATTAAAAATTTATTTTATTAAAAATTTATTTTATTAAAAAATTGTTTTATCCCGGTTAAAAATCTTAATATGGTGTCATACATAAGTATATCTTTTTTGATAAATCCCCAAATACAACGACATACAACTTGATCCGAAAAATGGGTCATCTACATGTGTCTAATTATATCAAATTAGATATAATTTGATACAGTTTGATCCGAGATTTGACAATATCCAGGCCATCAAATTATATCTAATTCGATATAAAAATATCTGATTTTATAAAATTTTGTCTAATAGTAGGCATACTTTTTATGCATACCAGCTATTAAACTGACATTGAAATGTCTATGGTTTTAACAATTTTAAAAAGCGGTATAATCCTGTCAAAAGTGTAATGGCTGGTCAGATTAAGTACACTAATAGAAAACAGCCTGTAAAGAGGTTTGCTAAAAATTAGCTAAAAATTACCTTGCTTCAAAAACTGCTGAAATAAACAGATTTTCTTTGCTAAATATTAGTAAGATAATAATAGCAAAAATAAAGCTGTTAAATATACAGAATTTTAGTAGTATTTGAGCTAAATTTTAGTTAATTGAAATAAAAATTTACTCTGCTAAAATCAGTACAAATTTTGCTGAATAAAAAAACACAGAAAAATTTTAAATTGCTTTAAGAGGATAAAAATAAATTTTTGTGAAAGCATTTGCCCATGTATGGTATATACCTTTGTTTTAACTGTCATTTTCAGTAGATTCTACCGACAAACTTTTGTGAGTGTTCCTTCTTGAGTCCATTTATAAAATTAAGTCTGTTCCACGTCGTTTACGCGGTAACACAATTTACCCGAAACAACTATTTACACACAATTTTGACAATAGAAACACTTTTTGTTAAAATTGGGTGCCCGCGGTAACGTACGTGGAACAAAGCTTTTACAGTTACGGACAAAATAATAGGGTCAATTATTACCACTGTATGTCCAAAATAAAAAATCATTCGTCAAATTCTAAATAAAGAATTGATTGAAAAACAAACTCGGGTTGAACAAGCACACATATGTGTATGTAATGTAGAATGATTTGTTGTTTTTGTACATACCTTGTGTGGTTTTCATGCAATGTACCCCACTGCGTCCAAACTTGGCACGTACTACACGATCTGTGCCAGACAAATAAATATACCATTGCCCGGACAATGTAACTCCATTGCTGGTGAGAATATCCTGATTATCAAAGCCAGAGGTCAATTTTAACAATTCTTCTTTTGTAACCTAAAATAAAAAAATAAGTATTTATAAAACAGTTTCGCTGAAAAGCAAGCTGCCAGTTTAAAGAACTTGAAAATTTTTAATTTGGGCCAAATTTGTCACTTCTTAAACATTTTAACATTTTCTTTTTTTAATATTCGTACACAAATTTTGCGTTCATAAAAAGATATTAGTTGCTTCAAAAAATTGTTAGTATCCTCCCGAGTATTCAGTTTCCGCTTCGGAGTTCGGCCATGTTCGGTGTTCGGCCGAACATATTATCCAAGATTTAGCTCTCAACCCTCTAATGCATAAGGCCGCCTAAAGGCGGTCTTCAGACACAGTTTTTGGATAAATAACAATATTTTATTAATCAAGTTATATTATATCCATAGAAAACTTAACTGTCTACGTTTTTGCCTTGGAATTTTTCTTTGTATACGGAACGGTTTTCAAGCGAGAAGCATGTAAAGTGAAAATTTAGAAAATTTGAAAAAATTAACTTTTTAAAACAGAAAAAAATATTTGAAAAATTGTTAAAAGTACATTTACGATCTGGCGTACATTACCGATAATAACAAAGCTAGTTTAAAGTCTCTAATTGTAAAATCAGTTAAAAATTTTTCTCCAGGACTCACATGATAACGTTTTACAAATATCTAACTCAAAAACTAGCAAACAGATTTTCTTAAAATTAAACACAGATTATATACTTAGAGGTAGTAGTAAGCAGAACTAATTTCTTCAAAATTTATTGATGTTTAGTACCAAATTCGCCAAATTTCGTAAATATGAAAAAGCGAAAATCGCCATAACTTTTGAAATAATAATAATTGATCAACAATTTTCGGTACGTAATTTTATTTTATTGATAGTGTTATTTACAGCAAAAACCGAAATTATTTGAACACTGGGTTTCAAGATACGTCTTCAACCTTTGTTGTGCTATATCGCCTAAATAAAGCGATAAATTAAAATTTTAATATTTGTTCAATAGTAGATTTTCAACGGCAAATATATGGTTTAAATATTATTGTAATCAGAAGAAAGAGCATTAGAGGATTAATTGTGCGTAGTAACATACTGAAATGCACTAATTTAACTTAATTTTTATTTTTGGATCGAAAACTTTGAATAGCTATTATTTTAAATTATAATTTTTTGAATGAATAAAATTTATGGTTTGGTGTTACTAAATATTAGGTTTAGTAAATACGTAAACTAATTCCAAAGTCATCCCTGAAAACAATTTATTAGAAAGAGCTTTATGTTAGTGAAAAAGTGTTCACTTTTGCTCCATAGTGTATATATTATCTTAAAAAGATGGAATCAAGTGTATTTTTTCTGTATAAAGCACCGTAAGTTGTTTGAGTTTCACGTGAAAAAACTGTTATACTCCATATAAAAAAATAATTTTTCACAACAATGAGTTTCACGTAAAAATTGTGTAGACTTTCATGGGGTTTCTAGAAGACGTTCGGTGTCACACGAATGAGTGACTACATGTATTTTGTTTTTGTATTGCATGTATTTTGTTATTGTATTTTCGTTCGTGTGGAGCGAAACTTCATCTAGACACACCATCTTTGTTTTCACGCAAATTTAATACATAAGACTATTATTTTTCTTGTGGAAAAGTGGCGTTTTGTGTTTATTGTGATTGTGGCTTTCTAATTACATAAAAAAAAGTTTCATTTTCAGAACTTAAATTACTTTTTAAGGCCTTCAAAGATTGAGTGAAAATTTTCCACGTGAAAAACAACTTACAGTGCTTTACATATCAAAAACTTTTTGTTTAAAACATTTATTTTGCCAAATTTAGCTGCACATCAACGTTTTTCATAATGTTTTTTCCAAATAGCATATAGGTATATTTGATGTATAAATAGTTCTACAACTGCGACGATCTTCTATGACTCATGAAACGATATTTCATAACAAAATACAAAAATAAACCACCATTAACTTCGAAACATTTGTTATTCGTTTAGGATATCTTCAAAAGTTTAAGTTACATTATGTGCGTTCCCGTACGTTACCGCGGGTACCCGCGGGATCACAAAACAGCCCAAACAACTACAATTTACACGCAATTTTGAGTACGGGAACGCCTTTGGACTAGTTTGGGTAACCTCGGTAAAGTACGGGAATAAACATATTATCATACAAGTACATAATTCGTACTGCTGATTATTCAATTATATTACCCCGGAAATTTTTTGTTTCGAGTTTATAAAATTACAGTAACCAAACGCAGTTTTTTCTAATAATAGAACAATTTGTTCAAAATATGGTGCATATTATATAAATTATTTAAATATTTGTTTTTAAATTTTCCTCCAAATTAGTACCCCAGGGTTTTAATAAAAAAAAACTGATGTGTGTATAGAAGGAAAAAGGCATTTCGTTAATATCACAGTACAACAAAGTAATAAAAATTTGATCCATCGGGATCATTTCTATAGACTTTGGGACGCAGATCACGAATATGGCACTAGAATTTTAAAGTTAGCTATAGTTTAAGAAATATTTGCAAAAACGATTTTGTAGGAAAATTAAATTTTTTAAGAAACCTTTTTCAAAAAAATATAAAATTGAAAGTAATAACGCTATTTTTTCAACATTTTAAAATGCTGCGATAATATTCCCTATATATGCATTTAAAATTGAAATTTCTCTTTTTTCACGATTTCGTTAATAAATAATCTGCGAAGAAAGGAGTATCTAATATTTGAATTTATACATCTCATGTTACTTAATTTACCAAAAAAAATTCGCATTTTATGTTTTAATTTAAAGTTAATATTCACTAAACCTGAAAAAGACTGAATTTTTTAATACCTAAAAATTAAGGAGTCTGTGACAAATCTTAAAATATAAAACCCATTCAGAAATATAAAACATATACACTTAAGTCTCTTTTTATGCAGTTTTTTATGCCGATTTGAAGATATGCGGTTTTGAAATCGACTTTTTTAAAAATTTTATAATAGTAACTAGATCTAGTCTGATTTGCAAATTTAATGTGTTTATAACTTTTGAGGAAGGTTTATTCTTCTTCTTAACCTCAAACCTACTAAATTAGAATTAATAAAAATACATATTAATGACAATATTAATTGTATTTGGTTTATACGACGCGTTTGAAAAAACCACACTTTACTTTTTATTTAATTTAAAATAAAATAAAAAAATTCGTCTTATTTTTTAAAGGGTTTCTTAAAAGAAATGGATAAAACCAAGAAAAAAAGACAGTAACTTCGTTAGAAACAAAAAATGGTCATTTTAGACCGCATAGAAAATTGTGATATATATGCATCTATTGGAAAATATTTTAAACTTCGAGAATCTTCAATAAGCGCAATTAAAATGAATGAGTCTCAAACAAGAAAATCTGTTATTTCTGGCTCACAACTGAGTTTAATATTGTCATCGAATTCTCGGGAATACGATCGTATTCTCATTAATACACAAGTGTGGACATATGTGGATGCATGTATGCAGATTTATGTATCCATGTATGGAAAAGCATTCATGATTATGATCATGCACGAACATACATTAAACCAGTATGAATCCAAATATGTAGATTTTTAGCCGGGGTATTATTTTTTATTAATTTTTTGTTTTTTTGGTATGTCGATACCCTATATTCAATACTCTATATACAGAAGTCTATATCTGCATATAAATTTAAATTATTTGAATTCTATAAGGTATACATAAGTTTTTGAGAATATCTTTTTTCGCAAATTTTGTTTTTTTTTTGCAACTAACCACTAAACTTTATTTTAGGAGATGTGCATTATATTTATTTATTTATTTATTTATTTATTTACAGAATTTACTAGCATAATTAATTATGATAGTAAATATACTATGACTAAGGCACTAACGACATTGGTTTTTGACCTTAATTTGTTTAAAAACAAAATAACTTATATTATATAAGGTGGTATATTTTACACAGTTTTAGTATATTATGCACTGCATTGATATTTTCTATGTCAACGGTTTTAAGGAGGTATGTTAAACAAACTCTACCTAGTAAGGTAAGTTGTGCTTCTTGTATGATTCTGCAGTTGAAGATTAAATGGTTTATGTTTAGGACTGATGTATTGCAAAGGGGGCATTCCTCTGGCCCGGAGTTATTGAAGAGATACCGGTGTGTGATGTAAGTGTGTCCAAGCCTTAATCTTATATATTTTTGTAGATCCAGTCTTGTTGCATTTGTAGGATAGATTGGTTGGGATTTGTTTGGGTTGAATTGTTTGTAATAATGTTGGTAGTTATTCCATTCGTCCATTTCCATCTTCGAAAGATTTGAAGTAATAATTTTAGTTATGTCTTTTTTATTTGTTGAAGGGTATTGAATTATAGGTGCATGTGTTGCATATTTTGCTGCTTCGTCGGCTAGAGTGTTACCTACAATTCCAATGTGGCTAGGGATCCACATAATTTTGAATTTAGTGTGAAATTTTATTAAAATGTCTCTTATTTTCGAAATTGTTGTGTTTTTGTTCTTAACATTTTGGATAGCCATTACTGCAGATTTGGAATCTGAGCATAGCAGAAATTTTCCGCGCATTTTCTTGTATTTGTTTAGTGCGTAAAAGATTGCTGTTGATTGAGCTGTGAAAATTGAAGCTCTATTATCTAAAATTGCTAGATAATCTGTGCTTAAGTTGTCATTAATAACAGCTAATGAGGTAGAGGTTTCAGTTTTCGAGCCATCGGTGTACAACATTTTCCAGTTGGTGTTTTTGTAAGTGGAGGAGATCTCCTTGAATAGGGATAGATATGTGTTGTTGGATGTACGTTCTTTGGAGAGGTCCATTAAGTCATGAATAAAGCAGCTGTTTTTTAACTTCCAAGGCGGTTCGGTTGAAAAATACACTTTTTGTGGCTTGGTGTTTATGTCCATTTCTTTTGCAAGTTTCATGGCTAGGCATATAGTTGATGGATAGCGAAGCGGGAGTTGTGAAGAGATATGGGATATACGTTTTAGTAGGTGTTGTTCTACTGGAAATATTATTTTAGTAATTAGATTAGAAGTGAGATATTTGAATCTTTGTGGTATTGTAGGTAAACCCGATTCGGCCATTAGATTTTTAATTGCGGTGGTTCTCAACGCTCCAAGGCTGATTCTGATTGCTGAGTTATATATTGGGTAAATTTTTTTTAATTGGGATTTTGAGGCCTTACCGTATAGCCCGTAGTCTATTTTTGATAAAATGAGGCTACGAACTGTGCTTAAAGTAATTGTAGGATGGGAGTTACTTTTTTTCGCTGCGATGCATTTTATTAAATTATGACGAGGCTGTAGAGATTTTTTTAGATTATCAATATGCGAAGACCATGTAAAGCTTTTGTTGAATATGACGCCCATTATTCTTAGGGAATTGACCATTTCGATTTGATTGCCTTGTATTATAATGTTGTTGCTGTCGCAGGATTTCTTTTTACAAATGTGTAGACATTTAGTTTTCGGAATAGATATTCTGTATTGTTACACCAATCATCTAAGTATGTGAAGAGGTGGTCAATTTCCTGTTGAAGGTTAAAATTTTTACTTTGCTTGGAGATAATGTATAAGTCATCGGCGTAGATAACATGCTTAAAGTAAATATTATTGGAGATGATCTTGTTTAGTTTATCTGTAGCAATCTGAAATAATACGACTGAAAGGGGAGAGCCCTGGGGAATGCCGTTATAGAGGGGTTTTATAGATGAATAAACATTGTTTATTTTAACCCTTAATTTCCTTTGTGATAGAAACCCATGTACAAATTTAATGATTTTTTCACCAAGTTTCCATTCTTTTAATTGGGATATTATGGTGTGTATACCGATGCGGTCAAACGCTTTCTCGAAATCGATGGAAATGATTGAGAGATGATTTCTGTGGGATAATGTGGATGCGGTTATATGGTCTATATAAGTGAGAGCATCCATTGTCCCTTTATTTGGTTTGAAGGCGACTTGGAGATTGCTCAAAAGTTTGTGTTTTAGAAGGAACCATGTTATTCTTGTGGCAACTATTTTTTCAAGAAGTTTAGAAACGCACGGGATCAATGAGATGGGACTATATCCTTCTATAGAGTTTATGTCCTTCTTAGGTTTGGGCAATGGTATTACCGTAGACGTTTTCCATTGTTGAGGTATAATACCAGCGTTGAAAATGCCATTGAACAACTGAAGTATTAAATGTTTTATATTCAAAGGTGAATTTTTTAGCATTGGGTACTATATTTTGTCGAACCCAGGGGTTTTTCCTTTAAGTGTTCGTAGAGTAGATTGTAATTCAAAAAGTGATATATCTTCTTCTAATAGTTTTGCAGCATTATTTAAAGCATAGTCAACATCAGTAGTAACCATGTTTTTGTTACGTATAAAGACTACATTGAAATTGTCATCACTAGATTGTTGTGACCACTTTTCCGCAAAGCAGTTAGCAATATCCGCAGGATCATACCAGCTTTGGTTGTTATGATCAATATGCCGAATGTAGTTAAATGTATCAATACCGTTAAGTCTACGTAAGTTATTCCAGATTTTAGTTATTGGTGTGATTGGGTTAATTGAGCTTGTGAAAGCAAAAAAAGACTCTCTTTTAGCAATTTTACACTCACGTTTGAAACGCGCATTTGCTTTTTTGTAATTTATTCTATTTTCTGTGCTAGGGTGTTTTTAAAATTCGTTAAACAACTTTTGCTTAGAATCGCGAAGCAGGTTTAGCTCTGTATTCCACCAATGTGAATACTTTTTGCTTTTTCGATTTTTGTAGTGTGCAATCGCTGCATTGGCGGCAGCTATTAAAATTTTTTGTAGTCTGGCAGCTTCTTTGTTGATGTTTGAAGAAAAATGTGTATGTGGTGTATTACTAAGCGTTCGTTGAAACTTTACCCAATCTGCTTTCTCGGTGTTGAAACGTGTGCGATTATGGTTTGTAGAACTGATTGTGTGATTATTTGCCTTAATTTGTATGTGAATAGGAAAATGATCACTACCGTGTAGCTGTGAATCGATGGTCCAAGAGGAAATTGGGGCAATGTCTGCCGACACAAAAGATAGGTCAACATGTGTAAATGTAGATCTTGTTGAGAGATGTGTAGCAGAGCCATCATTTAGTAAAATCATGTTTGTTTGAGCTATTAGATTTTCAATTACTTTGCCTTTGGGTAATGTAGATGGCGAGCCCCATATTGTTGAATGTGCATTAAAGTCCCCTAAAATGATTGTGCGTTGGTTATTGTTTGTGAACCAAGATGTTAGTTCCGTGACTGGAAGTGGTTCCGATGGATTCAAATAGAGAGAGATGAGTTTTAGTTTAAAGCCAATAAAGACATCGGCAATAGCAGAAAAATTATTTGAGGATGGTATTAGATTGTGTTTTAAATTATTTTTTATGAATAGTCCGGTACCCCCATGACTCGACCTGTTAGCCATGGATAGGTACGAAACATATCCATTAAGTTGTATATGATTGGCTAAATGATGTGTTTCTTGAAGAGCAATAATATCTGGATTATTGTCGCGTATTAAGATTTGAAGTTCATGTAGGTTATTATTGTACCCATTTAAATTCCACTGTAGGATGTTGAGTGACATAGGCTAAATATAAAATTAAAAATAAGGATATGTTGTATGTTATTAGTGCTCCATATTTAAATCAGCTGAGTCGATTTCATTCCTTCTACTTGTAATTCTTGCTGGTGTTGATAAAGTGTTATAATGTAAGGTGTTGTTTTTTAGTGTGTTGTTGTCGTTTGATGTGTTAGAAGGGTGTTCTGTGGGTTTAGTTAATTTATTTGTTGCGATCTTGTTATTAGTTGTGTTGGTTGTATTTGTTTTTGTTGTTTGTAAATTTTTATTTCGTTTTAATATAGTGTCTATGTTTTCAGAGAGAGTTTTCAATGTTTTCTTAAGCTGCCTACACACTAGGGAACATACTCAAAAAAAGAGAGCATTTTTTGTGAATGTGTGAGTGCGTTTGTGTGTGTGTGCGTGTTGAGAGCGTGCATTTCGTGTTTACAAAATTTTTTGATATTTTTTGTTCCCTCAACCATGTTCCCTAGTGTGTAGGCAGCTTTAGGTGATGTTTTTTCTTGTTCTTTATTAGTATTTTGAGTATTAATTGGTGTAACGGTGGTTTCCGTAATTGTATCAGGGTTTATTTGTGTTCTTTTATTTAATTTATTTTTTCTTTCTGTTATTGCAGTTTCTAAATCTTCTGTAGGTATGGTGAATGTTTGTGTGTCTGTATTTTGGAGTGAGGCTTCTTTGTATGAACAATTTTTTACCGTTTTAATTTTTAATATTTCTTGACGTTGTTTTATTATTGGACAATTTTTGTTTGTAGCACTATGAGGGTGATTGCAATTTATACATTGGATTTTTGTACAGGGTGTTGGATCATGTATCATTAAGCTGCCTACACACTAGGGAACATGGTTGAGGGAACAAAAAATATCAAAAAATTTTGTAAACACGAAATGCACGCTCTCAACACGCACACACACACAAACGCACTCACACATTCACAAAAAATGCTCTCTTTTTTTGAGTATGTTCCCTAGTGTGTAGGCAGCTTTAAAGCACAAATTTCACAATTTTCATTACCTTTACAGTATTTACGAGTATGGCCAAGTTTGAAACATTTTTTGCATTGGATGGGATTTGGTATGTACGGTTCTATTTTACAATTGAGAAACCCTATTTTTATTTCTGACGGAAGTTTGTACAGGTTAAAATGTAGAATGTGAAGTGGTGTATTTATAACATTATTATCCTGGAATCTAGTTATTTTTTTGCAGTCTACAACGCCTTGATCTTTAAGACCATTCTTTATTTCTTCTTCGCTAAGGTCTTGTAGTGTTCGAGCGAAAACAACGCCTTTAATAGTATTTAGAGTTGGATGTAGAGTGCATTCTATTGGGCAAACACCTAATAGGTAAGTTGCCTTCAGGTATCTATTAGCTTGGGCTTCATTTTTTGTTAATATGAGTAAGTTGCCGTCCCTTGTAAAGGTAATTTTTTGGGTGGGTTCACTTGAGATGCCTTCTAAAGCCTTAGAGACCAAAAATATGTTGAAATTTTGGATTGGTTTATCCACGTTTTTGCTTTTTAGAATTACGTATTTTGGGCATTGATTTGTAATGTAGGTTTGTTTGGTGTTCATTTGCGGAAAGTCTGTTGAATTGTTTATGTTATAATTTCCATTACCGTTGTTATTTTTTCTACGCTTCCTAGATGGATCTAGGATATCGTAGTAATTTCGTCCTGAAGAGGATGACATTATTAAAATCACACCAGACCGAATGTAATTTTTGTTTGGAACAAACTATTATATATATATATATATATATACTTTTTCTTTTAATAAGAGAGGAATAAACAAATACTAGAAAAAGAAAGGAGTATTTAATCACCAAGCGCGATTTGTACTTAACAACCGTATACAACGAGCACTTGTGTAGAACTGATGTGCATTATAGTCCCTATATTATAAATTAAAAAAACCACACTTAAAAAATTGCAAAATAATATCGGAACGCTAAAAAAGCTTTTATGGTAGAAAAAAATAATTTAAAAGCTCAATCGGCGATTAACATTCTGCAAACGAATATAATGATGATGATTTTGCTTTTTGCAAAATATTTTCGCGATTTCTTTTTTGCAAACTAAGAACCAAACTTTGGTGTGGAAATTGGTATTATATTCCCAAGAATAAAGATTTAAAAAAACCACACTTAAAAAATTGCAAAATAATCACGGAAAAGGGCGAAAAAGGCTTTATGGTACAAAAAGTTAATTAAAAAAACTAACCAGCGATTTACATTCTGCAAACAAATATATTGATGCAAAAATTTTGCTTTTTGCAAATTTTATTTTTCGCGATTTCTTCTTTGGGCTGGTATTCAAGAAGCCTGTTATTCTATACCAAAAGAAAGATGTCAGAGATTAGTTGAGAGTATGCAAAGACGATGCGAAGCGGTTATTGATAATAATGGATACATCACAAAATATTAGTGTAATATTAACGCTAAAAAAATAATAATTGTTTTAAAAACCCAAAAAATGTACGGTTTTTTGTAAAAATATAAAATGTGTCCTATTTAGAAGTCAAGGTATTTTTATTAGTTTATACCAGAGACCCAAAATAACTGTTATATTTCTTAAAAAAATTTATTTAATTATAATGTTTAAATAATGCACTATATTTTATACATCATATTGCACAAAAAAATCACAAAGTTGGCAAACATTTTAATTTTTTAAATTTTTATGTTTTACAATTAAAAATTTATTTTATTAAAAAATGATTTTATTAAAAATTGTTTTTATTCAAAATTTATTTTATTTAAAATTTATTTTATTAAAAATTTATTTTATTTAAAATTTATTTTATTAAAAATTTTTTATTAATAATTTATTTTATTAAAAATTTATTTTATTAAAAATTTATTTTATTTTATTTAAAATTTATTTTATTTTATTTAAAATTTATTTTATTAAAAAATGATTTTATTTAAAATTTATTTTATTAAAAATTATTTTATTAAAAATTATTTTATTAAAAATTTATTTTATTAAAAATTTATTTTATTAAAAATTTATTTTATTAAAAATTTATTTCATTTTTAAAAAATGATTTTATTAAAAATTTATTTTATTTATTTTATTAAAAATTTGTTCTATTAAAAATTTATTTTATTGAAAATTTATTTTATTTAAAATATATTTTATTAAAAATTTATTTTATAAAAAATTTATTTTATTAAAAATTTATTTTATTAAAAATTCATTTTATGAAAAATTAGTTTTAGTAAAAATTTATTTTAATAAAAATTTATTTTATTAAAAAATATTTTATTATAAATTTATTTTATTAAAAATTTATTTTATTAAAAATTTATTTTATTAAAAAATTATTTTATTAAAAATTTATTTTATTTAAAATTTATTTTATTAAAAATTTATTTTATTAAAATTGTATTTTATTAAAAATTTATTTTATTAAAAATTTATTTTATTTAAAATTATTTTATTAAAAATGTATTTTATTAATAATTTATTTTATTAAAAATTTATTTTATTAAAAAATTATTTTATTAAAAATTTATTTTATTAAAAATTAATTTTATTAAAAAATTATTTTATTAAAAATTTATTTTCTTTAAAATTTATTTTATTAAAAATTTATTTTATTAAAATTTATTTTATTAAAAATTCATTTTATGAAAAATTAGTTTTAGTAAAAATTTATTTTAATAAAAATTTATTTTATTAAAAAATATTTTATTATAAATTTATTTTATTAAAAATTTATTTTATTAAAAATTTATTTTATTAAAAATTTATTTTATTAAAAATTTATTTTATTAAAAATTAATTTATATAAAATTTATTTTCTTTAAAATTTATTTTATTAAAAATTTATTTTCTTTAAAATTTATTTTATTAAAAATTTATTTTATTAAAAATTTGTTTTATCCCGGTTAAAAATCTTAATATGGTGTCATACATAAGTATATCTTTTTTGATAAATCCCCATATACAACGACATACAACTTGATCCGAAAAATATGTCATCTACATGTGTCTAATTATATCAAATTAGATATAATTTGATACAGTTTGATCCGAGATTTGTCCATATCCAGGACATCAAATTATATCTAATTCGATATAAAAATATCTGATTTTATAAAATTTTGTCTGATAGTAGGCATACTTTTTATGCATACCAGCTATTAAATTGAAATTGAAATGTCTATGGTTTTAACAATTTTGAAGACCCAAATTTTAAAACATAAAATAAAAATTTATTTGAATACTTTTGTCTTTTTAATCGTACGCATCATTTTTTAATATGATTTTACATGCAAAAACATCACGTGAAAATTATTTGGCTATGGAGTAATTAACTCTGAATTTGCAGATAACTAATTTTGATGTTGAACTATAAAATAATTTGTATGGGATTATATAGAAAGTTATACTAAATTAAAATATATTTTTAGTACGACGACACATACAGTGTTATAAAACTTAGTATCAAATCATATATAATCATATCCATCACTACATATAATTTGATTAGTTTTATAAGGCTTATGTAGTTATATATGGAGTCAGATTTGGGGATATGTAATAATATCAAAATGGGTCATCTACATGTGTCTAATTATATCAAATTAGATATAATTTGATTCAGTTTGATCCGAGATTTGTCCATATCCAGGACATCAAATTATATCTAATTCGATATAAAAATATCTGATTTTATAAAATTTTGTCTGATATAGGGATGCCAATCGGGATTGATAATTGAAAATCCCGGGATTCGGGATTTTCGAGACTACGGGATTTTTCGGGATCCCGGGATTTCGGGATTTAAATTTTCCTTTATTTGTAAAAATTTTTATGTTATGTAACTAATTTTTTTATAGAATAAAGCGTTTTAAAATTACTTAATAGTTGTTAATTAATAATGTGGTACATTTTATGAATATTGAAATATCTCACTCAGAAATTGACAGTGGTACAAAAAATCAAGTACTTGCATACCACTGGGTAACCGCGATGTTAAAAATAAATGACTGGCAGAACACTCATTTGGGACGCTTTGCCAGCGTTTGCAAAAATCGATTTGCCAGTATTTGTTTTACAAAACATCACGGTAGGGCAAAAAAAGATACATATAAACTTCTTTTAAATTTTATTTTGGAAAATATTATTCCAAACCACCTATTTATTGGTTTTGGCAGCGTTTTGCCAAAGTTAAAAATTTTGTTTCTTCAGTGCTTTTCCGGCGCTTTTTGAACTGCCGGTCCTTTTGTCTATTGGCGTTATCATATTGGAAATTAGAAAGCAATTTTTGTCAGTACTTGTACCACCTGTTAAAATACCTTGCCATCGCTTTCCCGTTTGTATTTCTCTGGCTGGGATAATATATGAAGGCCTGTCTAAGTACACTTGCGCCCAGTATTTTGTAAGCAGATTTTAAAACAGATTCGTTGCGATAACCTTGACCACTAAATCGTGTAATTACAGCAACAAATTTATTTGGTTATCGTTATCAAATGTTTTCATGGAAGAATTCAAACTTACAGTCCCAGCCAAAACTTACAGTCCCAGTTTCAGAAATCGAATTTCGCTTGGAAGAATAAATCGGTAAAATAACAAACAAACTTGATTTTTCGCATGTATTACTCAAAAACTTAATATTGTTTACCAAAATTTCAAACTTTTCTGCAAAGTCTTTGCAGAGTTTACTCGAATAATCTACTTAATTTATAATTTTACCAATATCTTGGCATCAATTTCTTGTCAATATGCGAAAATTCAAGAAAAAACGTAGGTAATCTAAAATTGCTCACTTTGTTTATTTGCGTTTATATTAATATTTAAAAATAAGAAAATCCCGGGATTTTTGAGAAATAATCCCGGGATTCGGGATTTCCCGCTTGGCATCCCTAGTCTGATAGTAGGCATACTTTTTATGAAATGTGTTTGCGTACCCGAAAATTTGTACAAATTCGTACAAATTTGTACAAGTTTTTACTGGAAGGTGTTTGTTTACCAGTGTTGCCACCAGTAAAACAAAAAATTACACAGCTGTAGGTCAAAAATTATCCAAAACCGTATGAAATTACACAAAAAATATACTTTTCATATTATTTCAAAATAAACTCTCCTGGGCAGAGTGGAGAAGAATACAAATATTTTGGGAAGAATTTCGCCATTTCTTACCGACAGATATGAAATTTCACACTGTAAGTTTTGGATGGCCGAAACTGCGGGAGCTATGCCATTCACTCCAAAGTTTTGCTATGTTTATATTACAAACCGATTTTTACATTATCATTAGGGTTTGGGGTTCGGGAATTCCCGGACGAGAATTCCCGGGAAATCTCGGGAAAAGTTTGTCGGGAATTCCCGGGAAAATAATATATTTTTCCCGGGAAAACGGGAAATTTTAAAAATATTAAATTTTTTAAATTGTTTTTGTTTCGAATAGGATTTTTTAATTTTAGTCATAAAAAACATTTTAAATACCAAAACAAAAATGTCATTGTTAAAATCTTTTAAAAGGGAATACATTTATTTGACACAGAAATAAAATCTTTGCCAAGTAATTAGGAGCATTTCAAATAATAAAGATTTTTCGCATAACTTATTCAAAATTTAAGTAGTAAAACCCAAAAACTTGGTAAAATTTTTAAAAGAAATATGAAAAAATAGCTTTGTTTCTTACAAATAATCGCCCATACTATCTAAATTTTTCAAATGTATAATTTAGGTAAAGTCGACTTTAGTTAAAATATTGGGTGGCAGTATACCTTAACTTGGTTTATTTTTGGAGCATTCTGATTGGTTAATTTATTTTTAACCAATCAAAATATTTGAAAATATAAATATTTTTGTAAGGTTTTCATACACAAAATGAACAAAACCGTTTGATTAAAAATAAAGTCGACTTTAAATTTAAAATACTCCTTTATATTAAGGGTCAATAATTTTATAAGTCACGTTTTCATTAATAAATATGAAAAGAAAAGACTAATGGTTAACGGTGGTATCTAAATTTGGTTATCCGACATCTAAATTTGGTTCACAAAAAAAAAAAAATTGATGGTCATGCAACTTCTCTTGAAGAAAACAACAACAAGAATAACGTTTCAGCTAAAATTAGCAAAGTACCCGAAGAAAAAAGTGTAAGCTGAATAGGCATTAAAGGTTTTATGGTAGGGCAAACATTTCCTGAAATGGTATCCAAATTAGCCGCAGTCAATCCGCGCCATAACTAGATCTTCCTTTATTCGAGAAAGTTTTTATAATAAAAACCTGGCATTGCAAAAAAATTAAACCGATGTAAAGAACATTATATTAAATTACTACAATCATGTAAAAGATATCATGATAAAAGAAATATCGAGCAATATTTCTAACAATAGGAGATTTACTATATTCTTAGATGAATGGACAAGAATATCACAAAAGAGATATTTGAACATATGTATAAACGGAAATAATTCATTTTATAACCTGGGGTTGGTTTATATATCAGGAAGATGTAATGCTGATAAAATAAGAAGAATTGTAGAAGAAATAAGACTAGAAGAGTTTTATTTGTCTTTGGAAAATAACATTGTGGCCACCATATCTAATGGTCCAAGTGTGATGAAACGGTTTGTTTCCGACAGTCCAGTAGTGGGTGCTTTCTGCTGGAATCATGCAATTCATTTGGCAGTGCTTAGAGTAATTTATGTGAAATCAAATGTTCAACATTCTGATATTTTTACTTTGAATTCTCACTAGACAGAATAAATTTGTACTGAAATTGTGTTTTTTTTAACAAAAATTACTTATATAGGTGGTTTTCATTAACAATTTTGTTCAAAAATATTTCCCGGGATTCAAATTTTTTCATTCCCGTTTCCCGGGAAATAAAAAAGTCCGGGAAATCCCAAACCCTAATTATCATCTACAAGTGCAAACGTTATTTGCATTTTAAAACTTAAATTTAGCATTTTTGCTATAACCTAGTCCAATTTCTCTGAAAATATTATAACAAATTATTCTATTAACTAAAGGGAATTTCAATGCAATATCGTTTTCAGGATTAAAATAGCGTACTTTTAAATTTGAATATTAAAAAAATGGTATTTTATCGACATTAAAAGTTTTTTTCAGAACAAAGTATTTATGTTTTTCAGAAAGGCTACTTCATTTAGATGCATTGCGTGCAAAAATATTACTTACTTGCTAATTATTCTCTCCCATACTCCTCAAAATTGAACCGTTTCTATTTAAATTAACCAATTTTTCTCTGAATGCAAAGCTGGAATTTAAAAAAAAGCTGGAGTAGATCCTCCAAGGAGTCTGTAATGTGATGGCATAGCCCTGTTCAACCCTAGCTTTAAATATCGGCAAGACAGAGAAAATTTTAAAAATTCCGTATTTGTAAAATTTTTCCTGTTTTCTTTAAGTTTTATGTTTATGGTAGCAAGGCAGACTTTAACATGAAATTTCTCTGCAGTATGTGTATTTTTTTTAAATATAAAATTTTTTTCAAAAATTTCATACGATTCTGTTGAAATCTGAAACATGTTGGATTTACAGAATTCTAAAATATTCTGATTCTGATCCACCTTTCGGCGTTGACAAAATTTTTGTCTGGTCAAAGCCCAGTATCATGATAAATACAGGGAAAAAAAAATTTCAGACAATAGAAAGTCACAATCATAACAAACTCAAACTTTCCCACTCTTTCGCTAAATTTTTAAATGTTCTTGCAAACCAAGAGAATTTTTAAAAGAAGCTTGACAATTATTTTCGCAAAATATAAACAAAAGGCGGTGCTTTAAACAAAACAATAAAAAATACATAGCACCATTTTTGATTTCTTCTAAAATGGGTTTAGTGTTGAAAAAATGTACAAAAGTAATTCACCAGAAAATGCAGATTTGTGGTAAATGATTCACTGACAAATTCGTTTCGTCTAAATATCGACTAAATTTGATTAATTTATTAAAAAGCTCCGGGACTCTTAAAATTTTACGGAATTTTCTATAAAAAGTGAAATTACACAAAAACTACACAAAAATGTCATTATTCAAAAATTATCCAACGAATGTGTAAACAGTCCCGTTTCTGAATAATTATTACACGATTACTCAGTAAGGAGAGAGGAAAAATAGAGAGTAAAGTGACAGTTCAATACCAGAGAACTTACAAGTTTTTACTGGATGAATTTTTGCTAGTAAGAATTTGTAAGAAAAAAAACATATGGTTGAAAACATATGATTGAAGAAACAAAACATTTGTCTAAATAATTTTGAAATAATTTTTTGTAAAAACAAAAAATATTTAAATATAAGCTTACCCAGTCAGAAATCGCCAGTGGTACAAAAAATCAAGCACTGGCATACCACTGGGTAACCACGGTGTTAAAAATAAATGACTGGCAGAGCACTCATTTGGGACGCTTTGCCAGCGTTTGAAAAAAGCGTTTTACCAGTATTTGTTTTACAAAAATTTCGGTGGTTTATAAAAAAAACCACTGGCAAAGAATTGGCTTAGAGTGATATGCCAAGGTTTGCAACCAGTGGTTATCCAGTGCTACCTAGCCAATGCTACCAGGCGTACAAAAATCAATTCACTGGTAGACCAATGATTTTATAAAAATGCTGACGCTTCGTTAAAAAATGTTTGTAGTCAGAAGGTTCCGAGTTCGAATCCGGTTGCAACCAAAAATTTTTTTTTGGATTTTTTTTAATTTAAAATTTTTTTTGTTTTATAAAATCAATTTTTTTGTTTGTGGGAAAGCTCCTTCAAGACCAACTTTTTTTTTGGCCTCCCAACACTGGCATACTAGTTACAAAATATTGTTTGCCAGTACTAGCATTTTGGCACAGCCAGTTGTTGTCCAGCTATTATCACTCATTTATGTGTTTAGCCATCAAATATTATATGTCTCGTTAGCTCAGTGGGTAGAGCAATCGTCTGCCAATCTGATGGCCTGGGTTCAAATCACGGCAGGACAAAAAAAAATACATATGAACTATTTTTAAATTTTATTTTGGAAAATATATTTCCAGACCACCTATTTATTGGTTTTGCCAGCGTTTTGCCAACGTTTAAAAATTTTGATCCTCCAGTGATTTTCCGGCGCGTTTTGAACAGCCGGTCCTTTTGTCTAATGATGTTATCATTTTGGGAATGGAAAAGCACTTTTTGCCAGTACTTGTACCACCTGCTAAAGTGTTTTGCCACCACTTTCCCGTTTGTATTTTTCTGACTGGGTATTTACGATGGAAGAAGTAACTGATTATTTTATTAGGTTTTATTTATTAATCCAATAATTTGAATAGGTTTATTTCGCAATCAGCTATTTTAATAACTGTTGTCAATTTAGCTATTTTTTCGACAAATCTAGCGATATTTCAACTCGTTTAGCGGGTAAAATATAATTTAGCTATTAGTGAGAAAACTAGCGATTTTTCTTTTTAACAGTCTTGACATTTTCTTAGCATTTTTTTACATTTATTTCCTTGACAGAATTTTTGAATCATTATTATTCAGCGATTTATCGCTAAATTTTTATGAAAAAGTTCGAAAAGTTTGGCGATGTATCGATAATTTTTTAAGAAGGTTTTAAGAAGTTTGAAAAATATAGCTATTTTTGTGAAATTTTTCAACAGAACCTGAAAAGTTCGTGAAATTTAGCGATATATCGCTTTTTTAAGTTTTTTATAATTTAGATATTTTCTAGTGATTTTTTAGTTGACAGTTGTATTTTACTAATTCTTACAATTTTTTTGTTTGCGTACATTTTTAGATATTTTTCTTTTTGAGAGTAAATTTTGCCTTACTCTCTGTAAATTTGCTACTGAGTAATTTTTACTGGACTTTACTGGAAAAGCAAACACACCTATTTTTAAAAATTTAAAGCAAAATACCTGAACAATGTGACACCTTTGTTTAGGGTTGCCAGATATGAAATCGACGAAAAAAGTACATTGAGGAAAAAAGGCAGTACAATTAGTGAAAAAAGTACACTTTTTTTATTAAAAATATCATAAAATTCAGAACATAAAAGTAAAAATTTATGTATTTAGAATTCATAACAAAATACGCCAATCACGTTTTATTATGGATGTATTTCTATGTTATTAATATTTAACTTCGTTGACAAATACCGCGGCTGTATTGATTTGCTGAGCAGTTTATCCATATGATGATTTTTTAATGGCCAAGAGTCTACTTAACATAAAATCGCAACTTTCAAGATTTTTCGATATTTTTCTTATATTCTCATTAAAAACCATGTTTTTCTCAAAGCAATTCTCATTTTTTTGTCCGCATCATTTTTACTAAACTATAAATATTCGTGATCAATATTTTGTATATGTCCAAAAATATTTCAAAAACAATAAGGAATTTCAACAAAAATTAAAAATTTTTTATATCAAAAAATGGAGTTTATGTTAATGTTTGTCAGTTAATATTTTAACAAATAAAATCATTTTTTATATAATTAAAAAAAAACGAGTAAAAAGGTTAAAGTCGGGCATGCCGACTATACAATACCCTACACCAGTCTGGTGTATTGTTTGGATCCGAAATTCGAATGGGTTAAAATGGGGCTTATGTCAAAATTTTCTATAATGTGAGTCAGCGCACCAAATTTCATTAAAATATCTTAATATTTGCGACCTGCAGTTTGTAACCAAGCCAATTTTGGGGGGACCCTTATATGGGCACTAGTTCTAAACATGGACCGATGTTCACCAAAATCAATAAGCTTCGTCCTTGGGCCAACATAGGTCTATGTACCAAATTTCATCAAAATATCTTAATATTTGCGACCTGCAGCGTATAAACAATATAATTTTGGGGGGGGACCCTTATATGGGCACTAGTTCTAAACATGGACCGATGTTCACCAAAATCAATAGGCTTCGTCCTTGGGCCAACATAGGTCTATGTACAAAATTTCATCAAAATATCTTAATATTTGCGACCTGCAGCGTATAAACAATATAATTTTGGGGGGGACCCTTATATGGGCACTAGTTCTAAACATGAACCGATGTTCGCCAAAATCAATAGGCCAAATAGGCCAAAATCGTCCTTGGGCCAACATAGGTCTATGTACCAAATTTCATCAAAATATCTTAATATTAATACCTGCAGCGTATAAACAGTATAATTTTGGTAGGACCCTTATATGGGCACTAGGTCTAAACATGGACCGATGTTCACCAAAATCAATAGGCTTCGTCCTTGGGCCAACATAGGTCTATGTACCAAATTTCATCAAAATATCTTAATATTTGCGACCTGCAGCGTATAAACAATATAATTTTGGGGGGGGGACCCTTATATGGGCACTAGGTCTAAACATGGACCGATGTTCACCAAAATCAATAGGCTGCGTTATTGGGCCAATGTAGGGATGTGTACCAAATTTCATCAAAATATCTTAATATTTACGACCTGCAGCGTATAAACAGTATAATTTTGGTAGGACCCTTATATGGGCACTAGGTCTAAACATGGACCGATGTTCACCAAAATCAATAGGCTGCGTTATTGGGCCAATGTAGGGCTGTGTACCAAATTTCATCAAAATATCTTAATATTTACGACCTGCAGCGTATAAACAGTATAATTTTGGTAGGACCCTTATATGGGCACTAGGTCTAAACATGGACCGATGTTCACCAAAATCAATAGGCTGCGTTATTGGGCTAACATAGGTCTGTGTACCAAATTTCGTCAAAATATCTTAATATTTACGACCTGCAGCGTATAAACAATATAATTTTGGTAGGACCCTTATATGGGCACTAGGTCTAAACATGGACCGATGTTCAAAAAAATCAAACTTGTTCGTCCTTGGGCCAACATAGGTCTGCGTACCAAATTTCATCAAAATATCTTAATAGCTGCGACCTGTAGAGTGCGCACAAGATTGCATGGACACACAGACAGACGGACGGACGGACGGACATCGTTAAATCGAAATAAAAAAAAATTCTGAACCGATCGGTATACTATAAGGTGGGTCTACGACCAATATTTTTTGGTGTTACAAACATCAGCACAAACTTATAATACCCTGACCACATAGTGGTGTAGGGTATAAAAAACAATAATAAAATTAAAGTTGATATTTTGATTTGCTTTTGAAATATTTCAGGACATATCTAATGTTTTTGCAACTTTGATACAAAATAAACATAGTACGAGGGCAGTTCGAAATGTACTTAGCCTAAAAATGAAAAACGAGCTAGATTATTAAAATTATTTTATTTTTTTAATATAATCTCCTGAAACTTCAATACACTTAGTCCAACGTTTTTCTAGCAATTCTATCCCTTGATTAAAATAATTTTGCTGAAGCTCCTCAAAATAATCGTTTACAGCTGCGTTTGTTAAAGGTAAAACGTTTGCCAGCAAGGAATTTTTTAGATTTGGGAACACGTAGAAGTCAAAGGGAGCTAAATCAGAGAAATGAGAAATTTTCATTCGAATGCGCATATTAGCTATGATTTCTGGCGTTGTTGCAGTTTTTAGACGTCCACTTCGTGGTTCACCTTCAATGCTTGTACGACCACGCTTAAATCCAACAATCCAATTTCACCTAACACATTCACCATATCATTATGAATTTCTTACCCCGATAAACCTTTCTTATGTAAATATTTAATCACACCACGAATTTCTATTTTTCCATTGCAAAAAAATCACTGAAGCGCCAGTTACTATACGAATGAGTTGACAGATCGAAATGAAATTTCACATGTGTTCATATGACGAATGGAAGTTACCATTATACAAAGCTTTTGGCTGTTTATACTGCCATCTCTATGTCAGGCTAAGAAAATTTTGTACTGCCCTCGTACATTAAAGTGTGTAACTTTATATTATGTGCGTTCCCGTACGTTACCGCGGGTACCTGCCTTTGGGCTAGTTTGTGTAACTTCGGTAAAGTACGGGAACAGACATATTATTACAAAACAACGAAATCAATTAACTGTTGCAGTATAAGAATTAAACCAAAAACTAGAATTCTCTGAATTCTTACAAAATTCAGGAAACATCCTAAATAAAGCTTTACTTCTGTTGATTTCAAATACATACGTAAAAAAATTAACCAAAACTGCTGAAAAACAGGGGTTTCAATGAAATCTAAAATTCGAAAAACTGAGCACCCCATTTAATTTTTTGTCAATTTGTGTTTGATGCGTCAATATTATAAACATAAGATGTATTGCAAGTGCAGGAATTTCAAAAAATATAAATTTTCCTAATAATAAGGAATATTTTAGTATTATTTCATGTTTATAACAAAAAAAAAAGTACAAAAAGAAGTACACAAGTTAAAAAAAAAGTACATTTGCCTACTTCTTTGGGAGTTATGCAGAAAAGTACAATCAGTAAAAAAAAGTACGCGTACTGCTGAAAACAGTACGTCTGGCAAGCCTACCTTTGCTCCTCAGTGTACCTAAATTTAATTAAAATCGTAGAACCGATTAAGATAACTTCCTGGTTAGTATATGGATATATTTTTGGATTTGATTTAAAGAATTTCTTGTGTTTCATCTTAATGTTTCTATAATTCTCCGAATTTTTAAAATGTATGCTTTTTTTCTGGTATATTTAAGCAGAAATTGTGGCTTTATACATAAAAGCCGTTATAGGTGCATTGATACATATTTTGCTATATACTAGATAATCAGTTTTTTTCTAAATTTGCACAAAGTAAATCTTTCTTAAAACCTAGAAATTCAATTCTTCCTCATGAGATGCCAATAATTTGCAACTATTTCAAATAAAATCTGCTAAAAACTTACATCTGGATCAGCATAACACATGATTAGTTCAAACCTCCTTTGCGGGGACATTCATAAACACTACATCTGTTGCTGCCTGCCGTAGCAAAAAAATTGGTTTGATCTTTACCCAATAAATGATTAAAAGCAACACCAAATATGGCCTGGCCATGGTCTTCCTTCAAGTGGCAACTATATTAAAAGTTAATTTTATAGTTATAAATATATTCCATAGCAACTTACTCATATTTATAGGACGGTCTATTAACTTTTGATTTACTAGGAGCTCGACTTTGTCGACGTCCTCCTCTTGATCCCGGTGATTTGCTACGTGAGGTAGTGCTGGTGCTAACTAGGGATGCCAAACGGGAAATCCCGAATCCCGAAATCCCGGGATTTTCGGGATTGGCAAAATCCCGAATCCCGGGATTATTTCTCAAAAATCCCGGGATTTTCTTATTTTTTAATATTAATATAAACGCAAATAAACAAAGTGAGCAATTTTAGATTACCTACGTTTTTTCTTGAATTTTCTCATATTGACAAGAAATTGATGCCAAGATATTGGTAAAATTATAAATTAAGTAGATTATTCGAGTAAACTATGCAAAGACTTTGCAGAAAAATTTGAAATTTTGGTAAACAATATTAAGTTTTTGAGTAATACATGCGAAAAATCAAGTTTGTTTGTTATTTTACCGATTTATTCTTCCAAGCGAAATTCGATTTCTGAAACTGGGACTGTAAGTTTTGGCTGGTACTGTAAGTTTGAATTCTTCCATGAAAACATTTGATAACGATAACCAAATAGCTTTGTTTCTGTAATTACACGATTTAGTGGTCAAGGTTATCGCAACGAATCTGTTTTAAAATCTGCTTACAAAATACTGGGCGCAAGTGTACTTAATGACAGGCCTTCATATATTATCCCAGCCAGAAAAATACAAACGGGAAAGCGATGGCAAGGTATTTTAACAGGTGGTACAAGTACCGACAAAAATTGCTTTCCCATTTCCAATATGATAACGTCAATAGACAAAAGGACCAGCAGTTCAAAAAGCGACGGAAAAGTACTGGAGAAACAAAATTTTTAACTATGGCAAAACGCTGCCAAAACCAATAAATATGTGGTTTGGAATTATATTTTCCAAAATAAAACTTTAAAAAAGTTCATATGTATCTTTTGTAAAACAAATACTGGCAAAACGATTTTTGCAAACGCTGGCAAAGCGTCCCAAATGAGTGTTCTGCCAGTCATATTTTTTTAACATCGCGTGGTATGCAAGTACTTGATTTTTCGTACCACTGTCAATTTCTGACTGAGATGTTTCAATATTCATAAAATGTACCACATTATTAATTAACAACTATTAAATAATTATAAAACGCTTTATTCTATAAAAAAATTAGTTACATAACATAAAAATTTTTACAAATAAAGGAAAATTTAAATCCCGAAATCCCGGAAAATCCCGGGATCCCGAAAAATCCCGTAGTCCCGAAAAATCCCGTAGTCCCGATTTCGGGATCCCGGGGTTTCCTATAAAATCCCGAATCCCGGGATTTTCAAATATCAATCCCGATTGGCATCCCTAGTGCTAACACTAGCGCTATCATCCTTGAATATTAAAATGATTAATATTTACACACACAATTTTTATTTCCTAATGTCTTTGTCCTCTTCTTTTTACTTACGCCAATTGATTCATTTTCACTATTTTCAGCTTTGGCACTATCTTTGGGCGACTGTTTATTATTATCTGCTTTAACTTTGGAGGACATGTTTTTTATTATATTCGTTTATAATTTATTTAAATTTTGCACGCAATTTAGGAATTTTTTATTTTGCCATAAACTTTAATTAAACACACAAAAAAAATTTACAACCAATTCAAACGTAAACATTGTACAATGACAGCAAATTTGGCGGGTAAGCTTTAATGGTAGCCTTGTATTATCGACAACAGCTGTAGTTAATACGATAACAATGTGAAGTGCTGCCATATCAATTATTTATATGGGGATTTTTAAGCCGGTAATTTTCTATAACACCAGCGAAGTGTTGTGTTATTTCTATAAAATTTGCTTTTGTTACAAAAACTATTTACATTGAAAGTTTCCTTCACTTCACCCAAGTGTTTTACGAAATTAGGTACTAAGTTGATTTTTTTTGTGTATTTTAGATCATGGTTTTAATTTTTTATGATCTTTTAAATTTAAATATATTTTTATAAAATACACGCTACCATTAAGCCCAAACCAGATACTGAAAGTGCCAGTGGACAGTGGCAGCGCTGTCAAACTTTATTCTTGAATTTCGCGAAAACCATTCAATATTTTTAAGAATTTCTTTTTGAAAGTTGTTTAAGCCCCGTTCACATTATCACACAAGTGCCTATACTTTTCTTCACACAGCTATGACAAATCGTATGCTGAAATTGTCTGGTTGTCAAAAAAGTATAAAAGAAAATCTTTTCAGTGTTCAGACTGTTATCGACACACACAACAAATATATTAAAACAGTCATTTTTTCTTCTATTATTACTTTTTTCACCACTAGTTGTTTTTAATCTTTGTTTAACATTTATTTGTGAATAACAAAACACTTGCGTTGAGACAAGTGGCAACTTTATGAAATATTTCAAAAAATAAATCTTGTCAAAAAAGTGTGACCGTATTTTAAAATGTGTGCACCCATTTTGACATATGTGAAACGAACAGTGTTCACACTATTATACATTTTCATTATACAACACATTTCTGACATGTATAACACACTTGTGTGATAATCTAAACGGGGCTTTAGAAACAGCTCTTGTTTATTTAGAAAATTTTCTAATTTCTCGGCAGTGACAAATAAAGAAAATTATCCACAAAACGTCGCACTGCGGTCGACACTGCGTTTATGTGGTTTAAGCCCATATGACACTTGCTAATTTCTAGATTCTAGTTTTTTGCACCATCAATTCAAATCATATGAAGGATACTGCATTACCAACATCAATTTGACAGTTTGATAGTTTTTCGATATAGTTGTTGGCTTCACACACATTATGTCTGTTCCCGAACTTTACCGAAGTTACTCAAACTAGCCCAAAGGCGTTCCCGTACTCAAAATTGCGTGTAAATTGTTGTTGTTTGGGATGTTTTGGGTTCCCGCGGCAAGGAAATTTGTGCTCTCTAACATAAATTTTAAATAAAATAAATTTTAAATAAAATAAATTTTAAATAAAATAAATTTTTCACCCAAATTTGATTTCAAGCTTCCCCGTTTTATTTTCCATTTTCAAAATGCGGCAACCCTGGATAGTGTATGCTTTAAATTTTCTTTTAATTGCAATAACTTAGAAACCGTTGGAGATAATTGACCGAAATTTTCGCCAAATGGTAGAATGAAATTTAGGCTATTTGCTAGATAGTCTTTGCTTCGCCCATTACTACGCAATCTACATGGATTTTAAAATTCTGGAAATTCTACTTTGTGGAAATTTCGATGCTCCTTCGAAATTATTCACCAAATTTATTTTGAAGCATACCTAAACTCAGGGTACCGTAACCGTATCGTTACCGTACCGTAACCGTACCGTACCGTATCGTTACCGTACCGTAACCGTATCGTTACCGTACCGTATCGTTACCGTACCGTATCGTTACCGTACCGTAACCGTACAGTTACCGTACCGTAACCGTACCGTAACCGTACCGTAACCGTACCGTAACCGTACCGTAACCGTACCGTAACCGTACCGTAACCGTACCGTACCGTAACCGTACCGTAACCGTACCGTTACCGTGTCGTAACCGTACCGTAACCGTACCGTAACCGTACCGTTACCGTGTCGTAACCGTACCGTAACCGTACCGTAACCGTACCGTAACCGTACCGTAACCGTACCGTAACCGTACCGTAACCGTACCGTAACCGTACCGTAACCGTACCGTAACCGTACCGTATCGTTACCGTACCGTAACCGTACCGCACCGTATCGTTACCGTACCGTAACCGTATCGTAACCGTATCGTTACCGTACCGTGCCGTAACCGTATCGTTACCGTAGCCGTACCGTATCGTTACCGTACCGTAACCGTACCGCAACCGTATCGTTACCGTACCGTAAGCGTATCGTTACCGTAACCGTAGCGTAACCGTACCGTAACCGTACCATAACCGTACCGTACCGTAACCGTACCGTAACCGTACCGTAATCGTACCGTAACCGTACCGTATCGTTACCGTACCGTACCGTAACCGTACCGTAACCGTACCGTACCGTAACCGTACCGTAACCGTATCGTTACCGTACCGTTACCGTATCGTTACCGTACCGTAACCGTACCGCAACCGTACCGTAACCGTATCGTTACCGTACCGTAAGCGTATCGTTACCGTACCGTAACCGTAGCGTAACCGTACCGTAACAGTATCGTTACCGTACCGTGCCGTAACCGTACCGTACCGTAACCGTACCGTAACCGTACCGTAACCGTACCGTACCGTACCGTAACCGTACCGTAACCGTACCGTAACCGTACCGTAACCGTATCGTTACCGTACCGTAACCGTATCGTTACCGTACCGTAAACGTATCGTTAAGGCTGACTTACCCAACCGTAAACGTATCTGTAACGAATCAGCTGTTTCGATACCACAAAAAGAAATGTATACGAATAGTTACTAACACGTAAATGTAAACGAACTTGCCGGATCATTCTGTTGAAATCAGAATTTTCTATCCGGCATCGAAACAGCTGACTGATTTTAGTCGGAAAAAATATGAAATGAATAAAGAAAAATGATTCAAACAACAAATAAGGAATAAAAATTAACAAATAAATGGAAAAATTTAGAATAAAATATAAAACCACATGAAATAGATGCTAAATAGTAATGTCGTTTACGATAATCTATAAGTGTACTTTTTAGCTACGGCACGGTACAGTTACATCACATATACGTTTACGGTCCCATATCCGCCCTTTACCGTACCGTATCGTTACTGTACCGTTACCGTACCGTAACCGTATCGTTACCGTACCGTACCGTTACCGTGCCGTAACCGTACCTTAACCGTACCGTAACCGTACCGTAACCGTACCGTAACCGTACCGTAACCGTACCGTTACCGTAGCCGTACCGTAACCGTATCGTTACCGTACCGTAACCGTACGTTACCGTAACCGTATCGTTACCGTACCGTAACCGTACCGTACCGTATCGTTACCGTACCGTAACCGTATCGTTACCGTACCGTAACCGTACAGTTACCGTACCGTAACCGTACCGTAACCGTACCGTAACCGTACCGTAACCGTACCGTGCCGTAACCGTACCGTAATCGTTCCGTAACCGTAACGGTTACGGTACGGGTACGGTAACGGTACGGTTACGGTACGGTAACTGTACGGTAACTGTACGGTTACGGTACGGTAACGATACGGTTACGGTACGGTAACTGTACGGTTACGGTACGGTAACGATACGGTTACGGTAAAGGGCGGATTACGGTAACGTACGGTTACGGTACGGTAACGATACGGTTACGGTACGGCTACGGTAACGGTACGGTTACGGTACGGTTACGGTACGGTTACGGCACGGTAACGGTACGGTACGGTAACGGTACAGTAACGATACGGTACGGTAACGATACGTTTACGGTACGGTAACGATACGGTTACGGTACGGTAACGATACGGTTACGGTACGGTTACGGTACGGTAGCGATACGGTTACGGTACGGTTACGGTACGGTTACGGTACGGTTACGGTACGGTTACGGTACGGTTACGGTACGGTAGCGATACGGTTACGGGTCGGTAACGATACGGTTACGGTACGGTTGCGGTACGGTAACGGTACGGTTACGGTACGGTAACGATACGGTTACGATACGGTAACGATACGGTTACGGTACGGTAACGATACGGTTACTGTACGGTAACGATACGGTTACGGTAAAGGGCGGATTACGGTAACGTACGGTTACGGTACGGTAACGATACGGTTACGGTACGGCTACGGTAACGGTACGGTTACGGTACGGTTACGGTACGGTTACGGTACGGTTACGGCACGGTAACGGTACGGTACGGTAACGGTACAGTAACGATACGGTACGGTAACGATACGTTTACGGTACGGTAACGATACGGTTACGGTACGGTAACGATACGGTTACGGTACGGTTACGGTACGGTTACGGTACGGTTACGGTACGGTTACGGTACGGTTACGGTTACGGTACGGTTACGGTACGGTTACGGTACGGTTACGGTACGGTTACGGTACGGTTACGGTACGGTTACGGTACGGTTACGGTACGGTTACGGTACGGTAGCGATACGGTTACGGTAACGGTACGGTGACGGTACGGTACGGTTACGGTACGGTTACGGTACGGTTACGGTACGGTTACGGTACGGTAGCGATACGGTTACGGGTCGGTAACGATACGGTTACGGTACGGTAACGATACGGTTACGGTACGGTTGCGGTACGGTAACGGTACGGTTACGGTACGGTAACGATACGGTTACGATACGGTAACGATACGGTTACGGTACGGTAACGATACGGTTACGGTACGGTAACGAAACAAATTTCCTCGTGTATTTTGTTCTCTGTATCGATTAAGGGTACACCACTGCGTATACTCAATACGAATAGGTACAATAAATATAACTCATGCGTAAAAAAAACGAGTAAAAAGGTTAAAGTCGGGCATGCCGAATATACAACACCCTACACCAGTCTGGTTAAAAGCCAACTAATGTTTGGATCCGAAATTCGAATGGGTTAAAATGAGGCTTGTGTCATTTCATTCCACTAAAAAACTTTTTATTTTTTTTTTTTTAATTTTGTATTTTTGCTCCTTTTAAATGCTTTTCAAAAATATAAAATTTTTTAAAATCCAAACAGCGGTTGCGCAATTAAAAATAATACATTAAAAACATAACATTTCGCGATCAAAAAATTCTTAAATTGTGTGAAAGAAATTTAATTTGTCAAACTAATGTCAGTAATGACTCGAAATATCGATTCAAAACCAATGAAATGCAAAATCAATCGTTTTTCGCTCCAGCAGCTTAGGGTAAAAAACTGATAACTTTTTTTGATTTAACGCAAAATTATTAGTTGAATCATCTTTTGACGCATAAATATTAGTTGAATCACCTCTGTTTATGGTTATTTTAAAATATTTTAAACATTTATCTACATTTATTTGAATGAAATCTGATGCAAACAATTGTGGTTACGGAGTTTACAGTTACGGAGTTTACATTTGGTTACTCTTTTCGTTTTCTTTCAGAAACGCTTTGTCAGAATTTTTTTTCCGAAACAAAATTGCATGATGCCTACAAGGTGAATCCAAATATGACATTGTTTTTCTTACTCGTTAAATAGTTTGGTGTAAAAATTAGGAACGGAGTTTACAACATTTTTTCAAATCTTATTAAAGACATCCATTTTCATCTCGAGAATGTTACATGTTGCAGAAAAGCTTCAAGTCTGTTATACTGGATGATTACTTAAAGTCCAGCGATCATTTGAGTATAAATAACATTATACTTTTCGCAATATAAATAATAGATAACTCCAAAATTCTGGTATATGCATTTTTATCAAAAATTATGACGAAAAATCGTTACAGAGTTGAAGTCGTGATAGCTAAGATATACGAAAAAGTTTGTAAAATGTATTAATTTTTATTAAAAACGGCACTTTTCCTCTTCATAAAAATTCTTACAGTTAGTGTTTAGCTTTATCGGTTATTAAAATATAAACTATTAAATTTAAAAAACCTCATGAGTTACTTGTTACGGAGTTTACATTTGGCCTATAAAATTGATCACAAATTTTATGTTTTAACCAAAAATTGGTCAGATTTTTATAAATATTGTAAAACAGGTGACAATGCGCTGATATATATCGAAATATATAACTCAAATGTAATCCATGCATTAGAAATTAGGTGGTTACACGATTTTTATCACATTTTTTGATATCACCCATATTTATATTTTTTTATAATAGGGATTTTCATATAAACTCGTTAATTTCTTGTAAACCTTTTATAAATACAAACCATATTTTTTATATACATATGTGACCTCCTCCGAGAAAAGGGACCTAGTGTGTCAAAAAACGGGAACTTGGGAAAATCGATAAAAATGAGAAAAACATTAAAATTTTATTATTTAAATATGTTCTTCTCAAAACTTCATTTTCACACACTAGGTCCCTTTTCTCAGTACTAAGTTAACACAGTTTACGAGTAGAATACGAGTTTATACGAAAGCCCCTAATTGTTTATCTTACGTTTTATTTTTAAAATTTAGAGACTAAAAACATATCTACTTATTAAAAGTTACCTGTCCTGGAGTTTGGTTATGTAGCCATGGTTATTTAGAGGTGACCATTAAAACGTTGGTTTATTTTTCTTGTACAGGTTCTTTAGAACCCTACTTCCCATTATTGTTCCACGAACACTGGAAAATGAAAGGATGCCACATCAATTAGATTTCCTGTCAACAATTTAAATGAACCATTAAAAATAACATTATGGCAAAGTGGTCGAAGATTATCTTATTATCATGGATTTATAATGGATCTATTATACAATATTTATTTATTTTTACAATTTCAAACCAAGCCCATAGGGCCAAATGTGGCTCATACACAACTCATTAAAAAATACTACTAAATAAAGTATATATAATTAACAACAAAGTAAAATTAATTAATTTACAAAAAATAAAAAAACATTTATGTATTTAAAAATAAAAAAGATACAAATGTGTATAGAATTCTTTCTCTTTATATTTACTTTTCCCTAATGATTCCCTGTAGATTATTGCGTTTAAATTAGTGTTTCCAATTATTTGACACAGGCGGTTAACCGGTTAATGCATTATTCGAAAAATCACTAAAATTAATTAACCGGTTATTCGGGTCGGTTAATCGAGAAAATTGGCGATTAATCGGTTAATCGTTTAATGCAAAATTAATGTATTTTCTTAACTTTTCTATTTGAAAATACCAATTTACTCTGCAAAAATCAGAAAAAAATTTTGCTGGATATTAGTAGTCTGAGAATATCATAAATAATTGTTAAATTCTCAGTTTTTTCGGTTTTTAAGGGCCATTATCAATAAAACAATGCATTAAAAAATACAAAAATTGTTTTTTCGGACTTTCTATATTTTCATATATTTAGTTAGAATATATAAAAAAAAAAAAAAAAAAAAAAAAAAAAAAAAATTCTAACTAAATATATGAAAATATAGAAAGTCCGAAAAAACAATTTTTGTATTTTTTAATGCAAAAATTAAAATAATTGTTGAAAATAGGCACACCACGGCTAAAATCTCATTCAAATATTTATTTTGTTTTGAGTTTAAAATTAGTTGTTTTTACAAAATGTATTGACAACAGACATACATATAAATATTACCCAAAGGGTACTTTTATGTAATTGTTGCTTTCAAAAAGGAGTTGATTTATAACTGGTTTTACCAAATCAGACAGTTCATATACGAAAGTACAAAATTCTCATCCCGTTGGTTTTTTGTACCTTATGTAATGTCTCGTTTTGAGTAGGAAAGTTATCATTTTCTTAGCGGACAACTGAAGAGTAGAGTGATGTCTACGAAACAATTGTATTGTCTATCATGAAAATGATCAACCCTTTTTGAAACAACAAATAAAAATCTAATATGACAATATCATATTAGAATTTGGACTTGAGGTAGAAGAATATTCTAACTAAATATATGAAAATATAGAAAGTCCGAAAAAACAATTTTTGTATTTTTTAATGCAAAAATTAAAATAATTGTTGAAAATAGGCACACCACGGCTAAAATCTCATTCAAATATTTATTTTGTTTTGAGTTTAAAATTAGTTGTTTTTACAAAATGTATTGACAACAGACATACATATAAATATTACCCAAAGGGTACTTTTATGTAATTGTTGCTTTCAAAAAGGAGTTGATTTATAACTGGTTTTACCAAATCAGACAGTTCATATACGAAAGTACAAAATTCTCATCCCGTTGGTTTTTTGTACCTTATGTAATGTCTCGTTTTGAGTAGGAAAGTTATCATTTTCTTAGCGGACAACTGAAGAGTAGAGTGATGTCTACGAAACAATTGTATTGTCTATCATGAAAATGATCAACCCTTTTTGAAACAACAAATAAAAATCTAATATGACAATATCATATTAGAATTTGGACTTGAGGTAGAAGAATATTCTAACTAAATATATGAAAATATAGAAAGTCCGAAAAAACAATTTTTGTATTTTTTAATGCAAAAATTAAAATAATTGTTGAAAATAGGCACACCACGGCTAAAATCTCATTCAAATATTTATTTTGTTTTGAGTTTAAAATTAGTTGTTTTTACAAAATGTATTGACAACAGACATACATATAAATATTACCCAAAGGGTACTTTTATGTAATTGTTGCTTTCAAAAAGGAGTTGATTTATAACTGGTTTTACCAAATCAGACAGTTCATATACGAAAGTACAAAATTCTCATCCCGTTGGTTTTTTGTACCTTATGTAATGTCTCGTTTTGAGTAGGAAAGTTATCATTTTATTAGCGGACAACTGAAGAGTAGAGTGATGTCTACGAAACAATTGTATTGTCTATCATGAAAATGATCAACCCTTTTTGAAACAACAAATAAAAATCTAATATGACAATATCATATTAGAATTTGGACTTGAGGTAGAAGAATATTCTAACTAAATATATGAAAATATAGAAAGTCCGAAAAAACAATTTTTGTATTTTTTAATGCAAAAATTAAAATAATTGTTGAAAATAGGCACACCACGGCTAAAATCTCATTCAAATATTTATTTTGTTTTGAGTTTAAAATTAGTTGTTTTTACAAAATGTATTGACAACAGACATACATATAAATATTACCCAAAGGGTACTTTTATGTAATTGTTGCTTTCAAAAAGGAGTTGATTTATAACTGGTTTTACCAAATCAGACAGTTCATATACGAAAGTACAAAATTCTCATCCCGTTGGTTTTTTGTACCTTATGTAATGTCTCGTTTTGAGTAGGAAAGTTATCATTTTCTTAGCGGACAACTGAAGAGTAGAGTGATGTCTACGAAACAATTGTATTGTCTATCATGAAAATGATCAACCCTTTTTGAAACAACAAATAAAAATCTAATATGACAATATCATATTAGAATTTGGACTTGAGGTAGAAGAATATTCTAACTAAATATATAAAAATAAAATTAAAAATAACAATAAAATATTTAAAAAGAGTAAAATTGTTAACAAAAGTCAGAGAAAAATTTTTTTAACATTAAAAGTGGTATAAAACATTATATAAAAAATTGTCATGAAAATGGTTTTAAAAATATTTTAAACAAAAATGTTAGATATTATTTGTAATAATCAAATATACTTTTTTTGAATTGCGTTGCGCTGCGGACCACCTGTAAGTGATGTGGAAGATGATTCCAAATACTAATGGTATAAATAAAAAAATGTTTATCCGAAAAATGAGTGCTGTGTGGTATTTGAATACGATATCCTCTTTCTGATCTAAAAGGTATAATTCTATCATGTAAATATTGTGGTTGACCTGTATATACATTTTAACAAATTCTCGAATGTAACTCCAAAGATCTGTTTCGAATAATGCGATATGAAGTTTTCTTCACAGAGTTAATGCAAAACAAATTTTACGAAAAAGGTTTTTCATTGGGTGTATGTAATTTTCAATAAATAATACGAGATTTTTCATAAAACTGCATCAATTCAATGAAAAGTTTAGTAGTGTTGATTTAACGTTCTATAGACAGCTGCAATTAATAGGTGTGTTTGGGTACTTTTCCAGTAAAGTCCAGTAAAAATTACTCAGTAACAAATTTACAGAGGGTAAGGCAAAATTTACTCTCAAAAAGAAAAATATCTAAAATGTACGCAAACAGAAAAATTGTAAGAATTAGTAAAATACTGCTGCCAACTGCTTCCCTAAAAATATCGCTAAATCAAACCTTAAAATCACTAGAAAATATCTAAATTATAAAAAAAAATAAATAGCGATAAATCCCTAAATTGCACGAACTTTTTAGGTTCTGTTGAAAAATTTCACAAAAATAGCTATATTTTTCAAATTTCTTAAAACTTTCTTAAAAAATTATTGATACATCGCCAAATTTTTCGAACTCTTTTGTTTTCCATAAAAATTTACCGATAAATCGCTGAATAATAATGATTAAAAAATTCTGTCAAGGAAATAAATGTAAAAAAATGATAAGAAAATGTGAAGACTGTCTTAAAAAGAAAAATCGCTAGTTTTCCCGCTAATAGCTAAATTATATTTTATCCCGCTAAACGAGTTGAAGTATCGCTAGATTTGCAGAGAAAATAGCTAAATTGGCAACAGTTATTAATTGGATTAATAAATAAAACCTAATAAAATGATCACTTACTCCTTCCATCGTAAATAAGCTTATATTTAAATATTTTTTATTTTTACAAAAAATTATTTCAAAATTATTTAGACAAATTTCACAACAAATTTACCCCTCAATTCATAAATGCTTTGTAAAGTTATAGCAGGTTTACAAAACGTCATTTTCATACAAAATTTGTTCAATAAACCTCCTATAATTTTACAAAGCGTTTATGAATTTAGGGATTAATCTTTAGTCACTTGATTATTTGTTTCCACAACAATTACTTGAAAATATTTGTGGTACAATAAGTATTTGAGAACAAGAAACAAATAAATGCTTCACTCAATACAAAGCAAGAAATAACTGGTATTGTTTTTATGAATAAAGTGAGTGCGTTGAAACAAAACATAATAATATCAGTTACACTTCTTCTCTTATTTATACCAATAGTAACAGTTATGTATATGGTACAGAGACCCAAAATAACTGTTATATTTCTAAAAAAGTCACCACCCAAATTTATTTAATTATAATATTTCAATAATGCACTATATTTTATAAATCATATTGCACAAAAAAATCACAAAGTTTGGCAAAGATTTTAATTTTTTCAATTTTTATATTTTACTCTATAAATTTCTGTTGTTTTTTGATTTTTATTTTAAAACTTTTTATAAAAGTTACAGAATGATTTTTTTGAAAAAATTAAGCACTAACTTTTTTATTTGATAATAAAATAAAAATTAAAAATTGACCTAAATTGAATGCCGGAAGTTGCTGGAATATACATATTTACTCACTTTAAATCACTGTTCCATCTTTTATTAACACTAGTTGACATCATCAGGATATTATAATTGTTGAAGTCATTGGTTCCATGGCTTTTGATTTATATTCTTAATTGTTATTTTTTGATAAAGAAAAAAAATCACAAAATAACTTTTATTATTTTTGAAAAAATAAAAATCGTGTTTGGATTGTTTTTGTTTGAATTAAAAATATAAATCAGACAGAGCAAATAAACAGAAAATTAAAAATACTCAAACAGGAAATAATTGTAAAACAATCACTTTTTTGAATAAAAGTTATAACTGTTACGTCCCTGATATGGTATATTTGTTTTGGAAATACTTTAAGATATACAAGTGCACGTCTTTACATAGAACCTCAATTATGTCTCAGCGTCATCGAAAATTTGGACCATCGGATGGAGGTGTGCCGCCGAGGTCGCGGCGGCCATTTGGCCGATATTTTGTTCCATACATAATTGAACCATACCCATATTATCATATAAAAAGAAATGACAATAATTTCCTAAATAATTTAACCACCCTTACATTACTTTTATACTTTGTATGTATTTATTAAATTTTTTTATTAAAAAGGCATAATGCTTTTTTACGCTTTTTTAAGCGAAAAAACAACGCTTTTTTCAAACATTTGCGCTTTTTATACTACAAAAGTTGGCAACACTGGTCGCGCACACTTTTTCCACTCAAGCAGACAAAAACGTGTTTATAAATAGCCGATATGGGCAAATCTACGGAACCGGGCGATTCCATGTAACTTAGGATTTAAACCATTTTAGTAACAATATATAATATTTTTGATGGTATCAGCATTTTCGAGGCAACGAATTTAATGAGGCGAACATCTTAAATTTTAATATTTATACTGCTAATGTGCTGTACTCAATTAAAAACTACCCTAATTTTGCTTGTAACTTTCAAGAGTTTTTCAACTCTTTTGGTTATAACTTTTTCAGCATAAAAGGAAATCGCCCAAAACCTTTGGTGAATAATAATTATGACGTTAGAAAATCTCCCACTTGTTGAAAAAATAGGTGCCCTCAATTAGGAACAAATGGTAGTTCTTTAAAATCTGTAACTCTCTTTTTTGAATAAAGAATAATTTCAGACATTTTTAATTTTTGCGCGCTTTCATCCTCAATGCTGAAAATTTTTTGATACTTACAAGTAAACAAAAAAATTGAGATCAAATTAATAAGTGTGCCTTCAAAAATAAAGAAAATATGACAATAATAATCTCTTCACCTCTATGTGTGAAAAACTTGAAATTTGATATTTTTTGAAGGGCACATCCGCAGTTTGAGAAATAATTAGTTGCAGTCCTGCGTGATCGGTATATATCGGTGATACTATTATTGTGTGTACGTGCTAAATGGATCGCACTATTAGTTTGGTGTCCAGACCCATTTTAGGTTAAATTTGGTAGCTTTTCATAGATTTTTTGAGCTAAAAGTGATGTAGAAACCAAACGGATAATCCGATCGTTTTAGCACTTACGCACAACAATACTAATTGCGATGTATATCATATAAGCCAGATTTCAGCCATTAATACTTTTATCTGTGGATGTGCTAGTCAATTTAAAGTTGGATTTTTAGCTTATTGTACAGCGAAAATTGATGTAGAGCCTAAAAATAAAATCCGATCTGTTTAGTACTTTCCAAGGTTGGTTACCGAAACGAATAACGGTAAGGGTAACGGTAACGGTATCAGATTTCGTTTGTTTAGGTAACGGTAAAGGTAAAGGTATTTAAGACTGTTTCGGTAACGGTATAGCGTTATCGAGACAGCAATACCGGTACGTACCGGTATTAAAATTATGTTAAAAACATATAAAAACAAGTAAAAACATGGCATATTTTTAATTTTAAGTACTGAAAATATAGATTTTAAGCTATAAATTCAATACTGGTAGTTTTAATAAGTAAAATTATTATCTATAAATTTTTTGTAAAAAAAAACACTCAAGATTATAAAATAAAAAATAAAAAAATTGTAATTTTTATATAAAATAATAAATACCGGTAAAATACCGGTAACTACCCATAAAAATAACGGTATCGGTAACGATAACGGTATTTAGAAATTTTTTTAGAGGTATCGATAACAGTATTCAATTTGAAACGGTATTTTAGCGATAACGGTATTATAACGATAACGGTAACCAACCTTGGTACTTTCACATAATGACAGCTATGATACGATCTACTGTTCTAGATAGATTGGACTCCATAATTCTTAAAACTGTGGATGTGCCTTCAATTTGAATTTAACCATTTAGCGAATTTTAGAAAAAGATATGTTGTAGAGAATACAAAATTCGTCCGATCCGTTTATCACTTTCAGATAATAATAGTAATGAAGATATGTACCATTCAAGACATATTTGATCCCATAATTCTTTAAACCGTGGATGTGCCATACAATTTTATGCTGCAGTTTAGAGGGAAATTTATATGGGCACAAGTTCAAACATAGACCGAATTAAACCAAAATCAATAGAATTCCTTCTTGGGCCGATATAAATCGGTCTATCAAATTTTATCAAAAATTCTTAATATTTGCGACCTGTAGCGTGCGCACAAGAATACGTGGAGACAGACGGACGGACGGAAAAATTAAAAAACAACATTACTTATAATCAACAATGGAAATATAGCGCTACTATGCATTTTCGAATAAAATTACCGTGATGATTGAAAAATTTGTGTCATCTTTTTTCATTAAATCGAAGTAAAAGTGTGTAAAAACAACTCAAAAATAGCTAAAAAAAGGTTTTTGGTAAATTTGACCTCAATTTGCTCAAAAACCAGATGTGCTGGAAAAATTTGGAAACCAAATTCGGACTCAGCACGGAAAAGTTACTTGAAAATGTGTGGTCGCATGCCATGTTTATAACTTTTTCAGCACTCAAAAAAATTTATTCATGCGAACAGATTACTTCTTTTTAATGTATTTTAAATAAGTTAATCTAGAAAAAAAATGTGTGCCACTAATTTGAAATTTTTCATTTTTAAAATCTGAAATCAACCTGTTTCGTAGATTTTCCCATATATTAGTAGAGTGTTTTTCATTGTACCCTCAGTGTTGCCAGGTTAATTGGGCACAGAATCGTTAAATATTTTTGAAAAAATCGTCAAAATCGTCATTGCGTTTTGAAATATCGTCAAAATATTTAGCGTGTTTTTTAATCACCTGGATTTAGAATTTTTCATACAAAAAGTGGATTTATTAAATCCAAAAAAAGCTGGATTTAATAAATCCATAATAAAAGCACAAATATATGAAACAGCCTATTAATTTAATGTCAGAAAAAAATACGAATAAAAATTAAAAGAGAAACAAAAAAATTGAAAAACTAACAAATAAAAGGTTTTTATTATATTTTTTTTTATCAAACATGTTTAGAAAAAAAACTACACCTCACCACATACATATTTTCAAACTTGGATATGGAGAAAAAGCTAAAATAGGAATGGCAATTTTTCACTCTACAGTAAGTAATTTAATTAAATCCAATTAGTGAATGTTAAATATTGCAATGGAATTTTTCAATTGTGTAAAAATATAAATTGAAGTGATAAAACTGAAAAGGCAGACTGTTTATCGCTGTTTTATATAAAATATAATTAAAAATTAAAAGTTAAAGTAAAATCCTTCATCATCGAATTCGGTATTAAAAATTAGGGTGAAAGAAGTGTCGGACAGAAAATTCTTTTTAAAATAGGGAGAATCTAACGCCATCTGTTGAGCACTTTTAGAAATCCTTTTTGGATTTATTAAATCCAAGTGATTAGAAAAAACTAGAGATGAGCGATCCGGTGATTTTTGAATAACGCTGCTACCAGTGATCGTGATTTTCAAATCACCGTTCTTTTAAACAGTGACCGTGATCACGGGTTTGTATAGAGATGGGCGATTCGGCGATTTTTCAGTAACATTGTTCTCAGTGAATGTGATTTGCAAATCGTTGTTCTTTTAAACTGTGATCGTGATCACGGGTTTTCTATGGAAAAGACTTCGATTTTCTGATAAATAAACGAAATAATATTTATGGCGAGTTTTTAAGATGTCAGTTAAACTTGGTTTAGTTAAACCGAAAACGAATTTTGTCAGCCATTTCAAAGTTTATTAACAAAAATTTGCCGGAAAAACTTTTTCTCGAGTATAATTTATTTCTTTATTGAAATAAAACAAAATAAATCAAATTTTAAAAGCAGTATTCCAGTTACAAACTGTGTTAAACTAAGTTTAAAGATAATCCACTTCCTAAAAACTCGGCCTTAAAAGAAAAATAGTTGCGACCGGTAATAAAGGCATGATAGAAGGAGACATTTTATACAGAAGAGTGTGAAAGCAAGTCACTGTTATTGAAAAAAAAACATATATTACTGTGCACAATGAAGTTTGCAAGAAAGAATAGTACAAAAATTTTAAAAGAACGACATTCCGAGTAACTGCGATTTTAAATATTTGATCACTGCCGTTATCAGTGATTTATCAATAACTGTGATTAAATCACCGGTATGAAAATATCGCTCATCTCTAGAAAAAACGGCTAATAATAAAAAAAAATAAACGAAAGCAAAGTCACGGAAGGGGCCCCTTTTTGGCCCCTCCCCTTTTGGTCCCTCCTTTTTTTTGACCCCTCCTGTTTTGGCCCCTCCCCTTGTTAATGATAAAAATTCTATTTTATTTATTTATTATTTATTTTTTTCATACCAATGGAAAAGCTTCATTAAAACTGGATTCACAAAATTATGAAGCTTTTTTTAAAATTAAGGAATCAAGAAAATTTTTAGTTTACTTTGTAAAAAAAAATTCATTAGTTCAATGAAAATTTTCATTAAAACTCGTCCATCGAAATTCCCTGTTGTAGATGTCTCTACATAGCAGGATGAATTACACATGAAACTCATTATTTTGAAAAATATATTTCTTTCTCTCTGTAACACTTTTTTACGTATTACCCAAAGAATAAAATATGCTTAAACACATACGATTTTGGGATATCAAATTCCGAAAAAATTTTTGTTGAATTTCTGTTAAAATTTTGTAGATTTACAAAACTTTAACTGAAAAATATAAATTTTAACAGATATTATTTCAGGCCAAAAATCAGTAACAATTTGTGCAAAATTGTGGACGAGTTATTTTGAGTATAAAATCGGAGATTTTTATTTTTTCTTGAAGAGTCATTTCTAAATATTTTTTTAATCAAATTTTAAACCTCTAATCATAATTAAAAAGCGCTAAAAAATCCGTTGTCTGGAAAACTAACTAATTTTTACACTTAAAATTTTTTGTTTTTGTTTAATTAAAATAAAATCAATAAGGTTTTTGGGGATTTAGTCTTGCAAAATGGTGATACGAGCTAAAGCTTTTCTGGCAACACTGTTTACCATGAACCTAAAATAATTTATTGGTGAGGTGAATTTAATATTTCTATTCTTATAATTTTCTAAACAAACCATATTGCTTGTCGTTAACAATTACTGACAAGGGCGGTGAAAAGCAGGTATTTAGTGCTGTCTGATTTAATTTAATATGAAGATAATAAAACTATCCGTTTCCTTTTGTATTTCTCTCTCTATTTTTGCTATATTTCCATATTAAATTTTGGAATACCAATATCACTATAAGGTTTTTGGGGATTTAATCTTGCAAAATGGTGATACGAGCTAAAGCTTTTCTGGCAACACTGTTTACCATGAACCTAAAATAATTTATTGGTGAGGTGAATTTAATATTTCTATTCTTATAATTTTCTAAACAAACCATATTGCTTGTCGTTAACAATTACTGACAAGGGCGGTGAAAAGCACGTATTTAGTGCCGTCTGATTTATCAAAAAAGGTAGAATTATGTATGACACCATATTAAGATTTTTACCCGGGAAAATAAATTTTTAATAAAATAATTTTTAATAAAATAAATTTCAAATAAAATAAATTTAAATAAAATAAATTTTCAATAAAATAAATTTTTGGTAAAATAAATTTTAAATAAAATAAATTTTTAATAAAATAAATGTTTGATAAAATAAATTTTAGATAAAATAAATTTTAATAAAATAAATTTTAAATAAAATAAATTTTAAATAAAATAAATTTTAAATAAAATAAATTTTAAGTAAAATAAAATTTTAATAAAATAAATTTTAATAAAATAAATTTTTAATAAAAAAGTTTTCAATAAAATGAAATTTAAATAAAATAAATTTTTAATAAAATAATTTTTTAATAAAATAAATTTTAAATGAAATAATTTTTTTAATAAAATAAATTTTTAATAAAATAAATTTTAATAAAATAAATTTTAAATAAAATAAATTTTAAATAAAATAAATTTTAAATAAAATAAATTTTAAGTAAAATAAAATTTTAATAAAATAAATTTTAATAAAATAAATTTTTAATAAAAAAGTTTTCAATAAAATGAAATTTAAATAAAATAAATTTTTAATAAAATAATTTTTTAATAAAATAAATTTTAAATGAAATAATTTTTTTAATAAAATAAATTTTTAATAAAATAAATTTTAAATAAAATAAATTTTTAATAAAATAAATTTTTAATAAAATAAATTTTAATAAAATAATTTTTTAATAAAATAAATTTTAATAAAATAAATTTCTAATAAAATCATTTTTAATAAAATAAAAAAAAATAGGTTTTTAATAAAATAAAATTTAAATAAAATAAATCTTTAATAAAATAATTTTTTAAAAAAATTAATTTTTAAATAAAATAAATCTAAATAAAATAAATTTTAAATAAAATAAATTTGTAATAAAATAAATTATTAATAAAATACATTTTTAATAAAATAAGTTTTAAAAAAAATAATTTTTAAATAAAATTAATTTTAAATAAAATAAATTTTAAATAAAAAAATTTTTAATAAAACAATTTTTTAATAAAATAAATTTTTAATAAAATAAATTTTTAATAAAATAATTTTTTATTAAAATAAATTTTAAATAAAATAAATTTTTAATAAAATAATTTTTTATAAAACAGTTTTTAATAAAATAAAATTTAAATAAAATAAATTTTAAATAAAATAATTTTTTAATAAAATAAATGTTTAGTAAAATAATTTTTTAATAAAATAAATGTTTAGTAAAATAAATGTTTAATAAAATAAATTTTAGTATAATAAAATTAATAATAAAATTCAGCCCTAAGTCAATGAGGTTATTCAATAATCTTTGTGAAAATTTAGATTTAAGTTTTTCTAATTTTTTTAAGTTTAAAACTCTTTTAAATAAATTGTTATAAATAATTAGTTTTAGATATAAGTTGCTAGTCTGTAAGGATAATATTGTATCCATAAAATAATTAGCGTGTTTTTTAATCACCTGGATTTAGAATTTTTCATACAAAAAGTGGATTTATTAAATCCAAAAAAAAGCTGGATTTAATAAATCCACAATAAAAGCACAAATATATGAAACAGCCTATTAATTTATTGTCAGAAAAAAATACGAATGAAAATTAAAAGAAAAACAAAGAAATTGAAAAACTTACAAATAAAAGGTTTTTATTAATTTTTTTTTATGAAATATGTTTAGAAAAAAAACTACACCTCACCACATACATATTTTCAATCTTGGATATGGAGAAATAGCAGAAATAGGAATGGCAATTTTTCACTCTACAGTAAGTAATTTTATTAAATCCAATTAGTGAATGTTAAATATTGCAATGGAATTTTTCAATTGTGTAAAAATATAAATTGAAGTGATAAAACTGAAAAGGCAGACTGTTTATCGCTGTTTTATATAAAATATAATTAAAAATTAAAAGTTAAAGTAAAATCCTTCATCATCGAATTCGGTATTAAAAATTAGGGTGAAAGAAGTGTCGGACAGAAAATTCTTTTTAAAATAGGGAGAATCTAACGCCATCTGTTGAGCACTTTTAGAAATACTTTTTGGATTTATTAAATCCAAGTGATTAGAAAAAACGGCTATTGTCAAAAATCGTCAAAACTTCAATAATCAAATATTTTTATTAGTATAACCCTAAAATCATAATATAAAATTTTAAAAATTAATGTCAGCTGTAATTTAAGACAAATCTTAAAAATTTATGTTTTTATTTGCTTGGTTGAACTGAAGCAAACTTTCAATGTAAATTGATTGTGTAACAAAAAGAATTTCTATAGAAATGACGCAACACTTTACCGAAGTGTTTTAGAAATTTTTTTATGTATGTATTAAAGGTGCAATTAGACGTGCCACAACCATAACCATATAAAACAGCTGTTCAAACCAATCTTATGGGCTACAATGTATTCGATTATTGGTGACATGCCATAACGCCATAACCGTAACCGTAGATACCAATTGAATTTTGGTTTTCTGCTATGGCGATATGGTTACGGCTATGGCGATATGACACGTCTAATTGAACCTTAAAGCCCAGCATAAATGTATTTGTTTTTTTTTGTCTTCACGTACGACACGCTTCAACTGTATTGTAAAAAACTATAAACACTACTCTATTCAACTTAACAACAGTCAAAAACACAAGTCAACATTATGTGCGTTCCCGTACGTTACCGCGGGTACCCGCGGGAACCCAAACAACAACAATTTACACGCAGTTTTGAGTACGAGAACGCCTTTGGGCTAGTTTGTGTAACTTCGGTAAAGTACGGGAACAGACATATTATATACATATGTACACACCTGATCATTATAATAGATACACATTATTCGTTAATATTAAAGTGATTATAAATTTAAGATTTTCTCTTTTAAACTTCTGGATTTTTTATTTTCCTAATCAGTTTGGTGTGGCAATGCCATTATAAAGAAAAATATGGCAAACATGTTGTTTTCAATTAATTTACAGTTAAGAATTTATTTGAATTACGTAGAATTATTGATCATAACAATAGATACTAGAGATGAGCGATATTTTCATACCGGTGATTTAATCACAGTTATTGATAAATCACTGGTAACGGCAGTGATCAAATATTTCAAGTCGCAGTTACTCGGAATGTCGTTCTTTTAATATTTTTGTACTATTCTTTCTTGCAAACTTCATTGTGCACTAGGGATGCCAAACGGGAAATCCCGAATCCCGAAATCCCGGGATTTTCGGGATTGGCATTTCTCAAAAATCCCTGGATTTTCTTATTTTTTAATATTAATATAAACGCAAATAAACAAAGTGAGCAATTTTAGATTACCTACGTTTTTTTTTGAATTTTCTCATATTGACAAGAAATTGATGCCAAGATATTGGTAAAATTATAAATTAAGTAGATTTTTCGAGTAAACTATGCAAAGACTTTGCAGAAGAATTTGAAATTTTGGTAAACAATATTAAATTTTTGAGTAATACATGCGAAAAATCAACTTTGTTATTTTACCGATTTATTCTTCCAAGCGAAATTCGATTTCTGAAACTGGGACTGTAAGTTTTGGCTGGGACTGTAAGTTTGAATTCTTCCATGAAAACATTTGATAACGATAACCAAATTACTTTGTTGCTGTAATTACACGATTTAGCGGGCAAGGTTATCGCAACGAACCTTTTTTTAAAATCTGCTTACAAAATACTGGGCGCAAGTGTACTTAATGACAGGCCTTCATATATTATCCCAGCCAGAAAAATAGAAACGGGAAAGCGATGGCAAGGTATTTTACAAGTACTGACAAAAATTGCTTTCCCAGTTCCAATATGATAACATCAATAGACAAAAGGACCGGCAGTTCAAAAAGCCCCCGAAAAGTACTGGAGAAACAAAATTTTTAACTTTGGCAAAACGCTGCCAAAACCAATAAATAGGTGATTTGGAATTATATTTTCCAAAATAAAATTTAAAAAAAGTTGATATTTATCTTTTTTTTGCCCTGTCGTGATGTTTTGTAAAACAAATACTGGCAAAACGATTTTCGCAAACGCTGACAAAGCATCCCAAACGAGTGTTCTGCCAGTCATTTATTTTTAACATCGCGGTTACCCAGTGGTATGCAAGTACTTGATTTTTTGTACCACTCTCAATTTCTGACTGAGATGTTTCAATATTCATAAAATGTACCACATTATTAATTATTTCTATATTCTATAAAAAAATTAGTTACATAACATAAAAATTTTTACAAATAAAGGAAAATTTAAATCCCGAAATCCCGTAAAATCCCGGGATCCCGAAAAATCCCGTAGTCCCGAAAATCACGGGATCCCGAGATCGGGATCCCGGGATTTCATCCAAAATCCCGAATCCCGGGATTTTCAAATATCAATCCCGATTGGCATCCCTATTGTGCACAGTAATACATTCTTTTTTCAATAACACTGACTTGCTTTCACACTCTTCTGAATAAAATGTATCCTTCTATCATGTCTTTGTTACCGGTCGCAACTATTCTTCTTTTAAGGCCCAGTTTTTAGGAAATGGATTATCTTTAAACTTAGTTTAACGCAGTTTGTAACTGGAATACTGCTTTTAAAATGTGGTTTATTTTGTTTTATTTCAATAAAGAAATAAATTATACTCGAGAAAAATTTTTGTTAATAAACTTTGAAATGGCTGACAAAATTCATTTTCGGTTTAACTAAACCAAGTTTAACTGACATCTTAAAAACTCGCCATAAATATTATTGCGTTTATTTATCAGAAAATCGCAGTCATTTCCATAAAAAAAACCGTGATCACGATTACAGTTTAAAAGAACAATGATTTGAACATTTCACGATTTCACAGAGAACAATGTTACTGAAAAATCGCCGGATCGCCCATCTCTATTACAAACCCGTGATCACGGTCACTGTTTAAAAGAACGGTGATTTGAAAATCACGATCACTGGTAGCAGCGTTATTCAAAAATCACCGGATCGCTCATCTCTAATAGATACACTTGACTAATTTACCGTTTCCTTTTTGCATCAAATTAAAATTGTTCATTTTTTGTTTTGTTTTACGTTAAGCTGTAAGTATATTTTTATTTTAAAGAAAAATATAATAAATTTAGTGTAAGATTTTTTAGAAAATGGGAAGAAACAAACATTTGCGTTTTGTCCAAAATGCCTTAACTAAAAGAAAACTGTAGAAACGCGTGGCAGACCACATAAAACAACCCAAGAAACTGATAGACGTATTATTATCATTGCAAAAAAAGACCCTTTCAAGTCTTCAAATGCTATTTCTGTAGATTGAAAATGTAGTCAGTGCTCCAACAGTTCGTCGTCGTCTTCGGCATGCTAAATTACCCGGAAGTATTGCTAGAAAAGTTCCACTCATGCTAACTCTAAAAAATTTTGTAAAAAGGCAGTAACGTAAATTTGATATAATTTTTCTTCAATTTGAAAAAAAGAGTATTAAATCTGTGAAAAAAGTTTAGTGAGGTTAGTTTTTTTATCAATAAATTGACATTAAGTGTTTTTGTTTTTCAAAGTATAGATAATTGACAAATTCAGTGACTTAAAAGGAATTGCTAATGGAAGATTTATTAATTTTAACTTAAATAAATTTATATAAATTTTGAACGTTCTCAATTAAAGCGTATATTTAAATTTCTGTTATTAATTTTGATATTAGCTGTGTTTGTGCGGCATTCATATCAATGATATCTCGAACAATTTTGACAGTAGAAAGCAGGAATACGTTGAAAAACTGTCAAAATCGTTCTTGATAACACTGATAGAGAGCCACACAAATACAGCTATTATCTATCTTTTTGTTATTTTGTTTGAGGCAAACTATTAATGAAAGTTATAAATATAATGTATTTGAATTATTGATTTAAATAAAGTTATATGTTTTTGTATTAAAATGGTACATGTGTTTTTGTAAGCAATATACATTGTATGTATATTGCTTACAAAAATTTGAAATTGGTGAATTATAAAAAATAATGAAATATAAGTCTAAAAATTAATAATAAATCGATAAAAAAAATAATTAATTAAAAAATGCATTGTTGAATTTAATAAAATGCATTGGTAAAACAACAAAATCATTATGCAATTTAATTAAATATAATTGTTAAGACAACTAATTTTTGTTAATACATTTGACGATATTTTGTCAAAATAATACCACATAAAATAGTAAAAAGTCAAAATAAAAATCTACTAAACAATGCGTTAAATTGATGGACAGGTTTTTTTAGTTGTATAGTGATCACCCATTCATCAATTTAATATGGATTTTAGTTTATTTTACAGCTGCTTTTGGTTCAGTGTGGTGGGGGCAATATAATGGTTTGAGGATGCTTCTCGTGGTACGGTGTTGGCCAATTATATCGTATTGAAAATACAATGAACGCATATGGGTATAGGGAAATATTGCAAAATGTACTTGGATTTTTCAGCAAGACAACGACCTTAAACACAGTTCCATGTTAGTTAAGAATTGGTTCTCGGAGAATAATGTTCTTGTTTTAAGCTGGCCAAGCCAATCTCCAGATCTAAATCCCATAGAAAACTTATGGAGTGAATTAAAGAAAGACTTTCCAAAGAAGTTTTCAATAATAAGAATGATTTATGGGAAAAAACACAAAAAATTTGGTACGAGATTCCATTGGAAACTTGTCAGAAACTGATAACTAGTATGCCAAGAAGAGTGCAGAAAGTTCTACAAACCAAAGGAGGATGCACTGAGTACTAGTCTTATTTTAATATTCCTTAATAATTTTTAACTTAAAATGAAGTGTTTTTTAATTTTCTAAAATGTATCTATTTATTATTATGAACACAAAATGAACGTACTTAGTAAACACATAATTTAATTTTTATTTTGTTTAATGTTATAAATGAAAAATATTTAGTTGTTTTGTTTTTTAAATTGTTATAAATAAAAATGAACTGATTTTTTAATTTTTCTATTATAACAAAAAAGTTGTTTCCTTCCTTAAACAAAATATATTTAGGTGTATCTATTATTATGATCAGGTGTGTATATAAAAACAAAAAAACAAAAAAAAAGAATGATGCTAGTTTTCTATACGATCGTTTGCTATTATTTGCTTCTTTTTTTATTGTTTACTAGTATGTATATGAAAACATCGAGTTTTAGGTTGAAACATGGTGTATTTTCTTATAATAAGTAGAAAAGGACTGTACAGTATATTTTGAAAGGCGTTTAAACTAGTGTTTCCAATTCGGTTAATCGATTAACCGATTCCTCGATTAATCGCCTCTATTTCGGTTAATGTCGAAACAAATAATTCAAAACTCAAATAATTATTCGATCCGAATAATCGGTTAAAACAGGTCGATTAACCGGTTATTTTTAATATGGAATTTATCCCTTATTTTTTTCTCAAAACTTCATAATTTTCTTAACTTTGGCTCAAAAATTACAAGAAACATAAACACAAATATATTTTATTTGTATTTAAGAAAATTCTACTTGTATTTTAAATTTGTCCAAATACATTTCAAAATTATTCACTTGTATTTAAAAATTTTTTAATCTGTATTTCAAAATTGTAAAATTGCATTTAAAATAATTCCATTTGTATTTCAAAATTCTCCAAATGTATTTCAGAAATTTCCAAATGTATTTCAAAAGACTTTATTTGTATTCCAAAATTTTCCAAATGTATTTAATAAAATTCTAATTGCATTTCAAATTTTTCTAAATGTATTTCAGAAATTTCTATTTTATTTTAAAAGCATTTTTACAAACGCCTGTTTTCTCTTTCGTAATGAAAATTTTATAGGAATTATGAGACATGTACGTTAGTAAATATGATTTTAAAATAAAAATATAAATTTCTGAAATAGATTTCGAAAAATTTGAAATGCAATTAGAATTTTATTAAATACATTTGTAAAATTTTGGAATACAAAGAGAGTCTTTTTAAATTCATTTGGAAATTTCTGAAATACATTTAGAAAATTTTGAAATACAAATGGAATTATTTGAAATGCATTTTGACAATTTTGAAATACAGATTTAAAATTTTTAAATACAAATGAATGATTTTGAAATGTATTTGGACAATTTTCAAATACAAATAGAATTTTCTTAAATACAAATAAAATATTTTAAAATATATTTGTAATACATATTTTAAAATATATTTATATAATTAGTGAGGGAAGATATTATTCTAGAGGCTGAATAATTGAATTGTGATTGATATATTTGTATAATTTTGAAAAAAATTTTGAAAATTCATTTTGAACAATTTTGAAATGAATTTTGAAACGTTTTTATACAAATAATTCAAAACAGTGTTTGGACAATTTTGAAAAATTTTTGAACAATTTTAAAACATTTTTGGACAATTTTGAATGATTTTTGGACAAATTTAAAACATTTTTGGAAAAATTTAAAAAAATTTTGGATAATTTTGAAACATTTTAGACAATTTTGAAACCTTTTTAGGCCATTTTAGAATATATTTGGACATTTTTGGAGAATTTTAAAACATTTTTAAACAATTATGAAATATATTTGGAATTTTCTGAAATAAAACTGAAAGAGGTGTAGAATACAAGGGAACCCGTAACCGTTTCACTGAAATTAAATTTTTATTCGCATTTGTGACATTAATAATAACGAAATAACCTAAAGTAAACACAAAATTAAAGCTAAAAAATCAAATTAAATGGAATTTGACATTTGTAACTGTACACTGAGAGAAATGTCTACATTCTATTTATGAATTTTTACATTGATTCAATAAAGCTTCGCTGAAGTTCGTACATTGAAAATTTTTATGAAGCTTTCCATTCATTTTGTTAAGAAAACTTCATTAGTTTAGTGGAAATTTTCATTAAAACTCGAATAATAAAGATCCCTGTGCGTATGTTAGCTCAAACTTTGGATAATTTTGTTTATTGTCAATAGCCCTTAAAAACGGAAAAAGACTGAGAAATTTAACAATTCTTTATGATACTCTTTAGTCTACTAACTTTACTATTCAGAAAATTTTGTTGCAAATTTTTGTAGAGTAAATTGATACTTTCAATTAACCCAGGTGAAAATGTTCATATATGGTCATATATGGCAACATATATGGGTTCGGATCCGAAATTTGAGGGTATATGGCCATATATGGAGATATATGAATGTTCATATAGAATTTTTTTTTTATTTTTTAATAAAAATATTGCTTTTTTTATTCAAATTAAATGTAAATATTATAATTCATTTGAATGAAATTGAGAAATTATGAAATTTTGAATGGACATAAACATTTTACTTCAAGCCCGACTAAAAAAGTTTTTATATAATCTTATATGATTTGATATTATTATAAATGTTTATATGCGTGGCTTTATATAACCATATACATTTATATTAACACTTTGGTTTTATAAATATGTTTGATATGACGTTATATATAATCATATGCGATTTGGTATCCAGCCATATATTAAGAGATCTGCGATATAGTTTATATATAATTATATATAATGGCGTATAAGCTTCTATAAACAATCTTATATCAAAATATATAACATAACATGAAATCTAATTATACAAAATTTTATAAAGTTTATTGCACTATAACAATGAAGAAGACAAACTTAGAAAGAGTTTTTTTTTATTTTATAAGAAAGACAAATTTTATAAGACAAAAACTCTAAAGTAGAAAAAGTTGTTCCGACAAATTTTTGTAAAGTTGAGTAAAAACCGAAAATTTACTTTGTCAAATATTTCCAAGTTTATTAACACAAATTTTTTAAGCAACTTTTTCTCGTTTTGAATTTTGCTTTTTATTGATATTCAATTACAAACTGCGTTATTCTAAGTTTAAGGACAATTTACGTCCTAAAAACGTCCTAAATCGCATTCAATCCTCATTTCTATCAATACCAAAGATCGACCAATACCCACTTTGTTAGCCAAACTGTTCTGTCGGCCATTAGTATTTAATATGAATGAAAATAAGTGATCTCAACACACTAAATTCAATCATGAAAACTGCCTATTCAATAAATTATATCGTTGAAATTTCTCCAATCACAAAAATTGTCCATTCAACTAAAAATTTGTAGCTCTTTAATTGAATACATTTTCAATAAAATAGTGATACATTTGATTAGGATTTTTATTGGTTTTTTTATATGTATTTGTGTAAAAATTAATTTATTGGATTAAAAATTGATCAATATTGTATACCTTCTAAATAGCATATTATATGCATTTGATTAAAAATTAATCCATTGGATTAAAAATTGATCAATATTGTATAAATTCTAAATAAGACTCTATTCAGCTGGATAAAGTGGTAGTTGTCATGCAAACTATAAAAAATATATTTCTTTATTTTTAGCTTGCATTTCATAACATTGAATTTTTTTAAAATAAACCTGTATGCAATTTTCATTCATTTGCTCGATTTATTTATACTTATATGAAAGATTCTCTCACAGAAATTAGTTTTCTTCTTTTTTCTGGGGCATAAGGACTCTGTCAAAATTTTTTTGAAAATTAAAAAAATAGTTTGTTTTTATTGAAAACTTTTTGCGATTTTTTGTTTAAAAAAATTTTTAATTTTTTAAACAAAATTTCAAAAATTACATTACTATTTCACAGTAATGTTCTAGAATTAATAAATATTCATATTTAATATGCAAAATTAAAATATTTAACTAAATAAAATAATAAACAAATGAATGTTATTTTTGTTTGACTCAAGATCATAAATTAATATCACTTTCTGTTTTAAAATTATTTTCAAATCAAAGAAAGATGATACAATTTTTACAAGTAAATTACAAAGAATAAAAATTATTGAAAAAATTCGATAAGACCAGCAAGGCAGAATGCGCATTTTCGGCTTTCGCTACAAAGCCATCATCAGTGCCTTTCGCCTTTGAGTGGGTTAATATTTGATAATCGTCTACTTATATGAATGTTGAAAGCAAATCGAGTTTGTTATCAACAACTCAACTTAGACTAACATCAACGAAATTTAACAAAGCTATTTTTATCCTTTTGTTATTATTACTCTTTTTTGCTTTGAACCTTAATTCTTAAGATATCTCAGCTGATTCTATTCAACTCTGTGTATGATAAACACAGATGTTTGAATTACAACGAACCGTTAAATTTAAATGTATGTTATTAAATTATAGAATCAGCTGAGATATCTTAAGAATTAAGGTTCAAAGCAAAAAAGAGTAATAATAACAAAAGGATAAAAATAGCATTGTTAAATTTCGTTGATGTTAGTCTAAGTTGAGTTGTTGATAACAAACTCGATTTGCTTTCAACATTCATATAAGTAGACGATTATCAAATATTAACCCACTCAAAGGCGAAAGGCACTGATGATGGCTTTGTAGCGAAAGCCGAAAATGCGCATTCTGCCTTGCTGGTCTTATCGAATTTTTTCAATAATTTTTATTCTTTGTAATTTACTTGTAAAAATTGTATCATCTTTCTTTGATTTGAAAATAATTTTAAAACAGAAAGTGATATTAATTTATGATCTTGAGTCAAACTAAAATAACATTCATTTACTTAAAATAACAGATCAACTAAAAACTTTTCCCCCATTCAAAATAATAAACTCAACGAAAATTTATAAAATTTTATAAAAAGTAATTTAAAATATCAGTTACTAATCCATAAACATTTATAAAAACAACTACATAAATAAAACAAACGAAAAACACAACAAAAGTTGAACAATATTTTTTTGTGTGAACAATATTTACTAAAATTTTATTTGAAAATTTTTATAAAATTATATGTATTTATATATAATTTAATGCAATTAGATAGACCCATTTTTCGGATCAAATTCTATCAGTTTAGATAACATGCTTATCTCGTTTGATATAATTATATATTCCAATATTCGTATCAAATTAGATATGAACATATATATGGGTTTATATATGGTGATATATGATTACATAACATCTTTTTTAGTCGGGAGTTTATAAATTATTTTATGACTGTCTTTTTGATTATTTAATGCTTGTTTATACACTAATAGAAAAAAAGTGTGTAAAAATTTTAGTTAAAGCTACTAAAAATTAGTTCAAAATGAAAAAACTGCTGAATTAGCAGAGTATTTTTGCTAAATATAAATAAGATAGGAACAGCAAAAATAAAACTGTTTAATATGTATATTTACAAAATTTGAGTTATAATTGGGCTAAAATTCAGTGTTTAGAAAATAAAATTAAATTGTAGTAGTGGACAAAAAAAAACATAACATAAAATTAAAAATTTTCAAAGTTCCTTTTTTGTTTTTAATGGAAATACAAATCTAGCCTTCTGAAATCAACAGTTTAATATTTTTAGCAAATATTTCTGTTGGTTTTATAAACTGCTATTTGCATTGAACAAAATTTAACAAACATTTTTTTAGATACAACAGTTTGTTTTAGCCATTTTTAGTTTACGAATATTTTGCAAAATTTTCTGCAGATTTTCTAAATTTAGCAGTTTTATTTTTGCTGTTTTTATCTTACTGCAACATTTTCAATTGTATTTCAAAATTTATCATTTTATTTCAGATTGTTTTTCAGATTTATCAATTGTATTTCAGAAATAATCAATTGAATTTCAGTTTCATCAATTGTATTGTAGAAGTTATGAATTGTATTTCAGATTTACCCATTGTATTTTAGAAATAATCAATTTATTTCCAGTTTTATAATTGCTTTTCAGAAATTATCAATTGATTTTCATATTTATCAATTGTATATCAGAAATTACCAATTGTATTTCAGAAATTATGAATTGTATTTCAGAAACTGAAAATTGTATTTCAGAAATTTATTAATTGTATTTCAGAAATTCGCAATTGCATTTCAGAAATTATCAAATGTATTTTACAAATAATCAATTGTATTTCAGAAACTGGCAATTGTATTTTAGAAATTGCCAACTGTATTTAAGAAAATATCAAATGTATTTTATTTCAATATTTTTTGAATCCGCTCACGTATTTACCCCCATGATAAAAAAAAACCTAAAACATTACCCATATATGGAATAATATATGAATTCATATATGAAGATATATGGAATATATGAACCAATATATGGACCAATAAATGCAGTATATTATCATATATAGATCCATACATTTGAATGTATTTACCCATATATGCTTCCATACATAACATATATGTTCATATATGATCATACATTAAACCGTATATGCTCACACATGAGACCATATACGACAATATATGAACATATATGAACATTTTCACCTGGGAATTAATATTTTACTCAAATGGAACTAAATCTTTTTTTTATTTCTTCAGAGGAGGCGGGAGAATTTTGGATAATAATTTTTTTAAATGCAATATATTTATTGTAGTATTGATTAAATTTGCATTTAAAGAAAGTTTGTATCCAAAGTTTTACAGATTAAAAACAAATTTCGTAAAGAAAAAGGAAAATTTACCTTTAGGTTATGCTGTTTTTAACTTACTAATTTTTAGAAAAAAATCTTCTAGTTTCAGCAGTTTTTTTTTGCCATTTTTAACTAATTTTTGTTAGCTTCAGCTATATTTTTAAATAAATTTTTCTACTAGTATAAGAAATGTTTTAATTTAGATAATCTCAGATTCCGAAACTTTCAACCTTAAGGTACATTTACACGCGAGAGAAAACTGCTAGAGATGGAGCAAAAAACACTACAAAATAGCTAAACTCATTCAAAATAGAGCTAATTAGGGGTGATTTTTGTTTTATCTCTAGCATTTCTCTCTTATGTAGATGTGCTTTTTAATTTGAATTTTTTTTTAATACATCGTGTTCATATGTCATATTGATATTTAACAAAAACAGGAAGCTGTTAGTGTCTTTGTTGATAAAAAGTTAGGGAAATACATTAATTTTGCTTTAAACGATTAATCGATTAATCGCCAATTTTCTCGAATAACCGACCCGAATAACCGGTTAATCAATTTTAGTGATTTTTCGAATATTGCAATAACCGGTTAACCGCCTATGTCGAATAATTGGAAACAGTAGTTTAAACACACATGATAGCCGAACAGTTACATTAGGTCGAATGGGGATATCCCAGTGTAGAAACGGTAATGAAATATCATTATTTTTTGGACTACCAGTAATGACATTCACTTAGCTTCTGCATTATTTTAAAACATATAGTAATGAGTTACTGATAATGACTTATTTTTATCATTATTTCAAATAGAAAATAATTTTCTAGATGTTTTTTAAAAATTTTTTGAAATCTATTTTTAGACTCAATATTTTTTAAACACTGGTAAGGATATATGTAACCACATATTTTTTGATTTTTTGTATGTTGGCGAGTAAGCTTACTTGTGTGCAGCAGGTCAATTATGTTTTTATCTATTAAATATTACATGTCGATATAGCTCAGATGGTAGAGCTATTGACTGGCAATCTGCAGACCCAGGTTCGATTCCCGCACCAGGAAATTTTATTTAAAAAAAAAATACAATAAAAAATATTTTTTTATATAATTTATTTTTTTCAAAATCTATTTTTAGACCCATTATTTTTGTCAGTACTGGTAAGCACATAGGTAACGATATATTTTTTGATTTTTAGTATGCTGGTGTGTAACCATAACTCATTATTTTTCGCGACATCGCCATATAAAGGTAATAAGAAATGTAATAACAAAAGTAACTAGTTACCATTACCAAGTATGTAGTTACATAACCACATATTTGGTAATAATTTTCTACACTGGGATGCTTTGTAAACGATTGATTATGTGGTTTTGTAACTACATACCTGGTAATGGTAACTAGTTACTTTTATTATTACATTTCTTATTACCTTTATATGGCGATGTCGCGAAAAATAACGACTTACACACCAGCATACGAAAAATCAAAAAATATGTCGTTACTTTTGTGCTTACCAGTTTTGACTAAAATAATGATTCTAAAAATAGATTTTCAAAAAAATGAGTTTTATAAAAAAAATATTTTTTAAAAAAATGAGTTTTATAAAAAAAAATATTTTTTAAATGTTAAAATTTTTTTTAATAAAATTTTCTTGTGCGGGAATCGAACCTGGGACTCCCGGTTGCCAGTGAAGAGCTCTACCATCTGAGCTTTATCGAAATGTATTGTTTGATAGATAAAAACTGCGCACTGGCTTGCTGCGCACAACTCAGCTTACTTGCCAACATACAAAAAATCAAAAAATATGTGGTTACATATATCATTATCAGTGTTGAAAAAATATTGAGTCTCAAAATAGATTTCAAAAAACTTTACAAATTATCTAGAACATTATTTTATTTTTGAAATAATGCACGCTGAACAAAATGGCATGTGCCAAACATATTTTTGCTGGTAATATATATATATTTGGAGAAATTGTTAAACATATTCGCCGTGTTTTTACTAGAAACAATATATATTTGCATGCAAATATATTATGTTTGCAAGCAAATATATTATGTTTGCCTGTAAATATATAATGTTTGGATGAAATGACGCTATCGACAAATATATGTTTGGCAGCAAACATATAATATGTGTGTCATAAATAAATTATGTCTCCATGCAAATACTATATATAAATAATATATTTAGTTATAAAGCAATATATAATATATTAATATATAATACGCCTATTGTAAGTAAAATTAATACATCTACTGTTTGGCGATTATTTAATAACTAAATATGTTATAAATCACATTGAATTTTACATATATGTAATACAAATCTTTCATTGAAAAACAATAACTAAAATCTCTTCATTTATTTTTTATTTATTTTTATTAACAAATATTAATTAAAAGCTCTTATAATAAGTTAACACTTTAATATACACAATTAAATAATGTTTTTTTCTTTTTAACACAATTTTATGTTTTATTTATACTAATTTATTTTATTTTTCACTTCTTTCACAATATAATTAATAAATAAAGGAAAAATATCACTAAATTTTCTGAATAGATGCAGTCTAGCTAAACTAAACGATTATTACCAACTACAAAAGTTATAATGGCTACATACAACTTTATATGTATCAAGAATGGAAATTCGCCGTTTTGCCAAATATTTGTTACTTGTATCCCACAAATATAATTATTACCGGGAAATATATGTTAGTAACTATAAAAACAATATAATTGGAAGCATACTCCAAATACATATGTATATGGTAGTTTGTAAATATAATATAATTACCTCCAAACATAAACAAAAACGTCTTTTTCCTCCGTGTGATAAAAATAAGTTATTATTGGTAATAAATAAATTATTATTTATTTTGAAATAATGAAAAAAATAAGTATTTTTTTGGTAACTCATTTTTATATCTTTTAAAATAATGCAGAAGGAAATTACGTGTCATTACTGGTAGTCCAAAAAATAATGATATGTCGCTACCGTTTCTACACTGGGATGGTATGCTTTGTTGAAGTAACTATAGGTTTTTCTTGAAATGTGATAGCTAAAAAAATAAAACTAAGAAAATAGCAGCATATGAAAAATTAACAATTCACAAATTAATTAATTTGATTTTCTTTCGCGCATATTTGGTGTCATCAGTTCGACAAACAGAAATGATGTTTCGTTTCAGATTTTGTTGTTGTGTGGCATCATCTGTATAAAAAATGATAAAAATAGAAACGCGTGTTCTGTGACGATTGTTCCTCGTGTGTAGGAACATCTTCAAATAAACTTTTCATGGAAACAGAACTAATTTTTTTCATTTCTAACAAAATGGTACACACAAAAAAATATTAGCTTAAATCATCTAATTAAAGATTTGTTTAAAATAAAATTTGTTTTTAAATAAATATTTAATTGAATTAATTAAATCTTTGAATTCTTTAATTGATTCAATTAATTGTACACAATTTTTAGTAATTGATGTATCATTTACGTGGTAGGTGCAAAAACAGAGAAAATAGTAATTGTCTGGAACAATTTCATAATTAAACCTAGTTTTTACTTTTTTGTGTGCAGTTTAAGAAAAAAATATGGGAATTACCTATGTAACACACAAATATGTATTTACTGGAATATTTAAAAGTCAATTAAAATATTAATAAATTTAATTAACTATTTGTTTAAAAACAATTTTTATTTTTAACATATGTTTAATCGGATATTTAAGGCTGATCATTTTTTCTGTGTGTAAATAAGGTATTATTAAATATTGTTAGCCTCACAGAAAAAAGTAAAACCCAGGTTTAATTATCAAATTGCTCCAGACAATTACTATTTTCTGTGTTTTTGCACCAGCCACGCAAATCATACTATCAATTACTAAAAATTGTGTACGATTAATTGAATCAATTAAACAATTCAAAGATTTAACTTATTCAATTAAATATTTATTTAAAAACAAATTTTAATTTAAACAAATCTTTAATTAGATGCTTTAAGCTAATATTTTTTTGTGTGTTGTGTTACTTTCAAACTTAAAGATGATAATATGGTACACATATGTGAAATAATTTAAATTAAAACACTACGAGCATTTCTAAGATACTCGCTTGAGTATTTGTAGGATACTAACGTAATAAATTAAATTAAAACACTACGAGCATTTGTAAGATACTCGCTTGAGTATTTGTAGGATACTGATTTTTATTTACAAAACTATCTTCTTAAATACTAACAGTAAAAGTCTTAAAACTAGATTACAGCTAAATAAACAATTACACATAATTTGTGACAAGGGTTGTATGACCTTGTTCATGCACATGTGTAATTACTAGGGTTTGGGATTTCCCGGACTTTTTTATTTCCCGGGAAACGGGAATGAAAAAATTTGATTCCCGGGATTCCCGGGAATCCCGGGAAATATTTTGAACAAAATAGTTAATGAAAACCACCTATATAAGTAATTTTTGTTAAAAAAAACACTATTTCAGTACAAATTCAGTCTGTGTAGTGAGAATTCAAAGTAAAAATATCAGAATGTTGAACATTTGATTTCACATAAATTACTCTAAGCTCTGCCAAATGAATTGCATGATTCCAGCAGAAAGCACCCACTACTGGGCTGTCTGAAACAAACCGTTTCATCACACTTGGCCCATTAGATATGGTGGCCACAATGTTATATTCCAAAGACAAATAAAACTCTTCTAGTCTTATTTCCATTCATCTAAGATTATAGTAAATCTCCTATTGTTAGAAATATTGCTCAATATTTCTTTTATCATGATATCTTTTACACGATTGTAGTAATTTAATATAATGTTCTTTACATCGGTTTCATTCTTTTGCAATGCCAGGTTTTTATTATAAAAACTTTCTCGAATAAACGAAGATCTAGTTATGGTGCGGATTGACTGCGGCTAATTTGGATACCATTTCAGGAAATGTTTGCCCTCCCTATTAAAAAAATTAATGAGGTACAACATGCAATCATATCTTTTTCTGATGTTGGCCAATACAAAATTTGATCCAAAAAATGGTGGATCATGCTGTGTTCATTTATATGATGAAATACGATCCGAAAATGGGTTTATCTAATCATATAAAATTGGATGTGACGTAATGACAATCAAAAACTAATTTCAATAGAATGGACGATTTAATGCAATATAAGCGAACTTTGAATGAAGTATTTTTGTCTAATGGTATCAAATAAAATGTAACTTTATTGTACTAAATCTAATTATATATAGTAAGATAAACCCATTTTTCGGATCGTATTTCATCATATTAGATCCAAGGTTTATCTAAATTAATACAGTACGATCCACCACTTTTCGGATCAAATTGTAGTTTAGGCTATACCAAAAAAAGATACGTTTGTATTTTATAACATCTAACTTTTTTTACTCGGGCTACCATAAAACCTTTAATGCCTATTCAGCTTACACTTTTTTCTTCGGGTACTTTGCTAATTTTAGCTGAAACGTTATTCTTGTTGTTGTTTTCTTCAAGAGAAGCTGCATGAGCATCAATTTTTTTTTTTTTTTTTGTGAACCAAATTTAGATGTCGGATAATCAAATTTAGATACCACCGTTAACAATTAGTCTTTTCTTTTCATATTTATTAATGAAAACGTTACTTATAAAATTATTGACCCTTAATATAAAGGAGTATTTTAAATTTAAAGTCGACTTTATTTTTAATCAAACGGTTTTGTTCATTTTGTGTATGAAAAAAAACTTACAAAAATATTTATATTTTCAAATATTTTGATTGGTTAAAAATAAATTAACCAATCAGAATGCTCCAAAAATAAATAAATAAAGTCAAGGTATACTGCCACCCAATATTTTAACTAAAGTCGACTTTACCTAAATTGTATTTGTAAGAAACAAAGCTATTTTTTCATATTTCTTTTAAACATTTTACCAAGTTTTTAACAATGACATTTTTGTTTTGGTATTTAAAATGTTTTTTATGAATAAAATTAAAAAATCCTATTTGAAACAAAAACAATTTAAAAAATTTAATATTTTAAAATTTCCCGTTTTCCCGGGAAAAATATATTATTTTCCCGGGAATTCCCGTCAAACTTTTCCCGGGATTTCCCGGGAATTCCCGCCCGGGAATTCCTGAACCCCAAACCCTAGTAATTACCCAGCAAAATCTTTCATTACCAAATAAGTGGTTATATAATAGAAATACATAGCTGCGCACAACTTATTTTTTGGCGTCTAAATTCATTATTTTTGTTTGGCGTGGTCGTTTTTATAAGTAGTCACGCTTACCCGCTCGCTTACGAAAAAATGAGAAATAAGTAGTTATGAGATTTTGAATAATAAGTGGTTACACACATGCTTACAAAAAGTTGAATTATAATCGGTTGTCCAATTATAAGGAGTTAAGCAAATACTATTAGCTTAAGAAAATACATTCAGAAAAAATTAAGTTTTCTCTAGTGTGTAATTTTAGGACTCGTCATAAAAATTTAAAACATAAAACATATTTACATATAATAAATAAAAATGTATAAAATTTAACTGTGTAAAAAGTACTTATTTAACCTATTAAGAGTAGGTCATTATTTTATATTTAGAAACAATGAATACAATAGGCCGTTATTAGGAAGTCATTATTTTATATTATAAAATAATGCAAGAGGTAATGATATATCATTTTTGGTAATGCAGATAGTAATGAGGTGTCATTACCAATATTTTGCTGGGTAGTGATAAACATAAAAGATTCTATTATCTGTGTTCCTTTTTTCCTAACTAAACAATTAAGCTTTAAACACATAGACGACTGCAGCTACACGACTACAGCCTGCCAAAAATAAAATACACACGTTTATATGAAAACCATTATTTTGACACCAACACAGCTACACGGCTACACGACTACTTTTGCCGCTGTGGTCAACTTAGGATAATTTCTATTTTTGTTGGCTACAAAACAAAAATAGTGTTGACAATATAACAAAATATATAAAACAGGACAATTTTTCCCGCTAGAGGCGAAATAAAATCGCTAGTTCTGACTAGAAAATCACCGTTTTGGGAACACTGAAGAAACAGCTGTTTATATTTTACAATTGTTTGAAGGTTTCATTAATTTATATTTGGAAATAACTTTATTGTGATGTTTTGTAAAAAAAAAATGGATCTTACCAAATTAACAAAATATTCCTCAGCCATTATTTTAGAAGCACAAACCAAAAAAGATTAATATTTATCAAGATGTCAAATATTTAGGATTATCTGTTTACATGTTGCTGTCGTTTTCAAAAAAATTAAGTAGCTGACTACACGACTACAATTGCAGCCAGCAGCATTTGTAGTCGTGTAGCTGCAGTCGTCTATGTGTTTAATGCATTACACATAATCCGCAACAAGGTTTTTATGACCTTGTGTATGCACATGTGTAGTTAGTGATAAACAAAAACGGTTTTATTATCTGTTTTCCCTTTTCCCTAACTAAGCAATTACACATATTAGCATATGGAAATTTCTAATTATGGGGAAATCCATACTCATGAAATATTAATGTGATTTCCTAAAAACCATGTTCAACCCTGAACAAAGAAACACAGATAATAGCATATGGATTTTTCTAATTATGGGAAAATCCATACTCATGAAATATTAATGTTATTTCCTAAAAACCATGTTCAATTCTGAACATTCTGCAGGGCCTCCAGCGGAGCTAGCGCCGTGAAATCTACTTTTACTACCGTCTTATTACTGCGGCAACATTTGTACTTAATATAAATACAAAATAATATTAATATACCAACCATGATTAATACTAAAGATGCATGTCCAGACACCGAATGTAATTGAAGTTTTTTCAGTTCGATGTGGGATGTCTTCATTTCTTTGACTGAATTCTTCAAATGGTTTATCTCCTTTGGGTTGTTGATAATTGTCACGTCTAACGGTTTTACCAGCCTCGATTCTATTTGCTGGAATTCTAGACCCCAGCATGATGCTTTAATGGATGATTGTATAGCCGATGTAAATCGTTATGATGTTGTTAGTGTTATACCTTCATATGTTGCAGTACACCCTGGTGATAAAATCAAAATTCCTTTGAAAGGTAGAGTTATCCAACTACGATTCCCCTGACCACAATCAATTGTTATGATAAAGTTGTTAACAACCGCAAAGATCCAATGATTTTCATTGGATAGTTGTTTCCAAAAGCTTGTTGTCGGAATTTCTTCAAATGCGCAATCAGCATGCATGGATTGTTTTAAGGCGGACACTTCACATGAACGTTCAGTTGCTGGCTTCCATGGCACATTACCAATACAATTAAATTGTCCTTGTAAATTCTTCTCACATGCGTTTAATTGTGCTAGTGACATCAAAAAATACACATTTGACGCAAAGTTGTATACTATCAAGTCATTTCCAATTCTCGGTGTCATGGTACGGTTACTACTGCCTACTGGCAGCTTGATTATTTTGTAAACTTCACAACTGTGCTTATGTAATAAAGGTATCTCTAACTGAATTACTAGCCGTGATTCCATTATGATCCCTTTAGAATTCATTGCATTGTAGACCTTTTTCAGCTCCGTTACAGATGCCTTCCCAGGAAGAACTAGATCATTTGGCAACATCTTCTCGATTTCTGAAAGCTGTTCATGGAGTTGTGATGGCTTCAGTAAATCAGGATTCACATGCCCGTGATTAATGTCTATTAATAAACTAATAATTGAAGACTGAATCCTGCTACACTCATCGATCATCGGGTTCAATTGTGTGGACATAACTTGGAACAATATAATTAAGCGCTCTGTGCTTTTGGTACCCTGAACTTCTTCGTAGAATAGCTTAAGTTGGCCATACATTTTATTGAAGTCGGCGTTAACATCGTCTGTAGTCTTTTTAAGTACATTTATAGTTGAGTCCACTATGGACGTCTGTTTTTGGATTAACTGGTCCAAATTTTGCTGGTTTTCGAACAGCTTTCTCATATTCTCCTCCATCTTATCTCGATCATCGGCATCCATCATCCCGAAAAGCATGTGAAACAAAGACCCCACAAATTCGAAGGGAGCTCTTTTCTTTCTAGGTTTAGTTAATAGGAGATCGTTATTTTCATTCAGGATATTGTTTCTTCTATCCATCATTGAAATGACCATTTCACAGGCTTCTTTGTAATACCCAAGATTTGGACATTCATTTTTAATTTTTTCCATCAACTTCTGTATACGTTCTATCTCTTTTTTGTACATTGATAGATCGAAATATATTATCAAATCCCATTTCGAGTTGATCATATTTAGTTGGCCAATGTTGTCTAGATATAATGCTGTATTTGAAGAGATCTCATTAATTGAAAATGGCTTATTGGCTTCTAACGGTGCAGTCGTCACTTGCTTCATCATCATCAAAAGCAATAGCAGGAATCCAAATATTCGAAAAATATTATGTTCTTTTGGTTGCTTAATTGATGTACACAAACTAGTAACTGGAGAAATATCTTCATCTTCATGCTTATCTGACATCGGTAATGCGCAGACTTTGTGTATTGGACGCTTGAGTATGCCGTTTTGAAGTTTTAACGTCACAACTCTTACCATGCCATCTTTTCCTTCATGTACTTCTATTATCCTTCCCAGAGGCCACTTTGCAGGGTAAGTTGATTCATCCTTTACTAGTACCACCGAGCCCTCTTTTAAATTTTCTCTAGGCTGCCTCCACTTTGCTCTTTGTTGCAATGTGACCAGATATTCTTCCTTCCAACGATTCCAAAATCTTTTTTTAATTTTTGGATAAGCTTCCATCTATTAAGTGAGCTTATCTTGGATTCATCAATGTGCTCCGGACAGTCAATTAGGGGTCGACCAATCAGAAAATGACCTGGTGATAATGTATCTATTACATCGCTGTTTTGATTATCAACTTCTAACAGAGGTCTGGAATTTAGCACTGCTTCTATTTGCGTCAGCAGCGTACACATTTCCTCAAAAGTCAGCTTTGTATCCCCAATTATTCTCTTTAGATGATACTTTGTAGCCTTCACACCAGCTTCCCAAATCCCTCCAAAGTGAGGGGCTGCGGGGGGAATAAAATGCCATTGTATTTTTTGCGTTGCTAGAATTGGCACAAGTGATTTATTTCTTTTTATAGCTTCTTTGAACTCCGCATCAAGTTTTTTGTTTGCGCCAACGAAATTCGTTCCATTATCCGAATAAATATGGCTACAAAAGCCTCTTCGTGAAAAAAATCTCTTCAACGCTGCCAAAAATGCATCAGTCGTTAGATCGCTGACAGCTTCTAAATGTATTGCCTTAGTTACCATACAGACAAACACGGCAATATACCCCTTAAATGATTTTAGGCCTCTTCCCTTTGAACATTTCATTTAAATTGGTCCAGCATAATCCACACCGGTGTGCATAAATGGCATAGATGGCGTAACCCGCACTTCAGGCAGATTCCCCATGAGTTGTTTGGCTGCATCTTGTCTATAGCGAACGCATTTCGTACAATTTCTAATATGTTTCTTCACAGCCGCTTTTACACCTACTATCCAATATTTTCTTTTTATATTTGCCTCTACCAGTCGATTGCCTCCATAAAGCGTTAAAGCATGCACATCATCTATTATCAACGATGCTAAATGTGAATTTTGTAAAATTATTGGATGTTTGTGGTTATAATGCCTTTTATTATATTCGTGAATCGTAAAACATAAGCCACAACTCTAAGCAGCTTATTTAACTTTGAATACTTGCCAATAAGTTCATTCAAAAAATTTAATTTCGTCGCAGTGTTAGTTATGACACATGATGCTACTGGCTGCTCTTCTTGATGTTTTGGCCATATTCTGTTGATTTTGAAAGCCAATTAGGACCACTCCACCATAACGAATAGTCTTTAAATTTATTGGCGTATATTCCTCTAGATGCAATATCTGCTGGGTTATCTTTGCTACTAATATGTTGCCATAATGCTCCAGGAACTAGCGTGTTGATTTCGTTCACTCTGTTCCGTATGAACTTGTCTTTATTTTTGTTGTTGTGAATCCAACCTAATGTAATTTTTGAATCACTCCAAGCGTCCCAGCAAAATATTGGTAATGACACCTCATTACTATCTGCATTACCAAAAATGATACATCATTACCTTTTGCATTATTTTATAATATAAAATAATGACTTCCTAATAACGGCCTTTTGTATTTATTGTTTCTAAATATAAAATAATGACTTACTCGTAATAGTTTAAATAAGTAGTTTTTACACAGTTAAATTTTATACATTTTTATTTATTTATGTAAATATGTTTTATGTTTAAATTTTTATGACGAGTCCTAAAATTACACACTAGAGAAAACTTAAATATTTGTGAATGTATGTCCTTAAGCTAATAATATTTGCTTAACTCCTTATTTTTAAGAATCAAGTAAGCAATCGGATAACCACTTATAATTCAACTTTTTGTAAGCATGCGTGTAACTACTTATTATTCAAAATCTCATAACTACTTATTTCTCATTTTTTCGTAAGCGAGCGGGTAAGCGTGACTACTTATAAAAACGACCACGCCAAACAAAAATAATGGGTTTAGACGCCAAAAAATAAGTTGTGTGGAGCTATGAATTTCTATTATATAACCACTTATTTGGTAATGAAAGATTTTGCTGGGATATATCTTATGCTGGCGTTTGAAGACGTCTGTTATTTTGTGCAATAGTCTTGCTAACAAATGTGCTATGTGTGTGCTATGTGTGGATGAATAAATATGACATTGAACTTGATTTTTTAAAAACGGCAAATTATAGTAGGTAAACGTACAAGAAAAAGAGAAAACGTATATAAAATACAAATAACACAAAGAACGGTGTCTTATGCATTAAAAATATATAAAACTAGTGTTTCCAATTAGGTTAATCGATTAACGGATTCGTCCATTAATCGCCTCTATTTCGGTGAATGTCAAAACAAAAAATTTAGAAGTCAAATAATTATTTGACCCGAATAGTCGGTTAAAATAGGTCGATTAAACGGTTAGATTTTAAATATGGAGTTTTTCCTTTACTTCTTCATTTCGGTTGAAAAATGTCAAGAAAAGCTTAAAACACCAAGCACTAACAAAAACATCATCAAATTCGTTCAAAAAATTCTATTAAAAATGTAATTCAATGTAATTTATGTTTCCCTGCCTTTGTTTTAAATATATGTTAAACCAATGTCAATTGACATGCTAAATTTATAGGAATTCTATCTTTTCCAGGGTTTCAATTGCTAACGCTATTTCAGCAAAAGCACCTATTTTTAACTGTTTCATCAGCTAAACAAAAAATAAAACTGCACATTTAACAATTGCTTAAACTTCTGCTACCATCAAATTTCATCAGCAGTAGCACAGCAAAAGTTTATTTTTTGAAAAAGAAAAACTGAGCTAAAAGAGTTATTGTAAAAACTTCCGGTTTTACCAAACAGCTATAAAGACTAAAGCTAAAAAAATAAAAGTTAAACAAACAGCTTTTTATACACACAACCAGTTATTCACCAGCAATTAAATCGTTTTCTGTCGTATAACTAGTAGCTTAAAAAATAAAACTAAGAAAGACTGATCAGCAACAAAATTATTAACCACAGCTAAAAAAAACAAAACAAAGTAAAATTGATTTTCACACAAAAAAAAATGTTTTTTTTTTACTTTTTTAACTCAATTTAATTTACTTTTAAATATTTATTTTACAGATCTTAAAAAAATTAACCCATTTTCTGCCAACAGCATCTGAAAGTTATGTTTACTGCAACTTGGGATTAATAATATTTTAATATGTATTTATATATTCTCATACATAACCCCACACATAATTATATATTCGATGTGTGACTGAGGGCACAAGAAAAAAAATTTAAATTAAATTAATATTAATAAAAAATAAATTAATTTGTAAATATTTTTTTAACAGATCTCAAAAAAATTATACCATTTTTTGTGAACAGCATATGCAAATTATGTTTTCAATTAATAGTATTTTAAGTATATGTGACCTTCTCCGAGAAAAGGGACCTAGTGTGTCAAAAAACGGGAACTTGGGAAAATCGATAAAAATGAAAAATTTTAATGTTTTTCTCACGCGACGTTTTGTTGGGTATTTTTAAAAAATTTAAACTATTAGAAGACCAGCAAAAAATTCAGTTAAATGTTAAATTTCGCTACAAAAATGTGTGATTTAACTCCATAATGGTGTTATTGAAACCTGTAACAAAATTAAATAAGCACCAAAAATGAAATAACCTTAAAAATTAAAAGGCAATAATGTCCAAACTATTTTAATTTTATTTCATTGGGGATTTTTTCATAATGAAATAATCTCAATTAAACCCAAAAAAATTAAATAACCCTCAAACATTTTTACGTCGTTTCTTGGAAGTTATCTAATTTTTCCCTCTGGGAGTTATTTCATGGGGGTTATCCGTAGCGACAACTAAAATTAAGGTGACACGCGGAAAACTTTTCCAAAAAAATTTGTCCGTTTTTGGCACGCAGCGAAAAAAGTCTTGCCACCCCTGCATTAGAGTAACTAATTAAATATATATTAAAATATATAAGTTAGTCACTGGTGGTCAGTCTCCTTAAGTGCGAGTAATTTGAATCTCTGCATTTGTTTGTGAATGTCAGAGTCATATCGCTAATTATGGGCTCTATGGTTTTCTGTTTTGACAATGTGTGTAAATCTACAGTAGAGAATCTTCTAGGAAGATTATATATAATTCTTATTCTGTATGGTTTGTAACCTTTTTTATGCGTTTTTGCACAGGTGTACCATATTGGGCAATCATATGTTAGAATAGGCCTAATGCACATTTTATATAAAAGAAGCTTGTTTTTAGTGTTAAGTTTATTCTTTCTATTTAGAGGTGGATACAGAAATCTACCACATGTTATTGCTTTTGAGCATACAGTATTGAGATGCTCTTTAAATAGAAGTTTGCGATCAAGTGCTACGCCGAGATATTTTATAGAATTCGTAAAAGGTATTATTTTGTTTCGGATTGAGAATAAACGAGTTGGAATTCTCTTAGGTGATTTATTGAAAGGGAAAATGATGGCCTGTGATTTATCTTCATTTATTTTAATTTTCCATCTAGTAAAGAACCTTTGTGCCGATGTGAGAGATCTTTGCATACGTTTTACAATTGCATTTGAAACCTTGCCATGGCTTACAAATGCGGTATCATCTGCATATAAAGCTACGTCACTGCCACTGAGAGATTTAAAATCTGATATAAACAGTGAATACAATAGTGGTGATAACCTACGGGGAATGAGGAGTCAATTGCCCTCCAAGGACCTATCCCGTGACTTGTCAACCGAAGGCATATTGCTAAATTAGTACAAATATGAACCAAAGAGAATGAATTAATTTTCTAAGTATTTTCTGATTCGTTACTTTCACTATTGCTTTTAAAAAACTTGACCGATACCGAAATAAAAAACAAAATTCGCGGCATATTTTTTAAAATATTTTTTTATTTATTTTACTCTTTTATTTTTTTTTTAACTTTATTTTTTTACGATTGGCTTGTTTTAGCTCTTATTTAAAATTTTTATAATTTTTTGCTAAAAAATTTTAAGTTTTGTATTTTCAACGTTTTTTAATGTTAAAGGTGTTTTAGTTTTAACAATTGGTATTTCATTTAATTTTCTTTTTAACTTAAGGGCAATTTTTTAAATTTTTATTTATATTATCAGAGTTTTTGAGGTAATTTTCTAATTTTTAATTGATTTTTTAATTTAATTATGGCCAACGCAAAAAACGAGTCAACTGCCATTAAAGGACCTATCCCGTGACCGGTCAATCGGGGGCATACTGAAGGCACTTCCACCATATTTGTGTGTGTGTTAGTGTTTTTTTCTTTTCTATTTTTTCTTTTCCATTTTTTTTATTTGCTTGTAGTGTTTGTTTTTTCTTTTTCTTTTTTATTTGAACAGAAACGAAAAATATATAACTTTACCATCAGCCAGCCATCACGCATAAGCAACATTAGCTCAGATGGTAGAGCGTTTGCCTTACAAGCAGAGCTTTAAAGAATTAATTCCTTTTTGGAATGAATTCCCAAAAATTTAATTCAATTCTTTAATTCAAGGAATGAATTCATCAATAAGACATAAGCAGGAATTAATTCCTGTGAATGAATTCAAAGAATTCAAATTTATAGAATGAATTCCCTGACCAAAGCGTAAAGAATTAAAATTAAATAATTCATTCACTAAAGAATTCATTCAACACTATTTAATTCAATTTGAAGTCAAGGAATTCATTCAATTCTAGTTAATTCAACTTTTGGCTAAGGAATTCATTCAACTGTGCACTTAATTCAACTTTTGATCAAGGAATTCATTCAATTCTAGTTAATTCAACTTTTGGTCAAGGAATTCATTCAATTCTAGTTAAATCTACTTTTGGTCAATGAATTCATTCAATTCTATTTAATTCAACTTTTAGTTAATTCAACTTTTAGTTAATTCAACTTTTAGTTCGTTAAATTAAACGAAATAAATTTAATTCCTTGACTAAAAGTTGAATTAACTAGAATTGAATGAATTCCTTGACCAAAAGTTGATTTAACTAGAATTGAATGAATTCCTTGACCAAAAGTTTAATTAACTAGAATTGAATGAATTCCTTGATCAAAAGTTGAATTAAGTGCACAGTTGAATGAATTCCTTAGCCAAAAGTTGAATTAACTACAATTTAATGAATTCCTTTACCAAAAGTTGAATTCCTTGTTGAATGAATTCATAAAATTTTATGAAGGCATTAGAAAAAAATGAATGAATTCCTTTAATATAAATCGAATGAAGAAAACGGAATTCATTCAATTCCTTAAGTTTGGTCAGGGAATTCATTCCCAAAATATAAATTCAGTTCAAAAAAAGGGAATTAGGGAATTAATTCTTCGAAGCTCTGCTTACAAGCAGGAGGTTGTGTTATCGAGCCCTACTCCGACGCGAAGTAGATTATTTTTCATTCCTAATCTTTTATTAGTTTATTTGAAAAGCTAGACACACCACCTTACTGTCACAAGGTGTCTAAACTGTGGCAATTGGTCATTTCCAATGACAACGCCATGTTAAAGTGATATGTCTCTTTCAAACAAAAAGACCGATCAACGACCGGTCTCCGCCCCCTTGGGACCTATCCTGCGTGCCATCTGGGACCGGTCCCTTTCCCCGTAGGGTAGTACAGAGCCCTGTGGAACTCCAGCAGGAATAATCATTTCATCAGACTGACTACCCTCAATATACACAAAAAAGCGCCTATCACTAAGGAAGCTCATAATTAGCTTAACTAAGTACAAGGGGAATTTCATTTTATGAAGCTTATAAACCAACACTGCATGCCAGATTGCGTCAAAAGCTTTCTCTATATCCAGAAATAGAACACCTGTTGAGTGTCGTTTGCTCTTGTTGTAATTTATCATATTGACGACTCGTTTAATTTGATGGGTTGTGGAGTGTTGGGACCATATTGGCATTCATTAATTAGATTATTCTCATCAACAAAAACTTTTAATCGACTGCAAATAATTTTCTCAAATACCTTGTCTATGCAACTAAGCACGCTGATTGGACGATAACTTTGGGTTTTTACCACTCTTTACAATTGGAATAACTTTTGCTCGCTTAAAGTGTTTTGCAAAATACGAATTTTGAATGCAAAAGTTAAATATTTTAACCAGCATTTCTATAGCTGCGTTAGGAAGGTTTTTGAGTAATATGTTCTGAATTCCGTCTGGACCAGGGGCTTTCGAAGTTTTTAGCCTCCTAATATAAATTTCTACTTCTTCCCTGTTTGTCAAAGCTTCTGGGTTATCGTCATTTTGTATTCGTTTAAGTGAGTTAATTACCAGATTCACTTTCCTATCAATTGAACCACTCATGTTGATTGTCGTGAGATGTGAATTGGAGAAATGTTCAGCTATGGCATTAGCCTTTTCAGTGTTCTCTGTAATGAGACCATTGTTACATTCTATGGAACATATAGATTTGTTTTTCCCTTTAATATATTTAGTTAATTTCCAGAATTTCTTATTCCCAGCAGGAAGTTTAGAAAGCTTATCTGTCCATTTTTTATTCCTAGCATTACTGATGTGAGTTGATATTAATTTGTTGAGCTCACGCACTATAGCCCCTAAGGTATTTTTAAAGTTAGGGTCCGAACATCTTTGATACTGTCGTCTATGATTATTTCTAGTTTTTATTAATTGCTTACAAAGTGAAGATACTTGTAAAGAATTTGGTTTAATAATTCTCTGTGGTATATTTTCAGAACAAGTATTACTTACTAGGTCTGTAAAAACCTGTAAAATTAAATCCACGTTCGATAGAGAAATGTCCGAATTTAGTACCGAAGATGCAATTATTTTGCTTTCTATTGATCTGCGAAAACTTCCCCAATCAGCCCGTGCGTAATCATAAAATAATTTTTCAACCTCGATAATATTCTCATTTATGCTAAAAGAGATAGGCGTGTGGTCAGAATTTAGTTTAAAAGGATGGGTATCTATATCTGAAAATGAAAGGGATGTATTAGTTATTAAAAGGTCGATGGTTGACGCCTTTCTATATACTCGGTTTGGAGGGATTCTAGTTGGACTTAATGGATAATAAATATAGTAATTAGATAACTGATGATTGAACAGCTCACGACCTGCATTATTTATTTTTGAACAGTTCCAGTTGTAGTGATGGGCGTTGAAATCGCCTAGGATGACAAATTCAGCGGACGAAGTTGTTAATATATTGATATCTCCTACGAAGTCGTCCCTCCAACAAACATTTTTTTATCTTCTTCGCCAAAAAAATTCCGTGAGTGAAAAACATTTAAGATTTTTAATTTTTGTTTTTTTGCAATAATGCTATTAATTAATTTTTTTAATTAACTATATATAACGCAATGACACGAACAATGTTGTGTCATACAGTCAGTCATTTTGTATAGCAGTATGTGGCTGAGTGAGTTAAGTGACCGACTACAACTCCAGAAATTTGGGTTTGAATCCTGCCGACGGAGTTTTTTTTTATGAAATATTTTTTTAATAAATATTTTTTTTTATTTTTTGTGTTATTTTTAAAATTTTATTAAAATTTAAATAATTCCATTATAGGATAAATTTTGATCTCAAATTATCCAATTCGAATTGTAATGGCAGAGAATTTTCCGACCAAACTTCGTGGAAATATAGATCTATGCCAAAGAAATATTTTTATTATTTTTATAGCTTTGCAGCAGTCCCTAGCGGATATATTGGGAATTAAAGTTCGAACGTTAACATGCTGCCGGACCCGAGCGGGTTAAGATTTTTTTTAATTTTATTTTTATATTATTTCCATAACTAAACTCTAGATAAAATTTGTAGAGTTTTTGAATTTTATTCAAACATTTTATTTTGCTTTAAACTTTAATGTGAGAAAATTTGAAAAATAGTTCGCAAATGAACACTATCAAAGAATGTGATATAAAAATATACATACGCATTGTGGAGCTGCAATCGTTATAAAAAAAGGAGTAAAAAAGTTAAAGTCGGGCATGCCGACTATATAATACCCTACACCAGTCTGGTTAAAAGCCAACTAATGTTTGTTTTGTTTTCCCCTGTTTTCATTTTAGAAATAAGTTTTCCAAAGTGGCTGGTGGTTTTCCGAAAATGCGATTTCTGATAAGTATTACGTTATTTCTCGGATAAGGCAGAAGTTGTTGACTTTCGGGCTAGTTTGATCAAACGTTTGTTTGCTTACGAAAAGAAAGGTAGCTTTCCGTTCCAAAGATCAGGTAATTTCCACTGAAATCCACTACATATTTGCAAACCTTGCAATCAATCATTCCCGCAACTTATTGCGCATTATATCTTTTCAGAATCTGCAACAAGTAGGCTTGCCAGATCGAAATTGGCGAAAAGCTTGATATTCAGAGGAAAAAGCTTGATTTTTCTTGACGTTAAAAAAAGGCTTGATTTTTCTTGACAATTTAAAATTCAGTTAAATTAGCAAAAAAAATGCAAAATTGACTTGCAAATTTAAATGATATTAATTTTTACAAATTTCTACATTGTACCACATTTTTTAAAGAAATGGGTCAATGGATATGTCTTTTGGCAATTCTTCAAAAACTTCCCGAAGGCAGCAGTAATCTGCATACAACATATCAGTATTAATTGAATTTGAAATTTTTAAAATAAATGGCAGCTCTGATTAATTATTCCTTGACAACAATCAGTTTTTTATATTTAAATCAACAATTTGCTAAAAAAAAAACTGATTTGTCTGCAAAATCATATCTGTTTTCTAAGTATTTTACAGCATTTTGTAAAAATTGGTTAGCTTCTAACTCAAACGTTTTCTTTTCATTCAAAGAAAGACTTTATGCTTTCCTACCAAGGAAACAGTCATTTATCCGTAAAAATTAGTCATGGTACATTTAAAAACAATTATTTTTTTTTTGCTAATGGTTAATTTTTCTTGATTTTTCTTATCAATTTGATGGAAAAATTTTTAAAATTCCGTTTTAGCCTGAAAATTACATTTTTTCTTTATTCTTGACACGCATTGGGGCGACAAAAATGCGAGAATATGATTTAGAAAATTGTGCAAAATTTTAACGTGACGCCTGTTTTTTTTTATTTTGTCACTTGTTTTAAGTGGGCATGGCTTTTAATAAAAAATAAGCGATATCGACCTTCTAGCAAATTACATAGCATTTTTCAAAAATATACAAGCTGTATATTTTTGAAAATCCTATAAAATTAAACACAAATCAAAATAAACACAAAATGTCACTTTTTCACAAGAAAAATAATAGTCTTGTATATAGGGTTTGGGATTTCCCGGACTTTTTTATTTCCCGGGAAACGGGAATGAAAAAATTCCCGGGAAATATTTTTGAACAAAATTGTTAATGAAAACCACATATATAAGTAATTTTTGTTAAAAAAAAAACACTATTTTAGTACAAATGCAGTCTGTGTAGTGAGAATTCAAAGTAAAAAATATCAGAATGTTAAACATTTGATTTCACATAAATTACTCGCAGTACTGCCAAATGAATTGATTCCAGCAGAAAGCACCTACTATTGGACTGTCGGAAATAAACCGTTTCATCACACTTGGCCCATTAGATATGGTGGCCACAATGTTATTTTCCAAAGACAAATAAAACTCTTCTAGTCTTATTTCTGCAATTCTTCTTATTTCATCAGCATTACACCTTCCTGATATATAAACCAACCCCAGGTTATAAAATGAATTATTTCCGTTTATACATATGTTCTAATATCTCTTTTGTGATATTCTTGTCCATTCATCTAAGAATATAGTAAATCTCCTATTGTTAGAAATATTGCTCGATATTTCTTTTATCATGATATCTTTTACATGATTGTAGTAATTTAATATAATGTTCTTTACATCGGTTTCATTTTTTTGCAATGCCAGGTTTTTATTATAAAAACTTTCTCGAATAAACCAAGATCTAGTTATGGTGCGGATTGACTGCGGCTAATTTGGATACCATTTCAGGAAATGTTTGCCCTACCATAAAACCTTTAATGCCTATTCAGGTTACACTTTTTTCTTCGGGTACTTTGCTAATTTTAGCTGAAACGTTATTCTTTTTGTTGTTTTCTTCAAGAGAAGTTGCATGACCATCAATTTCTTTTTTTTTTTGTGAACCAAATTTAGATGTCGGATAATCAAATTTAGATACCACAGTTAACCATTAGCAAAGGAGTATTTCAAATTTAAAGTCGACGTTATTTTTAATCAAACGTTCATTTTGTGTATGAAAACCTTACAAAAATCTTTATATTTTCAAATATTTTGATTGGTTGAAAATAAATTAACCAATCAGAATGCTCCAAAAATAAACCAAGTCAAGGTATACTGCCACCCAATATTTTAACTAAAGTCGACTTTACCTAAATTATACATTTGAAAAATTTAGATAGTAAGGGCGATTATTTGTAAAAAACAAAGCTTTTTTTTCATATTTCTTTTAAACATTTTACCAAGTTCTTAGGTTTTACTACTTAAATTTTGAATAAGTTATGCGAAAAATCTTTATTAGTTAAAATGCTCCTAATTACTTGGCAAAGATTTTATTTGTTTGTCAAATAAATGTATTTCCTTTTAAAAGATTTTAACAATGACATTTTTGTTTTGGTATTTAAATGTTTTTTATGACTAAAATTAAAAAATTCTATTCGAAACAAAAACAATTTTAAAAATTTAATAGTTTTAAAATTTCCCGTTTTCCCGGGAAAAATATATTATTTTCCCGGGAATTCCCGGCAAACTTTTCCCGGGATTTCCCGGGAATTCCCGCCCGGGAATTCCCGAACCCCAAGCCCTACTTGTATATTAAATTTACGTGAAAACAAATTCTACACAAATTTCACGTGAAACTCATTTTTTATATGAAGTATAACAGTTTTTCCACGTGAAACTCAAACAATTTACGGCGCTTAATTTTGTACGGAATGAGTCCGATTCAAATTTTTTTATCCAAACTCTATTTAATTGAGTGATTTTTTTAAAAAATATATGTTTTCAATTCCTTTTAGGAACTTAAAAAGTTGGATCAAGTACACAAATTAATCAGTGTATTCACGCAAAGAAAAACCTATAGGTACTTCAACAAAGCATAGCATGTAAATATATCGTTAGTTAATTTGATAGGAATTGTATAGGGTTGCACTCTAGTGTAATAGGTACACTCTCAGAACAATTCCGTTGTGGCAACGGAATTTTTTGCCAACGAAATTGATTCGGTTGCTGCAACCTCGTAATTCGGTTGCAGCAACCGAATTCAGTTGTGGCAACCGAATTAGATATCAATTCGGTTGCGACTACCGAATTCGATTTCAATTCCGTTGCAACAACCGAATTATTCGGTTGCCTCAACCGAATTCAGTTGTGGCAACCGAATTACGAGGTTGCAGCAACCGATCCAATTCGGTTGGAAAAAATTCGGTTGTCACAACGGAATTGTTCTGAGAGTGTAATAATCATTTTTTGCTGTTGTATATTATCTTTTTATGGGTAAATTTATTGAAGTACTACTTAGGCAAAGTACCGTTGTTGAATTTTGGCGAAACAACAGGAAATATGTATGTTCTTACAAAAAAACAAGGTAACTGACAAAAGCAACTAAGATTATTCTTTGACATAAAAAAATCAAGATGAAGCATTTTTTTATAGAAAAAGATAAAGCAAGTGATATTAAGGTTTTTTTATAATATGGAATAGAATATGGAATAGAGTCGAAAATTAAACATAAAAAATTGTGAAAAATAAAATATCCAAAGCCCTAATTGTAAATTTGTTGTTTTTTTTCAGACAAGCTGTTACTAAATGTGTATTCCTTGTCCCTATTTGCAAACAACAGGATAAGCAAGAGAAATAATATCATTGTGTAGGTATCTAATTGTATTTTATAAGTGTGTTCAAAAATATGTAATATTGAAATAAAATAGATATTAAAATATTAATAAAAATATAATTTACAATAAAACAGAGTAATTTTATTTATAAAAACAAATATTTTATTTAACCTTCGCTTTCATAATCCCTACCCGGGTAGAGAAAGCGACTCTCATTTGCAAATAACTGAGTGAGTTTTCATCAAATCTGAAAATGCTGCAGAGTCAGTTATCAAATTTTAGACTTAAAGCAGAAAATGCAAACAGAAATGATTTTACTGCAGAACTTCTTACTTATTTTTAATTTTGTCTTTTTTTCTACGTAAGTTATATGTATATACCTACCCGGGTAGGTGTATCGAAATTTGTATGAACATTTCTTACTTTTCCTAAGGAAATTAAGTATTTTTCTGTTCCCGCATTCTCGGAAATTTTGACCGGGAACCCCGGGATTTAAAAAATACAATTTAAAATAATAAAGTTAATTATTTAAAATTTTAATGTGCAAAATTTTTCCAACGTTTTGAAAACAGTAAAAATTTTACGTTAGGTTTATTTTATACTTACTACAATTTGCTGATTTTACCACAACTGAAAAATTCAAAAAGTAAACAAAACTTTCCAATTGTAGTAAAAGTAGTAAGATTTTCGAATAAACGAACACGCAAAGAAAAACGATAGTATTTTCATCTAAAATAAGCGTATAAATTGCCTTAGTTGATTGTATACTATACAACTACAAAAGTTAAGAATACAATTTATAAAATCACTTATGGCGTTTTCTTTTCTGTAAAAAAATGTTGCCTTGTTAAAAGGCAACATTTTAAAAATGTTGCCCTCACCCCATTAAAATGTTACATTTTTCCAATCAGAATAGAACACAATAAAATCACTGTTGCATTTTTCTAAACATATGTATGTGTATTGTTTACTCGTATGCAATATTGTTTACGCAAACTATTACTAATTGTAGCCTAGTGGTTGTGATGCCTGCCTTTGACATGGGCTATACGGGTTCAAATTCCAGCCAAAGTACAAGATAAATTTTTTTATGTATGTATATTCTTTTTCCAATTAAAAAATTTTTTTTTCATATTTAAAACAAATTGTATAATTTTTTTTTATTTTTGGCCTAAAAACTTGTTAAATACTAAATAACAGCAAAATAATAAAAATTTAATTAAAATTTTATAAAAACAAAAAAAAAACGAAAAAAAATATTGTGCTCCAACCGGGGTTTGAACCTGCGACCTACTGCATCAGAAGCCATGATAGTACCCCCTAGACCACCAAGTTGCGAGTTAGCTAGCAAAAAACATTACAGTATATACACATGGCGTTGACATAAAGAAAAAAACAGGGCAACACTCTACCCCGTAAATTTTTTGAGGGCGAAAAATGTTGCACTTTTGCCCTTTATTTAGGCAACATTTTTAGAAAAGAACACCTAGCCCTCTTAGAATGTTACCCTTGATTTAGAAAAGAACACAAAAAAGGCAATTCAAAGGCAAAGTGCAAAAAAAGGCAACATTTTTTTCAGAAAAGAAAACGCCATTAGGCAAATGTCCAAAAACAAATATTCGTTGAAATGTCTACGTTCGTTGTAAAAAATTACATCTTTTTTTCAGGTTAACCTTCGCTTTCATGAAGAATTTTTTTACGTCAACACATAGTATCTACCCGGGTAGATATAAAAATATTTCCTTAATTTTGTATGGGAAAAAATACCAAAAATGTTTAAAAAATGTTCCAAAAGGAAGAGAGCTACACGGCAAGCATGTGTCAAATGCAAGAAGCCCGTATGCGCAGAACATAGCTTCACCCAGACAAAGTATGACGATTGTAATATGGGCCCATTTTCATCTTCTCACATTTTCATCAACATTCACGGCCTGAGCTTTTTCACGATCATGAAAATTTGAGATCTCTAGGACATTTTATTTGTAAAAGTTTTTTTAATTACACGGAGGAAAAAGACGTTTTTGTATATGTTTGGAGGTAATCAATGTATGTTTACAAACTACCATATATGTATTTGCAGTGTGCTTCCAATTATATTGTTTTTATAGTTACTATATATATATTTCCCGGTAATAATTATATTTGTGGATACAATTAACATATATTTGGAAAAACGGCGAATTTCCATTCTTGATACATATAAAGTTGTATGTAGCCATTATAACTTTTGTAGTTGGTAATAATCGTTTGGTTTAGCTAGACTGCATCTAGTCAGAAAATTTAGTGATATTTTTCCTTTATTTATTAATTTTATTGTGAAAGATGTGAAAAAATAAAATAAATTAGTATAAATAAAACATAAAATTGTGTTAAAAAGAAAAAAAACATTATTTAATTGTGTATATTAAAATATTAACTTATTATAAGAGTTTTTAATTAATATTTGTTAATAAAAATAAATAAAAAATAAATGAAGAGATTGTAGTTATTGTTTTTCAATGAATGTATTAGATGTAAAATTCAATGTGATTTATAATATATTTAGTTATTAAATAATCGCCAAACAGTAGATGCATTAATTTAACTTTTTATGTTTTCCATTAAAATATATAGAAATTTGGAGAGTAGAATAAATACGCCTATTGTTTGGCATATATTAATAATTGCTTTATAACTAAATATATTATTTATATATAGTATTTGCATGGAAACATAATTTGTCTATAACACACATATTATATGTTTGCTGCCAAACATACAATATTTGTCGATAGCGTCATTTCATTTCATCCAAACATTATATATTAACATAATATATTTGCTTACAAACATAATATATTTGCATGCAAATATATATTGGTTCTAGTAAAAACACGGCGAATATGTTTAACAAAATCTCCAAATATATATATATTACCAGCAAAAATATGTTTGAGACAGGCCGTTTTTTTTCAGCGTGTATTATATAATATTTTGTAATTTACTTGCCTTGCGGGATCCCGGCATCCCGGGAATTCAAAATAAATTTTTTGGGAAATAAAAAAGGGCGGGATTTTCATTCCCTAGCGGCAATCCATCAACGTTGGCCCATGTCACAACAATTTGACACTAGTAACTTTAAGAGTTAACACTAAACGTTGGCTAATGTCAAATTTATATGGGAATGACATAAGCCAACGCTGAAAGCTTGCCGCACAAACACAGCTAATAATTAAATTTAAATATCCCAGCCAGCAAACAAGCCCAAATGTGAATCAGAAAAAAGCTCAAAAAATATTATTGAAAGTTCAAATTTTTGTATGAAAGTGGTTTATCCAAAAGAACCTTCTTTTTTGATTCAAAAATGACTCAACAAACACATTTAAAAAAATTCGAAAGGCTCAAAACTTAGATAAGGTTTCTAAAAGACGTTCGTTGGTACACGAATGAGTGACCACATGTATTTTGTTTTTGTATTGCATGTATTTTGTTATTGCATTTTCGTTCGTGTGAATCAAAACGTCATCTAGAAACACCACCTTAATCTTTTTTTGAGCGTTTTTTGAATTGTTCACAAAATATTCAAATTTGTTTACATTTCTGAGTCATTTCTCAACCATCTTTTGGATTTAATAATTTGGCTCAATTAATTTTGGACGAAAATATGAGCAATTTTTGAAAAATAATTTTAAAATTTCAAGAAAATGTGCTTTATTTGAGTAAGTTTTGACTCATAGAATAAAAACCCTCAAAAAAGTATCCAAATTTTGCTGGCTGGGATAATATATTTAAATAAAAACTAAAACACTTGAAATTTTGGTTATTTCTTTCTCATTTGGTATCTTTTTTTAAATAACTTGGTTACAAAAAATTTTTGTTCGTGGCAACACTGTACGCAAGTACACAGTCTCACACACAAGCGCATTAGCAATAACAAATTAGTAAAATATTATGATTTCTGTAAATACAAGATTGTATACTTAGTGTGGTACATTTTTGCCGAAAAGCTCAGTTTGTGAATGTGTTTTGTGGGTAGTGCATGTCAGAGGTTTCGTGTGTAGTAAACAAAGTTTTAACGAGGATTATTTGTATACATGGAAATAAAATATAGTTTAAGATCGAAAGGTGAGCAATTAAAGAACTAATAATCAAGGATTAAAAGATAACAGTGACATGTGCTTAAAAATAAAGTATTGAGAAAAAAAAAACAGTATAAAAATCCCTTGGTTGTAACTAGTAGTCAACTAATAGCGAGTAAATAGCTCTGTTCCACGTACGTTACCGCGGGAACCCAATCTTACCAAAAAGCGTTTCTTTTGTTAAAAATTGGGTAAATGAGAGCGTTGATGAGAGAATAATTTGTTTTTCTTTTTACCAGAAGTTACCCGTACTTTTTTTTCTGGTAAAATGTTAAAACTGTCAAATCAATAGTTGTTTATAAATCAGCTGTTTTAAATTTGTAAAAATAATTAAAATATTAACAGAACTTGTAAACAATAATTAATATCGTTAACAAATACCACGTTCTAACATTTTTTCTTTATTCCTCTCGATATTTTGTTCTTAAAAATAGCGTTTCCCAGCAAAACCCTCTATTACCCGGTAATGACTTTGGTAAGAAGAAATAGGGTAGGTAACCTCTTACTTTTCTATTACCAAAGCTATTATTTTAACAAGGGCATGTCCATCGAGGTAACTCCTTACCTAGTAATATGGTATTCTGAACTTACGTGTAAGGAGTTTTCAAAAACATTTTGTTTAAATTTCAATTTTTTAAATCGAATATCAATTTCAAATTCACAGATTTTTAACAAAAAATAGAATTTCTAAAATTTTCTAGAAAAACGAATTATTTATATCAATAAAACATTCAAACGTATGAATTTCGTATTACAAGTAATGCAAGGGTAAGCGGTTTATATATTACCAGGAAATATACATAGTTGTACCCATATATTACCAAGGTTTTGCTGGGTTGTTTATATGAATAACTTTGACGTTAATTTTTGCGCTTGAAATGTGGTTTTGTGCGTTCCAGGTATTTTGAGAAATTTTACCATTTTTTGAGATAATTATTTGTTTACTCTCATTTTACCAGATTTTACCCGGAAATACGTGGAACAAACCTAATATTACGCTAAAACCCAGTTAAAATATAAATATATGTAATATCCCAATAAAATTTTTGGATTTCTAACAGATTTTCCATACAAAATGAAATCCAAACTAAATTAGGATTTCGGCTAAATACAAATTGAAATCCATTTTTTTTGACAGATATAAAAGTACAACACTGCAATTTCCTCCCACAGGGAAAAAAGTAGGGATTTTTGCAGAAAAAAGTTGTAAAATTAATCAGCTGTTGGTGTAATCAAAAATAATACTACACCCAGAAAACAGATTCAGTTCTGATAACCGCATTTGTAGCCAATCGCATGGTTCGATTGTGGTAGCCGAAATTTTCAGTTGTGGCAACAGAAAACCAAATGAGACAGGACTAATTTGACTGTGGCAACGGAATTTCAGTTGTGTCAAGAATAATTCGGTAGCCGCAACCGAAAAATTGATTTGATGCAACTGAACCATTCGATTGGCAACAAATAGGGTCGTCAACACCGAATCTGTTTTCTGCGACTAGGCGCGGATACAAGGGGGGGGGGGATATAGCTCACCCTTGAGGACAAAAAATTTTTTTTTTGCAAATAATGCTAAACAACACGATTAATTTTTTACACAGACATTTTAGAATTTCACATCCAAAAACATTTTTAATTTTGAGATTTTTTATAGATTTTTGGATTTTTTTTTCTTAGAAGAATTTGTTTTGTTCAGGAAACCTGACAGATTGCACATTTTTTATGAAACTATTAAACTTTTTTTTTTACAATTGAACAAACTTTTTGAGGCATTTTACTTAAAAATTAATATTTAGGGCCAGTTTTATTGTCAGTACAAAGATCGATCTCAAACGAAATGACTTCAGAAATACTTAAGAAAACAATCGTGCTTAGGTTTGACTTTAGAACTGGTAATTATGTTTTAAAGTTAGAACAAAATTTCTTTTTTATTTTGAAATATAAATTTTTTAAGGTTCATGGTCTTAAGCGGCGAATACATGAAGGAACATTGAGTAGGGAACAAAAAATATCAGAAAATTTTGTAAACACGAATTGCACGAGTGTCAACACGAACATTAACATACACAAATCAACATTCGTAAAAAAATGGCAATTTTTTCACGAATGTTCCTTAGTGTATTCCCCGCTTTAGGATCACCATATCAAACGTAAGTACTGCTCAAAAACACCTTAAAATTTCTGAAAAAATTTCACTTAAGTATTTGTTTTATTTAAGTGTTTACGATTTATAATATGATATAAAAATTCTCATATTCTAAAATTTTTCCGAAAAATCTCCTCATATTTTTTGACTTTTTACCATGGATGGTAACCGAAACGATGCGGTTATCGATAAGGGCAACGCTATTTTAGATTATTTCGGTAACGGTATTTTAAGGATAACGGTTTTTTAGTTATTTCGGTAACGGTATTTTAAGAATACGGTATTTCGGTTATTTCGATAACGGTATTTTAGGGGTAACGGTAGTCAGTTGAAAGGGTTTTGAAACGATAACGGTATTTTAGCGGTATTGCCTGCCAAACCTGCTTTTTACCGTAGAAAAATTTTACATTTTAAAAAAATTTGTTAATTCTAAGACATTAAAAATATCAGATTTGGGGGCATATTTATAAAAAAAATCACACATCCTTTAAAATATATTGAGTATCCAGTACCAAAAAAAAAGACAAATACTCGATACCCACTATTCATATTTTTACCAGCACTATTAGGCACAATGTCTGTAACCGGAATGGAACTCGAAACTGTCTGCCTACAAACCTTTTTCTAACAAAGCATCATCATTTTTATAAAATTAATTATCTATCAGTGCATTGCTTTTGTACCGTTGACAATTTATTAGTGGTCGAAAAAAACCAAGTTGTTTTCGTTCCGTTGCCATTTCGTTAGTTTTTCGTTGCTGTTCGGCGCCGTTACGTTCCTAATTTTCGGCGCCGATTTCGGCAACGAACTTTTTTTCGGCGCAAATGTATGGAATTTCGTTTTCGGCGCCGATTACGGTGTATGCGAAAACCCGCCTTTAGCTCTTTGCACCGAAAACAAGAAAAAAGTATGTAAAAAATTTAGTTAAAAAAATTATTTTTTGTTTGCTGAATACTTAGTAGCCTAACAAATCAATAAAAAATTTAAAAAATTTTCGAAGTTTTTTTTTTCGATTTTTTTTAAATGCAAATAAAAATCGAGCCTATTCACGGAGGAAAAAGACGTTTTTGTATATGTTTGGAGGTTATTATATGTATGTTTACAAACTACCATACATGTATTTGGAGTATGCTTCCAATTATATTGTTTTTATAGTTACTATACATATATTGGTCGGTAAACATGGGTTTGTTTGTAAATTAGTCATATTTTGTCATCTACCCAGTGTAGAAAATCATTACCAGATATGTGGTTATGTAACTACATACTTGGTAATGGTAACTAGTTACTTTTGTTATTACATTTCTTATTACCTTTATATGGCGATGTCGCGAAAAATAATGAGTTGTCGTTACACACCAGCATACGAAAAATCAAAAAATATATCGTTACCTATGTGATTACCAGTACTGACAAAAATAATGAGTCTAAAAATAGATTTTCTAAAAAATAAATTATATAAAAAAAAATATTTTTTATTGTATTTTTTTTTTTTTTAATAAAATTTGCTGGTGCGGGAATCGAACTTGGGTCTACAGATTGCCAGCCAATAGCTCTACCATCAGAGTTATATCGACATGTAATATTTAATAGATAAAAACATAATTGACCTGCTGCACACAAGTAAGCTTACTCGCCAACATACAAAAAATCAAAAAATATGTGCCCGAGTAAAAAAAATTATATATAATCATATATGGCATATATTACAATATATAATTATACATGTCGTTATGTATATCCATATATAATTATATATGACGTTTTTTCACAAAATTTTTCCTTATATTATGCCATATATAATTTCATCTAATTAGATATTGGCCTTCATAATATTAGATATGGCATATATAATTATATATTACATGACATGGTTGCTCTTATTGCATATATAGTTATATATAGAACTATATCTTAATATATATGGTGGCATTTTAGCAATATATGGTCATATATGGTACCTCATAAACCAAATCTTTAATTCAGTTCCAGATATAATAATATATGGTACTATATATAGTGCGATATATATTTATATATGGTGTTATTTAAGCTATGTATTATCATATATGGTGCCATTCAAACCATATATTATCATATATGGTGCCATTCAAACCATATATTATCAAATATGGTGCAATTTCAACAATATATGCCCATATATGGTACCTCATGAACAATATTTTTAATACAGTTCCACATATGATAATATATGCTACCATATATAGTGCCATATATATTTATATATGGTGTTATTTAAGCAATATATTACCATATATGGTGCCATTTAAACCATATATTGTCATATATGGTGCCATTTCAACAATATATGCTCATATATGGTACCTGATGAACGACATTTTTAATACAGATGCAGATATGATAATATATGCTACCATATATAGTCCCATATATATTGATATATGGTGTCATTTAAACAATATTAATATATCCCAGGTGAAAATGTTCATATATGGTCATATATGGCACATATATGGGTTCATATATGGGTTCGGATCCGAAATTTGAGGGTATATGGCCATATATGGAGATATATGAATGTTCATATAAAAATTTTTTTTTTTATTTTTTAATAAAAATATTGCTTTTTTTATTCAAATTAAATGTAAATATTATAATTCTTACTGATGAATTTGTACATTTGAATGAAATTGAGAAATTATGAAATTTTTAAAGGACATAAACATTTTACTTCAAGTTTAGAAATTATTTTATGACTGGTTTTTGATTATTTAATGACTGTTTATAAACTAATAGAAAAAAGTGTGTAAAAATTTTAGTGAAAGCTACTAAAAATTAGTTCAAAATGAAAAACTGCTGAATTAGCAGAGTATTTTTGCTAAATATAAAGAAGATAGGAACAGCAAAAATAAAAGTGTTTAATATATTTACAAAATTTGAGTTATAATTGAGCTAAATTTCAGTGATTAGAAAATAAAATTAAATTGTAGTAGTAGACAAAAAACATAACATAAAATTTTAAATTTTCAAAGTTCCTTTTTCGTTTTTTGTTTTTAATGGAAATACAAATTTAGCCTTCTGAAATCAACAGTTTAATATTTTTAGCAAATATTTCTGTTGAATTTATAAACTGCTATTTGCATTGAACAAAATTTAATTACATTTTTTTTAGATACAACAGTTTGTTTTAGACATTTTTAGTTTACTAATATTTTGCAAAATTTTAAGCAGATTTTCTAAATTTAGCAGTTTTATTTTTGCTGTTTTTATCTTACTGCAACATTTTCAAAATTTATCATTTTATTTCAGAAGTTATCAATTGTTTTTCAGATTTACCAATTGTATTTCAGAAATAACCAATTTATTGCCAGTTTTATAATTTCTTTTCAGAAATTATCAATTGATTTTCATATTTCAATTGTATATCAGAAACTACCAATTGTATTTCAGAAATTGTGAATTGTATTTCAGAAACTGAAAATTGTATTTAAGAAATTTATTAATTGTATTTTAGAAATTCGCAATTGCATTTCAGAAATTATCAAATGTATTTTACAAATAATCAATTGTATTTCAGAAACTGGCAATTGTATTTTATAAATTGCCAATTGTATTTAAGAAATTATCAAATGTATTGTATTTCAATATTTTTTGAATCCGCTCACGTAATTACCCCCATGATAAAAAAAAAACTTAAAACATTACCCATATATGGAATAATATATGAATTCATATATGAAGATATATGGAATATATGAACCAATATATGGACCAATAAATGCAGTATATTATCATATATGGATTCATACATTTGAATTATTTACCCATATATTCTTCCATACATGTTCATATATTATCATACATTAAACCATATATGCTCGTACATGAAATCATATATGACAATATATGAACATATATGAACATTTTCAGCTGGGATGACATATATTTAAACAATATATTGTCATATATGGCACAATTTAAACAATATATGGTCAAATTTGGTACCACATCAACATTTTGAATACAATTTAATTTGAATAATGTAAAACTATGTATGGCGCTATAAAAAATATTATCAGATATGTTACTTCATTAACAATATTTATAATACAGTGTCATATATTGTAATATATGTATATCATTTAATATATATTGATGTATGGTAATGGTACAATAATTCCAATATCAGTTGAGATACAATTTGTGGGTCCATATCAACAATTTGTTCACGTACATTTAACATATATATATGTACATTTAAGTTATAATTTATAAACACTTTATAAAGTTAAATAGTTCCATAAACCTCGTCTAACTGTATAGAATGTTTATGAATATACGATTTAATATATAATAATTACAACTACAAATTGGTGCCATTATCTAAAATTTAATTTAATGTTAACTTATAATAAAATAAAAATGTATTTCCTAAAAATAAAAATATAGTGTTAATTAATGTTAATATACAATAGGTTTAAGTTTAACATCCCAGACAGAAAAATATAATCGGCACAATGCTGGCAAACCGTTGGCGATTGTCGGTTATGCGTTGGCAGAACGTTGCATTAACTATCTTGGCAAAAAAATATATGTCAAAAAACATTTTTGAAAAAATTGAGAAAACTTTTTTTAATATTTGCTTTTAAAAACATGAAATTTAACCCAGTCCACCAGATTGTCAGCCAAGACCTCTACACTCTAATCTAACGAGACTTGTTATAGATGTGTGATAGCTACAAATTAAATGAATGATAAAAGCATTTCGAGCTAACTTATAAGCATCGAAAAAAGGTATTCCAGAAATTATTAAATGTATTTTAGAAAATTTTAATTGTATATCACAAAATATTATTTGCCTTCAGAAACTACAATATTACGCGAATTTAATTATTTATTTATTTAGTTGTGTCCAGAAATAATGAAATCTATTTCAGAATTTCATAGCTAATAGAGAAAAATTTCTCAAATACATTTCATAATTTCGGAATACGATTGATAATTTCTGAAATACAGTTTGATAATTTCTGAAATACAGTTGTGAATTTCGGAAATACAATTAATAATTTCTGAAACACAATTGATAAAACTGAACTTCAATTGACTAGTTCTGAAATACAATTCATAAATGTGAAAAATAATTGATGAGTTCTGAAACACAATTGATAAAACTGAAATTCAATTGATTATTTCTGAAATACAATTGATAAATCTTAAAACAATTAATACAATTGGAAATGGTGTAGAGCGTCAAAAAGATGTAAATAAAATTATTTTATTCAAAGATTTCAATTTAATAAAAAAATAAATATATAATTTTATAAAAAAATTTATAGAAAAAAAAATTTTAATTTTATAAAAAGAAATTAATTTTGTAAAAGAAATGCATATTGAACTCGTTACCTTCTGAGTTTAAACCTTATTTTAACAAAATATTGTAATTTTTATACAATCAGTGCTCTGCCAGTCTATTATTTTTTGAACAGTTGGCAATATATGTCTGGGATCTTATTTAATCCCAAATAAATGGAGATCTTACGTAGTACCCAAATATAATGCGGCATCTAATTTTATCTGTCATTTTTATGGATACTTTTAGATGTCAATCCCCAAATATATTGCTGTTTCTAATTCGATCTGCCATTTTAATACCGAAATAAATTGCTGGATCTAATTCGATCTGCCATTTTTATGATAAATTTAGATCCAAGTTTATCCCCAAATATATTGCTGGATCTAATTTGATCTGCCAATTTTCTATTCAATTTATATCCAAGTTTATCCACAAATATATTGCTGGATCTAATTCGATGTGCCATTTTTCGGATCAAATTAGATCTAAGTTTATCTACAAATATATAGCTAGATCTAATTCGATCTGCCACTTTTTCGGATCAAATTAGATATACGTTTATCCACAAATATACTGCGGCATCTAATTTGATCTGCCAAAATTGAGATCAAATTAGATCTAAGTTTATCCCCAAATATATAGATGGATCTAATTGGATCCGCCATTTTTCGGATCAAATTAGATCTAAAAATATCCGCAAATATATAGCTGGATCCGCCAATTTTCGGATCAAAATAGATCTAGGTTTATCCCCAAAGATATCACTGGACCTCCCAATTTTGAGATATAACTTGATCTTAGTTTATCCCCATATATACAATGGGATCTAATACGATATGATTGGATACACCCAATTTTGAGATCTAATTGGATCAGCTAGATATTACAGCAGATCTTAAACAATATCAAATTGGATATAATTAGATATTGGGCGAGATCAATTTTTTTTACTCGGGTGGTTACATATATCCTTACCAATGTTTAAAAAATATTGAGTCTAAAAATAGATTTCAAAAAATTTTCAAAAAAATCAAGAAAATTATTTTGTATTTGAAATAATGATAAAAATAAGTCATTATCGGTAACTCATTATTATGTTTTAAAATAATGCAGAAGGTAAGTGGGTGTTATTACTGGTAGTCCAAAAAATAATGATATGTCATTACCGTTTCTACACTGGGATTTAATAGATAAAAACATAATTGACCTGCTGCACACAAGTAAGCTTACTTGCCAACATCAAAAAATATGTGGTTACATATATCCTTACCAATGTTTAAAAAATATCGAGTCTACAAATAGATTTCAAAAAATTTTCAAAAATATCTAGAAAATTATTTTATATTTGAAATAATGATAAAAATAAGTCATTAACAGTAACTCATTATTATATGTTTTAAAATAATGCAGAAGGTGGGTGTCATTACTGGTAGTCCAAAAAATAATGATATGTCATTACCGTTTCTACACTGGGTAAGAATACATATTTTTGCATTTTTAACTTTATAATAATTATATTTGTGGGATACAATCAGTGTTACCAAAACTTATTTAGGAAAAAATGCTAGATTTTTTGCATAAAAATGCTAAAAACTAAAAAAATATGCTAGAAAAAATATGCTAAAAAATTTTTATAAAAAATGTTTCAATTTGTTTAAAAAATACTGTTTTAGTGACTTTTTACAATTAGACTGAAAATAAGTCATCTCTAATTGCGAATTCAGTTCATTTTATTAACTAAAATTATATAAAAGAAAAATTAAAAACAACTCAAAAGTTAATTCTTGTAAAAAAGTTAAAAAATGTTTTAAAATAAATTTATTATTATTATTTGATTTCCCAACTGTGTCACTGAAAATATGTTATCTCAAAAAGGTAAAGGCGGATAAACAAAAGTACCCTAAAATGTTTTATTTCTAAAATAGGTGGTAATGTGGAATACTTTGGCGGGTGACATGCCTTATTTTATCTACTCCAAATTAATTTAATGATTTTGATTGCACGCTCTGTTTACCGTTTTCAAATTTCTACATCTTTGGGCTTACCTGCATGAAATTCTTTAAAAAAAATAATTTTCGCGATCAGGGTTAATACTTTTTGTGGTGTAGGTTGACGTTGTAAGATTTTTGGTATGATTAAATGAAAAAGTGTACAGGTGTTACAGTAAAAAAAATCAAAATTCACTGAAATTCTTAAAAGATAGGAAAACGCTATTTATCACTAACGCTATCCACATTACCCTCTATGACCCAAACCTAAAAAAACCAATAAAAATTACAAAGATTAAAAACGAACCTTATCAACATTTTGCAATTCTATTAATTCTATTTTAAGCTCTATTCTTTAAATTAATATTTTTTTTTTACCAAAAATTGGAGTATTTTTGTGCAAAATCACTCCTTCACCAACAAAAAAGGTAAAACGAGTAAAAAAGTTAAAGCCGGGCATGCCGATTTAAAATTTTAATATTAAAGTACCATAAAGCAATATTTTTTATACTTTTGGGATCATTTTTGAACAGTGTTGCCATTTTGGTGCTTTTCAGGTATTTTTTAGTGCTTTTTACCTCTCCGCACCCGGTATTTTACAAATACCCGTTATTAAAAAACGGGTATTTACAGTGCTTTTTTCAATTCTAGGAAGTGCTATTAGTGCTTTTTATAAAACTTATATTTCTGGTTTTTGTTCTCGTTTTATTGGAATTCTCCTTAATTTTTGTTTAAAAGATGAAAAAACCATATAAATTTCATAAAAAATACATTAAACTGTCCTTTTCGCACAGTGTTTTTATACAATTTTCAGTCAAAACTTCGTTATATATAAACTTTAAAATTTTTAAATATTATTTTGGTGCTTTCTACTAAAGACGTGTACTTGTATATCTTAAAGTATTTCCAAAACAAATATACCATATACATAACTGTTACTATTGGTATAAATAAGAGAAGAAGTGTAACTATATTGTTATGTTTTGTTTCAACGCACTCACTTTATTCATAAAAACAATACCAGTTATTTCTTGTTTTGTATTGAGTGAAGCATTTATTTGTTTCTTGTTCTCAAATACTTATTGTACCACAAATATTTTCAAGTAATTGTTGTGGAAACAAATAATCAAGTGACTAAAGATTAAATTTGTTGTGAAATTTGTATTTAAAAATTAATAAAATTCAATTAAAACAAAAAATTGTATTTAATTTAAATAAAATTAGTGAAAAAGAGGTCGAATGGGGTTGATTTGGTCGAAATTTTCACAATATATTTATTGGCAGCGTACAATAAGTATCTATTGTACAATCTTCATTATCTGTTTTATTTGTTTGAGCATACTATAGTAAAACAAACAGTGTTGCCAACTCTTGAAGGCAGGAAAGCACCGTGAGCATTGTGAAAACGGGTAAAAAGGGTAAAAATTTACCAAAAATGGGGTAAAAAAGCACGATATTAATTTTTTGAAAAATTTAAGTCAAGAATTTAAAAACACATTTTAGCTTTGTAAAATTGTGTAAAAAGGGTTCAAAAAATAACCAAAAAGGGGTAAAAATGCACCAAATTAATATTTCAAAATTTTCAAGTTTAAATATAACGAAGTTGCTATTTAAAATTGTACTACAAACATTGTGAAAAAATGTATTTTTTGTATAGTTCGTATAATTTTTTCAACTTTGACAGAAAATTGAATAAAAATTGAAAAAAACGAGAACAAGTACCAAAAATATAAACTGTACAAAAAGCACTAAAAGCACTGCCAGAAATCTGAAAAAGCACTGTAAATACCCGCTTTTTTAAAACGGGTATTTGTAAAAAATCACCGGGTATGGGAAGGAAAAAAGCACCAAAAAATACCCGAAAAGCACTGAAATGGCAACACTGAAAACAAATATATTACGCTCATTCTCTCTTTATTCATTTACACACAATCTACTAGAAAGAATAACAATATTAAGTATACCAGAAACACTAAACTACTTATCAATACGTATTCAAATCAGTAGACATACCGAAACTTGTACAAGCAGTTCTATCTGTGCACGTGTTTACTTTCTACCCCTTTTTTTGGAAATTTTTATAGCCTTGTTTTACACATTTTTACAACAACAAAATGCATTTTAAAATTCTAAACTTAAATTAAAAAAAGAAATTACTTTCGTGCATATTTGGTGAATTTTTACCCTTTTTACCCGTTTTTACAATGCTCTCAGTGCTTATCTGCCTTCTGGAGTTGGCAACACTGTTTTTGTATTTCAATCAATCCAACTCTGTTAAATACAATTTTTCGCTATTTTTTCCTTAGAAACATTTTTTTTTTGCGATGTTTTGTTTTTTTTTCCGAATAAATTTTTTTTCTTAACTCTATTAAATATTTTTCTAAACCCTATTGAATATTCACAAAATAACATAACATATCCTTTTTATTTGCAGAAAAAAATGTTTTTGCGAAATTTTTGCGAAAAAAATCTATAAAAAAAATTTCGTGAAAAAAAATTACAGCTTCCTTAATGTTTTACATATTTAATCAAATTTGATAAATTTATAATTAAAAATGATCCCAGAACAGTGGTGCCATATAGCCAGTTTTAACTGTTTTTTGCAGTTTTTTGGGATGCTTAACAGTTTTCCAGTTTTTTCATGTAAAAAACTGTTTTTTTAAATTCATTGATTTTTTTACAGTTTTTTCATATTAAATCGGCACATTTGTTACATTTACAATTTTTTTTAGCTAAAATTTAAGAATTAAAATATAAAAGTGCTTTTTCCTAATAATTTTAAAACTTTATAACACGTTTTAAAATGAATTTTGTATAAAATATTTGTTTTATAAGCCATTTATAAACTTAGAAAGTGTTTATTACGACCCAAAAACTACAATAAAACTTTCATATTGTCAAAAATTAGGTACAAGTCTGACACGTCGTAGACCCAACGGACATTTTTTAGCCGAACTTTTAAGATCATATCTAAATGAAGGATAATTTAGAAATTTATATTTTTTGAAAAAATTAAACAATGTCTCATTAAACGAGGCCAATTCTGGATAACAAATTACTACTATTTTTCAATTGTGATCAAGGACAAGTCCAAAAAACTTAATTTTTTCAAACAAACAATTCTCGACATAACAATACTCAATCAAATGAAAGTAAATTTTATGTGGAATGCAAATCAATAAAGAATATTTTGAAGTACTAAATTGATCAGTAAAGTATTCTATCCTAAGTCAGGGGTTAATCTCGGAATTCGATGAATTTTTTTTAACTTTAGATTCGAGCCTGGGAGACCAAAAATCTTTAAAAAAAGTTTTATTAGGAGGCTATGCAAAAAGTCGATTACTATCAATGCCAAAGGCAATTAAATTATCAAATCTCGATATTTTGAAAATTGTTACCCCAGGATAATATTTTAGTCCCAGGAACTTCGGGATCCCAAAATTTCTTCTGATTTTTAAAATTTTTTCGAAAAACAGTTTTTCTAAAAAAATATATGGTAACACTGTCCCAGAAGTATAAAAAATAAAATTTGTTTGGTACCCGTCAAAATTTTTAATTGCGAATATCGCGAATACGAGCGCTAACTTTGAAAAACTGCTATCACCATTGAATTCAGCATACTCGAATTAGCTTTACCAGTAGGGTTCCCAGCTTGTTAAAACTTGCGACTGCACAGTTTAATTAATGTGTACACTCAAAAAAAAAAGTCAGTAAAGTCAGCAAAAAATTTTGCTGTGTAAGCAAATTTTTAGTCAGGAACTTGCTTGCAAAAAAGTTGGTAATTTTAGCAAAAGGTTTGGTGAAAATCAGCGAACTGATTTTTACCAAAAAAAATAGTAATCTTCAGCAAAAGTTTTGCTAACACTTAGTCGACTACAAATGAAAAAAATCCTTGCTAAAATCACTAAACTTTTTGCTGAATATTAGTAGACTGAAAAAAACTCAAAAAACTTGTAGCGAAATTTTACTTTAATTAATTTATTTGCTGAAGATTTAAATATAGAATATGTGTAGTTGTTTTTCTTTTTTTGTCATTTCCGTTTCCAGACAAGCTGCGGCATCTACATCTTGTCTATCTGGTTGTCGTCCACGCTATGAATGCGGTTATCAGCACAATTTTTGTACGAAAATAAATTAGTAGAACATTAGTTCAAAATTAGTTTAGTGCTAAAAAAATATAACTAAAATTTTTCCTGAAAACGGAATTTCAGCAAAAAAATTGCGGAAAACTGGTACACTTGATATACAAGACGTTTTACCAATTTTTCTACTAACTTATTTTTTTGAGTGTACGTATAAAAATAGTTCCTAGTACTTACTCTAAATGTAAAAAAATATTTCTTTTTCATATTACATTTAAACTTAAATTGTAAAATAAGAGATAAGTATTCAAAAAAGAGGTTTAGAATGAAGATTATTCATGAGGGTTAGAATAAACTGATTTTGAAACTGATAATAGTGATTTTTAATGCTTATATTTCAATATAAATAATAAAATTTGGTCTTAGTTTAACTATATAATGTAGAGAATATAATAAATAACACAAAGAAAACGTGAAATTTAATTAAAATAGTTTAAAAAAATAAAAATAATTAAAAGTACCACTTTTAACATGTTATTACAAAACTACACGGAGGAAAAAGATGTTTTTGTTTATGTTTGTAGGTAATTATATTATATCTACAAACTACCATTTATGTATTTGGAGTATGCTTCCAATTATATTGTTTTTATAGTTACTATACATTAGGGCGGGTCAAATTGTATGGATAAAAATTTTTTGATATTGGGTAATCGATTTTTCGAAAGCTTTTAGCATGGGAAAAAAAAAGTTCCACTACGACATATCAAAAAAATCATTTTCGAAGCTCCCAAATTTAAATTTTTTGCAATCTTCTAATAAATCTAGGTTAGCGCCATCTTGAGGTGGCTAATAAAGTTGTAAACAATATAACATTACAACCTTTCCAGAAAGGTACTACTTATGAAAATCGGATAAAAAATGTGGCAACAAGGAGTAAAATTATTTTCTCCTTGTTGTCATCAACATCATTATCATCATTTCTCATCATTATCATCATTTCATCATCAAGCAGAAAATAATTTTACTTATATACTTTTACCTCTAGTTGCCACATTTTTTATCCGATTTTCATGGATTTTTCCCCATGCTAAAAGCTTTCGAAAAATCGAGTACGCAATATCGATTTCTAAATCGACCCACCCTACTATACATATATTTCCCGGTAATAATTATATTTGTGGGATACAATTAACATATATTTGGAAAAACGGCGAATTTCCATTCTTGATACATACATATAAAGTTGTATGTAGCCATTACAGTGTTGTCACCAGTAGATCAAAAAATTACACAGCTGTAGGTCAAAAATTATCCAAAACTATAGGAAATTACACAAAAAAGAATGGCTATTTTATACACAAAAAATTATAAAACACAAATATGAGTCCCTTTGGACCAACTCTCCTGCACATATTGGGGTAGAATCAAAATATTTTGGAAATAATTCAGCCATTTCTTAACGGCTGGTTGGATTCCTATGACATTTCATACTGTCGGAACCAAAATAATTTTGAGTTAAAGTTTTGACGGGGCCAAGAAACATGCTTACGCCTGCGGGTTTCTCTTAAAACGTAAAATTTATTTTGAATTGAAAATTTAAATTCTATATTTTTACAATAACAGGGTTTTTTGCCAAATCAAGGCTAATTTTTCTAAAAAAAATTCCATTATTTGTTGCAACTTTATCTATTAACTAAGGCTGCGTTCCGATTCTGCTGACATTTGAAACATGAGGTTTAAATATAGTTTACCTACAAATATCATATAAATAGTGAATTATAGGGCGCCATGATAACTACAAAAAAATTCTCTTTACATTAAAAGCACTAAAACTGTTATAAAAACTTTTATCGACTAATTAGACCTACATAGACTTAAAATGAAGTTTACGAAAATTTCTGTAAAAAGTGAAATTACACAAAAACTACACAAAAATGTCATTATTCAAAAATTATCCAACGAATGTGTAAACAGTCCCGTTTTTGAATAATTATTCAAAAAGTGGCAACACTGAGCCATTATAACTTTTGTAGTTGGTATTAATCGTTTAGTTTAGCTAGACTGCATCTAGTCAGAAAATTTAGTGATATTTTTCCTTTATTTATTAATTTTATTGTGAAAGATGTGAAAAAATAAAATAAATTAGTATAAATAAAACATAAACTTGTGTTAAAAAGAAAAAAAAAATTATTTAATTGTGTATAATAACTTACTATAAGAGTTTTTAATTAATATTTGTTAATAAAAATAAATAAAAAATAAATGAAGAGAGTGTAGTTATTGTTTTTCAATGAAAGATTTGTATTAGATGAAAAATTCAATGTGATTTGTAATATATTTATGTGCTAATTCATAAAAAAAATTTATTTGGTATTTGAAGCTTGCTATAGTTAAAGTAGATATTTCGCTTAATAAAGAGTTATTAGAAATTTTGATTCATAATCGTATTTTAACTATAAATTAATTTTTCGATTTGATACTGGCAACACTATTGTTTATTTTCTCTCTTCTCCCAAATAAGTCGTAAGTAGGGATACCGATCCCGATCCCGAAAATCCCGGGATTTTCGGGATTTAAGAATCCCGAAATCCCGGGATTGTTCTTGAAAAAATCCCGGGATTTCCGATTTCATTATTTGGCATATTTTATCACTTTTTGTATTTATTTTTATTGTTATATTCGACCTAAATCACTTAAAAGTCTAATATCTTATTAAATTTTATTAAAAAAAACTAATTTCTACTATTCGTAAATAACACAGGCCGACAAAATTTGATGAAATTTTCTAACCAAGAATGAGACTTACTTTTCCGACGGCTTTAGACGTGCTGAATCCGAATCTGACCTAGAAGTGCAAAAACAGGTTTTTTGGGTACATTTGAGGTCCTATAACTTCCAGAAATTTATTTTTTTTCATAATCGGATTCAGAATGTCTAAAACTTTGGGAAAATATAGTCTGATTCTTGGCTAGAAAACCTTGTCACACATTAAATAGATCTGAATATAAACCTAAATAATTAAAAAAATTTTATTCAGCTTTAAAACTATTAAAAACCGTAATTCGGATTTATTCAATCTTTTAACAGACATGTTTTTATTAATTTTAGTGATGATTTACTGAAATCTTAACTTCATGCAAAATAATTTTGCCAAATATTAGTGTACCAAAAACAGAAAATTTTTGTTAAAGTATTTAGTAAAACCTAACCATCTACCTTTCTGAAATCAGCAGAGATATGTGCTCAATATTTTATATTAGTACACTTAAAGAATCCAATATAATATCACTTAATATTTTTGATGATTTCAGCAGAGAGGTTTGTATGGGCATTCAATTAATTTTAGACAAATATAACTAAAAATTTGTAGACATAGCAGTGTTTTTGCTACTTTTAATTAAAAAGTTTTGTTCTCAGAAGTTTCAGAGATAAATTGTAATTTGTAATTAATTGAATTAACCTTATAAGTATATTACTTATATTTCGGAAATTTAACAATTATTTAGCAAACACGTTCTGCTGATTTCGGTAGTTTTTATGGCGAAACTTTTTTGCTAATTACTAGTAACTTTTTCTGCTATTTTTACGTACTTATTTCTATGGGTGTACTTTCGTTTAAAGCCTGATTCACAATGCTGTAGTACTCCACTCTGAGCTGATTTTGTTTCTTTCTTTTTCGCACATCTATATTTTTTGTATCATGCCATCTGTACTTTAGTCTACTCCACTCTGCGGCGTTGAACACTCCAGCATTGTGAATCCGGATTAATTTGTTTATTTTTTTATACTACAAGAAATAAATAAGTAGATTTGTAATGAATTATTTTAATTTGTAGGGTTTATTTCAGCTATTTATTTTTAAAATTAAAAATATAATGAAACAGGAAAATCCCGAAACCCCGAAAAATCCCGAAATCCCGAAAAATCCCGGGATCCCGATAAATCCCGGGATCCCGAAAAATCCCGGGATCCCGGGATTTCAATTTTCAAAATCCCGAATCCCGGGATTTGTAAAAACCAGTCCCGTTCGGCATCCCTAGTCGTAAGTGATTTACAAATTTAGTAAACGATTGAGTCGGTAATCGGAAGTGAAAATGTATTTCCTTAAATTAGAGAACTAATGATGTGTTAAGATAAATTTAAAAGCCATTAAAAATATTTTTTTTTATTTATAAAGCAAATCAATGGAAATGTGTGTAAAAAAGTAATTTTTTAAAACATATTATTCAAAGCATACAAAAGTAATCGCATTTCGAATAATGTTTTGACAGTCTGTACATCACTATTGTTTTGTTTTTCTTTTTAATTTAATTTTTACATTTTTTTGTAAATTTTTTCGAAAATGGTCATTGGCTACGCAATTGTTGTAGTTTTTTTCAGTTTGATGGATGCAAGTTGTTGGAAGCCACACATTCTAGGGATGGGATGGCTTTAATAAATCATTTCATGCCTGAAAATGAAATAATTAACAACTAAATGGTGGCTTCCTCACTCCAAACTTTATAAAAGGTTTAAAGTTAGTGAGTACCAACTATAAACCTTTATTATTTTCTTCATTATTAAGCAAATATGAATACTGTTTTTGTTGTAAAAGTTTATGAATTAGACCATTAGTTATTAAATAATCGCCAAACAGTAGATGTATTAATTTCACTTTTTGTTTTTCCATTAAAATATAGAGAAATTTGAGGAGTAGAATAAATTCGCCTATTGTTTGGCATATATTAATAATTGCTTTATAACTAAATATATTATTAATATATAGTATTTGCATGGAAACATAATTTGTTTATGACACACTTATTATATGTTTGCTGCCAAACATATAATATTTGTCGATAGCGTCATTTCATTTCATTCAAACATTTATATATTTACAGGCAAACATAATATATATGCATGCAAATATATATTGTTTCTAGTAGAAACACGGCGAATATGTTTAACAATTTCTCCAAATATATATAATATACAGTGGTGGAAAATTTAATAGGAACGATTCAAGTTTTTTCTAATTTTTTTTCATTACCTTTATTTTTAAAAATCGAAATAGTGGCTAAAATCCCCCCGGGAGGCAAATATGTAGTTTAGAATATTGTGCAGAATTTTAACATAATATCTGTTTTTTTATTTTGTCACTTGTTTTAAGTGGGCGTGGCTTTCAATGAAAAATTAGCGATATCGACCTGTTATTTTTCAGTGTGGTTAACTTTATTATAAAATCGCTAAAAACAAATAAAATTTTTTTTATGTTTAAAGCACTGTCATTTCAAGTCTGGCGACTATTTCTAGATAAAAATAATCCAGAAGTTAAGGAAATTTTGTAGGATTTCCAAAAATATACAGTTTGTATAGATCCGATCAGTACTCGCTAAATTTTAATCTGTAATTTGATAGCAGGTCGATATCGCTAATTTTTCATTCAAAGCCACGCCCACTTAAAACAAGTGACAAAATAAAAAAAACAGACATTATGTTAAAATTCTGCACAATATTCTAAACTACATATTTGCCTCCCGGGGGGATTTTAGCCACTATTTCGATTTTTAAAAATAAAGGCAACGAAAAAAATTAGAAAAAACTTGAATCGTTCCTATTAAATTTTCCACCACTGTATATTATATATATTTGGAGAAATTGTTAAACATATTCACCGTGTTTCTACTAGAAACAATATATATTTGCATGCAAATATATTATGTTTGCCTGTAAATATATAAATGTTTGGATGAAATGAAATGACGCTATTGACAAATATATATATGTTTGGAAGCATTGCAAATGACGTTTTGGAACTCAGCCTTGCTTTTAAACGAATTTCAATTTGATGATCATAATTTTTTTATTGCACAGACGTAAAGTGCAATTCATTCAAGAATTCATGTAAATATCGGTAATTTATACATTAATACAAATTTCCGCTATAAAATTCATGCGGATTTTAATTCAGTAGAATATGGATAAAAAATAAAAATTTATATGACTCCAGATATGGACGTACGTGACATATAGTATCATATATGTAACAATAGATGAATTCATATATGAAGATGTATGGCATACATGGAGCAATATATGCAAGGTATTATCATATATGGTGTCATACATTTGAATATATGAACTTTTATTTTGGATGCATTTACCCATATAAGCTCCCATATATGTCAGATATGTTCATATATCATTCATATATGATCATACATGAAACAATATATGGCAATATATGAGCATATATGATCATTTTCACCCGGGTTACTAAAATTTTGCAAAATTTTATGATTTTACAGATTTATTTCTATGAGTGTAGTTAATTTATAATAATTTTGTTTCTTGAGTTTCAATAACACTTTGTATTTTCATCGTTTTCATGTTCTTATCCACCAGTGTTGCCAAGATGGGGGTTTTCCCCCTAAATTTAGGGGGTTTTCAACCGCTTAGGGGGTACCAATTTGTTAGGGGGAAATTTGGGGGTAAGAAAATTATTTTGACTTAAAAAGTAAATAAATTTTAGAGTTCGAGATTGGTTTTGCCAAATTGTTGATAGTTTTTCACATAAATTTTTATTTTCTTTTAGCCTACATATTTTTGAAGTTTAAAATTTTTATACTGTGACTACCCAGTCAGAAAAATACAAACGGGAAAGCGCTGGCAAAGCACTTTAACAGGTGGTACAAGTACTGGCAAAAAGTGCTTTCCCATTCTCAAAATGATAACATCATTAGACAAAAGGACCGGCTGTTCAAAAAGCGCCGGAAAAGCACTGGAGGAACAAAATTTTTAAACATTGGCAAAACGCTGGCAATACCAATAAATTTAAAAAAAGTTCATATCTATTTTTTTTGGTCCTGCCGTGATTTGAACCCAGGCCGTCAGATTGGCAGACGATTGCTCTACCCACTGAGCTAACGAGACATATAATATTTGATAGCTAAACACATAAATGAGTGATAATCGCTGGACAACTACTGGCTGTGCCAAAATGCTAGTACTGGCAAACAATTTTTTGTAGCTAGTATGCTAGTGTTGGGAGGGCAAAAAAAAAGTTGGTCTTGAAGAAGCTTTCCCACAAACAAAAAAATTGATTTTATAAAACAAAAAAAATTTTAAATTAAAAAAAATCCAAAAAAAATGTTTTGCTTGCAACCGGATTTGAACTCGGAACCTTCTGACTACAAACATTTTTTAACGAAGCGTCAGCATTTTTATAAAATCATTGGTCTACCAGTGAATTGATTTTTGTACGCCTGGTAGCATTGGCTAGGTAGCACTGGATAACCACTGGTTGCAAACCTTGGCATATCACTCTAAGCCAATTCTTTGCCAGTGGTGTTTTTTATAAACCACCGAAATTTTTGTAAAACAAATACTGGTAAAACGCTTTTTACAAACGCTGGCAAAGCATCCCAAATGAATGTTCTGCCAGTCATTTATTTTTAACACCGTGGTCACCCAGTGGTATGCCAGTGCTTGATTTTTTGTACCACTGGCGATTTCTGACTGGGTAGGTAAACAAAGAAAACCAGCTTAAATATAACGAAGTTTTTTATTTTAACAACAAAAAAATCAATTATTTGCAATTATTAAAAATTATTTGAATGAAAAACTTATAAAATTACTGAATTTTGGGAAAATTTATTTTAGGGGGATCTTTTTTTAGTGGTAGAGCAAATTTAGGGGGTTTTTTGGACAACTTAGGGGATTTGTAAAAAAAGACTTGGCAACACTGAATAGAACGCACTAATTTCCTTTCAGTTTCTGTTTTATGCCGCAACGCTCCCCGCAGAAACGAAATAGAAACGAAACGGTGACGAACAACGTTTTTCAGTTTTCGATTTCGGCGCCGATTACGGTGTATGCGGAAACCCGCCTTAACCCAATTTCTTGCCAGTGATTTTTTTATAAACCACTGAAATTTTTGTTAAACAAATACTTGCAAAACGCTTTTTGCAAACGCTGACAAAGCATCCCAAAGGTGTGTTCTGCCAGACATTTATTTTCCACTCCGTAGTTTCCCAGTCGTATGCCGGTGCTTGACTTTTTGTACCACTAGCAATTTCTGAGTGGGTTATTTAGTTCAGAAAGATTATTGATGATTTTCCATTGGTTTTAGTATCGGTATTTTAATAACAATCCTATTTTGGTTATTTCGGCTACGGTATTCTAGAGGTAACGGTTGTATTTTAGTGGTATTACCTGCCAACCCTGGGAAAAAGTTTTTCTAAATTTGCTTCAAAATTAATGTGATAGATTTCAGTTGTAAAGGGTGGTTAAATTTTATGGGCCGATGTTGATTGTGTTTTGAAATATCAAGAGTGTCGAGTACTATGCCTAAGATATTCTTTCGAGCTCGAGCAGTTAAAAGGGTTCTTGCTGACCTCAACGTAAATAAGTCATCGGGGCCAGATGGTATACCAGCACTGGTGCTGAAACAGTGTTCTTCGACGCTAGCTCGTCCATTGGCAAGCCTTTTTAGTGCTTCGTATTATGCGGGAGTTTTCCCCTCGTGCTGGAAGGTTGCCAATGTCCAGCCAATCCCTAAAAAGGGTGCGGCTAACAACCCTGAAAATTACCGCCCGATCGCAATATGCTCTGCGCTCTCAAAGGCGATGGAGAGTATGGTTAATTACCATCTTGTGAATTATTTAGAGTCCAACTCACTTCTTAATGACCGACAGTATGGCTTCCGCAGACGTCGTTCTACGGGAGATCTGTTAGCGTTCCTCTCGGAGCGTTGGAGTCGGTCCATCCACCGTTTTGGTGAGAGCAAAGTGGTTACTCTGGATATTTCAAAGGCCTTTGATCGTGTATGGCACTGGGCGCTTATTTCGAAGCTTATTGCGTTTGGTGTAGGTAATGACTTCGCTCGTTTTATTTCGAGCTTTCTCAGAGATCGCACTATTCGTGTTGTTATAGATGGGGTCTCATCCGACGAGTTTCAGCTGAATTCAGGCGTACCGCAGGGTTCTGTTCTTTCTCCTTCCCTATTTCTTATCTTTCTCAATGATCTTCTTGGTCGAACTTTCAACCCTATCTACTCTTTCGCAGATGATAGCAACATTTGTCATTCATTTTCCTTCGATCGTAGGCCAAGCCCTGAGGAGATTGGGGGCAAAAGGCAGATTATGAATGACACACTGAATCGTGACCTTTCTACAATCTCTGAGTGGGGTCGTGCGAATAAGGTCGACTTTAATGCACGCAAGACCCAATGTTGTATGTTGACCCATAGGGCTGTGAGGTCAACACTGTCATCTGCACATATGGGTGATATTGATATTGAGGAATCGGATACTCTTGATGTTCTGGGCATGAAAATTCAGTGTGATGTCCGTTGGAATAAACATGTTTTTCAAGTGTCGAAGGAAGCATTCAAGTGTCTAGGTTTTTTACGTAGGTGCAGGAAGTACTTCACTCCACCCGATTTACTCACTATTTATACCACCTATATCCCACCGAAGATGGAATACAACTCCCATATATGGGCAGGAGCCTCGAAGTCTATTTTGGAGCTTCTGGACCGTGTGCAAAGGAGGGCGTCGGCGCTTATCAATGACAATAGGATATAAACAATAGGATAAAGCTCTATTGACTCATTGGAGCATCGTCGCAATGTGGGTTGTGTGACCCTGTTCTATCGATATTATCATGGGAAGTGCTCAGCTGAGATAAGTGAACTTGTCCCCAAAGCCCAAGTTTTTATTCGTAATACTCTCTTATCAAGTAGAGCGCATCCGCTTGTAGTCGATTGTCCAGTGGATCGCACGACGCATTATAGAGAGAATTCGTTTATCAGTCGCACTAGCCGTATGTGGAATGAACTCCCCGCAGAGGTCTTCCCTGTTACTTACAATGTTGAGAAATTTAAATCAAATATTCACAAACACTACTCCCTCTTTCCTCCTCCTCATAACCTATTTTCCTAATACCAACACAACGCACTGCGTAAATAGGGGGGCATCCCCTGAGTGTTGGTCCATCAAAAAAAAAAAAAAAATATCAAAATATTGTTAAAAATCGTCAAAACTTTAATAATCACATATTTTTATTATTATAACCATAAAATCATAATAGAAAATTTTAAAATCACCCGATTTTCGGTGGCAGCTGTAATTTAAGAAAAATTCTAAAACTTTAGTTTTTTATTTGATTGGTTGAAGTGAAGGAAACTTTCAATGTAAATTGATTTTGTAACAAAAGCAATTTCTATAGAAATAACGCAACACTTCACCGAAATGTTTTAGAAAATAATCCTCTAATTTTTATTTATGTACAGTTGTGGCCAAGCATTTAAGTCAATTCAAGTTTTGTTCTATTTTTATTGTTGTTGCCTTTATTTTTAATGATCAAAATAGTGTCTAAATTCGCCACGAGAGGCAAGGAGATGGTTCAGAAAATTGTACAGAATTTTAGCGTAATGTTTATTTTTTCATTTTGTCACTTGTTTTAAGTGGGCGTGGCTTTTAACGAAAAATTAGCGATATAAACCTCTTATCAAATTACATAGTAAAATTTAGGCAGTACTGATCGGTTCTGTACATACTGTATATTTTTGGAAATCCTATAAAATTTTCTTAAGTCCTGCATTATCTTTATCTACAAATAGTCACCAGACTTAAAATTGCAGCACTTTAAACATGACCAAATTTTTATTTGTTTTTAGCGATTTTAAAAGAAAGTTAACAACACTGAAATTTTAACAGGAAATGCTTTTTACTATAACGTAAAAAAAATCTTGACTGATTTACTATATTGTGGTAAGAAAAGCATAAAACTATTCACTTTAAAATTTTAGTGCTGTTAACGATATTAAAAATCGTTAAAAACAAATAAAAAAAATATCACTAATTTTTCGTTAAAAGCCACGCCCACTTAAAACAAGTGACAAAATGAAAAAGCAAACATTACGCTAAAATTCTGTACAATTTTCTGAACCATCTCCTTGCCTCTCGTAGCGAATTTAGACACTATTTTGATCAATAAAAATAAAGGCAACAACAATAAAAATAGAAGAAAACTTGAAATGACTTAAATGCTTGGCCACAACTGTATGTATTGAAAATTCAGCATATAAATTAATTGTTCGAAAGAAAAAATTCACTTTTAAAAACATTTGTCGTATCGAAAATATTTTAGATTTTAAAGTACTTAGTATAGAGATATTTAACAGTTACCTACTAAAGAATATAAATCTCTTCGAAAAACACGTTACATTCATTAGGGATTTTGGGAAAACCCTTTTAAATAAAAATAATTACCAGATTCAGTGTTAGTTTCCCTACAAAAAATTTCAGATTCTAAAATTACTACCTTAGATAAAAATATTATGATAAAAATTTATGAGTTACTTGAATAAATTTTCAGATTTCAGAATAATTGTTGCTATATTTCCTATTGAAAAAAATCGTCATTTTGAACAAAAAAATCGTCAAATCGTCATTTGGCTATTTTCGATAGTAAAAGTCGTCAAAATGACGATAAATCGTCAAAACTGGCAACATTGAATATGGCATATTCAATACCAGGGTTGGCAAAACTTCTTTCCCTGCTTAACAAAATACATATAACTCACCCAAGTTAAATGAGTGACCACCTCTGAATATTCAACCACCATATATTACCTAGCAACTTGTCATAAAGTGGTAATGAAGGTTTTAAAAAACAAGAAATGCTTTAAACTTGTCTACATGTACTACCAGTATTTTTCTAGTCAATGCTAAATAACCAAATCAATATTCGACTATTTCTCCGTTAACGTCAAATGAGAATTAGTGCACAACTTGTCAAATCGGCTGACCTTGTTACTACAACGATTGAAAAAACTTATTTGTAGTCATACACACATGAAGTGTTATGTGAATGGTTAAGTCATTGTCATATGTAGTTGTGCACATTCGTTTAGATAAGGAATCCCCAACTAGTGGCACGCGATATGCGCTGCTTCTCCAGGGGATACTCGAAATCTTTGTAAGTTTTTACGTTTTCGTTAAATTAATTTGAATACCCGAGTAAAAATAGTTATATATCAGGTATGGGCGCACAAATGGGTTGAAGGGCCAAATTTGGGATTTCACAAACATACGGAGGGCCGCACCAATTAATACATTATTCGACAAAAATGAATTTTTTGTACAGCCTTCTGCTAAAACCTTTTTTGAGTATTTTGGTTTGCTAAGCCCGGATCTAAAGTCAAAACAGGTCCATTGAATATCCTTCGAACTGTGTGTCCTTCTTTTTTTATCACTCACCCAAGGAAATACTTTATGAGTCAATATTGTAGAGAAGTACGACAAAATCTTTTATACTTTTTTTGATTTTTTATACTTTTGCTCCAAATATGTATATTTAAAAATATAGGCACAGACTCAATAAGTGTTTGCCCTCCCTAATACGAATCTAAAGTCAAAATTTGTCGAATTAATCTTCGAAGATATAGTTTTCGTTATTGCAAAAAAATTTCTTTAAGGTTTTGGTAAAATTTATAACAATTATCAAACCTCTAAATAAATTCTTAAATTTTTAAAATTCAATTACAGGACTGATTACCCAGCCAGAAAATTCGTATATTTTAGGCAAGTCAAAACAAAGCACATATTTTTATAATTTTAAACTTATGTGTCAAAAATGCGCATTTTTTTGACGAAAGTATCAGTGTTAATAAATATGTTGAGGCAAATTTTTAGATCCAAAGATGATTCAGAAACGACTCAGAAATGCAAATAAATTTGAATATTTTGTGAACAATTCAAAAGATTAATTTTTTAGCCTAAAGAATTTTCTAAAATATTTCTTTGAGTCATTTCTAAATCAAAAAAGAAAGCTCTTTGGGATGCACCACTTTCATACAAGTGAAAGTATAACACTGTGGAACAAATTCAGGTTAGCAAAAGTTAGGTCGATTCTGAGAGTGAGGGGTGAAAATAGAGGCTAATATGAAAAAATTCGAACTAACATAAGCAAACGCCGCGATACGGGTCTTCTAATTTAGCCTCTATTTTCACCCCTCGCTCTCAGAATCGACCTAACTTTTGCTAACCTGAATTTGTTCCACAGTGTAATAATATACTTTGAGTACTTTTCTGATCATTTTTTGGGCATGTTTGCTGGCTGGGAACTCTAGACACTAATTGTTTTGCAATTTTCACAGGTTTATCTCTATGAGTGTATGAATAAAATTGTATTGTGTCTAACTGTTTTACCAAATTTAAGTGCTTCAAGGACAATTCTCAGAAGTAGATTTTAGAGATCCTTACGAGGTCCGCCTTAAACATTTCATAAAATGAAAGGTAATTTTTTTTAATTCAAACTCATAAAAAATAAGAGACTCCTAAGCATACTTGTGAATTTTTCATTGGCATTGAAATTTAATTGGCATTACTTGATCGCAATGCCAATGCCAAAAAATTTCATTACCATTCAATGCCAATGAAATTTTTTTCAGTTGGCATTTATTAAAACAATGGTAATGAAATGTACACGTAATGGTAATGAAATGAACATATACTTAAAGAAAAAAGCATTGTATACAAAAACGAGTAAAAAGGTTAAAGTCGGGCATGCCGACTATACAATACCCTACACCAGTCTGGGTAAAAGCCAACTAATGTTTGGATCCGAAATTCGAATGGGTTAAAATGGGGCTTGTGTCAAAATGTTCTGTAATGTGAGTCAGCACACCAAATTTCATTAAAATATCTTAATATTTGCGATCTGCAGTTTGTAACCAAGGCAATTTTGGGGGGACCCTTATATGGGCACTAGGTCTAAACATGGACCGATGTTCACCAAAATCAATCGGATTCGTCCTTGGGCTGCCATAAGTCGGTGTACCAAATTTCATCAAAATATCTTAATATTTGCGACCTGCAGCGTATAAACCATATAATTTTAGTAGGACCCTTATATGGGCACTAGGTCTAAACATGGATCGATGTTCACCAAAATCAATATGCTTCGTCCTTGGGCCGAAATAAGTCGGTGTACCATATTTCATCAAAATATCTTAATATTTGCGACCTGCAGCGTATAAACAATATAATTTTGGTAGGACCCTTATATGGGCACTAGTCTAAACATGGACCGATGTTCACCAAAATCAATAGGCGTCGTCCTTGGGCCGACATAAGTCGGTGTACCAAGTTTCATCAAAATATCTTAATATTTGCGACATGTAGAGTGCGCACAAAAATGCATGGACAGACAGACAGACAGACGGACGGACGAACGGACAGACGGCCATCGTTAAATCGAAATAAAAAAAATTCTGAGCCGATCGGTATACTATAAGGTGGGTCTAGGCCCAATATTTTTTGGTGATACAAACATCAGCACAAACTTATAATACCCTGACCACATAGTGGTGTAGGGTATAAATATTGTTTTATAAAAAAGGACATCAAGGCAAGAATGTAAAATTTCTGAGCTATAAACCCTATAAATATTCGCTATTTTACCAAGTTTTATCAAGTATACTGCTGTTCACTCTTCTTTTAACACTGGTTCGTCTAGATGGATCAGGCTCTAGTAATGTTAACTTGACAAAATAGCGAATATAGGATAAAAAACACGCGAATATTTTTTTTTTCTTAATTTGTTCTTTTATCGAAACATGAAAACAAATGCTTTTTTCATCAATTATAATTGAGCATTTAGGCATTGAACAATGACAATTGCAAAAAAATTTCATTGGCATTGATCAATTATAAAACCGAAAAATTTCATTGGCATTGGTCAATTGTTATGCCAATTAAATAATCAATTAATTGGTCCATTCAATTAGCTAGTCCCAAGTATGCTCCTAAGTACTTATACGTCATATTGAGCCATAAAGCATTTTTCCCAGGCTTAAGGTTTAAATAAAGAAGAAGGAATTTTTCACTTAGGCGTAGGAGGCGAAAATACTTTAAAAAGTTTTAGAGGAAATCTACGAATATGAAATCAAAATTGAAATCGGAGTCGCGGATTTCGCGAAATTTGAAAATTTCATACAAAAAATTTTCAATTTTGATCATAATGTTTTCTTATATTTATCGTACCACTATGAACATTTATTTTTTCCATTAATATATATATTGAATGTCTTATTATGTGAGATAGGATTGTTGGTAGCAATAAAATTATTATCCTTCTTAAAATTAAAATCAGTGTTATATCTAATGAAGGCCCTTGGTAAGTAAATTGCAAAAGTATAACAAATTGGATTTTTCGATAACACCGTTTACAGGTAATTAGGAAAATACCTCAAAAATTTGTTTTTTTAAATTTTCCAAAACCGCGAATAATTTACAAACAACAATTTTTTTAAATTTCATAATCTTTGTTAAAATAATCAGATTTGAAAAATTTGGGCATACAAGTCAAAAACAAGTTGAAATTTTAGTTACATATTTTCGGAAAATTTGGAAATTTTAACTAAAATAAGTATGTTTTTGTATAATTAAAAAAAAAACCGCGAATTACTTAAAAGTTACTTAATTTTTTTAAGTTTTGATTTCAAATTCCTTTTCTTCACATTAATTAAGACTAAGATTTAAAAAAAAAAACAGAACTGCATAACAAAATATTGACTTTTAAAAATTAATAGAGCTCTGACCATTAGTTCTATATATTTCGGACATGCTGATTACAATGGCGTACTTTATTTTTCGATCAATGCACTATAGGTAAAATGACCCCATTTTCTGGCCAACACTATAAGGAATCACTGAATAAGGATGAAAATCTATATGCGGGGGTTCTCAAGGTTGCTGATTTCGAATCTGAGGTAAAATTATTAAAATTCAAAATGGCGGATCTAATATGGCGGCGTAAATTTTAAAATTTCTTCTGATTTACATGTAAATTGGTATGCGGGGGTTTTTAAGGTTGCTGATTTCGAATCTGGGGTAAAATTTTTCAAATTCAAAATGGTGGATCCAATATGGCGGGATAAATTTTAAAATTTCTTTAGATTTACATAAAAATCGGTATACGGGGTTTTTCAAAGTTGCCGATTTCGAAACTGAGGTCAAATTTTTCAAATTCAAGAAGGGGAATCCAATATGGTGGCGTAAATTTTAAAATTTCTTCTGATTCACATGAAAATTGGTATACGGGGGTTTTCAAGGTTTCTGATTTCGAATCTGGGGTAAAATTTTTCAAATTCAAAATGGCGGTGTAAATTTTAAAATCTCTTCTGGTTTGCTTGGGTAAATATGTTAACTGTGTAAAATGCAAACTTTTTTTCCAAAACCTCAAAAAAAAAATAAAAAAATATTTTTTTTTTAAATCTGGGGCATATTATAGCATAAAATTGAACAAGTGGAAACTTTTGTAGAAACTATTTTTTTTAATAAAGCTATTTAAAATTTTGCTTTACATTTCATTATATAAAGTAATTTAATTTCATTTTTATTTTTAAATAAAGCTATTTAAAATTTCCTCTTTGTTCGTTCAGATTTCTCAGGATACTCTTTCTTTGGAAGCCCTATTGAAGGTGCAGTTGGCTTAGTTTTAATTGCCAAAATAAATTCAGCGTTTAGCCGGAGTTCGCTTTGCATCTGAAATATGTTTAAAATAATTCTAGACGAACACTTCTGAAAATGTGCATAGAAACAAAATATCTAGATATATAATTTTTTCGTAATACATAAACCAGGGCTCAAATTTAAAATTTGTGTAAGACGCAAAAGAAAAAATAAATGGCCCACAATTTTATATAAGAAACGTCTAAAAATATTTTTTAGATCTCTCTATAATTTCATTTTAATAAATTTGTTATTTCACCGTCCAACACAAGTTTGTACCCATTAAGAATTCCAATATAGCCTGAAATAAGGGATGAAAATAAAATACCCCTGTCTTTCACTCTTTCTAAATCAATTCGCTTACCATTTGAAAAGAGAATTAATATTTAGTTAATATATTTGAAATTGTTTTTTAAAATTAAGACGGCCTTCCATACAAATTATTACCTTAATATTAATTAGCGATTTAAACTGTTAAACGAATTGATCTAGAAAAATTAGTAGATATGGATATTTTATATTTAAAACTTCTTTCAGAATATATTAAGTAGATTTTCTCATGGGTACAACCAAAATATGGACTTTGTCGGACGGTATTTTAATAGAAATTAAGTTTTTCTAGTACAACATGTCGGATTTATTTATTTTCTAACGAGCGGGAATTCCCGGGATTCCGGGAAATTCTAAAAAAAAATCCCGCTGTCCCGGGAAATAAAAAAGTCCGGGAAAAGAAAAACCCTAACGTCAAGACACTAGGTTACCTACTTTTTGCGAAATGTCAAGAACCGTATTGATATACACTGCGATAAAATAAGTGTCTCCCTAATAAACATAGCAGCTTCGTATGTTTAAATTTGTCTAATTAATGATAATTTTCAAATTATTATTCCACCTAGACCTAATTTTGTTGTGTGTATAGCGCATAGTACAATCTTTGTTATTAAAAAAATATCTCTAAAATAGTTATAATCATCATGTGTACAAATATCTAGATTGGGAAATACTCTTAGATCAAATGTGGACGGTCGCACAGTGCTGTGATCCCATATAACGATTGGACAAAAATAGCTGGAGTGGAGACAGAGTTTTGAAATTTGATACACTGATATAGAACCCCTTAGTTAAGAAAAACTTTAATTTTTGGAAATATCGGGCCAAGGACACGCCCACCTCCCATAAGTCCTGAAATTTAAAAATATTGTATTAGCTATATAAATGGACATAAAATTACAAAAATTATCCATTAAGATACACATGAAACTGGAAACGTTTGTGTCACTTTTTATCAAAATCGAAGCAAGGACTCTTAGTCCTGCCATATATCCTTTATCTTAAAATCTGTATAAGGTCAAGGCATATTTTTGCCAAATTTGGCTAAAATCGATTCGTAGTAAAAAAATGCCTATCATAAAAAGTGAGTTTTAAACGCTTAAAAAAGTTAAATAGGAAACCGTGTGAATCCTCTATTTTAGGTATAGTGTATGTTCAGCGAACTTATGTAAAACACCGCGACGAATATTTTTGTGTAACATTTTAACCTTCTAACTATTCAATTAAAGGGACTTTTTTGGCCCCTTATAAAACGGACAAAAACGAGTTAGAGGGTTAAAATGTTCCGCAAAAATATTTTTCATGAAATTCTACTATAAGCCTTTGAAGACATTAGCATTGAAAATTTAACTTCAGTGCCAGTAATAAGTAAAAAGTAAAATGTGTTTAAGGGTTAATTTCGTACTTATTCCGAATTGGTCCCACAAACCTGGATTTTAGGGAGAAACCATGGAAATCTTCCATTTTATGTATAGTATGTGTTCAGCAAATTTATGTAAAACACTACGAGAAACATTTTAACTCTCTAACTCTTCAACTTACGGGTCTTTTTTGTCCCTTTATAAGAGTAAGAGAGTTGTTCCACAAATGTTCCACAAAACTGTTCCTCGTAGTGTTTTACGTAAGTCCGCTCAACACATCCTGTACCTAAAATGGAAGGTTCACATGGATTCCTATACCACTTTACAATAAACATTTGCCAAAGGGGGCCACTTTGCAATTCTATCATCTGGTTTCGAAAATAAATTGTTTGTAATATATTTAAGAAAAAATGTATGTGTGTTGGGTTTAAAATTTGTCAAAATACAAAAAAAAAAATATAGAAAAAATTGTCAAATTTTGTAAAGTTTGTATTAAAAATGGAAATTTATATGAAACTTTGTTTATGGGGCAATCACAAACAGTTCGTTTTAACCGAGGTTTCGTCTTAAGCGAGTTCGAATAAACAGATGAAATTGTTGCCGAAACGTCGGGACTTTTAACTTAGTTCATATTAACCGAGAATTCGTCCTATCCGAGATCGCATTAAACGAGTTTTACTGTAGCTTTTATTACGTGTATGAGATATAAAAAAAGAGTCTTTAAAAAATATTTTTTTTAAATATAATAACTAAAGGTCTATTCCTAACAAAAAAATTAATAATATGAAAATCAACATAATTAGTTTTTAATATATTATCAAACTTTGGTAATTTTTAGGATATTGACAAAAAATGAGGTATATTTAAGGATTTATTAATGAAATAGATAATGTATTTTTGGCAAAGTTAAAATTTTTTTTTATTATATTACCTTAATTTTTCGAAAAAAAAGTTATATAATTTTATTAAAATCTAAGAAAGTTGGAAACTTTTCGGTTTTCTTTTTTGTTAAAATAGTTTGTTTATATACAAAATTATTTCAATTCAAATTATAAGAAATTCTTTACTCATACACACAAATATAGCCAATAAAAATATAAACATGTGTGTTGTGTGTGTAGTGTTTTGAAAATTAAAAAAAAAACTCAAATATGAAAAAACAAACCACAAAATCGTTTTTTTTTTCTACGGTTTTGTCAGTTAAAAATTGATGATTGTTTTCTTTTATGGATTGTTTAAACAATGTTTGAAAATAGATACCGTAATGATTTGAATATAATGAAAGATCAGTAGTCCTTTTTTTAATTGTGTTTTCAATTAGTTTAACATGTATTTTAGGTTGGTTTTAAAGCGGAGAATACACGAAGGAACATTGAGTAGGGAACAAAAAATATCAAAAAATTTTGTAAACACGAATTGCACGATGTCAACACGCACACACACAAAAAAATGGGCATTTTTTCACGAATGTTCCCTCGTGTATTCTCCGCTTAACGATAAAATATTGTGAGTGTATACAAAACAATATTTTCGTCTAAATTGGAGACAAAATTTTTTTTATTTTGATTTTTGTCTATGGGACAATGCACTGTGCGTCGTTACTTGCCGTTGGTTTATATTTTTTTATACAGTCATGTCATTTAAATAGACACAGAAATATGTGTACATCATATATAATGTACAGGGCAAGGAACTTCATGTAAATACATGTTTGTTGTCGTTAACTTGAGAACAGCAGTAACAAAATATATTTTTCCGAATCAGCAAATCCGCATCGATTTGTTAATGCATATTTTGGATATTCCGCTATAAATTCATATTTTTCCATATTTTGGTATAAATGCATATTCTAACTCATATTTTGCTGCATATTTCGCAACTAAGTGCATATTTCTTGCGTGTTTTGCTGAAAATGTATGTTCAAAGCATATTTTTAATATTTTACTAAAACTAACTTTTCCCACAATTTATATTAAAAAGAATTTTCTTGGCATTATGAATATTTTTCGTTTCGTTTATATCACGAGGACGAAAGCATCAGAAAAATACAATTACTAGCTTGCCTACACTGATAGAATTTTGTGCATAGTATTAATGAATTTGTTCATTAATCCAATGATTTTTTCCATTGAAAAGTCCCCAAAGAACGCGTTCATTAGATCAATGAAACGTATTCATTAAATGAAAACTAATTGAAAAAAATATATTTTTTTTGCGTTACTTTTTTTATTTATTTTTATTTTATTAATTTTTATTTGTACATATATTTCTTTTTCGTTTTTATAAAGTTTTTGACATCTCCCTGAAGTCGACTTGAACCCGCAATCACCAGAATGTAAACATTATCGCGTTACCGATTGATCTAAATAGCCAAAATAAAATGATGTCATTATTTGGACTTTTATATTTAAATAATTTCATTTTGCAACCCTAGCGTTCATTACTGGAACATATATCTATTTTAGTAATTAGCAAATTCTAAACCCTTATAAAAATTATAGCATATCTTACGGGTTAGTTGAAAATATAAAATGAAAAAATTCATTAAATTAATGAATGTTTCATTAACTCAATGAAATTTTTTCATTAAATCAGTGAATTCAGATTAATGAAATCGATTCATTAATAGTATGAACGAAAATTCTATCAGTGTAGTATGATAAACTTTAATTTTCGATGTTTAAACTACCTTCTAAAACAAAAAACTTCTAATATTGAATCGAAAATATTGAAACGCTGAAATTAAACAATAACAAATGCATATTCTTAAAATTTTTAATGCACATTTAAAAAATTTTTTTTATATCTTTTATATACATAAAACACGATTTTTGGTGCATGAACTGCCTTGCCCTGATAATGTACAATAATGTTCATAAATTACTCATATATAACAATTTCCAGGTCTTTCATAACATCACCGGCTTCTTGATTACGAACATCAGCGAAAATTGAAATGTGTTCAGTAAGCGATACTTTAGCAGTTGCATTTAAACTTTGCGCATTATTTATTTAATATAGTAGCAAATTTTTTTTATCTTTTTGTATAACAGGAACCACTGAAGGGCAAGTTTACACAATACATGACATTACAGTTATAAACCTCAATAAAAGAAAAATAACGGTGCTTTTTCTAGTAAAAGATCAAACTTGAAGCGAAATTTTATTAGACGCACCTAGTGTTTCCATTTATTCGATCTAGGCGGTTAACCGGTTAATGCATTATTCGAAAAATCACTAAAATTGATTAACCGGTTATTCAGGTCGGTTAATCGGCAAAATTGGCGATTAATCGATCGTTTAATTCAAATTAATGTATTTCCTTGGTTTTTGTTTATCAATAAAACCCAAAAAGCTTATTCTTTTTTAAATTTCAAGTTAAGTCAATAATAAACTGTTTGTTCAGGATTATTTACTGATTTTTTAAAGAAAGATGCCCTATAATCAGGGATGCCAACTTAGTGCTTTTCGCGCTAAATCTGGTGATTTTTGATGTGCCAAAACGCGAAAAATATTACTGAAACGCTATACTAAAAAAAGCGCTAAATTGGTGTTTTCCGAAATTTATTTAGCGCGTTTTGCGCTTTTTACACATATTTTGTCTTTTATTGTTATTATGGCAATAACAGAAAATCTAACAATATTTGTTGTTATTTCAATAACGATAAATTAAAATATCAAAGAAAAGTTATAAATGTCATGCTATTCGAGCTAAGTGTAGTTTTGTTTGATGTGTCAAAACGCGAAAATTTTCAATTTTTCATATTTAAAAAAAAAACTTATTTATGGTCATATATAATCGTTCTTAGTTCTGACTATAAAACTGGCACTTAAATTTTAAAAAATATAATAATTTTTTATTGGATTGTTATTATAATCATATAACATGGAATAAAATTCAAACATTTTGCGAAAGTTATTCGTTTTTATTTTTGTTTTACCCCAGGTCGAAGTATTTACTGACGTAGGTCGCACGCTTATGTTCAGTGTTGCCAGTTTTTTTCAGACTTTATCCCCAATTTTCAAATTGTTATCCCCAAAAATCCCCAATTTTTATTTTCTGGAAAAAATTCGTATTCGTTAACTTTTTTTTTTAATTAATGTAAAAATACTATATTTATTTAATTCTTTTCGGTACCTTATACACTCAAACTCAATAAATTTTGTAATTCTAACAAATTATAAAAAAGAACAAATAAATTTAAATAACAGCATGAAAAAATGTGAGCCAAATTTTTTCGTTTTAAATATTTCAGAATCAAAATTTTCCGATTCATCAGCTTCAGGCATTTTGTTGCGTATGGTACTGTTTAAAAAAGTTTTAATATTTCAGCAGATGGATTGAATTTTTGACAATTGAATAACATGTAAAGTATATACCCTACGGGGAAAGGGACCGGTCCCAGATGACACGCAGGATAGGTCCCAAGGGGGCGGAGACCGGTCGCTGATCGGTCTTTTTGTTTGAAAGAGACATATCACTTTAACATGGCGTTGTCATTGGAAATGACCAATTGCCACATTTTAGACACATTGTGGCAGTAAGGTGGTGTGTCTAAAAATAGCTTTTCAAATAAACTAATAAAAAATTAAGAATTAAAAATAATCTACTTGGCGTTGAAGTAGGGCTCGATAACACAACCTTCTGCTTGTAAGGCAAACGCTCTACCGTCTGAGCTAACGTTGCTTATGCATGATGGCTGGCTGATGGTTAAGTTATATGTTTTTAGTTTCTGTTCAAATAAAAAAGAGAAAGAAAAAACAAACACACACAGCAAATAAAAAAACATGTAAAAGAAAAAAATAGAAAATAAAACAACATTAACACACACACAAATATGGTGGAAGTGTCTTGAATATGCCCCCGATTGACCGGTCTTGGGATAGGTCCCTTAATGGCAGTTGACTTGTTTTTTGCGTTCGCCATAATTAAATTAAAAAATCAATTAAAAATTAGAAAACTACCTCAAAACCTCTGATTATATAAATAAAAATTTAAAAAATTCCCCTTAAGTTACAAAGAAAAGTTAAATGAAATACCAATTGTTAAAACTAAAACAGCTTTAACATTAAAAAAACGTTGAAATTACAAAACTTAAAATTTCTTAGCAAAACATTATAGAAATTTAAAATAAGAGTTAAAATAAGCAAATCGCGAAAAAAATAAAGTTAAAAATAAATAAAAGAGTAAAATAAAAAATATTTTTAAAAATATGCCGCGAATTTTGTTTTTATTTAGGTATCGGTCAAGTTTTTTTAAAAGCAACAGTGAAAATAACGGATCAGAAAATACTTAGAAAATTAATTAATTTTCTATTGTTCATATTTGTACTAATTTAGTAATATGCCTACGGTTGACTGGTCACGGGATAGGTCCTTGGAGGGTAATTGACTCCTCATTCCCCGTAGGGTATTTAATTTAAGAAGAGCTTCTTATAACTCATATTACATCCGAATAACCTTAAATATTTTGAAACCAAAAGGAATTCAAATTTTCACCAAAAGGAATTAAGGTTTGGACGCACATTAACTTTCCAGACACAAATTTGTGTAGCCTAAAATCATGCAATATTATCATCATACTTAAAAGAAATATATAAATATTTAGAATTATCAGGGTTAAATTCATAAAAATATAAAAAGGCAATAATATGTTATCCCCAAAAAATCCCCTAAAATTTCGTGTCATCAAATTAGGGATATCGACCTGTTACCAAATTACCATGGATGGTAACCGAAACGATACGATTATCGGTAAGGGTAACGCTATTTTAGATTATTTCGGTAACGGTATTTTAAGGGTAATGCTATTTGATTTATTTCGTTATCGGTATTTTAAGGATAACGGTATTTTAATGTTAGCGATATTTCCGTTATTTCGGTAATGGTATTTTAAGGATAACGGTAGTCAGTTATTTCAATGCATCCCGCAATTTTTTTTTACAAAAACAAACGAGATTAAAAACAAAACCAATTTACAAACTTAAAGTACGAAAAATACTCAATACTAACGTTGCCAGACGTCCCGCTTTCGGCGGGATTGTCCCGCTTTTTGTCTTCAAATCCCGCGTCCCGCGTGGGACATTAAATTCCCGCTTTTTCACATTTTCTGCATTAACTGAAAAAGTTTGTAAACATTTTAGTTGAAAAACCAAAAATAATTAAAAATTACCTTGCAGAAAATACTGCTAAATAATCAGAATTTATTTGCTAAATATTAGTAAGATAATAACAGCAAAAATAAAACAGTTAAATATACTAGATTTTAGATGTATTTGAGTTAATATAAAGTTGCAAATTGTCCTACTTAAATCAGCAAAAAATTTTCATGAACATTATTATACTACAAAATCACAAAAAATGTAAAATTTTTTAGTTTATTTAATTTTTTTAACGAATAAAATATGTATATCCATCTGAACACAGCAGTCTACTATTCCTTTTAGCAAAAATTTCTTTGATTTCAAAGGAATAAACTGTTATTTGCATTCAACTAACAATTTCCAATCGCACTATACTATTTTTATACTGATTATTAGTACAATTTTTATTTTTAGTAATCATTTTTGCTATTCTCTTATTACAAATTTCGGATTTTTATACCCTACACCACTATGTGGTCAGGGTATTATAAGTTTGTGCTGATGTTTGTAACACCAAAAAATATTGGTCGTAGACCCACCTTATAGTATACCGATCGGTTCAGAATTTTTATACCCTACACCACTATGTGGTCAGGGTATTATAAGTTTGTGCTGATGTTTGTAACACCAAAAAATATTGGTCGTAGACCCACCTTATAGTATACCGATCGGTTCAGAATTTTTTTTTATTTCGATTTAACGATGTCCGTCTGTCCGTCCGTCCGTCCGTCCGTCCGTCCGTCCGTCTGTCTGTCTGTCCATGCAATCTTGTACGCACTCTACAGGTCGCACCTATTAAGATATTTCGATGAAATTTGGTACATAGACCTATGTTGGCCCAAGGACGAACAAGTTTGATTTTTTTGAACATCGGTCCATGTTTAGACCTAGTGCCCATATAAGGGTCCTACCAAAATTATATTGTTTATACGCTGCAGGTCGTAAATATTAAGATATTTTGATGAAATTTGGTACACAGACCTATATTGGCCCAATAACGCAGCCTATTGATTTTGGTGAACATCGGTCCATGTTTAGACCTAGTGCCCATATAAGGGTCCTACCAAAATTATACTGTTTATACGCTGCAGGTCGTAAATATTAAGATATTTTGATGAAATTTGGTACACAGACATATATTGGCCCAATAACGCAGCCTATTGATTTTGGTGAACATCGGTCCATGTTTAGACCTAGTGCCCATATAAGGGTCCTACCAAAATTATACTGTTTATACGCTGCAGGTCGTAAATATTAAGATATTTTGATAAAATTTGGTATACAGACCTACATTGGCCCAGTAACGCAGCCTATTGATTTTGGTGAACATCGGTCCATGTTTAGACCTAGTGCCCATATAAGGGTCCTACTAAAATTATATGGTTTATACGCTGCAGGTCGCAAATATTAAGATATTTTGATAAAATTTGGTACACAGACCTACGTTGGCCCAAGGACAAAGCCTATTGATTTTGGTGAACATCGGTCCATGTTTAGACCTAGTGCCCATATAAGGGTCCTACCAAAATTATATTGTTTATACGCTGCAGGTCGCAAATATTAAGATATTTTGATGAAATTTGGTACACCGACTTATGGCAGCCGAAGGACGAAGCCTATTGATTTTGGTGAACATCGGTCTATGTTTAGACCTAGTGCCCATATAAGGGTCCCCCCAAAATTATATTGTTTATACGATGCACGTCGTAAATATTAAGATATTTTGACGAAATTTGGTACACAGACCTATTTTGGCCCACGGACGAAGCCTATTGATTTTGATGAACATCGGTCCATGTTTAGACCTAGTGCCCATATAAGGGTCCTACCAAAATTATACTGTTTATACGCTGCAGGTCGCAAATATTAAGATATTTTGATGAAATTTGGTACACAGACCTATATTGGCCCAATAACGCAGCCTATTGATTTTGGTGACATTAGTTGGCTTTTACCCAGACTGGTGTAGGGTATTCTATAGTCGGCATGCCCGACTTTAACCTTTTTACTCGTTTTTTATTTCGATTTAACGATGTCCGTCTGTCCGTCCGTCCGTCCGTCCCTCCGTCCGTCCGTCCGTCCGTCCGTCTGTCTGTCTGTCCATGCAATCTTGTACGCACTCTACAGGTCGCACCTATTAAGATATTTTGATGAAATTTGGTACGCAGACCTATGTTGGCCCAAGGACGAACAAGTTTGATTTTTTTGAACATCGGTCCATGTTTAGACCTAGTGCCCATATAAGGGTCCTACCAAAATTATATTGTTTATACGCTGCAGGTCGTAAATATTAAGATATTTGGACGAAATTTGGTACACAGACCTACGTTAGCCCAATAACGCAGCCCATTGATTTTGGTGAACATCGGTCCATGTTTAGACCTAGTGCCCATATAAGGGTCCTACCAAAATTATACTGTTTATACGCTGCAGGTCGTAAATATTAAGATATTTTGATGAAATTTGGTACACAGCCCTACATTGGCCCAATAACGCAGCCTATTGATTTTGGTGAACATCGGTCCATGTTTAGACCTAGTGCCCATATAAGGGTCCTACCAAAATTATACTGTTTATACGCTGCAGGTCGTAAATATTAAGATATTTTGATGAAATTTGGTACACAGACCTATATTGGCCCAATAACGCAGCCTATTGATTTTGGTGAACATCGGTCCATGTTTAGACCTAGTGCCCATATCAGGGTCCTACCAAAATTATACTGTTTATACGCTGCAGGTCGTAAATATTAAGATATTTTGATGAAATTTGGTACACAGATCTACATTGGCCCAATAACGCAGCCTATTGATTTTGGTGAACATCGGTCCATGTTTAGACCTAGTGCCCATATAAGGGTCCTACCAAAATTATATTGTTTATACGCTGCAGGTCGTAAATATTAAGATATTTTAACGAAATTTGGTACACAGACCTATGTTAGCCCAATACCGCAGCCTATTGATTTTGGTGAACATCGGTCCATGTTTAGACCTAGTGCCCATATAAGGGTCCTACCAAAATTATACTGTTTATACGCTGCAGGTCGTAAATATTAAGATATTTTGATGAAATTTGGTACACAGACCTATTTTGGCCCAATAACGCAGCCTATTGATTTTGGTGAACATCGGTCCATGTTTATACCTAGTGCCCATATAAGGGTCCTACCAAAATTATACTGTTTATACGCTGCAGGTCGTAAATATTAAGATATTTTGATGAAATTTGGTACACAGACCTATTTTGGCCCAATAACGCAGCCTATTGATTTTGGTGAACATCGGTCCATGTTTAGACCTAGTGCCCATATCAGGGTCCTACCAAAATTATACTGTTTATACGCTGCAGATCGTAAATATTAAGATATTTTGATGAAATTTGGTACACAGATCTACATTGGCCCAATAACGCAGCCTATTGATTTTGGTGAACATCGGTCCATGTTTAGACCTAGTGCCCATATAAGGGTCCTACCAAAATTATATTGTTTATACGCTGCAGGTCGTAAATATTAAGATATTTTAACGAAATTTGGTACACAGACCTATGTTAGCCCAATACCGCAGCCTATTGATTTTGGTGAACATCGGTCCATGTTTAGACCTAGTGCCCATATAAGGGTCCTACCAAAATTATACTGTTTATACGCTGCAGGTCGTAAATATTAAGATATTTTGATGAAATTTGGTACACAGACCTATTTTGGCCCAATAACGCAGCCTATTGATTTTGGTGAACATCGGTCCATGTTTATACCTAGTGCCCATATAAGGGTCCTACCAAAATTATACTGTTTATACGCTGCAGGTCGTAAATATTAAGATATTTTGATGAAATTTGGTACACAGACCTATTTTGGCCCAATAACGCAGCCTATTGATTTTGGTGAACAGCGGTCCATGTTTAGAACTAGTGCCCATATAAGGGTCCCCCCAAAATTGGCTTGGTTACAAACTGCAGGTCGCAAATATTAAGATATTTTAATGAAATTTGGTGCGCTGACTCACATTATAAAAAATTTTGACACAAGCCCCATTTTAACCTATTCGAATTTCGGATCCAAACAATACACCAGAGTGGTGTAGGGTATTGTATAGTCGGCATGCCCGACTTTAACCTTTTTACTCGTTTTTACTAATTTTCGCTGCTGATTTCAGAAAAACATTATACTAATTTTTCAAAACCGAGTCCTAAATTTAGCAGAAAAATATACTAATTTAAAAATATTTTTTTTTTTTGATTTTTTACAATTCTTGTTTAGTTTATATTTGCTACTATTGATAAATTCTTAGTTTAGAAATAACACCCAGAAAATTTTTATTTATTTTTTAGTACAATTTTTTGCTAATTTCAGTAGATCGATTTTAAATTACAGTTTACAGCAATTTACTGAAATTTAGTAGCTGCAACTAATTATTTATACTAATTTCATTGTATTAAAATTATGATATTTAGTAAGTTTTTTAACTGATTTAGCAAATCGATTTTGAATTGCATTTTACATAAATTTTACTAAAATTTAGTAGCGGCTACTAATTTTTTATACTTATTTTATTGTACTACAGATCAGCAGACATGTGTCGCTAAAATTAGGAAAAAATAACGCTGGCCTCAAAACAGTTAAATTTCCCGTAATAACAGCAAAATTTTCAGTAGCCATTACAGACTTTTTGGTTGAGTGTACTAATATTCAGTAAATCTTTAGTTTATCATTTTTAATTAACTTAAAGTTAACTCAGATGTAGGGGAGGGTCGTGTACCTTGTAACTTTTGAAAATCCGGTGTCAATATCTCTAAGATTAAGAGAGATGCCAAAAATCGTTAAATACAGACATATTAGAGTTGGTGTTGTTATATATTGCAAATAATAAAAACTAACAATTTATATGTGTTTTAAGAAATTATGATTTTTGTAGAAAATCATAAGTGTTCCAAATTACAAATTAGCGTGTACCTTGGAACTCGTAAAAAATGAAGGGAATTTCTTAAAAAAATGCTGCCCCATAATGAAATTTATTGCATTATTTGCAGTAGAATCGATATCTACTTGAAATGAGACAATGCAATTTAATATTTGCATAAAAACGTCATTTTTAAGAAATGGCGAAAATCTTAAACTTAAAGTTATTTTGCAGCGAATTAAATCCAAAAATTACAATTAGCCTGTGGAGCTTCAATTAATCATATACTGAAATTTGTTGGTTACACAGAAGAGGAAATATTCAAAAAGTTCGAAGGTACACGCATTTTAATTTTTGCAAAAAATATAATTTTTTTCTTATTTGTTTAATATAGTTAAGAAATTTACTAGTTACTGCATTTAGAAAACGACAAACTTTATATAGCTCTCATACAAAATAGTATGTACCGTGATACATAACTACATGGACAGGGTATATTGAGTTTATGCTGATATTTGTTGTACCAAAAAATATTAGACCTAGGTCCACCTTTGTTATACAGATCCACTCAGAATCATTTTTTGATTCGATTTCTCTGTCCGTCCGTCCGTTCGTGTATCTGTATATCTTTTGTTTACTTAACATACTTGTAACATTTTTTTATATAACAATTATTTTCATTTTTGCATTAAAAAATACAAAAATTGTTTTTTCGGACTTTCTATATTTTCATATATTTAGTTAGAATATTCTTCCACCTCAAGTCCAAATTCTAATATGATATTGTCATATTCGATTTTTATTTGTTGTTTCAAAAAGGGTTGATCGTTTTCATGATAGACAATACAATTGTTTCGTAGACATCACTCTACTCTTCAGTGTCATTCAACTCCTTTTTGAATGTATTGACAACAGACATACATATAAATAGTACCCAAAGGGTACTTTTATGTAATTGTTGCTTTCAAAAAGGAGTTGATTTATAACTGGTTTTACCAAATCAGAGAGTTCATATACGAAAGTACAAAATTCTCATCCAGTTGGTTTTTTGTACCTCATGTAATGTCTCGGTTTGAGTAGGAAAGTTATCATTTTCTTATTGCGGACAACTGAAGAGTAGAGTGATGTCTACGAAACAATTGTATTGTCTATCATGAAAATGATCAACCCTTTTTGAAACAACAAATAAAAATCTAATATGACAATATCATATTAGAATTTGGACTTGAGGTGGAAGAATATTCTAACTAAATTTTTTTATATATTTAAATACATAGTACGTACCCCCCAATTAGACAATTAAAAAAATTTATTTGTTGATATTACAAATCTTTTTAATTAACACTTTTCATTGCATTTAATTAACACTTTCCATTTGGTGAATACAAACTGTTCCATAAATATTAATCTGTTGTCTTCGGCAATATTTATTAGGAAAAAATATATAAAAATAATTTGCAATTTTTTGCAAAAAAAATTATATTTGCGACCTGTAGTGTGCCACGGGCAGAAGATCTAGCCATGACCATACCATTTGTCTTGAGCGGATTTAAATGAGTGTACTAAATTTCATTATAATAAGTTTGTACATATTTACGATCTCTATTGTGCGAACAAGTCGATGTACCAAAATGCATAAATATATTTAAATAATTGCGCCCTGTAGCGTGCGCATAAAAATAAGAATCTAGAAACTTGCAAGTTTCATACGGCCTTCACAACAAGAATTTCATCTGTTTTTTAATTTGATTTACGCACATGTCATTTTTTATTTCTTTTTTTCTTTTTCTTGTTGGTAGAGTTGTGTATTCAAATTCATAAAAAAAACTTGTTAAAATTAGCATATTAAGTTGGGTTTCATTAATTTTTTTCTACTTTTTTTTAAATTAGTTTAGACACTGAAACCTTCGTGGTGACATATACAGCGGATATTCTTAGCAAATTTTTTCACGTGTGAAGTAGAAACATCAACATAAAAAATGGCGGGGATGAATGCTACAGAAACTGACGTTTGGAATTATCTTTTCACAGAACTTGCTGGTAAGTAAATTGTAAAGAATATATGTACTTATTCTAGTGGACCAAAACTTACAAAACTAAATGTAGTAGAGCAGAAAAAATTACATGAGTAGGGCAATCTTTGAAAAATGCCGAAAAGCCTTTACAGTCCAGGATTTTTAGTAAATTCTTAAAATGTTTTATTATTACAACTCTTTTTTTGTGGTGGATCTCACATTTAAAGTTTGAAAAAACATCTAGAAAATATGACTTCTGCACAGTGCTGCCATAAGACAATTGCAAAAAGGATCGTCGAAAAAGTGCTAGAAAGTGCTAGATTGAAAATAAAAAGTGCTAGAAAAAGTGCTAGATTTTTTTTACATACGTTTTGAGTTTTTATAAGCGTTGGTAACCGATTCAAAAGGTTAGTGATAATGGATAACGTTGTTTCGTAAATATTTTGTTAAGGTATTTTAAGGCTATCGGTATAATAAGTTATTTCGTTAAGTTGTTTTAGGGTTAACTGTATTTAAATCTATTTCGTTTGGTTATTTCAAGGTTTTTAAACTTATTTCGATATTTTAAGGTTAACGATAGTATTGTAATTTTTAAAATTTTTGACAACTTTAAGAACCATCACTTTGTGAAAGCAATAGCTGTCCAATAAAAACTGAAGGTCAATAATTTTTGATAGGAAGAAAAAGTTTAAATTAATTCCATAAGGATATTTTAAATCATTTCGTTAGTAAATTAGAAATTTATTAATTCTAGTTCGAGGCCATTTGCCTATTATGAATTAACATACTAAGTACTTTTTTGCTTCATTCACATTTTGTTGATGTAGCAGACTACATTTATTATGTCTTTTCATTCCTGAAAGTGTAGAGATTTTTGAAAGAAAAAACTCTGTGAAGTATTTGTCAAGAGAATATCCTGATGAAGGAAAATAGCAGATTTTGGAAAAAAGTACTTATTATGTTAATTTTGAAAAAAGTAATTATTATGTTAATACACACAGAAAAGAAATCAGTTACTACATATTCCATTAGAACTAACATGATTTTTCTACCACAACATAATTCTTATTGCAATTTTATAATATCAACATTACTACACCTTTTGCAACTGTAATTCAGAAAATATCAATTGAAATTCAGAATTTCCATTTGAAATCCAGAAAATATCAATTGAAATTCAGAATTTCCATTTGAAATTCAGAAAACATCAATTGAAATTCAGAATTTCCATTTGAAATTCAGAAAACATCAATTGAAATTCAGATTTTCCATTTGAAATTCAGAAAATATCAATTGAAATTCAGAAAATATCATTTGAAATTCAGAAAATATCAATTGAAATTCAGAAAATATCATTTGAAATTCAGAAAATATCATTTGAAATTCAGAAAATATCAATTATTATTCAGTAAACATCAATTGAAATTCAGAAAATATCAATTGAAATTCAGAAAATATCAATTGAAATTCAGAAATCGTCATTTGAAATTCAGAAAATATCAATTGAAATTCAGAAACCGTCATTTGAAATTCAGAAAATATCAATTGAAATTCAGAAAATATCATTTGAAATTCAGAAAATGTCAATTGAAATTCAGAAAATATCATTTGAAATTCAGAAAATATCATTTGAAATTCAGAAAATATCAATTGAAATTCAGAAATCGTCATTTGAAATTCAGAAAACATCAATTGAAATTCAGAAAATATCAATTGAAATTCTATTGATATTTTCTGAATTTCAAATGACGATTTCTGAATTTCAATTGATATTTTCTGAATTTCAATTGATGTTTTCTGAATTTCAATTGATATTTTCTGAATTTCAAATGATATTTTCTGAATTTCAAATGATGATTTCTGAATTTCAATTGACATTTTCTGAATTTCAAATGATATTTTCTGAATTTCAATTGATATTTTCTGAATTTCAAATGACGGTTTCTGAATTTCAATTGATATTTTCCGAATTTCAAATGACGATTTCTGAATTTCAATTGATATTTTCTGAATTTCAATTGATATTTTCTGAATTTCAATTGATGTTTTCTGAATAATAATTGATATTTTCTGAATTTCAAATGATATTTTCTGAATTTCAAATGATATTTTCTGAATTTCAATTGATATTTTCTGAATTTCAAATGATATTTTCTGAATTTCAATTGATATTTTCTGAATTTCAAATGGAGAATCTGAATTTCAATTGATGTTTTCTGAATTTCAAATGGAAATTCTGAATTTCAATTGATGTTTTCTGAATTTCAAATGGAAATTCTGAATTTCAATTGATATTTTCTGAATTTCAATTGATATTTTCTGAATTACAATTGCAAAAGGTGTAGAAATATATAAGCAACAATTACTAAAAAATCGAAATTGTAACTAAAAAATTATAGCTTTTGCTAAAATAGTTGGTTTTCACAAACAGATTTGTACAAAAATGAAATTCATAAACAAATTCGATAATGACAACTATTTAAAATTCCTAAAATAGAACATTTTTATTTACCATTAACTAGCAATGCCAATTATGTATTGGTCATACCTACCAAATCAGTTTTATTAACACCCTACTACAATTTAAATACTAGTTATTGGTTAAATTAACCAACATTAAAATCAGTTCTTAAAGTTATTTAATAGATTTTCGGTTGTAACACCCAACATAAAAAACTTTAAAAACTTCGAATACATATTAGTGATCACAACAGATAAAACAACAAAAAAATAATCGAATAATAATAATAATCGAATCGCCAGTTGCACTAAATATCAATATAACAAAATATGAAAAATTTGAACAAATTTGGCAATTGCAATCGATATGTTGGTTAGATTTCTTTTCTATATCATAATAATCTGAAAATATAGCTTGGAACACATTCATTGTGCGAGGTTTTCTTCAGAAAAATAGATGCACTTTTCAGAGTTTTGTATAAAAAAAATGGCGATTTTGATAGGATGAAATGTATGAACATTTTATTAGAAGGCAAGGAATCATTTTTAAGATTTTTTTTTTGTGTGAAAAAATTGTAAGCATAATGCCGAAAGTGTTTGTTGGGATTAAGAGTGTGAGAATGGGCAAATAAACAGCAGAAAATTAATGGGTCGCTTGCCCACCCCAGAAAAATGGTCTAGGTACGCCAATGGCTACAACCGAATAATGTGATAGTACATGTGACTACTAAAATTCTGTTGGCAACAAATTCGATAGTCACAACGAATCCGTTCTGTGTGTGTAGGGAAATTGGCCTCGAACTAGAATAAATTTATCAATTAAAAAGGTCGCAAAAACAATTTTTATTTTTAAATAAAAATTCAAAAACAACATTATTTCGTTAGGGTATTTTAAGGTAAACGGTATTTTAAGGTTTGTGATTTTTAGGGTAATGGTAGTCATTTGAAAGGGGTTTAAATCGTTATTGATTTTTTAGGGTTAAAGTTTGCGAAGCACGGTTTTTATTGATATTCATACAGTGACAATTTCATAGCGTCACCATTTCTTTCTGGCTTGAAATCAGTACAGAAATTAAAAATCGTAACTTAGAGATAAATCAGAAACATTTTCCACAAGAACAATTTCAGATTTTGAAGCTGAAACATATCAGGTTCTACAAAAAGATTAGTTTTGTGAACTATTTCGATAGGAAAATCATCCACTCTGTGAAATTTTTTTTCAAAAATTTGAAAATATTTTTTTATATTGAAAAATCTTCAGATTCTAATGCGTTTTGCCCTTAAAAAAAATAATAATAATTTTTATATAAAGAAATCATCTAATTTTAAATTGTCCTGCTGTAGAAAAACTATTTTAGATTCAGAAAATTTTTAAGGTTAAATATTTTTGTTGGTTCTATACTTTTTTCTATTTCTTTTCGAAACACCTTTAGTTTCAAAGTAGTTTTACACAAAAAACTTTCAGATTTTTGCCTTATATTCTCCGAAAATTTCCCTATAAAAATCATTGAAATAGTGGTTGTATTTTGATTGTTTTTTGTAGAAAAACCAGAAAAATTAATGTTTTTTTTGCCAAATCGATTAATTCCATAAAGAAAACTAAATGAGTCTCAACGAGAAAAATGAGAAAGTAGTATACATTATTTCTTAAAATTCCTGTTAAATTATAAAGTTTGTCATTTAGTAATGTTAATTGGTATTATCAGAGAAATTTGTTTTGAATATTGTACATTTAGGAGTCAATAAAGTGTTTTGAAATTAAAGACTTATAAAATTCAGAAAGTAGTTAATCGATTTAGCAACTTAATCATTCATATATATTCCTTTGTAATATTAAAAATCAGTACTATCTCGTACTTATTTTAAATATAAATAAGTGAAGAAGGTCCCTTTTCTCTAAGTTTTTAAGTTTATAAAATTTGTTTATTTTTTGTAGGGAACAACAACAACAACAATCTCAGCCAGGGTTTTCTGTGCTGTATTAATCGACATATTCAAATACTCTTAAGGACCTTAATGTTAGATTGTCATTAACAATCAGATTTTGGCTCCCAAATTGGAAATCTTTTGTAAATAATCTACTGTGAACTTAAGTCAGAAATGCCAATCTAATTTTTCTTATTTTGTTTTAGAAATTCGTAAATATTGTTATGCTAAAATTTTCGCATGATTTTTTTTTTCAATTCTCGGATTCAAGATATTTTTCATATAGATATTAAATTATTTAAAAAAGTGATAAAAAATTTTAATATTTAAAAAAAGTGCTAAACTAGCACTTTTTTAAAAAAACTTTGGGTGCTAACTCACAAAAAAGTGCTAGATCTAGCACCTAAAGTGCTAAAATGACAAGCCTTCTTCTGCATTCCTTAAATGAATATATCATCATTCGGTGTCTCCACCAGACATTAACTCTGATATTTTTATATCAGCAAACGTCAAAAACTATGGTATTATACCTGATATTAGCTCTGTTCCACGTACATTACCGCGGGTGCCCGGGGGAACCCAATCTTACCAAAAAGCGTTTCTATTGTTAAAAATTGGGTAAATGAGAGCGTTGATGAGAGAATAATTTGTTTCTCATTTTACCAGAAGTTACCCGTACTTTTTTTCGGGTAAAATGGTAAAACTGTCAAATCACTTGTTGTTTATAAATCAGCTGTTTTAAATTTGTAAAAATAATTAAAATAATAACAAAAGTTGTAAACATTAATTAATATCGTTAACAAATACCACGTTCTAACACTTTCTCTTTATTCCCTTCGATATTTTAGTGTTAAAAATAGCTTTTGTATATATGAATAACTTTGACGTTTATTTTTGGGCTTGAAATATGGTTTTGTGCGTTCCCGGTATTGTGAGCAATTTTACCATTTCTTGGGATAATTATTTGTTTACTCTCATTTTACCAGACTTTACCCAGAATTACGTGGAACAAACCTATTATAATTTAGTTATTATGCTATTATGTTTTTTAGTTTGACTCTAGATCATAAATTAATATCACTTTCTGTTTTAAATTATTTTCCAAATTAAAGAGAGATGATACAATTTTCAAAAGTAAATTACAAAGAATAAACATTTTTTGAAAGAATTCGATAAGGCCAGCAAGACAGAATACGTATTTTCGGCTTTCGCTACAAAGCAATCATCAGTGTCGTTTGCCTTGAGTGGGTTGAATAAAGTTAAAATAATTTTGTGCATATGGGTGAAATCATATAATGTGACAAGGTTTTAGGCCAAATTTGTGAGATACAAAAGGTGTTAATATCTATTTCAGTTTTTTCTTAATGTAATTTTGTATCTTTTGTCCTTTCAAATGTTTTTCAAAAATATAAACGTTTTAAAAATGCAGTCAGCGGTTGCGCCGTAACAAAATAAAATGTTAAAAACATAACATTAAATTGTGGGAAAAAAATTTAATATGCCTTGTTATAAGATTTGTCAAGCTATGCTCGTATCCCAGCAAAAACAGACATTACCGAGTAATTAAGCGAGTAAGTAGCACACAAAGGGTTTCACTACTTACCAGGCTATTTACTCGCAACATTACTTTTATTCGAGATGTCCAAAAATTCATGGGTGGTCATTACCCTCTCGCTTACAAAAAGAGTGCGAATAACGAGTTACCTATAGTGAAAGAATAAGTAGTTACTCACAAAGATAGAATAAGTGGTTACTCAGAAGTTAGGAATTAAGTGGTTACCCTACATTGTAAAATAGTTGGTCATATTGGTAAAATAAAACTTTTTACCTTGGAAAATTTCCTATTTAGTTCAAAACAAATTTATAAATAAAATATTAATATAAAAAAGACTTAATCAGTACTTAGTTGTAGTAGATTGAATCTATCGCCTGTTCACAATTCTATGCCCACACATATTGCTGGTAATTCCACCTCCTTGTTGGACTATTTTTTGGTCTCATCCTCTGAATTAGTAAATTATTCTAATCAATTTCAATGCCCAGGCATAACTCGTCATTCATTCATATTTATGTCGCTTGAAATTTTACAACCGGTTTTTAGACAAGTTTATGAGTTTTATGATTATGATGCAGTTAATATTTCCTCTTTAGAAACTGCGGTACTGGAATGTAATTTTAGTGATATGTTCTTAACTAATAATGTGGATGAACAGTTGTTGATTTTAAACAACAACTTGCAGTTTTTGCATACTATGGTTCCTTTGAGGAGGCGCGTGATTCGAAATTTGAATGACGGTTGGTTCAAAGATCCTGTAATACAATTCCATCAGTCACTTAGGGATCTTGCGTACCGCACTTATTTGAATGATAGAAGTGATGAAAACTGGAAAGTTTTTTGTAGGTGCAGAAATCGTACAAAAAATATAATTAGGAAAAAGAAGAGAGAGGCTCACGGATTGATTTTTCAGGACAAGACCAGCAAGGAGATTTGGTCTATTTTAAATAGAAAAGGTGTTATTGGTAAAGCTGATGACCTTGAAGTAATTGATCCTAATTATTTAAACAACTTATTTTCTTCTAATCAAATTTTAAATAATAACAGCGTTGTGCCTCGAATGAATGATAATGGTTTTTCTCTTCGTGCAGTAAATAGTTATGAAATGAACTTAGCTTTTAACTTTATTAAGTCAAAAGCTATTGGTTATGATGGCTTTGCTCTTAAGTTTCTTAAATTGTTGATTCCCATAATTGGAAATTACATTTTACATCTGGTTAACACTATATTGACCACCTCTGCTTTTCCATTGCTATGGAAAGTTGCTAAAATTGTTCCTATAAGGAAAAATAATGGGGTTAGTAGTACTGATAACTTGAGGCCGATTTCTATTTTACCAATTTTATCGAAAATGGTTGAATACCTTATGAAGGATCAATTGATGTTGCATGTTAATAATAATCGTTTGCTCCATGATTGTCAATCCGGGTTTAGATGTAACCGTAGTACTACATCGTTGCTTATTGGTCTAACGGATAATATTAGGCGGAAAATTGCTGACAAAGGTTTTTGTGTTTTGTTGTCTTTGGACTTAGCAAAAGCTTTTGATAGGGTTAGCCATCCGCTTTTGATTCAAAAGTTAGACAGATATTTTGGTTTTTCTGGCTCTGCCTGCAAATTAATATCGTCTTATCTTTCGGATAGAAAGCAATATGTATTCAGTAATGGCTCTTGTTCTGGGACTCTTCCTGTTTTCAGTGGTGTACCCCAGGGGTCTGTACTTGGGCCTTTACTTTTTATTATGTTTATAAATGATCTTTTTGATATTTTGTCAAATAATATGTGTCTTCCATTTGCGTTTGCAGATGATGTTCAGATTTTATTTATAGGGGATAAGGAATTTCCTGATGTTATGCAGAGTATGATAGATTTTACTGTAGGTTTATTAGGTAATTGGATGTGTTCCAATTATCTACATATTAATTCTGATAAATCTAAGGCATTGTTGTTTGGTATGTAATAGTTGTATTAATAACTTTTCTATTAATTTAAATGGTAATGTTGTTGAATTTGTAGATAAAGTTAAATGTCTTGGTGTGGTTCTGGATACCAAGCTTAGTTTTGAGCACCATGTTAATAATGTTGTTTCTAAGGTAAATTTTACTTTGAGGAAATTATACAGCTTATACGTTATGCTTCCATTTAATGTTAAGCTCATGATTGTTCATGCGTTAATTATGCCAATTTTTTTATATGGCTTGGAAGTCTATTCTGGGGCTTTGGGTTATGTAATGAAGAAGGTAAAGTTAGCTGTCAATCGTGTTATGAGATATTTATACTCTCTTAGATTGTGTCAGCACATTTCGTCTTATGTTTTAAAATTTTTAGGATGTTCATTTGATAACCTTGTTCAAATTAGAAATATTATGCACTTTTATAAAGTGTTTAAATTGCAAATGCCGTTGTTCTTGGTTGATATATTTGAATTTGGTAGATCTAATAGGAATAGACAATTAGTTATTCCAAAGCTTACACCGTTGTTAGGCCGATCTTTTTTTGTAAGGGTTGCTCGAAAATACAACAAATTGCCACCTGACTTAAAGACTTTTAATTTGTCTATTGATACGTTCAGGAAGAAACTTTTTGAAGAATTTTCACTTAATGCTTAATTTTTCAGGCATTGTTTTTATACCCTACACCACTATGTGGTCAGGGTATTATAAGTTTGTGCTGATGTTTGTAACACCAAAAAATATTGCTCGTAGACCCACCTTATAGTATACCGATCGGTTCAGAATTTTTTTTTATTTCGATTTAACGATGTCCGTCTGTCCGTCCGTCCGTCCGTCTGTCTGTCTGTCCATGCAATCTTGTGCGCACTCTACAGGTCGCAGCTATTAAGATATTTTGATGAAATTTGGTACGCAGACCTATGTTGGCCCAAGGACGAACAAGTTTGATTTTTTTGAACATCGGTCCATGTTTAGACCTAGTGCCCATATAAGGGTCCTACCAAAATTATATTGTTTATACGCTGCAGGTCGTAAATATTAAGATATTTTGACGAAATTTGGTACACAGACCTATGTTAGCCCAATAACGCAGCCTATTGATTTTGGTGAACATCGGTCCATGTTTAGACCTACTGCCCATATAAGGGTCCTACCAAAATTATACTGTTTATACGCTGCAGGTCGTAAATATTAAGATATTTTGATGAAATTTGCTACACAGCCCTACATTGGCCCAATAATGCAGCCTATTGATTTTGGTGAACAGCGGTCCATGTTTAGACCTAGTGCCCATATAAGGGTCCTACCAAAATTATACTGTTTATACGCTGCAGGTCGTAAATATTAAGATATTTTGATGACATTTGGTACACAGACCTATATTGGCCCAATAACGCAGCCTATTGAATTTGGTGAACATCGGTCCATGTTTAGACCTAGTGCCCATATAAGGGTCCTACCAAAATTATAATGTTTATACGCTGCAAGTCGCAAATATTAAGATATTTTGATGAAATTTGGTACACAGACCTATATTGGCCCAATAACGCAGCCTATTGATTTTGGTGAACATCGGTCTATGTTTAGACCTAGTGCCCATATAAGGGTCCTACCAAAATTATACTGTTTATACGCTGCAGGTATTAATATTAAGATATTTTGATGAAATTTGGTACATAGACCTATGTTGGCCCAAGGACGAAGCCTATTGATTTTGGCGAACATCGGTCCATGTTTAGAACTAGTGCCCATTTAAGGGTCCCCCCAAAATTGGCTTGGTTACAAACTGCAGGTCGCAAATATTAAGATATTTTAATGAAATTTGGTGCGCTGACTCACATTATAGAAAATTTTGACATAAGCCGCATTTTAACCCATTCGAATTTCGGATCCAAACAATACACCAGACTGGTGTAGGGTATTGTATAGTCGGCATGCCCGACTTTAACCTTTTTACTCGTTTTAAATTAAAGCTTACATATACTATTTATTTTTTTTATAGAATTTAGGGAATTTAGAAGCTATTATCGCTAATTTTTTATAACTTTTACTTTAAATTTTTTGCATTTAATAATTTTATTTTTACATTGTTATTTAATTATACATCTAATATTATATTTTATACCTTAATTTTTTTTATTTTAAGCAAATTTTATTGCTTGTTTTGTTACTTTTAGTAGAAATTTGTAACCGATTAGGGCCTATAGGCTAGGTTATTGTAATAAATAAAGAAATTAAATTAAGTTAAAAAATTAAACTTATTTAATCAATTACCAGTAAGTGGTTACTTTGCACGAATATATAAGTACTTCTATAACTTATTATCGGTAAGTCATTATTTTGTATTTTAAAGTAATGCAAAAAGTAATGACCTATCATTACTTCGTAATCCGTATGGTAATGACCTGCCATTACCATATTTTTCTGGGATTCTGGTAAAATTGTTATCTGTGACAATTTTTGGGCAGGTCTTCGAAGCACTGCATAAAAAATTAAGTTTTCCAAAGCTTTTATTGTTATAAAACCATTTTTTTTTTATTTAATTTTAAACAACAAATTTTCAATGCCTCAGTAGCAGAGATACATGCCGGTCGGCGGCGATTGATTTTTAGAGTTGAGCCGGAAACCCATCGGCGGCGGCTGGCTTAAAAAAATAGTGTCGACTGGCGGCGGCTAATCGGCTAACATCGGCTAAAAGGTAAATTTTCAAAGAATACCAATAGATACACACACGCAAAAAACCTATTGCAAAAATATTGAAGTCAACTTTGTTATTTTTTTTTATAGATTGCCAGTTCTGTTTTCTGAAAATTAACGAGCTTTTCTAATTTAATAAAATTAACAATCTTGCAAATTTTACATATTTTAACATATCCCAGCAAAACCTTCTATTACCAGGTAAAGGGAAATGTAAAAAGGAACCAAAAATTGTAACTACTTAGACTTTGGTCGCATAACACTTTATTTTAACATGGGGGTGTCATTGGGGGTAAATGGTTGCCTAAATCTTACTGGTATAGGCTAAAATAAGTGATTACGAAGGAAGTACTGAAATAAGTTGTTACTTGTAATATTAAATTTACTAGTTAGCTAAAATAAGTACATACTTGTATGGAGTGAAATAAGTCGTTACACATTAGTACAAATTTCATTGGTTACAAATAGGGAATAAATTAAGACGTTACCAGTAATGACTTTGTTTGAAAGTACACCGATCCAAGCAATGTAATTAGATTATAAATTTTTATTCTATTTTTACTCTACTAATATTAATATTTTTTGCAGATTTTACAGTATAATTTCTTATTTTCAATGAACTAAAAGTTAAATACAAAAAATATATTAAAATATCTGCTAATCTTAGCAGTTTCTTTTGTAAGGCCTTATTTGCTTAATTTTTAGTAACTTTTTCTGCTATTTTTACAGGTTTATTTCTGTGAGTGTAGGGTTCAGAATTTAAAGTCCCTGATTATCGTACTTGACTTCGTTTTAAAGCGAATATTATTTTTAAGTTATTTACAGGTCTATTCCACCTTGTAATGTCATAAGAATATTTTCGATTGAACAGATTGATTGACAATCGAATCAAATAATTTTAATGATTGCATTAGGTGCATTAAGAATTCATTCGATTCTTCGAAATAGGTTTTAGGTATTTAACCATTCAGAAATGAAAATCGAATGAGTGAATTCTTTAGGAGCTCTGATGGGGGAAAACATTTTGCTCGTTTTAAATAATACAAAAATTATCTCGATCTCTTAATTCTCCTAATTTTTAATAATTTGTTTTGTATACATACGTATTTTAATAAAAAAAACCGAAAGAAAATTTTTTATGTGTTTAACTTGAGTTTTCAATAGTAATATCCCGACTAAAAAAGTTTTCATATAATCTTATATGATTTGATATAATAATAAATGTTTATATGCGTGGCTTTATATAACCATATATATTTATATTAACACTATGCTTTTATAAATATGTTTGATATGACATTATATATAATCATGAAAATTTTTGACTCCACAATATAACAACTCCAAGAATCATCTGTTTTTAGAGTAATTTGAAATTCTTCAGTGATGAGGGCTCATAATTTGGTGGCAGAGAAAACACTTGAGTACTTTGCAAAGAATTAAATAGATCAGTGTTATCATTTGGGTGCCAGGAAAGCACTTTAATTTTTTTATTTGGGAGTTGGGAAAGCATTTGATTTTTATGTTTCTGGATGCTTTCTCAGTTCTTTGTAAAGCATTGGCACCACCGTGGGACGGTGTTATCATTTGGGCGTTGGGAAATCACTGTTAACAAGCATTAATACCACCCATTTCGGTGCTTTGTCAGTGCTGGCCCCTTTGTAATTTTTTACCTGGGCAATCTTATATCAAAATATATAACAAAGTTAATAGAAAATTGTATTAATTTTATATGTAATTATATCTGACATGATATCTAATTATACAATATGAACAAATATTGGGTGGGGTGGTTCTAGAAACTCTACAACTGCCAGTTGTTGGGGCTCCAAAGGATATTAAACTAAACCGCGAGGAACGTTTGAAATAAAATTTAAAAGAATTGCAGCATGCAATTGAAATAACACCAGAAGATGTAATAGCGATCCTAGTAAGTGAGTTGGAACTCAAGAATTTAAAAGATAAACAAAAATATATACTTCGAAAAGCAGAAGTTGCAGACTTTTATTGTTTATATGCATTTAAAATGTTTAAAGAAATTACCCAAAATGTAAATTTTACGAGTGAAGCACGAGAGGATTTAGTTTCAGAAAATCATAAATCTTTAATTTTGGCTTGTGTTGAAGATGTGGCTTTGTTTGCATTGCAAGAACATTTGCGTGATGCATTTTATAAAAATAATTTTTATAATTTAGAATTTATTGTGGAAGTATACTCATCTTTAGTTTTTATAAAACCTTTATATATAGGAAAATCTATGGATGAGGTTAACTTATGGTATATGGCTGCAATTTTTAGTTTATTTATAGCATTCGATACGAAGCAATATAAACTGGAGCAATTGCAAATTGTTAATTTAGGAAGTAAATTACAAAAAATGTGGTTGGAACTGTCGAAAAAGTTGTATTATAGAAATTTAATGCTTTTATATTCCACTTTGTCAAGTAGCCACAAATCGAGACTATATAGAGAAATATTATTGAGATTATGGTCTTCGGGAGGTTTTATGGCCTTACTCTTTGCTATGATAGAATCGCAGCGTAATGAAGAACATTCAGTGGAAGAAATGGTAGCAAGGCTAGTGGCACAACCCTCATATTCTACCAAAGCCCAACAATCGTTAATCAAACAAATTTTACAATTTTTACAAGCCAGTCTTAAAAGCAAAGATCTAATCACACATATGGGAACTGGAATATTATCTTTAAGCAAATTGTATGATAATAAAATGGAAAATAGAGATTTACTTACAAATTGGTTAAAACGACAAATGTTACCACTGATAGCGATCAACCAACAAAACTTAGTGGCTATGGAATGGTCTGATTTTAATGACCTGATATCTTTATTATTCCATATATTCTGTACTTCTTCATTATCTTGAACTCTTAATACCATATCTGCCGGTGTTTATTGAAACTTATAGTGAGTTATTAGGTTTTGAAAATCAAGAATCTCTAAAATCCCACATTTCTTCTATGATTCTAAAAATACTTAATAATCGCTCGAAAGAGGATTTAAAAAATATAATAAAATATTTGGCGTTGCAATCTTATCCTACAGAATGGTACCGTAAACATTCTAATATTAATATTATAGAAAATCCATTAAACTTACAAGAACTTAAGTTAACTCAATCGGAAGAAAATGATATAAATTCTAAAGAATATTGTTTAAATCCATTAACATCATTAGTCGTTATATTAAAGCATTCAACACATAATCTATTAATATATCAAATATTTATAATAGTTTTGCAATTGGTGCCTACTATAGTACTGGATAATATTACTTCTGCTGCTGTTAGAGTAAAACCTTCAAACATTGATTTATTGGAAAATAAAGAAGATCTTTATAATAGAGTTTTATTAGATTTTTCCCAAAAATATGAAAGAAAATTGTACATTATTAAATCGTTAGAATCTTTGGTACAACTTGGTACAACATCAACCATTAAAACATTTAATTCATGACAATATTTCTGAACACTTAACGGCTTTACAGGCAGTTCTAACAACATTTGCCTGTATCGAACAAGTATCAACAATGGAAGTAAACAAAACTGTTTTAATGATTTTATTAATATTGATAAGAGAAATTATTGAAAGTAGTCCTCCAAATCAAGAACATTGTTACGCAGATCTTTTTAAACCTCTAAAACAACTTAAACAACAAGAGTTTCAACCTAAACATAAAGCTTACAGGAAAGTTAATTTAACCAAAAAGAATCGGTTGCGCTCTTAAACGTAAATTCTCACTCATTGCTAAACATAGAGAAACATAACTAAACCAATTTGTAAATACAAGAAATACCCGAAAATTGTGAAAAACCCTAATTCTGAACTGTTAAAAAAATGCTAACCTCAAACTTTAAATTAAACTTTATATAGTGGATTTTATATAAAGTTCCAATAAATATTAAAACGTTTTATTGAAATTGTTGTATACTCTTTTATTTAAGAAGATTTAAATATATACACGGTAAAGTTCACTAACCCTAACTACTCTAACCCTCTCCCTCTCCCTCTAACCCGTTTTTTCTATAAGAATTAAAAAAAACTCACAAATTGTGGATCTGGATCATCCTGAAGATGCTTCACAATGGAGTAGCGAAATATCAAAACTAAAAAACTTTTTATATTTAGAAAACAAACCTCAAGCTCAAGAAAATTGTGAAGTTTATAATTGAATTTAACATATATTTTTCAAATAGTTGGCAAAATACTCTTTATTAAAATAAAAATAATTGTAGAGAAATAAAAAAGAAAAAATTTTGTTTTTTCATTGTGGAATTAAAGGTCGAAATAATTATTTTTACTTTTAAATTTAAAAATAAAAATTAGACAAACATGTTGAAATAAATATGGTTTAAGTTGATTTATTTTTCCGTGAAAAAAAAATTAATCGTGGAAGTTAATTTTTTTATTTTATAAGAAAGACACATTTTATAAGAAAGACCAAAACTCTAACCTCCCGAGTAAAAAAGTTTTGATATAACCATATATTATTTTATGTAATTGCATATAGTAAGTTATAGTTACATATGGCCACATATGCTTTTAAATTCAAGCAGATATACTTTTATATAGTCATATGTTAGATATTTTTTCCTCAAAGGTTTTAATATGGAGACATACATATGTGATTTTATATTATTACATACTGGCCTACATATAATTGCATGTGCTATATATAAGTACATAAAGTAACATCCCGATTAAAAAAGATGATATGGTGACATATCTAATTTGACGAAATACCATAACTAATCAGATACAATTTAATCCGAAAAATGGTGAATACAATAGTATCTACGTGGATCAAATTGGATTTAATTACTTTAAATTATATACAATTTAATCCGAATTTTGACCAGACATTATTGTATTAAATAATATCTTAATAGTTAAAATTTGATGCAATTAGGTCCAATTTGATCAAAATTTTGGAATTTTTGTTTTTATTAAATATTGCACTGAAAAACAATAGGGGATTCACGAAAGGTTTCGTGTATTGTGTAAACTAAGCAAATCTAGTAACTTTTAGAGTCTTTATGTGATACATAAAAAGTATCTACTTATTAATGAGTACTTATAGGAGCTATAAGTTGAATTTTGTCTTATGCCTATGAACCTTAAGTCTTTAAAGCAAATCTACGTTAAACCGATTGTAGCATAAAAATTTTTTAAACAGGTTATGTTTATAATTTTTCCGTTATAATCGAACGTACGTCAGCAAAAGTTCCTAGGAAGTAACGCGAATAAGTTACGTTAGATGTGAAAATGTATAAACGTTGAGTTTTTAACACATTACGAAAAGTAATGTGTTAGTTTTTGTCTTAAAAGCGTTTTTATGCACTTTGAGGTTTTTTATGAGTTAACGGATATAGTTAAGTCGAAAACACAGCTATAGTATAGTTCAAGAATAATCCATAAAATAAAAATATTCTAAATAAAATGAAAGTTCAAATAATTTTTCATAAAACATTACTGGATTTTTCACTAAAGGTGAGATTTTTATTTTGAAATTGAGAAAAGTTCAAATGAAGCTTTAATTTTTGGGCTACTTGTTTTAAAATGAGAAAAATACATTAAAATTGTGATAACAAATTTGACATGAGTTTTTAGTAAAATTAAATGTCTTGAAATAATCGTTTAAAAATTTTTTGTTTTAATTTTCATTTGTATTTCATGATATCCTTCAAGCCTATTAATAAATTTGGTGCTACGTTATTCCTAAACCAAAATAATTACTTCGAAGAATTGGCTAACTTTTATTAATATGGCCCAATATTCAATTTCAAAATAAAATAATCTGTTGTTTCGATGTAAATTTATAACATTTTAAATGAAAATGAATTTCAATTTACTAAGATATTAAGAGAGGCCCTATGCTCCTTGCAGGAGTAAAAGGAACAAATATTTAAAACAAGAATAATACATAGATTATATAGGGAAAATAAATGTTTCTTTTGTAAATCAATAGGTTTGTTTTGTTGTTATACATATCTGGTACGAAGTCCTATACAAAGTCTGACTGTGTATGTTAAGTATTAACTCTTTTAACATAATATTTTCAACGTCGATAATGTATGGGTCATCTGTCAGATAATATCACTCAGATTCTATTCAAAAATATTTTACCGGTTTTTCGTTTTCATGTTATTATTTTTTAAATCACTTGATCTTTCCCAGGTAGAAATTGCCAACGTTACAACAAAAGTTGTACTGGGAGAGCACTGTTTTTACGAAATGCCGGTACTACTTAAAACGTGCTTTGCCAGTACTGTTTACTGAAATTTAACGAGCTTTTTTTAATTTATTAAAATTAAAAATTTTGTAAATTTTACGTATTTTTACATCTATTACACAATTATTTATGTAAGAGAGACATCGCCATTCTTTTCTTGTGAAGTTTCGAAAGAATACATTAAAAATCTTTGATGTACACCAAGAGGTCAGTAAAGTTCTAGCAAACTACTAAATTTGTTATTAAATGTACTGGGATAATACCAAAAAAATAAAATCCCAAGGCTGCGCCAACGTTGGGAACTAACTACGGCCAAGCGTTTATTGGTGTTATTATTTCGACAACATGCCAGTACAGTGAAAGTTAAAAATCCGACGCATTGCCGTACATATACTACCGCCTCCAATACCGGGCCAACATTGTGCCGTTTGTATTTTTCTACCTGGGTTATATCAAAATTTGTTTTTGTAAAATAATATTTTCCAATTAAAAATGGATTGTAATTGATTTTGATAAAATCTTAAATGAAATTTAAATTGAACATGAAACTGGACTGTAGTTGGTCTTACAATTTAAATTCCATGATCGAGATCTGATTAAATATGACAACATATGTAAAAAGATATATTTAGATATTGGGTCATATAAAAATTTTTCGAAAGACGAAAATTACGCCTTTTTATATATAGTGCCATACAAAGCAATATATAACGAGACATAATTGTATTAAATAATATAAACCCAGGTAGAAAAATACAAACGGCACAATGTTGGCCCGGTATTGGAGGCGGTAGTACATGTACTGGCAATGCGTCGGATTTTTAACTTTCACTGTACTGCCATGTTGTCGAAATGATAACACCAATAAACGCTTGGCCCTAGTTAGTTCCCAACGTTGGCGCAGGCTTGGGATTTTATTTTTTTGGTATTATCCCAGTACATTTAATAACAAATTTAGTAGTTTGCTAGAACTTTACTGACCTCTTAGTCTACATCACAGATTTTTAATGTATTCTTTCGAAACTTCACAAGAAAAGAATGGCGATGTCTCTTTTACATAAATAATTGTGTAATAGATGTAAAAATACGTAAAATTTATAAAATTTTTAATTTTAATAAATTAAAACAAGCTCGTTAAATTTCAGTAAACAGTACTGGCAAAGCACGTTTTAAGTAGTACCGGCATTTCGTAAAAAACAGTGCTCTCCCAGTACAACTTTTGTTGTCACGTTGGCAATTTCTACCTGGGAAATAATGTATAACCCGTTTTACTCGGGATATTACAGAAAGAATTACGTATACGTTTATATATAATTTAATATGACACTATACATAATAATATAATACTATATGTGGAGCCATATAAGAAATATTTCATAATTTGTGTTATATATGATTATATATGGACGAATAAGAACCCATATATAACTTAATATGGTTCCATATCTACAATATTTCATGATTTCTTTAATATATAACAATATAACGTTCTTTATAACATCATCTATAATTATATATCATCCCACATAAGCAATTATTTCAAAGTGATTTTATATAAAACCGTATTATATTATATGTGGTTCTATGTTAACAATGATTTTGAACTAGTTTTAGATTTAGTAATTACTAGGGATTGGCGCGTGACTAGAAATGTGAGTCACGTTATTCACACGTAATCGTGAGTAATAATTACTATACTCAAGTGATTCGTGCGTGAGTCTGAGAATATATAATTCGTACTTGATTCGTGCGTGAGCGGGAATAAGAATATATAACCTGTGCATGATTCGTGTGTGAGTTTATTTTTTGCATCATATATTTTTAGTAATTTTTACTATTTTGTAATATTTTACTACTTTTTTACTATTTTTCTTATATCTTGGTTGTATAACATAATCCTATTAACTTTAAAATTTCAGTCTTGTTAACTTTATTTTAAAATTACTAAAAATAAAGAAAATTTTGTTCATATTTAATGCACTGTCATGGTAAATCTGGATAAAAGTAATGGAAGATTTATCGAAATTATAGGATCTCCAGCAGACCTTTGGGTTAATCATTATATTTGGAAATTAATTACACAGCAATTACACAATTACATGTAATTGTAATTAAAAAAAAAATAATTACAATAATTTGTAATTGAAAATTTTCAATTATACATTACATATAGAGCAATTCCATATGAAAGCGATCACCTTTTGGACGACCCCTCTCCGATTCTAAAATAAATAGTCTCAATCGATTGCCCAGCAAAAAATAATGTACCTACATATTTTTTATTTTTTTTATAGTGACTGGTTTAGTGGTGGTGTACACCACTGTCATGTGACAAAATTGAAGAATTCTTCATAAGGGACCTCATTGAAAGTTGTTTTAAAAAAAACTACTAAAGCGATCGCAACGAGTGATAGCTCGTTGGAAAGGTATTGAATCAGGCTTTAATTGAAAAATAAAATTTTCCTAATTTTTCTCAGAAATTTACCTTTTTTCCCATGAAAATTAAATTTTCCCATGAAAATTAAATTTTCCGATTTTCCACAGAAGCTCCTAAATTTTCCGGCTAATTTTTTTTTTTTTTGGATTCCTCATAATTTTTGCTTTAAGAATCAGCAATAAAAAAATTGGCCACGACTCCTTGTTTGGACAGGAGAGGAGCATTTAAGAGACCACCTTGTTCTCATTGTTTTTATATTTTTTATAATTGAATTATTTGTAATTATTTAACATAGTTTTATTTTATTATTAAAAATACATTTTAAAAATTATTTTATAGTTAAAAATACATTTATGAAGAAAAAATCTTTCTTATTTTGCTGCTTATACTTAATTACAATATTTATTAAAAATTTCAATTGTCTTGGCATCATTATAAAATTAAAGTAACTTTAAATTTAGCACGTCGGCAGACGAAGAGTACCGCTTTACATTAATTGACATATCAGAAATATTTGGTATGAAGCAATGAAACTTTTGCGTTCCAGTTATAGTTTTGACATTATTATATCTGTTTTGAATTCGTCGCTCCATGGCATCGTGTTCTTTTTGAGTGCATAAAACTGTGTTAATGGCAATTTCCTTGCTTTGAATCCACGAAAACAAATGTTGTACATTTAAGATCTGGTCAGTATATGGCCTTTGCAAACTTGCCTTAGTCGCCATGCGTTTTAGGGTTCCCCCTAACGCATCGCATGGGCCCTTACCGTGGGACGTCGCAAAAAAGTGCCACTCGACCTTGCAGTTTTGTTCTTCTTCAATTATGCAAAGATTGTAAAAATGTTTTTTATTCTTGTACTAAGAAGCCGCGCCGTCTGAGAAAAACGTTACTTTGTCGATTGCATCGAATTTTGATCTTAAGAATTCAAACAGTTTCATTTGAATTAAATAAACGGACACATAATTATGAGCTAAACTCTCCGCGACAACAACAAGGCTTACGGTCTGTAGTTCGTTATCTTCGTTTTTGAAATAAATGCAAAAAGGATGCACCGTGCACTGGTCGTTTGCCCAGTGATAAGCCTGAATTTCATCCTGAACGAGAAAAGTGTAATTCTCGGCAAAGTCGCTTATCACAATGAATTCATTTTGGGCTAATTTCTCCTTACTTTCCTTTAGAAATTTCGATTGCATCTCGGATATGAAATGGTGCGCCTTCAGTTCATTCAACTTGAATGCGAATTCCTCGATGAATTCCGGAATCTGCTTTACCACGGTCTCAAGGGAACATCTGCCGCTGCTAATTATCCACTGTTTGAAATGCACCTCCTGAATTAACAGCTGTTCAAACTTTTCCGCCAAATATTGCTCTAGCTCGTCAATCTTCGGACAATTGTCGCATTTGGACAGATGACAATTTTCCGTGGGGTATGCGCACAACGACTTCGACAGGAGGTCCCTATATGTTTCAATTTCACCGTGAAATACTTTCAATTTCTTGCATGGAAAGAACATTAATTTGATGTTTTGATGAAACATGCAAACGCAGACTGAATGCGTTCCGTGCCTGTCTAATGCCAGCACGCATTCTTTTGGTCGTAGGATGGCAAACTTAGAAAATCCCACTTTTTCTGCTGGGTATTTCTCTTTGAACTGATGGTATGCTTCGGATAGATTACATAATAATAATCTGCGCTGCTTGTGTACTTTTTCTCCATCTTCACGTGTGATAACATAGTCACGTGTACCTGGGCAGGCGCGGCTGTTGTCATCATTGCAGTAAAAATCTTGAATCAATTTCACCGTTGCTTCGCTGAGGGTCCTTGAGCCAAATTTCTTGGTGGGAGTCGCCAATATGCCCTTCTGTCGAACTAATTCTTTGCTTCTTCTCGCGATGTAAAAAGATGTTTGAAACTGTTCAGAAATCTTGCGTATAGACCATGATTGAGGCAGCACAGATAAAATGAGATATTTCTCCGGAAAAGTGGTCGCTAAATTGAATTTTCTTTTCAACTGCTCAATCATTTGTTTGCCGTCATCAACGTCATCTGCTTGACTGCATTCGTTATCAGAGCCTTCATCAAATATTGTCGCGATTGCACTCATAACCTTGCCTTTTTTCTCTTTCCTGTATTTTTCACTTCGCAACTTTCTTTTTGTAATAGGCGATTCACCTAAAGTGGTAATAGCCTCATTCAAAGGACTCAAAGACATATTGACCATCGGAATGTCTGCCTCACTATCAGATGAAACATTTTGTTCAATTGTCATTTCACTCTCGGATTGTGGTTGCATTTGTTTCAATGCATTTGCTTGTTGAGACAAATCGATTTTACACTTGGGGCAAATGAATTCTGCTTCTTCACCGTATTGTATATTTAATTCATTCATGTATCGCTTCGAAACACCAGTTAATTTTAATACTTTTATCTTTTTCGAACGATGTCCACTCTTGTTATTAAACGGATTGCAGCAAAATTTATTCATTTTACTTTAAATTGTCTTTACAGCTTCACTCTTTACTTTACAAAAAAAAACACTTTAACACTTTCACGTTTAGTATTCAACTAAAATTTGACTCAGAGTGTGTGAAGTATTTATATTTATTTTTTGGTAAAAAATAGGTAAAAAAAATAAGCGATATTTGCTTTTCTTTAATAGGAAAATTTGCGTGAACTACTGGTCATAAAATGTTTTTTAAAGAGGGACTTAATTGGTTACTGCCAATAAGCCGACCACAGGTCATAAAATGTTTTGTAAATTTTTTAAATTACCAGGTAATAAATATTTCGTCATATTTATGGAAAATCCGTGTTTTATGACTTGTTTCTGCACGTGTCATTTTAGGCGAAATATTTATTACCTGGTAATTTAAAAAATTTACAAAACATTTTATGACCTGTAGCCTCAGTCGGGTTTGGTGTGCCATTACATGCCACTGCTGCTATTATCCATGGATTTATGGCCGATCTTGTGAAGGCAGGCAGACCATATTCACTACACACTCAACTTGGGGCTCTTAAAAAAAATTGATTTTTTCTTCATAAATGTATTTTTAACTGTAAAATAATTTTTAAAATGTATTTTTAATAATAAAATAAAATAATGTTAAATAATTACAAATAATTCAATTATAAAAAATATAAAAACAATGAGAACAAGGTGGTCTCTTAAATGCTCCTCTCCTGTCCAAACAAGGAGTCGGGGCCCATTTTTTTATTGCTGATTCTTAAAGCAAAAATTATGAGGAATCCAAAAAAAAAAAAATAAAATTAGCCGGAAAATTTAGGAGCTTCTGTGGAAAATCGGAAAATTTAATTTTCATGGGAAAATTTAATTTTCATGGGAAAAAAGGTAAATTTCTGAGAAAAATTAGGAAAATTTTATTTTTCAATTAAAGCCTGATTCAATACCTTTCCAACGAGCTATCACTCGTTGCGATCGCTTTAGTAGTTTTTTTTTAAAACAACTTTCAATGAGGTCCCTTATGAAGAATTCTTCAATTTTGTCACATGACAGTGGTGTACACCACCACTAAACCAGTCACTATAAAAAAAAAAAAATATGTAGGTACATTATTTTTTGCTGGGCAATCGATTGAGACTATTTATTTTAAAATCGGAGAGGGGTCGTCCAAAAATTTGCCAATTTTGATCGTTTTCATATGGAATTGCTCTATAATTGTAATTGAAAAAATGTAAATTACAATTACATTTTTTCGGAAAAGAAATAATGAGAAAAAGCACAAGTGAGGGGTCAGCCCAACATGACGTATTCTTTTTATACTTATCCACGCCTATCCAACCTATTCCAGTCAGTTTTTTCTACAAAATTTTAACAAAAAACACTTTAATTCTAAATGTAATTGAAATTTGTAATTGAAATGTTCAATTACAGTTACATGAAATGTAATTGAGTTTTTTTTTAATTTCAATTACATTTATTTGCAATTGTAATTGAAATCCCCGAGGTCTGATCTCCAGATATTGCATATCTTTTTTATTTAAAAAAATAATTTTTGTATATTGTTAGATGTGGTCATATATAACATGATCTAAAGTATAAGGTCAATTTTTAGATATAATTGTATCAAACTATGTCCACTTTTATAACATTTTATATAATTTTATATAAAAAGGTATAATTTGATGTAATTGGATGAGGACAAAATTCGGATACAATTGTATCGAATTGCATAAAATTGTATCAAATTGTACCAAATTGTATACAATTGTATACAATTCGATACAATAAGATGTTCTCATTTTTCGGATATAATTATATCTAATTACATAAAGGATTATATATAATTAAATATAACTTAATATGGCTCCATATCATTTTTTTTTACTTGGGTATTTTAAATATTTTCAACATAAGTATTTTTTATTTAAAACTCCGATATTTGAAAACACAAATGGGTCATATGAATAAAACTTAGCAATTACTTTGAAGTAATTACTTTGGGTTAAGGAATGGCTTTTAACTCCAAATTTACCAATTGGCTGGTAGAATAGCATGAAATATAAACGAAAATTAAAAAATTTAATTTCTAGTCTACTCCCAAGCTGACTATATTTGTGAAGTAATTGCTTAAAAAACCCTGTGTTCCCCCTATTAGTAATATCTATTTTTTATTCATACGAGCCAATATCTCTGAAAATTAAAAAAGCACAAAAAATTTAATAATCGAAAAATGTGTAAATATTACTACGTGAGTCAGAGGAGTACCATAGTACTTTTTAGGTTCCAATAGTACCACAAAAAGTACTACAGTACTAACTTTATCATCCCTGAAGAACCGGAAACTTTTTATTTTTTGGTTTTTATTAAATATAAATATCGTAAAAGTATTAAAATAAAAATTCAAACGTACAAAAAAATAAAAAGCAAAAAATATTTATTTAAAATACCCCTCATGATGAAAATAAAAAACTTTTTCTGTTTTAATTTTCTTTCAAAAAAAAAAAAAAATAAATAGATGGAAAAAAAGAAACTTTTTTTGTGTTGTTATAAATAAAAAAAGAAAAATATATATAAATATATTTTTTTTTATTTTCTTTTGCTGTAAATATCTGGCCTAAAATGTGTTCTTTTTTCCGCGACTTTTTTTCGCTATTTGTTTTTTGCAACTAGCCACAGAACGTTGTTCTATGAATTGGGTATTATAGTCTCTTGAATGCATATTTAACAAAACCGCACCTAAAAAATTGTAAAATATTGGCGGAACGCAAAAAATACTTTATGGTACATAAATTGTATTAAAACACCTTATCAGCGATTTTCATTCTGCAAACAAATATACTGATCCAAGAATTTTCCTTTTTGCAAATTTTTTTCTCGCGACTTATTTTCGCGATTTTTTTTCAATTATCCACCAAACTTTGTTGTATGAAATGGGTATAATAGTCTCTAAATTACATATTTAACAAAACTGCACCTAAAAAATGGCGAAATTTTGGCGCAACGCGAAAAAATACTTTATGGTAAAAAAATTGTATTAAAAACCCTTATCTGCGATTTGCATTCTGCAAACAAATATACTGATCTAAGAATTTTCCTTTTTGCAAATTTTTTTCCCGCGACTTTTTTTTCGCGATTTTTTTTCAATTATCCACCTAACTTTGTTGTATGAAATGGGTATTATAGTCTCTAGTTATGGTTAAAAGATTGTATTAAAAACCCTTATCAGCGATTTTTATTTTGCATAAAAATATACTGATGTAAGAATTTTCCTTTTTGCAAATTTTTACCCCCGAGACTTTTTCGCGATTTTTTTTCAACTAGCTACCAAACTTTGTTGTATGAAATGGGTATTACAGTCTTGGGTATTACATATTTAACAAAACCGCACCTAAAAAAATTGGTGGCTAATTGCAAAAAAATCGCGAACACAGTCGCGGAAAAAATTTCTAAAAAGTAAAATTCTTACATTAGTATATTAGTTTGCAGAATGAAAATCGCTGATAAGGTTTTTTAATACAATTTTTTTACCATAAAGTGTTTTTTCGCGTTCCGCCAAAATTTCGCGTTTTTTTAGATGCGATTATGCTAAATATGAAATCTAGAGACTATAATACCCATTTCATACAACAAAGTTTGGTAAATATTTAAAAAAAATCGCGAAAAAAAAGTCGTGGGAAAAAAATTTGCAAAAACGAAAATTCTTAGATCAGTATATTTGTTTGCAGAATGCAAATCGCTGATAAGGGTTTTTAATACAATTTTTTTACCATAAATCTAAAATTTTATAAATTAAAAAATAAAAACTGTTTTTCTTAATAAGGAAACTTTTTTTTCTACAAAAAAAACTTTTCTTTTTTTTGTACAAAAACTTTTTTTTTATTTTTTCTTTTTCTTTTTTTGTTTGGGGTTGAAAATAAAAAAATATCATTTGTATAAAAATCATTTGTAATTTTTGTTTTTCTTTTTTTTATAAAGATAAATATATTTTCAATTTTGGATGAATATAAAAAAAAATAATTTAGAAATTTACTTTATTTTGAACAAAATACTTTTTTATTTCTTGATGAAAACTTAAAAATAAAGTTTTTGGTTTGTAAAATCCGGTGCCTGGTTTATTGTTTTGTTTGCTTTCTGAGCTATGATATTTAATCTAAACAGACCAGGTCAGATCTGAACAGACCAGGTCAGATTAGCAAGCTACTATTATATGAAAAATTTAAGCAAAAAATTTAGGCTAAATTCAAGAGAAATTTTACTTGGTGTAAAAAATTTCTAGTAAAATATCGCTTAAAATGTGGATTTTTGGACACTCCGGATCCTACTCAAGATAACACCATATTTATTATTGAGAGTATAGATATGTAGATTATAAAGACACATTTGCACGCGAGAAAAACCTACTGGAGATATAGCAAAATACACTTCGAAATAGAACTATTGTGAATGATTTAAGCATTTTATTTTACAAAAATTGCTTATTTTGTCAAAAATTTTACAAAATTTTAATGTTTTCATTAAATTTTACATAGTTTTTTAAAACAACTTTCAATGAGGTCCCTTATGAAGAATTCTTCAATTTTGTCACATGACAGTGGTGTACACCACCACTAAACCAGTCACTATAAAAAAAAAAAAATATGTAGGTACATTATTTTTTGCTGGGCAATCGATTGAGACTATTTATTTTAAAATCGGAGAGGGGTCGTCCAAAAATTTGCCAATTTTGATCGTTTTCATATGGAATTGCTCTATAATTGTAATTGAAAAAATGTAAATTACAATTACATTTTTTCGGAAAAGAAATAATGAGAAAAAGCACAAGTGAGGGGTCAGCCCAACATGACGTATTCTTTTTATACTTATCCACGCCTATCCAACCTATTCCAGTCAGTTTTTTCTACAAAATTTTAACAAAAAACACTTTAATTCTAAATGTAATTGAAATTTGTAATTGAAATGTTCAATTACAGTTACATGAAATGTAATTGAGTTTTTTTTTAATTTCAATTACATTTATTTGCAATTGTAATTGAAATCCCCGAGGTCTGATCTCCAGATATTGCATATCTTTTTTATTTAAAAAAATAATTTTTGTATATTGTTAGATGTGGTCATATATAACATGATCTAAAGTATAAGGTCAATTTTTAGATATAATTGTATCAAACTATGTCCACTTTTATAACATTTTATATAATTTTATATAAAAAGGTATAATTTGATGTAATTGGATGAGGACAAAATTCGGATACAATTGTATCGAATTGCATAAAATTGTATCAAATTGTACCAAATTGTATACAATTGTATACAATTCGATACAATAAGATGTTCTCATTTTTCGGATATAATTATATCTAATTACATAAAGGATTATATATAATTAAATATAACTTAATATGGCTCCATATCATTTTTTTTTACTTGGGTATTTTAAATATTTTCAACATAAGTATTTTTTATTTAAAACTCCGATATTTGAAAACACAAATGGGTCATATGAATAAAACTTAGCAATTACTTTGAAGTAATTACTTTGGGTTAAGGAATGGCTTTTAACTCCAAATTTACCAATTGGCTGGTAGAATAGCATGAAATATAAACGAAAATTAAAAAATTTAATTTCTAGTCTACTCCCAAGCTGACTATATTTGTGAAGTAATTGCTTAAAAAACCCTGTGTTCCCCCTATTAGTAATATCTATTTTTTATTCATACGAGCCAATATCTCTGAAAATTAAAAAAGCACAAAAAATTTAATAATCGAAAAATGTGTAAATATTACTACGTGAGTCAGAGGAGTACCATAGTACTTTTTAGGTTCCAATAGTACCACAAAAAGTACTACAGTACTAACTTTATCATCCCTGAAGAACCGGAAACTTTTTATTTTTTGGTTTTTATTAAATATAAATATCGTAAAAGTATTAAAATAAAAATTCAAACGTACAAAAAAATAAAAAGCAAAAAATATTTATTTAAAATACCCCTCATGATGAAAATAAAAAACTTTTTCTGTTTTAATTTTCTTTCAAAAAAAAAAAAAAATAAATAGATGGAAAAAAAGAAACTTTTTTTGTGTTGTTATAAATAAAAAAAGAAAAATATATATAAATATATTTTTTTTTATTTTCTTTTGCTGTAAATATCTGGCCTAAAATGTGTTCTTTTTTCCGCGACTTTTTTTCGCTATTTGTTTTTTGCAACTAGCCACAGAACGTTGTTCTATGAATTGGGTATTATAGTCTCTTGAATGCATATTTAACAAAACCGCACCTAAAAAATTGTAAAATATTGGCGGAACGCAAAAAATACTTTATGGTACATAAATTGTATTAAAACACCTTATCAGCGATTTTCATTCTGCAAACAAATATACTGATCCAAGAATTTTCCTTTTTGCAAATTTTTTTCTCGCGACTTATTTTCGCGATTTTTTTTCAATTATCCACCAAACTTTGTTGTATGAAATGGGTATAATAGTCTCTAAATTACATATTTAACAAAACTGCACCTAAAAAATGGCGAAATTTTGGCGCAACGCGAAAAAATACTTTATGGTAAAAAAATTGTATTAAAAACCCTTATCTGCGATTTGCATTCTGCAAACAAATATACTGATCTAAGAATTTTCCTTTTTGCAAATTTTTTTCCCGCGACTTTTTTTTCGCGATTTTTTTTCAATTATCCACCTAACTTTGTTGTATGAAATGGGTATTATAGTCTCTAGTTATGGTTAAAAGATTGTATTAAAAACCCTTATCAGCGATTTTTATTTTGCATAAAAATATACTGATGTAAGAATTTTCCTTTTTGCAAATTTTTACCCCCGAGACTTTTTCGCGATTTTTTTTCAACTAGCTACCAAACTTTGTTGTATGAAATGGGTATTACAGTCTTGGGTATTACATATTTAACAAAACCGCACCTAAAAAAATTGGTGGCTAATTGCAAAAAAATCGCGAACACAGTCGCGGAAAAAATTTCTAAAAAGTAAAATTCTTACATTAGTATATTAGTTTGCAGAATGAAAATCGCTGATAAGGTTTTTTAATACAATTTTTTTACCATAAAGTGTTTTTTCGCGTTCCGCCAAAATTTCGCGTTTTTTTAGATGCGATTATGCTAAATATGAAATCTAGAGACTATAATACCCATTTCATACAACAAAGTTTGGTAAATATTTAAAAAAAATCGCGAAAAAAAAGTCGTGGGAAAAAAATTTGCAAAAACGAAAATTCTTAGATCAGTATATTTGTTTGCAGAATGCAAATCGCTGATAAGGGTTTTTAATACAATTTTTTTACCATAAATCTAAAATTTTATAAATTAAAAAATAAAAACTGTTTTTCTTAATAAGGAAACTTTTTTTTCTACAAAAAAAACTTTTCTTTTTTTTGTACAAAAACTTTTTTTTTATTTTTTCTTTTTCTTTTTTTGTTTGGGGTTGAAAATAAAAAAATATCATTTGTATAAAAATCATTTGTAATTTTTGTTTTTCTTTTTTTTATAAAGATAAATATATTTTCAATTTTGGATGAATATAAAAAAAAATAATTTAGAAATTTACTTTATTTTGAACAAAATACTTTTTTATTTCTTGATGAAAACTTAAAAATAAAGTTTTTGGTTTGTAAAATCCGGTGCCTGGTTTATTGTTTTGTTTGCTTTCTGAGCTATGATATTTAATCTAAACAGACCAGGTCAGATCTGAACAGACCAGGTCAGATTAGCAAGCTACTATTATATGAAAAATTTAAGCAAAAAATTTAGGCTAAATTCAAGAGAAATTTTACTTGGTGTAAAAAATTTCTAGTAAAATATCGCTTAAAATGTGGATTTTTGGACACTCCGGATCCTACTCAAGATAACACCATATTTATTATTGAGAGTATAGATATGTAGATTATAAAGACACATTTGCACGCGAGAAAAACCTACTGGAGATATAGCAAAATACACTTCGAAATAGAACTATTGTGAATGATTTAAGCATTTTATTTTACAAAAATTGCTTATTTTGTCAAAAATTTTACAAAATTTTAATGTTTTCATTAAATTTTACATAGTTTTCTTAAAAATATCACTTAAATTTGAGTAGAATATAATTATCTTTCCATTTGTTTAAAAACCTCTTTAACCTTTGTTTAAAAAACTCTTTAACCTTTGTTTAAAAAACTCTTTAATCTTTATTAATTATGACTACGAGATTGTAAAGCAATTAAATAGATAAAAAAATCTCAACTGGATAAAAATAATTATTTTATGTAACATGATCCATATGGGGTTAACTTTTATACTCTTGGCCGAAAACTCCCCACTAGGAAATTTACAGAATTACACCTTTAAAAATTTTCGGAAAAATATCACTTTAAATGAATAACAAAAAAAATTTTTAAACTTGACAAAAATTATTATTTTGAGTAACTTGATCCATATAGGGTTAATGTTCTCACTTTTCACAAAAAAAAGATCCACTAGGAAATTTACAGAGTAACAATTATAAGATTTTTATTAAATTGGAATATGCTATGAAAAAAATTTTCACTTGATAAAAATAATTATTTTATGTAAAATGATCCATATAGGGTTAATATTTACACTTTTGCCAAAACCGACCCACTAGGAAATTTACAGAATAACACCTTTCATAATTTTCGGGAAAATATCATTTCAAATGGATCAAAAATATCTTTTTTCCACTTGATAAAAATTATTATTTTGTGTAACTTGATCCATATAGGGTTAATGCTTTTAATTTTCGACAAAAAAAAACGTACTTGGAAATTTTCAGAATAACGTCTTTCCAAATGGAAAGCAATAAATGCATAATAAACAAAAGCTTTTAATTAGAATCTAATACTCTTACAAAACTAAAATTGCTATTAGTATACGGATACTTTTGACCCCACCTTTTTAATCCTTAAAAATAAGATTGGTGCTATAGAGAATTGCACTTTTTCGTTAGTTTTGTACCCTCTATCGGATATCCCAATTTAATAAAAATCTGATAAATGTTATTCTGTAAATTTCCTAGTGGGTCTTCTTTTTGTGAAAAGTGAGATCAAGTTACTCAAAATAATAATTTCTATCAATTGGAAAAAAAAATTTGTTATTCATTTAAAATTATATTTTTCCGAAAATTATTAAAGATGTTATTCTATAAATTTCCAAGTGGGGCGTTTTTGGCCAAAAGTATAAAAGTTAACCCCATATGAATCATGTTACATAAAATAATTATTTTTATCGAGTTGAGATTTTTTTTTATCAATTTAAAGGCTTTACAATCTCGTAGTCATAATTAATATTAAGTTTCATGGGTCTTTTCTGCCCCATGCCACTAAGGGTTAAAGATTTTTTTAAACTAATGTAAATATAATTATAATCTAACCAAATTTAAGTGATATTTTTAAGAAAACTATGTAAAATTTGATGAAAACATTCAAATTTTGTTAAATTTTTGACAAAATAAAATTTTGTAAAATGTCCTGGAAAGCAGTCGCTCCAAACACAAAATTGAATTATCATTTTTCCAATTTATTTTTTTTTTTCTTTAATATCAACTATTATGTGGTACAATTAGCAATCGACATCTTCAAATTAGGCATTTTAAAAAATCTTTAAAATTAATTTTAAAAAAACACGATTTAGCATTTTTATCAAATTCGTCATTGTCATTTTGGATTCCAGGCTAAAGTGGGTTAATGATATCCGATGAAGTGAAAATTCCAGGTCTGAAGCATTTTGACTATATTAAATGAGTAAATGAAACAAAATACAAAATTTAAAATTTTAGGAATTTTTAATAATAATACACTTTTTTCCAAATTGGGCCATTTTCGGCCGCAACTCGGCATGGGTTAACGTTTTCCAAAAAAATAAAAAATCGATTTTGTTAATTTGGGATCATTTGAGAGATATGAGTGTCGAAAATCGCCCAAACACTTTATAAGGGACACCCTAACCCATATACAAATGTTTTTGTACGCCAGTGAATATAACCGGACATAATTATGTGAATCCGTATACATATATTTTTTTCCATTAAAGGAATTAAATATGCTAAAATCCCAAACGTATCTAAAAAATTGTGAAAAATAATCCGTTGTAGGCATGTCCCTATCCGGATTTCATTCTTGCCAATGGAAATCCTCAGGGGACGACGTTTTTAGAATTTCTGGAAATATTTGTTAAGTAAAATTACAAACTCAATGAACTCAACTCTCAAAAAAATTGAATATGATGTCATATTTAATTGCATCTTATTACATATCGATCAATATGTAATTGTATATTACATTTACAATTAGATATGGTTAATCCAATTATATATGACGTTATAGATATATACCTATTTAGTACATAATCAAAAATAATATATATTTTTATTGATGTCATATTTAAAAAAACACAATTTCGTTTTGAATAAAAATATATATGGGTGAAATCAAAAAATGTGATAAGTCTTTGGGCCAAATTTGTGAGAAGCAAAAAGTGTTAATATTTCGGTTTTTTCTTAATGGAATCAGTAAGTTTAGTCATTATTAACCTAATTGCAAAAAATTTCTTCTACAAGTTGTCGCAATAACTTTATTTACACAATTTTAATTTTTTTTTTTTTGTGGCAACGGAGTTTACATTTTCATAAGCAAACGATATAACAAAAAAAATTGCGCACGAATTTTCTTCAATTTATTAGTTTTTCGTATTTGGGTTTTCAACATGCTTTTCAATAATAGCTGTATTTTCGACTTAACTATATCCGTTAACTCTGAAAAAAACTCAAAGTGCATAAAAACGCGTTTAAGACGAAAACTAACATATTACTTTTCGTATGCAAGTTAACTTTCAACACGGATAATTATCAACGTTGAAAACTTTATACATTTTCACATCTAACGTAACTTATTCGCGTTACTTCCTAAAAACTTTTGCTGACACACGTTCGATTATAATGGAATAATTACAAACATAACATGTTTAAAATTTTTTTGTACTACAATGGGTTTAACGTATATTTGCTTTAAATAGTTAACGTTGATAGGCATGGGACAAAATACAGCTAATATACAATTTGTGTTCATCAAATTGGCGATTTCGCGAATAAAAATATAATTCATTCCGCGAAAAAAAAATGTTTTCTTTTTTTTAATTTTGTATTTTTGGTCCTTTTAAATGCTTTTCAAAAATATAAAATTTTTCAAGATCCAATCAGCGGTTGCGAAGTTACAAAATAATAGATTAAAAACATAACATTTCGCGATCAAAAAATTATTAAATTGTGTGAAACAAATTTAATTTGTGAAACTAATGTCAGTAATGGCTCGAAACATCGATTACAAACCAATGAAATGCAAAATCAATCGTTTTTCGCTCCAGCAGTTTAGGGTAAAAAACTGATAACTTTTTTTGATTTGACGCAATATATTATTAGATGAATCATCTTTTGACGCATAAATATTAATTGAATTGCCTCCGTTTATGGTTATTTTAAAATATTTTAAACATTTACCTACATTATTTTGAATGAATCTGATGCAAACAATTTTGGTTACGGAGTTTACAGTAACGGAGTTTACATTTGGTTACTTTTTTCGTTTTCTTTCAGAATGTCAGAATTTTCTTTCCGAAACAAAATCGTATTATGCCTACAAGGTGAATCCAAATATCCCGAGTATAAAAGAGTATATATAACATATATTTTTTAATATTAAAATATATGATATTATAAAATATTGTATGGACTTTATATGTTTTTATATGATGATATATTAGAAACATTTTTAGAAATTTTCTCACATATAATCATATTAAATCATATATCAGTATTTGCTTTATTGCAAATGGTTTATATAGGAATATATAATTGACAAAACCGTTCAAAATTTTATATATAAATAGATACGAAAAATATTTTTGATGTTATTTTATATATTACAATATATTAGTTAATGTCAGACACAAGTTCGAAACTCATTTAATCAAAAACAATTTTTTATATGTTTTACTCAATTTTTTAGCCTAAACCTCTTAAACGCAGTGCGACGTTTTGTCGATAAGACAGTTTTTTGTATACTCCCTATTTGTCACTACCGAGAAATTAGAAAAGTTTATAAATAAACAAAAGCTGTGTTTAAACAAAACGCAATAAGAGTTTTTAAAAAATATTAAATCGTTTTCGCGAAGTTCAAGAACAAAGTTTGACAGCACTGCCACTGTCCACTGGCACTTTCACTATGTGGTTTGGGCTTTTCATTAAATTAATATTTTCTGAGCTTTTTTTTACTTTTAAGTTTTTTTTTTAATTTAAAAAATCCAATTTAGAAAAATTAACATTTAAAAGCATAACCCTGCTCGTAATGGAATGGGTTAATAAGTCGAGGAATGTTGCATACCATTGGTATGGTGTTTCAAGTACCTTTCCAACGCCATATATTTTTATTCTGGTCCGATAAGTTTTGAGTGGAGAAATAAGCCATTGAATATAGTTATAGCATTATTTTTCTCACTCGTTAAATAGTTTGGTGTAAAAACTAGGAACGGAGTTTACAACATTTTTTTAATCTTATTAAGGACAATTCATCTCGAGAATTTTAAATGGTGCAGAAAAACTTCAAGTCTGTTATACCAGATGATCATTTACAATCCAACGATCATTTGAGTATAAATAACATTATACTTTTCGCAATATAATTAATAGATAACTCCAAAATTCTGGTGTATGCATTTTTATCAAAAATTATGACGAAAAATCGTTACAGAGTTACAGAGTCGTGTTAGCAGAGATATATGAAAAAGTTTGAAAAATGTATTAATTTTTGTTAAAAGCGTTACTTTTCCTCTTCATAACAATTCTTACAGTTAGTGTTTAGCTTCATTGGTTATTAAAATATAAGCTATTAAAGTTGAAAAACCTTACGAGTTACTTGTTACGGAGTTTACATTTGGCCTATAAAATTGGTGACAAATTTTATGTATTAACCAAAAATTTGTCAGATTGTTATAAATTTTGTAAAACAGGCGACAATGCGCCAGTGTTGTCACTTTTTGGTTTCTTCGAAAATTGATCATCCACTGTTGCCATTTCTTGCCACCATTCTGACCATTGACGACGTTTGGAATGGTCAAAAGGCTTTAGTTCTTGAGTCAATTGCACCTTGTAAGCGTGTAAATGCAAGTCTCTTCAGCCACACTATCGCGAACAGCAGCAATATTTTCTGCAGTACGAGCTGTATGAGCATTAGAGTGGTCCAAAAAAAAAAAAAAAAGTTGGAATTTTCACGCTCCACAACCCTACAAATATGCCACTTTGAAAAAAATGTAGTCTGATCAAAAAAATCACCAAAAAAGTTTTGTTTAGAGGTAGCACATCGCAATTGAAGTTTCGAGGTTGTACTTGTTCTATTATTTTTAATTAATTAAAAATAATGGAAAAAATGAGAAAAATTAAATATACCCTGTTAAAAAAATTAATATGGAGCTTTATATGGTAATATATAATTTAATGTGATCCATATACCATTTCATCCGAAAAATGGCCCGATATAATTGTGTCAGTTGGTTATCACTTTTTATCTAATTGCATCAGTTTAGATCCTAACTGATTAGATTATATATTAAACAGATGAATTTTTATCTGATTTTTGACCTGATATAATTTTATGGGTTTATGTCGCATGGTATTAGTTTAGATCCAAATAGATACATTTCTATACAAACTTATATAGTTATATCTGAATTTTGACCTGATGCAATTATATCTGCTTTAAAACTTTGATACAATTATATAAGGCAAATGTCGTATACAAATATATTTTGTTTATATAAAATTGTACCAACTACGATCTAAACAGATACCATTAGATATAAACCGCTAAAATTGTATCAGGTCAAAAATTGGATATAATTTCATCTGATTAATGTATAATTTTATTAGGTGAGATCTAAACTAATACAATTAGATAAAAACTGATAAACAACTGATACAATTACATCGGGCCATTTTTCGGATGAAAGAGTATATTTATACAGATATAACTTAATCGCATTTTATACGACTATATGTAACTGTTTTTACTCGGGTAATTATTATGATCGCGACATATCAAATCTAATATACTTTAAGGTGTACATTACGAATATGAAATCAAAATTGAAATCGGAGTCGCGGATTTCGCGAAATTTTAATATTTCATTCAAAAAAAGGATCAACTTCGATCAGGATGTTTTCTTGTATTTACCAATATGAAAATTTCGTTTTTGCATTAATATATATCTGCTAAATGTCCTATTATGTGGGATAGGGCTTTTGGTAGCAATAAAATTATAGCAATCTAAATAACAGCGAAATATTAAAAAATGTCAAATTTTAACTTAATTTGCAAGGATATCTGTTATCCTTTTTAAAATTAAAATCAGTGTTATATATAATGAAGGTCCTTGGTAAGTAAATTGCAAAAGTATAACAAATTGCATTTTTCGATAACACCGTTTACAGGTAATTGGGAAAATATCTCAAAAAACTTGATTTTTTTTGAATTTTCAAAAACCGCGAATAATTCATAAACCACAATTTTTTTTTAAGTTTCGATTGCTGATTCATAATCTGCGTTAAAATAAAGATCAGATTTGAGAAATTTGCGCATACAAGGCAAAAACAAGTTGAATTTTTAATTACATCTTTTCGGAAAATTTCGAAAATTTGATTAAAATATATATTTTTTTGTATAAATTTAAAAAAAACCGCGAATTACTTAAAAGTTACTTAATTTTTTTAAGTTTTGATTTCAAATTCCTTATATTCACATTAATTAAGACCAGATTTAAAAAAAATTGTTAAATAATAGCGTACAGGTTAAGAAATAATTAAATTTAAAGTCAACCCTACTTTTTGTATAAATTACTCTAGAGATAAATTACTAATTCTTAAATAACAACTAAATAACAGCGGATTTAGCTGAAACTTGAAACAGAGAGTTTTTAGACATTAAGGAATAGGGGCAACGTTGTGGAGATCGGGAATTCCAACTTTCATGTTTTTTTGGACCACTCTAATGAGCATGCACTGGTGTTTGCACATCTCCTACAGACCCGGTTTGCTCAAACTTTTGCACGATTTTTCCGATTGTAAGCACATTTGGACGATTAAATTGACCTAAAAAATCACGAAGTGCACGATATGCATTTTGATTTGAACGCCCATTTTCATAATAAGCCTGAATAACTTTAACGCGTTGCTCGATTGTGTATCTTTCCATGGTTCAAATTGAGTTAGTCTGAAATTGAGAAATGTCAAATGAAATGCAGAAATAAACTTGACGTTTAGGTGTGGTTCACATTCAACATCGGCCCTTAAAATTTAACCACCCTTTATATTACCGATATTGTGTTTAATAATAACTTATTAACATGGATGGTAACCGAAACGAATGCGGTTATCGTTAGGGTAACGATATTTTAGCTTATTTCGGCAACGGTATTTTAAGGGTAACGCTATTTCATTTATTTCGGTATCGGTATTTTAAGGATAACGGTATTTGAGTTATTTCGGTAACGGTATTTTAAAGATAAGGATATTTGGGTTATTTCGGTAACGCTATTTTAAGGTTAACGCTGTTTGATTTATATCGGTAACGGTATTTTAAGGGTAACGGTAGTCAGTTATTTCAGCGCATACCGCTTTTTTTTGTTGCAAAAACCAAACTAAAGTAAAATCAAAACGAACTAATTGACTAAATTTTTATGAAATACTCAAAAATCACGTGCAATGACCAAAAGCAGAGAATTAAAAATAACGGTAACGGTATTTTAAGGTTATCGATATTTCATTTATTTCGGTATCAGTATTTTAGGGATAACGGTATTTCAGTTATTTCGGTAGCGGTTGTTTAAGGATAACGGTATTCCGGGTATTTCGGTAACTGTATTTTAGGGGTAACGGTAGTCAGTGGAAAGGGTTTTGAGTCGATAACGGTATTGCCTGCCAATCCTGCTTATTAATACGGGTTAAAATAATAAGTTATTCGTATTATCCCTACGGGAAATTTTAACAAACTGTCACCGAACTGGCCCGTTTATATGAAATAGAGTGGTCACTTTTACATGGCGTTGTCATAGGAGGGTGAAATTGACCCCTTGTGACATGTCACAATACAAATCCCAGGGCAGGTCCCTGAACTTTGTTTTTTATGAGAGTTCAGTAACCTGTCCTAGGATTTGTCTTGTGACATGTCACAATAATGATTTAAGAACTACTTCAATGGTAATATTAATTTTATATAATCCAATTAATTAATTTACTGACGAATGCCTTAATTTTTTATAAATCGAAAAAAGAACTCAGTTTATGAACGGTTTCGCTCAACCGTTCATTGATTTAAAAAATATTTTCCCGTTCAGTGGTTTCAGAAAAAATCTTTCCTTATCTGAATAAAATTTGTACCGTTTAGTGATTTAAAATTAAATTTTTACCGATCTGTTAATAAAATAAAAAATATTTCGGTTTCTACAATAGCAAATCAGTTGATACAACAGTTATTTGGCTGTGACAACAACATTTCAATTCTCAACAGTACGATTCTGTTTTCTGGGTGTAGGAAACGTTATCATAAGCTAAAGATTTTTCGTAGAAAAATTCCTTAAAATCTGAATGTTTTTATGTGGGTATTTCGAAAAGAAAAGTATCTAAAATCTGAGGGTTATGTGATAGAAAACAGTTCACAAAACCTTTAAATTGTCTTCAAATCATTTTATGTAGGAAAAACAGCCAGATTGTAAACGGTTTTTTATGACAGAAATTAGCAATGAGAAAACAGATTTGTTGTCAAGGCGGAATTTGTAGCCAACCGTTTGTTTCGTTGTGGTAATCGAATATGCCGTTTGTGTCTACATAAAGTTAGTTTAGACAATGTAATTTGTTTGTGACAACAGAAATTCCCTGGCCACAATAAAAATTCGGTAGTATTAACCGAAGAATTTTAATATAATTCTTTTTTTTCTGAATATATTTTAAAAAATTTGTACTGATTTGAAGTCAGAAAAAAATGGTCACCCTAATTATATAACTACTTATTATGCGAAAGTACGCTAAGAAAATAATAATAATAATAAAATCAGTAAAAGTTTTAAGCAAAAATCATTCTATATAATTATATATCATATATATATCATTAAATATCATTCTATATAATTTATATAATTATATAAGGTGCCAGATCAGATCAAAATATGTACTTGTATTACTGACTTTGCAAAAAAGGGGAAAAAGTCACACAAAGTTAGGAAAGTTTGAAAAAGTCGCACATATAGTCAAAGGTCGTCAAAAAGTTTGCAAATTGTAACTTTAGTCGCACAACGGTAACCCTGCTGTCAAAGGCTAATACTGCTGAATATTAATTTAATAAAATAATTATTTTTCAAAATTAAAGAAATTCTTTTTTAACAAGACAAGACCCAAAATAACTGGACAATCCAGGCCATCTGGCAATCCTACTTGAAGCTCTATTTTCAAGCATAACTCAATATTACCTTTACGGTCAGTAACTACAACAAGTATTGATTGAATAATATGCTTCTTTTCCTTATATGCGTTATAGGATGGTAGCACTTTCAAAACTTTTCCAATTAAACGGTGAGTTACCCAACCGTAAACGTAAATGTAACAAATCAGCTGTTTCGAAACCACAAGTATATGCACTAAGAAAAATAAATATTAAAATCAAGTAGAAACATAGCTAAAATTAATGAAAACACATTCAATTTACAACAAATTATGATTTTACTTATTTTAAATATTTTTATAATTAATATAAATATACTAAAATTCTTAGTTTTTAAATACAAAAATACTTATTTTAAATTGAAAAATAATTAAATTTGGTATTCCAATTTGTGGGTTTCTAGTGTTCCATTCCATTTGTTCTTCTTAATTGTTGCAAAAAAAAACAATTTATTTTATAAAAAACTTTGTTTTTAATAAGTTTAAATTAATTTTTTAAGGTTATAATAAAAGGATTTTTAACTTATTTGCAATTTAAATGGAGTAAATACACTTGCAAATAAGTCACCACTTGCATGAAGTGGCGCTGCAGGTTTCTTGCAGAAATGTGCAAGATCGATACTGCTATGAAGTTAGTTATTTTTCAAAGACAAAAACCTGAAATTAAAAATATGTACATATGCAGACAACTTATTACATAATAACTTTAACAATCACTTTCCTTAAAAATATTGCACAAAGTAGGATATGTCTATTGATGGCATTATAATCATGTACTTACTTAACATTTATTACAAAAAGATTATCATAAGTAGTAGTGAAAATTCACGAAATTTTAATTAAATATGTATTTTCGATCACAAATTTAATGTTTATTTATTGTTTGTCATTAGTCTGCAAGTACGAATGACATGTGAGTAGATGTTTAACTATTTTTTGCCAAAATTATTTTAGAAATGCTTTTTAAACATCTAATATTTTAAAATCAAGTATTACAAATATTTGATTTAATTATGGCTTTTTTCTCTGTGTACTCACACTTAAATGTAACTAACCGTACTTGCCGGATCATTCGGTTGAAAACAGAATTTTCTATCCGACATCAAAAAAATATGAAATTTACAAAGAAAATAGATTCAAACAACAAATAAGGAATAAAAATTAACAAATAAATGCAAAAATCTAGAATAAAATAAATAAAACACATTAAATAGATGATAAATAGTTAATGTCGTTTACGGTATTCTAAAAGTGCACTTTTTAACTATGGCACATTACAGCTACAGCACATTTACGTTTACAGTTCGGTAAACCGCCCTTAAGGCGTTCCTCAAAATTAGATAAATAATTCAGCGTTTTGTAAGTTTCAGTCCACACTGATGAACATGCACATAAAGCACTGCACAAAATTAAAACAGTAAATTGGTGCTCGAATACCTCGCCAACGGTCCAATAGAAAATTATAAATTTTTGAGTTTATAAACACAATTTTATTGTATTGTATTGTATTGTATTGTATTGTATTGTATTGTATTGTATTGTATTGTATTGTATTGTATTGTATTGTATTGTATTGTATTGTATTGTATTGTATTGTATTTATTTAATTTGGCTTTCTAATACAACAAGACATAATATCTTATAAATGACAGCATTAGAATCAGACAAGTTGTACAGTAATAATAAATTAAATTGTGGTTAAAAGAATTAAAAAATAAAAAAAATTTTTAAATATAAAAATAAATATAAAAATAAATGTATAAAAAAATAATAAAATAAAAAAAATTGATTTACATAATAAATAATACAAGAAATGAAATGAAATGAAAATGAAAATCAAAAGAAATGAAATAAAATAAAAAAGATTTGTGAAATTGACGTAAATTAACGTTTTTTTTTTGAGATTTTTGAATTTTAATTGTTGCAGTCCTTGGGGTAGGTCGAAGGGATGGGATTCACACCCAGAATAAAGAGTTCGTCAGCGCATAGCCGGTGCTGATTCGACCTAGTGCCACTGGCGTCCTACGCAACAAAACAAACAAAAAACGACTTTATATATTGCTTATTTTTTTTAATATTTTGACTTAAATTAATTACTAAGCTTGTTTTTTAAGAGGTTAGCTACTTTTTACAGAAAATTTCACAAATTTGTGTTTCAAATTTGGGAAAATATCAAACTGTTCTCAATTTTCAAATAGAAAAATAAGCTTTTTGCTAAATTGAATATTTGAAATAATTTTGTGAACTGATTTTTATTAATTTGATACTGTTCACTGTTCGTATACTAGATTTAGTTTTAAATTTCAGAATAATATCGTGATGTATCGGTCTTAAAATATGGAATTTCATAGTTTAGAAGTTATGACTTTCGTCCTAAACCATGTATAATAGACCGACTCACCTTATATGGAGAGAAAACAAGCAAAAAAAGTGCACCCCTCAAAATAAACCTTGATTGTTTTATGATGATTCCCAAAATATTTTGGGTCTAGGAATGAGATCTCACGAGCTGGACCGTTTTTAAAAAAGGTATTTTTTTTAGTTTTCGGCAGAATTATGGTATTAAGCTAAAGCCAATATATGACGCGCAAAATAGAAAGGGACCTAAGGATAGAAAGGGACCTAAGGTCAGGAGAGCATGGGATCGCTCTCATTCGATGCTCAGATGTTGTCCACAAAAAAAAAAAAAAATTGATTTTTTCCCTTAGGTCCCTTTCTCTATACGCTATGGTTTTTTTTGAGGCGCGTCCAGCGGTATATATAACATGTTCAATCATTCCTAGAAATGTCCTGTTTGCATGGATATTCTACAAAAAAAAAACAAGTTTTTGACTCTTTTATATGTAGTATTTTGTGATTTAAATGTCAATCTTACATATCTTAATCTCTAGTCGATTTAAGTGAACACGTGTTTCAGGTTTTTTTTTGAAATTCGCGTTTTATCAGAAATTCAATATGGTGGAGAAAATATGTTTAAAATAGAGCAATATGGATATAAAAACTTTCCTTTTGATAAGTAAATAATCGCTAAGTGGATATAGTTTTGAATTTTGCTAATTTAATACATTTTTCACGGTGCTCTGGCCCAAATTTGGAGTTACCCCAATTCAATAAAAAAATTTTATGAAATTTTTTGTAGGTTTATTATTAAGTAAAATATTTTATTAAAATACGCGTGCGTGTCTGTAATTTTTTTTAAAAAAATTTAAATATATGCTGACCCTAAATAAAATTTTATAATAATTTTTTTTTCGCGAAAAAAAGATATTCCGCCAAAAAAAGCGCGTGTTGGGTTTTTTTCTGTTAAGTTACATTTTTATCCTTACATCTACTAGAAACTGAATTAAAATTATTGTTAAAATTTTATAAAAAAATTTTTCCCGAAAAAAAGATATTCCGCCAAAAAAAGCGCGTGCTGGATTTTTTTCTATTAAGTTGCATTTTTATCTTACATCAACTAGATACTGAATTCAAATGCAGATTGCAGTAACTTCAAAATTTTAACAAAATTTGGTCCACAGCATCACGCAAAATATATGAAATTTGCAAAATTTCGAACTATATCCACTTTGCGATGATTTATTTATTCAAAGAAAAAATCTGGTATCCATATTGCCCTATTTAGAACACATTTTTTGCTCCACATTGAATTTCTGATAAAACGCGAAAAATCGCGAATTTCAAAAAATTTTGAAACACGTGTTCACTTAAATCGACTACAGATTATGATATGTAAGTTTGAAATTTCAATAAGAAACCTCTCCGTACAAAAGTCAAAAAACATTTTTTTTATAGAATATCTTTGAAAATAGGACATGTCTGAATACGCCTCAAAAAAAGCTTTCATATGATACCCATATTGAGTATGTTGCCCACAGCTAAAATGCAAATTTCTTACAAAAACTAAAAAAAAGACCTCGTGAGATCTCATTGCTAGACCCGAAATATTTTAGGAATCATCATAAAACAAACCAAGGTTTGTTTTGAGGGGGGTACTTTTTTACTCTTTTTCGTGAGTCGGTCTAATGTACAATCATGATGAGACTTTTTCGTTTTGTTTCATAAGGCTATAAATCTTATTCCCAGAGATCGGTAATGATATTTGTTGTTTTCATAAAGTCGTTCCGAGTACCAGAGATTAATTTAAACTCATTTCTCAATACTGTTGTAATATTTTTGATGATGATTTTCAATAAAATATGACGATAGTATTTCGGAGCTATTATATCGGAACCGCGAAATCCCATATTTTACGCCAGATACATCACGATTTTTTACCTGAAATGTAAAAACAAATCTTGTATATGAACAGTGAAGATGATCGGATATCAAATTAATAAAAATCAGTTAATAAAACATTTTCAAATTTTTATTTTGCAAAAAAGGTTATTTTTATACCCTACACCACTACAGTATCAGGGTATAATAAGTTTGTGCTGATACTTGTAACACCAAAAAATATTGGACCTAGACCCACCTTATAGTATGCCGATCGACTCAGTCCTATGTCCATCTATCCGTCTGTTTGTCTAATCATTCCTGTGCGCACTCTACAGGTCGCAAATATTAAGATATTTTGATGAAATTTGGAAAATCGACCTATGTCGGCCCAAGGACGAAGCCGAGTGATTTTGGTTAAAATCGGTCCATGTTTAGACCCAGTGCCCATATAAGGGTCCCCCCAAAATTGGCTTGGTTACACGCTGCAGGTCGCAAATAATTTTGATGAAATTTGATATACCGACCTATATCGGCCCAAGGACGAAACCTATTGATTTTGGTTAAAATCGGTCCATGTTTAGACCTAGTGCCGATATAAGGGTCCCTCCCAAAATTGGCTTTTTTACACGTTGCAGGTCGGAAATTAAGAACAGATTGGTATTTTCTCAAAATTTTAAGACAAATTTGTAAAATTTTTGGTGAAAAGTAGCTAACATCTTAAAAAACAAGCTTAATAATAAATTTAAATCAAAATACTGAAATTATTCTCAATATATGGATACTCTTTTTTAGTATTCTCTCTGAGTGCGCTATAATTTTGAACCACGCGTTTGGAGCTTAGTTGGCCTTATTGCCAATTTTTTTTTCAAGGTTAGGGAAATAAGTAAGTAAATATATTTTTAAATTGCCAATCAATTGTGTTTATAAACCCAAAAAATTTATAATTTTCTGTTGAGTCGTTGCCGAGATATTCATTTATAATTTTGAGCAGTAGTTTATTTTTAAGATCCTAATTGATTTTCAACAATATTTTTTTAGACCCACGTACAAATGATTGGTTCCTGATTAAATCGCCAGTACCACTTCTTACCATACTTATTTTATATTTAGTTTTTGTGTTATCATGGGGACCTAAATTTATGAATGATCGAAAACCGTTCGTAATGAAAAACACATTGATGGTGTATAATTTATTTCAAGTGTTAATAAGTGTGTGGATGGTATATGAGGTAATATCGAGAATGCTACAATATATCAATCAGAGTCCCAAGCCAACTGGCTTCAAATCGGCACCGCCTGTAATTGTTTAGCGGAGCATACACGAAGGATTATTGAGTTTGGAAACAAAAAATATCAAAAAAATTTTGATAACATGTATTGCACGAATGTCAACACAACAAAAACATTAACAAATGAACATTTGTAAAAAAATGTGCATTTTTTCACGAATGTTTCTTCATGTATACTCCGCTTTACTAAGTTGTAGTGCGCCGCCGCACTAAGAAAAAATTTGTTTTTTTATAGATTTTTTTCAACAAAATCTTTTTGTAAAAATAAAACTGCAATTTCTTAAAAAATATTTGATTTAGCCGCTGCCGAACTTTAGTCGTTCCAGCCGCCGGTGCCGCCGAAAACTTAGGGTTGGCTTGGTATTCTGGTTTCAATATTTATTAAATTAACATTTATTTACAGGGTTTTGTGATCTGGCAAACTTATAGTTGGCGTTGCCAACCCGTAGATCGCTCCAGATCTCCTATGGCATACAGAGTAAGTCTCCCTTACCGAGTGTCAAATGCAATAAAATATGCAATAAAATTTAAAAAGCAACAAAAAAATTGTTTTTGTTGTTGTTTTTTTGTGTGTAATTTTAAAGTTTCATTGCATATTTTGTTGCATTTAAAGGCACGGGGCTAAAATTCTTGACATACACAGAAAACAGAATCATTGTGACGATCGAATTTCTTGCCAACATATTTTTATAAAAAATTTTTTTAAAAAGGTAATTTTGGTCACCATATTATAATTAAGTTTAAAACAAACAATTTTTAATTGTTTTTTAATAAGGTTGTTCACAAGGGGTGTGCTATTTGTTGTATCGTTGCATCGTCCTAACAAAAAACGGAGTTGTTAAAAATTAAATTAATAAAATACAACATTTGAGAATAGCACGATACAACATTTCTACGTATGTTTATTGTCTTATATTTGAGTGTGCTAACAGATAGAAAATCCAATAGAAAACCGTTGTTTAACTCAAATAAAAACTTTAACAACTCTGTTTTTTGTTAGGACGATACAAAGATACAACAGATAGCACACGCTTGTGAATACCTATAATGCATTTAAAGCTAAAATTGCTGAAACTTTTGAAAAAATATTGTTTTAAAAAACAAAAATAAACACAGCATCGGGTCACAATTTATTTTTTAAATTTCAAAAAAACTATCTTTGAATTCTTCTTGTTTTGTCCAGATACCATTTCTTGGACGTTTTTTTGAGCGACACTCTGTCATATATAGGTATAAAAGACAATGGGTGTGTTTGGTTACTTTTCCGGTATAGTCCAGTAAAAATTACTCAGTAACAAATTTACAGAGAGTAAGGCAAAATTTACTCTCATAAAGAAAAATATCTAAAAATGTACGCAAACCGAAAAATTGTAAGAATTAACAAAATACTGCTGCCAACTTCTTTCCTAAAAATATCGCTAAATCAAACCAAAAAATCACTAGATAATAGCTAAATTATAAAAAAATTAAAAAAGTTAGCGATAAATCGCTAAATTTCACAAACTTTTCAGGTTCTGTTGAAAAATTTCACAAAAATAGCCATATTTTTCAAACTTCTTAAAAAATTATCGATACATCGCCAAATTTTTCGAACTTTTAAGTTTTCCATAAAAATTTTGCGATAATTTGCTGAACAGTAATGATTCAAAAATTCTATCAAGGAAATAAATCTAAAAAAATGCTAAGAAAATGTCAAGACTGACTTAAAAAAATCGATAGTTTTCCCGCTAATAGCCAAGTTATATTTTATCCCGCTAGATTTGGCGAGAAAATAGATAAATTGGCAACAGTTATTAAAATAGCTGATTGCGAAATAAACCTATTAAACTTATTGGATTAATAAATAAAACCTCCATTAAAAAAAAAGTTAGTACAAAAATTAGTAAAAGCGTTTCCAATTTTTTATCCCGAGTAAAAATACTTATATATTGTTATATATAATGTGATTGGGTTATATCTGACGGTGAATGGAGTCACATTAAGACACATATCATTATATACAACTACATCTGATATTATTTTTTCAATGAATTTTTTGTACGTTAATTGATGTTATTACATATCCCCACATCTGACTCCATATATAACTACATAAGCCATATAAAACTAATCAAAATATATGTAGTGACCGATATGATTATATATGGTTCGATACTAAGTTATATAACACTGTATGTATCGTCATACTAAAAATATATTCTTGTAATTTTATATAACTTTCTATATGATCTCATACAAATTAATATAAATTAATGGGGTCATTTTGTAACTCGAATGAAAAACGTTTTTTCGTTTTCGTTTGAAACGTAATCGAAAATATTTGATATTTTTGCGAGTTATTATTGCCAGACAAAAAAATAATATTTGTGACATATCCCGGGTAAAAAAGTGTATATAAAATTATATGTGAATGGATATATTTGCAATATGTAACTGGATATAATTTCATCCGAAAAATGGTTATATTAAATTGTATCAAATCAGATATAATTGTATTTACAAGGATACAAAGTTATATAAAATGATAAACTTATATCCGAATTTTGTCCCGATCAAATTGGATATAAGTTAATACAATACGATTAAATTTATATGATAAAAAAACTTTGTATTGGAGGGTAGCAGGATTTCGGGTCCTACATACTCAGCGGTGTGATGAAAATCGAAAACGAACAGTTTTTTAATCTAGAACAGTGGTCGGCATCCATAGCCACCAGCAGTGTTACCGTTGTGCGACTAAAGTTGCAATTTGCAACCTTTTTGACGGCCTTTGACTTTATGTGCGACTTTTTCAAACTAGCCTAATTTTGCAACTTTTCCTAACTTTGTGCGACTTTTTCCCCCTTTTTTGTAAAGTCAGTAATAAAATAATTATATAAAATGATATTTAATTAGATCTAACAGATCAGGTCAAATCTAACCTTTTTCACACGTGTAGACTAAATTTTAGCAAGCTGCTAAATATGCATATGGACAATTTAAGTAAAAAATTTAGGCTAAATTCAAGAGAAATTTTACTTGGTGTAAAAAATTTCTAGTAAAATATCGCTTAAAATGTGGATTTTTGGACACTCCGGATCCAACCCAAAATATCACCATATTTATTATTGAGAGTTGTAGATTATAAAGACACTTTTGCACGCGAGAAAAAACTACTGGAGATATAGCAAAATACACTTCGAAATATCTCTATTGTGAATGATTTAAGCAAATTATAGGTGTTTTTTGCTCTATCTCTAGCAGTTTTCTTTCGTGTGTAAATGTCGTTTAAGGAGAAATTTATAGGTACGGAGGGACGAATTTTTGGCCACTGTGCTGTATGTCGCTTAGCTTCCGAGAAATAAGGTATTTTCTGATTATGAAATTAAAAATATGGGAAATAGCGCCACGCATATGTGACCCTGATAGCAGAGACATGAAAATATAATAAAGGAATTCAAAGTTTAAGTGTTAATGTTTTAGAATACACAGAGAGAATTCCTTGGACGAGTTTTAATGAAATTTTTTTGAAGTGTTCTTCACAATAGGAATGAAAACTTTTTTAAACTCTTCGAAAAAGCTTCATAGTTTTAATGAAAATATTTTTAATGGAACTTTTTAATTTTTAATAAATAATATGAAATTTTTCATTAACTTTTATGAAAAATTGCTTTAATTTAATGAAAAGTTTCAATGGATGAATTCCAGTGACAACTCATAGATCTAATGCAAAAATTCATTGATATCATGCAGATAATTCTCTCAGTGTAGTAAGATTTTTGAAGTTTAATCCATAGAAAAATGACAAATTTACGACAAATGCTAATTTAAAACTTAATATAGCGCACTGTGAGTTCCATCAATGATTTAAAAACAAATATTATTTGAACCAACTAGCAAAATTTTAAAATTAACCCAATAAACCAAAGAACGATATGATAGCGAAATCGCTATCACCTTAAATATCCGAAAACGATATCATATTCCAATAAGATTATAATATCGTTTTCGATAAGGTATAATCATAAAGAGTTCTTCAAAATATTCATTATTTACAAAAATTCAAACAGTTTGCAGAAACAAATAAAATTTATAAAAACTTACAATTTTTACTTCGTTTGGCTATTTATACTACTTGTTATTGGACAATTATAGTTGGAAAATCTAGTTGAGTTCGACTTATCTTCTGAATATGAAGATTTCATTACGGCTATCAATTTTTCATTACGGCTTCATTTTAGCTCATTTTAAAAAAATTCCGGTTTTGCTATCATTTTCGATATCGAAATCGCCTGGAATAACGATAGTGTTTCGAAGCTGGACCAGATTTTGGCGATTTTACTATCATTATTCCAGGGAATTTCGGTAGCGAAAACAATATCATAATTCCTTGGAAATATGATATCGTCACTGGTGATACGTTCCTTGGAAATATGATATCGTATCACAAGTGATTATCATATATGATAATAAATATGACCTAGGTGATGTCGTTTCGATATCGTGACGATATCGTTTGGTTTATTGGGAAGAAACACAGATTACTAAAAACTAGCTTTCAAAATTAGTTCAAATACGAATGAAATTAATAGCTACGCAAAATTGGAATTATAAAAAATATTAGTTTAATCCTAAATTTTAAGACAAAATAACATAAAAATTAGTTCGATGGATAAGAACGCATTTTTAATGAAAATTAATTTAACCAATAAGTTAAAAGTCAAAACTTGTGACTCGATGCTAACAACTCCGAATTTGCTAGATACCGAAATAGAAGACTGAGTTCCCATTAATGAACTTGTAAAAAACACAGAAACAAATTTTCAAAATGATAAATTTTTCGCTGGATTTCTTATTTTTTTGTTTAAATTTAAAAACCGTTAAAAAAATAGTGCTACTTTTTTTTGAAAAATGACTTTTTTGTGCGACTTTATTTTGAAAAAACGACTTTTTGTGCTACTTTTTCAAAATTCTTAGCGGTAACCCTGGCCACCAGTGGCCGATCATAATCGGCTTTTCACATGCACACAACACGAATGGCAACAAAACTATCAACTAAAAGCGTAAAATTTGTTTAGTAGCATGGTAGCATTCAACAAAGCAGGTTGACGTCGCTTTGTTTAAGAAATTTTAGAAAAATATTACACTCTTAAAATTTTACAAGAACAGGAAATTTATTATGAATTATTTTTATTTCTTTAGTTCATTAAAATTTACTAACTAATGGAATACTTTTTAAGAATAAATAATTTATATACAAAAAAAACACATATTTTTTAAATAATGTGTATAATAAAATTTATTATGAATTATTTAAAAAAATTAAATTACTATAAATTATTTTTTTTTATTTCTTTAATTCATTCATGCATTCATTATTACATTTCTTCATTAATTCATGTTCTTAATATACAAATATAAATTTAAAAATGATAAACTAATTTCTCACAGTGAAGAAACACAATACATTCACATTCTCTCTTTGTGCCGACCACCAAGGTTGCCAATTTAGCCATTTTCCGGCTAGATCTAGGCATTTTAATTTCATCTAGCCATAAAAAAAATGGCTAGGTTGGATCTAGCTGGAAGAGTTAGCCATTTTATTTTGCCCTAGCCATTTTTTCTTTTAATGTTTTACAGTTAATTTCATATAAAAGTGCTTGAATTTTTATGATTTTCAAAATTTTAGTACAAAATTTTCAATTTTTAAAACTTTTATTTGGGTTCACAGACACATGTAATTTTTACATTCGATTTAAAATCATGTGTTTTGTAAAATTTGAATGAAAATATTTTAGAAATTCGAAAAACATTAAAATTTAAAGGCTACTTTCGTGTTAGAACTCTTCATTATCACTGAATTATATTCAAATTATTGGGTTTTTGCATTATTTTTCAATTTTAGCCATTTCTAGCCATTTTTTTCTCCGTAATCTAGCCATTTTTTCAGTTCAAGTGTTGGCAACCTTGCCGACCACTGATATAGACAGTGGTGTCAGATGTGACGATTTTACGTCATTTTGACGATTTTTTTAGACAAAATTTTACAAATGACGATCGACGATTTTTGAATAAAAATTCAACATGTTTTGACGATTTAGGAAATTGCTTTCTTTTTAACGAATTTTAAGCAAAATTATACAGAAAAGCGTTAAAAAAACGCAAATTGTTCTTTTCGAATCGTCTTTTTGGAATTCGCAATACTCGTCGGTTCTGAGTGGAAAAATGTGTTCGTGGTTGAAAACAATTAACAAACAAAAGTTGGAGCTAGATTAATTTTTAATTTACACAGCTTTACAAAATTAATTTTTTGCAGGGATTTAAACTTTCATACATTTAGGCAAGCTGGTTATAAATCTGTTTTTCAAATGTCTCAATTACGTCATATCTTTTTAGAAAATCAATGTTAAAAATCCTGAAATACACTGTATTTGGCTTATGTCTGAAAGTTTTAAGAACAGAGTTCGGAATCGCGAACTTAAAGTCTATATAAATTATTTATGATGATTTTAACCGCATAACACACGATGAGGTGTTTTATCTATAATTAATTATAGCATAAATACCACCTTTTTACAGATGAAGCAAAAATAACATCTAGTTATACATATATAATTCGAATTTATAAGAGCTGTAATATAGAGATAAGCATTTAAAATGAATTTCAAATAAAAAAAAAATGGAACTAGTGTTTTTATGATATTTAACTGATGACGATTTCTTGACGATTTTTTATAAAATTGTTGACGATTTTGACGATTTATTATTACATTTTTGACGATTTTTGACCAAAAAGATCTGACACCACTGGATATAGATGTGTTTACTAGCTACAATGTATTCGATTATTGGTGACATGCCATAACGCCATAACCGTAACCGTAGATACCAATTAAAAATTTTTCCCGCTAGAGGCGAAATAAAATCGCTAGTTCTGACTAGAAAATCACCGTTTTGGGAATACTGAAGAAACAGCTTTTTATATTTTACAATTGTTTGAAGGTTTCATTAATTTATATTTGGAAATAATTTTATTGTGATGTTTTGTAAAAAAAAATGGATCTTACAAAATTAACGAAATATTCCTCAGCCCTTATTTTAGAAGCACAAACCAAAAAAAAGATTAATATTTATCAAAACGTCAAATTTTTAGGATCAGATGTTTACTATGTTGCTGTCGTTTTCAAAAAAATTAAGTAGCTGACTACACGACTACAATTGCAGCCAGCAGCATTTGTAGTCGTGTAGTCGAGTAGCCGCAGTCGTCTATATGTTTAATGCATTACAATGAACGAAATGTTTGAAATTTTTTTCGGTAAACGAAAATATGTTATTTTTGTTAAAAAAAGGACAGTCGTTGTGTTTCGCCATCTATGAACCGAGTTTAATTATATATACCATACATGGGCAAATGCGGCCCGTCAGCCAATTTCGTGCGGCCCTTCATTAATTTTAAAACAATAAAAAAAAAATTTTTTTAATTAAAAAAAATATTAATTAAATAAAAAAAAAAATAAAATTAGAATTTAAATCAACAAATATCGACTTTTTTGCACAGACGTCCTATAAAACTTTTTGAAGTATTTTCGCCTCCAATATACGAATATTAAGTGGAAAATTCCTTCTTCTTTATTTAAACCTTAAGCCTGAGAAAAATACTTTATGGCTCAATATGACGTAGAAATACTCTCTAATTTTTTATGAGTTTGAATTCAAAAAATTTACCTTTCATTTAAGGAAATGTTTAAGGCTGTTCTACTGGCCTCGTAAGGATCTCTAAAATCTACTTGTGAGAATTGGCCTTCAAGCACTTAAATTTGGTAAAACACTTAGACACAATAAAATTTTATTTATACACTAACGGAAATAAACCTGGGAAAATAGCAAAACAATTAGTAGCTTTTTCTGCTATTTTTACAGGTTTATTATTTAAAAGTAACTTTGCAGGTAATTTTTGCAGGTTTTTGCTAAATGTTAGTAAGATTATAAGAGCCAAAATAAACTCTTAAACATACTAATAGTCATCCTGTTAAAATCAATAGAAATATTGGTGAAAAATAGTAGACTGCTCATTTCGCAAATAGATTTTTATTCTCTTAAAATAATTAAAAATTTTTGGAGTTTTTTGATTCTACTAATATTTAGCAAAATTGGTTGCTGATTCTAGCAGAGTAAATTTTAATTTCAATTAACTAAAATTTAGCTCAAATAAAACTAAAATTCCATATATTTAACAGCTTTATTTTTGCTATTCTTATGTTAGCAAAGAAAATCTGCTTATTTTAGCAGTTTTCTATTCAAGGTAATTTTTAACTAATTTTTAGCAGCTTTAGCAAAACTTTTTACAGACTCTTTTCTATTAGTGTACTTAACCTGAACAACCACTCCGCTTTTGACGGGATTATACCGCTTTTTAAAGCGGTATAATCGAATTTTTATCTCGCTTTTAAAGCAAACAATTCCGCCTTACCCCAATTTTTTAATATGATATTAAACTTTTGAATAAAGTTTTTATAATTAATTTTTTATAGAGCTCTCAGCCAACAAACGAGCCCAAAAATGAATCAGAAAAGTGCTCAAATATATTATTAAACTTTCACTTGTAATAAACTGGTGCATCCAAAAAAGCCTTCTTTTTGATTCAAAAATGGCTCAAAGAAATATTTTAAAAAATTCCTTGGGCTAAAAAATTAATCTTTTTTGAGTCATTTTTGAATTGTTGACAAAATATTCAAATTTATTTACAATTCTGGGTCGTTTCTGAATCATTTTTGGATTTAAAAATTTGCCTCAAATTGTTGTGGCTTTCATGATTCGTTTTACTAAGAGTAATATTTTCATCCAAAAAATGCGTAATTTTTGAGAAAGAAGTTTAAAATATAAAAAAAATATGTGCTTTGCTTGAATAATTTTCTTTTGACTTACTAAATAAGAACCCTCATAAAAGTATCAAAATTTTCTGCCGGGGTTATTAGTCAAGGGATCAAAATCCAATAAGCAAATTTAAAAATATTTGAAAAATTGGTAAAAACCTTAAACCAAATTTTTTGAAATAACGAAAACTATATTTTCGAAGATTAATTCGACAAAGTTTTTTGATTTCAGATTCGTATTATGGAGGGCAAAATATTTTAAAAACATTTATTTAGTCTGTGCCTTATATTTTTAAATATATTTGGATCAAAAATATTAAAAAACGAGTAAAAAGGTTAAAGTCGGGCATGCCGACTATACAATACCCTACACCAGTTTGGTGTATTGTTTGGATCCGAAATTCGAATGGGTTAAAATGGGGCTTATGTCAAAATTTTCTATAATGTGAGTCAGCGCACCAAATTTCATTAAAATATCTTAATATTTGCGACCTGCAGTTTTTGGGCACTAGTTCTAAACAGTAAACAGTATAATTTTGGTAGGACCCTTATATGGGCACTAGGTCTAAACATGGACCGATGTTCACCAAAATCAATAGGCTGCGTTATTGGGCCAATATAGGTCTGTGTACCAAATTTCGTCAAAATATCTTAATATTTACGACCTGCAGCGTATAAACAGTATAATTTTGGTAGGACCCTTATATGGGCACTAGGTCTAAACATGGACCGATGTTCACCAAAATCAATAGGCTGCATTACTGGGCCAATATAGGTCTGTGTACCAAATTTCATCAAAATATCTTAATATTTACGACCTGCAGCATATAAACAGTATAATTTTGGTAGGACCCTTATATGGGCACTAGGTCTAAACATGGACCGATGTTCAAAAAAATCAAACTTGTTCGTCCTTGGGCCAACATAGGTCTGCGTACCAAATTTCATCAAAATATCTTAATAGGTGCGACCTGTAGAGTGCGCACAAGATTGCATGGACAGACAGACAGACGGACGGACGGACGGTCGGACGGACAGACGGACATCGTTAAATCGAAATAAAAAAAAATTCTGAACCGATCGGTATACTATAAGGTGGGTCTACGACCAATATTTTTTGGTGTTACAAACATCAGCACAAACTTATAATACCCTGACCACATAGTGGTGTAGGGTATAAATACAAAAATATAAAAGATTTTGATGTACTTCTCCGCAACATTGACTCATAAAGTATTTTCCTGGGTGAGGGGATAAAAAAGAAAGACCCACAACTCGAAGGCTATTCAGTGGACCGTTTTTGACTTTACATCCGGGCTTAGGAAACCAAAATACTCCAAAAAAGATTTTAGCAGAAGGCTGTACAAAAAATTCATTTTTGTCGAGTAATGTATTAATTGGTGCGGCCCTCGGTAAGTTTGTGAAATCCTAAATTTGGCCCGTCAAGCCATTTGTGTGCCCATACCTGATATATACCTTTATCGCCATGCTGAATAGCACAATAACATTTTTAACTACAACTTTGCCAAGAATTCTAAAACGAGTTTTTCTTTCAAAATCTCATTTTTAAATTATTTTCTATTTTATTTCTATATTCTAATTGCACATAAATAAGTATGAGAAAATTATACAGAAATTTCTTTCAGTGCATTGAGAGAGGGAAAGTTACATCTCACCCAAACAAGCACAAAACTAAGGTTGTATGCGTTTGCCGATCCCTGATCTAGAATAATTAGTTTCGCAAAAATCAAATTGGCTTCAAATTATTATTTATCGTTTTATTTGACGCCGGACATCTAAATTAGGAAATAACAAATAATTGGTATTTTACAGATCGTAAAATATTTACCATTGAAAATCAGATCGTTTTCTATATTTATCACATGCCTGACTATCAGCCAGAGCTATTGTTGATAATGAGTAACTATTAAAGACGTTAATGTATAAATCCGTTATTCTTTAAAGACTAGATAATTTTTTATGAAATATGGGAATTTTCTTTGGACTTAGAAATTTTTTTTAAATGTGTTAAGCTTTTTTTTGTATTTTAAATAAAATTTTAATGGCTAGCCCGGCCATAGTTATCGATTTATGGAGCTGAAGATGATCTACAACAATATCCAATGGTTACTTCTCCACTCAAAACTTATCGGACCAGAACAAAATATATATATCGTTGGAAAGGTACTTGAAATACATTTTCAATGATATGCAACATGCCTAGATTTATAAACCCATTACGAGCCGGGCCATGATTTTAAATGTTAATTTTGTTAAATTAGATTTTTTAAATTAAAAAAAAACTTTTAGAAGTAAAAAAAGCTCAGAAAATATTAATTTATATTATATTAATCTTATTAATATACTAATCTTTAATATATTAGTTAATCTCGAACTTGGTTCTGATATTAACTAATATATCGTCGGCTTGCCTGCACGAAGTGCTGTTTTTGGTTTTAACAGGTTTAAGCGAAAAAACTGATTTATATTATCCTTTTAAGATATTTTATTGACATCATATGCCCTAATGATTCACGACCTTATTTACTACAATCATTATGAAGGCATATGATGTCAATGAAATATATTAAGAGGATAATATAAATCAGTTTTTTCGCCCTCCTGAAAACCTGTTAAAGAACACATAACACTACTTGCAGGCAAGCCGACGATATTGTATATAAAAAATAAAATTAAAAATATTTTTCGTATATATTTATATTAGAGGCTACGGTCAGAACCGGTCGACCGGGTAGACCGAAAGACCGGGTAGACCGGGTTTTAAAACCGGTCGACCGGTCTTAACGGTCTACCCGGTCTTTACGGTCTAGACCGGTCGACCGGACGACCGGGTATTAATACTATTTACAAAAGGCAGGTTTTTGGTACTTTTTAGCATAATATACTACAAAATATAAAAATTGCTAAAATTATGTAAATTTTATATAAAAAAAATCGATAAATTTTTGAAAAATCAGCAAAATTTTGAAAAATCGATAAAATTTTGAAAAATCGATAAAATTTTTAAAAATCGATAAAATTTTAAAAAATCGATAAATTTTTAAAAAATCGATAAATTTTTGAAAAATCGATATATTGAAAAATTTTACAAAAAACCGATAAACTTTCAAAAATACCAATAAATTTTATAAAAATTGATAAATTTGTAAAAATCAATTCATTCATGGATATATTTATAATAATGTATAACAAAATAATGCGTATTTCGTATTATATTTATACACACAAAAAAATATTGTTAAACTTTTTTCAATTAAAACGATTTATTAAATTATTTCAAAAGGTGTCAATTAAAAATTAATCCAATAGATTAAATAATTGCTCAAAACTGCAATTTGCTTGCCATTTTTTTATTATATCACTCAAAAGCATTTCAGCATATTGTTGTTGTTTTTCGTTTGTTTTATTTATGTGGTTGCTTTTATAAATGTTTATGTATTAGTAACAGATATTTTAAAATTATTTTTATAAAATTTTAAAAATTCTCGTTAAGTTTATTATTTTATTTAGTTATATATTTTCATTTTGCATTTTAAATTTGAATATTCATTTATTCTAAAACATTATTGTAAACAAATAATGTAACTTTTGAAATTTTGTTTAATAAAATCAATATTTTAGTTAAACAAAAAAATCGCAAAAAATAAATTAAAAATTATTTTAAATAATATTTTATTTAGTTTTCACCACAAACAATTTTTTTAATTTTAAAAAAAATTTTGACAGAGTCCTTGTGCCTCAGAAGAAAAACGAAAACTAATTTCTGCGAGAGAATTTTTCATATAAGTATAAATAAATAAATCTATCAAATGAATGAAAATTGCATGCGGCTTTTATTTTAATAAAATTCAATGTTATGAAATTCAAGCTAAAAATAAAGAAATATATTTTTTTATAGTTGGCATGACAACTACCACTTTATCCAGCTGATTTGAGTCTTATTTAGAATTTATACAATATTGATCAATTTTTAATCCAATGGATTAATTTTTAATCAAATGCATATAATATGATATTTAGAAGGTATACGATATTGATCAATTTTTAATCCAACGAATTAATTTTTAATCAAATATATATAAAAAAAACTAATAAAAATCCTAATCAAATGTATCACTATTTTATTGAAAATTTATTCAATTAAAGAGCTACAAATTTGTAATTGAATGAACAATTTTTGTGATTGGAGGAATTTCAACGATAAAATTGATTGAAAAGGTGGTTTTCATGATTGAATTTAGTTTTTATTTTTTTGTGTGATATGAGAGACCCACGGTCTTTTTCGGTCCCATGCACGGCGTTTTTTTCTCCTGGGTCTCTATAGGCTAAACTTTTGGGAAAATAATCTACACGTAATTCTGACTTAGAGCTGTAAACTTTTTTTCAACGTGTGGAACAAAAATATTCAGAAACAGGCTCTTGAATTCAGAAAGTCTTGTAGTTTTCATACATTTATATGAAACTGCGACGGTCTTTTTCGGTCCCATGAACGGCGTTTTTTTTGTTCGGGGTCCTTATAGGCTAAAATTTTTCAGAAATAATCCAGACATAATTCTGACTTAGAACTGTAAACTTTTTTTCAATGTATGGAGCAAAAATATTCCGAAACTGGTTCTTGAATTCAGAAAGTCCTGCACTTTGCATACATTTATATGAAAATGCCACGGTCTTTTTCGGTCCCATGTACGACGTTTTTTTGTTCGGGGTCGTAATGGGCTAAAATTTTGCAGAAATAATCTAGACGTAATTCTGACTTAGAACTGTAAACTTTTTTTCAATGTGTGGAGCAAAAATATTCCGAAACTGGTTCTTGAATTCAGAAAGTCCTGCACTTTGCATACATTTATATGAAAATGCCACGGTCTTTTTCGGTCCCATGTACGGCGTTTCTTTGTTTGGGGTCGTTATGGGCTAAAATTTTGCAGAAATAATCCAGACGTAATTCTGACTTAGAACTGTACATTTTTTTCAATGTGTGGAGCAAAAATATTCCGAAACTGGCTCTTGAATTCTGAAAGTCCTGCACTTTACATACATTTATATGAAAATGCGACGGTCTTTTTCGGTCCCATGTACGGCGTTTTTTTGTTTGGGGTCGTTATGGGCTAAAATTTTGCAGAAATAATCTAGACTTAATTCTGACTTAGAACCGTAAACTTTTTTTCAATGTATGGAACAAAAATATTCCGAAACTAGCTCTTGAATTCTGAAAGGCCTGCACTTTTCATACATTTATATGAAAATGCGACGTCTTTTTCCGTCCCATGTATGGAGTTTTTTTGTTGTGGGTTAACATTTTGCAAAAATAATCTAGACGTAATTCTGACTTTGTTGTTCCAAAACTGTTATCCGTTTTCATTTATCTGATGATTATTTCAAGATACGGGCGATAAACCAAATAAAAGCCCTTTTCTCTCTAGGAGGCTTAGTTTTCGAGAAAAACGTGATCTTAAAATCCAGCGATGTAAGTCGAAATTTAGTTTCGGTATCGGGGTATTATGGGCGGGTTTTGACTTCTGGTGTAAACATTTTTTCTCTAGCTCTCTTAGTTTTCGAGATATGGACCATCAAAATTTTATTAAAGCGATTTTCGCATTTATTTTTCCACATATAATTCATTATGACTTCCTTGTTGCAAAACTGCTGTTCGTTTTCATTTATCTCACTTAGTTTTCAAGATACGGGCGATATTCCAAATAAAAGCCCTTTTCTCTCTAGGAGGCTTAGTTTTCGAGAAAAACGCGATCTTAAAATCTAGCAATGTAAGTCGAAATTTAGTTTCGGTATCGAGGTATTATGGGCGGGTTTTGACTTCTGGTGTAAACATTTTTCCTCTAGTTCTCTTAGTTTTCGAAATACGCATTATTTTGTTATACATTCCCAGCAAAATCTTTCATTACCAAATAAGTGGTTATATAATAGAAATACATAGCTGCGCACAACTTATTTTTTGGCGTCTAAATTCATTATTTTTGTTTGGCGTGGTCGTTTTTATAAGTAGTCCCGCTTACCCGCTCGCTTACGAAAAAATGAGAAATAAGTAGTTATGAGATTTTGAATAATAAGTGGTTACACACATGCTTACAAAAAGTTGAATTATAAGTGGTTATCCGATTGCTTACTTGATTCTTAAAAATAAGGAGTTAGGCAAATAATATCTTAAGGAAATACATTCAGAAAAATTTAAGTTTTCTCTAGTGTGTAATTTTAGGACTCGTCATAAAAATTTAAACATAAAACTTATTTACATATAATAAAAAAATTTAACTGTGTAAAAAGTACTTATTTAAACTAATACGAGTAAGTCATTATTTTATATTTAGAAACAATGAATACAATAGGCCGTTATAAGGAAGTCATTATTTTATATTATAAAATAATGCAAAAGGTAATGATATATCATTTTTGGTAATGCAGATAGTAATGAGGTGTCATTACCAATATTTTGCTGGGTTATTATAAATATATCCATGAATGAATTGATTTTTACAAATTTATCAATTTTTATAAAATTTATTGGAAGTATTGAAAGTTATCGGTTTTTTGTAAAATTTTTCAATATATCGATTTTTCAAAAATTTATCGATTTTTAAAAATTTATCGATTTTTTAAAATTTTATCGATTTTTAAAAATTTTATCGATTTTTCAAAATTTTATCAATTTTTCAAAATTTTGCTGATTTTTCAAAAATTTATCGATTATTAAAAAATTTATCAATTTTTCAAAAATTTATCAATTTTGCAAAAATTTATCAATTTTTCAAAAATTTATCAATTTTTCAAAAATTTATCAATTTTTTCAAAAATTTATCAATTTTTCAAAAATTTATCAATTTTTTTAAAAATTTATTGATTTTTATAAATTTTTATAAAACATCGATTTTTCATAAAATTTTTTAAAAAAAATTTAAAATTTTTAAAAATTTTCGAATTTTTTATATAAAATTTACATAATTTTAGCAATTTTTATATTTTGTAGTATACCCAGCAAAACCTGGTAATGAACATGTAATGAGTTTTAGGTATTGAAATCTTAAGTGTTCACTAGTTAGCTTTTAATTACTGAACTACTTATATTAACATGGTGATGTCATTGGAGGAAAGTCATTACACTGATGTTACCTGTAAGTAGTTTATCAACTGTTCTATAAATAGATGTTGAATATAAATTTAAAAAAATATAAAAATTTAAAAACCAATAGGAGCTGACACGTATTGATCAGCGAACCCCACGATTGTCAGGCAAACACTCTAACCATTAGACCACGACATCACTATGATTTTTATTGCTTTAACTTATGTACACATTTATTGTGGCAACTGTTATACATGTCTATTTTTCAGAAAACTTATTGTTATTAAATACTGCTTAATGAACATCAACATTTCTATAAATAGATGTTTAATATAAATTACAAAAAAAAAAACAATAATGGAAGCTAACACGAGTTGAGCAGCGATCCTCATGTCTGTCAGGCAAAAACGATAACCACTAGGCTACGCCATAGTTATGGTTTTTAATGATTTAGAACATATATATTGGTTTCAGCTATTGTGAAATAGTAATGTGTGGGGTATAATTATCGGTAACTCATTACATTCAGTTTAAAAGTAATTCAACGGGTAATGAGATATGAGATCTAAGTAATGCATGTAGTAATGACCAGTCATTACCAAGGTTTTGCTGGGTATTATGCTAAAAAGTACCAAAAACCTGCCTTTTGTAAATAGTATTAAAACCCGGTCTACCCGGTCGACCGGTCTAGACCGTAAAGACCGGGTAGACCGTAAAGACCGGTCGACCGGTTTTAAACCCGGTCTGACCGGGTAGACCGGTCGACCGTAAAACCGGGTAATGGGGGGCTCTAATTTATATATAAAATTTTGAACGGTTTTATGAATAATATATTCCTATATATACAATTTGCAATAAAGCAAATACTGATATATGATTTAATATGAGAAAATTTCTAAAAAAATTTATAATATATCATCATATAAAAACATATAAGGTCGCATACAATATTTTATATTATCACATATTTTAATATTAAAAAATATATGTTATATATACCCTTTTTTACTCGGGATGGAATTACAAATTATTTAAATAAAAATTTGTTCATAGAGTTTTCCAAGTCTGTTTAGCCTGATTGGTAAATGGGTAGTTATTTTTAGTTCTAATATTTCTAGGGTCCAGGTATCGAATCCTGTGTGGGCCAATTTTTTTTTATTAATAGTGTTTTTTTATGATATTTTTTTGGACATTTTTTCCTAATAATATGAAACAAATATATTTAAGAAAAATTTTATATTGTACAGAAAATCAACCTAAATAAGAAGAACCTTCCATTAGCGGATAGCAAAGGAGTGCAAGGTATGGTTTGTTAAGATGGCCCTTAAGTTTCGAATTGTCAGTTTTTAGTTTTAAAATCCCTCAGTTTGTTTCATTTGGTCTCAAACGTAGAAGTTTATATATAAATAAAATTTTTTTTAAATCGTGTCTTAGCGCATCTAAAATCAGATATTTCTAAAATTGCCCAAATTTTCACTAATTTGCATATAAATTTAAGTGCTTATGCATAATACTTTGATTTTTTATAACGATTTTTGTGTGAAAAATTTGTTTTATAAGCCGTTTATTTAACTACACTCAAAAAACTAAGTTAGTAGAAAAATTAGTAAAACGTCTTGTATATCAAGTGTACTAGTTTTCAGCAATTTTTTTGCTAAAATTCCGTTTTCAGCAAAAATTTTACTTATATTTTTTTAGCACTAAACTAATTTTGAACTAATGTTTCACTAATTTATTTTGCTACAAAAATTGTGTGGATAACAGCATTCATAGTGTGGACGACAACCAGATAGACTAGATGTAGATGTCGCAGCTTGTCTCGAAACGGAAATGACAAAAAAAGGAAAACAACTCTACACATATTCTATATTTAGAATTTTTTCAGTCTACTAATATTCAGCAAAAAGTTTAGTGATTTTAGCAAGGATTTTTTGCATTTGCAGTCGACTAAGTGTTAGCAAAACTTTTACTGAAGATTACTATTTTTTTTGTAAAAATCAGCTCCCTGATTTTCAGCAAACCTTTTGCTGAAATTACCAACTATTTTGCAAGCACGCTCCTGACTAAAAATTTGCTGACACAGCAACTTTTTTTGCAGACTTTACTGACTTTTTTTTTGAGTGTACTTCATATTTTTAAACCCATATTTATAAAATTTTTATTCCAAAAATTGCAATTACCTAACTTTTTATGCAAAAACTTTAACTTTTTAATAGGAAACGACTATTTCTGTTCGTTTGAATATGGCATAATATTCGTTTACAAACGTTCACTTACTTCTTATAAAATACCGTTTTATTAAGGAGTTTGTCTTCGATTATAATATTGCCAGATTGAAAAAAAAAGAAAATATACATGTTTTTTTTTTGAGTTTTACAAAATTTAAAAAAATTAAAAATAAAAAAACGTTCAAACGAAAGCAAAGTTTCGTTTTACAAAATGACCCCATAAGAGTTAATTTCTCCACAGCTAATTAATTTGCACGTGATTTTTTTGCATATAAAATTATATTAAAAAATTATGCGTACGATTTACAAGACAAAAGCATTAAAATTTTTATTTTATGTTTGTTTTTAATTTTTATTCAAAAAATAAAAATTGTTTTTTCGACCTTTTTATTGATTAATTAGAACTTTATTAATTCAGTTCGAGGCCAATTTCCTTATTATGAATTAAGATAATAAGTACTTTTTTCAAAAACTGCTATTTTTCTTCATCAGGATATTCTCCTAACAAATACTTCACAGAGTTTTTGCTTTCAAAAACCTCTACACTTTCAGGAATAAAAAGACAATTGTTTCGGGGATTTTCCAGGTCCCCTTCTTCAGTTTTCTTTAGAAAGTGGTGGCAATAGTGCAATGCAAATTGAAACATCAAAATTTCATATTAAACGTAGTCTACTACATCAACGAAATGCGAATGAAGCAAACAATAAAATATGTTTTCGAAGTCTCTGCAAAGACATGTACCGACGGTACGAAATATAAAAACAGAAAACTTTCATAATATTTCTATTGTTGGTTATGTCTTTGCAGAGACTTCGAAAACATATTTTATTGTTTGCTCCATTCTCATTTCGTTGATGTAGTAGACTACACTCAAAATAATAAGTTAGTAGAAAAATTAGTAAAACTTCTTGTATATCAAGTTTACTAGTATTCAGCAATTTTTTTGCTGAAATTCCGTTTTCAGCAAAACTTTTAGTTATATTTTTTTTAGCACTAAACTAATTTTGAAGTAATGTTTACTTATTTTTTTTGCTACAAAAATTGTGCTGATAACCGCAATTACAGCGTGGACGACAACCAGATAAACAAATGTAGATGTCGCAGCTTGTCCGGATGTAGTACACACAACGGAAATGATTAAAAAGAAAAACAACTCTACACAATTTCTATATTTAAATTTTCAGCAAATAAATTAACTAAAGTAAAATTTCGCTACAAGTTTTTTGAGTTTTTTTCAGTCTACTAATATTCAGCAAAAAGTTTAGTGATTTTAGCAAGGATTTTTTTCATTTGCCTTCGACTAAGTGTTAGCAAAACTTTTGCTGAAGATTACTATTTTTTTGGTAAAAATCAGCTCGCTGATTTTCAGCAAACCTTTTGCTGAAGTTACCAACTTTTTTGCAAGCACGCTCCTGACTAAAAATTTGCTGACTCAGCAAAATTTTTTGCTGACTTTACCGACTTTTTTTTTTGAGTGTACGTTTAATATGAAATTTTGATGTTTCAATTTGCATTGCACTATTGCCACCATTTTCTAAAGAAAACTGAAGAAGGGGACCTGGAAAATCCCCGAAACGATCGTCTTTTCATTCCTGAAAGTGTAGAGGTTTTTGAAAGCAAAAACTCTGTGAAGTATTTGTTAGGAGAACATCCTGATGAAGAAAAATAGCAGTTTCTGAAAAAATTACTTATTATGTTAATTCATAATAAGGGAATTGGCCTCGAACTGAATTAATAAATTTCTAATTAATTTTTATTTTATGTTATAAAATTTGGGCCTTTAAAATTGTTCAAGCTATAGAAATTGCAATATCAATTAAATAGCCGGTATGCATAAAAAGTATACTTACTATTAGACAATGTTATATAAAATCAGATATTTTTATATCGAATTAGATGTAATTTGATGTCCTGGATATGGACAAATCTCGGATCAAACTGTATCAAATTATATCTAATTTGATATAATTAGACAAATAAGATATAATTATATATGACACCATATTAAGATTTTTACCCGGGATACTAGTATTATACTAATTATACCCTACACCACTACGTGGAGAGGGTATTATAAGTTTGTGCTGATGTTTGTAACACCAAAAAATATTGGTCCTAGACGCACCTTATAGTATACCGATCGGTTCAGAATCATGTCCATGTTTAGACCTAGTGCCCATATAAGGGTACCCCCCAAAATTGGCTTGTTTACACGCTGTAGGTCGCAAATACGAAGATATTTCAATTCAATTTGGTTGGTTGACTCACTTGGTCCCAAGGAAAAAGCCTATTGATTCTAGATAGGATCGGTCCATATTTGGACCTATCGCCCATATGGGCTATATTTTCGATTTTCTCTTCTTTTATGATTTTATAGAAAATTTTGACACAAGTCTGTTTTAACCCATTCAAATTTCGGATCCAAACATTAGTTGGCATTAAATCAGACTGGTGTAGGGCATGCCCGACTTTAACTTTTTTACTCGTTTTTAGTATAAAGTTGTTTTTTAGTAAAATAATTTGGTATTCTCATTTTACAAATTACAGAACTTTTTACTAATTTGAGTTGCAAATTCTACAAATTTAATTTTACTAAATTTTAAAACCCGATTAGCTAAAAGTAGCAAAAAATATTACTAATCTTTTTTATTTTAAAGGTTAAAATTTGTTTGTTTTATTTTTTGCAACAATACAACCTACCTATGCACAATGGTCAAAAGCCCAATTTTTCTGGCCAAAATATATTTTTTTTTTCAAATTTCCCATATTTGTTATCACAGACAAATAAAAAACACTTCAAATTAACAAAAAATAAATTTTTTTTTAATAAAGCGTTAGTTACCGTTATTCACCAGAGTGCCAAACGCAAAACTTTTTAGTATTGTTCAGAAATCAAGTGCGTATAGTGCAATTTAACTATTTCGGCATATAGTGTGGTCGCATTATATATAAATTTAAAAAAAAAATTAAATGGATAATCAAGTTGATGGTGAGTATTAAAAAAAATTAACATAATAAATAAGGGAATAGAAATAGAAAAAACGTGTGTTTTGTAAAGCCATATTTAAGCGTACACTCAAAAAAAAAAGTCAGTAAAGTCAGCAAAAAATGTTGCTGTGTCAGCAAATTTTTAGTCAGGAGCGTGCTTGCAAAAAAGTTGGTAATTTCAGCGAGCTGATTTTTACCAAAAAAATAGTAATATTCAGCAAAAGTTTTGCTAACACTTAGTCGACTGCAAATGAAAAAAATCCTTGCTAAAATCACTAAACTTTTTGCTGAATATTAGTAGACTGAAAAAAACTCAAAAAACTTGTAGCGAAATTTTACTTTAGTTAATTTATTTGCTGAAAATTTAAATATAGAATATGTGTAGAGTTGTTTTCCTTTTTTGTCATTTCCGTTTCCAGACAAGCTGCGACATCTACATCTAGTCTATCTGGTTGTCGTACACGCTATGAATGCTGTTATCAGCACAATTTTTGTAGCAAAATAAATTAATAAAACCTTAGTTCAAAATTAGTTTAGTGCTAAAAAAATATAACTAAAATTTTTGCTGAAAACGGAATCACAGCAAAAAAATTGCTGAAAACTAGTACACTTGAAATACAAGACGTTTTACTAATTTTTCTACTAACTTATTTTTTTGAGTGTATATAATATATATATACATATGGGCAAATCTACGGAACCGGGCGATTCCATGTAACTCGGGATTTAAACCATTTTAATAACAATATATAATATTTTTGATGGTATTAGCATTTTCGAGGCAACGAATTTAATCAGGCGGACATCTTAAATTTTAATTTTTATATTTACTGTTAATGTGCTCTACTCAATTAAAAACTATCCTAATTTACCAGTGTTGCCAACTCTTGAAGGCAGGAAAGCACCGAGGGCATTGTGAAAACGGGTAAAAAGGGTAAAAAATTACCAAAAATGGTGTAAAAAAGCACGATATTAATTTTTTGAAAAATTTAAGTCAAGAATTTAAAAACACATTTTAGCTTCCCGAGTAAAAAAGTTTTGATATAATCATATATTATTTTATGTAATTACATATAGTAACTTATAGTTAGATATGGCCACATATGCTTTTAAATTGAAGCATATAGACTTTTATATAGTCATATATTAAATATTTTTGCCTCAAAGGTTTTAATATTGAGACATATGAGATTTTATATTATTACATACTGGCCTACATATAAGTGTATGTGCTATATATAAGTACACAAAGTAATATATAAAAGATATAATTACATATACGTTTATATATAATTTAGTATGACACTATACATAATAATATAAAACTATGTGGATCCATATAAGAAATCTTTTATAATTTGTGTTAGTTATGATTATATATTGACGAATATGAACCCATATATAACTTATAACATTCTTTATAAAATCATCTATAATGATATATCATCCCACATAGGCAATTTTTTCAAAGTGATTTTATATAAAAATATATAAGGTCCATATAAAACTGTATTGTATTATATTTGGTTCCATGTTATCAATGATTTTGAACTAGTTTTAGATTTAGTAATTACTAGGGATTGGCGCGTGACACGAAATGTTCGTGAGTCACGTTATTCACACGTGATCGTGAGTAATAATTACTATACTTAAGTGATTCGTGCGTGAGCGTGAGTAAGAATAACCCGTGATTGATTCGTGTGTGAGTTTATTTTTTGCATCATATGTTTTTAGTAATTTTTACTGTAAAAAACGAAATGCTCGTGCGTGAGTAATTTGTTTTTTTTTTTTTTTGTTTTTTTTTTTTTTTGAGCATGAGTAAAAATTGCCTTTAATACGAAATTCTCTATACTATAACGTACACTTGACAGATTTCTTATATCTTGGTTGTATATCATAATCCTATTAACTTTAAAATTTCAGTTTTGTTAACTTTATTTTAAAATTACTAAATTAAAAGAATTTTTTTTCATGTTTATTGCACTGTCATGATAAATCTGGATAAAAGTAATGGAAGATTTATCGAAATTATAAGATCTCCAGCAGGCCTGAGGTTAATCATTACATTTTGTAATTAATTACACATGCAATTACACAATTACATGTAATTGTAATTGAAAAAAAAAGTCATCTATAATTACATATTCGGCCTTATTACGAGGTTCGTAGTCGTAGTCGAAACTAAGTCGAATTTGCTGAAAATTCACTAAAAACGCAACTTTTGAACAATTTTTCAATTGGATTTACCATAGCACTCAGATTTAAAAAAATCCAGCATCAGAGTTTCATTTCTTTATAATTTCCATTATATACAAAATCATTTTATATGGAGTCGAAAATTTCGACTACAAATTCGACACTTGTAATCAGACCGATTATTTGTAATTGCAATTCAAAAAAGAACAATTACAAGCAATTGAAAATTTTTTTTTATTTAAAAAAATTATTTTTGTATGTATATTGTTAGATATGGTCCTATGTAAAGTATAAGGTTAATATTTAGATATAATTGTATCAAACTATGTCCACTTTTATAACATTTTATATAATTTTATACAAAAAGATATAATTTGATGTAATTGGATGAGGACAAAATTCGGATACAATTGTATCGAATTGCATTAAATTGTATCAAATTGTACCAAATTGTATACAATTGTATACAATTCGATACAATATGATACAATAAGACGTTCTCATTTTTCGGATATAATTATATCTAATTACATAAAAGATTATATATAATTAAATATAATTTCATATGGCTCCATATCAATTTTTTTACTTGGGTTTGTAAAATTGTGTAAAAAGGGTTCAAAAAATAAGCAAAAAGGGGTAAAAAAGCACCAAATTAATATTTATAAAGTTTCAAGTTTAAATATAACGAAGTTGCTTTTTAAAATTGTACTACAAACATTGTAAAAAAATGTATTTTTTGTATTGTTCGTATAATTTTTTCAACTTAGACAGAAAATTTAAGTAAAATTGAAAAAAAACGAGAACAAATACCAAAAATATAAACTGTACAAAAAGCACTAAAATCACTGCCAGAATCCGAAAAAGCACTGTAAATACCCGCTTTTTTTAAACGGGTATTTGTAAAAAATCACCGGGTATGGGAAGGAAAAAAGCACCAAAAAATACCCGAAAAGCACTGAAATGGCAACACTGTAATTTACCCTAATTTTGCTTGTAACTTTCAAAAGTTTTTCAACTATTTTGGGTATAACTTTTTCAGCATAAGAGGAAATCGCATGAAACCCTTGGTGGATAACAATTCTGATGTTGAAAAATGTCCCACTTGTTGAAAATAATAGGTGCCTCAATTAGGAGCAAATGGTAGTTCTTTAAAATCTGTAACTCTGTTTTTTGAATAAAGAGTAATTTCAGATATTTTTAATTTTGCGCTTTCAGCCCCAATGTAATTGAAAATTTTTTGATACTGACATATAACTGACAAATAAACAAAATAAATGAGGCCAAACTGATTAGTGTGCCTTTACAATTAAAGAAGATATGACAATAATAATCTCTTCGTGTCTATGCGTGAAGAACGTAAAATTTTATATTTTTTGGGGGACACATCCGCAGTTTGAGAAATAATTAGTTGCAGTCCTGCGTGATCGGTATGTATCAGTAATACTATTATTGTTTGTAAGTGCTAAATAGATTGTACTATTATTTTGGTATCCAGAGCCATTTTAGGTTCAATTTTGTAGCTTTTCATAGATTTTTGGAGCTAAACGTGATGTAGAAACGAAACGGATAATCCGATCATTTTAGCACTTAGACACAACAATACTAATGGCGATATATATATAGATTTTAACCATTAGCTCTTTTATCTGTGGATGTGCCAGACAATTAAAAGTTGAATTTTTAGAGTATTTTGCAGCGAAAAGTGATGTAGAGCATGAAAAAACATCCGATCTGTTTAGCACTTTTGTTTAATGATAGTTATGATAACATCTACCGTTCCAGATTAATTGGACTCCATAATTCTTAAAACTGTGGAGGTGCCTTCAATTTGAATTTATCCTTTTAGCGATTTTTGGAGAAAGATATGATGTAGAGAATACAAAGTTCATTCGATCCATTTAGCACTTTCACATATTAAGTGTAACGAAGATATGTACCATTCAAGATATATTTGATCACATAATTCTTTAAACCGTGGATGTGCCATTAAATTTTATGCTCCAATTTTGAGGGAAATATATATGGGCACTAGGCCCAAACATAGACCAATTTAAACTAAACTCAATAGAATTCGTTCCGGGGCCGATATAAGTCGGTATACCAAATTTCATCAAAATATCTTAATATTTGCGACCTGTAGCGTGCGCACAAAAATACATGGCGAAACAGACGGACGGACGGACGGAAAAATTAAAAAAATAACATTACTTAAAATCAATAATGGAAATATAGCGCCACTATGCGTTTTCGAATAAACTTACCGTGATGATTGCATAATTTGTGTTACCTTTTTTCATTAACTCGAGGTAAAAATGTGTAAAAACCACTCAAAAATAGCCAAAAAGTTTTTGTTACCTTTGATCTCAATTTGCTCAAAAACCAGATGTGTTGGTAAAATTTGGAAACCAGATTCAGACTCAGCACGGAAAGGTTACTTGAAAATGTGTGGTAACATTACTTACTAGCGAAAATGTGTGCGGTTTTTTGTTTATAACTTTTTTAGCACTCAAAAAAATTGATTCACGCGAACAGATTACTTCTTTTTAATGCATTTTAAATAAGTTAATCTAAAAAAAAATGTGTGCCACTAATTTGAAATTTTTCATTTTTAAAATCTGAAATCGACCTGTTTCGTAGATTTTCCCATATATTTTTTTATTTTTTTAACTTATTTAAACTAAGTACCCGGTGAAAAAGGTTCATATACGCTCAAACATGTTCATATATGGTTTATGTATGGACACATATGAACAAATATGGATTTTTTATGAACATATATGGATTTTATATGAACATATATGGAAGTATATGTGATTCCATATATGGAAAAAATTTCATATACAGACATATATGGAAGCATCTGTTATTTCATATATGGAAATGGCACTCATATATGGACAAATATGAAAGTATATGTTATTCAATTTATGCAAAAGGGACTTGTATATGAACATATTTCGAAGAATACATTTTTCCATATATGTAAAAGGAACTCATATTTGAATAAATATGGAATTATATTTAGTGCCATGAATAAAAAAAGGAACATATGTAGCGCCTAATTTGAATGTCATACATAAATTTATATCTATCGTACAACCTTATAATAAAGGATAGCAACGTTCGCATGTATTCGCATATGTTTAATAAATGTATATGTTCATATATGTCCATAGTGTTACCTCATTTTTCGGATCCATAGATATATGGTTGAACCATAAATGTTCATATATGGACATTTTTCACCGGGTTATTTTGTTTGTTGTTTTTTATTTTCTGTTTTATTTGGTTTAAATTATACAAATTTAAAGAATTCTGTGTTTAATTTATGAAAGAATCAAAAAATATGAGTTCCTTTTACATATATGGAAAAATGTATTCTTCGAAATATGTTCATATACAAGTCCCTTTTGCATAAATTGAATAACATATACTTTCATATTTGTCCATATATGAGTGCCATTTCCATATATGAAATAACAGATGCTTCCATATATGTCTGTATATGAAATTATTTCCATATATGGAATCACATATACTTCCATATATGTTCATATAAAATCCATATATGTTCATAAAAAATCCATATTTGTTCATATGTGTCCATACATAAACCATATATGAACATGTTTGAGCGTATATGAACATTTTTCACCGGGCTATTTCAAATTTGGCTGCAGAGTAACTCATGTAATAGGTACAATAGACCGTACCGCAAAAAAAAAAGTTCGTCGTCCACCCTCCAATATGAAGTATTTTCATAAAACTCTTGACAATTCATATCAAAATTATATTTGACTAATAATATTAGAAATTGTCTCTGGATTAAATTTTTTTTTTATTAAAGAAAATATATGTTCTACGTTGATACCCAGCAAAACCTTGGTAATGGGTTTGACCTTTTTCACGCATTGCCTGGCAATGGGTACCCCTTTCCCCTTGGTTTTACTTAGAAACCTAAAGTAATACGTTACTAATATTGTGATACATCAATACTTAAGTGGTATGTATGAAATAATGAGTTACCGATATGGAGATATATCACTACTTATTTGGAGGCTTTAAAATAATATATTACCGATATTGTGTTTTATAATAACTTATTATTAAGGGTAAAAATAATAAGTTATTGGTATTGCATAATGTAACTACTTATTATGCGAAAGTATGATTTAATAAAAATTTACATTGCTCGGATCGGTGTACTTTTAAACAAAGTCATTACTGGTAAAGCCTTATTTTATGTCCTATATGTAACCAATGAAATATGTACTAATGTGCAATGACTTACTTCACTCTATAAGAGTATGTACTTATTTTAGCTAACTAGTGAATTTAATATTACAAGTAACAACTTATTTCAGTACTTCCTTCGTAATCACTTATTTTATGCTATACCGGTACGACTTAGGCAACCATTTACTCCCAATGACACCCCCATGTTAAAATAATGTGTTATGCGACCAAAGTGTAAGTAGTTACAATTTTTGGTTTCTTATTACATTTCCCTTTACCTGGTAATAGAAGGTTTTGCTGGGTAGTGCTGGAAAGAAAAAATAGAACTCAACAAGTTTTCTCATTTCATAGCAAACATCATTTTTAATAAAAAAAATTTCCACCAAAACTTTTTATCAGTCGTGTTAATTGAATTTAAGGTTTTTACATAATTTTTCAGGATAAGGAATTTATTAAATACATTTTCATCATTAAAAGCAATGTTAATTGTTTTTTAATTCAACAGTTGGTTCACTTGCTGACAAGCTTAAAATTTGGCAATCGAAGTAAGTGATGCCAAGTCAATTGAAATAACAGCGACAAAACAGCGATGCCAACAATTCAAAAGTTTAGAAGCAATAAAATAAAGTTATGGAGAAAAGTGCAAAAAGTAGGACAACCCCGGACAATTACTGAAAAAGAAGGAGGACTGCACCGGACGCCCTAAATAAGAGGACGGTGTCCGGGGAAAAAAGGACGGATGGCAACCCTAGCTTTAAGCATGGCAATGTTGGCTTTTTATACTTTTTTTAATTAAAATTAATAACTGTCCATTAGAGCGTACCACCCTACAGGCAAAAAAAAGTGCGCCGTACACCCTCCAATATGAAATATTTTTGCTTGACATTTTTCGTTATATCTTTGGCATTTTCAGTCGGATCTTAAAGTACGATACACCGATGTTTTTATCTCGAGAAGAGACCTCAAGTATCCCGTTCTGGTAGTTACCCACCAGATCTTAGTTGCTACAACCCTCATGTACCATCCTAATGTCAGAAAATTAAAGCTCACAAAAAATCATTAAACTTTTGCTAAGGAAATTTCTCGATACACCCAGTAAAATTTTTTTTATATATTGGTTGCCAAACGTTGGGGTCGCCTTTTTAAATTTTTTTCATTGGATTTTTCCTTTATAGCAAAACAGTGGTCTCCTCGAGGCAAAAAAATCGATATATAACACTTTAAAATGCCGAAGCTATATTTCTGTCTGGAGTATGTGCCCATTTTTTTACGAATGTTCATTTGTGTATGTCAATGTGTCGTGTTGACATTCGTGTTATCAAAATTTTTTGATATTTTTTGTTTCCAAACTCAATTTTTTATCGTGTGTATCGATGTTACTGTTTTTGCTGTGTAGTTCATTGAGATCAGTCGTGTTTTGAGGTGCGTTTGTTGTAATTACGCATTTCGAGAAAATGAAAATGACGACAGTAAATGAATACCCAAGAAACATTTTTACGGACTCTCCGTCATGTACGGAATCATCAATACGGCTTTTTCGGAACATTATCGGTCCATAAAACAGGTATATGTACGTCAAAGCTTGTACGTATACGGAACAATAACGGACCGTACTTTCGGATTTTCGAATATAAAACGTTTTGAATCCGTTTTGGTGTATCCGTTTCTGCACCGTTGAATACGGACTTCACCAATTTTCATCAGTTTGAACTCCGGAGCTAACGGTGTCGTCTCTCTTCAGTTTATTCGTGAATTTTTGTCGTCAAAATATAATTATTTAAATAATTTAATACGGATCGCGCGGTGAAGTCAGTTAAAAAAGTTTCTGGATGTCAAAAAAACGAGCATCCTGTCTTGGTCGTTGCCGCAGTAGCCAAATTACTTTTATTGAAATTACGTTTATGAAATTTTATGTTTTTTCACGATAGTTTGTGTAACCGAATGCAATTAAGTAAATATAATTTGTTTTTGGTACTCGTATCCTAAAGCTGGGTTTACATTAACTGATTTTTTTTTATCTGATTTTACGTCTGACGTGAATGTGAAAAAAATATTGTATATGTGTTTGCACCATCAAATGCACCCAGATGAAAAGAGATGTTAACATCGAATTCTTATAATGTTATGAAATATTTTAAAAACAAATCTGACTCAAAACTTCAATCGGATATTCTGTACTTATCAGTCATAATGTGTTTATACTATAGGATTTTGGCTATCTGCATCTCTTTTTGGACAGGTTCTATGACTTACGATATAATGTAAACCACGCTTAAACAGTCTTAGTAAAAAAGTTTGCGAATTGTCATCGTACGAAAATCCTCAATTGTGAATACATTTAATTAAACCTCAATTAATAAATTGTTTCCTATGGGTCAATTTTGCGAATTTGAAGTTAATTGCACCGGCTGTAAACAAAGTTTTTAATAAAATTAATAAATTATGAATGATGGAATTTTTAGTTGATCTTTTTATTCCGGTAAATGAATGTTCCCTTAGTTTGACTCCAGATCATAAATTAATACCACTTTCTGTTTAAATTATTTTTCAAATTAAAGAAAGATGGTACAATTTTCACAAGTAAATTACAAAGAATAAAAATTTGAAAGAATTCGATAAGGCCAGCAAGACAGAATACGTATTTTCGGCTTTCGCTACAAAGCCATCATCAGTGTCATGTGCCTTGAATGGGTAAATAATTGATGATCGTCTACTTATGTGACAGTTGAAAGCAAATCGAATATGTTAACAACAACTCAACTTAGACTAACATCAACGAAATCTAACAATGCTATTTTTATCCTTTGTTATTATTACTCTTTTTAGCTTTGAACCTTAATTCTTAAGGTATCTCAGCTGATTCTATTCAACTCTGTGTATGATAACCTCAGATTTTTTCAAATTTTTATTCTTTGTAAATTACTTTTGGAAATTGTATCATCTTTCTTTAATTTGAAAAATAATTTAAACAGAAAGTAATATTAATTTATGATCTAGAGTCAAACTAAGGGAACATTCATTTATAAATAAATATTATCGTATGTTTGTAATAGATGTAACTAGAGTGACTCCGTTATTTACACGACATAACGGTCCGGCGTTGACGGACTTTCAGCGGACTACACATAGAAAACAGATTCGTAGTTCCAACCGAATTTTTCGCCAACCGAATTTTTGTAGTTCCAGGTACAATCACTTTTATTTATTTTTAATACCATTGTAACTACCGAAATTTATTTACAATTTTTGAATTTTTGTTGTGTTAATATATTACTTTAATGTTTGTGGATTCTAAATTCTATAAATAGAAAAACACGTTCCACAAAATTTATTTAAAAATTAAAATTTTTTGTCGCTAACTGGGATCGAACCGCCGACCCTCCGCTTGTTAGCCCATTGCTTTCCCTCTAAGATAAGCTCTATTTAAGTTTTTTTAGTCAAATTTCAAATTTGAATTTCTTCAGGTTTGAATATTTTGTCTATAAATATAATTATATCAACAACAGAAAATCAGTTGTGTCTTTTAATTTGAATAAAAAAAAAATTTTAAAAAAAATTTATATCGCGAACCAGGATTGAACCGGCGACCTTCCGTTTGTCAGCCCATTGCTTTTCCTCTAGGCTAAACTCGACATAAATTTTTTTTGTTAAATTTCAAATTTGAATTTCTTCAGGTTGAGAATTTGAATATTTTGTTTTTGAATAAAATTATATTCACAACAGAAAATCAATTGTGTCTTTTAATTTGAATCAATAAAAAAATTATTTAAAAAAAAAAGTAATGCCTTGGTTGAGGTTTGAACTCAAATCTCTAAGGCTATAAGGCTGTGTCTCTACCTCCTGCGCCACAGATAATTACGTTTAGTTGTTGTCTAACTTAGAATTTAAACACGCATATGTATGAAACGAAAAAATATGATATATTCCAAAATTTTATTATGATAAATAAAATTTCTGTTCCTTGTCTCAATATATTATTACAATTACCAAAATAATGGAAATTAATGGTTAAAGCTACTAAAGTTGAAAAATTAATTTTATGGGGTCATTTTGTAAAACGAAACTTTGCTTTCGTTTGAACGTTTTTTTGTTTTTCATTTTTTTAAATTTTGTAAAACTCAAAAAAAATATGTATATTTTCTTTTTTTTCAATCTGGCAATGTTATAATCGAAGACAAACTCCTTAATAAATCGGTATTTTATAAGAAGTAAGTAAACGTTTGCAAACGAATATTATGCCATATTCAAACGAACAGAAATAGTTGTCGTTTCCTATTAAAAAGTTAAAGTTTTTGCATAAAAAGTTAGGTAATTGCAATTTTTGGAATAAAAATTGTATAAGTATGGGTTTAAAAATATGATGTAGTTAAATGTGATACTCCAATATTTTTTATTCTCAATAAAAAATAATTCTTTTAGGGTCATATGCATAATCACTTTTAAAATTTTTTTTTACACGGCTTATAAAACAAAATTTTCACACCAAAATCGTTATAAAAAATCAAATTATTATGCATAAGCATTTAAATTTATATGCAAATTAGTGAAAATTTGGGCAATTTTAAAAATATCTGAATTTGGATGCGCTAAGACACGATTTAAAAAAAATGTTCTTTATATATAAACTTCTACGTTTGAGACCAAATGAAACAAACTGAGGGGTTTTAAAACTAAAAACTAGCAATTCGGAACTTAAGGGCCATCTTAACAAACCATACTTTGTACTCTTTGCTATCCGCTAATGGAAGGTTCTTATTTAGGTTGATTTTCTGTACAATATAAAATTTTTCTTAAATATATTTGTTTCATATTATTAGGAAAAAATGTCCAAAAATATATCATAAAAACAAAAAAACTACTAATAAAAAAAATTGCCCCACACAGGATTCGATAACTGGACCTTAAAAATATTAGAACTAAAAATAACAACTCATTTACCAATCAGGCTAAACAGACTTGGAAAACTCCATGAACAAATTTTTATTTAAGTAATTTGTAATTTCAAGTCACATATATTATTTTTTTTGTCTGGCAATAAGAACTCGCAAATGGCAACAAACGCAAACTACTACCCGTTTTATAAAATACCAAATATTTTCGTTTACGTTTCAAACGAAAACGAAAAAACGTTTTTCATTCGAGTTACAAAATGACCCCATTAAATTGATTGGAAAAACTAATACTTTGATAGGGTGATCGATTTTATTGAAACACAACTGATACAAGGTTTTTGCAGCCGATATTTTATTCAAATGGCTAAATCTTCGATAAATTGGTGGTTGTTGGTATTGAAGTTAATGTGGAAGTTGGTATTTTTTCAATATTGGGTAGAAAAGCCAACATTTTGGATAATGTGACAGTGTTTTGGTTCATCATATATATTTTCTGTTCACAAATAAATATAAATTTCCTGATGATGAATTTTAAGTAACTGCAATTAAAATTATTGAATGATGAAAATATTTCGTTGGTTCCGATAGAATTCCAACCAATTTATTTTCTGTGTGTAGTACCCTACACCAGTCTGATTTAAAGCCAACTAATGTTTGAATCCGAATTTTGAATGGGTTAAAACAGACTTGTGTCAAATTTTCTATAAAATCATAAAAGAAGAGAAAATCGAAAATATAGCCCATATGGGCGATAGGTCCAAATATGGACCGATCCTATTTAGAATCAATAGGCTTTTTCCTTGGGACCATGTGAGTCAACGAACCAAATTTCATTGAAATATCGTTGTATTTGCGACATGCAGCGTGTAACCAAACCAATTTTGGGGGGACCCTTATATGGGCACTAGGTCTAAACATGGACCGATTTCAACCAAAATCAAGAGGATCCGTTCTTGGGCCGACATAGGTCCGTGTAGCGAATTTCATTGTAATATCTTAGTATTTGCGACCTGCAGCGTGTAAAAAAGACAATTTTGGGGGGTACCCTTATATATCCACTAGGTCTAAACATTGACCGATTTCAACCAAAATCAATAGGCGTCGTCCGTGGGCCGACATAGGTCTGTGTACCAAATTTCATTGAAATATCTTCGTATTTGCGACCTGTAGCGTGTAAAAAAGACAGTTTTGGGGGGTACCCTTATATGGGAACTAGGTCTAAACATGGACCGATTTCAACCAAAATGAAGAGGCGTCGCCAACGTAAGTCGGTGTACCAAATTTCATCAACATATCTTAATATTTGCGACCTGTAGAGTGTTCACAAGAATGCATGGAGAGACAGACGGACGGACAGACGGACATCGTTAGATCGAGATAAAAAAAAACTGAGCCGATCGGTATACTATAAGGTGGGTTTAGGACCAATATTTTTTGGTGTTACAAACATCAGCACAAACTTATAATACCCTCTCCACGTAGTGGTGTAGGGTATAATTAACAAATTAATTAATTTGATTTTCTCCCGCGCATATTTGATGTGATCACATCGACAAACAAGCATAAATGATGTTTCAATTTGTTAGAGCAAAATGTATAAACTTTATAAATAAATTCATAATAATCGTGTACATAGTATGTAGAGGACTGAATGAATGTCTTACAAGACATTCTCTTGCATGCGCTGATGAGAGATTTGACGATTTTTAATACTAAATATAACAAAAATTTACCATTTTACTTATTTGTAGTTATTTACAAGATGTTAAAATTCAGATCATTACAAAAAAAAAATAAATAAAACAGAAAACAAAAAAAAATATTTTGGTGTTGTATAAGAAAATGTTTTGTGAATGTCTTGCAAAACATTCATACTGGCCTGTAGTACATACACAGAAAAAACAGTAGGCACCATAAATGGGAATTTGTAGAAGCAATCACATTATCTTTTAAATTGAAATTTTATTTCCAACAAATTTTTTGTTTGAAATATTTGTAACTAGTTTGTAAATTGTCATATAAAAATTGTTACTATTAAAAAAAATTAATGAGGTACAACATGAAATCATATCTTTTTCTGATGTTGGCCAAAACAAAATTTGATCCGAAAAATGGTGGATCATGCTGTATTCATTTATATGCACCGTAGATCTAATATGATTAAATACGATCCGAAAATGGCTTTATCTAATCATATAGAATTGGATGTGACATAATGACAATCAAAAACTAATTTCAATAGAATGGACGATTTAATGCAATATGAGCGAACTTTGAATGAAGTATTTTTGTCTAATGGTATCAAATAAAATGTAACTTTATTGTACTAAATCTAATTATATATAGTAAGATAAACCTATTTTTTAGATCGTATTTCATCATATTAGATCCAAGGTGTATCTTAATTAATACAGTACGATCCACCACTTTTCGGATCAAATTGTAGTTTAGGCAATATCAAAAAAAGATACGTTTGTATTTTATAACATCTAACTTTTTTTACTCGGGTACCAAAACAAAAATGTCATTGTTAAAATCTTTTAAAAGGGAATCAATTTATTTGACACACAAAAAAAAATTTTTGCCAAGTAATTAGGAGCATTTCAACTACCCGAGTAAAACGGGTTATACATTATTTTATATTATTTAATACAATTATGTCTCGTTATATATTGCTTTGTATGGCACAATATATAATAAGACATAAATTTCGTCTTTCGAACAAATTTTATATGACCCAATATCCAAATATATCATTTTACATATGTTGGCATATTTAATAAGATCTCGCCCATGAATTGAAATTGTAAGACCAAAAATAGCCCAGATTCATGTTTAATATAAATTTAATTTAAGATTTTATCGAAATCAATTACAATCCATTTCTAATTGGAAAATATTCTTTTACAAAAACAAATTTTGATATAAAGTTCAAGTGATTTAAAAAATAACATTAAAACGAGAAACCAGTAAAATATTTTTGAATAGAATCTGGGTGATATTATCTGACAGATGGCCCATACATTATCGACGTTGAAAATATGTTAAAAGAGTTAACATACGCAGTCAGACTTTGTATGAAATTTCGTACCACATATGTAGCAACAAAACAAGCCTATTTATTGATTTGAAAAAGAAACATTTATTTTCCCTATATAATCTATGGTATATTCTTGTTTTAAATGAACTCTTAATATCTTAGTAAATTCAAATTGAAATTAATTTTCATTTAAAATGTTATAAATTTACATCGAAACAACAGATTATTTTATTTTCAAAATTGAATATTGGGTCATATCAATAAAAGTTAGCCAATTCTTCGAAGTAATTATTTTGGTTTAGGAATAACGTAGCACCAAATTTATTAATAGGCTTGAAGGATATCATGAAATAGAAATGAAAATTAAAACAAAAATTTGTCTACCCACAAGCAGACTAAAATTGTGTAATTATTTACAAATTTAAAACATTTTTAAACGATTATTTCATGACATTTAGTTTTATAAATGTATTTTTCTCATTTTAAAATGAATAGCCGTGTAAATTTTTGTGCGTGAGTTTGCGTGATTATATTAAACCAGATTGCAATAATTTACAACTTTCTTATGTAAAGAAGAAATCGACTTCTTGTACAAAACATTGAAAAATTTTGTTCCTCCACAAAAATTTGGAATAACATTTAAAGATTTACAGTGAATTTTTTAAGTTATTTAAAAATTTTAAATATAAAATTAAATTAAAGTAATTAAATGCGCTAAAATCCCAAAACCTGTTAAAAGCATGTCAGGGGGCGACGTTTTTAGCAGAGACCCAAAATAACTGTTATATTTCTAAAAAAGTCACCACCCAAATTTATTTAATTATAATATTTCAATAATGCACTATATTTTATAAATCATATTGCTCAAAAAAAGCACAAAGTTTGGCAAAGATTTTAATTTTTTCAATTTTTATATTTTACTCTATAAATTTCTGTTGTTTTTTGATTTTTATTTTAAAACTTTTTATAAAAGTTACAGAACGATTTTTTTGAAAAAATTAAGCAATAACTTTTTTATTTGATAATAAAATAAAAATTAAAAATTGACCTAAATGGAATGCCGGAAGTTGCTGGAATATACATATTTACTCACTTTAAATCACTGTTCAATCTTTTATTAACACTAGTTGACATCATCAGGATATTATAATTGGTGAAGTCATTGGTTCTATGGCTTTTTATTTATATTCTTAATTGTTATTTTTTGAAAAAGAAAAAAAATCACAAAATAACTTTTATTATTTTTGAAAAAATAAAAATCGTGTTTGGATTGTTTTTGTTTGAATTAAAAATAAAAATCAAACAGAGCAAATAAACAGAAAATTAAAAATACTCAAACAAGAAATAATTGTAAAACAATCACTTTTTTGAATAAAAGTTATAACTGTTACGTCCCTGGTTTTTAGTATTTCTAGAAATGTTTGTGTTAAAGTGCAAACTCAATGAGAATTTCTTCTTCTCTTCTAGGAGCGTTTCTAACCATTTAAAATATCAAAGAAAAAAGAAAACAAAAATACCACAATTTGCTCTGTCATCTTCCAATATACTACTCTGTTGTTTTGACAGATCTAGCAATGTAGTGACATCCATTCAAGTATAATCAACAATAGAAAATTAAAGTTTTTATAAAGTGTCGGTAATATTTATATTTGCACAAGCACTTGCATATTACTTAAATTTTTAACAAAATTTTTTATAGTTAAGCTAATTTTAATTCTAACCCCCATTAACAATAAACAAATAACTTGAAGTTAACACAAACTGAAAGTTAAAAAATTAAAATTTGTATGGAATTTGATATCTGTAACTCCAAGTTAGCTCAAACTTTAGGTTAATTTGTTTATTATTAATGGCCCTAAATAAATAAAACTTATATTCAATAAAGAAAGTTTCATTAAATAATTAAGATAAAAATAGGGTTGGCAGGCAATACCGCTAAAATACCGTTATCGATTCAAAACCCTTTCAACTGACTACCGTTACCCCTAAAATACCGTTACCGAAATATCCGAAATATCGCTATCTTTAAAATACCGTTAACGAAATAACTGAAATACTGGTACCCTTAAAATACCGATACCGAAATAAATTAAAATACCGTTACCGATATTTTTCATTTTCTGTTTTTGGCAATTGCACTGGATTATTGAGTATTTTTCGTAAATTAAGTTGGTAAATTGGTTCTGTTTTTAATCTCGTTTGTTTGAAAAAACTGACTACCGTTATCCTTAAAATACCATTACCGATTACCAAAATAACCGATATACCGCTAACCTTAAAATACCGAAAAATGCTAAATTTTAGTTTTAAAATGCAAATAACTTTTGCGCTTTGTAGATGATAGAAATTTTACGTCTTAAAAATCGGTTTGTAAATAGAAAAATGACAAAACTTTGGAGTCGAATGGCATAGCTCTTGCAGTTTCGGCCATCCAAAACTTACAGTGTGAAATTTCATATCAGTCGGTAAGAAATGGCGAAAATATTTGTATTCTTCTCCACTGTGCCCAGGAGACTTTATTTTGAAATAATATGAAAAATATATTTTTTGTGTAATTTCATACTGTTTTGGATAATTTTTGATCTACAACTGTGTAATTTTTTGCTTTACTGGTGGCAACACTGGGAAGATGTAATGCTGATGAAATAAGAAGAATTGTAGAAATAAGACTAGAAGAGTTTTATTTGTCTTTGGAAAATAACATTGTGGCCACCATATGTAATGGGCCAAATGTGATGAAACGGTTTGTTTCCGACAGTCCAGTAGTGGGTGCTTTAGAGTAATTTATGTGAAATCAAATGTTCAACATTTTGATATTTTTACTTTGAATTCTCACTACACAGACTGAATTTGTACTGAAATAGTGTTTTTTTTTTAACAAAAATTACTTATATAGGTGGTTTTCATTAACAATTTTGTTCAAAAATATTTCCCGGGATTCCCGGGAATCAAATTTTTTTATTCCCGTTTCCCGGGAAATAAAAAAGTCCGGGAAATCCCAAACCCTAATTATGATACATCGTATCAAAATACACATTCCTGCAAAATTTTACACTCCTACGAATAAACAAGACGATTTTATTAACAAAATTCTAAACAGCCCCAAGTGTAAGCGCAAGCAATTTTAAAAAGTTTTTTGCTTCTCCTGTAAAATTTTTTAAATGTAACTTACGGCTTTTTTGATTTCATTTGACGATATACATCTGAATTATGCGTTTTATAATTGTAGGAAGCTCGCAGTGTTTATGTTTATTATATAGCCAAAATCACGGAACTCTTGGACACGGTCTTTTTTGTTTTGCGCAAAAATGAACGTCAAGTTACTTTCTTACATGTTTATCATCATACTGTTATGCCAATGATTTCATGGGGCTCTACCAAATACTTTCCGGGAGGTCATGGCACATTCATTGGCTGGATCAACTCCTTCGTACATATCATTATGTACACCTACTACTTCTTGTCGGCTTTTGGACCAAAAATGCAAAAATATTTATGGTGGAAAAAACATATTACAAACTTGCAGATGGTAAGTATGTTTTCAGTTAATTCCTAAAATGATATTAACATACCTATAACCAAGTCGTGTCAATATAATCGATTTATTTTATAACATTTCAGATACAGTTTTGTATGGTTTTCATTCATCAAACACAATTACTATACACCGATTGCAATTATCCCCGATGGTCTGTATGCTTCACCCTACCCAATGCTGTATTCTTTTATTTTCTATTCAATGACTTCTACAAGAAATCCTACAAGCAGAAAACTTTGGAAAAGGCTAAGCAAGCTGCCCTCTTAGCAGGCAACAACAACAATGATCCGTTGACCGGAGATCTTAATGCTAAAAAAGCCCTTTAAAGCGATTGTATGTATGTTATAAAGAAACAGAACTGTAGTAAATACCTCATAGATAGTAATAATTCGTAAAGGTTCAATTAGACGTGCCATAACCATAACCATATAAAACAGCTGTTCAAACCAATCTTATGGGCTACAATGTATTCGATTATTGGTGACATGCCATAACGCCATAACCGTAACCGTAGATACCAATTGAATTTTGGTTTTCTGCTATGGCGTTATGGTTACGGCTATGGCGATATGGCACGTCTAATTGAACCTTAAAGCACCGTAATTTGTTTTCCACGTGGAAAAATTTCACTCGAACTTTAAAGCCATCAAACTGCAATTTAAATTATAAAAATTAACAATTTTTTATTTTTACAACAAAGACACAATCACAGTGTAAACAAAATGTCAATTTTTCACCAAAAAAATAATAGTCTTGTATATTAAATTTGCGTGAAAACAAAGTCTACACAATTTTCACGTGAAACTCATTGTCGTGAACAATTATTTTTTTTATATGGAGTATAACAGTTTTTTAATGTGAAATCGAAACATCTTACGGTGCTTTAGATCAAAAACTTGTATATACATATGTAGAGTCATTCGAAATTAATCATCTTTCAAATTAATGTCATGGATATTCCACGCTCCTGTGATATATGTGCTGTATTCATTTTTTCAGAATTCCGTGTAGCAATAGTAAGAGAAATAACTCATATTTAAACTGCTCTAACTTTTTAAGGAATTATCCGATTTTTACAAATCTTAGCTGATAAGAAAACTTAGATCATCTACTTTAAAATACTTTCTTCAAAAAGTCACAGTCTTCTTAAGGCACATCTACACGGGATAGAAAACTCGCTAGATTTTATGAAAATGCAGCTCTGTACACTCTAAAAAGAACAATTAAATATACTACTATAAATATTGTAAAATTTTATTTAAATATGCACACAGTGCTTAATGGTACACCCAAAAAAAAATTAGTAAAGTCAGCAAAAAATGTTGCTGTGTCATCAAATTTTTAGTCAGGAGCGTGCTTGCAAAAAAGTTGGTAATTTCAGCAAAAGTTTTGCTAACACTTAGTCGACTGCAAATGAAAAAAAATCCTTGCTAAAATCACTAAACTTTTTGCTGACTATTAGTAGACTGAAAAAAACTCAAAAACTTGTAGCGAAATTTTACTTTGGTTAATTTATTTGCTGAAAATTTAAATATAGAATATGCCGTCACCTAAAATGCAAAAGAGCGTAACAACACTTTTTATTTTTTTACACGAAAACCAAAAAAAAAAAACGTTGTAGAATTAAAGATATTCCATATTTTCTTCTCTTGTTTAAAACACGACTATAGACTTATTTCTACATATGAGTTTAAAATTTTGTAGGGAAATTTAATTTAGTCTAGTGCATCATAATCAGTCAGTAAATCGGCTTACATTTTTTTGTTGTTACGTCCTTTTGCATTTTAGGTGACGATGTGTAGAGTTGTTTTTCTTTTTTTCTCATTTCCGTTTCCAGACAAGCTGCGACATCTATATCTTGTCTATCTGGTTGTCGCCCACGCTATGAATGCGGTTATCAGAACAATTTTTTAGCAAAATAAATTAGTAAAACATTAGCTCAAAATTAGTTTAGTGCTAAAAAAATATAACTAAAATGTTTGCTGAAAACGGAATTTGAGCAAAAAAATTGCTGAAAACTAGTACACTTGATATACAAGACGTTTTACTAATTTTTCTTCGTGCGAACAGATTACTTCTTTTTAATGTATTTTAAATAAGTTAATCTAGAAAGAAAATGTGTGCCACTAATTTGAAATTTTTCATTTTTAAAATCTGAAATCGACCTGTTTCGTAGATTTTCCCATATATATCTTAATATTTGCGATCTGTGGAGTGCGCACAAGAATGCATGGACAGACGACGGACGGACAGACTCACATCGGTTAATCGAAATAAAAAGTGATCCTGAGCCGATCGGTATACAATATGGTGGGTCTAGAACCAATATTTTTTGGTGTTACAAACCTCAGCACAAACTTATAATACACGTAGTGGTGTAGCGTATAAATATTAACGCCCTGCGCGTTACAAAAATACGAAACGGTAAAAACTACTTTAAAAATTGTTTGAAAAAAAATCGAGTTTTATATAAACTTACAAAACCTTAATTTAGTTTAGAAAAACATTTCTGGAATTGGGCAAAGCCCACCCTAGACTGCTTTTTGCCCAGAATTTTAAAAAATCTACCTATAATTCTTGTATCTATGACTTTGATGGCAAAAAGTATCAAAATATTATTATTGTTTTTAAATATCAATTAATCCTGTGTTTTTGGTTGGGAAAATGTCTACTGGTTTCCTAGGAACATAATTTTTTGAAATCTAATGTTAAGTTTTATAGTCAGAGCTAAGATCGATCTTAGTTCTGATTATAAAACTGGCCCTAAGAGTTTTTTTGAAGAAAAATTAATAGAATCACAGAGTAATTTAATAAGCATCTGAAGGCATTTTATAGGGAAATGGAAAAGGATTTTTTATAGGAAAATATAGCATAATCTTTTTTGATGAGATAAATATCTAAGATTTAATAGTTTTTTAAAGGAATAATTATTTAACATCTAACAAGGAAGTTACTTCAAGCTAAACACTACTATTCTGATGAAATTTCGATACGTCGTAGAAACAAAAGTTCCAAGATGAACATTCACGGTTTTTGGCCACCTTGGTTATTTAGTGATTAAAAGATGGGGTTAGAATGGGACGAAAAAAATGAAACAGGTTAATCTAAGATTTAATTTCTCTATCAAATATCCAAATTTGATACTAATCTGAGAACATAGATTCCTTGTATGAGGGTTTCTTCAAAAAAATAGATGTACTTTTCAGAGTTTTCTATAAAATCATTATGTCTGTTTGTTTACATGCTAGTTTTTACTATGTTTACTATTTTTTTATCTTAAAATCGTTTTCAACGGAATATTTTCTAATTTTTGAATTCAGTTGTTTCGATTTACTACTCCTGATATCATTTTCTTCCATTCCATATGAAAAGCGATTCCTTTTTGGCAATTCTTTAGTACATTCCAAGTTTACTATTTTTTTACTAGAAATGTAATCGAACAGACCCATTATTGACAAGAGATATTTCTAAACAAAACGCAATAAGAATTTTTTTTAATATTAAATCGTTTTCGCGAAATTCAAGAACAAAGTTTGACAGCACTGTCACTGTCCACTGGCACTTTCACTATGTGGTTTGGGCTTAAAAGTTGTATATATAATGTCGAAAGTGTTTTTTAAGATTAAGAGTCTTGGAATGGGTAAATAAACAGCCGAACTTAATTCGGTCCCTTGCCCACCCCAGAAAAATGGTCTAGGTACGCCTATGGAATACCGTATACACTATAGGTACATTCGTTTACTTTTCTCAGTCAAGTCCAGTAAGAATTACTCAGTACAAACTTACTGAGTGCAAGGCAAGATTTACTCTCAAAATCAAATGTTCCCAAACATGTACGCGAACAGAAAATTTGCAACAATTTGCAAGTTTGTAGACACAGCTGATTGGAACACCAAATATACAAATAAATTTTAACTGGTCGCTATGGAGAAGATAATTTTTGATGTTAAATCTTAAGCAGAAAATTTTAAGAAGGTTTTCTTATCTTTTCCATAATTTATTTTTAAAGTTTTACTGCTTTGCATTTCCATAAAATAACATAACTGGAAAATAATTTTTTTATTTACAATAAGCAAACATATGTTTTCGAATTCAAAATTTAATTATGTTTTTGAAAACTCCTTACCTGTAAGTTAAAAATAACATGTTACTAAGTAAGCAGTTATATCGATGGGCAACTTACCCCTTTATTACAAAACTTTAATTTTTATAACCAAAACTTATAAAAAATTTCACTGAGAACTTTTTTTGTTAACCCTTAAATGCATGATCTCTTCGATTTTAACCATTTTTTCATATATGATTTCTAAAGGCGTAAAGAAAATTACAAAAAAAATTATTTAAAAAAAAGGTGTTTTTTATTGAAAAATATGGTTTTTTGCCAAATTGCTAAATTGTGATTATTTTAACGTGTATGAAAAAAAAATTCTATAAACTATAATTTATACATTTATTGTCGCCAAAATAAATTTTATTGCAAGAATACCACTTTAAATATTTATTTTTGAATATTACACTTTTTTTAAGTGTAATATTTTATTTTTACTCTAACTGTTTAAAAATTCTGCGCTAAACTAGAACAATATGTACAGAAGGGGCCCCTAATGCCCAAAAATGCAGTTTTGTGCATCAAGTGTGTTTTTTTTACTAAAAAACCGGTATGTTGCCAAATGGCTACACCCTGCATTTAAGGGTTAAAAATATGTAACTTTTATTTTAATACTCCATATAAAACAAATTAAAATTTTAAGGAAAAAATCATTAATTTAAGTTTACATTTAATTTAGAGGTAATTGTTAAAAGTGGCATGTAAGTTAAGTTAAGTTAATAATATATTATTACTACACTCATAGAAATAAATCTGTAAAAAGAGCAGAAAAGACTACTAAAAATTAGTTAAAAATTACCTTGCAGCAGAAACTGCTGAAATTAGCAGATTTTTTGCTAAATACTGGTAAAATAAAAACAGTAAAAATAAAACTGTGCAATTTACAGAATTTTGGATAAAATCTGCAGAAAATTTAGCTAAATATTAGTATACAAAATATAGCAAAAACACACTGTTATTTCTATAAAATTTTTGTCATTTTGAAATTTGGTTGAATGCAAATAGCAGTAAATAGAAAACTGCTGATTTCACAAGGCTCGATTTTTATTTGCATTAAAAATATCGAAAACAACTTTGAAATTTTAAAATTTTTTGTGATTTTTTAGCATACTAACTATTTAACAGCATTTTTTGCTGATTTTAGCAGGTTAAGTTGTTATATTCTATTGAGAAAAATTTAATTCAAATATAACTAAAATTCTGTATATTTAACAGTTTTTACTGTGGTAATTTAATGTTTACAAATTAAATTGTATTGTTTATTTAAAAAAAAAATTATTAAATGATATAATTAATGTTACAAAAAAGTAATGTTCAATGTCAATCAAAATCGATTCAATGGAAATACAAAAAATGTTAGCCGCGCGAGCACTCGTTTCGTCTTTATATCTTCACGTCGTTTTATCAACTGAACTTCTTTTGTACATGCACTTGAAGCGTCCTGCTAAGCGCCGCCCACATTACTAATATGTATATAGCAAAAATAATCTGCAAATTTCACCAGTTTCTTCTGCAAGGTAATTTTGAACTAATTTTTAGTAGTCTTAACTAATCCTCTATTTCCTCTTACAAAGCTCATTACCAGTAATCGAAGGTTTTGCTGGGTTTAATTTTTTGATGTAGCTAAACTACAATTCCATTCAATATATGGAGGATCGAACTGCAAAGTTTTCTCAAATTAAGTTATGTCAAATGTTATTATATTATTAGATTTGTAAATCCAGTCTTCGAATCCCTTTGCATCTTATTAGTATGAAGATGGCTTTTATAAAATATGGTTCTGTCGCGTTTACATCTGCATCGAAATTCCTAGATTTCGATATTTACCACTGAGAAAATATTGATTGAATTGAACGTTCATTGTTTATTCACAGTGGTGAACATCAAAAACTCGAGATTTCCAAGCTAATGCCAACGGGACCTTAGATCCACCATTTTGCAAATTTTGGGCTACATAATGATATTTAGTTTTATAGATAAATCAATTATCGTTTGTTCATTATAGTTGTAAGTTTAATTTCTATGTAAGGTAATTATTATTAAATTTAAGATTTTCATATGTACCGGTATATAGAAGTAAGTCCATTACTTTGTTTTCGAAAATAAATATTAAATAAAGAGATAAAAGAAAATCCTTATATATATGTATTACAAAACAAAAACAAAAAAATCCAATCTGTAATTTTCTTTGGTTTGCTTTTTTATTCCGATAAAACTTATTTCTAGGTAATGAATGAATTTATTAGTAAACAAAAGCTTCAATACAGAAATACTTCTGTTAATTTTTATATAACTATTCCCTTGAAGACGACCAACGTTGTTTTTGGTCGAAATATTGGGTATTTAAATAAATAAATAATAAAAATGAAAAGGAAGAACAATTGTTTTTTTTAATTATTCATTTTTTAAAATGAACTGACCTGAAGCTGAACTGAAGAAGAACAACGACAACAAAAAAGGTCAACTATATAAAATGTTCAATATTAAAAATTGAAATTAATTCACCCTAATTATAATTTTAAGTCAAAATTCCAAACTATTTTCCAGTTACAACAACTTTATGCATTGGAGATATAATAAATTTTTTTAACTGCAATTTAAAAATTAAGAATTTATAAATAATAAAAAATACAAACTAAACAAGAATTTTCAAAAACTTAACGAAATTGTTATTTTGTCAATAACTAACAAAATTTACTGTTTTGATAGTTGTATATTATGATATTTAAAATAACTGCGTTAAACAACTATTACAGTACTTTTCATTGTTGTTTTTTTAAACAACTGTAATAATAATTCATCTTTTTTTTAATATCAATTTTACAAATGACAGCCTCGGCGTTGAAACAGACAGCTTTAACACCGTTGAACTCGACAACCGATAAAAATTCGAGTAAAAAAGATCGAGTCGGGCATGCCAACTATATTATATCCTACACCAGTCTGGTTGAAACCCAACTAAAGTTTTGTTCTGAAATTCGAATGTGTTGAAAAGGACTTGTGTCAAAATTTGTCCACAAAATGAAAAAAAAATAAGAAAAACGGTAAGAAATTTTTATTTTACCTAATGTTAAGTGTATGTGAGAAAAAATCGGAAATATAGTACATATGGGCGATAGGTCCGAATGTGATTCGATCCTATCTAGGATCAAGAGGCCCATGTGAGTTGGCGTACAAAATTTCTGTAAAATATCTCCGTATTTGCGCCTCGTTTGGGAACTCGGTCTAAACATGGACCGATTTCAACCGAAATCAATAAGCTTCGTCCTTGGACCGGTATAAGTCGATGTACTAAATTTACACACAATGAAACTGGACACACAGACGGACAGACATCGTTAAATAAAGGGTTGTTCAACAGCGACGCTACAAAAGTAGAAAGACAGGGACAGCAAACGACGCCATATTTCTTGCCACTCTTTTGACATTTCTCTTCAGTAAGGTTTGCCATTTCATGATGGAAAGATATACGAGCCAACAAGGAGTCGAAATTATTAAAATTTACTACCGAAATTCGGAGTCAGTGGCCTCAACGTTAAGAGCGCTACGTCCAATTTATGGTCGTCATAATCGTCCTAGCAGATCAACAATTGAGTGTGGGGCTACGTCAAATCTATGGTCTATGCCAACAAGCCAGCGACGATTGATGAACTTCGTACGAATATCGAACGTGAAATTGCAGCACTATCGGCCGATTTATGCTTGAAAACCGTCGAAAATTGGGTTCATCGTCTGGACTTCTGCAAGCGTGCCCGTGGTGGCCATGCAAAAGAGATCGATTTCCATACATAATGGCATCGAACGTACTTTCACAGGAATAAAGAATTTCATTGATATCCAAAACCGTTTTTGTTTTATTTAAACTTTTTTACTTTTGTAGCGCTCTTATTGAAAAACCCTTTAGATTCCAAACAATGATTCTGAGTCGATCGGTATACTGAAAGGTGGGTTTAGGTAAATTTTTTTGTGCACCAGTGGCTCTTCTAATTATAAAAACATAAATTGGGCAGGCTGTGTAATTGACGAAATTTCAATTAGCCTCAGTCATCGATGTGCTTGATCCTTATTACATGAACGGACAAATTAACGAAGAAATAAATATGTATAGTGAAAATATTAATGAAATAACCTAAAAGTTCATTTAAGCGAATACCGGGAAGGGGATTCATACAGGGACTATGTCCAAATGCGGAGCGATTTTCTTAAAAGTTGTGTCTAATAAAATTTGAGCCCAATTCAGATTGGACATTTCTGAACATGGACCGATTCTAACCAATTTCAGTAGGTTTCATCCAAGTGAAGAAAATTGGCGATTAATCGTTTAATGTAAAATTAATGTATTTCCTTCATTTTTATCAATAAAAACACAAAGAGCTGCCTGTTTTTGTTAAATATAAACTCGATATATTTAAAAAAGGTTTCATATTCTAAGGTTGAAAAGTTTCGGTCTGAGGTTTTTTAAATCAAAATTTTTCTTGTACTAATAGAAAAAGATCGGTAAAAATTTTACTAAAGCTACTAAAATTTTATTGAAAATGGTTGCTGAAACTACCAGATTTTTGTTTTGCCAAATATTAGTAAGTTAACAACAGCCAGTGTTGCGAATTTAGCATATTTAATGCTAGATTTAGCATTTTTTTAAATCATTTAGCATGAAAAAAATGCATCTAGCATATGACATTTTTTCAGCATTTTTCCAAAAAAATTTAGCATATTTTTAGCATTTTTTACAGTTTTATTTTGTGTTTCTTTTAGAATATTTTGCATTAAATTGAATTTTTGCTATAAAAAAATATTATTGATGTGGTTTCTGATATAAAAACGCAACAACAGCATTAAATCAACCTTTTTCCAGGGTTCTCGTTTAACAACAGAACTGGAATTTTATAGATTTTTAATAACATGTTAAAATTATTTACTTTTTTTTAACTATTTTAAATAAATTTTAAGTTTTCTTTGTGTTGTTTTTTATATTCTCTACATTATATAGTTAAAAATAACACCAAATTTTATTATTTATTTTGAAATATTTATATTATTCAAAATCACAGTTTATTCTAACACTCGTTTTTGAATAATTATCTCTTATTTTACAATTTAAGTTTAAATGTAACCGAATATGAAAAAGAAATATTCTGGCATGTGATGAAAATCGAACGGTTTCAAATCGATCGATTTTGAAATTTCAATCCTGAATATTTCGTATTATTTTTAATTTAAAAAAGATAAGAAGACGTAAATCGATATATCTGATACAACTAAAGTGGTTTAAAAGAATTTCAAACTTCTTTGCCATTTCTATCCATTATTTAATTTTTGATTTTTAACCAAATCGATCGAAATCAAAATCGATCGTCTTCCATCACATGCCACATTATTTTTACTTTTAGAGTAAGTGCTAGGAACTATTTTTATACGTACACATTAATTACACTGTGCTAGTCGCAAATTTTAACAAGCTGGGAACCCTACTGGCAAAGCTAATTCGAGTACGCTGAATTCAATGGTGATATCAGTTTTTCAAAGTTAGCGCTCGTATTCACGATATTCGCAATTAAAATATTTGACGCTAAAGTACCAAAAAAAAAATATTTTTATACTTCTGGGATCATTTTTAATTATAAATTTATCAAATTTGATTAAATATAAACAACATTAAGGAACCAGTAATTTTTTTTCCAAAAACATTTTTTTCTCCAAATAAAAAGTACAACGTTATGTTATTTTGTGTATATTCAATAGGTTTTAGAAAAATATTTAATAGAGTTAAAGCCGAGCACACACAGTCAATATAATTTATTTCAATTTTATTGATATTTTCACTCACACTTTCAATGTTATTAGAAAAATATGAGTTAAAGTTAAATTGATCAATATTTTCCATCCTATGAAAAATTGCAAAATTTTGCAGATTTTAAAATAAAGCCACGTTTAAAATGATTACGTTTTTATTTTGCAATAATTTATATGTTTTTTTAATTTTATTTATTTATTTATTTATTTTTCAACAACAAAAAACACATTTAAAACGAATAAAAAGGTTAAAGTCGGGTATGCCGACTATACAATACCCTACACTAGTCTGGTGTATTGTTTGGATCCGAAATTCGAATTAGTTAAAATGGGGCTTGTGTCTAAATTTTCTATAATGTGAGTCAGCGCACCAAATTTCATTAAAATATCTTAATATTTGCGACCTACAGTTTGTAACCAAGCCAATTTTGGGGGGACCCTTATATGGGCACTAGTTCTAAACATGGACCGATGTTCACCAAAATCAATACGCTTCGTCCTTGGGCCAACATAGGTCTATGTACCAAATTTCATCAAAATATCTTAATATTTGCGACCTGCAGCGTATAAACAATATAATTTTGGTGGGACCCTTATATGGGCACTAGGTCTAAACATGGACCGATGTTCACCAAAATCAATAGGCTGCGTTATTGGGCCAACATAGGTCTGTGTACCAAATTTCATCAAAATATCTTAATATTTGCGACCTGCAGCGTATAAACAGTATAATTTTGGTAGGACCCTTATATGGGCACTAGGTCTAAACACGGACCGATGTTCACCAAAATCAATAGGCTGCGTTATTGGGCCAATATAGGTCTGTGTACAAAATTTCATCAAAATATCTTAATATTTACGACCTGCAGCGTATAAACAGTATAATTTTGGTAGGACCCTTATATGGGCACTAGGTCTAAACATGGACCGATGTTCACCAAAATCAATAGGCTGCGTTATTGGGCCAACATAGGTCTGTGTACCAAATTTCATCAAAATATCTTAATATTTGCGACCTGCAGCGTATAAACAGTATAATTTTGGTAGGACCCTTATATGGGCACTAGGTCTAAACACGGACCGATGTTCACCAAAATCAATAGGCTGCGTTATTGGGCCAATATAGGTCTGTGTACCAAATTTCATCAAAATATCTTAATATTTACGACCTGCAGCGTATAAACAGTATAATTTTGGTAGGACCCTTATATGGGCACTAGGTCTAAACATGGACCGATGTTCAAAAAAATCAAACTTGTTCGTCCTTGGGCCAACATAGGTCTGCGTACCAAATTTCATCAAAATATCTTAATATTTGCGACCTGTAGAGACGGACGGACGGACAGACGGACGGACATCATTAAATCGAAATAAAAAAAATTCTGAACCGATCGGTATACTATAAGGTGGGTCTACGACCAATATTTTTTGGTGTTACAAACATCAGCACAAACTTATAATACCCTGACCACATAGTGGTGTAGGGTATAAACACTAACATTTCAATATTGGCCACACACTTTTCAATAATATGATTTTGAAAAACAAAAATCCAAAACATTTTGAATTTTCAATTTAATTGATAAACATTCAATATAGGGTACAGACCTTCAATTAATTTATAAACAATCAAAAATTGATCCATATTATTGAACTTGTATGCTCTACTTAAGAAAAAAAATAATAATTCAAAGAATGAAGTTTAAAGGTTCGTTTTTAATCTTTGCTATTTTTAATGATTTTTTTTAGCTTTAGGTCATAGATGGTAATGTGGCTAGCGTTTGTAATAAATAGCGTTTTCCTATCTTTTAAGAATTTAGTGGATTTTAATTTTTTTTACTGTAACACATGTACACTTTTTCATTTAATAATACAAAAATCTTACCCCTCAATTCATAAACACTTACGGTGGGTCTCACACTGCAGGTTTAAACTTAGGTTAATAGTTAACCCAAAAATTTGTTATTGTTTTGTGTACATTTTTTTGACATTTTATTTTGTTTTTAGTTAAGTTAAAGTTAAACCTACAGTATGAGACCCACCGTTAGTAAAGATATAGGAGGTTTACAAAACAAATTTTTCATACAAAATAAAAAATAACTTTGTAAAGCGTTTATGAATTTGGGTGTTACAATGTAAACCAACACCACAAAAAGTATTAAACCTGACCGCGAAAATTATTTTTTTAAAGAATTTCATACGGGTAAGCCCAAAGATGCAGAAATTTGAAAACGGGAAACAGAGCGTGCAATAAAAACCATTAAATTAATTTGGAGTCGATTTTACCCGCCAAATTTGGGGTACTTAACATATTTTCAATGACACAGTTGGGAAATTAAATAATAAAAAAATTATTTTAATACTACATTTATACTTGTGCAAAAACCGCATAGTTTTTGTACAAAACTAGTTTTTGATTGTTTTTTTGTATGAGTTTTGACAAGTTAAAAACTTCAAGAGCCAAAAACCAGGTAGTTTTTGCTCAGGTATTAAAGTAGTATAAAGGACTTGAACTCTTTTTACAAGAATCAACTTTTGAGTTGTTTTTAATTTATCTTTTATATAATTTTAGTTAATAAAAAGAAATGAATTCAAGACTATAGATGACTTATTTTCAGTTTAATTGTAAAAAGTCACTAAAATACTTTTTTAATATTTTTTTTAACAAATTGAAACATTTTTTTATAAAAGTTTTTTAGCATATTTTTTTAGTTTTTAGCATTTTTTAGCATTTTTATGAAAAAAATCTAGCATTTTTTCCTAAATAAGTTTTGGCAACACTGACAACAGCAAACCTAAAACTGTCACATACCGATAACTTAATGTAGATTTTTTATTTCGCTAAGGCACCCCAGTATAAAAAAATACTGGTTCAGAACCAGCTATGTACTACACTCAAAAAAAAAGTCAGTAAAGTCAGCAAAAAATTTTTAGTCAGGAGCGTGCTTGCAAAAAAGTTGGTAATTTCAGCAAAACGTTTGCTGAAAATCAGCGAGCTGATTTTTACCAAAAAAGTAGTAATCTTCAGCAAAAGTTTTGCTAACACTTAGTCGATTGCAAATGAAAATAATCCTTGCTAAAATCACTAAACTTTTTGCTGAATATTAGTAGACTGAAAAAAACTTAAAAAACTTGTAGCAAAATTTTACTTTAGTTAATTTATTTGCTGAAAATTTAAATACAGAAATTGTGTAGAGTTGATTTCCTTTTTTATCATTTCCGTTGTCTGTACAACATCCAGACAAGCTGCGACATCTATATCTTGTCTATCTGGTTGTCGTCCACGCTATAAATGCGGTTATCAGCACAATTTTTGCAAAAAAACAAATTAGTAAAATATTAGTTCAAAATTAGTTTAGTGCTAAAAAAATATAACTAAAACTTTTGATGAAAACGGAATTTCAGCAAAAAAATTGCTGAAAACTAGTACACTTGATATACAAGACGTTTTACTAATTTTTCTACTAACTTATTTTTTTGAGTGTAGTTTATTTGAACCAGGCAACTAGTACGAGTTCTATCGCCTCTCCACATACACAGAGAACAGATTCGTTGTGTCAACCAAATTTATTGCCAACCGAATTTTGGTAGTTCCATGAACTATCGCATTATTCGGTTGCATCTATCAACATTTTCAGTTGTACGTATAAATAAGGACAATATCAAATAGTTGGTCCAATCGAATACAGTAGACCCGACCAAATTTTTTTAATATGTTATAGCGATTTAAATAAAAACACTGTTTCCAATATTTCTAATTTTTTTTTTTTTTTTAATTAGTAGAAAGTAAAGAGATGTTAGAAACTAGAGATGAGCACGTGAGCAGAATTTGGTGTGATCACGCGTGAGTGTGAGTAAAACCTTAATTTACTCACGTGAACGTGAGTGAGTGTGAGTAGATTAAAAATGTTCGTGAGTGAGTGTGCGTGAGTAAAATTTTTTCATGAGTGACTGTGCGTGAGTCAAATTTTAACGACTCACGCTCTTTTTTGGGCTTTTTATTCATATTTGCAGTAATTGTTTTAGGCAGGGGTATGGCATCACCAAAAAAATAAGTTATAAAAAACCGTTATCACTAGATGGCTCTTTGTTAAACATTAATTGAACATTTCAGTTTATTAAATGCACCTGTTGGTATTTGAAGAAAAAATTTAATCATGGATGGTAACCGAAGCTATGCGGTTATCGGTAAGGGTAACGCTATTTCAGATTATTTCGATAACGGTATTTTAAGGGTAACGCTATTTCATTTATTTCGGTATCGATATTTTGAGGTTAGCGGTTTCAGTTTCGTTATTATGGTAACGGTATTTAAAGGGTATCGATAATTCATTTATTTCGGTTACGTTATTTTAAGGTTAACGGTTTTTCAGTGATTACGGCGCAGCTATTTTAAGGTTAACTGTAGTCAGTTATTTCGGTGTATACAGCAAACATTTTTACAAAAAGTAAGCGAATGTACAAAAAATACTGAATACAATTACCAAAAAGCAAAAAATTAGAAATAACGGTAACGGTATTTCATTTATTTCGGTAACGGTATTTAAAGGGTATCGATATTCCAATTTATTTCGGTATCGGCATTTTAGGGAAACCGGTATTTCAGTTATTTCGGTAACGGTATTTCAAGGATAACGATTTTTCGGTTATTTCTGTTACGTTATTTTAGTGGTAACGGTAGTCAATTGAAAGGGGTTTGAATCGATAACGGTATTTTAGCGGTATTGCCTGCCAACCCTGAATATAATACAACAATTTTAATAAAAACCAGGGTTGGCAGGCAATACCGCTAAAATATTGTACCGTTATCGATTCAAAACTCTTTCAACAGACTACCGTTCCCACTAAAATACCGTTACCCAAATAACTGAAATACCGTTATCCCTAAAATACCGATACCGAAATAAATGAAATATCGACATTAGGGTGGACCTCATTTTTCAACTTGCGGTTTAAGGCCGTCCCCTCCTAGAAATGTGCCTTGTAGCATGCAACATATGTTAGAAAAATGGTAGCCCGAGTAAAAAGTTTTGATATAATCATATATTTTTTTATGTAATTGCATATAGTAACTTATAGTTATATATGGCCACATATGCTTTTAAATTCAAGCATATATACTTTTATATAGTCATATATTAGATATTTTTTCCTCAAAGGTTTTCATATGGAGACATATGTGATTTTATATTATTACCAGAGAAGACAAAATTGCTATTTTTGCTTTTTATGCTTTCTATTGCTTCTTTTACTCATATTTGCTTCTTTTTGCTTTTTTTGGATTTTCCGTTTTTTTTTTAGCTTAAAATAACTTTTTCTTAAGATTTTTGAGCTTTGAATTGCTTTTTTTCAAGGTTGGTTACCGTTATGGTTATAATACCGTTATCGCTAAAATACCGTTTCAAATTGAATACCGTTACCGTTATCGATACCTCTAAAAAAATTTCAAAATACCGTTATCGTTACCGATACCGTTATTTTTATCTGAAGTTACCGGTATTTGTTATTTTATATAAAAATTAGAATTTTTTATTTTATAATCTAAGTGTTTTTTTTACAAAAAAATTTATATATGATAATTTTACTTATTAAAACTACCAGCATTGAATTTATGGCTTAAAATCTGTATTTTCAGTACTTAAAATTAAAAATATGCCATCCCAGTGTAGAAACGGTAATGACATATCATTATTTTTTGGACTACCAGTAATGACACCCACTTACCTTCTGCATTATTTTAAAACATATAATAATGAGTTACTGATAATTGCTGATTTTTATCATTATTTCAAATTGAAAATAGTTTTCTAGATTTTTTTTAATTTTTTGAAACTATTTTTTTTTTTTTTTTTTTTTTTATTGGGTTATTTTACAAAATTTATTATAATTCTAGTTTTAATTTGCGAGACAAATGGCTTAAAGAGACGAGTTGGAGTAAATAACAATTTATTATAAATTAAATACTTTTAGTTTCAAAAAAGAAAAAAAAATATAAAAAAATAAGTATATATTCAGGCATGTCACAGGTTTTTTACGGAATTGATTTGATTTCGCAATTTTACTTCCGCAATTTTTTTCCTAAAGTGATCGAAAACAATTTTTTTCCTTCTGAATTTGCAGTTTAGGGTGCTATGGATAATTTTGTATTGAAAATGTAACGTTCTGGTAAGTATCGAGTATGCTACAAGCTTAATAGTGGTACTTAAAACGTTAAAAGTTTCGAAAAACGAAAAAAATATCGTTTTCATTCCACTTTCAAAAACCAAAGTGGAATTGATATTTAGAGCAGCTTCAACTCATAAAAGCTTTTCAATAGTGCTTGGTATGTATTTCCTAAAGTGTCGTTAACTATTTCACTTAAAAACATTTACATTTAAAGCGCTTTTTGTTGGTAAATTCAATAATTTTCTTATAGATTAGCAAAACGTAATTTTTTATAAAAAATTCAAATTTTAAATTTTGATCGGCGATCTTCTCTTTTTTAACTTCAAATGGCAACTTATATAAAAATTTAGCAGTTGGAACAAGAATTTACCACAAAAAGTCTTTTTTTAACATTTCAAAATTTACGAAAACGCAAAAAACCTGAAGAAGCTAAAGTAAAACGTTACGAAATTGTTCATCGAAATCATATTAATTTTATGCGAAATATGTGTTAAAACCTTAAATGTGCTCTCTAACAAAAACTTTTTTAAGTGAAATTATTAAAAAGAGGATTCTTAACTTATAATTGATTATGTTTATCTGTTATATTTGGTCTATATATGCAAAAATAGCATTTACTTCTGGAGAAGCAATTTGCGTTTTCAATTTCACTTTCAAGTGAAATTTAAGTCTGTGACATGCCTGATTATCTATAAATATACAGGCATGTCACAGGTTTTTTACGGAATTGATTTGATTTCACAATTTCACTTCCGCAATTTTTTTCCTAAAGCGATCGCAAACAATTTTTTTCCTTCTAAATTTGCAGTTTAGGGAGCTACAGATAATTTTGTATTGAAAATAAAATGTTCTGGTAAGTATCGAGTATGCTACAGGCTTAATAGTGGTACTTAAAACGTTAAAAGTTTCTCCACAAAACGTAAAACGAAAAAAAAAATCGTTTTCATTCCACTTTCAAAAACCAAAGTGGAATTGATATTTAGAGCAGCTTAAACTCACACAAACTTTTCAATAGTGCTTGGTATGTATTCCCTAAAATGTCGTTAACTATTTTCCTTAAAAAAATTTACATTTAAAACGCTTTTTGTTGGTAAATTCAATAATTTTCTTGTTGATTAGCAAAACGTAATTTTTTCTAAAAAATTAAAATTTTAAATTTTGATCGGCGATCTTCTCTTTTTTAACTACAAATGCCAACTTATATCAAAATTTAGCAGTTGGAACACGAATTTACCACAAAGTCTTTTTTAAACATTTTAGAATTTACGAAAATGCAAAAAACCTGAAGAAGCAAAAGTAAAACGTTACGAAATTGTACATCGAAATCATATTAATTTTATGCGAAATATGTGTTAAAACCTTAAATATGTTCTCTGACAAAAACCTTTTTAAGTGAAATTGTTAAACACAGCATTCTTAACTTATAATTAATTATGTTTATCTTTTATATTTGGTCTAAATATGCAAAAATACCATTTACTTCTGGAGAAGCAATTTGCGTTTTCAATTTCACTTTCAAGTGAAATTGAAGTCTGTGACATGCCTGATAAACATATTAACATTAAAATAGCTATTAAAAAAGCATTTCAATATTTTCTAAAAGATAATCCTTCATATTTCTTTTAAACACTGCTATTCGATTACATTCTTTTATGTTATTTGGTAAACTGTTAAATTGCAAGCTACCTGCTCTCTCTCTGCTTGGTTGTCTCTAATCTACATCTCGCTTTTCTAAGGTTCGATGAATTTCTTGTATTATGATGATCCTGATTGATACTTAATTTCACAGTACGATGACCAATATTATGAATGGATTTGTATACATACAGTAAAAGTTGTTTCTTGTACAAACCCCAAATAGGTAAAATGGTTTTGCAATAATCTTTATGTAAAGATATGGTGTTGTGCCTCGGATTTAAATTGAACACACATTTCAAGGCTTTATTCTGAGCAGCTTGAAGAGATTTTAATTCGTTGCCATTTTTGTATGCATAAACGATTGCTAGATATTGCAATCTAGTATGTATCAGGGCTTGGTATAACAACATTTTTGTTTTTGTATCTAGCTTTCATTTTAATTTAAAAATAATTCCTGCAGCTGAAGCAATCTTTGATTTTAATAATTTTACGTGAGTGTCCCACGACAAACTACTTCTAAGAATAATTCCCAGGTATTTAATTTCGTGATCTTCTCTAATGTTTTCTCCATTAACAAATATACAAAAATCATTATTTAATGTTTGTGAGTGCGGTCTAAAGCGTATTAATTTAGTTTTCTTCTCATTTAAAACAAGGCGATTCAATCTAGCGAATTCAAAAATGAAAGAAGATCTCTCTCCATTTGAGTTCTGAGAACAGTATCATATTTATAGGGATAAAATATCGAAATATCATCAGCAAAAATTACAATTTTTCCAAAGAGTCCAAGATTATTTATATCATTTAAATATACCATGAAAAGAAGAGGCCCTAAGACACTCCCTTGTGGGACCCCACAACTAACTGGAACTGTTGAACTTTTTTCACCACCAATTTCAACATATTGTTTTCTATTTATTAAGAAACTCTGTATGAGATTTAATGCTGTACCAATATTAGCCTCAATATTTTTTATACACTGGTAGTGATATATGTTACCACATATTTTTTGATTTTTTGTATGTTGGCGGCAGAGAACGGTTTGAGTACATTCGTTTTTGTTGTGCAGTCATACCATTCATTGCTTTTGCCATGTATTCATGCAACAACAATAACTAATGCTATTGCTATTATATACATTCATTGTTTTTGATGAGTGGTTTTTGCACATTATTTTTATAATGCCACTACATGTCAAGCAACAAAATGAAGAGATGACGCATTAAAAAAATAAAATCAATGACAACATTCATTTAGTATTCGTTGACCTGTTGCAGTATTTTGAAAAATGCAGTGTGAAGAGATTTCCATTTGTTTTTTTATTTAAATATGAAATATACATATATTTTCTCATTTTGTTAATGTTTAAGTGAAAAAAATAAACACCAAAAATATGTACATATACTAAAACATTTGACAGAAAACAATTTTCAATTTTTATACAACCAACATTGAGACTATTCGTAACAATCGGTTTGTATTCATACCAACCATTTTATATTCGTTGCTTTTGTGAGTGTTAAGCTGCCTACACACTAGGGAACATACTTAAAAAAAGAGAGCATTTTTTGTGAATGTGTGAGTGCGTTTGTGTGTGTGTGAGTGTTGAGAGCGTGCATTTCGTGTTTACAAAATTTTTTGATATTTTTTGTTCCCTCAACCATGTTCCCTAGTGTGTAGGCAGCTTTAGGTAAGATTAACAGGAGACATGCAGTGCAATGCATGGCTTTCGTCATACTCACTTTTTTCAATTGTGTCTGTATTGCTTTACGGAAATGATGTGTATTGACAACAATATGCACATTTTTTGTGATTGCATTCAAAAGCATAAAATAAGGCACTCAAACCGTTCTCTGGTTGGCGACTAAGCTTACTTGTGTGCAGCAGGTCAATTATGTTTTTATCTATTAAATATTACATGTCGATATAGCTCAGATGGTAGAGTTAGTGACTGGCAATCTGTAGACCCAGGTTCGATTCCCGCACCAGCAAATTTTATTTTAAAAAAATACAATAAAAAATATTTTTTTTTATATAATTTATTTTTTTGAAAATCTATTTTTAGACTCATTATTTTTGTTAGTACTGGTAAGCACATAGGTAACGATATATTTTTTGATTTTTCGTATGCTGGTGTGTAACCATAACTCATTATTTTTCGCGACATCGCCATATAAAGGTAATAAGAAATGTAATAACAAAAGTAACTAGTTACCATTACCAAGTATGTAGTTACATAACCACATACCTGGTAATTATTTTCTACACTGGGATGTTTTTACTTGTTTTTATATATTTTTAACATAATTTTTAATACCGGTACGTACCGGTATTGCTGTTTCGATAACGGTATACCGTTACCGAAACAGTCTTAAATACCGTTACCTTTACCGTTACCTAAACAAACGAAATCCGATACCGTTACCGTTACCCTTACCGTTATTCGTTTCGGTAACCAACCTTGCTTTTTTTTTAAGACTTTTTGCCCAAAAATCCCTTTTTTTCGCCCATAAAAAAATATGTTTTCTCTTAACTTTGAATTTTTATTTTAAAAACTGTTGTTATTCCAAGTTTTTTACTTTTGCTTTTTTTCAAGGTTGGTTACCGAAATGAATAACGGTAAGGGTAACGGTATCGGATTTTGTTTGTTTCGGTAACGGTAAGGGTAACGGTATTTAATACTGTTTCGGTAACGGTATAAAAACAAGTAAAAACATGTCATATTTTTTAAATTTAAGTACTGTAAATACAGATTTTAAGCTATAAATTCAATGCTGGTAGTTTTAATAAGTAAAAGTATTATCTTTAAATTTTATTGCAAAAAAACACTCGAGATTATAAAATAAAAAATAAAAAAATTGTCATCTCTATATATAAAAGAATAACGTGACTGACTGACTGATTGACTGACTGACTGACTCAACATCGCCCAGCCCAAACCGCTGAAGCTAGGAAGTTGAAATTTGGTATGTAGGTTCCTCTTTCGGGGTAGACGTCCGCTAAGACGGGATTTTTGGAAATTCTTACCGGAACGGGCAAAAAGGGGGAAAGTGTCCCCCTTGACGGCCTGCCAAAACCCCTTTGGCTAGAAAGCTGAACTTTAAGATATGTGTTCCTTGGAGTAGGGGCTAACTTTTCTGGAAAGTACTTTCTAGAATTTTGGACAGGGACGTTGTAAAAATGGGGGTTAAAAAGGGGAAAAAGGCCCCCCTTGACGGCCTGCCCAAACCGCTGGAGGTAGGAAGTTGAAATTTGGTATAAAGGTTCCTCCACTATCGTAGACATCCACCAAGATGGGAGTTTTGGAAATTTTTACAGGGACGGACAAAAAGGGGAAAAAGTCTCCCCCTTGACGGCCTGCTCAAACTGCTGGAGCTATGAAGTTGAAATTTGGTATGTAGGTTCCTCGACCGGTGTAGACGTCCATTGAGGCGGCATTTTTGGAAATTCTTATCGGGAGGGGCAAAAAGGGGACAAAAAAAGTACCTTTTTCGAAAAAAGTACATTTTTCCAAAAAAAAGTATCTTTTTCCAAAAAAAGTACCTTTTTCCAAAAAAAGTACCTTTTTCCAAAAAAAAGTACCTTTTTCCAAAAAAAGTACCTTTTTCCAAAAAAAATTCCTTTTTCAAAAAAAGTACCTTTTTCCAAAAAATGTACCTTTTTCTAAAAAAATGTACCTTTTCCAAAAAAAAAGTACCTTTTCCAAAAAAGTACCTTTTCCCAAAAAACATACATTTTTCCAAAAAAATACCTTTTTCAAAAAAAGTACCTTTTCCAAAAAAAAGTACCTTTTCCCAAAAAAGTACCTTTTTCTAAAAAAATGTTCCTTTTCCCAAAAAACATACATTTTTTCAAAAAATACCTTTTTCAAAAAAATACCTTTCCAAAAAAAAGTACCTTTTTCTAAAAAAAATTTTCCTTTTCCAAAAGAAGTACCTTTTCCAAAAAAAGTACCTTTTTCTAAAAAACATACATTTTTCCAAAAAAACCTTTTTAAAAAAAATACCTTTTCCAAAAAAAGTACAAATAAAGTACTTTGTAAAAACAAAGTATCTTTTTCCAAAAAATTTCGTTTTTCCAAAAAGTACCATTTAAAATAATATGTAATTTCAAAAAAACTACTTTTTTCCCTCCCCCCACGGATATCTCCACTAAAACAAGGTTTCTTGATATTCGGCATAGACGTGCGCTAAGACGGGATTTTTGGAAATTCCTACCGGAACGGGCAAAAAGGGGAAAAGTCTCCCCATAAACAGTCTCACAAATTGGAAAAGTGCCTGCCCAAACCACTGGAGGTAAGAAGTTGAAATTTGGTATAAAGGTTCCTCCACTGTAGTAGACATCGACTAAGTTTGTATTTTTGGAATTTACTACAGGATATCCCAAAAGGAAACTCGGTATGTGAGTTCCTCCTTCTGTGTAGGCGTCCGCTTAGACGGAATTTTTGAAATTCCTATCGGGAGGGGGAAAAAAAAAGGTAAAAGTCTCCTCCTGACGGTTTGCCCAATCCCTTTTGGCCAACCTCAAATTTTAATTATGTATTCCTTGGAGTAGGGCTAACTCACCGGCAATGTAATTTTTCTATTTTAGAACAAGAACATAGTAAAAATGGTGGTTGAAAGGGAAAAATGTCCCCACTAACGGCCTGCCCAAACCGCTTAGGCAATGCAGTTGACATTTGGTATGAATGTTCCTCATCCATCGCAGATAGCCGCGAAGATGGAATTTTTGTAAATTCCTAAAGGGAGGGACAAAAAGAAGAAAAGCCTCACCTTAGGGGCCGGTAAAAACCCCTTCGGCTAGAAACCTGAAGCTTAAAATGTGGGTCCCTGGAGTAAGGGCTAACTTATTAGAAAGATACTTTTTTGAATTTTGGACAGGGTCGTTATAAAATGAGGGCTCAAAAAGGAAAAGTTGCCCCTTAACGACCTGTCCAAACTGCTGGATCTAGGAAGCTGAAATTCGGTACTTAGGTTCCTCTTCCAGCCTAATTCAAACCGGGAGAGACAAAAAAAGAAAAAGTGTCCCCCTTGACAGCCTGCTCAAACTGCTGGAACTAGGAAGCTGAAATTCCCTGTCGATGGATTTTCGGAAATTCCTACCGAGAGGGGCACAAATAGTAAAAGTTGGTTAGAAACCTGAAATGTAAAACATATGTTACTTAGAGTATGGGCTCACTTACCGGGAAGGTGCTTTTTGGACAGGGACATTGCAAAAATGGGGATTAATGAAGCGACAATTGCCGCTTAAAGGCCTGCCCAAACCGCTGGAGGTAGGAAGTTGAAATTTGGTATTAAAGTTCCTCCTCTATTGTAGACATCCGCTGAGATATTTGGAAATTTCTACAGGTAGGGTCAAAAACAGGAAAAGTCTCCCCCTTAACGGCCTGGCCAAATTGCTGGAACAAGGGAGCTTAAATTCGGTATTTGGGTTCCTTCTCCAACGTTGACGTCCCCTAAGATGGTATTTTTGGAAATTCATACCGGGAGGGGTAAAAAGGGAAAAAACTTCCCCCTTGACGGCCTGGCCAAACTGCTGGATATAGAGACCTAAAATTATGTATGTAGTAGGTTCCTCCTCCAACGCAGACGTCCTCTAAGACGGAATTTTTGGAAATTCCTACCGGGGGGGTAAAAACGGAATAATTCTCCCCCTTGATGGTCTAACCGAACCCTTCGGCTAGAAACCTGTAATATATAATATGTTTTCCTTGGAGTATGGGCTAACTTATCGACAAGGCATTTTTAGGACAGGAACGTGGTAAAAATGGTGGTTCAAAAGGGGAAAATTGCCCTCCCCCTTAACGTCTGCGTCTTTAGCTAGAAACCTAAAACTTAAAGAACAAGTGTATATAAAACACTAAAATTAAGAAACTAAATAAGAAACGAGTGGAATTGAAACACTACACAAGTGGAATGAAATAGATATAAACGTTGAACGAGTGGAATTGAAATTATAGACAATGCAAATGGATTGGAAGAGGGAATTACCTGTTCAAACACTATCCACGGAATATGAAAATTATGTAGCATTGAAACATACTCTCCAAAAAGTTAAACAAATTTTCTAAAAGAGAAAAAACCTTAGAAAAGGAATGGAACTTATATATTCCGATATTTAAACTTCATGTAACGAAGCACCGGTGGAAGAAACCGACGCAGTAAATTTTCCAACTGAATTTGTGAATTTACTTGAATTGCCAGGTCTACCTTTACATAAACTGGAATTAAAAAAAAAACTTTAAGACACGCTAACAACGCCCGCTATTTTTAATTTTATAAAATGCTTTCCAACCCTGCTTTACGTTATTTATTTTCATTCAAAACACAAATGAACAAAACTACTTACGGGTCTATCTACCTAAGTTCGCACTTTACCAAATTATCTTAACATACACACGTATATTGCAATTTATTATGGATTCATTACTAACAATCCACTTTCATGAGAAAAAGTGATCAAATATTTATTTATTTTAAACCCATTGTTGTGCAGAATTATTTATTTGTGGTGGCTGGGTGAAGGCTTTTATTATAAAAACTGTACTTTAAATAAAAAGCGAATTTAAAAAAAATTGTGGGGGGGGGGGGCACGCTAACAACGTAGCGGGCTGCGCCGGCTAGTTTTTATATAAAATAATAAATACCGGTAAAATACCGGTAACTACCCATAAAAATAACGGTATCGGTAACGATAACGGTATTTGTAAATTTTTTTAGAGGTATCGATAACGGTAACGGTATTCAATTTGAAACGGTATTTTAGCGATAACGGTATTATAACGATAACGGTAACCAACCTTGCTTTTTTACAATATTTTTTTGCTTTAAACACATCGGATTTTGCTTTTTTTATTATTACATACTGGCCTACATATATATGTATGTGCTATATATAAGTACATAAAGTAACATATAAAAGATGTAATTACATATACGTTTATATATAATTTAGTATGGCGCTATACATAATAATATAAAACTATATGTGGAGCCATATAAGAAATATTTTATAATTTGTGTTAGTTATGATTATATATTGACGAAAATGAACCTTATATATGGGTATAACGTTCTTTATAAAATTTTTTCAAAGTGATTTTATATAAAAATATATAAGGTCCATATAAAACCGTATTATATTATATTTGGTTCCATGTTATCAATGATTTTGAACTAGTTTTAGATTTAGTAATTAGTAGGGATTGGCGCGTGACACGAAATGTTCGTGAGTCATGTTATTCACACGTGATCGTGAGTAATAATTACTACACTTAAGTGATTCGTGCGTGAGCGTGAGTAAGAATAACCGTGCAATATTTGACCTGAAAGATTAATGGTTAACGAAGGTACCTAAATTTGGTTATCCACCATCTAAAATTGGTTCACAAAAAAAAAAAAAAAATTTATGGTCATGCATCTTCTCTTGAAGAAAACAACAACAAGAATAACGTTCCAGCTAAAATTAGCAAAGTACCCGAAGAAAAAAGTGTAAGCTGAATAGGCATTGAACGTTTTATGGTAGGGCAAACATTTCCTGAAATGGTATCCAAATTAGCCGCAGTCGACGGAATGTCAATCCGCACCATATCTAGATCTACGTTTATTGCCCTTTAATTCTCTTTTAACAAGAGCCCAATATCTATCCACTGGCCTGAGCTCCGGGCAGTTTGGTGGATTTGCCTCTCTTGGTACAAAAACCACATTAATATCATTATAACACTCCAGCGCTTTCTTGCTGTAGTGACAAAATGCCAAGTCGGGCTAAAAGTAAATGGATACATGCTGATACATGCTGACTCAAAAATGGAAGAAGTCTCTTCTGCAAACACTCCTTGACATAAATTTCGCTGTTTATAGAGCCATAGAATTTCAACTAAAGTTTACAGCAATATTAAATGTGATATTTTCTGAATTTCAATTGATACTTTCTGAATTTCAATTGATGTTTTCTGAATAATAATTGATATTTTCTGAATTTCAAATGACATTTTCTGAATTTCAAATGATATTTTCTGAATTTCAAATGGAAAATCTGAATTTCAATTGATGTTTTCTGAATTTCAAATGGAAATTCTGAATTTCAATTGATGTTTTCTGAATTTCAAATGGAAATTCTGAATTTCAATTGATATTTTCTGAATTTCAATTGATATTTTCTGAATTACAATTGCAAAAGGTGTAGTTTTACCAGAAATGTATTCATGTAAACCCTATTCATTTATAAAAAGTACTTTAAAACCATATTCATATGCTTTTTGTTTCAAAACAATGCAAAAATATATGATTTCGATCTTTAATTACACAGTACACAGAAAAAATTATTAATCTTAAATATCTAATTAAATATATATTAAAAATAAAAACTGTTTCTAAACAAGCATTTAATTAATTCAATTAATATTTTAATTGACTTTTAAATATTTTTGTAAATATTTGTGACATAATTATGTGTTGTATAATTCCCAAACTTTTTTTTCTTAAACTGTATGCATATATAGAAAATTTTTAGTAGAAGAACCAAAACCTTTGCAGTTCACAAACAAAACAAACACATATGCAGTACTCCAAATATATAAACATGACATACACACTTTACAATTTCATATTATTTTTTTTTCAATTAATGTTTTAATTGATATCATTACTACTTTAATCGAAATTTGTTTCAATTAATCGTATATAATTTTTAGTAGTTAATATTATCATTTGAGTGAAAGGTGCAAAATCAATTAAAATTTTAATTGATATAATCAATTTCGTTGTTAAAATTCGTTTTAAGTTTTTTCTGTGTACAACAAAATAAGAAAAATTTGATGCATCGGGATTGCGACACATCATTTCTAATAGACTTCGGGCCGCAGATCACGAATATGGCACTAGAATTTTAAAGTTAGCTTTAGTTTCAGAAATATTTGCAAAAACGTTTTTGTAGGAAAATTAAATTTTTTAAGAAACTTTTTGCAAAAAAATATAAAATTGAAAGTAATAACGCAATTTTTGCAACATTTTAAAATTATGAAATATGCCCTTTAATTTGATATATTGCACGTTTTGACAGCTGCGATAATATTCCCGATATATGCATTTAAAATTGAAATTTCTCTTTTTGCACTATTTCGTTAATAAATAATCTGCGATGAAAGGAATATGCAATATTTGAATTTGTACCTTTAGTAAATACTTATCTCATGTTACTTAATTTATCAAAAAAAATTCGCATTTTCTGTTTTAATTTAAAGTTAATATTGACTAAACATGAAAAAGACTGACTTTTTTAATACCTAAAAATTAAGGAGTCTGTGACAAATCTTAAAATATAAAACCCAGATAAAACCATTCAGAAATATAAAACATATATTTTCCAATCAATTTTAACAAAGTTTTAGATAATTGAAGTGCAAATTTCGAAAAAAAAATAACGATTTTAAAATATGCATGTTCAAAAATGGACTTTATTTCCTTCTGCCATAGTAAATTCATATAAAATTTATTTGAAATAAAAAAGATGTAAAATGTGTATTTCAGATTGAATTTTCTGCAAATGTTGATGCAGAAGTTGTGATTCTTTTTATAAAAAGAATTTAGTGGAATATGGATTTACGTCATATGTAAAGATTTTGCAAATCCGATTACGGGATTTTACTAGATTTGCAAAATAGGAAAATAAGTGAAGTTTTCAATTTAATTGCAGTTATATCCAAGATCCTTTACCTAATCAAAATAAGTTGATCTGTTTCTAAAAGCCCAAAGTCTATATTTTTAAACTATATTAAAAATTATCCGTGGTTTAGTCAGGTGTATGGATAAATAAGAAATTTTAACAAAAAAACTGTCTTTTTGCTAAAAGTTAAATTTGCAAATATTTCAAAAACTAGAGCTAATTTTGAAATTTGGTGTTCACATCCGTGATATTCATCCTAAAATCTATCAGAATTGATATGTCGCATGCCCGATGCATTTTTAGTGTTGTACTGTGTTATGTATCGAATGAAAAAGTGACAGTTTTGTTTGATCATACTCTCGCTATCGAATGCCATTATCCCAAATTTAAAAAAGTCGATATAGAATACTCGATATCGAAAGCGGCGATTTGACCCCAGGGTTTGAAATTGCTAGCTGATGCACATTAAAAAATTGTATGTAACCAGAAAAATTATTATTAAAAAAATTATTTTTAAAATTCATAATCCAAGGGCTATAATCAGGGTTTGTAATGGACGCACATGTGCGCACATGCACATGTGCAAATTTTTGTTTATACTTCGGACTTGCACATGTCCCTGTGTGAAGTGCGAATGCAAATTCGCTCAAATTTCCAAAATTGAAAAAAATCACAAAAATTGGAAAAAAATTGTCAAAATTTGAAAAATCGTCAAAAATTCGAAAAAATCGCCTAAATTGAAAAAAATCGTCAAAATTTAAAAAAAATTTCAAAATTGGAACAAATCAAAAAAATTGGACAAAAAATCGTAAAAATTTGAAAAATCGTCAAAAATTTCAAAAAATCGTCGAAAATTTGCAAAAATCGCCAAAATTTAAAAAAAATCGTCGAAATTTGAAAAAATTTCCAAAATTAGAAAAAATCACAAAAATTGGAAAAAAATCGTCAAAATTTGAAAAATCGTCAAAAATTTTACAAAAATCGGTAAAATTGAAAAAAAAAGGAAAATTTAGAAAAAATCGTCAAAATTAAAAAAAAAAAGAAATTTCAAAATTGCCTAAATGTCAAAACTGAAATTCGAAATTTTGAAAATCGTCACAATTGTGAAAATTTCAAAAATTAGAAAAAATTGCCAAAATTTCGGTTTTACAAAATTGAAAAAAACGATTTTCGCACTTATTTTTTCACAGATGACTCACTATGACTTCCCTGTTCCAAAACCGTTGTCCGTTTTCATTTAACTCACTTAGGTTTCGAGATATGGGGGATATTCCAAATAAAAGCCCTTTTCTCTCTACGAGGCTTAGTTTTCGAGAAAAACGCGATTTTCGCGTTGTTCTCCAAGCCAAAATCTAGTTTCGCTATCGGGGTATTGGTAGTGAGTTTTGACCTTTGGTGCAGTAATTTTTCGCCTACCTCTTCTAGTTTTCGACGATTAAAATTTTATTTAAGCGATTTTCGCAATTATATTTCCGCAGATGACTCACTATGACTTCCCTGTTTCAAAACCGTTGTCCGTTTTCATTTAACCCATTTAGTTTTCGAGATATGGGGGATATTCCAATTAAAAGCCCTTTTCTCTCTACGAGGCTTAGTTTTTGAGAAAAACGCGATTTTAAAATTTAGCAATGCAAGTCAAAATCTAGTTTCGCTATCGGGGTAGTGAGTTTTGCCCTTTGGTGAAGTAATTTTTCCTCTAGCTCTTATAGTTATCGCTCTGTATCGAGCCATACAGGATTATAGATCTGATTGAAATTTCAAAGCTCTTTAGTTTATGTGATCATTTGTCAGAAAATGATCTGTCAATTTATTTGTCATTTGAATGCCATCAGGAATTGAGCTAGTGGTTATTAAATACGGAATTTCGTCCTCATCAGTGCTGCCATTTGGGCAAGGCCTCCCTCTAATAGCTCATCTTCGTTAACAAAGATCAACAATTATTTCGTTTATATCCATATCCATGTTTATATACATGGCATATAACGTTTTACTTCTAAAACTAAAGAATTGTGGAACCATTCACCAAAAACTGATAAAGTAACCCCAGTACATATAGATTTTTTTTTGTCCGTGTCAACAAAATCGTGTAAAAACAGGATAAGTTTTGTCGTGTTATTTAAAAAAAAAACGTGTAAAAACAGGATATGTTTATTTCTGTCGACCATGTTATTTCAAAATCGTGTAAAAAAAGACCGTGTAAAAAAGGATCCGCTGTATTTTTTTTTAAATTTTGACTATTTGGGCAATTTTTTTTAAAATATTGACGATTTTTTCAAGTTATGACGATTTTTTCAAAACTTTTCAATTTTTGCAATTTTTAAAATTTTTCCGTTTTTTCCAATTTTTGACGACTTTTTAAAATTTTGACGATTTTGGTAATTTTTTCAAATATTGACAATTTTTCCAAATATTGACAATTTTTTCAAGACGATTTTTTTTTAAATTTTGACTATTTGGGCAATTTTTTCAAATATTGACGATTTTTTCAAGTTATGACGATTTTTTCAAATTTTTTACAAAATTTTTCAATTATGGCATTTTTTCAAATTTTGGCGATTTTTTATAATTTTTGCATTTTTTTTGTTTTGGCGCACATGTGCATGTGCGTTCCGCTTTTTAGCTTTTTAGAAAAATGTTTGTATTTTTGGCTCGCTGACGGCTTTTCCATCCCTGATTGTAGCTTATTTTATATATTAAGATTTTGGTAAACAAATGGTTTTTTAATCAATTGTAATTAGTTTTTTTTTACATTAGTGTGATTTCATTACCATTAGTTATGTTTTTTCTAATGCTAAATATTTCATTATCATTAAATGATAATGAAATTTTTTTCATTGTCATTAGTGGCAACTAATGGTAATGAAAAATTCCCATGTATGTATATGTAGTAAAAGTAGTAAGAAATTTATATATTTTAAAGGTAAACGTTTTTTCATGCGGTTACGATTTATTAGTGCGGTTAACTGTGTTTCCGGTTACGGTTAAAACCAAAATGCAAAATCTAGATTATAAGATTTAAATTCAACGCTGGATATATTAATAGGTAAAATTATTATCTAACATATTTTTTGGAAAAAAACTGAAGATTATTATAAAAAGTTAAAAAATTGGCATATTTTAGGGGGTGGGGGGAGGGGGGGCAGCGCCCCCCATCAACCACGAATACGACTTATCTATAATAAATTTATCTTAACATATATTTTACCTTAGCAACAAATATTTTGTTTTATTTTATATAAAAGATATTTAATTCTAACCTTTAAGGCACGCTAACAACGTAGCTACAACAAGTAGCCGAGCCGACAGTCGGCTCGGCAACAAGCGGCCACTCTGTACGCACCCTAAGGTTGAAATTTAATGCCAAATAATAGTCTTTAATATCAGCGTTACGTTTTAATGTCTAATGGAGCCATAATTCGTTACAAGAAAGAAATTGTCTACATAAAATCATTGAGGTACACAAATTTTAAATATTTTTCACTCGCGTGAGTACAATGAATTTTACTTGTTTTGTAAAACTCATATATAAATTTTTTATAGGGGATAACATTATCTACCTCGATAGATTCTTTCAAAAAATGTGTTTACATTTTTCTGAATTTCAATTGATGTTTTCTGAATTTCAATTGATATTTTCTGAATTTCAAATGATGTTTTCTGAATATCAATTGATATTTTCTGATCTTCAAATGATATTTTCTGAATTTCAATTGATATTTTCTGAATTTCCAATGACGATTTCTGAATTTCAATTGATATTTTGTGAATTTCAATTGATATTTTGTGAATTTCAATTGATGTTTTCTGAATATCAATTGATATTTTCTGAATTTCAAATGATATTTTCTAATTTTAATTGACATTTTCTGAATTTCAAATGATTATTTCTGAATTTCAATTGATATTTTCAGAATTTCAATTAATATTTTCTAAATTTCAAATGATATTTTCTGAATTTCAATTGATATTTTCTGAATTTCAAATGATGTTTTCTGAATATCAATTGATATTTTCTGAATTTCAAATGATATTTTCTAATTTTAATTGACATTTTCTGAATTTCAAATGATTATTTCGGAATTTCAATTGATATTTTCTGAATTTTAAATGACGGTTGATATTTTCTAAATTTCAAATGATATTTTCTGAATTTCAATTGATATTTTCTGAATTTCAAATGTTATTTTCTGAATTTCAAATGGAAATTCAGAATTTCAATTGATCTTTTCTAAATTTCAAATGGAAATTCTGAATTTCAATTGATATTTTCTGAATTTCAAATGGAAATTCTGAAAAAAGGTGTAGTGTTTGCGCAAAGGTGTAGTGTTTGCGCAAAATATTAAATATTGTTAAATAAAATTATGTGTATTTTTGTAATTATTTGTCAGATCCCTGATAATGATCAACAAAGTTGATGAAAAGATATTGGAGTGAACATTTTTATATAAAAATTTGAAGAAAATATTTAAAAAAAACTTGCATTTTTATTTACAAAAAATTTTTATTTAACAAAGAGAATTTTTAACAACTAATGACCTTAAGCCGAACTAAATTCACCCTACCATGTTAAATAAACTAATTTAATGTTAGGTAAAGTCTAACCGATTTTGAATAATACCAAATTGCCTTGGGAACCGGGTTATACCGCCCACACTCGGTCGTTAGAGCCTTGTCAGCGTTAACAGGGGACACCATGTCCAAGGTAGACTGTGGGTGAGGTTGGCATTTGGAAATAATTTCCCTTGACCCCCGTTTTTTTAACAGTTAATTCTTTTGATATTATAAAAGTAAATTTTAATTAAAAAAAAAGTTTTTTTCTTTCGATTACAAAAATATGTAAAATTACTTCAGCCTATTTGAAGTAAAAATTCCATACCGTTCTCCTGTTATTATGCTTTTATGGAGATACAATACAAGTTTCTGATTATTATTTGCAAACTCGGAATATATCAATAATAACCAAGGTTGGTTACCGTTATCGTTATAATACCGTTATCGCTAAAATACCTTTTCAAATTGAATACCGTTACCGTTATCGATACCGCTAAAAAAATTTATAAATACCGTTACCGTTACCGTTATTTTTATGGGTAGTTACCGGTATTTATTATTTTATATAAAAATTACAATTTTTTCATTTTTTATTTTATAATCTTGAGTATTTTTTTTTACAAAAAATTTATAGATAATAATTTTACTTATTAAAACTACCAGTATTGTATTTATAGCTTAAAATATGTATTTTCAGTACTTAAAATTAAAAATATGCCATGTTTTTACTTGTTTTTATATGTTTTTAACATAATTTTTAATACCGGTACGTACCGGTATTGCTGTTTCGATAACGGTATACCGTTACCGAAACAGTCTTAAATACCGTTACCTAAACAAACGAAATCTGATACCGTTACCGTTACCCTTACCGTTATTCGTTTCGGTAACCAACCTTGATAATAACAAATATAAACTAAACTAGAATTTTTAAAATTCAATAAAATTCAACTAAATTTTTTATTTTTTAAATAACTAACAAAAACAACTGTTTACTGTAAAATTCCTGTTATGGTAGTTGTTTATTATGATATTAAAAATAACTGCTTCAAAAAACTGTTATGAAATTACAGTTGTTTTCTAAAATAACCGCCACAAGAGTTTTTTTGCATTTTTCTATAGAAAAACAACTGTAATAAAAAAACAACTACTAATTACTACTCTTTGTGTAATACGAATGAAATAGAAACAACAAAACACTTTATTGGTATATGCCCTGTACTCAAGTTTATAAGATTAAGATATTTATCGCAGGCTACATTAACAGAATCTGAAATAATACAATTCTTAAATGGGGATGAAGATACTTATTGGCTAAGTCTATATAACTACGTTAAGAATGCTTTAAAATATAGAAATATGTTGACATCTGAATTTAATTTCTAATTTTCAAATAAGTAATGCAGGAAATAATAGTAATATATAAATGAATAAATAATATAATAAAAACCAATTATCCAGCGGACGGTTTAAAACCATGCTGTATATTCTTTATTGTATTTGAATAAGATATTTAAATAAGAAAATATTTATGTAACAAAATTAAAAGAAAAAATAAATAAAGAATCTATCTAATCTAATCTACTACAGAAACAACTGTCATGTATTATATGTAGTAACTGTCAAACTTTTTTGAGTATACCGTTTGGATAATTTTTGTCTTACAGCTGTGTAATTTTTTGGTTTACTGGTGGCAACACTGACAAATAAATAGTGTCCGACCGAGTATTCGGCTTCAGAGTTCAGCCAAAAAGTGATGTTCGGCCAAGTTCGGTGTTCGGCTAAATTTTGGCTGAATACCGAACTTTTCTATAAATCAATATTTTGCAACATTTAGGTCTTTAATTTTGTATAGTAACTTATAAATATGCGCATATTTAACTTAATTTTTACTTAAAGAGCGAAAAATACAACTTTTTTTATGTTTTTACAATTTACGGTCGGACACTACAAATAAAGTTAACCGAAATGATTCCAAATTTGTGAAAAGTTTGCAGACTAAAGAGGACACGCTGAGTTATATGGTGCAATTTTTTTTTCGGCCACTCCCCTTTAAATGCTTCATTACGAATTTACTCCAAAAAGCCTTTCAGCGTGACCGGCCTCGGCCTGGAATACAAGTTTTCTACTATGTAGTAGGTCTTTAACCGGCTTCGCTGAGTAAAGCTTTCTTGGGTAGATGGCCTTCGGCCTGGCTTAATGGTTTTCACCTCTGGGGTATGTTGAACACTGGCTTCTAAGTAAAGCTTCTTTAATTTTCGAAATCTAACCCAAAATAATTGCACCATTCAACTCCGCGTGGGCATTTTAGTCGATGGACAAAGATTTATAAATTTGTGAGCCATTTGGTTAAACTTTATTTAAGCCTATAGTTAAAACTTAACACTGGAATGTGTCAGATTTGTTTCACTAAAATAGCAAAAAGTTTAAATGGAACCCATAATAACTAGATACCTATAATAAATTGGAAATCTCTAACCAAAGTTTTTTTTGTAATTGATAGATATTTGGTATTGTAGAGTATGGCTTTTGCCAAACTTGAAATTTTTTAATACTAGAAATGAAAATTACGACTTACCCAAAATAAGAATCATCCTATAGTTTTTTGATGCACAGATAGTATATGGATGTATTTATTTATAAAACATTTGGTACTCTCATATTTATAAAAAGTTTAACACAATTATTTCTTCGAATAATTTCACAAGAAAACAAAACAGCAAATATGAAATTATACGAAAGCAATGGGATGCTTTGACTTATTCGTACATTTTCTTTTACTAACTTCATATTCCCTACATATTTTAATGATAAATTTATAGCGAATTTAGTAATTAACACTTTGAACGCCAATTAATACTTTTACCCCGGTATTCAAAATGAAAAAGCTTATTTGCTATCTGCCAGCTTTCTCTTATGGGAATTTTTGTGTAAAAAAGTTAGCACAAGTTAGTTAGCATAAATTTTTTCAATTTGAATACGGGTATTAATATTTTAATTAATAAATTTTATTGGAAATGTAGAAACTTAACAAATGACAAGAAATTCCACAACATAACGTTTTATAGCGCTAAAAAAGAACTGTCAAATTTTTGCGGAATTGCCAGATGTGAAAAACAAAGCAGAAATAACAAAGAACAAAGAAAATGTACCCGCGACAACAACAACTTCAACCAAAAATGCCTATACCAATTAGACCACGCTGTTCATTATCGACAGATGAACATCATCATCGCATTTAAAGACTCCCTGCGTTTGTCGAGGAAACCCAGTAATGCAGTTTTAACTTTAGCCGGTTTTTTTATTATGTATATTTCTATTGGGAACTTTAGTTTATGTGGGTAGAACTATTGTAAATGAACTGAATAATAAAGGTTAACTACACAGAAAGAATTTACCAAATTCTAATTAAGTTTTTAAACACCTTTCTCATTCCAAATTTGTAAATACAAAAAAAACTTTTTAAAAAGGCACCAACAAAGAAATAGGGTTAGAAATATTTCAAACAAAAAAAATTGTTATAGGAATAAAAATTCAATTTAATAGTATATTTAGACTTGGCAAAAACTAGTAGTTTTTGCCATTTTTAGGTTTTGAGCCAAAAACTACAAAATTAATTTAGGTTTTCCATACAATTTTCATAAAAACTGAAAACCAGGTTCTACCTGATTTTTGACAAAAACCAAATAAAAATATCTGAAATGTGCATTTTTGATACACCCGGTATCATTTATAATTAAATTTCGTTACACCCCGTTACAACGAATATAGAAGTAAAACAAGTGTCAAAAAATATTTTTTAATTTTTTAAGAATATTTCTGTTTTAGTTTGAGTTTAATAATTTTTTTACATTAATTTAACGATAAAAAAAATAAAGAAAGTGACAAAGAAAAACTAAATAACTAGTGTAAATGGCTTGGCTTTTGTAATTTAGATTTGTACAAAAACCAGGTGGTTTTTGCTTAGTCTAAATTCAGTATAAAAGAAAATGTAATTGCTTTTACAAATTCTATTGTTGGTGCCTACTGTTTTTTCTGTGTAATATTAGTCATGATTGGGTGTGTTTCAGGATATGTATTTTGGATAATGCTTCACAAAAGCTAGAGGAATATTCTATACAAATCGTGGTCTGTAAACTATATTGTATGGAGTTAGTACATTAGCTTTTATCAGCATGTTTTCCAAATTACAGCCGCTAAAATAATACAATGGTTTAAAATAAAGCAATGTGGCCACATGTTTTGAAATTAGCTGTTTTTCTTCGTGTTGCCAGTCAAGAGTATTTTTCCAGCAAATGGGTATGACATTTTTAAAGATCGGGGAATATTTTTAAATTTACACAAGAAGTAAGCTTCTGTTTTGAATCAATTCGCATAAAAATTTATTAATTTTATGAAATAGTTATAATAACTTTAAATCAATGATATGATTTTGAATAAAGCAAGATAATGATTTCATCTACTTCATATTGATTCAATTTTGATTCCATGAAATAATGTGTTTTATTTGATAATTCGCGAAATGTATATCAAATCAGAGCTATGAAGCACTGATTTAAAAATAATTATTTCTAAAATATAAAAATCGTGAATCAAAAGCATATAATAATAATTCGTATGAAAAATATTTCGTTGTTTTTTTGTTCTTTTTTAGAAATTGAATTATTACTGATGATTGAATTACTTTTTGCTGAAGTTTACTTTTTTGGGCACCCTTCAAAAAAAAAAAAGTATGTCAGCCCCTCTGGAATTAAAAAATAAAATTTTTTTTCTCTGTGGTGTTAAGGAGGCCGGGCCCCTGGGACCCGCTAGGTTAAAAAAACTAAAACACACCCATAATGGTAAGTGTGACGACTCAAAGGATATCAAAAATGCATTTGGTTTCATGATCCATAAGTCTTCCTACTAGATCCATTTAAGACCCCCGAGAGGTGTCTACACCAGACATTAACTCTAATATTTTTATATCAGCAAACGTCAAAATCAATCGCAGACAGAATTATATTACGTGGAGACCACAAAATAGTATTAGTGTTAGTCACAGAGTAGGAAAATAAACTGTACACAACATGTAGGGTACGGTACGCCAGGCACGTAGCTAGGAATTTATTTCGGAGGGGGCTTTTCAAAAATTTTTTGTTTAATTTTTCCCGTTTTTTTTTTTTTGTTTACTGGGGAAGCTTATAAAACTTTAAAAAACTCGTTATTTTAAGTTAAGTGTGCTCCTTTACTTTTTATATAAAGTTCAATAAAATGAGAGTAAACACAAAATCCTCTATCTAAATGACACAATTACCCAAAAGTACGGAAACGCACACTCAGAAAAGTTCTGCAGTTACTACATGACAGTTATTTATGTAGTAATGCGGTTGTAGTTATTTTAACTACAATTGTAGTTAATTTACTTAGAACAAAATTTTTCAAGTGTGTATGCACACACACGAAGCAAACAGAAGTATGTGTATGAATCACTTGTTTAGAAATTTCTAGTGAAAGAATATGAGTATAACATGTTTTCTCTTGTCTTAGTCATAAAACAACGCCAAAGAGTGAGCACGCGTAATACGGAAAAGGTTATATATTTTTTATTAAATTACTAAAATAATAAGGTAAGTTTTATAATATAAATTTATTTACGGGGAATGTTAAAAAAATATTGTATTTATTTTCTTTCAGTTCTTTTATATTCTCATCCCTTTCTACCTGGAGAAAAAAAAGGAAGCCAAACAACAGCATATTTCATCCCTCACAGACGGACATGTACAACAATATCTTAATAGTGAAAAAAAGTGACATTAAGTGTAAATTTTGATTTCTAAATTTTAAATTTATTATAGAATAAAATTAAGTTAATAGTGTTTACATAAATTTGTTTTTTTTATTAAATTAATAATTAAAAAAAAAAAATTTATTTATATTTTTTTTAACTACATTTGCAAGTTGTTTGTACAGTTTTACAATAATTTGCATGTATGTTGTTTCAATTGCATTTGTAGTTGTTTTTACTACATTTGTCAGTTGATTTTTAACAGTTAAAAATTACTTCATATTGCAGTTAATTTAACTGCAAATGTAGTCTACACCTTTTTAAGTGCAAATGCAGTTATTTTAACTGTCATTTGCAGTTGATTTTACCTACATAATTCCCTGAGTGCACAAAATCACTTTTCTAACCCAAAACTATTTAAAAGAACAAAAATAAAATGCGTATAGTTTTAGTCCCAAAAATCGCACAGAAGTACATATTTTTTGCATTTAAAAGTATTTTTGACTTCGTTCAGTTAATTTTTAAATATAGAAGTGTTATTTTGTGTATTTCTCTGCTTAATTAAAATTTAGAATTTTCACAATCATTATCATTGCACCAGCTGTCCATTTGACAATTTTTTTTAATAGTAAAAAGAGAAGTTTTTTTTTTTAATATATATTTATTTATTTTATATATTTTATTTTATATTTTAGTGCTATTAAATATACAATTTAATAAATTTTAAACTATAAATTTATGGATTTTTTTTGCATTAAAAAAATTGTTTTACATATACACTCAGGGAATTATGTAGGTAAAATCAACTGCAAATGACAGTTAAAATAACTGCATTTGCACTTAAAAAGGTGTAGACTACATTTGCAGTTAAATTAACTGCAATATGAAGTAATTTTTAACTGTTAAAAATCAACTGACAAATGTAGTAAAAACAACTACAAATGCAATTGAAACAACATACATGCAAATTATTGTAAAACTGTACAAACAACTTGCAAATGTAGCTAAAAAAACATAAATAAAAATTTTTTTTTAATTATTAATTTAATAAAAAAAAAACAAATTTATGTAAACACTATTAACTTAATTTTATTCTATAATAAATTTAAAATTGAGAAATCAAAATTTACACTTAATGTCACTTTTTTTCACTATTAAGATATTGTTGTACATGTCCGTCTGTGAGGGATGAAATATGCTGTTGTTTTGCTTCCTTTTTTTTCTCCAGGTAGAAAGGGATGAGAATATAAAAGAACTGAAAGAAAATAAATACAATATTTTTTAACATTCCCCGTAAATAAATTTATATTATAAAACTTACCTTATTATTTTAGTAATTTAATAAAAAATATATAACCTTTTCCGTATTACGCGTGCTCACTCTTTGGCGTTGTTTTATGACTAAGACAAGAGAAAACATGTTATACTCATATTCTTTCACTAGAAATTTCTAAACAAGTGATTCATACACATACTTCTGTTTGCTTCGTGTGTGTGCATACACACTTGAAAATTTAAGTATTTGTAACTAAAATTCAAAATAACTGCATAAAATAAATGTTACTACAATGTAGTAATTTTTGTAGTTTGTTTAAAAAAATAACTGTCAAAAACATTGAAAAATTTTGTTCTAAGTAAATTAACTACAATTGTAGTTAAAATAACTACAACCGCATTACTACATAAATAACTGTCATGTAGTAACTGCAGAACTTTTCTGAGTGTAGTACAATTCTACGTTTCGTTTTTTAATTCTAATGGAATTGCATTAAATAATTTAAGACCGTTATAAAATAAAAGGTTCTGATAAAAATTTGTTGTACTAAAATTTAATCTAAAAAAATGAGAACTGTTGCGTAAATTATACGGTTGTACGTCCGCTACATAAACCAACTGCTTCTGCATATAATTCGGCAGCATTCCATTTTTCATTTTAAATACGAATATTAAAACGTTCATCACCAGCATTTGATTAACCGACAGCCACTGCAACTTATTCAACATGTCCTCATTATCTATCTTATGTGAGATAATCTGTGACAACGCAGTATGCTTCTCATGCCTTTATTCTGCAGTTTTTGAAGTCTCTCCTTCATTAGTTGACTTCCAAAAAATAGTAACGTTGAGCAGTATTCAAAATGAGGTTTTATCATGGTATTATATATATATTCTTATAGATGTAATTGTAGAAATTTTTCTACGAATTCTTCTAAGGAAAGCGATTTTTTTTGAAATTTATTACCAATGTAGTTAAAATGCAAATCAAATTTCAGTTTAAAGTAGACAGAGGCAGAAAATTTTATAAAAATATTTGTAAGAATCTGTAAGGGCCTAAAGGTTTTTAAAACTTGTTTAATAGTATATTTAGACTGGGCAAAAACTAGTAGTTTTTGGTAATTTTTAGGTTTTGAGCCGAAAACTATAAAATTAATTTAGTTTTTCCATACAATTTTTATACAAACTGAAAACCAGATTCTACCTGGTTTTTGCCAAAAACCAAGTAAAAATATCTGAAATTTGTATTTTTGATACACCCGATTTCTTTTATAACTAATTTTCGATACACCCTGTTAGAACGAATATAGAATTAAAGCAAGTGTCAAAAATATATTTTTTAATTTTTTTTAAATATTTCAGTTTTAGTTTAAAATTGTGTGTTGTTATATATTTTTAAATGCGTTAATAATTTTTTTAATTTAATTTAACCATAAAAATATAGAGAAAAGTGCTTAATAAAAAAGTGATGTGACAAAGAAAAACTAAAAATTCAGTGTAAATGAATTGGCTTTTGTAATTTAGTTTTGTACAAAAACCATCTGGTTTTTACTCAGTCTAAATTCAGTATAATATTACCAGAGAAGACAAAATAGCTGTTTTTGCTTTTTATGCTTTTCATTGCTTGTTTTACTCATATTTGCTTATTGCTTTTTCCGTTTTTTAGCTTTAAAATAGCTTTTTCTTAAGATTTTTGAGCTTAGAATTGCTTTTTTTAAGACTTTTTGCCCAAAAATCCTTTTTTTGTTCACAAAAAATATTTGTTCTCTTAACTTTGAATTTGTTTTTTAAAACTGTTGTTTTCCCAAGTTTTTTACTTTTGCTTTTTTCTTGCTTTTTCTACAATAATTCTTTGCTTTAAACATATCGGATTTTGCTTTTTTCTGTCTTCTCTGAATATTACAACTAAGAATAGCTAATAACCATAAAGGAAAATTTAATTTCTAATGCATTTTCTAAGTTCAAAAATTTCAGTTTTTTGTCAATATTTAAAATTTTCTACAATTTGTTTGTGAAATGGAGTATATTGTTTTACTCATCTTCTGCCAAGCATGGATTCCGTGCGAATTTTCTGACAAAACTTCGTAGAAGGATAGGTACACCCCAGCAAAAATGTGGAAGCAGTAAAAACTTTTAATATTATGCACGAATATTGTGCTTTTGAGAAGGCATGATTTTAAATAGTTTAAAAGCTTTATAATATGCACTTCCGAGAAGGCATGAATTATCGACATTTTGAAAGAAAAACAAGAGCACTAATTAAAAGCGGTGAATTCATGCCTTCTCGGATCTCGAAACAAGTGCTTTCACGCGAGCTATCTCGAACAAAAATCTGGCACGATATCATCAATAATGCAATCGCTTCACTGCTCAACTTTCCCTGACAAAACTGCTTCCAAGCAAGCAGTAATTTCTGCTGGGAATTTAATTTACAATCACTTCCAGAATAGATTTCTTGTTTCTCCTAGAGTACGCTTTTTCATGGACAGTTAATAATTTTAATTTTAAAAAAAGTTATGAAAAGCCAACATTATAATTCTTAACTTAGGGTGGAAAAAAAATTTAAATGTCGAATTATGCCAAACTATCACCCTATAGTAACAGTTTGTGCCTGCAAGCAGGAAACCTGTAATTTTTAAGGAAAACCAAAGGTTAATTTATCAAAGAGCATATAATTAAAAGAGATACCAACTCTCCCTACCTCTGTTAAAACGCTCTCTTCTTTTTATATGAAGAATTTATATCGAATTTTTAATTTTCGAACCTGTTAATAAAGTTCGAATTCTCTGTTGAGAACATTGCCACTCTCTAAACATCTGTTAAATGCGAATATAAAGCTGCCTACACACTAGGGAACATACTTAAAAAAAGAGAGCATTTTTTGTGAATGTGTGAGTGCGTTTGTGTGTGTGTGAGTGTTGAGAGCGTGCATTTCGTGTTTTCAAAATTTTTTGATATTTTTTGTTCCCTCAACCATGTTCCCTAGTGTGTAGGCAGCTTAAAAGCAATAGATGACGGTGAGTGTTGCCATTTCAGGGCTTTTCGGCTATTTTGGGTGCTTTCTTTGTTTCGAAGCGTGTTGATTTTTTCTAAATAGCCGTTTTTAAAAAATTGGTATTTACAGCGCTTTTTTTGGATTTTCGAGAGTCCTTTTTGGGCAACTTATATATTTTGTATTTGTTCTCGTTTCTTTTTCAATTTTTCTTAAATTTTTATTTAAAGTTGACAAAATCATATCAACTAAAGGAAAGATACATTAAATTAATTTTTTTTTTTTTAATTAAAATAAAAAATGAAAACAATGATAATTTTATTTACTACCTCATTTCGTAAAACACTTGGGTGAAGTGAAGGGAACTTTCAATGTAAATATTTTTTGTAACAAAAACAATTTCTATAGAAATAACGCAACACTTCGCCGAAGTGTTTTAGAAAATTACCCCCTTAGTTATTTCTTTTTTATATTATTACATAATTATATATATAAAATTATAATTCATTTTCAGCACCACTCAACAACTTACTGGGTATTTCCACAATGACGTTTATGTAGGGACATTTTCCTTATAAATGCACTTGACATTTGACACGGATCACTGCAATGATTATCATCGCCATTGTCAATAGAGGCTTCATCTTCTTCGCCATTACAAATGGTTTCAACAATTTCATAAACAATCCGGGTTATTATTTTTATGATAAAATTTTATAGTTAGATAGTTAACAAAATCTGTAGTTGAATTAAAAACAAATATAAATAAACATCATAATCAAAAGCAACTATTGTTTTCATTGATATAAAATATTTAATTTGGTAAGATCTAATTGTTGTTATACATTTAAAATTAATATTTATTATGTGCTTATATTTTGCAGATACCTACAATTATGAAAATTCAAAATTATCAAGTTTAGGAAAAACTAAAATGTCGCCTTAAAAATAATTTCTTCTGTATTTTAAACCTACCTGCAAATATGTGTTAAACAAATGCGATTAGGTGTAACCAATTAAAAAAAATTTACAACATTCAAATATTTGTTGCTACCATTAAAATTTAGAACAAATAACGATACCAATACTATAGTTGATTTCTGCCAATTTCTTGGGGTCATACAGGTCATATGCATAATCACTTGTTAAATTTATAAAAGGTTTATAAAACAAATTTTCCATACAAAATTAATTTTATAAACGTGTTATAAGGTTTTTAAATTATTATGCATAAGCACTTTGATATTTTAAAAAGTTAGTTACCACAAACCATACTTGCAAATTTTTCATTGGCATTACTTGATCCCAATTCCAAAAACTTTCATTAAACCAATGCCAAGTGCATAAAAACGCGTTTAAGACGATAACTAACACATTACTTTTCGTATGCACGTTAACTTTTAACACCGATAAAAACAATTATAAATATAACCTGTTCAAAAATTTTTTATACTACAATCGGTTTAACATATATTTGCTTTAAATACTTAACGTTGACAGGCATGAGACAAAATACAGCTATAAATATGTCCAGCAAATCAACAGAGAGAAAAGCCGTCTTTTATATATACTTACTTCATATTTCTAAATTTCTTGTATAAATCATACTAAATTCATCCTCCGAAATTAATGTTCCCTTTTCTTCATTGGGATAACAAATGACTCCTGCGTTTGGCTTGTTTAAACGGCATTCACACTTAAAAAACACGTGTTTAGCCAAAACGAGCGTAAAAGATTAAAGAACTTTTGTAATAGAATAAAGAGCTTAAATACGTGTTTTAGCTAAACACGTGTTTAAGAACTAGGTGTGGATGCAGCCTAAGTTTATTTTGTGTCTCGTAAAAAATATGTTATATTATTTTCGCAAAATTTAAATAAATACTGTAGGATTAACTTTAACTTAACTATTAATGAAAATAAAATATCAAGCAATTAACGGTGGGTCTCATACTGTAAGTTTAACTTTAATTTGTCTAAAAACAAAAGAAAATGTCAAAAAAATGGATGAGACCCACCGTTATTGTAACGGTGGGTCTCATACTTCTGGTTTAAACTTTAGTTATTAGTTAACCCAAAAATTTGTTGTTGTTTTGTGTACATTTTTTTGACATTTTCTTTTGATTATTATTAAGTTAAAGTTAAACCTAAAGTAAACAAATAAACTGAAGTTAACAATTACTGAAAGTTAAACAATTAAAATTTGTACGGTATGACACTGGTTAAAATGGAATAGAAGAGAATCAAATGAAAACCCTAAAAAAAGTCAAGAAAAAAACTAATGTCATACGGGCTAAGCTAATTTATTCTGTATGCAAAATATTTTGCCAAGTATCATTGTATAATATCACATACTCTTAAAGAACTGCGAGAAAAAGAAGTTTGGCAACACTGGATTTTTTCTTTTTTTTTTTTTGAAAATAAACGGTAATTTCTTGTTCTTTTTGTGATTTTTTTGAAATGTTCTTTAAAGCATAATCTATGCTTTAAAGTTCAATCCAAAACGAAGTGAAAGCGAAAAATTTTTCAAAACGAAAAAAAACGAAAAATATTTGGTAAGTATTGCAATACATGTAATTATCGAGCATAGCTAAAAAAACCGCCCGTAAACTAGAGTTTAGCCGTTAAAAATATATAAAATGATCCAAACTTAAGAGGCCCATAACTCGGAAAATATGGGCCGCCGACACAAAAATTTTTGTTTTCTGAACTCGCCTATTTTCGGTTTTTTTTTTAGCTATACCCGTAAAGTACATTCTGAAAAGTAAAAAAACCAAAAAGGTAATTCTTATTGTATACTGTTATTTATTTAAAACTTTAGTCAGTTGTTCAAGATTTGAATAACAAATCTATGGTCATTTTATGATTTAATACAGAACTATTGCTACTATTTGGTAATTGCGGACTAGAGCCACTTAGGCCTGCATTAGCAAATGTGGGCGATTGTGAAAAATTATTGGCATGTACAGTCGTGGACATGGACTTAGAAACATTGTAGTTGTACTATTTTGGTATTTCGGTGATGGTGTATACGTGACCACTGATTTAGTCATTAATGAAGGTTTTTAAATTCCATAAATGTTGAACTATGATGAACTGCTACAGGACTCAATACCGAACCAGCCAATTTGTATGTAGGTGACAATCCCGGGGAACAAAAACTGTTTGGTATCGGCCTTATGAATATCCCTTTTTTCCAGTATTTTTCAAGAGTTTTTATTTAAAAATTTTTAAAAATACAAAAAAACAATTTCAAGTAAACTAACCCCTTTCACTAGTATTAATTTTTAATAGTTTAAATGCAAATCATTTTAAATATCAAAATTTTATATAATAAGCATGCTCAACTTTAAATCCATATTTTTTTTTCAAATACATATTTTATGTAAATAAAACGTGATTATAAATGCTCAAACTTCTGAGCGCTACTAATTATACAGAACTTAGATATTGACACCCCAGTTATTTTCGAAGTGAATATTTTCATTTTATATTCTGCAATGTTACTTGATAGGTTTTCACGCGCTTAGTTTGAAAACTTGAAATTGTTTTTTTGTATTTTTAAAAAATTTTAAATAAAAACTCTTGAAAAGTACTAGAAAAAAGGCATCATCATAAGGCCTATCGGCTTAATTAATTATTTGGAAGCTCTATTGGTAATATAACACTACACTAGAAAGAGAAACACATAGTATACAATATGTTGTCATCCACTAACACATTTTTATAGATGTAATTTTAAATTAACGTTTTCGAGTGTTATTACTCCCAAACAGAAAGTTGAAAAATTTTATAAAAATAATTTTAAGGAAACTTGTCCCCAAGCATTAATTTCTGCCACTTTTTTCTCTGAGTTACGAAAGTGAGTACGATTTTATAGTACACATATTTAAGTTCTATTTTATAATAAAGTTTTTTTCAGGTAAAATGCCACACACAAAAATATATTTAACTATGTGTATTTGAAAACATATTCAGTATGTTCGTTTAATCGAGTTTCTTACTACTTTTACTACAAATGCAAAGTTTTTTTTACTTTTTGTATTGAATTTTTCCAGCTGTAGTAAATATAGTAACTTGTAGTAAGTAAACGAACAAGCTTATTGTAACAGATACCTGAATATTTACGTTTATGTTAGTTTTCAATAAATATAATTTAAAAAAAACATTTATTTTTAATTGCATATTTTTTTGGTTTTTCCATATTTTCCATTTTATAGTGCATATTTTAAGAGCATATTTTCGATTTTTTAGTGAATGAAGTCCTTGCCCTGGTTATCAATGAACTAAATACATAACATATAACATCGATACACACGATGAAAAATTGAGTTTGGAAACAAAAAATATCAAAAAATGCTATAAACATTTCAACATTCGTAAAAAAATGGCCATGTGGAATGGAATGTTCCTTAGTGTGTAGGCAGCTTAAGAGAAACAGTTTTTTGTGCTTTTTTTAATGCGTATTTTTAATATTAATTATCAAAATTTTGTGAAAAGTTATACAAAACTAATATAGAGAACATATCAAACAATACAAGTGCACTTTACAATTTAATTAAAATAGCTTAAAAACAATAAAAATAATTAATTAAAAACACCACATTTTTCATGTTTGTTGATAAGTTCCAGTTCAGTTTTTCAGATGAGAGCCGTGGATAGGACGTGCAACCGACGAGCATATCTGCAGCCTGGCGCAAATACATTAATATGCTCTTTAAATGCGATAAGGTGAAGCTAAGGATTACTGCAAACAGCAACTTTAATTTCATCACTCCATTGGACATTTTTTCAGCAATGCTCCTTAGTGTATTTCCGCTTTAGGCGCAGTGACGATTTTTAATTATAAAAAGTTACAAAACAAAATCGCCACATTTTTTCAGCAATGCTCCTTAGTGTATTTCCGCTTTAGGGTGCGTACAGAGTGGCCGCTTGTTGCCTAGCCGAGCCGACTGACGCTTATTGCAAGAACTTGTTCATGCGAGAAACAAGTTTGGGTGTGCATAGTGGATGCGAGAATCAGCGCTGATATTTTATCGTTTTTATGAGTGTTTTTTATGTATTTTCTAAACGAAGATGCACTTTTATGATACTTTTTATTAAAAAAAAACCTTTGGAAATTAGAATTTTTCGAAAATTAGAACTAGCCCAGGAACAAAGTGGTTCTAATTTACGAGCGTCTACTGTAATTATGATTTGAGTTTTATTTTGTTGAGACAAAAAACTGACATTGAGTTTTAAAATTTTACTTATTAACGCATTTCTTCAATTATTCTTGAAATTTTTATTATATATTTTTTTTTAATTTTGTTTATGTTTTTTTAATTTTTTTATAATTGTTATAATTTTATTTAATTTTTATTTTATTAACATAACATAAACAATGTTTTCGGCGCTGAAATACGCTTTGGAACTGTTTTCTCGCATTCAATCAGCTTTGTGCTCTGACCAGCTCGGCGCCCACTATGACCTGTTCGCGCTTATTTGTATTAATTTCTATAGTACCAGTTTTCTCGCATTGGTTCTCGCAATAAGCGTCAGTCGGCTCGGCAACAAGCGGCCACTCTGTACGCACCCTTACCCCCCCTTTCCACATGCAAGTAAATGGTTGCAAGTTGAGATACGTATTATCAGCGAAAATTTCGAAAATTACCGAAAAAACATGAAAATTTTACATGTGTCCACACTGCTTGCTGAAAGTTCATTTTTAAAATGTCGGCGAAGGTAGAGTTGTAAAATTTCGATACTTTTTGAGTACTCAATACTACTCAATACTTTTCAATTGAGTACTCGATACTACTCAATACTTTTAACGGTTTTTTTAATTAAAAAATAAAAATGTTGTGAATTTGTATTTATTACGAAATATAATAACAATTTATATACACGTGTTAAATAACTTACATTTTAATTAATTTAAAACGTTTTAAATAAATTAATTAAATAATTTTTTCTAAAAAACCGTTATAAATTTCGTTGTTTCACAAATAGAGTTGTATTTTCCGAGTTGTATTTTTAGGGTACTATTTTTAGAGCTGTATTTTCATACGAAAAATACACATTTCTACCGAAAATTGCATATTGAGTACTCAAAAAAAACAGTCAGTATCGAGTACTCAGTACCGGAATACTCAATACTTTTACAACTCTAGTCGAAGGCATAGGTTGTCACTAAATATCACTCCAGTATTGCCAAGTATGCAATATACTAACAAAGCTGGGAAAAAATTAGTTCTTAACAATTTTTTTTTCAAAAACTTTTAGAATTTATATTTTAAATTACCATAAAGATATGCCGTTGTGTTCTTTTTTACTTTTTTTTTTTACAAATAAATACAAAATCAGTTGCATTACAACTTTTACTTTACCAAATACTAGTAAATTAATAGAAAACATTCCTAGGCAACACTGTTTTCTTCATTCTGTCACTTCACTTGCCGCAAGTATCAAAAATCCACTGTCTTAAAAATTTAGTTGCAAGTTGAGCCGCAAGTCGTATAAGTGTGATAGTATTAGTGAAAAAGCGTGAGTGTATTGAGTTTTTCGAACTTGCACTTGCATGTGGAAACGGGGGGTTAGGCGCGGTGATGATTTGTAATTATAAAAAGTTACAAAACAAAATCGCCACAGAAAACAAAACTTCCAGATTGTCCACATTGTGTAATTTGTTCTTTTTCCCCTTTCTTTTTTAATTCACTGAACGTAATTTTATTTTTTAATTCACTGAACGTAATTTTATTTTTTTTAATTCACTGAACGAAAATGGTAATTGCACGAATTCAGTAAGGAATTAATTCACTTTTTTTCCGTTCGATTTATAAAATTGAACGTGTTCACCAGTGAATTAATTCATTTGATTTAATAAAAAGAACTATTGCAATTGAATTAATTCGTAACAAAATAAATCGAACGAAAGCAAATATGAATTAATTCCATTCAATATATGGTGCTTAGTGAATTAATTCATCGAATTTTTAATTCAGAATTGAAAAGTTGAATTAAGGAATTAATTCTTCAAAGCTCTGACTAAAACACATTATTTCATGGAATCAAAATTGAATTAAATCAAATCATTATCTTATTTTGATCGATATCAAATCATTTATTTAAGGTTATTATAAATTATTCACTGATTCATAAAATGCATAAATTTTTATGCGAATTGATTCAAAACAAAAGCTTACTTGTAAAAATTTTAAAATATTCCCCGAGCCTCAAAAATGTCATTCCCATTTTCTGAAAAATATTTCTGACTGGCAACACGAAGAAAAACATTTTATTTCAAAACATGTGGCAATAGAGGCATTTTTCTGGATCTGGCATTATTGCTTTAAATTTAAATCTTTGTATTATTTTAACGGCTGTAAATTGGAAAACGCTGATAAAAACTAATGTACTAATTCCATACAAAATTGTTTACAGACTGCGATTTGTATAGAATATTCCTCTAGCATTACCCAAAATACATATCCTGAAAAACACCCATTCATGATTAATATTAGCTAACATTTATTATTCTGTTCATTTACCCACATAAAGTTCCCAATAGAAATATACATAATACTAATAAGAATATACAAAAAACCGGCTAAAGTTAATACTGCATTACTTGGTTTCCTCGACAAACGCAGGGAGTCTTTCATGCGATGATGATGTTCATCTGTTGATAATGAAGAGCGTTGTCTGATTGGTATAGGCATTTTTGGTTGAAGTTGTTGTTGTGGCGGGTACATTGTGTTCTTTGTTATTTTGTTATTTTTGTTTTGTTTTTCACCTCTGGCAACTCCGCAAAAATTTGGCAGTTCTTTTTTTAGCGCTATAAAATGTTATGTTGTGTATTTTCTTGTCATTTGTGAAGTTTTTACTTTTCCAATAAAATTTATTATTTAAAATACTAAAAGTATTAATTGGCGTTCAAAGTGTTAATTACAAAATTCGCTATAAATTTATCATTAAAATATGTAAGGAATATGAAGGTAGTAAAAGAAAATGTATGAATAAATCAAAGCATCATTGGTTTCGTATAATTTCTTATATGTATGTTGTTTTTTATAGTTGTTAAATCAACGTGAAATCAATGGTGAAATTATTAGAAAAAACAAATGTGTTAAACTTTTTATAAATATGAGAGTACTAAATGTTTTATAAATAAATAAATACATCCATAGACCATCTGTGCAATAGAAAACTATAGTAGAATTCTTACTTTGGGTAAGTTATAATTTTCATTGCTAGTATTAAAAAATTTCAAGTATGACAACAGCCATACTCTACGATATCAAACATCTATCAAGTACAAAACAAAAATGGGTGGAGATTCCCTATTTATTATAGGTATCTAGATATTATGGATTCCATTTAAACTTTTTGCTAATTTAACAAAATCGCGACGTGATTTCACAAACTTGCTTGTAATTGACAACAATATTGGTAACCAAATCTGACACATTCCAGTGTTGAGTTTCAACCATAGGCCTAAATTAAATTTAACCAAATGGCTCAGAAATTTATAAATCTTTGTCCATCGACTAAAATGCCCACGCGAGTTGAATGGTGCAATTATTTTGGAAGTTAAAGAAGCTTTACTTGGAAGCCAGTGTTTAACATACACCATAGGTGAAAACGATTAAGCCAGGGCGAAGGCCATTTACCCAAGAAAACTTTACTCAGCGAAGCCGGTTTAAGACCTACTACAGAGTAGAAAACTTCTATTCCAGGCCGAAGGCCGGTCACGCTGAAAGGTTTTTGGAGTAAATTCGTATTGAGGCACGCCTACTTAAAGGGGATTGGCCGAAAAAAATTGCACCATATAACTCAACGTGTCTTCTTTAGTCTATGTGCAAACATTTCTCAAATCTGGAATCAATTCGGTTAACCTTATTTGTTTCTGGTCGACTTCTTTACTTTTCAGTATACAATCTGATTTATTTAAGCTTACTTAACGTTTCATAAAAGATATATTTACATTCGGTACAAAAAATGGCTGTGAACTGTAATCGTTTAAAAATGGTTGAACAAAACAAACTACACTGTTGATATATGGAAAATAATAACCATGTAATTTGTGTTTTGTTTACCAATAATGTACCAAAATAATTATAATAAAGCCAAGCAACAATTACAATAATTTGCTTCCGGCGTTAAATAAATTGTTATGTACCTACAACACAAAATAACAACCAACATTCATACAGAATTAATGGTTTAATTTGGTATTTATCTATTAACGTAAACAGAGCTTCAAGGAATTCCTTAATTCAGTTTGTTATCCTTACCCCCCGTTTCCACATGCAAGTGCAAGTTCGAAAAACTCAATACACTCACACTTTTTCACTAATACTAGCACACTTATACGACTTGCGGCTCAACTTGCAAGTAAATTTTGAAGACAGTGGATTTTTGATACTTGCGGCAAGTGAAATGACAGAATAAAGAAAACAGTGTTGCCTAGTATTGTTTTCTATTAATTTACTAGTATTTGGTAAAGTAAAAGTTGTAATGCAACTGATTTTGTATTTATTTGTAAAAAAAAATTAAAAATAACACAATGACATATCTTAATGGTAATTTAAAATATCAATTTTATAAGTTTAAAAAAAAAAAAATTGTTAAGAACAAAATTTTTTCCAAGCTTTGTTAGAATATTGAATACTTGGCAATACTGGAATGCTATTTAGTGACAACATATGCCTTCAACGACATTTTAAAAATGAACTTGCAGCAAGTAGCGTGGACACATGTAAAATTTTAATGTTTTAACTTGCAACCATTTACTTGCATGTGGAAACGGGGTGTTACAGAGAACTCAAAACCAATTCACGTTCAGTAGATTGACAAAAAAAAAAAAAAAATACATTCAGTGACTTCACCCTCTAATGCTCAAGGCCGTCAAAAAGCGGTCTTCAGATTTTAAATAGTTTTTGGCTAAATAACAATATTTTATTAAACAAATTGTATTTTACCCATAGAAAAGTTAACTACCCAGCAAAATCTTTCATTACCAAATAAGTGGTTATACATATAATAGAAATTCATAGCTCCGCATATGTCCGTGAAGTTAAATACGGCAGTTATCGAAAGTTAAATTCGATAACAGTGAAGTTAAATTCGAAAGTTAAATTCGAATTTAAAATTGAATTTAAATTCGAAAATTTGAATCGACATAGGAACTCTGAATTTAAATTCGAAAATTGAACTTAAATTCAAAAATTGAACTTAAATTCGAAAATTCAATTTAAATTCAAAAATTGAATTTAAATTCAAAAATTGAATTTAAATTCAAAAAAAGAATTTAACATGAAAAAAAAGGTTTAATTTGGACAAGCCACTTACTTTTTCGGAAGGGGCATTGAACCTGCTTCCAAGGAAAATACAAGCCGTTGGCCGAGGTCGTTCCATATGACCACAGTTGGAAAAACCGTTCAAAGAAAATCAGACCCCTATATGCATGGTTTTCAAAAATTTCTCAAAAAAATCTCAAATTCAATTTGGACAAGCCACTTACTTTTTCGGAAGGGGTATTGAATCTGCTTCCAAGAAAAATTCAAGCCGTTGGCCGAGGTCGTTCCATATGACCACAGTAGGAAAAACCGTTCAAAGAGAATCAGACCCCTATATGCATGGTTTTCAAAAATTTCTCAAAAAAATATCAAATTCAATTTGGACAAGCCACTTACTTTTTCGGAAGGGGCATTGAATCTGCTTCCAAGGAAAATTCTACCCGTTGGCCGAGGTCGTTCCATATGACCACAGTTGGAAAAACCGTTCAAAGAGAATCAGACCCCTATATGCATGGTTTTCAAAAATTTCTCAAAAAAATCTCAAAGTCAATTTGGACAAGCCACTTACTTTTTCGGAAGGGGCATTGAATCTGCTTCCAAGGAAAATTCAACCCGTTGGCCGAGGTCGTTCCATATGACCACAGTTGGAAAAACCGTTCAAAGAGAATCAGACCCCTATATGCATGGTTTTCAAAAATTTCTCAAAAAAATCTCAAATTCAATTTGGACAAGCCAATTAATTTTTCGGAAGGGGCACTGAATCTGCTTCCAAGGAAAATTCAAGCCGTTGGCCGAGATCGCTCCATATGACCACAGTAGGAAAAACCGTTCAAAGAGAATCAGACCCCTATATGCATGGTTTTCAAAAATTTCTCAAAAAAATATCAAATTCAATTTGGACAAGCCACTTACTTTTTCGGAAGGGGCATTGAATCTGCTTCCAAGGAAAATTCAACCCGTTGGCCGAGGTCGTTCCATATGACCACAGTTGGAAAAACCGTTCAAGGAGAATCAGACCCCTATATGCATGGTTTTCAAAAATTTCTCAAAAAAATCTCAAATTCAATTTGGACAAGCCACTTAATTTTTCGGAAGGGGCATTAAATCTGCTTCCAAGGAAAATTCAAGCCGTTGGCCGAGGTCGTTCCATATGACCACAGTGGGAAAAAATGTTCAAGGAGAATCAGACCCCTATATGCATGGTTTTCAAAAATTTCTCAAAAAAATCTCAAATTCAATTTGGACAAGCGACTTAATTTTTCGGAAGGGGCATTAAATCTGCTTCCAAGGAAAATTCTACCCGTTGGCCGAGGTCGTTCCATATGACCACAGTAGGAAAAACCGTTCAAAGAGAATCAGACCCCTATATGCATGGTTTTCAAAAATTTCTCAAAAAAATCTCAAATTCAATTTGGACAACCCACTTACTTTTTCGGAAGGGGCATTGAACCTGCTTCCAAGGAAAATACAAGCCGTTGGCCGAGGTCGTTCCATATGACCACAGTAGGAAAAACCGTTCAAAGAGAATCAGACCCCTATATGCATGGTTTTCAAAAATTTCTCAAAAAAATCTCAAATTCAATTTGGACAAGCCACTTACTTTTTCGGAAGGGGCATTGAATCTGCTTCCAAGGAAAATTCTACCCGTTGGCCGAGGTCGTTCCATATGACCACAGTAGGAAAAACCGTTCAAAGAGAATCAGACCCCTATATGCATGGTTTTCAAAAATTTCTCAAAAAAATCTCAAATTCAATTTGGACAAGCCACTTACTTTTTCGGAAGGGGCATTGAACCTGCTTCCAAGGAAAATACAAGCCGTTGGCCGAGGTCGTTCCATATGACCGCAGTAGGAAAAACCGTTCAAAGAGAATCAGACCCCTATATGCATGGTTTTCAAAAATTTCTTAAAAAAATCTCAAATTCAATTTGGACAAGCCACTTACTTTTTCGGAAGGGGCATTGAATCTGCTTCCAAGGAAAATTCAAGCCGTTGGCCGAGGTCGTTCCATATGACCACAGTGGGAAAAAATGTTCAAAGAGAATCAGACCCCTATATGCATGGTTTTCAAAAATTTCTCAAAAAAATATCAAATTCAATTTGGACAAGCCACTTACTTTTTCGGAAGGGGCATTGAATCTGCTTCCAAGGAAAATTCAACCCGTTGGCCGAGGTCGTTCCATATGACCACAGTTGGAAAAACCGTTCAAGGAGAATCAGACCCCTATATGCATGGTTTTCAAAAATTTCTCAAAAAAATCTCAAATTCAATTTGGACAAGCCACTTAATTTTTCGGAAGGGGCATTAAATCTGCTTCCAAGGAAAATTCAAGCCGTTGGCCGAGGTCGTTCCATATGACCACAGTGGGAAAAAATGTTCAAGGAGAATCAGACCCCTATATGCATGGTTTTCAAAAATTTCTCAAAAAAATCTCAAATTCAATTTGGACAAGCGACTTAATTTTTCGGAAGGGGCATTAAATCTGCTTCCAAGGAAAATTCTACCCGTTGGCCGAGGTCGTTCCATATGACCACAGTAGGAAAAACCGTTCAAAGAGAATCAGACCCCTATATGCATGGTTTTCAAAAATTTCTCAAAAAAATCTCAAATTCAATTTGGACAACCCACTTACTTTTTCGGAAGGGGCATTGAACCTGCTTCCAAGGAAAATACAAGCCGTTGGCCGAGGTCGTTCCATATGACCACAGTAGGAAAAACCGTTCAAAGAGAATCAGACCCCTATATGCATGGTTTTCAAAAATTTCTCAAAAAAATCTCAAATTCAATTTGGACAAGCCACTTACTTTTTCGGAAGGGGCATTGAATCTGCTTCCAAGGAAAATTCAACCCGTTGGCCGAGGTCGTTCCATATGACCACAGTAGGAAAAACCGTTCAAAGAGAATCAGACCCCTATATGCATGGCTTTCAAAAATTTCTCAAAAAAATCTCAAATTCAATTTGGACAAGCCACTTACTTTTTCGGAAGGGGCATTGAATCTGCTTCCAAGGAAAATTCAAGCCGTTGGCCGAGGTCGTTCCATATGACCACAGTAGGAAAAACCGTTTAAAGAGAATCAGACCCCTATATGCTTGGTTTTCAAAAATTTCTCAAAAAAATCTCAAATTCAATTTGGACAAGCTACTTACTTTTTCGGAAGGGGCATTGAATCTGCTTCCAAGGAAAATTCAACCCGTTGGCCGAGGTCGTTCCATATGACCACAGTTGGAAAAACCGTTCAAAGAGAATCAGACCCCTATATGCATGGTTTTCAAAAATTTCTCAAAAAAATCTCAAATTCAATTTGGACAAGCCACTTAATTTTTCGGAAGGGGCATTAAATCTGCTTCCAAGGAAAATTCAAGCCGTTGGCCGAGGTCGTTCCATATGACCACAGTGGGAAAAAATGTTCCAGGAGAATTAGACCCCTATATGCATGGTTTTCAAAAATTTCTCAAAAAAATCTCAAATTCAATTTGGACAAGCCAATTAATTTTTCGGAAGGGGCACTGAATCTGCTTCCAAGGAAAATTCAAGCCGTTGGCCGAGGTCGCTCCATATGACCACAGTAGGAAAAACCGTTCAAAGAGAATCAGACCCCTATATGCATGGTTTTCAAAAATTTCTCAAAAAAATCTCAAATTCAATTTGGGCAAGCGACTTAATTTTTCGGAAAGGGCATTGAATCTGCTTCCAAGGAAAATTCAAGCCGTTGGCCGAGGTCGTTCCATATGACCACAGTGGGAAAAAATGTTCAAGGAGAATCAGACCCCTATATGCATGGTTTTCAAAAATTTCTCAAAAAAATCTCAAATTCAATTTGGACAAGCCAATTAATTTTTCGGAAGGGGCACTGAATCTGCTTCCAAGGAAAATTCAAGCCGTTGGCCGAGGTCGTTCCATATGACCACAGTGGGAAAAAATGTTCAAAGAGAATCAGACCCCTATATGCATGGTTTTCAAAAATTTCTCAAAAAAATCTCAAATTCAATTTGGGCAAGCGACTTAATTTTTCGGAAAGGGCATTGAATCTGCTTCCAAGGAAAATTCAAGCCGTTGGCCGAGGTCGTTCCATATGACCACAGTTGGAAAAACCGTTCAAAGAGAATCAGACCCCTATATGCATGGTTTTCAAAAATTTCTCAAAAAAATCTCAAATTCAATTTGGACAAGCCACTTAATTTTTCGGAAGGGGCATTAAATCTGCTTCGAAGGAAAATTCAAGCCGTTGGCCGAGGTCGTTCCATATGACCACAGTGGGAAAAAATGTTCAAGGAGAATCAGACCCCTATATGCATGGTTTTCAAAAATTTCTCAAAAAAATCTCAAATTCAATTTGGACAAGCCAATTAATTTTTCGGAAGGGGCACTGAATCTGCTTCCAAGGAAAATTCAAGCCGTTGGCCGAGGTCGTTCCATATGACCACAGTGGGAAAAAATGTTCAAAGAGAATCAGACCCCTATATGCATGGTTTTCAAAAATTTCTCAAAAAAATCTCAAATTCAATTTGGGCAAGCGACTTAATTTTTCGGAAAGGGCATTGAATCTGCTTCCAAGGAAAATTCAAGCCGTTGGCCGAGGTCGTTCCATATGACCACAGTGGGAAAAAATGTTCAAGGAGAATCAGACCCCTATAAGCATGGTTTTCAAAAATTTCTCAAAAAAATCTCAAATTCAATTTGGACAAGCCACTTACTTTTTCGGAAGGGGCATTGAATCTGCTTCCAAGGAAAATTCAAGCCGTTGGCCGAGGTCGTTCCATATGACCACAGTGGGAAAAAATGTTCAAGGAGAATCAGACCCCTATATGCATGGTTTTCAAAAATTTCTCAAAAAAATCTCAAATTCAATTTGGACAAGCCAATTAATTTTTCGGAAGGGGCACTGAATCTGCTTCCAAGGAAAATTCAAGCCGTTGGCCGAGGTCGCTCCATATGACCACAGTAGGAAAAACCGTTCAAAGAGAATCAGACCCCTATATGCATGTTTTCAAAAATTTCTCAAAAAAATCTCAAATTCAATTTGGACAACCCACTTACTTTTTCGGAAGGGGCATTGAATCTGCTTCCAAGGAAAATTCAAGCCGTTGGCCGAGGTCGTTCCATATGACCACAGTTGGAAAAACAGTTCATAGAGAATCAGACCCCTATATGCATGGTTTTCAAAAATTTATCAAAAAAATCTCAAATTCAATTTGGACAAGCCACTTACTTTTTCGGAAGGGGCATTGAATCTGCTTCCAAGGAAAATTCAAGCCGTTGGCCGAGGTCGTTCCATATGACCACAGTTGGAAAAACCGTTCATAGAGAAACAGACCCCTATATGCATGGTTTTCAAAAATTTCTCAAAAAAATCTCAAATTCAATTTGGACAACCCACTTACTTTTTCGGAAGGGGCATTGAATCTGCTTCCAAGGAAAATTCAAGCCGTTGGCCGAGGTCGTTCCATATGACCACAGTTGGAAAAACAGTTCATAGAGAATCAGACCCCTATATGCATGGTTTTCAAAAATTTATCAAAAAAATCTCAAATTCAATTTGGACAAGCCACTTACTTTTTCGGAAGGGGCATTGAATCTGCTTCCAAGGAAAATTCAAGCCGTTGGCCGAGGTCGTTCCATATGACCACAGTGGGAAAAAATGTTCAAGGAGAATCAGACCCCTATATGCATGGTTTTCAAAAATTTCTCAAAAAAATCTCAAATTCAATTTGGACAAGCCAATTAATTTTTCGGAAGGGGCACTGAATCTGCTTCCAAGGAAAATTCAAGCCGTTGGCCGAGGTCGTTCCATATGACCACAGTTGGAAAAACCGTTCATAGAGAAACAGACCCATATATGCATGGTTTTCAAAAATTTCTCAAAAAAATCTCAAATTCAATTTGGACAAGCCACTTACTTTTTCGGAAGGGGCATTGAATCTGCTTCCATATGACCACAGTGGGAAAAATTTTCAAAGAAAATCAGACCCCTATATGCATGGTTTTCAAAAATTAATTTAAAAAATCTCATGCAGTTTGCGCAAGCCATTTTATTTTTTGGAAAGGCATTGTAGACAATGCTTGGTTGACGTCGCCATTTTATTTAAAATTATCTAGGGAAATTTAAAATGAATGTGTTTTTTATTTCAAAATTATTTTATAATATTTTTCTAATATAAACTGAAAAACACCAAATTTGGGTTTTTATTGCGTTTTTGTTGTTATTAATCCTTTTTTTTTCATGTTAAATTCTTTTTTTGAATTTAAATTCAATTTTTGAATTTAAATTCAGTTTTTGAATTTAAATTGAATTTTCGAATTTAAGTTCAATTTTTGAATTTAAGTTCAATTTTCGAATTTAAATTCGAATTTAAATTCAGAGTTCCTATGTCGATTCAAATTTTCGAGATTAAATTCAATTTTAAATTCGAATTTAACTTTCGAATTTAACTTCACTGTTATCGAATTTAACTTTCGATAACTGCCGTATTTAACTTCACGGACATGCTCCGCATAACTTATTTTTTGGCGTTTAAACTCATTATTTTTGTTTGGCGTGGTCGTTTTTATAAGTAGTCACGCTTACCCGCTCGCTTACGAAAAAATGAGAAATAAGTAGTTATGAGATTTTAAATAATAAGTGGTTACACACCTCCTTACAAAAAGTTGAATTATAAGTGGTTATCCGATTGCTTACTTCATTCTTAAAAATAAGGAGTTACACAAATACTATTAGTTTAAAGAAACACATTCACAAACATTTAAGTTTTTCTAGTGCGTGATTTTAGGACTCGTCATAAAAATTTAAATACAAAACATATCGAGACACTATATTCAATACTCTATATCTGCAATTTTGGCCAAAATGAGTTTTTGATGGCAAAATCATTGTTGATATTATATCCATCTATGATATCAATTTGGAAGCAAAATACCCATTCTCTGCCACTTTTTTGAACATTTTACATTTTACTATATCTACAAACAAATTTATTTTCAAATACAGAAGTCTATATCTGCATATAAATTTAAATTATTTGAATTCTATAAGGTACACATAAAAGCTTTTTGAGAATATCTTTTTTCGGAAATATTTTTTTTTGCAACTAACCACAAAACTTTATTTTAGGAGATGTGCATTATAGTCCCCAGATTATAAATTAAAAAAAAACCCCCACTTAAAAAATTGCAAAATAATATCGGAATGCTAAAAAAGCTTTTATGGTAGAAAAAAATAATTTAAAAGCTAAATCGGCGATTAAGATTCTGCAAACGAATATAATGATGCAATTTTCCTTTTTGCAAAATATTTTCGCGATTTCTTTTTTGCAAACTAAGAAACAAACTTTGGTGTGGAATTGGTATTATATTCCCAAGATTAAAGATTTAAAAAAACCACACTTAAAAAATTGCAAAATAATCGCGGAAAAGGGCGAAAAAGAGTACCATAAATGAATTAAAAAAATTAATCAGCGATTTACATTCTGCAAACAAATATATTGATGAAAAAATTTTGCTTTTTGCAAATTTAATTTTTCGCGATTTTTTCTTTTTTGCAACTAACCACCAAACTCTGTTTTATGAAATGTGTATTATAGTCCCTAGATTATAAATTTAGAAAAGGCGCACTCGAAAATTTGCAAAATAATAGCGAAACGCGAAAAAAAAGTCTTTATGGTACAAAAATTGTATTAAAAATCTTAGTCAGCGATTTACATTCTGTAAAGAAATATATTAATGCAAAAAATTTCCTTTTTGTATTTTTTTTCCTGACTTTTTTTGCAATCCCTAGATTATAAATTTTAAGAATCTCACTTAAAAATTGCTAAAAAACGGCGGAATGCGAAAAAGCGTAGAAAATGACTTAGACGAGCTAAACAACTATTGACATTCTGCAAACAAATATATTGGTGTCAAATTATCCTTTTCGCAATTTTTTTTTTTTTGCAAACTAACCTCCAAACTTTGGGCAAGATATGAGTGTAATAGTCTTCGATTATGGATTAAAATACACCGCATTGAAAAAATACAAAATAATGGCGGATTGTGAATAAAAGGATTTATGCCGCAAAAAATGAATTAAGAAACTTAATCAGCGATTAACATTTTGCAAACGAATATAATAATGCAAACTTTTCTATCCCTGATTAACAATTCTGTGTTCGTTGATGTTTGGAGACACATAATATTGTTTTCCCCAAAAAGTATAGAGAGAATTACATGGTCATTTGTTCCTAATAATGCATATTTTTAATATTTATCAAAACTACATATCTGCTAGTATTATCATAAAATTATATAAAAATTTTATTTCAGAACTCTTATCTGCATTAGCGACGTTAGTAACGCAAATAATTTCAAGATAAGTATATATAGGAATAAGTTGCCATTTTTAAATAATATTCTAGAAGACAGATTGATTAAAAAAATCTTATAAGCAAGTAAATTAGTTTTATTGCTCTCCTGAACAATTGTATTTTTGCAGATATAGAGTATTGAATCTATGGTATCGATATTTACATATAATAAATAAAAATGTATAAAATTTAACTGTGTAAACAGTACTTATTTAAACTATTACGAGTAAGTCATTATTTTATATTAGAAGCAATGAATACAATAGCCCGTTATTAGGAAGTCATTATTTTATATTATAAAATAATGCAAACGGTAATGATATATCATTTTTGGTAATGCAGATAGTAATGAGGTGTCATTACCAATATTTTGCTGGGTACCTACTTTTCTGCCTTCAAACTTTTTTGTATAAGGAACGGTTTTGAAGCGAGAAGCATGTAAAGTGAAAATTTAGTAAATTTTAAAAAATTAACTTTTTAAAACAGAAAAAAATATTTGAAAAATCGCCAGAAATGCATTTACGATTTGGCGTACATTATCGATAATAAAGCAAGTTTAGAGTCTCTAATTGTAAAATTAGTTAAAAGTTTTTCTCCAGGACTCGCAAGATAACGCCAGGATACGTCTTACGAATATCTCTATAACTCAAAAGCTAGCCAACAGATTATTTTGAAATTAAACACAGATTACATACTCAGAGGTAGTAATAATCAATACTAATTTTGTCAAAATTTATTGATGTTTAGTACTAAATTTCGTAATTTTCAAAAAAATCGCCAAAAGCTTTAAAATAACAAAAATTGGTCAACAATTTTCGGTACGTGATTTTATTTTTTGTAACACATTTAAATTGCTATTATTACAAAATTAAGGGAAAGAAGAAATTTTCAAATAAAATTTCTGACTTTAGAAACATAAAAAATCGATATCAGCTGTGACTATAAAAACTGGCCTTAATTTGTCTGCTAGACGATAGAAAATAATTTTTTAACTTGGTAAACGTAATTTTGGTTTTGCAATTCAGTGAACGTAATTTTTTTGTTTTCAATTCACTGAACGTAAATTTTTTAGATCACTGAAAGAACATTAAATTGAATAAAATTGAATGGTGACTTAATTCAGTCACGATTAATTCAATTTGTAACTGTTCGGTTTGTTGAATTAAATGCGTTCACCAGTGAATTCGTTGATTTGGTTTAATAATTGCAATTAATTTTTTTTTGAATTTTCTTTCAGTTGAACGCGATCGAATTCAGTGAATTACTTAAAAAGGAATTATGTAATTAAATTCAAAATAAATCTGAATTCGATTTTTAATGAATTCAGTAGAAAATTATTTAATTCTTCAAAACCTTTAAATTGTTTTCATCTTTTTGTAAACTCATTTCTTTTTGCATTATTTGTTTTTTCTCGATTTGCTATATTAGCTCTGTTCCACGTACGTTACCGCGGGTACCCGCGGGAACCCAATCTTACCAAAAAGCGTTTCTATTGTTAAAAATTGGGTAAATGAGAGCGTTGATGAGAGAATAATTTGTAAATCAGCTGTTTTAAATTTGTAAAAATAATTTAAATATTAACAAAACTTGTAAACAATAATTAATATCGTTAACAAATACCACGTTCTAACATTTTTTCTTTATTCCCTTCGATATTTTATTCTTAAAAATAGCTTTTGTATATATGAATAACTTTGACGTTAATTTTTGGGCTTGAAATGTGGTTTTGTGCGTTCCAGGTATTGTGAGCAATTTTACCATTTTTTGAGATTATTATTTGTTTACTCTCATTTTACCAGACTTTACCCAGAATTCCGTGGAACAAACCTATTGTATACATACCCTACGGGAAATTTTAACAAACTGTCACCGAACTGGCCCCTTTATATGAAATAGACTGGTCACTTTTACATGGCGTTGTCATAGGAGGTGGAAATTGACCCCTTGTGACATGTCACGACACAAATCCTAGGACAGGTTACTGAACTCTCATAAAAAACAAAGTTCAGGGACCTGTCCTGCGATTTGTCTTGTGACATGTCACAAGGGGTCAATTGCCACCTCCTATGACAACGCCATGTAAAAGTGACAAGTCTATTTCATATAAAGGGGCCAGTTCGGTGACAGTTTGTTAAAATTTCCCGTAGGGTATGGACACACTAATTTTGAGTGGATCTGGCAAGCTTCATATCAAAGGAACAATTTGGATTTTAATAATGATAGTTTTTCAAGATCATACAAATCATTTACAATAAAAATTTCCAAATAATATTCAGCACATGATTGCCGTATCTCCATCTGAAAAAAGCATTTTTTACATTTTTGTTTGGTTTATGGGTATATTTAAAAATTGTTTGCTGACAATATATGGTTTTCAAAATTTGACCGATCGGTACATGTTGCGTCTATTTAAAATGACAAGTTTACAGATATTGCCTGTTTTTTAATTTTGATACAAAAATTTGTCATTTTCGCTCTAAAAATTATTTATTTTATACAGCATTTGGACTGAGCAAAAACTCTAGTTTTTGGCCGTAGTTAGTTTTTACTTGTCAAAACGCATACATAAAAAACAAACAAAAACTAGTTTTGTACAAAAATATGTACCCTGCGGGTGTTAATACACCCATAAAACCCCTTTCGTGAAAAAAATTTTACCTAACTCTGCTAGATTTTAAAAATGCAAATATCTCATAAACTACTAATGCTAGAAGGAAAAGGTTGGGGTTTCGCCTATATCTCGAAAACTAAGCGAGATAGAGCAAAACGGTTAAAATTTTTGCCCTTTGGGTGTTAATACACCCATAAAACCCCTTTAGTGAAAACTAAAAGAAGGAAAAGGACGTTAATTTGGGTTTTCGCCTATATCTCGATTTTTTTTTTAATTTTACTTTTTATTTGAAAAATTTTACTTTTTTGAAAAATTTTACCTTTTTGGAAAAATATTTTTTTTATTAATTTTTTTTTGAACAATGAAAATTTTTTTAAAAATTCTACTTTTTGTTGAAAATTTTGCTAGGAAAGTTTTTTTCATAAGTTTTTCTCTATTGGTTGTAAAATAAAAATTGTAAATTCTATTTAGAATTTGTAATATTTGATCTTAAACCGAACAAAAATAACACTCAATTTTAATTTTTTTTTGAAAAATTGTACTTTTTTTCAAAAATTGTACTTTTTTGAAAAATTGCAATTTTTTTCAAAAATTGTACTTTTTTTTAAAAAAATTGTACTCTTTTTTATGGTACTTTTTGTAAATATATTTGGGCACTTGTGCCCCACATGTAGCCACATTCGAATGTGTGAATGAGCATTTTCCATCTTCGATTTCAGCGAGTTTTACTCCATTTTTACGTTTTCCTGTCAATTGCAATTATTTTTTTTAATTTATTCATTATCAATGGTAATGAAATTTAAAATCATTGTCATTAATCAATGAAATTAAATTTTAGAATCATTACCATTAATTAAAAAAATGGTAATGAAAATAATTTCATTACAATTGATATCAATGCAATGGTAATGAAATCATTAATTAATTAGTCCCATGTATGATATTAATTAACTTCACTATTTCTATGGGTTGTGTATATGATATCAATATTAAATCGCTAAAATATGCCACATTTTTATTTAATTTGTAATTATAAACTAGAGAGTTGCCAGAATCATTAGTATCACAGATTACCCAGATAGGAAGCGCCTATTTTTAGAAATATGGCAACAACAATGGCAACCCAGAACAGAAATAATTAAATGTCAAAATTGTAGCGATTTGCAAAAAGGGACAAATATATAAAAAAATATATCGATTTCTTTTTATTTATTTACAACATTCTAAAGTTAAATACCTAAAAGTTCTATAAGTTTACCTACCCTGATTCAATTTTTTAAAAAAACATGACTCTTATAGAATTTTCAGACAATTAAAGCGTACACTCAGGGAATTATGTAGGTAAAATCAACTGCAAATGACAGTTAAAATTACTGCATTTGCACTTAAAAAGGTGTAGACTACATTTGCAGATAAATTAACTGCAATTTGAAGTTATTTTTAACTGTTAAAAATCAACTGACAAATGTAGTAAAAATAACTACAAATGCAATTGAAACAAATTATTGTAAAACTGTACAAAGAACTGCAAATGTAGTTAAAAAACATAAATAAAAATTATTTTAAAAACTATTAATTTAATAAAAAACAAATTTATGTAAACACTCTTAACTTTATTTTATTCTATAATAAATTTAAAATTGAGAAATCAAAATTTACACTTAATGTCACTTTTATTTTTCACTATTAAGATATTGTTGTAGATGTCCGCCTGTGAGGGATGAAATATGGTGTTGTTGGCTTCCTTTTTTTCTCCAGGTAGAAAGGGATGAGAATATAAAAGAACTGAAAGAAAATAAATACAATATTTTTTTTTAACATTCTCGTAAATAAATTTATATTTTATATTATAAAACTTACCTTATTGTTTTAATAATTTAATAAAAAAAAATATTTAAACTTTTCCGTATTACGCGACCTTACTCTTTGGCGTGGTTTTATGACTAAGACAAAAGAAAGCATGTTCTTCTCATATTCTTTCACTAGAAATGTCTAAACAAGCGCTTCATACACATGCTCCTGTTTGCACACACACACACGAATGTGTGCACACTAGGGCGCTCCAACTTTGTATGGAGTAAAACAAAATGTAAGTTATTGACTGCCCCCCCCCCCCCCCCCCCCCTCCTTAAAATATGTATTTGGCTGTAAAACACGTGCCTCAACGGCCCTGAAGTTTGAAAAACGGTATACATGGGAAAAATATGACTTTTTTTTAATTTGTTAAAATTTTTAATATTTTAAATTAATCTTGCATTAAAAGGATTAAAAAATCGTAATAAACAGTAAATTATCTTTCTAATAAGGCAATAAAAACTAAAATCGGTTAAAAACAAACCAAGTTATTACAATTGCCCCCGGCAACTAATGTGTCACAGAACGCTTAATCAAGTTCGACCCCAAATTTTGAAATTTGTAGAGATAATGTAATGCAAAAACATTTTCTTATTTTATTAACTCCAAGGTACTCAATTAAAAAGTATTTTTTATCATGTGCTTTGCAAACTCGTTTTAAATTAGTGCCAAAAAGGTCGGAATTCTTAAACACTGTTTTCAAATCTACAAATCTACAATTTTACATTTTTAAAATTTTTTTTTAAAGAAATTTTAAAAAATCAACGATTGGACTTTAAGGTTTTATTAAGAACATATTGTAGGTTAAAAACCACAAAAAGTGTAGGAATTCCTGTTTTCATTTGGCTGGGGCAGAGATTTTATTTTAACGGATTTCGAGAAAACGGCTATTCTTGGCATTTATTTAGCTTTTTGCAAGGCGTTGCGTATTACAAAATAACCCCATTAATTAGCAATTTTTTACAGAATCGACGATGAAAGAAAAGTGCGTTCAAAAATAATTAAATATTTTCAACAAAACCAAACATGGACATACAAAAAATTTGTCTGATTTTTTGCAGCTCCCTGGTCAAGAATTTTTTGTTTCCGATGTTCGACGAAATGTTGCGGAAAAATTTAGGTCTTAAAAGCAAACGAAATTCCCTAAAAAATTTATAGTATGGCCAGCCATATGTAGCTGCGGCCAAAGAAGCCAGTCATTTGTGACATCTGGCTCTATAAACAGCGAAATTTATATCAAGGAGTGTTTGCAGAAGAGACTTCTTCCATTTTTGAGTCAGCACAATGTATCCACTTACTTTTGGCCCGATTTAGCATCTTGTCACTACAGCAAGAAAGCGCTGGAGTGGTATAATGATAATAATGTGGTTTTTGTACCAATAGAGGCAAATCCACCAAACTGCCCGGAGCTCAGGTCAGTGGAGAGATATTGGGCTCTTGTTAAAAGAGAATTAAAGGGCACAAAAAAGGTCTCCCAGGACATGCAAGATTTCAAACGTAGATGGACCACCTGCTCTAAAAAGGTGACAGAAACTACCATAAAAGCCTTAATGGTAGGGTTTCCAGAAAAAGTGGATAACTTTGTTCGTAGTGGTTAGAATTCCATGAGGTTTTTTTGTTTGATTTTGTATTAAATTTCTTTTAATAAAAATTTGGTTTGAAGTCTTAAAATTCAGTGGTTTGTTTTTTATTTAACTTTATGTGTGTTAACATTTTTATGATCTCACTCCTTATACCGTTTTTCAAACTTCAGGGCCGTTGAGGCATGTGTTCCTCTTATCCGATTGTCCTAATTTTTTGGGAGACGTGGTTTTACACCCAAATACATATTTTAAGGGGGGGGGGGGGGGCACAGTTAATATCTCAAAATTTTTTTTTGAGCACTCTAGTGCACACACACTTGAAAATTTAAATATTTGTAAAAAAAATTCAAAATAACTGCATAAAATAAATGTTACTACAATGTAGCAGTTTTTGTAGTTTCTTCAAAAAATAACTGTCAAAAACATTGAAAAATTTTTCTCTAAGTAAATTAACTACAATTGTAGTTAAAATAACTACAAACGCATTACTACACATTAGGCCGGGTCGATTTGTGGGGAGGCAAAAAAATCGCCCATGGCTCAGGGAAAATCGTATTCTAGGGATCAAAATAAGAAACTTTGCCGAAGGAACCATACCTCTAAAACGAATTCTGTTGACTGTTGACTTTTGTCCCGTAGGGTCAAGTTTTGAAAAATCACACTTTGACCCATTTAGAGTGCCCCAATCGAGTCCAAATGTATGACCGACCCCCACTAACTTTGGAGGGCCGATCCACCCATGCCAGTGGCACACCCCCTGTAACTCCCCTGGGGGGTTCCCCATACAAACATTTTAAAAAATCACCATTTTTGGCACTTTATTTTATTATTTTTTATTTATTTTATTTATTTTTATTATTTTATTTATTTTTTCTCTTTAGAAATTTATTTAGTCAGAACATATGTAAATGAAAAAATTAATTTAACTTAGTAATAGAAAAGAAAAAATAAAAAATTACTGTTTGAAGTCTTTTTTGCTTTCAAGTCTGGGCAATTTCGCACGGCTCTCTAATGTCGTCGCCATAACAGCCTCTACATTTTCCGGTATAACTCGTTTGGAAACGCTAGCTAGCAATTGAACGTGTCGTTCTGTTTCTTGTATGTGTGATGGAATTTTTGGATCATTAAACGGTGGATCATCTTGATTTAAATATTCTTTCAAAGTATCGTATGGAATGCTTCGCGTGAATGGTGGTTCAAATACGTCATTTATGTCATTCATATTGATCATTTCCGTGTAACTTGTGCAATAAAAGTTTATATCTGGTTTTTTATAAGCTCTAAGTCCCGTTGGGTCGTCAACATCGGTTCGATAGCGTAGAATTATCTTGATAGCACAGTCGCGCTTTTCTTTGCTATCATCAAACAACATTGATAACAAGATATTTTCCGAATGCGCATAATATGAATTATCTGTAATTACTTTATTGACAATTTTGCGTAAACGAGGTTCTAGAAATCTTGACCAACTAATGAATTTGAAAAATAATCTACTACCGTACACGACAGAGCTGTAATATTTGATATTGAAGTACATTGGCACATAACATGTAATTATAAATTCAACCAGTATTCTTAAATTTGCATCTGGATTTTCCGTTGTCACATATAATCGTAATAGTCTAGCGGCCTTGGTGAGCCACCGAGAATGTACAATTTTCCCTGGTTTGATGTTTGCCAGATCCACTGAAACCACGCCGCTAGAAATTGCATGGGCCATGTCGTATAAGTACTTGGAATCGGTGGAAAATTCAATTTTTTCTGGAGCAGGGGGCATATTTTTCAACTCAATTTTCTGAAAGCCGTCCACCACCTGAAAATATATAAAAATAAAACAATTAAAAACGGTTGACAATTATAATAAATGAGTGATAGCAATAACTTACCGGAAGAGTTTCACAAGTTTCGATTTGACGGCTCAATTTTCCGGTTGCCGATCTTGGTCCAGTGCTGGTTGATTTATCCAAAGCTTCAAACAAATGCCGAAACGGAAGTTCGTTGAAGTGTAGAAGGCAAACGAACCAATGCAATGGTCTTTTTAACAGCAATTCGAATCGTCGTATAATTCCACCGTTTGGGCCAGTGTTTGTTGGCTCACCGTCAGTGCATATGCCAATTAATGCATCCAGTGATATATTTTTATCGTTGAAAAAATCATTTAATTTGGTTGTTTTGTATTCAGCGGTTTCATGTTCCAGTCTTACGTAACCAATCAATTCAGAATTCGGTTCTCTCAAAATAACAAGATGAGGTTCTTTTACCATTCTAGTATGATACTTCTCATCAATTGTATCTCTCGTTAAAGTATCATCTTTTCTGCCATCGAATGAAAATGCTAACAAATTGGTATCATCTAACCGTTTGCGAAGCACTTCTTGTCTGCATTTCTCTTTTTCTCGGCGAACTTTCGATTTATCCATGATGAGAGGTTTGCCATGGATATCTTTCATTTTAAAATCTTGGAAAAGAGCTGTTCCCATTGCTGATGCTACTCTATCAGGCACGCCAAATCTGTCACATACCAAGGCAAAGTTAAAACAATCGTATCTCTGTGTGTATTGTGAACTTGTGCTTATATCCAAATCTTCTTGAACCGGTGGCGGTGCGTATGTTGAATCATCGGGATCTTGGTATGTTGGCATTGATGACATAGACGTTGCTCCTTGCTCTTCAATTTCCATCGCAAATCCATCCATTGTTAGACTTCTCTGATTATGTTGATAGTGCATAAACTCTTTGAGGCGTTCGGGAACCAAACCGCATGCACATGGAGCTGCCGTCAAATCGCATTTACATGTTCCAATGAAAAAAATTGTTTCCAGAGATTTTACATACTCTGTAAATTGTTGGGGTTTGTTTCTTCTCTTGATTTGCTCTTGATATTTGTCAAGCAATCTATTCAATTTATTACATACACTTTTTTTCAGCATTATTTCCATACCAAGTTTTTCCCAAATTCCAATCAACTTATCTTGTACTTGAATAGTGAATGCTTTATAGGACAACTTTTTTTGTTCGCTCAAGTAAAAATAATATCTCAAGATATCCAGATGGGTTGGTAAATTAAGATCAGTCAAATCAGTAGACACACCAAAAACAGTAACATCATGCCTGGGTATATGACTCATTGGGTTTATGATAGTTGTTGATGTTGTTATTGCTTCATCTTGCGGTGTAGAGGATGGTGGATTCATTGTAAACTTCTTGATTTGGAATGATTTTTTTTAAAATATTTTTTTATCTCAAATTAGCACTTCACACTTCGAGTTCTTCACAACGACTTAATGCATTCACAAAAACTGTTGCGTTATATATGGTCTAGGAGACGAGGTAATAAGAATGAAATGGTAATTTCAATTCTACCTGTAACCGATTTTGTTGTCAAAACTGCCCATAAAGTACTTACATATAAATTAAACGTTAATCTGACTACAAATTCTGTTAAGCAAGTGCGCCTTTTATTACTTCTGGAAAATCCTTTATGATAATTTTATGCTCAATTCTACCTGTAACCGATTTTGTTGTCAAAACTGCCCATAAAGTACTTACATGTAAATTAAACGTTAATCTGACCACAAATTCTGTTAAGCAAGTGCGCCTTTTATTACTTCTGGAAAATCCTTTATGATAATTTTATGCTCAATTCTACCTGTAACCGATTTAGCTTAAGTAAGTTTACGACATGCAGCTGTGTCTTGTGGTGGCTTAAAAAACCCACACAACCTATTTTACGACCTGCAACAGAACGACACGTTCAATTGCTAGCTAGCGTTTCCAAACGAGTTATACCGGAAAATGTAGAGGCTGTTATGGTGACGACATTAGAGAGCCGTGCGAAATTGCCCAGACTTGAAAGCAAAAAAGACTTCAAACAGTAATTTTTTTTATTTTCTTTTCTATTACTAAGTTAAATTAATTTTTTCATTTACATATGTTCTGACTAAATAAATTTCTAAAGAGAAAAAATAAATAAAATAATAAAAATAAATAAAATAAATAAAAAATAATAAAATAAAGTGCCAAAAATGGTGATTTTTTAAAATGTTTGTATGGGGAACCCCCCAGGGGAGTTCCAGGGGGTGTGCCACTGGCATGGGTGGATCGGCCCTCCAAAGTTAGTGGGGGTCGGTCATACATTTGGACTCGATTGGGGCACTCTAAATGGGTCAAAGTGGGATTTTTCAAAACTTGACCCTACGGGACAAAAGTCAACAGTTGGGGGGTAGTAGAATTCGTTTCAGAGGTTCCTTCGGCAAAGTTTCTTATTTTGATCCCTAGAATACGATTTTCACTGAGCCATGGGCGATTATTACATCGACCCGCCCTACTACACATATAACTGTCATGTAGTAACTCCAGAACTTTTCTGAGTGTACTAACAACGAGCATAGAAACTCAAGAGGATGCATGTGTCTCTTTCAATGTTAACTGGCTATGGCCGACATTTGAAGAAATTTTATTAGAAGGTGATAGATTAAGTTTTATTGTCAAATTTTAATAAATATTAAAAATTGTTTCAATAAATATGCATAACATGAAAAAATGTAATAAAAAAACTAAACCAGTTAGCTGCAATTTAACTTCTTGAAATCTTAGCCAGAGCCAGTGAGAGAGCGGTTAACAGTACGTGAGCATCTTGCATAGAATCAATTTTTTTTTTTATTATTTATTTTTTTTTTTAATTAATCACCGAACTTTGTTGTATGAATTAGGTATTATAGTCCCTAGATTATAAATTTTAAAAAACCGCACTTAAAAAATTGCAAAATAATCGCGGAACTTGAAAAAAGGATTTATGGCACAAAAATGAATAAAAAACTTAATCAGCGATTAACAATCTGCAAACGAATTTAATGATGCAAAAATTTTACATTTTGAAAAATTTTGTTTTAAACGCGATTTTTTTTTCCAACAAAAAAGAAATTTTGCAAAAAGTTTACTTATTTTTGCATCATTATATTCGTTTGCAGAATATTAATCGCTGATTACGTTTTTTACTCCTTTTTTGTGCCATAAAGCCTTTTTCGCGTTCGGGCATTATTATGCAATATTTGAGTGTGGTTTTTTAAAATCATAATCTAGGGACTATAATATCCAATCCATAGAATAAAGTTCGGCAATTAATTGAAAAAAGAAATCGCGAAAAAAGTTGCGGGAAAAAAAATTTACAAAAAGGAAAATTCTTACATCAGTATATTTGTTTTCAGAATGAATATCGCTGATTAAGTTTTTTAATTATAGTTCCGCGATTATTTTGCAATTTTTTAAGTGCGGTTTTTTAAAATTTATAATGTAGGTACCATAATACTCAATTCATAGAACGAAGTTCGGTGATTAATTGAAAAAAGAAATCGCGGAAAAAATTTCTAAAAATGAAAATTCTGGTCTTTGTTTGCGGAATTAAAATCGCTGATTATGTTTTTTGTAGCATAAAATTTTTTTACAATTTTTGAAGTGCAGTTTTTTTAAATTTATAATCTAGGAACTATAATACCCAATTCATAGAACAAAGTTCGGTGGCTAGTTGCAAAAAAAAACGCAAAAAAATTTCGTTCCGCCTATATTTTGCAATTTTTTAGTTGCGGTTTTGTTAAATATATAATCTAGAGACTATAATACCCATTTCATATAACAAAGTTTGGTGGCTAGTTGCAAAAAAATTCGCGAAAATTAAGTCGCGGCAAAAAATTTGCAAAATGGAAAGTTCTTATATCAGTATATTTGTTTGCAGAATGAAAATCATTGATTAAGTTTTTTACTTAACTTATTGTACCATAAAAAAAATCGCTGATTTACATTGTTATTTTAATTAATATTTTATATCACAAAATCCCTTTCGCATTCCGCATTTGCAAGCTCAGAAATGATTATAAAATCTATAAAATGACGTTTACAAATGCAAATTCTTTCTTATAACTGAGGCAATAGTAATCACAATGTATTTAGTATACAATTGGCATTAGTAATGAAATCGATGTATTTCAAAGCATTATCATTAGTTTAGAATTGAAAAAATAAAATATATTTCTTAAAAAGACAATTATAGAATCATTTGATTTATTTTTTACGACATGGTGACAATTAAAGTACTACATGAATCAAATTTTCCGACCATTAAAGGGGGTGACAATTAAAGCACACCGACATTTAAAGTAGGTGACAATTATAGAACTTTTAGTCAGAGACTATTAATTATAGAGATAGGAAATCAAAACTTACACTACTCACCGGTAGGGGGCGCTGAAATTTAGTATTACCTGAGCACAGTGGTGGTTCCAGCTTTCGATTTTGGGGGGGGGGGGGGAAATTTTAAAATTTTGTTTATTACTCATACGTCACGTGTAATCAACAGGGTTGCTATATCAGCCGAAAGATTTATCATTAACTACTTGTCAACCCATTTTTGCCCACTTATCGTTCCAATGAGAATATTCCCAGCAAAAATGTGGAAGCAGTAAACACGTTGACTGCTTCCTTACTGCTACTTTTACCACTTCTAAAAATATATAGCTTCGTAAAGAGCACTAATGAAAGGCCTAAATTGATTAATCGTTTACATCGCTTTTTGCTGTGCTTTTCAAAAAGGCATGAAATGAGCAATAAATTTTGCTTGTTTAAATATTTTTGCGGTTCTTTTATCGACATTTTTTAAAATGCTGAAAAAAGTTATTTTAATGAAAATAAGAGGTTTTACTAAAATAACAGGCATTTTTTCTTCACGGAAAAATATGTGTGCTTTTGAGAAGGCATGATTTTAAATAGTTGAAAAGCTTTATAATATTCACTTCCGAGAAGGCATGAATTATCGACATTTTAAAAGAAAAACAGGAGCACTAATTAAAAGCGATGAATTTATGCCTTTTCGGATCTCGAAACAAGTGCTTTCACGCGAGCTATCTCGAACAAAAATCAGGCATGATATCATCAATAATGCAATCGCTTCACTGCTCAACTTTCCCTGACAAAACTGCTTCCAAGCAAGCAGTACTTTCTGCTGGGTTGTGACCACCTTCGTATTGTTTACCTTTGTGTGAAAAAATTCATGTTAGTGTGAAAAATTCAGCTTGGACAGAAATTGAGTAATTTTACAGAAGTAACGAAAACTTTTTGTGGTTTTTTTAGAACAATCAATTATTTATTTATTTATTTAAGTCTATGGATACAATATTATCCTTACAGACTACACTGATAGAATTTTGTACATAGTATTAATGAATTTGTTCATTAATACAATGAATTTTTTCATTGAAAAGTCCCCAAAGAACGGTTTCATTGGATTAATGAAACATGTTTCATTAAATCAGTTTTAATGAATGTATTCATTGATCTAATGAAAGTTTCATAGAATATATGAATTTTTTTCATTAATTTTAAGATAAACATTATGAAAGTTTCATGTGTTTAATGAATTAAATTCATTACTTTTATGAAATAATTTCATTAAGTCTATGCTAAAATTATAAATATTAATGAAATTATTTCAATATGACATGAACTTATTATTAGTATAATGATATGTTCATATTATTAATGAAGCTTTTTATAGATTTCGCAACAATTCCACGTAAGTGAAAAATAATTTTTTTTATATTGAGTTTGACAGCTTTTTTCGCAAAAGTATGAACAAAATACCGGGCTTAAGGGTTAAAAGCAAAAGTTGATCTAAGATGCAATTATGTGTAAACAAATCAAGCACTTTTTTGTTATTCAAAGGCTTTTCACAAAAAACTCGCTTTAAAATAAAAAAAGACTGGAATCGGCTCGTAAAAAATCGTGGCTGTGCCCCTAAGATCAACTTGTTCCCTTAAAGCCGATATAACTCCCGAGATGAGGGTCTTTGTTTAGCCCAAAAATAACACAATATATAGGGAAAACCAAAAAGAGGTAAAATTGTACCTGAAACCATTTTTTTAAGTTAAATTTTTTCTTTATGAAATTTTCATTAATTTAATGAATTTTTTTATGATAATATGAAAAAATAAAAAAAAATCGAATGAAAAAATTCATAACAACAATGAATTTTCATTCAGTTAATGAATTTTTTCATTAAATCAATGAATCCATTTTAATGAAATCGATTCATTTATGCTATGAACGAAAATTCTATCAGTGTAGCAATGTATATTTAGAAATATAAATAACAAGGTTGGTTACCGTTATCGTTATAATACCGTTATCGCTAAAATACCGTTTCAAATTGAATACCGTTACCGTTATCGATATCTCTAAAAAAATTTCTAAATACCGTTATCGTTACCGATACCGTTATTTTTATGGGTAGTTACCGGTATTTTACCGGTATTTATTATTTTATATAAAAATTACAATTTTTTTATTTTTTATTCTATAATCTTGAGTGTTTTTTTTTACAAAAAATTTATAGAAAATAATTTTACTTATTAAAACTACCAGTATTGAATTTATAGCGTATAATCTGTATTTTCAGTACTTAAAATTAAAAATATGCCATGTTTTCACTTGTTTTTATATGTTTTTAACATAATTTTTAATACCGGTACGTACCGGTATTGCTGTTTCGATAACGGTTTACCGTTACCGAAACAGTCTTAAATACCGTTACCTTTACCGTTACCTAAACAAACGAAATCTGATACCGTTACCGTTACCCTTACCGTTATTCGTTTCGGTAACCAACCTTGATAAATAAGTTACAGTAAATTATTTAATAGAGCTTTAAACTGAGAATGGGAAATGCTTATGTCTAAATGATTACAATATTTATTGAATAATCGCATATCTTTAGTAAGCGGTTCATTTAATGCATATTCAGTGCTGTGTATATCAATATGAAAAAACTTATCAATATTTCTTAATGGCCTTGAAGGGACATATATTGTAATTAATTCTAATAATTTTGGGGAATCAATTACTCCACAAATAATACCGTGTAGGAAAACTAATGAGTATATATTCCTTCGAACTTCTAGAGTTTTTATATAAAGAAAAATACATTTATCTTTATAGTTAGGGATACAAAAAGTAGGAGCAGAGACTGCTTGAATAGCAATTGTAGATTTAAATAAAAATGGAAGTGCAAACTTTGTAAATTTTACTTGAATTTTCTCAATACGATTTATATGAATTGCAGCGGTGGGACTCCATATAAAAGAAGCATATTCTAATTTTGATCTTACCAAAGAAGTAAATAAAACTTTTTTTGTAAAATAATCAAAATTTCCACCAGCATTACGTCGAATAAAAGCCAATAAAGAGTAGGCTTTAGGTATTATAAGGTTTAGATGATTACTAAATGATAACTTAGCATCAAAGACTACACCTAAATCTACAATTTCATCAACAGATGATAAAATTTGGCCATTCATTCTATATTGAGAAAGTAATACATGACGACATCTATGATATGTCATGTAGAAGCATTTCCCAATATTGAATGGCAAACCATTACGATTAGACCACAAAGTTACCCTATCTAAATCTTCCTGAAGATCAGAAATATCACTAAATGAAGAAATAGTCTTAAAAATTTTTAGGTCATCGGCATACAATTATGTGCCAGAACTAAGAATTAATTTTTTCTAAAATTTCACTTAAGTAAAAAATTTTCAAACAAAATTTCTTACATACCTAAGTTATATTTAACATAAAATTCGTTTTTAGTTCTGATTATCAAAATATTCCTTTTATTGGATGGATTTAAAAAAACTTAAATTATACTTTTATTTTAATATATAAATATATTATATATATTGGAAGCTCTTCATCTCTCACCAATTTTTATCTGTCCTCTATCTTCTTTTGAAAGAAAGTAGCAAATTAATTAATATGACGAATTTCTTAAGTTTTGCTCGTTTTTAAAAAACAAAAAAATGCAAAAGTAAACATATCCGAAGAAAAACCTAAACCTAACATTTATTCTGATCCTTCAATACAACACTAAAAGTATTATATGCATGAGAACTGCACTGGGAAAAAAATTGAGCGAATTAAAAAATATGTCGTTTTACATATTTATCAATCTCCATAGTGTTTATACAATCTTAATTAAATTTTCTGCAACATATTTTTATAGATTTTAAACAAAATGTTCTATATTAATACTTTTATGGCAATTTTTTTATATTTTGTTTTTATTTCTATTAAATATCTACTATGAAAGATATTCCTATGAAAATAATCACAATATCTTTTAATAACATATTCCCTAGATTCCTTAAATGTTTTATATCGTAAAAGGCATTGCATGATATCAAAATCATTTTTCATTATATATTTTCTGAATGTCATAAATATTTGTTTTCAGTGCAGTTGAAAAGAAATAGCAAAACACCCGCTAAGCATGTGCACTCGTCGCTGTCTCATTGACGACTAAATTAAAGAGCATAAGAATATGTGTGAATAAGTAAATTCACAATTGTGCTATAAAAAGCTCACCACTGTTATAAAACAACGCTAAAGAGTGAAGACGTGTATAATCAGTGATGCCAACTTGGTGCTTTAAGCACTATTTATGGTGCTTATTGATGACCCAAAACGCCAAAATTTTACTCACGGTGCCAAAATAAAAAAAGCACTAAAATAGTGCGTTTTTAATTTTTGGTTAGTGCTTTTAGTGCTTTTTAACATATTTTGATACTCGTGTTTTTACAGTTTTTACATTTTATATGGCAACTTTTTTAGGTTTTAAGGTCACTTTAGGCAGTGGTACCAGACCAAATGCAAAAATAAATCTTCAAAATCGTCAGCCATTTTATAAGAAATCGTCATCAGTTAAATATCACAAAAACACTAGTTTTATATATTTTTTTATTCGAAATTTAATTCATTTTAACTGCTTGACTATATCGCTGCTCTTAAGATAATTCACAGCTTTTATAAATTCGAATCCCTATAAACATTTTCACTGGAATTCAAGTTGAAATCAAGTTCAATTCCAGCCCTGTTTTCCAGTTTAAGGCTTGAATTCAACTTTTATTACATTTTATCAATGGCCTTGCAACTCTCTCAATAATTTTTATTTGAAAAAATATTAGTCGGCTTGGAACAGGAACGAACTCCGACTGGTTAATCAGGGATGGAAAAGGCTCACTTAATCGGGCTCTTATACCAAAAAATGTTAGATCGCTCTTACATATTTAAAAATGTAAGTAACTAAAAAATAGCTTTCCTTTGGCTCGTTAAATAACATAAAAAATAAATATTTAGATATTAGCAAATATTAGCACAAATTGCGAAAAAAAAACATTTGCAAAAAGCAAAATTTTTGCAACCATATATTCGCTTGCAGAATGTCGATCGCTGATTACCTCTTTTAATTAATTTTCTGTACCATAAAGCCTTTTTCGAATTCCGCCGTTATTTTGCAATTTTTAAGTGCGGTTTTTTTAAATATATAACCTAGAGATTAAATTTTTGTACCATAAAGTCTTTTTTCAAATTCCGCTATTATTTTGCAATTCTTTACGTGCGTTTTTTTTTAAATTTATAATCTAGAGGCTATAATACACAATTCAGACAACAAAGTTTGGGGGCTAGTTGCAAAAAAAATCCCGAAAAATAAAATTTGCAAAAAGGAAAATTTTTGCATCAATATATTTGTTTGTAGAATCTAAATCGCTGATTACGTTTCCTAATTAATTTTTTGTGCCACAAAGTCTTCTTTCGCGTTCCGCTTTTATTTTGCAATTTTTTAAGTACGTTTCTTTTTAATTTATAATCTAGGGACTATAATACACATTTCATACAACAAAGTTTGGTGGCTAGTTGCAAAAAAAATTGCGAAAAATAAAATTTGCAAAAAGGATAAATTTTTTCATCAATATATTTGTTTGCAGAATGTAAATCGCTGATTAAGTTTTTTAATTAATTTTTTGTACCATAAAGCCTTTTTTCGCTTTCCGCGATTATTTTGCAATTTTTTAAGTGTGGTTTTTTTAAATTTATAATATAGGGTCTATAGTACCAATTTTATACACAAAATCGCGAAAAAAAACATTTTCAAAACCGAAAAGTTTTGCGTCATTGCATTCATTTGCAGACTGTTAATCGCTGATTGGGTCTTTTTTCGCGTTCCTCTATTATTTTGCAATTTTTTTAGTGCGGTTTTTTAAATTTATAATCTACGGAGTATAATGCCCATTTCATAAAACAAAGTTTGGTGGTTAGTTGCAAAAAAAGAAAATTTTGTCATCGTTTGCAGAATGTAAATCTTTTAATTAATTTTTTGAGCCTTTTTTCGCATTCCGATATTATTTTTACGTATGGTTTTTTAAAATTCATAATCTAGGGCTATAATACTGTTGGAATAGTATAATTCCATAGTATAGTTCCATTCTTGATTTTTATAACTAAATTATTATTTTCCATCCCTGGTTACAATCGATGTTTTGAGTCACACAAAGAGCGCACATAATGACCCTGCAAACATTTAAAAGATACCTTCCAAGAAGATATTTCATTTGAATGAAAATAATCAAGTAGTATTTACTTTGAAATTTTCTTCCTTTTATCACTTGGAAGATAATTCGACGATATTTGAAAAAAGTAATTCAAAAATTTTATCTTTTGTCATAACTTTTTATGACAATATTTCGGCAATATCACCTTTGTATCTTTTGGAAGATAAAGTAAATTTGTTTGAAATCTTTTATCAATTTGGAAAAAATTAAAACCAAATTTTTACAAAAACAATCAAAAGATATGTAGGAAATAAACTCGTGAAAAGCTAAGACTAATTGCGCGGGAAAAATCGGCTAAGATGAAATCAAGATAATTTATAAGTTGGTCAATGGATTATGTATGCAGATATTGTTTTTCAGGCTTAAATTTAATAATGAAAAAATTAAATCGTTTTTTATTGTACCGGGAGTTTATTTAGCGATATCCCTCTTATCTTCCATATGAGTTATTGCTTTCATATTGCCTGGAAGTATTGTTTTAGTGTAACAGTTGTTTCCGACGGAGGAAACTTCCGGAATACGAAATTGATATTGCCGGCAATAAATGTTTTCTTCCTGGCGATATGTTCGTATTGCCATGTTTGCTGGGTGATATTGGTTTGAGTATGTTCCTGTTTCAAGGCACATAATAGAACAAATGCTTTCTCAGTGATAGAGAGTCCCCCAATCTCTTTATTATGTATACTCTTTGATTTTATTTCAATAGCATACTCCAGCAAAAGGGAAACAAAAATTCAAGTTTGAAATATTTTTGTTAAAAAAACAAGTGCTAGAATTTGAAATATACTTTACTTCAAGCAAAATTTAAAGCACATGAATTTTTAAAACCTACGTTCTTATTGGGAATTATATATAACTGGACGTTATTTTTTACTTCACCTGTAAAAAGGTGGTATTTATGCTACGATTAGCTACCGATAAAATACCTCATCATGCGTTATGCGGTTTAAGTTCTCATAAATAATTTATATAGACTTTAAGTTCGTAATTCCGAACTCTGTTTTTAAAACTTTTAGTCACGTCATAATTGTTCTATAATTTACAAATAAGCCAAACACAGAGTAACCGCGATTTTCTAAAAAATGTGACGTGATTGAGACATTTTAAAAACAAATTGAGAATCAGCTTGTCTAAATCTATAAAAAAAAGTTTTTACAAAGTTTAAATCTCTGCAAAGCTGTGTAAATTAAAAATTAACCTAGTTCCATCCTTTGTTTGTTAAATGTCTTCAATCATGAACATATTTTTACACTCAGACCTGAGAAGTATTGCGAATCACAAAAACGCGATTCGGAAAGAACAATTTGAGATTTTTATAAACGCTTTTTTAATAGTTTTGTGATTTGGATGGTGTATATAATTAAAGAAAATATAGAAATCTTTGTATGTGAACTGTTTATTTCTGTTTTTAATTTTTAAATTAAAATATTCACGTACATTACTTTTTTACTTTGTATGAATTTATTAGATTGTTTTATTAAAAAGGCATAGTGCTTTTTTATGCTTTTTTAAGCGAAAAAACAACGCTTTTTACGCTTTTTTGCAAAACAGCGCTTTTTATACTACAAAAGTTTGCAACACTGTGTATAATACTGAAAAAGTTTATACATTTTATCAATAATTAAAATAATAAGGTAAGTTTTATATTTTTTTTGTTTTTTTTTTCAGAGTTTTATTTACAATTTATTTTACAATTTTTATTAAATTTGATTATGCAAAAGTACTTAACATACGTTATTAAGCTTCATTTAGCCTAATATACTAATCTTAAAAATTTGTATTTACAAGGTTATTTATATTTTGGTTTAAAAATAAATAAAAAGCAAAACTAAAAAGCAAAACTAACAAGGAAATTTTTACAATATTTACATACATATTTTTAAGTTTAATATATTTATTTCCTGCAAGGCAAATCTAAAACATGAAACCTTTTAAGTCTTCTAATCTCTTCCGTCTCATCCAATAAAGAAATTGCTAATACGTTAGAGTGGTTACTTAGTCGATCTATATATCTAGAGCTCAACCTATTTATTTTGTCTCTAATGAAAGGAACCCTAAGGTCTCTGTGAATCTGAATGTTGGTCATTACCACGGAGCATTAGCTATAAACCTCAAGGTTTTAGACTGATAACGTTGCAGAATTTCCACATTAGAGTTACTCGCCGTGCCCAATAACTGCAGGCTAAATGTCCAAACTGCTTTCAATAAAGTCTTGTATAGTAAAATCTTATTTTCCAGGTTTAGCTCGGATTTAGGTCCTAACAACCACCACATTTTTCTAGTTTTAATATTAAGATGATCTCTTTTAGCAACAATGTGAATTTTCCAAGTAAGTCTCCGATCAAGGTGCATTCCCAAATATTTAACCGTGTTAGTTTTTGGAATTTCAGAACCGTTAATGTATAACGATGAACGTTCGTCTTTTCTTAGAGTAAATGTGACATGGTTCTATTTATCTGCATTAATAACACTATGGAACATTTTTGGGATTATTGTCTGGGGGGTGAGAAATTCCAAGTCAGGGTGATGGTACTAGGTCAGTATAGTAAAACCCTCAAAGGGTTTGGCGTTCGTATGTGTCATTTTTTTTTATGACCTTTTAAATTTTTTCCTTATCTTGATGTTTTTTCGCTTAGTTGTAACTCGAGAACCACTTGTCCGATTTTGATGAAACAAATTTAGAAAAATTTAGAATTACAATTTCTTTAATCCGTTCATATAACATTTTTCTTTATAATCAACAGTTTTGCCGGTAAAAATAAATTTGTGGAGAAAAAAAAATATTTTTTTGCCTAAAAATTAAAATTTTTTATGAATTTATGAATTTAAAAAAAAAAAATTTTAATTTTTAGGCAAAAAAATATTTTTTTTTCTCCACAAATTTATTTTTACTGGCAAAACTGTTGATTATAAAGAAAAATGTTATATGAACGGATTAAAGAAATTGTAATTCTAAATTTTTCTAAATTTGTTTCATCAAAATCGGACAAGTGGTTCTCGAGTTACAACTAAGCGAAAAAACATCAAGATAAGGAAAAAATTTAAAAGGTCATAAAAAAAATGACACATACGAACGCCAAACCCTTTGAGGGTTTTACTATACTGAACTAGTACCATCACCCTGACTTGGAATTTCTCACCCCCCAGATTGGCTGTTGTACTGTGTAATTTGTACTAAGTATGATGCTTCAGTTGCCGAGCTGCTAGATGCTAAAATAGCAGTATCATCTGCGTAGATTGCTATCATAACATTATCAACTGATTGCATACCCGGAGTATATAAAGTGTAAAAGACAGGGCCCAAGGATGGGAAAGTTGATACGATCGTACGTTTTTTGATACTATTTGATTCAAATAAGTACCGTAGTACTCCCGGGTCGTATTTGATACCCTTGCGTCGTCGGGTATCAAATACGACGACGCAAGGGTATCAAGCGAAGCTCAAGGCTTCGAAAATGCAAATAACAGCCTGAGCTTATTCCTCTGTTGTCAATTTTGCAAAATAATTTTTAAAAATTTTTTAGGGATTAACTACTTTTCTAGATTTTTGATTAAAACAAACACTATTTTTAAAAAATCGACTGACTAAATATATGTCCAACTATACTAAGTGAAGTCAAATTAAAAAACAGAGTGAAGTAGCTTAAGTCAACTTTAGAAAAGTTCCATATCGATTTAACCCCCAATTACTAACACATTTGTTGTTGTTCCCCATATAAAATTTTAATTTAATTATCGGCTAAATTCTAACTGGATATTCATTCAGTAATCGGGTCTAATTTTGTTAATTTCCAATCGAAACTCCACGTACCCAACTTAATCGAATTAAAAACATTTCAAAAATTGTATGAGAATAAAACAAAAATTAATACAAAATTAAAGCAAAGCATATAAAAATTAGAAAAATCTCAAAAATTTGTATAATAGAAATATGGGAAAATCAGCGAATAAGCCGAATATTGTTGACTTTTATCGGAAAATGAACGTAAAAAACATAAATAAAAAAAACTCAAAAATAAATTAGTTTTGTTATTTTAAATAGTTTTTGTAGACAATTGTGTAGAAAAGTCCCTTAATTTACCTGTTAAAATTTACTTGCCCCTAGAAAAATTGTTTGTACCTACGCAGTTTAATGGGAGTGGAAAAAACAGAACCAAATATAGGTAGTTTTTAAAATAAAATTCCGCGTTTAATCGAAATTTGTAACGCGTTATTTGAAAATTAAGCAGAAATATACAGGGCAGCAATTTTCGTAAAAATGTGAAAATATGCGCTAAAAATATGCACTAAAAAGTGAATATGCACTAAAAGCAATAAATGTATCGATTTTAACAATATTTGGTATGAAAATTAAAAAAAAATTGTAAGTAGTACCAAATGAGTCATAGGAGTACCGTAGTACTTTTGAGGTTCTAATAGTACAATAAAAAGTACTATAGTACCATCTTTATCATGCCTGTGCACGATAAAACATTTTTACGTATGTGTAGTGACCTATGTAACATATGAGTGGGGCAAGGGATTTCATGCACTTAAAAATGGAAATTATGCGCCCAAAATATGCAGCTAAAAAAGAAAAACATGCATTAAAAATATAAGAAATATGCACTAAAAACTATTATTTTTGAAAAAATAATGCACTTTAAAACTTAAAAATATATTTAAGTTAGTTATTTTGCAAATAGACACAGAACTCGAAGATTTCCCATAGGTCAATAAGGTTTTAGGAATGTTTATTTTGATTGAATCAAAATATGAAAACGTATTAATTTTTTATATTTTTTTACAAAATAAAAATTGCTCCTAAAAATTAAAAATATGCATAAATATGCATTAAAAATCACAAAATATGCTTTAAAAGGCACCAAATATGCATTGAAAGTCAAAATATGCAAAAACATGCAAAACATAGCACACGCACACACACCCCTTGTGAACAACCTAAGTATCGTATGTTTCTATTTTTGTATGTCCTATATCAAAGTGTACAAACTCTTCCTTTAGTTTACTTTTTTTAATTTAAATTAAATATGCAATATATACCCAGCAAAATATTTCATTACCAAATAAGTGGTTATATAATAGAAATTCATAGCTCCACACAACTTATTTTTTGGCGTCTAAACTCATTATTTTTGTTTGGCGTGGTCGTTTTTATAAGTAGTCACGCTTACCCGCTCGCTTACGAAAAAATGAGAAGTAAGTAGTTATGAGATTCTGAATAATGAGTGGTTACAAACATGCTTACAAAAAGTTAAATTATAAGTGGTTATCCGACTGCTTACTTGATTCTTACAAATAAGGAGTTACACAAATACTATTAGCTTCAGGAAATACATTCAGAGAAATGAAAGTTTTTGCTAGTGTGTAATTTTAGTACTCGTCATAAAAATTTTAACACAAAACATATTTACATGTAATAAATATAAATGTATAAAATTTAACTTCGTAAAAAGTACTTATTTAAACTATTGCGAGTAAGTCATTATTTTATATCTAAAAGCAGTGACTAAAATAGGCCGTTATTAGGAAGTCATTATTTTATATTACAAAATAATGCAAAAGGTAATGATATATCATTATTGGTAATGCAGACAGCAATGAGGTGTCATTACCAATATTTTGCTGGGTATATTCGTTCCTTTTACTCCTGCAAGGAGCATAGGGCCGCAAATATGCAATAAAAATCATTAAATATGAAAAAGATATGCTCTTAAAGAAAAATGTACAAAGGTCCTTTGTCAAAATCTGTTTTGAGCTATTAAATACAAACATTCTTTTGCATGAAATTTGCTACCCTGGTTATATTTATGCGTGTAATATGGAAACTGCTATAACAAGCGTAAATCGAGAGTTTATTAATTTTTTGATAGTACAATAATTAAACTTTGCTTTGTTTTTCAATTAGTTAAAAGTGACTATTTTTCACAAAAATTTTTAGGTAAATTCGCCTAAATGTTTTTATAAAAATAGACACTAACATATTATTAAGGAGTGTGCGAACTGGCTAAATAAAATCTAAACTAAATTCAGGTATAAAATTTCTTTGTCAAATTTCATAGAAATTTGGAAACCTGAATTTAGTTTAGATTTTATTTAGCCAGTTCGCACCCACCCTTAGTTTGGAATTTATTTAGCCGCCATGCACAGGGCCTGAATATTTTTTTTTTTAACTTCAATTGCTATTTTTTGAGTAGCAAGTTTTTATGCCACAACTACTTAAAAATAAATTATTTAATTTTCATAGTTGCATTTTAAATAAACATACAAAAAACCCCAAAAAAATTTAAAAAACATTTGGTGCATTATTTTAAACAGCCCAGTGTAGAAACGGTAATGACATATCATTATTTTTTGGACTACCAGTAATGACACCCACTTACCTTCTGAATTATTTTAAAACATATAATAATGAGTTACTGATAATGACTTATTTTTATCATTATTTCAAATAGAAAATAATTTTCTAGATTTTTTTTGAAAATTTTTTCAAATCTATTTTTAGACTCAATATTTTTTAAACACTGGTAAGGATATATGGAACCACATATTATTTGATTTTTTTTATGTTGGCGAGTAAGCTTACTTGTGTGCTGCAGGTCAATTATGTTTTTATCTAATAAAGAGTGAGATCATAAAAATGTTAACACACATAAAGTTAAATAAAAAACAAACCACTGAATTTTAAGACTTCAAATTAAATTTTTATTGAATAGAATTTAATGCAAAATCAAATAAAAAAACCTCATGGAATTCTAACCACTACGAACAAAGTTATCCACTTTTTCCGGAAACCCTCCCATTAAGGCTTTTATGGTAGTTTGAAATCTTGCATGTCCTGCGAGACCTTTTTTGTGCCCTTTAATTATCTTTTAACAAGAGCCCAATATCTCTCCACTGGCCTGAGCTCCGGGCAGTTTGGTGGATTTGCCTCTCTTGGCACAAAAACCACATTATTATCATTATACCACTCCAGCGCTTTCTTGCTGTAGTGACAATATGCTAAATCGGGCTAAAAGTAAGTGGATACATTGTGCTGACTCAAAAATGGAAGAAGTCTCTTCTGCAAACACTCCTTGATATAAATTTCGCTGTTTATAGAGCCAGATGTCACAAATGAATGGCTTCTTTGGCCGCAGCTACATATGGCTTGCTATACTAGGAATTTTTTAGGGAATTTCGTTTGCTTTTTCGACCTAAATTTTTCCGCAACATTTCCTCGAATATCGGAAACATAAAATTCTTGACCAGGGAGCTGCGAAAAATCAGCCAGGACATAAGTTTCGTCGTCCATTACACAACAGTTGTATTTTTGTATAAAATTTGATTTCAATTTTCGAACTCTGGCTTTGGCCTCCAAATTTTTAAAAGCGTTTCTATCGGGAACTTTTTGAACTTTGTAGGACTTTACTCCTGCCTTACGTTTCACTTTACGTACAAAAAAGTCCGAGCATTGGGCTAACCGAACTGTTTTTCTGCCAGATGTGTTAGGAGCTCTCTTAATGATGCTTTAAAATTTATATGCCTTACCAATGTTACGATAACCAGTCGTTGTTCCTGTTCCCGGCTTCCTTCCAATTGTTAGGTGTTCCAGATACCTTTTTAACACTTTTGAAACTGTTTGGCGGCATACATTAGTTTCTTTGGCAAATTTTTTGTATGTCCATGTTTGGTTTTGTTGAAAATATTTAATTATTTTTGAACACACTTTTCTTTCATCGTCGATTCTGTAAAAAATTGCTAATTTAATCTCATGATGTAAATCAATTTAACTGACATATTTTTAAAATGTAAACTGCGGAAAAAAAATATGAGAAGCTTTAAACTAAAGTTATAGGTAAAAATGTGTGTTAACATTTTTATGATCTCACTCCTTAAATATTACATGTCGATATAGCTCAGATGGTAGAGCTATTGACTTCAACCTATTTAAATTTTATGCATTGGAGACACATGACAAGCTTCTGATTTTTATTTTCAAACTAGGAATATATCAGTAATATGAAATATAAACTAAACAAGAATTTTTGAAATTCAAAGAAATTCAACAAATTTTTTATTTTTTAAATAACTTACAAAAACAACTGTTTACTGGTTTACAGTAAAATTACTGTTTTGGTAGTTGTTTATTATGATATTAAAAATAACTGTTTTAAACAACTGTTACGAGATTAGGGTACTTTTCGTTAGTTGTTTCTTTAAGTAACCCTCATAACAGTTATTTTGCATTTTTCTATAGAAAAACAAATGTAATTACTGTTAAAAACAACAACTACTGATTACCACACACAACTGTCATATAGTAACTGTCAAACTTTATGATTGTATATTCTTTTTAACACACACAAATCACAAATGTTTAACAAATTTTGTGTTTGAAATATTTCTGGTTCAACCCAAAGACTGAGTCGGAAATTGAATGGTGTAGGGTAACATATTTATTGTAATTTTTGTTTTTATTTGAAAAAAAAAGAAATCTATTTTTGCTACAAATACGTTATTACACTTATATTCTCATGGATTCTTTTTCGGTTCAATTATTTAATATCTGCACGATAATTTAAACGATTTTTTTATTAATATAATTAGAAAAACACTACAAAACAATAATATTTTTCATAAATTTAATTTGAATTTATATTTTTTTGTTTTGATTTTTATATTTTGATTACCTGCCATATTTGTTTGAAGAGAATTTTTAAAATGACAGAAAAATGCAGTGACAATATCGCCATCTGTGGGAAACTTTTGGAACTAAACAGGTATGCCTTTATTTACATCTTTATATTTGACATCTTTGAATGGCAGAAAGATGTCAATTATAAAGATATAACAAAATGCATACCTGGTTAGTTCAAAAAATTTCCAACAGATGGCGACATTTAGCGTGTTTTTTAATCACCTGGATTTAGAATTTCTCATACAAAAAGTGGATTTATTAAATTCAAAAAAAAAGCTGGATTTAATAAATCCATAATAAAAGCACAAATATATGAAACAGCCTATTAATTTAATGACAGAAAAAAATATGAATGAAAATTAAAAGAGAAACAAAAAAATTTAAAAACTAACAAATAAAAGGTTTTTATTAAATTTTTTTTATGAAATATGTTTAGAAAGAAAAACTGCACCCCACCAAATACATATTTTCGATCTTGGTCATAGAGAAATAGCTGAAATAGAAATGAGAATTTTTCACTCTACAGTAAGTAATTTAATTAAACCAATTAGTGAATAAATATTGCAATGGAATTTATCAATTGTGTAAAAATATAAATTGAAGTTATAAAACTGAAAAGGCAGATTATTTATCGCTGTTTTATATAAAATATAATTAAAAATTAAAAGTTAAAGTAAAATCCTTCATCATCGAATTCGGTACTAAAAATTAGGGTGAAAGAAGTGTCGGACAGAAAATTCTTTTTAAAATAGGGAGAATCTAACCCCATCTGTTGAGCACTTTTAGAAATACTTTTTGGATTTATTAAATCCAAGTGATTAGAAAAAACGGCTAATGTCACTGCATTTCTGTGTCATTATTTTGAAAATTCTCTCTAAACAAATATGGCTGTTAATCAAAATATCAAAATCAAAACAAAAAAATGAAAATTTAAATTAAATTTTAAATTTTGAAAAATATTCATGGTTTTGTAGTGTTTATAAATAAAACACATAGTTAAAAATATAGTATATAGAATGTAGTATATAAATGTAAACATTTAGCTGAAACATAAATTCAAATTTCTATCACCACTTCTATATCTTAATTTTTTTATTTTCACTCCCTATAACATATCCTAAACACACACATTTAAAAAATTTTTAGACTGAAATATTTTTAGTTCAACCTAAAGACCAGCCAAACTATGAATGGTGTAGGGTAACATATTTGTTGTGATTTTTTTTTATTTCAACAAAAAAAAATGTTTAATTTTTTACAAATACGTTTTAACACTTTGATGCCAGGGTCCCCCATGGTCCTGATGAATGGCAACACCGATTTTTAATGCAACAGATGGCGCTGACTGCTGTTTTGTTTTTTTCTGGCAATACTGTTTCATTTTATTGGGGAGCAGTGTTGCCCAAAAACTTTTAGCTTATTCCCATTTTAAATGTTTAGATCCCCAATGTTATACCCAGTTCATTTTAATTTAAACAAAAACTCAAAAAAAGGAGCTAAGTTAGCATCGCTCTTAAGTTCAGAAATTTATTAAGAAATGAGTGAGCAAATTAAATAAAATTAAATATTTTACGTAGAAATATTTACGTTTTCACTCGAACTTTAAAGGCCTCAAATCATTTTAATAAAGTCTATGTATACCTCCTTTAATAGTTAAATTAAATATATTAGAATTGTATAAATAATATTTAGTTTTTCATTTTATATTCTTAGGTAAAAAGACATGCCTTTTGGGCATTTATTGAAAAACTTAAATTCAGGGAATTGAACGAAAAAGTTAATTCCTTAGGGAATTAAACGAAAAAATTAATCCCTCAGGGAGTTAAAAGAAGAAGTTAATTCCTTCAGGGAATTAAGTGCACAATTGAATGAATTCCCAGGGAATTTATTCCCTAGGGAATGAATTCCTTGACCAAAAGTTGAATTAATTAGAATTGAAGGAATTCCTTGACCAAAAGCCGAATTAACTGGAATTGAATGAATTTCTTGGTGAATGAATGCATTAAATTTTATGAAGGAATTAGAAAGAAATTAACAAGATGATCAATTCCTTAAGTTTGGTCAGGGAATTCATTTCCAAAATATATAGATTCAGTTCAAAAAAGGAATTAGCGAAATACTTGTTCGAAGCTCTGCTTGACAAGTATAATATGGCTGTCACACAGTAGTAGTTTTTTGGATAACAAATTTCTGCCCAAAAAGAAATTGCGGTGACAAGAAATTTAAGAGAATTTAAGACTATTTTAAGAGCTGAAAGTCACAACTTTCCATACAAAGCAACAATGAAATTTAAGAAATTCAAATTTTATTTGCGAATATTATGATTGTGTCGATATCAAGTCTTAATTTCTTTTCAAACAAAAATTTGAAAAATTTAGTATGAAACTGTAACACTGCCTTATATTGACGAAAGTCCCCCAATGAAAGGAACGCTGTTTAAAGCTGGAAGAACCGTCAGAAAGGCAAAAAGCTAAATTTTTGTATTTCCTTACTTTAGTTGCTCCCACAAAAATATTTTTGTTAAGCATTTTTTAAATTATTTGATGCTAATTTTTTGTATGTTTTTATAAAAACGTTTCAAATTTGATTATTCAAAATATCAATGGCGGATCCAGCCAAATCTTTTTGCAATTTTTTTATACACTTGACTTTGTTTTTTTGGGGATTTAAAATAGGCCTAATATGTCTATTAGCTCAACAGAAAAATAAATTAAATTTAGTTAAAGGTTTTGCCATTTTTTTGTCTTACAGCTCATTTTTAATTTCAACAACATTTAGTTCTAAATTTTACACATCAAAATTTATGAAAAAAAAATCTGTTAAACTACGGTTTTTTTTTTGTACTTTTACAAAATTATTTAATTTAGCTATAAGCAAAATGCTAAGTTTTCCGTTTTTTTTCTATACAATTTGAAGTTTGATTCCCTTTGCCGATTTCCGTGAGAGATAAAACGTATTTTATTTTCCACTGCTGCCAACTTTTTTATCCTAAAAATATCACTAAAACAAACTAAAATAGAAAATTTTGCTTTAATTCCTTAAATTCCACGAACTTTTCAAATTCGCCAAACTTTTTGAACTTTTCCAGTATTGCAAAATATTTTTTGTTCTGTGGTTCCACCTACAACAATTAACTCTATTCTGTTTCTAGTAATATTTCCTAAATTCATTGGAGTAATTCACAGTTTAAGTGATCGTTGTAAAATAGCACAATTTTTAAATCTAAACCATAGAAAATTGTCAAAACTCTAGCCGTTTATTTTACAGCGATAACAAGTCAGCACTTACGAGTACACTGTGAGTTACTTCATTGTAATTGATTGATTAATATTTACTACTGCGCGATGTATGCTAATCTCACAACTTTTTTGCTATGCGTGTAGTAATGTCTTTTAGCTATTAAGTTTTAAGAATCTGCATTTTAGAGAAAATTAAATAACTGCTCAAAATTAATATTTAGGAACTTACTTCATTTTGAATGTTTGGGGATTTATTTTATAATGGAAAAAGTGGGCAAGATGAAATAAATCCCCAAAATATGAAATAGCTCCCAATTATCTCGTTTTTGCTTTCTAGTTGTACAGATTTTTTTTGGAACTTATTTAATTTTGGTGTTGGAGAGTTATTTCGTGGAGGCTTATTTCATGGAACCAGTTAAAACTTAATGCCCAGAAATGAAAAAAAAAAAAAAAAAAAAAAATAAATAAATACAAATCAAACCTACTTAAAATATTACTAATAATAAGGAAAAGTTTTGTCACGAATAAGGACATCTAAGTCATAAAGAAGTATGAATATTTAATTCCCCACACAGAAAGAGAACATTTAAATGGAAAGATAGAAAATTATGCATTACTCTGCTTTAGTAGATTTTATAGTATTGTTGTTAACATCGATCAATCGTTTCATTTGATCACCCTGAGCCAGAAATGCTTTGGATGGAATGCATCCCATACCGTTGGCAGCGCGCATGGCAGCTTTAGTGGCACCGTTTAGATTGGATTTGTATGTTCTCCTGTAGAAGCTGCCGAAAAGATACAGGAAAATCAAAGTGTTTCCAATAAAGAAGAAAGTCAGAGTCTTTGGCATATTGCAACCCTTGAGAGCAATTGTAACCATATAGGCCATGATCAGAACGAATTGAATCAGCTGAATACTCGTCATGTATTTTTTCCACCACAAAAACTTTTGGTATTGTGGACCCATAGCAGAAACCATGTAATAGAAGTACATGATGATATGAACTCCAGAGTTCAGGATACCAATCACTACACCTTGTTCGCCTGAAATTGATTGAAAGATTTGAATGGTTATCGGCACCGAGTTAATGCAAAATATTAAAACAACTTCTAAACATACCTGGGGCATACTTTAGGTACATCCAAGAGAATAAGGCGGTGATAGTGTGATGGTAGACATGCAAGAAGGTCACTTGATTTTGTTTTTTACGCAAAACAAAGAAACAGGTATCCAACAAATCGATGATTTTTGAGAAGAAGTAAAACCAAGCTCCGGAATACAAGTTCAGGCTCTGATCACGGGATCGAACAATTTCACATTTCTTTGACAGCAAAGTGTCGGTGATACGGCTCTCTTGCAATGACTTGAGTGTTCAAAAATAAATAAATACGAAATAGTTCAATTTCATGTGACATAACTTCAATCTAACACATTACCGTTCGACACATCCAAATGGAATAACATACTTGGAAGGCGTTGTAAGCGATCATGACATCTTTCAAATTATAAGCCTTACGATTTTTCATAAAGGCGGGACCGATTTTCAAAACAAGAACCAAATATGCTGCTACTATTGAAAAGACAGGCCCAGGAGAGCTCATTAGGAACCAACTGTCCACAGTGTCATCTGAAACAGAAATAAAAACCAGCATTTCAATCACCGATTCAATTTAAACATATTGCATATACCACTTACTAGACCACCCATGAAATGCATAGGATTTCCAAAGGTTTTTTTTTTTTTTGTTTTGTGCACTCCACCACCAGTTTCCGATAGATGGGGCATACAAAATAATTTATGGAGTAAGATATGTAGTTTTTATAAACCAATTACATTTACAACACATATCGGTTATTGAAGTATCAATTTAATATAACATATGTATTTACTATACGTAGTGCAATAGAATGCAGCGTATTCAACAAATACCCCGGATTTCTTGGTTTATTAATCGAGTAAATGATTACTCGAGTTTTAAGCGATGCCGTTTGAATGAATATTGATGCTAATATTTATATACACTCTCATAACAATTCCATCGATATTTTTCCAACCGAATTAAACCCCTAAATTGGTTGTCGCAACCGAATGGCAGCCAAATCCAGTTGTGAGAACTGAATTTGGTTGGGCAACCGAGCTCATTACCGGCATGCAAAATTAATTTGTGTTTTTTTAACAGGTTTTCAGGAGAATGATAAAACTGATTTATATTGTCCTTTTAAGATATTTTATTGGCATCATATGCCTTAATGATTGACTGCCTCTTTTACTAAAATCATCATTAAGGCATGTGATGTCAATAGAATATAATATAAATCAGTTTTCTCGCTCTCCTAGAAACTCTGTTAAAAACACCTAGAACTACTTGCAGGCGATAAACACTGACTGTCATTAATATTCAGTTGTTTTATTTAAGTTATTGAAAGTAAAAATTTTAATAGAAAATAATAAAAAACAGACACAATTGATTTTTTTTATTCAATAAATATATTTTGAGATCAAAAAATTTATTTTTTAATTCTGAATATTGAACAAAACATACTAAAATATTATAAGTTTTTACAAAAGTAGCCTTAATGCTATCCGTTAATAGAAATTTTCGCACCTATAACAATAGGTCCGTTCCTTTACGTTACCGCGGGAACCCGCGGGATCCCAATCTTACCCAAAAAGCGTTCCCGTACTCGAAAATTGGGTAAATGAGAGCATTCAAGAGAGTGAATTTGTGTTTCTCTTTTTACCAAAGTTACCCAAACTTTTTCTTCGGGTAGCTTTGGTAAATTGTAAAACTAACTGCTGATGCAACGATAACCAAAAGCAATTTTGAAAATAAATTGAAAAATTAAATTAAACAAACCAATACGTAAGAGAAATGTGTTGTTTATAATAATTAATTGAACAAAATACAAATGAATATGTGTGTTTATTCAATTTTTTTAACTAAAATTATACGCACTTTCACATTTTTCTTCGAAATGCATTTTTGGGCTCGAAAAATGGTTTTGTGCGTTCCTTTACTTTTGGGTAATTTGTATCATTTTGTGAGAGGGTTTTTTACTCTCTTACTCTCATTTTACCGAACTTTACCCAAAAAGTAAAGGAACGCACTTAATAACACTAAGTCGTCTGTCGGAGGTTTGCTTGATAATGTTAACATTTTCAATAAATTTTTATCTTAAAATTTTTATAAACAAATATACAAGAAAATAAAAATAAATTCCAAAAATAAATTTAAAAAGAAAAATACAACATTGAATTTATCTGTATTCATTTATTATTAAGGATCTGTATGTAAGGGCATTTTTAATGTAGTTTACTAGGTTATTCCAGTTTTCATCATTTATACCATTTAATACGTTTATTATTTCTTCATTATGTACTTAAATAAGTTTTACCAAAAAATCTTCTTCTATAAGATTCGAAGATAGGGCATCTTCCAATAAAATGCTGAGTATTTTCAACTTCATCCATATTGCATATTGTGCATAAACGTTGATTGTTAAAACTGGAGCCGTTAAGATATAATAAACCACACCTGGCTTTAAAAATCCCCATGATTTTAGACCTACTAAACTTTTCATTAAAATATCTTGGGCCGCAATTATGATCAAGCCATTTATAAATTCTGTTAGTGTCACTCCTAACTGCACGAGCCAACATTGTATGGTAGTTGGTAATTTTCAACTGTTCAATTAAACTTGTGAAACACGAACTCCAATGTTCCTTATTTAAATTCGTAGAGTTCCATGATAAGCCATAAATATTACCAAGTTCATTTATGCTTTTGGTCCAAAACACGCCTTTGGACAAAACTTTTCGAGACAATTTATATGGGAGTCTGTTTTCCTCGTATTCAAAGAAGGTTTTCATGATGTACCCAATATGTAATTTAAGAGTGTATATGAAGCCATTTTGCATCCCTGTTTCCAGCATAATCCCATAAGTTGGCGCGTTGTCCGGTAATTTCAATATGCTCTACAAACAGCCAGAAAGAGTTTCCATTTAGCTGACAGTGAAATGTTATCATTAGTACAGTATGAGTTCCAGGTAGCCATAATGCTGTTTTTTGCAGATAGGTTTCTTTTTGCTAAGTGTTTCCTGAAACTAAACTGTGGTGTAAGGACAACACAGAGGTAACAGTATTCGGACACAATATTTATATCATCCCCTTTAAATACCTAATTTCTCTGTTGGATAATTTACCACCTCGTCTAATAATCATAATCGCCGATTTGCTTAGATTTACTTCCATATTCCAAGCATCACAATAAGCTTCTAAAGGGTGAACGCACCAAAATTGCGACACTTTGGAAAAAAATTCAATTATATATTTTGAAATTCAAATGCCCAAAGTAGGCCATGACCTAAATTTCATGTATGAGAAATTTCATTTATTAAAATTGCGACAAATGTAAAAGTTCACCACTGGACAGTTTCCAGGGTTTTACATCGCTACAGGGAAGGTCTGACAATTGCTAGAAAGCCTGGTAGCGGAGGTGAGCTTGAACAAAGTGATACAAACAGTGCTCAGAAAGTCCTCAGGGCATTTTCGTCATTCGTCACGTTCTGTTGCAAAATCTGTACGTAAATCGCAGTCTTTCGTACAAAAGGTAAAGCGGCAAGCTTCCTTGAGAAGTTTTAAAGCTCAAACAGCATCAGATCTAGATGCAAAGCAGAATGTTACGGCAAAAATCCCGCAGCCGCAATTTTTATCACGAAATATGAATGCATGTACGACGAAACCTACTGCTTTCAAAATTTCAAATATATTGCTGGCCAAGATTTTTACACTGCTGCAAGTCGTAAACATGCTTCTGAAAGCTGTAAATTGAAAATGAAGTCCAATTTTCCAAAAAAATACAGGGTTTGGCAACCCATTTGCTCCTGTGGTCCTAAAAGCAGCCCTTTCATCGCATCTGGAATAATGAACGCTCAAATTTATCGGGATGAGTGCCTCAGAAAGCATCTTTTGCCATTTATTAAGAGTCACGTCACCAAACCACTGTTCCGATCAGTTGCATATGGAACAAATAATAACTAATATTTTAGTACTTTTATTACCTCTAAACTTCAAAGTATTCGAATAAAGAAAAAAATAATTTCAAAGCCATCTAGGTTTTTTCTGGTATTAGTTTCTAAGTGTCCCAATTTTGGTGTGTTCACCCTTTAGTTTAATGATCATATTTTGTAAAATATCAATGTTATCTGCTAATATCACGATATCATCGGCATACAATAACAACCGAATATTTAATTAGTCTATCAGTAATCCACCTTCTAAAAAATTATGTAAATCGTTTACATAGAGCGCAAATAATAATGGAGACAGCAAGCATCCCTGTTTCACACCCGCAAAAGTTGAGAACTCCTCTGAGAATTCGTTTCCTGCCCATACAATTGACTTCGTATTCGAATATATACTTGTTATAAAGTTTACCATTTTGTTTGAAATTCCCAAATTACTTAGTTTGTAAATCATCAACTTCCGAGGGACCTTGTCAAACGCAGCTTTGAAATCGACAAAAAACGCATAAACTTTCTTTTTCTCTTTCATTTTAATATGCACAATTGACCCGAGATTGCAAATATTAACCAGCCTGATACTCGTTAAGAATATTGTTGTTTTCCACCCATTTAGATAGCCATTCATTTAATATTCCCATCATAATTTTTGTTACACAGTTATTAAAGGAAATACCTCTATAGTTTGCTGGATCATTGATGTCACCTTTTTAAAAATCGGTAAGATAATGCTGGTCTCAAAGGTTTTTTCTAGTTTACTCGTATCGTATATCTTAGTAAAAACGTTGGCTAATTCTTCCAAAAAACTTTGAGTTGAATATTTGAATATTTCATTAATATCAGCGACTATATCACTAGACTATCCAACTCTCATTACCTCTGTTAAATCACTCTCTTCTTAATTTGTATCGAAAAATTCATTCAGCCATAAGAATTACACACGTCTGCAAAGGCTAACATTTTTCGATACAAAATGTTAGTGTTCGAAAGAGGCGAAGAAAACCGCCTGTTAATATTCGGGTTTTCAGCACATATAAAATTATTGTTTAGACAAAAACTTTAATAAAACAAATTAATATCTTGTTGGATAGCCCTTACTTTTAATAACTTCAGAAAGGCGATTTGGCATATTGTGAATAATTTCACAATCAACACCGACTTTATCCCATTCTTCCTGAATGAAGTCTTTTTTTGAGTTCACCTTTCGAAGAAACTGGATTTTTACAGACACGGCGCACTCAGGGGCGAAATTAATCAATAGTGGCGATTAATTCAAAAGATCAACTTTAACTTTCACAACCGTATTTGGTACCGGGTGAAAATAGTAAACATTCTACATCACTAATTGCAAAAATAAAAGTTCTAAGTTGTTTACTTTATTTGCAGTGTGTATTTAACATAAAGTTCAATAATTATTATTATTTTTGCGCTCTATAGGTAATTTGACCCATTTTTGTGGCAAAAAGTCATTTTTCGCACATTCAAGAATGAATTTTTTTTGTTGGTATTCAACTAAGAACACATCAAAGCAAACAACGGCAAGTTTTGTTTTTGTAAAAAATTAACAACGACTGCTTTTCAAGTGGTCAAAGTCATTGTTTGTGAGCAAAGTGTTGAACGTAGTATACACTAGGGTGCTCCAAAAAAAAAAAAGTGTGAGATATTGACTGGGGCCCCCCTGTAAAATATGTATTTGGTTGTAAAACCACGTCTCCCAAAAAATTAGGACAATCGGATAAGAGGAACACGTGCCTCAACGGCCCTGAAGTTCGAAAAACGGTATACTTACACTCTAATAACTTTTTGTTGAAATCTACTCCATTAAATGGAGGTAACTTGTTACCTACTATAAATTGGGCAAAAATAGGCACTTTGTTTAAATTTAAATTATTTAGACACATTGTGTTTAAAAATAATAGACACAATGTGTGTAATCGTACGATTAAAAATGTTTACATTAAGTTAAGCAACATTTTTGTACTACTATAAATGTGTAATTTTTTCCAACATTAAAAATATAGAATAATTCGATAAGCATGTTTCAAACTTTTCCTTTATTTCTTTTTAAATCAACATCGAAATGAGTTATACCCACAAATTGACACTATATTATTCACAAAAATTAACAATTAAAGCTTTTGCAATTTTTGAGGCCATTGCAGTAAAAATAATACAAATTTAAATATTTTAGATTTTTATGCTGCTTTTATGATCCAGTGATATCTCCGAAGGTTTTGATATTGAAAATAACCACAATTTAGAAGATGCATATCACATGACAATTCTACAATATTTAGGAACATATATGTATGTACATTCTTCTTGGTTGCATTAAATAAATGCTCGCAAATTAGGAAAGATGAAAACCACAATCATTTTCTTAAAGATACATCGCCCCTAAAAATAGAATACAAAGATTTTTTAAGGTACATATTTGCTAAACCAATGTAATATTATATACTTATCTTTGAAAAAACGGGGATTGGGTGGATTTTGAAGAATTCTTATATATTTATGAAATTTTGTTAATGCTTTTATAAATTTTGGATATTTTATTTGTTGTTTTCTTGCTATTGACAAAATATTTTCCAAGTGACAAAACTTTCAAAATTGAATGATTGCACACATTGGGCTGATTTTACACACAAAATACATATTTTCCAAAAACTAATGTTTATAAACTTCGAAACATGTATATAACACAAACAATACTAGCTGTATTTTGTCTCATGCCTATCAACGTTAAGTAGTTAACGCAAATCTACGTTAAACGAATTGTGGTATAAAAAAAATTTAAACAGGTCATGTTTGTAATTGTTCCGTTATAATCAGACGTACGTCAGCAAAAGTTTTTAGGAAGTAACGCTATAAGTTACGTTAGGTGTGAAAATGTATAAACGTTGAGTTTTCAACGTTAATAATTATCCGTGTTGAAAGTTAACGTGCATACGAAAAGTAATGTGTTAGTTTTCGCCTTAAACGCGTTTTTATGCACTTTGAGTTTTTTTATGAGTTAACGTATATGTGACGCGCAAAATAGAAAGGGACCTAAGGGTAAAAACCGGTTTTGTTCAGGAGAGCCATTTTAAAGATTTAAATACGTGTATCTTTGGTGTACCATCACTGAGCGTGTTGGTATTGATCTCATTTGAAAGCGACACATCTCATGACGTCAGGAACGTCTTGGTCAACCTTGAAAACGCGCGTAGGTCGACCCTACCTCTTGTTTTGTGTAGTTGGTTTTTACTGTTTTCTACCTAGCGCGCTGTTTCCATGAGTTTGATATCAATTTTGCTCGCGGTTTTTCGAATCCAGCTTTATTTTCTGGAATTATTAATTGTGAATTATAATAAATACTCATTTATAATTCTTTTAAATCGTGAATATCACTCTATTAGTACGAACATTTTTTTAGAATCGTCGACTTCACTTTCATAAAACGCGCATATCTCTGGGAGGGAACACTTTTGGGGCATGGGATCGGTCTCATTCGATGCTCAGATGTTGTCCACATCAAAAAAAAAATTGATTTTTTTACCCTTAGGTCCCTTTCTCTATGCGCTATCACATATAGTTAAGTCGAAAATACATTAATATCATTTATTAATAGTTTTTCACACAAAATGCTTAAAATGTTTTTCAGACATATTATGCGTAAGTCTGGGCATTATGTGTTATTTTACATACAAATTTACATATATTGTTTAGAGATGCCCCTAAACTAATGCCCATTAGTGTGCCACTAAACTAATCAACTGCACTGTAATCAACGGTTTAGCTGAATTTGCTTTTACATATTGTTATTGTTGTTAAGAAGAATGCGTATTGATGCATTCCAAAGCATCAATACGTAAACCAAATTATTTTAAAAAACACTCTAACTTTAACAATTGAACAAAAAACACACAAAATAAAGAAACACATAGTGAACAGTGAAAAAACAGTGGCACATTACAATAAAAACAAAATTACAATTACAATACAAATTACAACAATTAGAAATTAAAAATTATACACAAATTACAACACAATTTAACTTAATCTTAAAACTAAAATAAATATTAAAATAAAACTTAAAACTAAATAAAACTTAAGATTAAAATTTAAAACCAACAAAAAAGGACCGTGTTTTAATTTAGGCAAGCCCTAAACATTTTGGTCCTAACGAACCGGATAAAAAACAAAAAAGTTTAAAAGTGATTTTTTGTGAAAACATAAAAATAAGTTTGGTTTAAATTTAGTGGAGTGATTTTAAAAGTGATTTGAGAAAAAAACTGACCTAATTTAAAACAGTGTTTTCTTAATTTACGATTAAACTAATGAAGCCTTAAGGAGGCGAACTTTAATTGCCCTTTAAAAATAAAAAATTTTAAAATTAAAGTTTCAAAAAGATATTGAAAAAGATTCAAAAGCCAAAAACTAACCCCTATTGTTGTAGTGTAAATTTGGCTTAAAAATATACATTGTACATAAATATCCAAAATTAAATTTGCAAAATTAAATATTTCAAAGTTGACCTACAGAGGTGACATTGATTTGCCCTTAAAAAAGATCCTTTAGAAACAAGTACATAAGAACAAAATATAAAAATATTGTGAAAAATAACTGCCTAACAGCAACAACAACAAAAAGTTCTTCAAAAACAAGATCTGCAGCAACATCATCATAAACCAATATTGAAATGCAGTAGCAGCATAAAAAACTCAGTCAACATTAAACAAGCAGCGATATCAAACACACACAGCAACCACATAAGTAAAAAACAACTTGAGTAAGTACAGAACAAAACAATTAAAATACAAAAAAATAGATCGACAAACAGAAGTGAGACAAACAACAACAAAAAAAAAAACTTACTTCAATATTGTAACTGTCCTGTGTTTGTTGTTATTGGCCACTTACTCTATTTTTTGCTGCTGCTATTGTTAAAGGAAATAATAGAGTTGCCGCTTGTTGACATTTTGTAAAATTTCCGGGGACATTTATGATAACAAATCGGGATTTAAAATTTTGACACAATTTGTTATAAGATCTCATTTTATCGCTAGCAGGTACTTTTTTGACCCATATAAATTAATTAGTTGCTGATAATTAAAAATTTGCCGACTTTTATCAATATTCTTTTTGACAAAAAATATCTTTTTATTGAAAGTATTCACCTTTTTGTTCCAAGTTTAACATCCTTTTTCGTTTGACCTTACGTTTTTCGTCCTATTGAATTCAAAATGCCTCTTGATAAATTCGTTAACTGCACAAATGATTTGCTGGATTTTGAAAGCTTTCATTCTGAGACCGCGGCCGAAGATAATATTCACGCTCTAGAAATTCTTCGCGTCGAACTCGACTCTCTTTGGACCCAAGTCAAAAGAACTTATGAAGAGTGCCGGGATTTAAAGCAAGGACCAGACGCAAAACCAATTGACAAAACTAAACTTCGGAATCGGTACAAAGAGGCCCTCACAGCATATAAAAGTTGTGCTGCTTCTATAAATGCGGAAATTCAGGCTTTATCAGAAACAAATGAGTCAGCAGCAAATAAATTAGGTCGTCAATCTTCCTCTAGCCCTCCAACATTAGACAATAATTCAGTTTCTTATATGAGGTTGCCACAGTGTGATATGGATCCATTTTACGGGGAACCCACAAAATGGCCCACATTTCGGGATCTTTTCACGGCCATCTGTGTAAGAAGCGACAAAATGCGAAAAATCGAAAAGCTGATTTATTTGAAACAAAAAATTGGAGGCGACGCTAACATTGTACTTGGAAACGTACCTATGACCAATGAGGGATTTGACCTTGCTTGGAATAGGTTATTAAAACGTTATGACAATAAAAGGGAACAAGTAAATGCACAACTTAGGATTCTTTTTGATCTCCCAAACGTTTCTATTGATTCACCTGCCTCAGTTCAAATACTACAATGCGCAGCTAACGGTATTTTAGAAACACTTAATACCTTAGGAATCAATTATTGTTGTTGGGACCCAATCATGGTTTTTATATGCCAGATAAAACTTCCCCGAATATTTGTAGAGGAATTCGAAAATACACTTGAGGACTGTGCAGAGATACCAAATTGGACGCAATTTGATAATTTTTTGACAAAAAAATTTAAAACTCTACAGTCCAGCGTAAACATAAAGGCAACAAAATTACCAAGTGTTCAACCTCAAACCGAGAACAACCCCTCAAACAGGGAGAAAAAAGTCCATTCATTACAAATAAATACCTCACAAATCAATAATAGGTCAAAACAGAAAAATCACTCACAACCAAACAAGGGCATTCAAAATCATTATAAGTACAATTGCCCTCATTGTAAAGAGGCCCACCCATTAAGAAATTGCCCCAAATTTTTAGAAAAAAATGTAAATGATAAAATTCAAATAGTTAGAGTCACAAATACATGCTACAACTGCCTCGGTGTTAATCATAGCGTCAAGGATTGCAAAAGTAAATATAGTTGCAGGGTCTGTCACCAAAAACATAACACGATGTTACACAAGGGGACAGAATCCCATTCTACAGCTTCAGCTCATGAAATCAATACGGTGCGGCCGAGTACAAGCACCACAGCCCTTGCATCAAACATACAGTCCACTTCAAATTCACAATTTGCAATTCCCTCAACGACAACCTTGACCTTACAAACGAAACCCCCAAACAACGAGGAAAGTTTACTGTTCACTGCCATCGTAGAAATCGAAACCAAAGGCGAACGATTCCAGGCAAGAGCTATCATCGACCCTGGATCACAAACAACGTTTATATCCGAAAAATTAAAAAACAAGTTGAAGCTACCCTCAACACGAAACCTAATTCAGTACAGTGGTATGACTAACGGTTCGGGTACTTCTACCAAAGCCTGTTTGTTTAATCTTTGCTCCAGAGTTGACCCTAATTTCAAGTTAGAGGTCTGGGCACAAGTGGTAAAAGACATGTCGCTACTTTTGCCAAGCCAAACGTTGTATCTACCAAATCTAAGTGAGGCTGCAGAATTAGAACTTGCAGACCCTCATTTTTATCAGAGTCGCCCTGTCGACTTAGTAATCGGCCTCGATATAGGCCCATTAATAGTTTGTTGCAAAACACCTATGCGCCTTGTAGGATCGTTTTTAGCGCAAAAAACCGTATTTGGCTGGGTAGTGGGGGGACCATCAAATACACCAAATCGTACAGAAAATGCTGTTTCACTACTCAATACAACGTCCCTTGACAAAATCCTTACACGCTTTTGGGAGGTGGAGGAAACCCCAAAAAAGATTTTGAGGTCAGATGAGGACACATTTTGTGAAACCAACTTCCAATCTACAACTCGTAGAATCGAAAATGGAAGATACCTAGTTACCCTGCCCTTTAAAAATGATAAAGAGGTAGGGAATTCAAGAAATATCGCCATGGCCCAATTTTTAAGAATGGAACGGATTCTTAGCCAAAAGCCTGACATTAAGAAACAGTATGATCAGGTAATTCTGGAATACCTTGAGCTGGGACATATGCGTAAAGTTTCTCCCCTGGATATAAATAGTACCCCAAATTATTACCTGCCGCATCACGCAGTAATAAAACCTGATAGGCTAACCACAAAACTTAGAGTAGTTTTCAACGCATCCAGCCCGTCTTCAAATAAGAGAAGTTTGAACGACATTCTACATCCAGGACCCATACTTCAACAGGACCTAGTGCTCCAAATACTGAAGTGGAGATTCTTCCGATTTGTTTTCAATGCCGACATCACAAAAATGTATCGGCAAATACTAGTTCACCCCACTCAAACCAAATATCAAAGGATATTATTTAGAAAATCTCCAAATGATCCAATTGAAGATTTTGAACTCCTAACAGTGACGTTTGGAGTTAATTGTGCTCCGTTCCTGGCCATTAGAACGCTGCTCCAAATAGCAGAAGATTTAAAACATACACACCCCTTAGCATCACATATTTTAAAGCAAAATATGTACGTAGATGACGTCTTAGCCGGAGGGCACACTTTAAACGCTGCCATCGAATCAAGAAAAGAACTATCTAGTGTTCTAAAATCTGCCGGTTTTGACCTGATGAAATGGACTTCAAACGACCCACGAGTCATCCAGGATTTGCCAAACGAGACACTATTACCTCTTGATTGGTTAAACTTATCCGAAAATGCTGGAACAAAGACCCTTGGGATAAATTGGAACATTTCTTCAGACTCTTTCACTTTCACAGCTCCAGAAGTCGAAATAAAACAATCGTACACTAAACACGAAGTTTTATCGACAATTGCAAAATTCTTTGACCCATGCGGATGGCTGGCCCCAATCATTGTCGATGCCAAATTAATCATGCAACAAATTTGGTTAGATAAAATCGACTGGGATGACATCTTGAAAGCTCTCACCTACATGAAATGGCAAAAATTCGTACAAAATTGTCCTTCAATCAATACACTGAAGATACCACGTTGGATTCATTATAACCCCTCCTGTGACGTGGAGATCCATGGATTTTGCGACGCCTCAGAAAAGGCATATTCGGCGACGCTATACATCAGAATCCAGCATGAAAACGACTATGTTCACACTTTTCTTTTGGCCGCTAAGACCCGTGTGGCCCCCATCAAAAAAGTGTCATTGCCCCGTCTAGAGCTATGTGGAGCCGTTTTGTTAGCAAATTTAACTTATGGAATTCTACCAAATCTTCAGGTACGAAATTTGAGGACCCATTTTTGGACCGATTCTACAATTGTGCTAGCCTGGTTAAGGAAACCGCCATGCTCATGGAATACATTTGTAGGAAATCGAGTTTCAGAAATTGTTGAAAAAATTGGAACTCAAAATTGGCAACATGTCGAATCCAAGGAAAATCCAGCAGATGTCGCTAGCCGCGGGTGTACACCAAAAGAATTGGAAACCCATAACTTATGGTGGTTTGGACCTCCCTGGTTAAAATTACAAAAAAATCAATGGCCCATACCAATTTCTCCGACAGATACAAAAGTTGAAGCAAAACCTACAAAAGTTTTAATAAACACCGTTTATGAAGACCCACTGGTACGCTTTTCATCACTACCCCGTGCTTATAGGGTAATCGCATACGTTTTACGATTATGGCGAAATACGGGCGCAAATCGGTCTCATCTTCGAATTTCCTCGATAGACATCACACCGGATGAAATTAGAGAGGTCAAAAATCGCCTTATAATTGTGACTCAGAAGCATTGTTTTTCAGATGACTATCAAAAGTTATCACAAAAAGTCAAAATTTCATCCAGCAGCAGCCTTTTGACCCTAAATCCGTTCATAGATGGACAAGGTATCATTCGAGCAAATGGGCGTCTTGTTCAATCGCCAGCCCTAACGTATAACGAACGTCATCCAATTTTGCTGCCTCATAACTCTAAATTCACTCGATTGATTACCGAATTTACCCATAAAATTACGTTACATGGTGGAAATCAACTCATGATTCGAGTTCTAAGAACTGAATTCTGGATATTTAGATTGAGGCCCCTAGTTAAAAGTGTGATACACAATTGCAAAACTTGTGTCTTATACAAAAAACAGACACAAAATCAAATCATGGCTTCATTGCCGCCGGAAAGAACAAATATCTCCCGACCTTTCGAAACTACGGGAGTCGATTACGCAGGCCCCTTTGACATACGAAATTTCACTGGCCGAGCATGTCTCATCACAAAGGGATACGTCTGCATTTTCGTGTGTTTTACTACAAAAGCCGTACATCTCGAAGCAGTAAGTGATCTGTCTTCTCAAGCGTTTTTAGCCGCATTTGCACGTTTTATTGGAAGACGTGGATGCCCAGCTCTAGTCTATTCCGACAATGGAACAAATTTCGTCGGTGCAGCAGAACTTATCAAAAAAGACCGCCTAGAGTTTATAAAAAATCTGAAAACCCAGGTGATTCATCATTATAGCCATCAAAATCTTGACTGGAAATTTATTCCTCCCGGTGCCCCTCACATGGGCGGACTTTGGGAGGCAGGCGTAAAATCTTTCAAAACCCATTTAAGAAAAATGATTCCCAATATGAAATTTACTTTTGAAGAGCTGTCTACAATTTTGACTCGAATTGAGTCCTGTTTAAACTCTAGACCTTTAAGTCCTGCTAGCGATGACCCTAATGACCTATCTCCATTGACCCCTGGACACTTTCTCATTGGCGCTCCATTAATGACCCCAGCCGAACCTGAATTATGCACTGAAAATTTGACGTTAATCAACCGCTGGAAACGCATCAAGGTCATCTATCAATCTTTTTGCCAAAGATGGAAATCTGAATATTTAACTGAACTTCATCGCAGATATAAATGGAAAAATCAACGAGAAAACGTTAAAGTCAATGATCTGGTCGTCATCAAAGACAATAATCTTCCACCCAACGAATGGAAATTAGGCCGTATTGTTAAAACCTACTTAGGACCCGATCAAAACAGTCGAGTAGTTGACATACGAACAGCTAATGGAATATGCACTAGACCTATTACAAAAATAGTCGTGTTATACACAAACTAACATGACCTTCTTCGAAGCCTTCATCACAAATCTAAAAGGAATGATGTCTACAAAAGAAGCCCCAAGAAACTCAGAACAATCAAATGCTTCAACTTGTAAACCCAAAAGATGACATCACCATTGCACCAATCATGGGGGGGAGAATGTTTAGAGATGCCCCTAAACTAATGCCCATTAGTGTGCCACTAAACTAATCAACTGCACTGTAATCAACGGTTTAGCTGAATTTGCTTTTACATATTGTTATTGTTGTTAAGAAGAATGCGTATTGATGCATTCCAAAGCATCAATACGTAAACCAAATTATTTTAAAAAACACTCTAACTTTAACAATTGAACAAAAAACACACAAAATAAAGAAACACATAGTGAACAGTGAAAAAACAGTGGCACATTACAATAAAAACAAAATTACAATTACAATACAAATTACAACAATTAGAAATTAAAAATTATACACAAATTACAACACAATTTAACTTAATCTTAAAACTAAAATAAATATTAAAATAAAACTTAAAACTAAATAAAACTTAAGATTAAAATTTAAAACCAACAAAAAAGGACCGTGTTTTAATTTAGGCAAGCCCTAAACATATATTATTGTAGTGATTTTATATTCAGTTTTTAGAGTGTACATGGGAAAAATTAATTTGTTAAAATTTTTAATATTTTAAATTAATCTTGAATTAAAAGGATTAAAAAATCGTAATAAACAGTAAGTTATCTTTCTAATAAGGCAATAAAAACTAAAATCGGTTAAAAACAAACCAAGTTATTACAATTGCCCCCGGCAACTAATGTGTCACAAAACGCTTAATCAAGAAGTTCGACCCCAAATTTTGAAATTTGTAGAGATAATGTAATGCAAAAACATTTTCTTATTTTATTAACTCCAAGGTACTCAATTAAAAAGTATTTTTTATCATGTGCTTTGCAAACTCGTTTTAAATTAGTGCCAAAAAGGTCGGAATTCTTAAACACTGTTTTCAAATCTACAATTTTACATTTTTAAAATTTTTTTTTAAGAAATTTTAAAAAATCAACGATTGGACTTTAAGGTTTTATTAAGAACATATTGTAGGTTAAAAACCACAAAAAGTGTAGGAATTCCTGTTTTCATTTGGCTGGGGCAGAGATTTTATTTTAACGGATTTCGAGAAAACGGCTATTCTTGGCATTTATTTAGCTTTTAGGCAAGTTTTCTTTTTTCTTCTCTTAATTTTAAATAATTTTGGTCGGAATATAACAACACAAGATCAAATACCTCAATCCTGAAAATTAGGGCAAAATATAAATACACTAAATTGCCCCTGTGTAAGGTCAGAGGTCAAATTTTAGGCGTTTTTAATTTTTCTTAAACATATTTATATAACATACAGTGCTGATCAAAATAATAGGCTTTTTTATTTTTTTATTTTTTTCGAAAATGCCGAGGCAAATAAATTTATTTTTAATTAATTTTTAATTTATAACAAAAATACTAGGTTTTGGAAAAAAACTATACTTCTTGATTATTTTAATAAAGTTATAAAATTGAAATTCACTTTTTAGCTGCTCAAAATAATAGGCTTATTTTAATATCTTATACAAAAAACTATTTTTTTTAGATTAGAAAGATAAATTACATTAAAATATATTTTATTTGTTAAGACTAATTATTTATGGTGAAATTAATAACCAGAATGTCCACCATTATTATCTAACACAGCTCGAATTCGCTTGGGCATTGATTCTATTAGGTTTTGACATTTTTCCACTGGAATACCCTCCCAACTACTCTTAACAGCTTCCCAAAGTTGATTTTTGTTAATAAAAACTTGTCCCTCCAAGCTTCTCTTCAGCTCCATCCACAAGTTCTCAATCGGGTTGAGATCAGGGGATTGGGAGGGCCATTCCAAGGAGGATACTTCGTGTTCACTCAACCAAGATTTAACTAATTTTGACGAGTGTTTAGGATCATTGTCCTGTTGGAAGTGCCAATTTGGTGGCATATGGTTTTCTGCATATGGGAGCATCACATCGTTTAAAATATCGCAGTAGATTTCCTTATTCATGATTTCAGTGATCCGATGTATAGGCCCAACACCATTCCATGAAAATGCTCCCCAAACCATTATATTGCCTCCACCATGTTTAACAGTTTTTTTTTGTGTACCGATCGTCTAGCTCTTTATTTTTTGGTCTTCTTACATTACGTCGACTGTCAGATCCAAATAAATTTATTTTTGTCTCATCGCTCCATAATATTTGTTTAAAATCATCAGTAGAGCTGTTTTGGAATTTTTTAGCAAATTGAATGCGAGCTTTCTTGTTCTTAGAACTTAATAATGAAACCTTTCTGGCGACTCTTCCTGGCAAATTGTGCTCTAATAATCTTCGACGTACCGACGGAGCACTAATTTCATTATTTATTTCAGCAGAAATTGCTTTTGATGAAATAAATGGGTTCTTTTTGGCCAACAACGCTATACGGGAATCAGTAGTCGCCGAAGTTTTTCGTGGTCTACCCCGTGTTTCTTTGGTTTTTTTTTCCACTTTAGAGCATTTCTGATGCAATGTTCGGATCTTCCAAGAGCTCTAGCAATAAAATCCAGAGTTTTCCCTTCATTTCTAAGATTTTTTGCAACTCGGCGTTCCTCAATAGTGCAATGTTTTTTTCGGCCCATCTTTAACAAAAATTATAAATAAATTTGATTGTTTTTTTAAATAAATACTTGTTTACTTACTTGTACTTTAGATATTCAGAACAAACCACAAAAAAAACGAAACTTAATTCTTAATATAGCAAAGTTATTTTAAAAACGTCCATTATTTTGAACAGTTACAATTGCACTATATTTTGGATTTGAACACGTGGACTTAAAACATCAATAATAAATTCCACAAAACAGCAACAACTATTAGAGAAGACATTAACAAATCTTACGGTAACATTTGGTCTTAAGAGAATTCATTTAAATTCGTACAATTTAAGAGAAAACATCTTCTCTTAGCAACCGTCTATTATATTGATCAGCACTGTATATTCCTGAGCGGATTTTAACGAAACTTCTTGGTATTATTTTTCTAAGTCTAAAAATAATATTCCTAATTTAGTTTTAGAAAATTAACCCTCAAGTGGCCCTATGGTAAAAAAGTCTAATATTTTTTCAGTGGGGCATACAGGCCCCAACAGCTCTTAAGGGTAAATTTTCTGAAATTAAATTAAGAATATTATTTTTAGGCTTAGAAAAACAATATCAGAAAGTTTCATCAATATTCGCTCAGAAATATCTGTTATATTAATAAGTTTAAAAAAATCTCCTAAAATTTGACCTCTGACCTTACACAGCGGCAATTTAGTGTATTTATATTTTGCCCTAATTTTCAGGATTGAAGTATTTAATCTTGTGTTGTTATATTCCGGCCTAAATTATTTGGAATTAAAAGAAGAAAAAAGAAAAACTTGCCTAAAAGCTAAATAAATACCAAAAATCGATGTTTTCTCGAAATCCGCTAAAATTAAATATCTACCCCAGCCAAATGAAAAAAGGAATTCCTACAATTTTTGTAGTTTTTAATCTACAATATGTTCTTTATAAAACCTTAAAGTCCAATCGTTGATTTTTTAAAATTTCTTTAAAAAAATTTTTAAAAATGTAAAATTGTAGATTTGAAAACAGTGTTTAAGAATTCCGACCTTTTGGCACTAATTTAAAACGAGTTTGCAAAGCACATGATAAAAAATACTTTTTAATTGAGTACCTTGGAGTTAATAAAATAAGAAAATGTTTTTGCATTACATTATCTCTACAAATATAACAACACAAGATTAAATACTTCAATGCTGAAAATTAGGGCAAAATATAAATACATACACTAAATTGCCGCTGTGGTCAGAGGTCAAATTTTAGGTGATTTTTTTAAACATATTAATATAACAGATATTTCTGAGCGAATATTGATGAAACTTTCTGATATTAGGCCTAAAAATAATATTCTTAATTTAATTTCAGAAAATTTACCCTTAAGAGCTGTTGGGGCCTGTATGCCCCACTGAAAAAATATTAGACTTTTTTACCATAGGGCCACTAAATTAGGAATATTATTTTTAGACTTAGAAAAATAATACCAAGAAGTTTCATTAAAATCCGCTCAGGAATATATGTTATATAAATATGTTTAAGAAAAATTAAAAACGCCTAAAATTTGACCTCTGACCTTACACAGGGGCAATTTAGTGTATTTATATTTTGCCCTAATTTTCAGGATTGAGGTAATTGATCTTGTGTTGTTATATTCCGACCAAAATTATTTAAAATTAAGAGAAGAAAAAAGAAAACTTGCCTAAAAGCTAAATAAATGCCAAGAATAGCCGTTTTCTCGAAATCCGTTAAAATAAAATCTCTGCCCCAGCCAAATGAAAACAGGAATGCCTGCAATTTTTGTAGTTTTTAATCTACAATATGTTCTTAATAAAACCTTAAAGTCCAATCGTTGATTTTTTAAAATTTCTTAAAAAAAAATTTTAAAAATGTAAAATTGTAGATTTGAAAACAGTGTTTAAGAATTCCGACCTTTTTGGCACTAATTTAAAACGAGTTTGCAAAGCACATGATAAAAAATACTTTTTAATTGAGTACCTTGGAGTTAATAAAATAAGAAAATGTTTTTGCATTACATTATCTCTACAAATTTCAAAATTTGGGGTCGAACTTCTTGATTAAGCGTTCTGTGACACATTAGTTGCCGGGGGCAATTGTAATAACTTGGTTTGTTTTTAACCGATTTTAGTTTTTATTGCCTTATTAGAAAGATAATTTACTGCTTATTACGATTTTTTAATCCTTTTAATTCAAGATTAATTTGAAATATTAAAAATATTAACAAATTAAAACAAAAGTCATATTTTTCCCATGTATACCGTTTTTCAAACTTCAGGGCCGTTGAGGCACGTGTTTCTCTTATCCGATTGTCCTAATTTTTTGGGAGACGTTGTTTTACAGCCAAATACATATTTTAAGGGGGGGCCCAGTCAATAACTTACATTTTGTTTTGCTCCATACAAAGTTGGAGAACCCTAGTATACACAGTGCAATTTGGTCGAATTTTTAAATTTCTTTAAATAGTTAAAAAAAACATAAATTTAAACTAATTATTGAAACCAAAAGTGATAGTAAGTGCTTCATGGTTCAAAAGAAAGATATTATTAAAAAAAAATTTTTTCCGTAAAAACTCATACTTTTGACATAACTTTTAATTCAAGTTTTCTTTTTTCTGAAAAATGAAGTTTGGATAAGCTTTTAAAAATTTGGCCGAATTTGGCTATGTTTAAACAATCAGAAACATGTTAAGTGAAGAATTTTGAGTTTAGCTTGTCAATTTCATGTTACGATTTTTTGCGTTTTGTGAGAAATATCATTTTTGCTAAGCAGCCTCCACTTGCAAAATAGCGAACTTGCGGAAATTTTGTTGGATGAGCAAAAGATAGAGGAGAAGAATACTAGTTTTTACAATTTTATTGTTGGTAAAGCTGAATGCGGCAATGTTTTGAATGAGGAATCGGCTTATGGGTAGAAGAAGGTGCGAATTTTTTGTAAGAATATCTCAGCTAGATGGGAGAGTTCTCATAGGAAGATAAACATATTTCAGATTCAAACCGAACTCTGGCTAAACGCTGAATATATTTTGGCAATTAAAACTAAGCCAACTGCAGCTTCAATAGCGCTTCCAAAGAAAGAGTATCCTGAGAAATCTGAACGAACAAAGATGAAATTTTAAATAGCTTTATTAAACAATAAAAATGAAATGAAATTATTTTAGATAATGAAATGTAAAGCAAAATTTTGAATAGCTTTATTAAAAAAAAAATAGTTTCTACAAAAGTTTCTACTTATTAAATTTTCTGCTATAATATGCCCCAGCTTTGAAAATAAAATATTTTTTTATTTTATTTTTTGCGATTTTCGACAAAAAAACTTAGCATTTTACACCGGTAACATTTTTACCCAAGCAAATCAGAAGAAATTTTAAAATTTACGCCGCCAAATTTTCAAATTTTGAATTTGAAAAATTTTACCTCAGATTTGAAATCAGCAACTTTGAAAACCTCCGTATACCAATTTTCATTTAAATCAGAATAAATTTTCAAATTTACGCCGCCATATTGGATTCGCCATTTTGAATTTGAAAAATTTTACCTCAGATTCGAAATCAGCAACCTTGAAAACCCCCGTATACCAATTTTCATGTAAATGTGAAGAAATTCTGAAGTTTATGCCGCCATATTGGATTCGCCATTTTGAATTTGAAAAATTTTACCTCAGATTCGAAATCAGCAACCTTGAAACCCCCGTATACCAATTTGCATGTAAATCAGAAGAAATTTTAAAATTTACGCCGCCATATTGGATTCGCCATTTTGAATTTGAAAAAATTTACCTCAGATTCGAAATCAGCAACCTTAAAAACCCCCGTATACCAATTTTCATGTAAATCAGAAGAAATTTTAAATTTTATGCCGCCATATTGGATTTGCCATTTTGGATTTGAAAAATTTTACCTCAGATTCGAAATCAGCAACCTTAAAAACTCCCGTACACCAATTTTCATGTAAATCAGAAGAAATTTTAAAATTTATGCCGCCATATTGGATTCGCCATTTTGAATTCGAAAAATTTTACATCAGATTCGAAATCAGCAACTTTGAAAATCCCCGTGTACCAATTTTCATGTAAATCAGAAGAAATTGTAAAATTTACGCCGCCATATTGGATCCGCAATGTGAATTTGAAAAATTTTATCTCAGATTCGAAATCAGCAACTTTGAAAACCCCCGTATACCGATTTTCATGTAAATGTGAAGAAATTCTAAAATTTACGCCGCCATATTGGATCCGCCATTTTGAATTTGAAATTTTTTACCTCAGATTCGCAATCACCAACCTTGAAAACCCCCGTATACCAATTTTCATGTATATCAGAAGAAATTTTAAAATTTATGCCGCCATATTGTATTCGCCATTTCGAATTTGAAAAATTTTACCTCAGATTCGAAATCAGCAACCTTGGAAACCCCCGTATACCAATTTTCATGTAAATCAAAAGAAATTTTAAAGTTTATGCCGCCATATTGGATTCGCCATTTTGAATTTGAAAAATTTTACCTCAGATTCGAAATCAGCAACTTTGAGAACCCCCGTATACCGATTTTCATGTAAATCTTAAGAAATTCTAAAATTTACGCCGCCATATTGGATCCGCCATTTTGAATTTGAAAATTTTTACCTCAGATTCGAAATCAGCAACCTTGGAAACCCCCGTATACCAATTTTCATGTAAATCAGAAAAAATTTTCAAATTTACGCCACCATATTGGATTCGCCATTTCGAATTTGAAAAATTTTACCTCAGATTCGAAATCTGCAACCTTGAAAACCTCCGTATACCAATTTTCATGTAAATCAGAAGAACATTTATGCCGCCATATTGGATTCGCCATTATGAAATTGAAAAATTTTACCTCAGATTCGAAATCAGCAACTTTGAAAACCGATTTCATGTAAATCTGAAGACATCCTAAAATGTACGCCGCCATATTGGTTTCGCCATTTTGAATTTGAAAATTTTTACCTCAGATTCGAAATCAGCAACCTTGAAAACCCCCGTATACCAATTTTCATGTAAATCAGAAGAAATTTAAAAATTTACGCCGCCATATTGGATCCGCCATTTTGAATTTGAAAATTTTTACCTCAGATTCCAAATCAGCAACCTTGGAAACCCCCGTATACCAATTTTCATGTAAATCAGAAAAAATTTTCAAATTTACGCCACCATATTGGATTCGCCATTTCGAATTTGAAAAATTTTACCTCAGATTCGAAATCTGCAACCTTGAAAACCTCCGTATACCAATTTTCATGTAAATCAGAAGAAAATTTATGCCGCCATATTGGATTCGCCATTATGAAATTGAAAAATTTTACCTCAGATTCGAAATCAGCAACTTTGAAAACCGATTTCATGTAAATCTGAAGACATCCTAAAATGTACGCCGCCATATTGGTTTCGCCATTTTGAATTTGAAAATTTTTACCTCAGATTCGAAATCAGCAACCTTGAAAACCCCCGTATACCAATTTTCATGTAAATCAGAAGAAATTTAAAAATTTACGCCGCCATATTGGATCCGCCATTTTGAATTTGAAAAATTTTACCTCAGATTCGAAATCAGCAACTTTGAAAACCCCCGTATACCGATTTTGATGTAAATCTGAAGAAATTCTAAAATTTACGCTGCCATATTTGATCCGCCATTTTAAATTTGAAAATTTTTACCTCAAATTCGAAATCAGCAGCCTTGAAAAACCCCGTATACCAATTTTCATGTAAATCAGAAGAAATTTTCAAATTTACGCCGCCATATTGGATTCGCCATTTTGAATTTGAAAAATTTTATGAGGAAATTCTAAAAGTTACGCCGCCATATTGGATCCGCCATTTTGAATTTGAAAATTTTTACCTCAGATTCGAAATCAGCAACCTTGAAAACCCCTGTATACCAATTTTCATGTAAATCAGAAGAAATTTTCAAATTTACGCCGCCATATTGGATTCGCCATTTCGAATTTGAAAAATTTTACCTCAGATTCGAAATCAGCAACCTTGAAAACCCCCGTATACCAATTTTCATGTAAATCAGAAGAAATTTTAAAATTTTATGCCGCCATATTGGATTCGCCATTATGAAATTGAAAAATTTTACCTCAGATTCGAAATCAGCAACTTTGAAAACCGATTTTTTTTTGAAAGAGAAGCAACACTCAGGAAATTCTTCCTATTAATTAACGTGTTGCCATATTGGATCCGCCATTTTGAATTTGAAAATTTTTACCTCAGATTCCAAATCAGCAACCTTGGAAACCCCCGTATACCAATTTTCATGTAAATCAGAAAAAATTTTCAAATTTACGCCACCATATTGGATTCGCCATTTCGAATTTGAAAAATTTTACCTCAGATTCGAAATCTGCAACCTTGAAAACCTCCGTATACCAATTTTCATGTAAATCAGAAGAAAATTTATGCCGCCATATTGGATTCGCCATTATGAAATTGAAAAATTTTACCTCAGATTCGAAATCAGCAACTTTGAAAACCGATTTCATGTAAATCTGAAGACATCCTAAAATGTACGCCGCCATATTGGTTTCGCCATTTTGAATTTGAAAATTTTTACCTCAGATTCGAAATCAGCAACCTTGAAAACCCCCGTATACCAATTTTCATGTAAATCAGAAGAAATTTAAAAATTTACGCCGCCATATTGGATCCGCCATTTTGAATTTGAAAAATTTTACCTCAGATTCGAAATCAGCAACTTTGAAAACCCCCGTATACCGATTTTGATGTAAATCTGAAGAAATTCTAAAATTTACGCTGCCATATTTGATCCGCCATTTTGAATTTGAAATTTTTTACCTCAGATTCGAAATCAGCAGCCTTGAAAAACCCCGTATACCAATTTTCATGTAAATCAGAAGAAATTTTCAAATTTACGCCGCCATATTGGATTCGCCATTTTGAATTTGAAAAATTTTATGAGGAAATTCTAAAAGTTACGCCGGCATATTGGATCCGCCATTTTGAATTTGAAAATTTTTACCTCAGATTCGAAATCAGCAACCTTGAAAACCCCCGTATACCAATTTTCATTTAAATCAGAAGAAATTTTCAAATTTACGCCACCATATTGGATCCGCCATTTTGAATTTGAAAATTTTTACCTCAGATTCGAAATCAGCAACCTTGAAAACCCCCGTATACCAATTTTCATTTAAATCAGAAGAAATTTTCAAATTTACGCCACCATATTGGATCCGCCATGTTGAATTTGAAAAATTTTACCTCAGATTCGAAATCAGCAACCTCGAAACCTCCGTATACCAATTTTCATTTAAATCAGAAGAAATTTTCAAATTTACGCCACCATATTGGATCCGCCATTTTGAATTTGAAAATTTTTACCTCAGATTCGAAATCAGCAACCTTGAAAACCCCCGTATCAATTTTCATTTAAATCAGAAGAAATTTTCAAATTTACGCCGCCATATTGGATCCGCGATTTTGAATTTGAAAATTTTTCTGAAGAAATTCTAAAAGTTACGCCGCCATATTGGATCCGCGATTTTGAATTTGCGAAATCCGCGACTCCGATTTCGATTTTGATTTCATTTCACAACCTAGAAAATTTTTTTGGACCAGTCTAATGTACATATATTAGACCGACTCACGAAAAGAAGTTAAAAAAGTGCCCCCCTCAAAATAAACCTTGGTTTGTTTTATGATGATTCCTAAAATATTTCGGGTCTAGCAATGAGATCTCACGAGCTGGACTTTGGGGACATCTTGGAAAGCTATGGTCCCATATAAAATTTTCTAATTTTTTTAATTTTAACATATAGGGCGCTATAGATGAATACATTTTTTTTTATTGAAATATTTTCCTTTTAATTGCTTCCTTACTAAGGCATTACATTTATTGAGATCGATTGTACATTCAGCGACTAAAGTCGCTGAATTTATTTATTTATTTATTCAGCCAATGGAAAATACAATCCTTACAGGCTAGATACAATTTACTTAAAACTATTTCAAATAAGTTAATAAATTATATTTAAAATTATCTTTTGATTTCGAAAAATCTAAATTGAGATCTTTATCATTATAAAGTACATTTAATAAGTTCAAAATACGATTAATTGGCTCATTTTTGGCATATTCTGTTCTACGTATAGGAATATAAAATAGTTCATTAGACCTTAGTATGTAGCAAGGAATATGAAACGTTATTAAATTTAATAAACAATTACAATCAATAAATCCATTAATTAAATCAAAAATTAGCATTGCAGAATGCACAGTTCTTCTTAACGAAAGAGGCCGCAAATTTAAAAGTAAACAACGAGCATTATATGAAGGGAAATTTTCAGTTAAATTAAAATGAATACCACGAAGCTCAAATCTTAAAAATTTCTTCTGAATTCGTTCAATTCGAACTGAATGGATCACAGTATGGTGGTTCCAGACGAAAGAACAATATTCAATTTTGGATCTTACAAAAGAAGTATATAAGACTTTAACTGTAAAGGGATCATTGAAATCTTTGCAGTTTCTCTTTACAAAAGACCAAGCAGAGTAGGCTTTGGGAATAATGTAGTTGAGATGGGATACAAAAGTAAGTTCAGTGTCCAAAACTACACCAAGATCCAAAATCTCATCTACAGACTCCATTAGCAAAAAAAAGAATTAGCAAAAAACCATAAAAGCCTATATAAAACGCTAAGTAGTGGTTTAAATATCAAGATTAGCACATCGCATTTATATCGTAAATATGGCCACAGGTCCTGTGCTTACATTTTAACACAAAAAATTCATATTAATTGAATTTGAAAAATTTTTTATATAAAAAACTGAATGGACAACCGCCAAATTTTAAAGACATTTAGCGAAAAATCTGTACCATTGATCGAAAAATAAAGTACGCCATTGTATTCAGCATGTCCGAAATATGTAGAACTGATGGTCAGATCTCCATTAATTTTTTGAGTGTCATGCAGTGTAATTTAAATTCAGTTTCTACTAGATGGAAGGATAAAAATGCAACTTAACATAAAAAACCCAACACGCGCTTTTTTTTGGCAAAATTTCTTTTTTTTCGCGAAAAAAACATATAAAATTTTTTTATAAAAATTACAGACACGCGTATTTTGATAAAATATTTTATTTAATAATAAAGCACCGTAAGTTGTTTCAATTTCACGTGAAAAAATTGTTATACTCCATATAAAAACGAGTAAAAAGATTAAAGTCGGGCATGCCGACTACACCAGTCTGACTTAAAGCCAACTAATTTTTGGATCCGAAATTTGAATGGGTTAAAACGGACTTGTGTCAAAATTTTCTATAAAATCGTAAAAGAAGAAAAAATCGAAAATATAGCCCATATAGGCGATAGGTCCAAATATGGACCGATCCTATCTAGAATCAACAGGCTTTTTCCTTGGGACCATGTAAGTCAGCGAACCAAATTTCATTGAAATATCTTTGTATTTGCGACATGCAGCGTGTAAAAAAGACAATTTTGGGGGGTACCCTTATATGGGCACTAGGTCCAAACATGGACCGATATTAACCAAAATCAATAGGCTCAGTTCTTGGGCCGACATAGGTCTGTGTACCAAATTTCATTGAAATATCTTCGTAAGCGTCGTCCTTGGGTCAACGTAAGTCGGTGTACCAAATTTCGTCAAAATATCTTAATATTTGCGACCTGTAGAGTGCGCACTAGAATGCATGGACAGACAGACGGACGGACATCGTTAAATCGAAATATAAAAAAATCTGAGCCGATCGGTATACTATAAGGTGGGTCTAGGACCAATATTTTTTGGTGTTACAAACATCAGCACAAACTTATAATACCCTCTCCACGTAGTGGTGTAGGGTATAAAAATTATTTTTCACGTCAATCAGTTTCCGTGAAAATTGTGTAGAGTTTATTTTCACGCAATTTTAATGTACAAGACTATTATTTTTCTTGGAAAAAAGTGACATTTTGTGTTTATTTTGATTGTGTCTTTGCATACATGGGAATTTTTCATTACCATTGAAATATCATTACCATTAGTTCATACTAAATAATGACAATGAAAAAAAATTTCATTACCATTTAATGGTAATGAAATATTTTGTCATTAGAAAAATCATTACTGAAAAACGAACAACGGGTGTGGCCGGGGAAATTATAAAACATAATTTTTTAAGGAAGCTCCATTCCAATCCGTTAAATTTTACCTGGATACAAATAACAATGGAATGGAAAGTAATATTTAATTTCAAATAAGCATGAGCCTGAATGAGCATATTCCATCTTCGATTTCAGCGAGTTTTACTCCATTTTTACGTTTTTCTGTCAATAGCAATTATTTTTTTTAATTTATTCATTACACTGTGAGACAAATGGTAGGGGTCAGTGATCGGGAAGGGTTCAAACTACCGGGGAAAGTTATATCGGTAAAAAAGAAGTTATACGTGTCCCGGCGTTTCGCTGGGTCAACCCTAGGAATCGAGATATATCGATTTGACCTTTGGTGCTCTTTTTTTTTTGACATAACTCGAGAACCACTAGCCCGATTTTGCTCAAACAATTTTAAAAAAATTAAAAATTACAATTCCTTTAATCTGTTCATATAACGTTTTTCTATATACTCAACAGTTTTGCCGGTAAAAATAAATGTATGAAGAAAAAAATATTTTTTGCCTAAAATATTAAAAAAAAGTAATAAACAAAAGGTTATTGATTTTTATGGTAGCGGTAACAAACATTTATTTTTACCGGCAAAACTGTTGAGTATATAGAAAAACGTTATATGAACAGATTAAAGGAATTGTAATTTTTAATTTTTTAAAATTGTTTGAGCAAAATCGGACTAGTGGTTCTCGAGTTATGTCAAAAAAAAGATATATCTCGATTCCTAGGGGTGACCCAGCGAAACGCCGGGACACGTATAACTTGTTTTTGACCGATATAACATTTCCCGTTGGTTTCATCCCATCCCGATTTTGACTGTCGCATAGTGTTATCAATGGTAATGAAATTTAAAATCATTGTCATTAATCAATGAAATTAAATTTTAGAATCATTACCATTAAATAAAAAAATGGTAATGAAATTATCAAATAATTAGTCCACCTAATTAATTAGTCCCATGTATGTGTCTTTGTTATAAAATTAAAAAAATTGTTCATTTGTTTAAATTAAATTGCATTTTGAGGCATTTAACGTTCGAGTGAAATTTGTCCACGTGAAAAACAACTTACGGTGCTTAAAGCTACAAAAAATTTCATAAAAATCTTTTATTGAATGGGGTAGCTCTAAATTTTTATCAAAATTTGGTCCAGAGCACCGTGAAAAATGTATTAAATTTCCAAAATTCTAAACTAACTATATCCACTCAGCGATGATTTACTTGTCAAAAGAAAAGTTTTGGTATCCATATTACCCTATTTAGAACATATTGTTTCCACCACATTAAATTTCTGATAAAACGCGGAAAATCGTGAATTTCAAAAAAATCTGAAACACGTGTTCACTTAAATCGACTACAGATTCCGATATGTAAGTTTGACATTTCAATAACAAATATCTCCGTACAACAGAGTCAAAAATTTGTTTTTTATAGAATATCCTTGAAAATAGGACATGTCAGGATATGTTTGAACATGTTATATATACCGCTGGACTCGCCTCTAAAAAACCTTTCATATGATACCCATATTGGGTATGCTGTCTTCGGCTACGATGCAAATTTCTTACAAAAATTAAAAAGACATTTTTTAAAAATGGTCCAGCCTGTGAGACCCTAAATATTTTGGGAATCATCATAGAACAAACCAAGGTTTATTTTGTGGGGGGCACTTTTTTTACTTTTTTCTGTCCATATAAGGTGAGTCGCTCTAATGTATATGAAATGTGCAAAAGTGTTATTTCTTACCTTCTAACGCACTTTCCCGTAGATTGGACGTAAAAAATAATATAACTGCAAAAATTTGTCATCCCGGATTAAAACAGGCCAGTTACTCGCGGCTTTTAGCTCTAAAAATTGACTAAAATTTAAATGGTCAAAGTCAAAATATATGCCAAAATTTTTTATTCAAAAGGCTCCCGATTATTTATTATTTGATGTATTTCCAGATTTTAAGGTATTATGTTAGTTTTGATAAACCATTAACATTTTGAAAATATGTAGATTATTCCATGACAGAATTCCCGAAAACCAAACTTGAAATTCAATTTTTGCAAACCAATTTTAATCGATATTCTATTCGATTAGATTCGTTATACGGGTTCTTAGTTTTACGAACTAATCGAATAAAATTAAAAAAAAAAAATTGTACAACTTTTAACATATGTAGGTCAAAGTTATTGATTTCCTTCAAAAAAAGAGCATCCCCTTTTTTAAGCATGACTTTTTTCTCTCTCATTCAAAATAAGTGCAAAAATTAACTACTACAAATACCACAACACATAGCCACATGACGCACAAGCATAAATTTCTACCAAAATTTTGTTAAATTTACAACGGTATCGGTTCCTTCCTATGACATTGATGGAAATGGCAATGCGATTTTATCGCTAGATTTTGAAAGATGGTACTTAAAGGAGTTTTTTACTCAAAAATTTCTTTAATAAGTTCATAAGAAGTGTTATAAACTTTTAAATAATGAAAAATTTTACGATTAAGGTTTGAATAATGAATCCCGATTTTCATTGAATTAATATTAGTATTTAAAATACTCAATAGAGGGCATTGTGCGGTAAAAAAGTACATACCCATATTTTATTGAAATGTGCATTTTTTAGAAAGTTTTTTTTACTAAAATCGTTTAAGAAGTTGTTTTTTATAATAAAACAATATCAATATGCGAATTTTGCAATATTTTTCAACATAAAACCAATTTTTAGAAATTATATTATGGCTGATAAAAAATCGCCAGATTTTTGGCTAATAGCTACAGGACAATTTTTCCCGCAGGGGCGAAATAAAATCGCTAGATCTGACGAGAAAATCGCCGTTATGGCAACACTGCTCAAAGCCAAAATTTTAAAATTTTGTAAGGTTTTTTTTATAAAAAAATTTTTTATTATAAGTAGTGAGATTTTAAATGTCAAAGCCAATTTGGAAAGAGAAAAGTCCAAAATTTGTATATACATATGTCATATTGCACTTTTCGAGTAATTAAATTTAGATTAAAAAAAATATATTCTACTGTACTATTATTGAGTTCTTTTTTTCTAAAAACATCAGATTTCATTCACTATTTTTATTGTTGCGAAATTATTGCGATTTTCAAAGTTTTAATTTAAATAAATCGTGCATTCGGACTGTTTCTACAATTATTTCTCGACGAACTTGTGCAAAATCTAGAGCCAACATCATTCACCTTTTTATTTTAGAGCAGTGTACTGGGAGTTCTTCCTGAAAATGCTTACTGGCTAAATTTCTGCCAGTAAGAATTTTCATATGCTTGAAAAACACATGCTTGTTTGTTGTAAAGAAAAAAATAAATATTTTGCAATTGTGTTATTGTACTCAAATGCAAATGCAAAGCAAGAAATACATATTGTAAAATAAATTATGGAAAAGATAAATTTAAATTTAGTAAATTTGATTTTCAAGTGTGGATTTGGGGTATTCTGTCATGGAATAACCCATATATTTTTTCCATATATGATTGGTTTATCGAAACTACTATAATACCTTACAATCTAGCGAAAACCAATCAGAAATACATCAAATGATAAATAATCGGGATCATTTTGAAAAAAAGTTTGACACACATTTTGGCTTTGACCACTTAAAATACAACGGCGCATGAGAAAAATGCTGGCCACTTCATTGCCTATAGAAATGCCCATATAGTATTTTTTTTGTAAACCTTTACTTTAAAGCAGCGGTTCCCACTAAGTTTTGCTTCACGGACTTGAGACATTTCTACTAGCTCACGGACCCCCGAGAGAGAGAGGTACTTTATAAAGTATGGGGCAAAATTGATAAGAGCAATTTTAAGCAGGAATAAGGAAAAAAACATTTTTCAAATCAATATTTTGTTAAATAATTTAGAAATTATAAAATAACTTGCTTTATGTTTTTTGTCGGAACTCTTCGCGGACCCCCTGGAATACTGCTAGCTTGTTTTAATCCGGGAAGACTAATTTTGCGGGGATATTATTTTTTACGTCAAATCTAAAGGAAAGTGCGTGGGGAAGTGAAGTGAAGAAATAACTTTTGCACATACTTTTGCTCTACTGTCCACATAGTTGTGTCCGAGTATGATATAACTACATCACGATACTACAATAAGCGCATTTTTTAATCACCTGGATTTAGAGTTTTTCATACAAAAACTGGATTTATTAAATCCGAAAAAAAGTTGGATTTATTTATCTGGGTTTATAAAGAATAAAAGTCAAAAGAGAAAAAAAAAAATAAAAAACTAGCAAACAAAAGCTTTTTCTTTAAATTTTTTTTATTCAGAAAAAAACTACACTTCACCAAATATGCACTTATTTTCCACCTAGGACATGGAGAAATAGCTGAAACAGAAGTGGCAATTTTTCACTCTACTGTAAGTAATTTAGTTAAATCCAATTGGTGAATATCAAATATTGTAGTGGAATATTTTAATTGTATAGAATTATAAATTGAAGTGATGAAACTCAAAAGAAAGACTGTTTCTTTATATAAAATATAACAAAGAAGATCCTACATCATTGTATTTATTACCAAAAGTTAGGGTGAACGAAGGTCGGGTAGAAAAATTTTATTAAAATAGGTGGAAGCTAACTGCATCTCCTGAGCACTTTGGGAACTACTTTTTGGCTTTATTAAATCCAAGTGATTAAAAAAAGCGGTTAATATTTTGTATGGAAGCTTGCCTAAAAACGTGTTTGCCTTAATTTGACATTAAGGTTTTATTTTTCTTTTTCGGGTTTTTCACCGATGAATTCAACATTGGCTTGTCATAGGAAGGAAGTTGTTCATTTTAAAAACAAATTATGTATATTTGAACTAATGATAAGGAAGTTCTTTTTCACTTCTTTTTATTTTAATTTAATTAAAAAAAAAAAAGAAAATCATCATGCAGCGTGTGGGGTTTGAACCCAGACTTGTTGTCATTTCAAGCAGACGCTCTACCCCCTATGCTATCGCCTCTTATACATCATAGTTGACTTTAAGCAGTCTTGTTCAGTAAATTGTTGTTATATTCATTTCTTTCATTTTTTATTAACAAAAATATATAACATATTGGAAAAATATACAAAGTTGTTTTTTTAAAGTGTTATTTTTTTATAAAAAATAATACACTCATAGAAAGAAATAAAGCTGTAAAAATAGGAGAAAAAGCTACTCAAAATTATGTAATTATAAATGACCTTGCAAAAAAACTGCTGATATTAGCAGACTTTTTTGCTACATACTAGTAGGATAAGAACAGTCCTAGTAAAAATGATTTTTATATATTCATATATGATTTTTATACAATCATTTATGATTTTATACAATTATAGCTTGTCGAGTATTGTGAAACATATATTTTTATATGATTATATCAAGAGATATTTAATTATATAAAATTATATTAACCAGATCCACCATTTTTTGGATCAGATAATATATTTTTTATATAACTATATTAACCCATACATGATTTGATCCGGAAAATGGTGGATCTGGTTAATATAATTTTATATAATTAAATATCTTTTGATATAATCATATAAAAATATATGTTTCACAATACTCGACAAGTTATAATTGTATAAAATCATAAATGATTATATAAAAATCATATCTGATTATATAAAAATCATTTTTATTAGGGAGGAGAAATAAAACTGCTAAATTTCCAAAATTTAACTTACATTTAAGTTAACTTTTAGTTAATTAAAAATAATAAATAACCTTGATAAAATCCGCAAAATAAATTTGCAGCTTATTAGTGGACAAAAAATAGGTTTTTCTGCAAGGTAATTTTTAACTTATTTTTAGTAGTAATAATTAAAATGTTTACATCAGTTTTCTTTTTCTGTTAGTGTAATAATAAATATATTTCGTAAAAATTTGATCAAAATGGATTATGAAATTAAATTTTTTTAAATACAAACGAAATTGTAATATTTAGTTTTTGGTATTTAAAAAAATATTTGAAGAATTACATTTTTATTTAGAACTTTCACATTTCCATAAATTTCATTAAAAATTAATAGAAAATAAAAAAAAATTTTTAATCGTTTCAAAAATTAATTGATTGTACAAAAATAAAAATTTTACATTGAAAACTACAAAAAATTATTAATTGCGTAGAAAGCTCCAAAAATTCTTTTCCGACCTGGTAGGATTCGAACCCGAAACCCTCTGATTTCTGTGCCAGCACATTCCTATGCAAACCCCATATTTTCCTATATCATGTTATATATTTTCAGAAAGCATTAGTTGACGCAGAAAGACATGGCATGTTGTATAACAACCAAAAAAGATATTTGAGAAAAGCTTAATTTCATAATGGAATGAATTCTGAAAAAGAAAAAGGTTGATTCCCATATTGCCTCTGTTAATTAGTCAGAGGTTCCCAAATCTTTAAAAATATAGACTTTTGGGAATTGGTCTCATTTGGTAGTTATGGCTACAAAAAGGTTTTAAAGTTTTTTTTAGTGTCAAAAGTCCAAACTGTGCCGGAGGCACAATTTTTACACATTATTTTTTATGCCCAATCTAACGGAAAACTGCCGGTGAAGCGAACAAAAAAATACTTTTGAAATTTTGGGTGGTCCACTACTTACCCATTCCTTTTGATAGACTTAAGTAGCGTTCATTAAATACTTTCATATATGTCGTCATGTTGATGGATTGACTGAAATTAAATGTAATATTATTAGTACAACGAATTTCATGCACTTAAAAAAATAAGACTAAGCGCCTAAAAAATATGGATGCTTCACTTGCCAAATCGATTAACTCCACTTTTTGAATTTTTTTAAATTTGAATGTCATAGCACTCTATTAACTCCCAACTGTATAATATTCTAAACTAATTTCTCTGATAATAAGTATGAACACTACTAAATGCCAAACTTTTTTTAGCCATTGAATAATAAATGATGAGAACCCAATCTGATTAAAGCCCAAATTAGTTTGGAAGTATTGTAAGAAAAGTAACGTATCATTCTCATAATGGATACAAAGAGTATAAAAAATAAAAATATTGTATTTTTTATCTTTTTCTTGTGAATAGAATTAAATGTCAAGTAATAAAATAGAAAATTTCTATTTTCAACAGAACTTTTTTACGATTTTACTTGACAACAGTTCCAATGCATAGAAAAAAGATAAAAATATATTTCTATATTATTTTAACACATTGAATTGATTACAGATACGTTTTTTTACTTTACGATTAGACTAATGAAGCCTTAACTCCATACCCTAATGTAAATCATAATAAAAATTTTATTAAATCACCTATACACGAATGAACATTCGTGAAAAATGCCCGTTTTTTACGAATGTTCATTTGTGTATGCCAATGTGCCGTGTTGACATTCGTGTTATCAAAATTTTTTGATATTTTTTGTTTCCAAACTCAATTTTTCATCGTGTGTGTCGATGTTACTGTTTTTGCTGTGTTAGTTCATTGATAGCAGTCATGCTGTGAGCCGCTTTTGTATTACATACGCATTTAAGGAAATGAAAATGAAGACAATGATGAATAATGAAAACTGGATTAATTTTATAAATGAATATATTTGCGAGAACTATGGGACATTAAATGCGATGGCTAAAAAATAAAACTTAAAAAACAGTAGCATATGAAAAATTAACAAATTTATTAATTTGATTTTCTTCCACGCATATTTGATATGATCAGTTCGACAAACAAACAGAAATGATGTTTCGTTTGGGATTTTGTTGAGTGTGTATTAAAACATGTAAAAAAATTAAACACATGTTCAGTGACGAATGTTCCTCGCGTGTAGGCAGCTTAATATATTCACCGAAAATGTTTCTCAGTTACTGGGTACATATTAAGTTTTCAACTAAGTCTCAGGTGAAATACCCCTTACTGAGACTCAGTTATTTAAATAAATTAAAATTAACAAATTTTTTTTAATGTAATATTTAACTGAGGACTCAGTTACTGAGAACTTTATTTTAGTTTAAAATAATAAATACTGAATTTCAGGTATAAAGAACCAACTAAAAATTAAAAGTCCACAAAATAGAATAAAAAAGTGAAATGTCATTTTGAATACTTTATTAACAATTTTTACACACGTTTATTTAAATTAAACTGATTTTTAGTTTAGTTGGGTCTGTTCACTGCTCTGCATCTGATCCTAAATGTTTTGCGAAGCTGAATTGTCATTTGTTACCATTAGTTTTAAATGAGTAAAGATAGTTTGTATCCTGATGCAAACCAACTGATGTTTTTGCATCAGACTTTTTGTGATGTGTGCTTTGGCATCATCTTCTTTGATGATGCATTTTTGAACGTCGGACAATTGCATTGTTGCCGGCTAATGGTTTGATAGCAGATGGTTTCGCTGCAGAGATGCATTTACGAACAGACCTGTTTTTATCAAGGTTGGCAACCGATACCGTTATAATACCGTTATCCGTTTCAAAACCCTTTCAAATTGAAAACCGATACCGATACCAATACCGAAATTCTTGATTTCAAAAAATACCGGTATTCAAAAACCTTTTCCCTTTATACCGGTGTCGTACCGATATGGAATCGGTTTTAAAAAAATTGTTTTATTTTTCACGTTTTTAGCAAAAATACAAATTTTTTTAATATAAAATTTTCAAAATTGTTAAACAATTAAACTTTATTATTCATTGTTAATAGAAAATCGTGTTATAAATTCAAAGTGCGGTTATCAGCCTTTAATTTGCATTGGCAACATTGTTTTTAATTTATTTAACTTCATAAATATACTCTAACTTGTAACAAATTTAGTAAATATAATTTAATATATAAACTGGTTTCTTAAACCTTTAATTGAATTTACAGTTTCTTTTAGAGAATCCTTTTATTAATTTTATAAACTTATTTTATTTTTTATTTTATTATATGATCTCAATACACATATAAAATATTTGTAGTGAATCAACTTGTGTTCCTAATATATTTAAAAAAATGTTTGTGTTTAAAAAATAAAACACTTACAATTAGAAGTTTTTAATAACTTACGGTGGGTCTCATACTGTAGGTTTAACTTTAACTTAACTAAAAACAAAATAAAATGTCAAAAAATGTACACAAAACAACAAATTTTTGGGTTAACTATTACCCTAAGTTTAAACCTGCAGTATGAGACCCACCGTTATTGTTTTTTGTTCATATTATAAAAACATTTCCATAAACTATACTTATCCTTTATAAAAATTTAATAAAATTGAGTTTTTTATAATTAAGAACGTTTTTTTATATTTTTGTAAATTTTTTCAATAATACCGGTATATACCGGTATTAATGTTTCGGTATCGGTTATACCCATACCGAAATGATTAAAATACCGTTACCGATACCGAAACAAATAAAAAATCGATACCAATACCGATACCTATACCGTTATTCGTTTCGGTTGCCAACCTTGGTTTTTATTGATTTCATATATTCTTGCAGAGCCAATATGTAATATTCTTGGACCGCTTTATTTCCATTTTTTAGAGACGTGTTGCTAGTTTCTACATGATCTAAAAAAATAAATGTTTATTATACACATTTAAATTATAGTTTTAACTTATTTTTACCTTTCTTTGATGATTTTATATTCGTGTTGTATTATTTTGTTTTTATAAAAAAAAGCAAGGGTCTGTATTTTTTTCTATTTATAACTGACATTTTTTATAATTCTGAATAGTAGTTTCGATATCAACTGAATAAAATTTGTATGTATTACTGGAACTTCAGTTGTTAATAAATTATTTCAAAACGACTGAAGATTTCCTTAACTGAGCAACTGAGGAATTGTTTCGGTGTACATATACTTCGCTTTTTAATGCAATGCGAGATAACGGTAATATGAGATAACGGTAAATTGTTTATTGTTGGTGTCTCATCCCAAAGAAAGAAAAATTATTATTTAGTTGCATTCTAATTGCCACAGAAGCAAGTATTGATAAATTTAAATTTCAGTGTAAGTTGTGGTTTTTTTTTAGTAAACCGTTATATCAAGATGCAAGAGGTTGAAAACACTGTACAACAAAATCAAATTTTTTCCAAAACAACAAGGCTCTGACCATAGATTACATAGACAGCTCACTCTTCTTCTTCTTTTGTCAACAAACAAATTTTTACACAAATATGTCTAACTCATTCTCATGAGATACGTGCACTGACAGCGAATGTCAAAGAGTAAGAGATCTATGTAATCTATGGCTCTGACAACTTATTCTGGCAGAGTCGACCAAACAAAAATATACGTGTATCGGCCTTTAAAAGTTCACATCTGGCCCTATGTTTTATGGGGGGTTAAAGTTTCCCCCTTTTTGCAAATGTTTATTGTGAATCGGCGTATGAAACCATGTGAATCTTCCATTTTAGGTATAGGATGTGTTCAGCTAACTTATGTAAAACACTACAAGAAACATTTTTGTGGAACATTTTAACCCTCTATCTTTTCTACCCTTTTTAAAAAGGGTCAAAAAAGACCCGTATTTGAAGAGTTAGAGGCTTAAAATGTTTCACAAAAATGTTCCGAGTAGTGTTATACATAAGTTCGCTGTTTTATATTATATCAATAGAAAACATAATTACCTACTTTTTGCCTTCAAACTTTTTTGTATAAGGAACGCTTTTCAAGCGAGATGGAGGGATGTAAAGTGAAAATTTCGTGAATTTGAAAAAATTAACTTTTTAAAACCGTAAAAATATTTGAAAAATCGTCAAAAATACATTTACGATCTGGCACACATTATCGACAATACCGAAGCTAGCTTAGAGTCTATACTTATAAAATCAGATACAAATTTTGCTCCAGGACTCACAGGATAACGTCAGGGTACATCTTACGAATATCTCTTTAATTCAAAAACTAGCTAAAATTAAACACAGATTACATCCCAGCAAAACCTTTCATTACCATGTAATGAGTTTTAGGTATTGAAATCTTAAGTGTTCACTAGTTAGCTTTTAATTACTGAACTACTTATATTAACATGGTGATGTCATTGGAGGAAAGTCATTACACTGATGTTACCTGTAAGTAGTTTATCAACTGTTCTATAAATAGATGTTGAATATAAATTTAAAAAAGAATAAAAATTTAAAAACCAATAGGAGCTGACACGAATTGATCACCGTACCTCACGGTTGTCAGGCAAACACTCTACCCATTACACTACGACATCACTATGCTTTTTAATGCTTAAAGTATGTATGTACACATTTATTGTGGCAGCTGTTATACATGTCTATTTTTCACAAAACTTGTTATTAAATACTGCTTAATGAACATCAACATTTCTATAAATAGATGTTTAATATAAATTACAAAAAAAAAAAATAATGGAAGCTAACACGAGTTGATCAGCGATCCTCATGTCTGTCAGGCAAAAACGCTAACCACTATGCAACGCTAAAGTTATAGTTTTTAATGATTAAGAACATATATTATTTGTTTCACCTATTGTGAAATAGTAATGTGTGTGGTATAATTATCGGTAACTCATTACATTCAGTTTAAAAGTAATTCAAAGGGTAATGAGATATGAGATCTAAGTAATGCATGTAGTAATGACCAGTCATTACCAAGTTTTTGCTGGGATATAAAGAAATATTAGTAAAATTGATATTACTTTTTCGCGGCTTTCAAAAAAGTTCCCGCAGAAACCTTGTTCAAGTTCAGGGGGGGTTATTATGTAACTCGATTCGAAAAGAAATCGCTTTCGAACAGAATGTTCACATTAAAAATTCAGTAACAGAAAATCGTTTTTAGTGAAGGAAAATGTTGAAAACGTGCAGGCAATGTCTAGTAAAAGTGAAAAGTAAAAAAAAAGTTGGACTTTCCTCACAAGAGTTTTAAAATATCCGAATTCGAACAATATTTTTCGAATCCGCTTACGTAATAACCCCCAGAATATATTATTTTATTTAATCAAACTAAAATCCAAAATTTCACTAAAATTTATAAAGTAGTTACACTCAAACGATGTGTATCGATGATCGATCTTAAGGGTACTTTTAGACATAAGTTCTTAAATGCGGCGGTTTTTCTATACTTTAATATAAAAAAAAAATTATAGAGATACTTCGCGATACGGACATAACAATTTAAGAGAATGACGAATCATGTAAGATAAAAAAAATGATAACCCTAATGTTCATTTATATAATACGCGAGTTCAATGTTAAATATTGGTTGGCAAAATAAATGTAAAGTACTGCCCAAAATTATAGCGCACTTAGAACTATATCACTATTCAGATGTTTGAAACGACTCTTACGAAAATTCATAGAACTGCACAGAGAAAACAGATTCGTGCTTACAACCGAATTTGTTGCCCATCGAATGGTTCGATTGCCGTGACAGAATTTTTCAGTTGTGGCAACTGAAAAGGCTAATTAATATTGTAGCCATAGACTGAAATAAAGAATAATAATTTTATTATTTATTAAGTTATAATTTCTATTTTCAATTTAAAAATGCAGATTTTTTATTTATTTGATATCATTTCAACTTCACTGTTCGGTAATTAGGTGCTCGGAACCACTTTTCGGAAACAATAATATCGTTATCAATGTCTGGGAATAACATTTAAGCTAGAGTTTGCTAAAAACCGAAAAATCTGAAAACCGCGGTTTTGGTTTTTCAAAATTATAAAAACTGGGGTTTCGGTTAATTTTCGGTTTTCTGGTGCAAATAATAGAATTGTTTTAAACTAATTAAATAAGTATAAAAATTAAAGAGTTTAAAACGCACAATATACTTCCCAGCAAAATCTCAGTAATGGCTGCTCATTACTAATATCTAATTAGAATTAGGGTCAAAATTTATCAGTAGTCCATATGCGCTGCATGAAAAACGCACAAAATTTGTGCACCCGCTTAGCCGCTGCATTACAAAAGTATATAAAATAAGTAGTTACCAAAATAAGTAGTTACCAAAATAAGTAGTTACCAAAATAAGTAGTTATTCCTGTGCTTATACTCAGTTAAAAAATAAGTGGTTACTAGTTGTTAAATAATACGATTTACTTATATACTTACTAGTTGTTAAAAAATAAGTAGTTACCAAATTCAGATTATCTTTATAAATAAATAAGTAGTCGCGAGTAAGCTAGGCTGCTTATAAAAACGGCTTCGCCTAACAAAAATAACTAGTACTGAAGCCGAATTATAAGTACCCAGGTGAAAATGTTCATATATGGCCATATATGGCAACATATATGGGTTCGGATCCGAAATTTGAGGGTATATGGCCATATATGGAGATATATGAATGTTCATATAAAATTTTTTTTTTTTTTTTTAATAAAAATATTGCCTTTTTTATTCAAATTAAATGTAAATATTATAATTCTATCCGTACGTTACTGATGAATTTGTACATTTGAATGAAATTGAGAAATTATGAAATTTTTAATGGACATAAACATTTTACTTCAAGTTTAGAAAATATTTTATGACTGATTTTTGATTATTTAATGATTGTTTATACACTAATAGAAAAAAGTGTGTAAAAATTTTAGTTAAAGCTACTAAAAATTAGTTCAAAATGAAAAACTGCTGAATTGTCAGAGTAGTTTTGCTAAATATAAATAAGATAGGAACAGCAAAAATAAAACTGTTTAATATATTTACAAAATTTGAGTTATAATTGAGCTAAATTTCAGTGATTGGAAAATAAAATTAAATTGTACTTAGTAGTAGACAAAAAAACATCACATAAAATTTAAAATTTTCAAAGTTCCTTTTTCGTTTTTTGTTTTTAATGGAAATACAAATCTAGCCTTCTGAAATCGACAGTTCAATATTTTTAGCAAATATTTCTGTTGATTTTATAAACTGCTATTTCCATTGAACAAAATTTAACAAAAAATTTTTTTAGATACAACAGTTTGTTTTAGCCATTTTTAGTTAACTAATATTTTGCAAAATTTTCTGCAGATTTTCTAAATTTAGAAGTTTTATTTTTGCTGTTTTTATTTTACTGCAACATTTTCAATTGTATTTCAAAATTTATCATTTCATTTCAGAAGTTATCAATTGTTTTTCTGATTTATCAATTGTATTTCAGAAATAATCAATTGAATCTCAGTTTACTCAATTGTATTGTAGAAGTTTTGAATTGTTTTTCAGATTTACCAATTGTATTTCAGAAATAATCAATTTATTTCCAGTTTTATAATTGCTTTTCAGAAATTATCAATTGATTTTCATATTTATCAATTGTATATCAGAATCAGAAACTACCAATTGTATTTCAGAAATTATAAATTGTATTTTAGAAACTGAAAATTGTATTTCAGAAATTCGCAATTGCATTTCAGAAATTATCAAATGTATTTTACAAATAATCAATTGTATTTCTAAAACTGGCAACTGTATTTTAGAAATTGCCAATTGTATTTAAGAAATGATCAAATGTATTGTATTTCAATGTTTTTAGAATCCGCTCACGTAATTACCCCCATGATAAAAAAAACTTAAAACATTACCCATATATGGAATAATATATGAATTCATATATGAAGATATATGGAATATATGAACCGATATATGGACCAATAGATGCAGTATATTATCATATATGGATTCATACATTTGAATGTATTTACCCATATATGCTTCCATACATAACATATATGTTCATATATGATCATACATTAAACCATATATGCTCATACATGAAACCATATATGACAATATATGAACATATATGAACATTTTCACCTGGGTAGTAAAAAATTTTAGTTTCATTATATCACCACTTATTTGGTAATGAAAGATTTTGCTGAGTTATTACCTAAAATTCAATTAAATTTATTGAATTTCTCAATCAAATATATGCAATAACGCCATTTCGACGACTTTGCGAGAGAAAAAAAAAAACGCGCAAAACCATGAATTAAATTTTTTTATTCTTTTGTCCGCAACTAAAGCTGTATTTTCAAGAGTATAAATTTAAATTTTAGCAATTTATTTAAAACAATATAAAGAGAAAATTTCATAAATTTCGAAAAAACTACGAAAAGGACTTTTTGAAAAATACAAGGTTAAAATCTGAACTGAATATGTGAAACTCAATATCTCTTAAATCAGTTTAGTTTATGTTATCCGTAATAACGAAAATAAAAAATTCTTTAAAGAAATATTTAATGGAGAAAATGTTAATTACAATTAAATAAAAAATTTTGTAAAATAGTAGCTGAGCCCTTTTTGAAATTCAATATTCCATAATATCCCAGCCGAAATTTTTTGAGCGCTCAGAAATTTTGACTCGTAAAAGACTCAATTTTCGAGTTATAAATAAAGCATATTCAGAGCTTTAAAGAATTAATTCCTTTTTGGAATGAATTCCCAAAAATTTAATTCAATTCTTTAATTCAAGGAATGAAATTCATCAATAAGACATAAGCAGGAATTAATTCCTGTGAATGAATTCAAAGAATTCAAATTTAAAGAATTAATTCACTGATCAAAGCGTAAAGAATTAAAATTAAATAACTCATTCACTAAAGAATTTATTCAACACTATATAATTCAATTTAAAGTCAAGGAATTCATTCAATTCTAGTTAATTCAACTTTTGGCTAAGGAATTCATTCAACTGTGCACTAAATTCAACTTTTGATCAAGGAATTTATTCAATTCTAGTTAATTCAACTTTTGGTCAAGGAATTCATTCAATTCTAGTTAATTCAACTTTTGGTCAAGGAATTCATTCAAGTCCATCTTTTGGTCAAGGAATTCATTCAATTCTAGTTAATTCGACTTTTAGTCAAGGAATTCATTCAATTCTAGTTAATTCAACTTTTAGTCAAGGAATTAAATTTTTTTCGTTTAATTCCCTAGGAATTAAATTTTTTTGTTTAATTACCTAGGAATTGAAAACTTAATTCAGGGAATTAAACGAAAAACATTTAATTCCTTAGGGAATTAAACGAAATAAATTTAATTACTTGACTAAAAGTTGAATTAACTAGAATTGAATGAATTCCTTGACTAAAAGTTGAATTAACTAGAATTGAATGAATTCCTTGACTAAAAGTTGAATTAACTTGAATGAATTCCTTGACCAAAAGTTGAATTAACTAGAATTGAATGAATTCCTTGACTAAAAGTTGAATTAACTTTAATGAATTCCTTGACCAAAAGTTGAATTAACTAGAATTGAATGAATTCCTTGTTGAATGAATTCATAAAATTTTATGAAGGCATTAGAAAAAAATGAATGAATTCCTTTAATATAAATCGAATAAAAAAAAGGAATTCATTCAATTCCTTAAGTTTGGTCAGGGAATTCATTGCCAAAATATAAATTCAGTTCAAAAAAAGGGAATTAGGGAATTAATTCTTCGAAGCTCTGAGCATATTATACTCGTATTTATGAGTGCATTAAACATTTTTTCAGAGTGCTCAAATTTTGGATTTATAAATGAAACATATCATACTCGTATTTATGAGTGCATTCAAAATTTTTTCATTATTGAAAAAGTAGTTATAAATGACTCATTGGCTCATATGAATAAAAAATAGATATTACTAATAGGGGGAAATACAGGGTTTTTTAAGCAATTACTTCACAAATCTAGTCTGCTTGGGAGTAGACTAGAAATTTAATTTTTTCATTTTCGTTTACATATCATGCTATTCTACCAGCCTATTGGTAGATTTGGAGTTAAAAGCCAATACTAAGCCCAAAGTAATTACTTCGAAGTAATTGCTTAGTTTTATTCATATGACCCATTATGGCTCAGAAAATTGTAAATTTTTCAATAATTCTCCTTATTCGGAGTCTTTTATAAGTCACTAAAGTGCGCTTGGAAAGAGGATGCAACAGAAGGTCTTAGGTCTCTTTTATGAATCTTTTCGGATTTTAATTGTATACTCCGATGCAATTTATTAAATTATTTTAATTGGTTAAAGTATTTACGAAAAACCGACTTATTTTTGTCGGTTTTCGGTTTTGAGGCTTGAAAAACCACGATTTCGGTTTCGAATAAAACCGAACAGCAAACTCTAATGTAAGCCCAATGTCAAAAATAAAGTATACCCGGGTGAAATGGTCATATATGATGATATATGACCAAATATATGGGTTCATATATAATTCCATATATGCTCGGATCCGTAATTTGAGGGTATATGACCGTATATGATCATATATGGACATATATGAATTCATATATGCTCATATAACTCTTTCCGCTCATATATGAAAATACGATTTTTTTTTTATTTTTCAACAAAAACTTTAAAGAAATTGATAGTTAAAGTAAATTATTAACAATATCATAAATTTCTTTTAATTCAAGTAGAGTATTTGACAACTTTCCAGCTGTATCTCATAAGTTTTCAATTGTATATCAAAATGTACCAAGTTTTTATAGATTCCATGTCACAAGGGGTCAATTTCCCCCTCCTATGACAACGCCATGTAAAAGTGACCAGTCTATTTCATATAAAGGGGCCAGTTCGGTGACAGTTTGTTAAAATTTCCCATACGGTTATAATAGGATACTCTGGCCATGCCCGTCATATTGGTTGCAAATGCCAGCTATAATAAAAAATTGTAAATTTTAATACAATTGTTGGAAATTAAATTAAGAGATTTGTATTGTTTTAATTTGTTTGCCCCCAACATGTTTTTTCAATGAATGATTTATAAGACTTTATATTTTCTTCTGAAAGGAAATTAATTTAAGATAATATATTTTTTATACAATTATATTAACCCATACATGATTTGATCCGGAAAATGGTGGATCTGGTTAATATAATTTTATATACTTAAATATCTTTTTATATAATCATATAAAAATATATGTTTCACAATACTCGACATGTTATAATTGTATCAAATCATAAATGATTATGTAAAAATCATATCTGATTATATAAAAATCATTTTTACTAGGGTAATGAAGATGTATGGCATATGGTGTCATACATTTCCATATATGAACTTTCATTTCGAATGCATTTACCAATATATGCTCTCATATATGTCAGATATGTTCATATAGCATTCATATATGATCATACATGCAACCGTATATGCCAATATATGAGCATATATGATCATTTTCACTCGCTAAATAAAAATTCAAACCTACAAAAAAATAACAAATTTTTTTTTGTATTCTGATATAAATTCTATTGTTGGTGCCTATTTAAAAAGTTTTTGTTTGTATTTACAAAAGCGGTGTTTTTAATACCTTATACGGCATTTTGGAGGGTAAACATCTGTCATTTATTCTCACTAAGTTAACCCGAGTAAAAAAAATTATATATAATCATATATGGCATATATTACAATATATAATTAGACAAGTCGTTATGTATATCCATATATAATTATATATGACGTCTTTTTCCAAAATTTTTCCTTATTATATGCCATATATAATTTCATCTAATTAGATACCGGCCTTTATAATATTGGATATGATATATATGATTATATATTACATAGCATGGCTGATCTTATTGCATATATAGTTGTATATAGAGCTATATCTTAATATATATGGTGGCATTTTAGCAATATATAATTATATATGGTATCATTTAAACAATATATAACTATATATGGTGCCAGTTAAACTAGATATTATCATATATGGTGGCATTTAAACAATATATGGTTATATATGGTACCTCATGAACAAAATCTTTAATACAGTTGCAGATATGATAATATATGCTACTATATATAGTGCCATATATATTTATATATGGTGTTATTCAAGCAATATATTACCATATATGGTGCCACTGAAACCATATATTATCATATATGGTACCTCATGATCAACATTTTTAATACAGTTCCAGATATGATAATATATGATACTATATATAGTGCCATATATATTTATATATGGTGTTATTTAAGCAATATATTACCATATATGGTGCCACTTACACCATATATTATCATATATGGTGCCATTTCAACAATATATGCTCATATATGGGACCTCATGAACTACATTTTTAATACAGTTCCAGATATGATAATATATGCTACTATATATAGTGCAATAAATATTGATATATGATATCATTTAAACAATATATTACCATATATGGTGACATTTAAACCATATATTATGATATATGGTGCCATTTCAGCAATATATGGTCATATATGGTACCTCATAAACAACATATATGATAATATATGCTACTATATATTGTATAGTACCATATACTTTGATATATCGTATCATTTAAACAACATACCATGTATGGTACCATTTAAACAATATATTTTCATATATGGTACCATTTAAACAATGTATTGCCATATATGATAACTCGTCAGCAACTACAATATTAACTGTATTTCAGAAGCTATTGTATTTCAGAAATTATAATTGTATTTCAGAAATTATCGAATGTCCCAGCAAAACTTTCTATTACCTGGTAATAAGGTTTGTAAGAAGAAATTAAGGTATGTAACCTCTTACTTTGCTATTCCAACAGCTATTATTTTAACAAGGGCATGTCATTGGAGGTATGTACTTTCCAAAAGAGGGCTAGGTAACAACATAAGAACATGTTACTTTAATGTTACATGTTAGGAGTTACGTAACCACTTACATAACCGATACTGAGCACAATACTACTTATATAACAGCTTAAAGTAAGGCCAAAAAAATGTGTTACATACAGGTCTGAAAAAACACATTAAAATTATGCGCTTATTTACTGTATAAAAATATATACTTACTTCTTACAAAAAAAATTAAAATAAGACGTTATCGTGTTGGTTTTTTATAAATGCTAAAACGAAGCATATTCATATTTAATTAATATTTACTCAGATTAATATAAAAATAACAAAAAACATAAAAGATATTTCAGTCAATATGTAAAAAACATATAAACTATTTGTATCGAATATTTTAAATAGAAAATAACACTCATGTATCGCATTACAAATAACTCCTTATTTTGAGGTATTTGAATATACCATCGGTAATAAGTGGCTATTTCTATTAAGTGATCACGTATCACATTAAAAGTAATTCCTTATTTTACGGTTTTAAAATATCCCATCTGTAATAAGTCGCTGCTATTATTTAGAACTCATGTTGTGTATTACAAGTAACTCTTTTCTTTGAGGTGTTTAAATATATCATTGGTAATAAGTTGCTATTACTACCCAGTAGTTATGCAGCACATTATACGTAAGACATTACATTTTAGTTATGAAGTAATGCAATGCTAAGGGGTATGGTATTACCATGTAATGTGTTCTGTAATACCAACATATTACCAAGGTTTTGCTGGGGTATTTCAGAAACTATTAATTGCATTTCAGGAATAATCAAATCTATTGCAGAATTTGTTAATTGTATTTCATAGTTAATAGAGAAAAATTTTTGAAATATATTTCATAATTTCTGAAATACAATTGATAATTTCTGAAATACAGTGTGATAATTTCTGAAATACAGTTGTGAATTTCTGAAATACAATTAATAATTTCTGAAATACAATTGATAAAACTGAAATTCAATTGACTAGTTCTGAAAAACAATTCATAAATCTGGAAAATAATTGATAAGTTCTGAAATACAATTGATTATTTCTGAAACACAATTGATAAATCTTAAAAACAATTGATACAATTGGAAATGGAGTAGAGCGTCAAAAAGATGAAAATAAAATTGTTTTCCCAAGTAAAAAAAAATGATATGGAGCCATATTAAAACCTTTGAGGAAAAAATATCTAACATATGACTATATAAAAGTATATCTGCTTGAATTTAAAAGCATATGTGGCCATATGTAACTATAAGTTACTATATGCAATTACATAAAATAAAATATGATTATATCAAAACTTTTTTACTCGGGTTATTAAAAAAATTCAATTTAATAAAAAAAAAAAATATAATTTTATAAAAAGAAATTCATATTGCAAAAAAAATAAAATTTTATCCGAAAAATGGTGGATCGTACTGCAGTAATTTAAATCCACCTTGGATATAATATGATCAAATACGATCCGAAAAGCGAGTTTATCTAATTATATAAAATTGGATGTGACATAATGATAATCAAGAAGTAATTTCAATAGAATGGACAATTTAATGCAATCTGAGCGATATCTGAATGAATTATTTTTGTCTAATGGTATCAAATAAAATGTAAATTTTTGTACTAAATCTAATTTTATATAATTAGATTAACCCATTTTTTCGATCTGCCATTTTTCGGATCAAATTATATCTAAGTTTATCCCCAAATATATTGCCGGATCTAATTCGATCTGCCATTTTTCGGATCAAATTAGATCTAAGTTTATCCCCAAATATATTGCTGGATCTAATTCGATCTGCCACTTTTTCGGATCAAATTAGATCTAAGTTTATCCACAAATATATTGCTGGATCTAATTCGATCTGCCAAAATTGAGATCAAATTAGATTTAAGTTTATCCACAAATATATAGCTGGATGTAATTCGATCCGCCATTTTTCGGATCAAATTAGATCTAAGTTTATCCGCAAATATATAGCTGGATCCTCCATTTTTCGGATCAAATTAGATCTAGGTTTATCCCCAAATATATCATTGGACCTCTCAATTTAGAGATATAACTTGATCTTAGTTTATCCCCATATATACAATGGGATCTAATACGATATGATTGGATACATCCAATTTTGAGATCTAATTGGATCAGCTAGATATTACAGCAGATCTTAAACAATATCAAATTGGATACAATTAGATATTGCGCGAGATCATTTTTTTTTACTTGGGAAGTTATACGCCAAATATTTTAGCCATACGTGTATCGAATTAGATTTTATCACCTGAACAGATTTCGTAGAAGGGCCGACTTGCCGTTTTTTAGGATCTATCCATATTTTAAAAACATTACGGTCTAATGACATCAAAAACAAAAATTGTTTACAAACGCGTAATTTTTCACCATTAGCAGCTGGAAAATAGCATTCATACCCAGCAAAAATATTAAGGAGTACTTCAAAAAGAATGACTATTTTATCTACATCCAATAAAATAATACACAAAAATAAAATAAAACAAATACAACAACACATAGCGACATGACGCACAAGCATAGTTTTCTACTGAAAAATTGTTAAATTTACAGCAGTATCGAATCTTTCCTATGATTTAATGCATTGATGGAAACGCCAAATTTGAACTACTTTTATTTTTGAGTTGTGTTTTTTCTGGAGCTGTTAGTAGTTCAAAATTTTGCATTTCCATCAATGAATTAAACACGTGAGTGTCATAGGAAAGATCCGATACTGCTGTAAATTTAACAAATTTTCAGTAGAAAACTATGCTTGTGCGTCATGTCGCTATGTGTTGTTGTATTTGTTTTATTTTATTTTTGCATTATCTTATTTTGAATGTAGAGAAAAAAGTCATGCATTAAAAAGTGGATGTTCTCTTTTTGCAGGGTAGCGATATTCCTTTTTTAATATTTTGTGGGTGGTCGTCGACGGCCACCATTTTTTTTATAACAAAAAAAATATTAATTGTAAGTATAAATGATTTTTTTGTTTGCTTAAAACTTAGAACTGTTATGTTTCGGCGGTGTTTGCTCAAATTAAGGCATAGTAACAGATTTTAAGTGAACAAAGCAGTCGTGGAAACTTCTGTTAACGACTTCTTATTAAATAAACCAAAAATTATTATATGGGTGATATAAAAAAATGTGATAAAAACCATGTATCCAGCTAATTTCTAATGCATGGATTGCATTTGACTTGTATATTTCGATATGTATCAACGCACTGTCATCAGTGTTGCCAGTTTTGACGATTTATCGTCATTTTGACGATTTTTACCATCTAAAATAGCCAAATGACGATTTGACGATTTTTTCCTTCAAAATGACGATTTTTTTTAATATGAAATATAGCGAAAAATGTGCAAAAATACGATACTTTTCCACCCATGTGAAAATCTAAATATATATGAACATACATGATCATACATTGACTAGTATATGACCATGCATAGGCATACATGATCATATACGTCAATGCATTGTACAATGTATGACCATACATTATCTCATATATTTCCATTAATCTTCGGATCCGAAATTTGAGGGTATATGGAGGTATATGGCCATATATGATCATATATGAGCATACATGAATCATATATGAACATGTACGATCATATACCCTCAAATTTTGGATCCGAAGATATATGGAAATATATGAGATAATGTATGGTCATACATTGAACTATGCATGGACGTATATGATCATGCATGCCCATTAGGGCGGGTCGATTTAATAATCGCCCATGCCTCAGTGAAAATCGTATTCTAGGGATCAAAATAAGAAACTTTGCCGAAGGAACCATACCTCTAAAACGAATTCTACTACCCCCAACTGTTGACTTTTGTCCCGTAGGGTCAAGTTTTGAAAAATCCCACTTTGACCCATTTAGAGTGCCCCAATCGAGTCCAAATGTATGACCGACCCCCACTAACTTTGGAGGGCCGATCCACCCATGCCAGTGGCACACCCCCTGGAACTCCCCTGGGGGGTTCCCCATACAAACATTTTAAAAAATCACCATTTTTGTAACTTTATTTTATTATTTTTTATTTATTTTATTTATTTTTATTATTTTATTTATTTTTTCTCTTTAGAAATTTATTTAGTCAGAACATATGTAAATGAAAAAATTAATTTAACTTAGTAATAGAAAAGAAAAAATGCCCAGACTTGAAAGCAAAAAAGACTTCAAACAGTAATTTTTTTTATTTTCTTTTCTATTACTAAGTTAAATTAATTTTTTCATTTACATATGTTCTGACTAAATAAATTTCTAAAGAGAAAAAATAAATAAAATAATAAAAATAAATAAAATAAATAAAAAATAATAAAATAAAGTGCCAAAAATGGTGATTTTTTAAAATGTTTGTATGGGGAACCCCCCAGGGGAGTTCCAGGGGGTGTACCACTGGCATGGGTGGATCGGCCCTCCAAAGTTAGTGGGGGTCGGTCATACATTTGGACTCGATTGGGGCACTCTAAATGGGTCAAAGTGGGATTTTTCAAAACTTGACCCTACGGGACAAAAGTCAACAGTTGGGGGTAGTAGAATTCGTTTTAGAGGTATGGTTCCTTCGGCAAAGTTTCTTATTTTGATCCCTAGAATACGATTTTCCCTGAGCCATGGGCGATTTTTTTGCCTCCCCACAAATCGACCCAGCCTAATGCCCATGCATGATCATATACTAGTCCATGTATGTTCATGTACGTTCATATATGTTTCGATTTTTACAGGGGCAATCTGTAATTCTAAATCTCAATTTTTTAGTTTTTAGAATTATGCAGAATTGCAAGCAAATTAATGTGGGAACAAATTAAAAACCGCTGCAAAATCAGATAATTTGTATTCAGCAAATCTATACGACCCGGTGAAAAATGCTCATATACGCTCAAACATGTTCATATATGGTTTATGTATGGACACATATGAACAAATATGGATTTTTTATGAACATATATGGATTTTATATGAACATATATGGAAGTATATGTGATTCCATATATGGAAAAAATTTCATATACAGACATATATGAAAGCATCTGTTATTTCATATATGGAAATGGCACTTATATATGGACAAATATGAAAGTATATGTTATTCAATTTATGCAAAAGGGACTTGTATATGAACATATTTTGAAGAATACATTTTTCCATATATGTAAAAGGAACTCATATTTGGATAAATATGGAATTATATTTAATGCCATGAATAAAAAAAGGAACATATGTAGCGCCTAATTTGAATGTCATACATAAATTTATATCTATCGTACAACCTTATAATAAAGGACAGCAACGTTCGCATGTATTCGCATATATTTAATAAATGTATATGTTCATATATGTCCATATATGAACATATACTTAGGTGTTACCTCATTTTTCGGATCCATACATATATGGTTGAACCATAAATGTTCATATATGGACATTTTTCACCGGGGAGTTTTGAAAAATATTTTAGAATTTTAGTTAAGAAGTGTTCATATTGAAATTCTAATTAAAATTATATCTTAAAAAAATGTAAAAATCCGTTCAAGTTAGGGATGCCAAACGGGAAATCCCGAATCCCGAAATCCCGGGATTTTCGGGATTGGCAAAATCCCGAATCCCGGGATTTTTGAGAAATTCTTATCTTTTAATATTAATATAAACGCAAATAAACAAAGTGGCAATTTTAGATTACCTACATTTTTTCTTGAATTTTCTCATATTTACAAGAAATTGATGCCAAGATATTAGTAAAATTATAAATTAAGTAGATTATTCTAGTAAACTATGCAGACTTTGCAGAAAAATTTGAAATTTTGGTAAACAATATTAAGTTTTTGAGTAATTCATGCGAAAAATCAAGTTGGTTTGTTATTTTACCGATTTATTCTTCCAAGCGAAATTCGATTTCTGAAACCTAAATTTGGCTGAGACTGTAAGTTTGAATTCTTCCATGAAAACATTTGATAACGATAACCAAATAACTTTGTTGCTGTAATTACACGATTTAGTGGGCAAGGTTATCGCAACGAATCTGTTTTAAGATCGGCTTACAAAATACTGGGCTCAAGTGTACTTAACGGCAGGCTTTCATATATTATCCCAGCCAAAAAAAATAAGCGCCGGAAAGGTACCGGAGAAACAAAATTTTTAACTTTGGCAAAACGCTGCCAAAACCAATAAATAGGTGGTTTGGAATTAGATTTTCCAAAATAAAATTTAAAAAAAGTTCATATGTTTCTTTTTTTGGGCCTGCCGTGATGTTTTGTAAAACAACCCAGCAAAATCTTTCATTACCAAATAAGTGGTTGTATAATAGATTTTCATAGCTCCGCACAACTTATTTTTTGGCGTCTAAACTCATTATTTTTGTTTGGCGTGGTCGTTTTTATAAGTAGTCACGCTTACCCGCTCGCTTACGAAAAAATGAGAAATAAGTAGTTATGAGATTTTGAATAATAAGTGGTTACACACATGCTTACAAAAAGTTGAATTATAAGTGGTTATCCGATTGCTTACTTGATTCTTAAAAATAAGGAGTTAAGCAAATACTATTAGCTTAAGGAACAACTTTCAGAAAAATTTAAATTTCTCTAGTGTGTAATTTTGGACTCGTCATAAAAATTTAAACATAAAACATATTTACATATAATAAATAAAAATTGTATAAAATTTAACTGCATAAAAAGTACTTATTTAAACTATTACGAGTAAGTCATTATTTTATATTTAGAAACAATGAATACAATAGGCCGTTATTAGGAATTCATTATTTTATATTATAAAATAATGCAAAATGTAATTATATATCATTTTTGGTAATGCAGATAGTAATGAGGTGTCATTACCAATATTTTGCTGGGAAATACTGGCAAAACGATTTTTGCAAACGCTGGCGAAGCGTCCAAAATGAGTGTTCTGCCAGTCATTTATTTTTAACATCGCGATTACCCAGTGGTATGCAGGTACTTGATTTTTTGTACCACTGTCAATTTCTGACTGGGATGTTTCAATATTCAATAAAATGTACCACATTATTAATTTACAACTATTAAATAATTATAAAGCGCTTTATTCTATAAAAAAATTAGTTACATAACATAAAAATTTTTAAAAATAAAGGAAAATTTAAATCCCGAAATCCCGAAAAATCCCGGGATCCCGAAAAATCCCGTAGTCCCGAAAAATCCCGGGATCGGGATTTTCAAAATCCCGAATCCCGGGATTTTCAAATATCAATCCCGATTGGCATCCCTAGTTCAAGTACATCACAATTTTTTATTTATTGCGAAACTGCCAATTTTTCTTTAAGATACGTATTTTGAAATGTACAAAACTTACAGGAAAAATAATAAAAATATGATAATTTTTGTGTAAAACTTCTGACCGAAAACTGTAACGAATCTCAATTTTTTGCAAGAATGTCTATGAAATACATAATAAATATTTTAAAATCTGAAATTTTTGTTGGTATTTCTTTTTGTTTATTTAAAGCAACTACTTCAGGAAATGATAAATTTCGATGACGTTTATAAACATTTTAGTAAATATGTTAAATGGAACAAGCACGAATTGATTAAAAAAGGATAATTTTTAAAATGCTTATTAAGTTTTTAGGGTCCTTATAACACAAATAGTGTTATTTTGACGATTTTGAACTATTTTTTGACGATTTTGACGATATTTTCCAGAATTTTTGACGATTTTATGCCTAAGAAACCTGGCAACACTGACTGTCACATGTTTTACAAAATTTATAACAATCCCACCGATTTTTGGTTAATACATAAAATTTGTGACTAATTTTATAGGCCAAATGTAAACTCCGTCACCAGTAACTCATAAGGTTTTTCAACTTTAAAAGCTTGTATTTTAATTACCAATAAAGCTAAACACTAACTGTAAGAGTTTTTATGACGAGGAAAAGTAATGCTTTTAACAAAAATTAATACATTTTACAAACTTTTTCATATATCTATGCTAACACGACTTCAACTGTGTAACGATTTCTTGTCATTGTTTTTGATAAAAATGCATACACCAGAATTTTGCAGTTATCTATTAATTATATTGCGAAAAATATAATTTTATTTATACTCAAATGATCGTTAGACCGTAAATTCCATTCCTAATTTTTACCACCAAACTATTTAACGAGTAAGAAAAACAATGGCATATTTGGATTCACCTTGTATGCATCATACGATTTTGTTTCGGAAAGAAAATTCTCACAAAGCGTTTCTGAAAGACCACGAAAAAAGTAACCAAATGTAAACTCCGTTACTGTAAACCATACTTGGGACAAGTTAACTGAATGGCCCAATTAATTGATGATTTCATTGGCATTACAATTGACCAATGTCAATGAAATTTTTTGGCATTACAATTGATCAATGCCAATGAAATTTTTGTGATATTGGCATTGTTCAATTCCTAAATGCCCAATTATAATTGATGAAAAAATCATTTGTTTTCATGTTTCGATTAAGAAAACATAAAATAAAAATTAGCGTATTTCTTATCTTATATTTGCTATTTCACCAAGTTTACATTACTAGAGGTTGATCCATATAGACTAACCAGTGTTAAAAGAAGAGTGAACAGCAGTATACTTGATAAAACTTGATAAAATAGCGAATATTTATATTGTTTATAGCTCTGAAATTTAACATTCTTGTCTTAATTTCCTTTTTATTAAAACAATTTTCTTTGTATACAATGGTTTTTTCTTCAATTATATGTACATTTCATTACCATTGTTTTAATCAATGCCAATGGAAAAAAAATTCATTGGCATTGTATGGTAATGAAATTTTTTGGCATTGGCATTGAGATCAAGTAATGCCAAATAAATTTCAATGCCAATGAAAAATTCGCAAGTATGCTGTAAACTCCGTAACTAAAATTGTTTCATGAATTTATTAATTAAATTTTAGGCCCAAAAGTATGCAGGAAAAAATGTCTAATATTCAATAGGGTTTCCAAATTTATAACGACGAAATATGATTTGTGTGAGCCATTTTTATGTTAAAGAGTTAGTTAGCGTGACTAAACATAAATTTCGGTTGACATTACAATTTCATATCAGTTTCTTTAATGAAGTAGTTTAGATGAAGATTTTTAATAAAATATGACTATAGTACTACGGAGCAAAGACTTCTTGACCATAATAAATAACCATATTTTAAGACGGATACATAACAAATTTAGGATTTCAAAATATTATACTACTCAGCAAAAATCTACTGTTCTGCACAGCCTTCTACTCAAACTGTTTAAAGTATTTTGGTCTCCTTAGCCCGAATATAAAGTAAAAATATTTCCAGTTAAGTGTTGTTTTTTCAAACTCGTCGTATAGACCAAATACAATTAAAATTGTAATTAATATGTATTTTTATTAATTCTAATTTAGTAGGTTTGAGGTTAATCAGAAGAATAAACATTTTCTTCAAAAGTTATAAACACATTAAATTTGCAAATCAGACTAGATCCAGTTTCTGCCTTTTTTATGGACAGGCTTCATCAGTGATTTTCCATTAAATTGTATTGTTTATTTTTTTTTTTTTTTAATTTTATTTTATCGGGATATACATTAATTGCATCAAAGGAATTAAATATGCTAAAAATCCCAAACGTATTTAACAAATTGTGAAAAAAATTAGCATATTTAATTCCTTTGATGCAATTAATGTATATCCCGATAAAATAAAATTAAAAAAACTAATATGCAAGTGCTTGTGCAAATTTAAATGTTACTGACACTTTAGAAAACTTTGTTCTCTATTGTTGTTTCTACATGAATGGATGTCACTACATTGCTAGATCTGTCAAAACAACAGAGTAGTATATTGGAAGATGACAAAGCAAATTGTGGAAAATTTTCTGTTGTTGTTTTTGTTTTTTCTTTGATATTTTAAATGTTTAATAACGCTCCTAGACGAGAACAAAAAATTCTCATTGAGTTTGTAATTTAACTTAACAAATATTTCCAGAAATTCTAAAAACGTCGTCCCCTGACGATTTCCTTAGGCAAGAATGAAATCCGGATAGGGACATGCCTGCAGCGGATTATTTTTCACAATTTGTTAAATACGTTTGGGATTTTTAGCATATTTAATTCCTTTGATGTATTGTTTATATTTTTATTGTCAGATTGTCTCTATATGAATACAAACTATATGAATACAAACATTCTACTTTAGATTTCCAGTTTATTTTCTTATTTCCTCCGTGTCACCTTTTACATTGAATAGCCTTCGAGTTGTATGTATATCTTTTTTTATGTTCTCCAAGAGAAAATACTAGTGTTTCCAATTCGGTTAACGATTAACCGATTCCTCGATTAATCGCCTCTATTTCGGTTAATGTCGAAACAAATAATTTAAAACTCAAATAATTATTCTACCCGAATAATCGATTAAAATAGGTCGGTTAACCGGTTACATTTTTAATATGGAATTTTTTCTTTATTTTTTTTCCACACTTTCGTCATTTTCTTAGCCTTGGTTAAAACATTGCAAGAAAAGCTTAGAAAACCAAAAACGAACTAAAATACCATCAAATACTTTAAAAATCGAACGAAGAGGTCCTTAAGCTTTTAGATACCTTTTTTTGGAGGAACTCCAAGCAAGTCGACATGGCATTTCTGTCTTAATTCTTTTAAAAATTAAAGCCAATGTAAATTATATTTTCACGTCCTTTAAGGCAAGGTTGCACTTACCACTAGTCCGATTTTGCTCAAATTTAAAAAAATTTAAAAATTACAATTCCTTTAATCTGTTCATATAACGTTTTTCTATATACTCAACAGTTTTGCCGGTAAAAATAAATGTATGAAGAAAAAAATATTTTTTGCCTAAAATATTAAAAAAAAGTAATAAACAAAAGGTTATTTATTTTTATGGTAGCGGTAACAAACATTTATTTCTACCGGCAAAACTGTTGAGTATATAGAAAAACGTTATATGAACAGATTAAAGGAATTGTAATTTTTAATTTTTTAAAATTGTTTGAGCAAAATCGGACTAGTGGTTCTCGAGTTATGTCAAAAAAAAGATATATCTCGATTCCTAGGGGTGACCCAGCGAAACGCCGGGACACGTATAACTTGTTTTTGACCGATATAACATTTCCCGTTGGTTTCATCCCATCCCGATTTTGACTGTCGCATAGTGTAATTAATAACTTATTGAGTCGATCCGAGGTACTCAAACACTAAAATACTGCTAGTAAGTGCGCTATAATTTTGAGCAGTTCTTTATGGTATACCACTTACAAACACATTTGCGCAAGTTGAGTGTAAAGTAGGTAACCTTATATGTACATACTTGTTGCACCTGACATCTATTAAAAATTATTCATTAAATTTGATCTTTAAAAATTTTTGGTATTGCGCTGCCACTTAAATTTAAAAAATTACACAGATATTGAAGTAATGTTTCTCATGCAGACAGTGTTACCAAATTGTAAAAAACCATACATACAAACAAATACATACTAAGGTGTGTCTACACTGTAATATTGTGTCGTAAAAATATTCTACCATTCTACATGATTTGTTGACAGATCTTCTACACTCATAAAAAAAGCCCGTATAATTAGTTCAAAATTTTGCTAAAATAACAGGAAATAGTACCTGTATTTGCGCCAGCAGAATTTTCAATGAAGTTGAGAATTATCGTTTGCTAAATTTAGGTAAGCTAAATTTTGCATACTGCTAAATACACAGACAATTTTAGTTAAATTAGCTAAGAAATTTGAGTTAAAATCAGCCGAAAATTTACCTGATTTAACTAAAGATTTCTGCTAAAATGTCCGGGTGAAAATCAGGGTTTTTTGATTCCCCGAATCTGTCCCGCGACAGACCCATAATTATTATTGGGAGTATAGGTGGCTGATAAGAATTAATAAGTACAGAGTAACGAATTTTTGTCCATTTTGCTCTATCTCGCTTAGGTTCCGAGATATAAGCCATTTTATGATTATACAGTAAAAAATATGAAAATATAGCGCCATCTCTATGTGATATTGATAGCACAGACACAAATATTTTGGTTTAAATTGGCTGAAAAATTTTTAAAATTAAGAAACACAAATTACTAAAAATTAGTATGCAAAGTTAGTTTAAATACGTATGAAAATAATTGTTATGCTGAATTGGATTTACAAAAAATATTAGTTCAATCCTAAATTTTAAGACAAAATAGCAGAAAAAATAATTCTAATGAATCAGAAGGCGTTTAACAGACTTTTGTACTAACTTTTTTATATGAGTGTACTATTATAGTGTAGAAAGTCTTTTAGTAAAAAAAAATACTCATGGTAATAGATATTTTATGATTTCTTAAGTTAGAGGAAACGGCAAACGTGCCATTGTTGTCAAATATTAAGATTTTTCAAGTTTAAGCCATACAATATTTTCAAAATGATGGTCTTTCATAACTACTTCAAGTTTTTACCACTCAAATTTCCTGCCAGCAAGTGGTTGCCCTGAAAGCACTGAAAACCCTCTAAATCTGGCTACACTTTCGGTGGGTCTCTGGCTACACTTTCTGCAGGTTTAACTTAACTAAAAACAAAATAAAATGTCAAAAAAATGTACACAAAACAACAACAAATTTTTGGGTTAACTATTAACCTAAGTTTAAACCAGCAGTATGAGACCCACCGTTTATGCATATAAAATTCAGTATTACCACCAATAAAAAATACACAGCTGTAGGTCAAAAATTATCCAAAACCGTATGAAATTACAGTTTTATCAAAAAAAATTAATGTATGTATATGTGGCCATTGGACCCTCCTGCGCCCAGTGGGGCAGAACCGAAATAATTCAGCCGCTTCTTACCTTCTGGTTTGATTGCACAAAATTATAAAAAAACTACACAAAAATCTCATTATTCAAAAATTATCCAAGGAATGTGTAAACAGTCTCGTTTCTGAATAATTATTCAAAAAGTGGAAACACTGATAAAATTTAACATAGAAAAATGCTCGCCCTTTCCGAATTCACCTCTCTTAAAACTAACAATTGTAAAGCTGCAAAATCATTAAGAAAAATCTTATATGCGTTAAATTTTTATAGTATGAATTTATTATAAAGCAACTACGTGTGCTTTATTTAAAAATCGGTAATTATCGTCAATTCTAGTTAGTGAACTCGTTCGTTCAAATCGCTCTTTTCTGTTTTGAGCTGTAACTGAACTGCGTATCGTCAACTAATTTGTTCTTTTCAGAGCTTTTTTACGCACTATTCGCCATTTACATGTAGTTGTCCACACGTACGTTACCGCGGGTACGCGCGAGAGGCATAGCATAAAAAAGGTTGGGAACACCATACATTAGTCAATTCAGTTCTTTTAACAAAATCAACGTCAATTGTAATGGAAATAATTCATATTCTATCAATATAATTTAGAAGTTGTTGTCAATATTTAACAACACGAAATCTATTCGTTTTCACCTTTTATACATTCTCGTTGCTATTTAAAAATTTTTGTACGAATTAGAAAACAAATTAAGCATGCCAAACACGTCTAATTAGTATTGACGTTTTTTCCTATCTTTTTGAGGTGACAGGAAAAAATTATTTCAAAACAAGCATTTCATATTCAAATATGAGTTTGAATCAGGGTTGGCAGGCAATAGCGCTTAAATACCGTTATCGATTCAAACCGAAATACCGTTTTATCCTAAAAATACCGTTACCGAAATAGCTTAAATACCAAGGTTGGTTACCCGTTATAACACCGTTATCGCTCAAATACCGTTACCAATACCTCTAAAATTATCGTTACCGATACCGTTATTTTTAATGGCAGTTACCGGTATTTTATCGGTATTTATTAATTTATATAAAAATGCAAATTTTTTTACTTTTTTTTGTAAAAATCTTCAGTTTTTTTTTCTACAAAAAAATGTATCGATAATAATTTTAGTTATTAAAACTACCAGCATTGAATTTAAAGCTTATAATCTGTATTTTTAACACGTAAAATTAAATATATGTTAAGTTTTTACTTGTTTTTATATGTTTTTAACATAATTTATAATACCGGTACGTACCGGTATTGCTGTATTGCTATTTCGATAACGGTATACCGTTACCTTTACCGGAACAAATGAAATTCAATGCCGTTACCGTTACCGTTACCCTTACCGTTATTCGTTTCGTTAACAACAACCTTGTTAAATACTGTTATCCTTAAAACACCGATACCGAAATAAATGAAATATATTGTACACCCAGAAAACAGATTCGGTGCTGACAACCCCATTTGTTGACAATCGAATGGTTCAGTTGCATCAAATGAATTTTTCGGTTGTGGCTACCGAATTATTCTTGATACAACTGAAATTCTGTTGCCATAGTCAAATTAGTCCTGTCTCAATTGGTTTTCTGTTGCCACAACTGAAAAATTCGGCTACCACAACCGAACCATGCGATTGGCTACAAATGCGGTTATCAGAACTGAATCTTTTTTTTTTTGGGTGCAGATACCCTTAAAATACCGTTTCCGAAATAAATGAAATACCGTCATCACTAGAATACCGTTGCCGTTATTTTTAATTTTCTACATTTGTTGATTGCATGTGTACTCGTACTCGTTTGTTTTTTGTAAAAAAAAGAATTGCGTTAAGCATCGAAATAACAGACTAACCTTTAAAATACCGATACCGGAATTACTGCAATACCGTTACCCTTAAAATACCATTACCGAAATAATCTAAAATAGCGTTTACCGATAACCGCATCGTTTCGGTTACCATCCATGGTTTGAATTTAAAGAATCATAACTGGGGTGATATAAAATCAGCAAAGTCAACTTTTTTTAGTAAACGCTAGACAAGTAGAAATTCAACATAAATTGGATTCATAAATATTAATTATTTCGAGATGAATTTGTTAGGACAGCTGTGTTCGGGCTAGAGCTAAGCTTTGTTATTTTTTTGTAAAGCTGATTATGTTTACTATTTTTGTTTATACCTGCCTATTTTTAAGTCAAGATCTCAACTGAGGCAATTTCAATTTCACATGAAAAAACTGTTACACTCCATATAAAAAACTGTTGAAGGAATTCACAATTTAAATGCTAACGTTAGCACGTTGTAAAATAGCATGATTTTTTAAGTTTAATTCATAGAAAGTTGTCAAATTTACAATAAATGCTAATTTACTACTTAAAATAGCATGCACTGTGAATACCCTCAAGGAGATTCAAAAGAAATTATGTTCAATATGTTTTAACGCAAATTTAATGTACTAGACTACTTTGTTTTGTTGTGATTATGTAGATCTTATTACAATAAATAAAAAAAATTTTGATTTTCGTTGTAATAACATATGAAATAGATAAGTAAAACTGTTTGAGTTTACTTCTCCTAATGATTTTCTTTGAAAGTTAACATATACATTAGAGCGACTCACCTTATATGGACAGAAAAAAGTAAAAAAAGTGACCCCCCCCCCCCCAAATAAACCTTGGTTTGTTTTATGATGATTCCCAAAATATTTCGGGTCTAGCAATGAAATCTCACGAGTTAAGTTAACATATACATTAGAGCGACTCACCTTATATGGACAGAAAAAAGTAAAAAAAAGTGACAAAGCAAATTGTGGTAAATTCTTTTTTGTTGTTTTTGTTTTTTCTTTGATATTTTGAATGTTTAATAACGCTCCTAGACGAGAACAAGAAATTCTCATTGAGATTGTAATTTAACTTAACAAATATTTCCAGAAGTTCTAAAAACATCGTCCCCTGACGAGTTCCTTAGGTAAGAATGAAATCCGGATAGGGACATGCCTCCAACAGATTATTTTTCACAACTTGTAAAATTCATTTGGGATTTTAGCATATTTAATTCCTTTATGGGTATTTTTTTAGTTTCCCGACTAAAAAAGATATTATATAATCATATATCACCATATATAAACCCATATATACGTCCATATCTAATTTGATCCGAATATTGGAATATATAATTATATCAAGCGAGATAAGCATGTTATCTAACCTGATACAATTTGATCTGAAAAATGGGTCTATCTAACTTCATCAAATTATATATTAATACATATAATTTGATGAAGATTTTCAAATAAAATTTTAGTAAATATTGTTGAGATCACTTATTTTCATTCATATTAAATACTAATGCTTAATGTTTAGAAAAATTTTTGTTAATAAACTTGGAAATAGCTGACAAAATAAAACATTACAAAAATTTGTCGGAACAACTGTCTTATAAAACAAGGTTGGTTACCGAAACGAATAACGGTAAGGGTAACGGTAACGGTATCAGATTTCGTTTGTTTAGGTAACGGTAAAGGTAACGGTATTTAAGACTGTTTCGGTAACGGTATACCGTTATCGAAACAGCAATACCGATACGTACCGGTATTAAAAATTATGTTAAAAACATATAAAAACAAGTAAAAACATGGCATATTTTTAATTTTAAGTACTGAGAATACAGATTTTAAGCTATAAATTCAATACTGGTAGTTTTAATAAGTAAAATTATTATCTATAAATTTTTTGTAAAAAAAAACACTCAAGATTATAAAATAAAAAATAAAAAAATTGTAATTTTTATATAAAATAATAAATACCGGTAAAATACCGGTAACTACCCATAAAAATAACGGTATCGGTAACGATAACGGTATTTATAAATTTTTTTAGAGGTATCGATAACGGTAACGGTATTCAATTTGAAACGGTATTTTAGCGATAACGGTATTATAACGATAACGGTAACCAACCTTGTTATAAAATAAAAAAAATAACTTTCAAAATTAATTTTTTTTTCACGGAAAAAATAACTGAACTTAAACCATATTTATTTCAACATATGTTTTTCTAATTTTTATTTTTAAATTTAAAAATTGCAATTAAACTTTATAAAATTTTGTATAATTAGATATCATGTCAGATATAATTATATATAAAATTAATACAATTTTCTATTAACTTTGTTATATATTTTGATATAATATGGTTTATAAAAGCTTATATGCCATTATATATAATTATTAGGGCAAGGAATTTCATGCAAATGCATGTTTTTTGTCGATAGTCCAAAACTAATATGGACTAAATATTTATCCGAATCATCAAATTTAGAACAAAATGGCATCGATTTGTAGTTGCATATTTTTGCATATTTTGTCATAAACGCATGTTTTGCATATTTTGACTTTAAATGCATATTTGGTGCCTTTTTAATGCATATTATGTGCTTTTTAATGCATATTTGTGGATATTTTTAATTTTTAGGATCATTTTTAGGAGCATTTTTTATTTTGTAAAAAAATATAAAAATTCAAATTTTTATATTTTGATTCAATCAAAATAAACATTCTTAAAAACCTTATTGACCTATGGAAAATCTTCGAGTTCTGTGTCTGTTTGCAAAATAACTAACTTTATTATATTTTTAAGTTTTAAATTTCATTATTTTTGCAAAAATAATAGTTTTTAGTGCATATTTTTTATATTTTTAATGCATATTTTTCTTTTTTAGCCGCATATTTTAGGCGCATATTTTCCATTTTTAAGTGCATGAAATTCCTTGCCCTAATAATTATGTATGAACTATATTTGCAGATCTCTTAATATATGGCTGGAGACCAAATCGCATATGATTATATATAACGTTATATCAAACATATTTATAAAACCAAAGTGTTAATATAAATGTATATGGTTATATAAAGCCACGCATATAAACATTTAAAGTTATATCAAATCATATAAGATTATATAAAAACTTTTTTAGTCGGGTTTTGTAAGAATTTTGCTTTTTAGCTGAAGACAACATACTCAATATGGGTATCATATAGGGTTGCCAGACGGCCTGGAATTGCCTGGATATTCCATTTATTTTGGTTCTTCTCCAGTTACCAGCTAAAATACAATTTGTCTAGTTAAAAAACATTTCTTTAATTTTGAAAAATAATTACTTTATTAATTATATTTTTTTATTAATGAATTGCCTTAAAAAGTTAAAAGATGAGTTTTAGGGAAGCAAAGTTGAAACTATTTTTAAAAAATTTCCTATCTCGAAACAAAAACTTTCAAATTAGAAGCAAAGCAGTTTTTAGGAAATGCTGTTACTTATTTTGAGCAACGATATGATTTCGAAGACGAATCACTTTACAATAAAATTTCTGTTTTAAATTTAAAACAATCTCCTTTATCATGGGATAACTTATCAGAGCTTCCAGAAGTTTTAATTGAGAAAGATATTCCAATTGACAAGATATGGTCCCTTTTTTTTTTAAATGCGATAAAAATAATGTACAAAATCTACACCCAGAAAACAGATTCCGCGCTTACAACCCAATTTGTTGCCAATTGAACGGTTCAGTTGCATCAGTTGCAAAATTTTTCGGTTACGACTACTGAATTATTCTTAATAGAACTTAAATTCCATTCCCAAGTAAAAAAAAAAAATGATATGGAGCCATATAAAGTTATATTGAATTATATATAGTCTTTTATGTAATTAGATATAATTATATCCGAAAAATGAGAACGTCTTATTGTATCATATTGTTTCGAATTGTATACAATTGTATACAATTTGATACAATTTTATGCAATTCAATACAATTGTATCCGAATTTTGTCCTCATCCAATTACATAAAATTATATCTTTTTGTACAAAATTATATAAAATGTTATAAAAGTCGACATAGTTTGATACAATTGTATCTAAATATTGACCTTATACTTTTTATCATATTATATTATGACCATATCTAACTATATACAAAAATGTTTTAAATAAAAAAAGATATGCAGTATCTGGAGATACTATAATTTCGATAAATCTACCATTAGTTTTATCCAGATTTACCATGACTGTGCCTTAAACATGAACAATATTTTCTTTGTTTTTAGTAATTTTAAAATAAAGTTAACAACACTGAAATTTTAAAGTTAATAGGATTATGATATACAACCAAGATATAAGAAATCAGTGAGTGTTGGTAATTTTGTGGGCGCGTGAGCCATTTTTGACTCAAACTCATAAACAAAAATACTCACTCACGAACATTTCGTTTCTTACTCTCGCAGTATATTAAAAACTTAAAATCAGAAAATTCTCACGAAAAACAGTAAAAATTACTAAAAACATGATGCAGAAAATAAACTCACACACGAATCATGCACGGGTTATATATTCTTACTCACGCTAATACACGAATCAGGCACGAATTATATGTTCTCCATATTAAAACCTTTGAGGAAAAAATATATAATATATGATTATTAGGGTGGGTCGATTTAGCAATCGATATTGCGTACTCGATTTTTCGAAAGCTTTTAGCATGGGGAAAAAAAGTTCCTCTACGACATATCAAAAAAATCATTTTCGATTTTCCCAATTTTGCAATTTTCTAATAAATGCTAGATTAGCGCCATCTTGAGGTGGCTTTTTGAAACAACTAATAAAGTTGTAAACAATATAACATTACAACCTTTCCAAAAAGGTATTATTTATGAAAATCGGATAAAAAATGTGGCAACTAGAGGTAAAAGTATATAAGTAAAATTATTTTCTGTTTGATGATGAAATGATGATAATGATGAGAAATGATGATAATGATGTTGATGACAACAAGGAGAAAATAATTTTACTTATATACTTTTACCTCTAGTTGCCACATTTTTTATCCGATTAGATTTATTTGAAAATTGCAAAAAAATTTAAATTTGGGAGCCTCGAAAATGATTTTTTTGATATGTCGTAGTGGAACTTTTTTTTCCCCATGCTAAAAGCTTTCGAAAAATCGAGTACCCAATATCAAAAAATTTTTATCCATACAATTTGACCCGCCCTAATGATTATATAAAAGTATACATGTTTCAATTTAAAAGCATATGTTGCCATATATAACTATAAGTTACTATATGCAATTACATAAAATAATATATGATTATATCAAAACTTTTTTACTCTAATTAGTCGAGTCTCAATGTTTTCTGTTGTCACAACTGAAAAATTCGGCTACCACAACCGAACCATTCGATTGGCTACAAATGGGACAAATGCTTTTGTGAAAGAACTTTTAGTATTTTAAATAATCTATACCCACAAGAAAGGAATAGAATGTCCTTCGACCTAATAAAGGCTGAGTTTTAATAAGAATAAATTTTGAAGAAAGTTGTCTTTTTAGGTTTATAATTAAATAAAATATTTTATCGAAATACCCGTGTCTGTAAATTTTTTACAAAAAGTCTAAATCATACATGAGACTAATTAATTATTTGGACAAATTAATTGGTGATTTCATAACCATTACATTGAAACTAATGCTAATGAAATTTTTGGCATTATTATTACTTGGACTAATGCTAATGCTTTGAAATACATCGATTTCATTACTAATGCTAATTGTATAGTAAATTCATTACGATTACTAATGCCTCAATTATAAGAAGGAATTGTAAACGTCATTTTATAGATTTCAAATTCATTTCTGAGCTTGCAAATGCGGAATGCGAAAAGGTTTTTGTGGTATAAAAAATTAATTAAAATACTTAATCAGCGATTTACATTGTGCAAAGGAATATATTGATGCAAGAATTTTACTTTTTGCAAAATTATTTTGGCAAACTTTTTTTTCAAACTAACCAACAGTCTTTGGTACGAGTTATGGGTATTATAGTAAACAGATTCTAATTTTACAAAAACCACACTTAAAAAATTGCAAAATAATGGCGGAACGCGAAAAAAGCTTTATGGTACAAAAACTTAATCAGCGATTTTCATTCTGCAAATAAATATACTGATGTAAGAATTTTCCTTTTTGCAAATTTTTTTTTTGCGACATTTTTTCGCGATTTTTTATTTTACTAGCCACCGAACTTTGTTCTATGAAATGGGTGTTATAGTCCCTAGATTATAAATTAAAAAAAACCGCACTTAAAAAATTGCAAAATAACCGCGGAACGCGAAAAAAGACTTTATGGTACAAAAGTTGAATTAAAAAACTTAAGCAGCGATATTCATTCTGAAAACAAATATACTATGTTAGAATTTTCGTTTTTGCAAATTTTTTTCCGGGACTTTTTTTTCGCGATTTTTTTTCCAACTAGCCACCGAACTTTGTTCTATGAAATGGGTGTTATAGTCCTTAGATTATAAATTTAAAAAAACCGCACTTAAAAAATTGCAAAATAATCACGGAACGCGAAAAAAGACTTTATGGTACAACAATTGAATTAAAAAACTTAATCAGCGATTTTCATTCTGCAAACAAACATACTGATATAAGAATTTTCCTTTTGGATTTTTTTGCCGCGACTTTTTTCGCCATTTTTTTTTTAATTAATCACCGAACTTTGTTCTATGAATTGGGTATTATAGTCCCTAGATTATAAATTTTAAAAAACCACACTTAAAAAATATCAAAATAATCGCGGAACGTGAAAAAAGACTTTATGGTACAAAAGTTGTATTTTTGTTTGCAGATTGTTAAAATTACAAATTACAATACAAATTTTCCAGCAGTTTATGTTCGGTCGTGAAAGGGTTAAAAAAAATTCGCGAAAAAAGTTGATCCGCCAAAAAAGCGCGTGATGGATTTTTTTCTGTTAAGTCGCATTTTTATCTTACATCAACTACATACTGAATTCAAATGCAGATTGCACTAACTCAAAAATTTTATACAAATTTGGTCCAGATAAAAAATGTACGAAAATTGCCAAATTCCAAACTATATCCACCTAGCGATGATTTACTTGTCAAAAGAAGAGTTTCGGTTATTTAGAACATATTGTTTCCTCGACATTGAATTTCTGATAAAACGCTGAAAATCGCAAATTTCAACAAATCTAAAACACGTGTTCACTTAAATCGTCTATAGATTATGATTATGACAAATATCTCCGTATAAAAGAGTCAACAATTTGTCTGCAATCTTGACAAAAGTTTTGCTGACGCAGCAAACTTTTCTGCTAACTTTACTGACGTTTTTTATGAGTGTATAGTATTTTTTATTTGTCTTCATTCCCTCCATTTGAGCTCTTCATCCCAAAAAAATCATAATATTAAAACAAAAACTTACCCATCCCTACTTGCCCCTTAAGTTACAAACATGTTTCTATACCCACATGGTCAAGACACCCTTCCGCCAATAAAAATAAAACCTTTTCTACAACCCCGCACGCCTAAATATCATAAACAATAACATGCAGTAATATGCGTCCCCCTCGTCTAAAAAACAGTTTTTGAATTTTGTTTTTTACCTATCCTAATTCTTCTGGTCGCCTGTTACATTTTTTTCAATTCCTTCTGTAGCACATTTCGTAAACAAAAATAATTGTTCCCTTTAGTTCACGGGAACACTAACGCCATCTAGTGATTAAGCAACATTTGCTAAAATCAGTGTTGCCAACTCTTAAAGGCAGGAAAGCACCGTAAGCATTTTGAAAACGGGTAAAAAGGGTAAAAATTTACCAAAAATGGGGTAAAAAAGCACGATAATAATTTTTTGAAAAATTTAAGTCAAGATTTTAAAAACACATTTTAGCTTTGTAAAACCGTATAAAAAAGGTTCAAAAAATTTCCAAAAAAGGGGTAAAAAAGCACCAAACTAATATTTCAAAATTTTGAAGTTTAAATATAACGAAGTTGCTATTTAAAATTGTACTACAAACATTGTGAAAAAATGTATTTTTTGTATATTTCGTATTATTTTTTCAACTTTGACAGAAAATTCAAGAAAAATTGAAAAAAGTAGAACAAATACCAAAAATATAAACTGAACAAAAAGCACTAAAGGCACTGCCAGAAATCTGAAAAAGCACTGTAAATACCCGCTTTTTATAAACGGGTATTTGTAAAAAATTACCGAATACGGGAAGGAAAAAAGCACCAAAAATTACCCGAAAAGCACTGAAATGGCAACACTGGCTAAAATTGAATTTTTGCCTTCACCGTTCACGCCAAATAAAGCTCGAAAAAGTGAGCTCTGTAATGCACCTTCTCTAAGCATATAAGTTCTCTGGTATTTGTTGGTGTCATGGCAGTCAAGGAGTACATTGTGAATATAATATATTTTGTTTTATCGGCAAAGATTTTAAGTTTAGCTATGTTAATAGGTTTTTTTACAACTAAAGACGGCTAATATAGTTTTAAAATGTTTTAGTAGGTTTTTGTCGAGACCCGTCATTAAGAGGTGGTTTCAAAAAGACGCTTTGTGGTATTTCCATCACTAGAACTTCCACAACGCTGTAGGGGATCAATGATTAATCCAAGTTGTATTTTAAATACGTCTTGAATTCTTTTCTTCTCTTCTTTTCTCATGTTTGATAGATGAGTGTTGTTTTTTATCGGAACGTTATTTTGTCCAATTTTCAGAGCATGGAATTCATGGAATTGTGAACATATTTTTCCATATATGTATATTGTACTTCCACTAGAGTGTCCAAAACCGTAACCGAAAACCGGTTAACCGGTTTTTTTATTTTCCAAAAACCGGCCGGTTTCGAATAATTTTTAAATTAGAATAAACCGAAAACCGGTTATTATTCGTCGGTTAACCGGTTTTTTAAACATGTTTTTATCAAAACTATTTTTAATCTAATCGTTCCAAAATTCTATATTTCGAATACGTTTTGTTTTTAAAGTATTATTTTAACAAACGAAACTGCAGTTTTGTTCTCCTTTATATAAAAAATAATATATTTTCACATGTATTCGAATAAAAAAGATACGAAAATGCTTTGTAATCGTTTGGAATATTTTTTAAATACAGGGTGACTGATGAATGTTGCTACAAAAAATCTAATTACTTTATTCTGTGTAACTAATCTGTTCCATTTAAGAAAAATGTACGATTGGGATGATGAAATAAGAACTGCTAAATCTACAAAAATTTTAGTTATATTTAAATAAATTTTAGTTGAATGCAAATAACATTCTATCCTGCTAAAATCAGCAGATGTTTTTGCTGAATATAAGTAGACTTAAAATAGCGAAAATAAATAGTATTTCTGCTGTTTTCGGAAGAGTAGATTGCCTTCCGATTAAAAAAATATACAAATTAAATTTTGGAAATGTAATTGTTTTTCTGTGATGTTATTAATTTACTTATATTCATAATTTTTTTTCTGAATTCAGCAGTGTTCTTTGCAATTATCTAAAATTTAATTTGCAATTAAATTAAATTTTTGTCTAATTGCATCTGATCGTGCTATCTTTAGCGCTTTTGTATCACCCAAAACTCGCATTAGTTTCGGTTATTGCTTTTTATAAAAAGCCGCTAGTTTGACGTTTTTCTATTTTTTATTTAGCTCTTTCAGCTTCTTTATGGTAAAACTTTTATTTTGATACAATTTTATCTAATTTAAATGTTTTCTTATTATTTTTATAATAATGTGATATTAATTATATTTTACCATAATAATGATTTTTAGCGCTTTTTAAATGTGGTCGCATAAATTAGTTGAAAAGTAACTATACTTTCAGTAGCTGTTTCTGGAGAGCGCTTTTAACTAATTTTTATAAGATTTTTTGCAATTTGTACAGGTTTTGTTTAATGACAAAAAAAAAACCGAAACCGGTTTTAACCGGTTTTTTGGATTTAACCGTATGCGAAACCGCTTTTTTAAAAATAGTGATTTTCGAACAAACCGAAAACCGGTTTTCTGAATGGCCACGTAAATGTTGTGTTTGTTACTGCATAGGCAACTTTTCCATCAATCATTGTAAATTGTGATTGAAGTGAAACTTTAATAACTTCTCCAGATATTTCCACGTAAAATGGAGATAAACTCGAAATTTTATTTTGTATTGAATCTACTAAAGTTTGTGTTGAAATTTTGCCGTATTTTACTTACTCTAATCTGATTGGGCGGCATAAAAACTTAGATCCAGGTGATAATTACTCCATATATCATTTGCAGATGACGTTTAAGCTGATTCTTTATATAATCACATTCTTAACGGCACGAAAGATGCCATAAATATTGATGAAAAATGTATTTCTGTGTTGCTTTCAAATGGTTGTCTGTATTCGGAGAATCCAGATGAGCCATCACAGCCCCCTTTGAATATTAAAACAACATCTGAATTCTTGCATCTGTCAATATCTTCCCTACTAAAGGTGGATATAATTCTAGAAGCAGTATTATCAAGTAATTGTAGAGGCCTGCACTGGGGCACACAGAGAAAAATATGTCAGTTTCCAACTGAAATTCGGTTACATCTACTGAAATAGGTTAGTGCAACTGAATATTGGTCATCAAAACAAAATTCGGTTTATACAAGTCAATTTTAATTGCAACTAAAATTGACTTGTATAAACCCAAAGTATTTAGGAATCACATTCCAATACTTTTTCACCAACCGAATTTATTGGTTGTAGCAACCAAAATAGGTTTAGCAATTCGGTTGGCAATTTTTTTTTCCTGTGAGTAGGCAAAATATCACATCCTTTTTCAATAAAAGCTTTTCTTAACCTAAAGTGAGGCTTTAATTCCACAAAAACATTCCCCTGGGCACTGCTGGGCAATTTGTTAAAATCCTCATCAAAATTCAGACTATGTATTGTAAAATCTATATATTTCAAGTGCAAAAATTACATAGTATCGTAGCTAAAAAAATATCGAAAGTTAATATATACAATTAAATTTTAATAATTTTCCCTTTTTCCCTAGTTTGTGAATGAAAGTACTTTCAAATTGCTCAATTTAACCCCCTAACGGTCTTACGCTGTTTTGTAATAAAATTTATACCATGTGTTCGGCATAAAAAATAAACTATAACTTCTTCCTCAAAATTTTGTTTCGCCTAGTTTAGGCGATATGGCCAAAATAGGATTAGTGTGAATCTTGAATATTAATGCATAACTATTAGTAGGTTAGAGGCTAAGTTATTTTTCTTACCAAGGTATAACTGCAATCCAAAAGTTACATTTTTTGAGCTGCTACTTAAGAAGATTTAGCGATTTTCGTTTTTCGGAAAATGCGAAATTGAGCGATAACGTACCTTAACTCCAATATATATTGTTCAAAAAAAAAAAAACGCCCATTCGTTTTCAATTTACGACGATGTCCTTTAAAGGTAAAAAGTTAAATCTTCAATATAGCTTTGAGCTCAATCTAGCTTTGAGTTCATTATCAGAAGTTTTTAGTGAACTTGAATATGTTTTTTAGATTTTTGAATATTGTGTTTGTTTTAAAATAATTAAAGGTATTCATTTAAAGTATTTACGCCTCGTATACTGTGTATATTAGGGTGGGCCGATTTGTATGGACAAACATTTTTTGATATTGTGCCATCGATTTTTCGATAGCTTTTGGCATGAGGAAAAAAATCCACTACGACCCAGTGTAGAAACGGTAATGACATATCATTATTTTTTTGGACTACCAGTAATGACACCCACTTACTTTCTGCATTATTTTAAAACATGTAATAATGAATTACTGATAATGACTTATTTTTATCATTATTTCAAATAGAAAATAATGTTCTAGATATTTTTGAAAATTTTTTAAAATCTATATTTAGACTCAATATTTTTTAAACACTGGTAAGGATATACGTAACCACATATTTTTTAATTTTTTGTATGTTGGCGAGTAAGTTTACTTGTGTACAGCAGGTCAATTGTGTTTTTATCTATTAAATATTACATGTCGATGTAGCTCAGATGGTAGAGCTATTGACTGGCAATCTGTAGACCCAGGTTCGTTTCCCACACCAGCAAATTTTATTTGAAAAAAAAAACACAAATACAATAAAAAATATTTTTTTTTATATAATTTATTTTTTTGAAAATCTATTTTAAGACTCATTATTTTTGTCAGTACTGGTAAGCACATAGGTAACGATATATTTTTTGATTTTTCGTATGCTGGTGTGTAACCATAACTCATTATTTTTCGCGACATCGCCATATAAAGGTAATAAGAAATGTAATAACAAAAGTAACTAGTTACTATTACCAAGTATGTAGTTACATAACCACATATCTGGTAATGCTTTTCTACACTGGGGACATATCAAAAAAATCATTTTCGAGGCGTCCAAATTTACATTTTATAATAAATTCTAGATTAGCGCCATCTTGCGGTGGCTTTTTGAAACAACTAATGAAGTTGTAAGCAATATAATATTACAACCTTTCCAGAAAGGTATTACTTATGAAAATCGGATAAAAAATGGGGCAACTAGAGGTAAAAGTATATAAGTAAAAATATTTTCTGCTTGATGATGAAATGATGATGATGATGTTGATGAAAACAAGCAGAAAATAATTTTACTTATATATGTACTTAATTAAAATAATTAATTAATAATAATTATAATTACGATTTTCATAAGTAATACCTTTTTGGAAAGGTTGTAATGTTATATTGTTTACAACTTTATTAGTTGTTTCAAAAAGCCACCGCAAGATGGCGGTAATCTAGATTTTTTTGATATGTCGTAGTGGAATTTTTTTCCTCATGCCAAACGCTATCGAAAAATCGATGGCACAATATCGTTAAATCGACCCAATATTGCTAAGGCGACCCACCCTAGTGTATATGTTGTAAGTTTACTCGATTAATGTCAAAACTAACCCAGTGTAGAAACGGTAATGACATATCATTATTTTTTGGACTACCAGTAATGACACCCACTTACCTTCTGTATTATTTTAAAACATATAATAATGAGTTACTGATAATTACTTATTTTTATCATAATTTCAAATAGAAAATAATTTTTTAGATTTTTTTGAAAATTTTTTGAAATCTATTTTTAGACTCAATATTTTTTAAACACTGGTAAGGATATATGTAACCACATATTTTTTGATTTTTTGTATGTTGGCGAGTAAGCTTACTTGTGTGCAGCAGATCAATTGTGTTTTTATCTATTAAATATTACATGTCGATATAGCTCAGATGGTAGAGATGTTGACTGGCAATCTGTAGACCCAGGTTCGATTCCCGCATTATTAAAAAAAATTATTTAAAAAAAAAATACAATAAAAAATATTTTTTTTTATATAATTTATTGTTTAGAAAATCTATTTTTAGACTCATTATTTTTGTCAGTACTGGTAAGCACATAGGTAACGATATATTTTTTGATTTTTCGTATGCTGGTGTGTAACGACAACTCATTATTTTTCGCGACATCGCCATATAAAGGTAATAAGAAATGTAATAACAAAAGTAACTACTTACCATTACCAAGTATGTAGTTACATAACCACATATCTGGTAATGATTTTCTAAACTGGGAAGTTACGAGCCCTCGTAAATATACGCTTACATTTTTATGTGTAAACTTTTTCGTATTTATACACTAGGCTGGACCTTATTTTTCAACTTGCGATTTAAGGTCCCCCCCCTCCCATTTTTTACCAAATTCCTCAAGAAACAACACATTGTTTTCATATATGTACTTCCAGGAAAAATCGAAAAATCTCAAAAATTTCACCTTTGACCTTGGTAAATAAAGGGTTAACGTTGTCGGAGTTTTATAAAATTTTCGGAAAAAATATCTTGTATCAGAGTTAAAGGAAATCGGAATTGATTTTGCTCCAGCTGGCTAAAAACACAAAAATTAATACTGTTATCTAATTTATTGTCCAAAATCACACTTTTCTCCAAAATTTTCAAATTTAAAACGCCGTCACTATTAAGTTAAAACAGGGATATGTGTAATTTCCGATAGAATTATTCTCTAAGGTGTATTTAATAAACCCCTATGCGTTGACCACTTTTTTTTATATTTTGTTGAACAAAATTTTAAAAAACTCAAAACTAGAGTTTTGCAAATTTATAAAACAATAAAACCCATCTTTGGCCATACCCGGGACTAGGTTATCATAAGAAAAGGGAGACAAACATTTATGGAATATCTGAATATTTGTGGATCTTAGAAATGAAACTAGTGTTTTTGTTTTTGAAAGAAATATTTTCACAAGTCGCCATTTTTTTCGTCCATATAAGGTATATGTGAATATTGTCAAAAATAAAATTTTTTTCTGTTTTATTTGTTTTTAAAAGATACAAATTTGAAAAATTCTGTGTTTAATTTATAAAAAGATCAAAAAAGTGGCTAAATGCAAAGTTGAAATGTGAATAGTTTTAAAGGGTGCGTTCATTCAAATAAACAGGTAAAGTTACGAATATACGCGATTACAAAAATACACGGTTTACGAGGGCATAAATGCAGTTAGATGAATACCATTATTGTTTTTTTTTTTTTTTTTAATTTTACGAAATTTTAATTTAGACACTTCCACTCTTCCAAAGATTTCTGCACAAAAGATTTAGGGAATTTGGTTTTTTATCGGAATTACTTCAGTTATGATTATAAAATATACATTTGATGCATTTATTGGCAATCCTTGAGGCATCCTTAACCCTTAGAGGGTTAAAAACTTTTTTTATGCCATATTTTTTTTTAAATATATTATTGTCGTATGACATCTCAATTTTACGGCAATACCTAATTTATATCAGAAATGTAAAATCTGCATTTTGAACAGGAACTCCATATTGTCGGTCATACCTACCCAGCTGGAAATTGTGCCTTAAAGACAATGTCATCAGCGAATTATTACACTGTGAGACAAATGGTAGGGGTCAGTGATCGGGAAGGGTTCAAACTACCGGGGAAAGTTATATCGGTAAAAAAGAAGTTATACGTGTCCCGGCGTTTCGCTGGGTCACGTCTAGGAATCGAGATATATCGATTTGACCTTTGGTGGTTTTTTTTTTTTTGACATAACTCGAGAATCACTAGTCCGATTTTGCTCAATTTTAAAAAAATTAAAAATTACAATTCCTTTAATCTGTTCATATAACGTTTTTCTATATACTCAACAGTTTTGCCGGTAAAAATAAATGTATGAAGAAAAAAATATTTTTTGCCTAAAATATTAAAAAAAAGTAATAAACAAAAGGTTATTGATTTTTATGGTAGCGGTAACAAACATTTATTTTTACCGGCAAAACTGTTGAGTATATAGAAAAACGTTATATGAACAGATTAAAAGAATTGTAATTTTTAATTTTTTTTAAATTGTTTGAGCAAAATCTGACTAGTGGTTCTCGAGTTATGTCAAAAAAAAAAGATATATCTCGATACCTAGACGTGACCCAGCGAAACGCCGGGAGACGTATAACTTGTTTTTGACCGATATAATATTTCCCGTTGGTTTCATCCCATCCAGATTTTGACTGTCGCATAGTGTTATATACAAGTAATCAGCTAAAGACATTTTACTTAACACTTCTTAAAGACATGTCAGCATTTTGTATTCTATTTTTAAAAACGCTGACTAACTGCAGATTTGTTAGCACCGGACAACTAAAGTATGATATTAAGTTGCCTACATGTCAGCTATAGTACTATTTTTGTGATTTCAATAAAGTATTAAAAATTATAATTTTTTATAGGGAATATTTTTGAGATTTTTGTATTTTTTACGACAAAATGTTGTCATGTCAATAGACGTTTATAGGAAATATCTTAAAGACGTCTTAGTGAAATATTATGAATAAATAAGTCACTAGTTGTGGCGGACTGCTGAAAAGTCATTAGATATCATTATTTTTTTGTGGAAACAATTCCTCCAGACGCAGTCAGCTATTCAAGTAGTATTTCAGTTTTGTTGTTTTAAGTGAAAATAATATTCATTTGTAAAAGAAATTTAAATTTTAACTGCATTCGTAAGTCATTAAAAAAACAAAAAACAAAGTAATTTGTTATTCTAAATTGGATTAAAATATCGCAGCTGGTTCTATTCAACTCCGATCCACAAACTTATGAAGCACAGATTTATCAACGACAACGATTTGCCAGTTTTATTTTTGTTGTTCCTATCTTACCCAATATATTAACAACAATGATCTGCTGATTTCAGAAGGTTTTTCTGCAAGATTATTCTTAAATCATTTTTTGTAGATTTAACAAAAACTTTTACAAACTTTTTTATTGGCATAAATCGTTTTTAATTGAAAAACTCTTTAACTGTAAGGATTTACTTCCACTGAACATATCTAAACACCATTTTATTTTTAAAGAGTCCGCAGAATCCTCCAAAATAAAAAACTGACAGCGGTATTCAAAATGAAAATTTAGATTAGATTTAACATGAGTTTTATTCATAATACTGTTGTTGTTAAACTTATTCTAGTATTGTTGCTAAATTCCTTCTAATTTTCTGTTATCAAACGCCAAAAAAGAAAAAATTCCATTCACAATAATAAAAAGTCCTTGTATTTTCAAACACAGGGTTGCTCTTAATCGGTGTACTAAGAAATCATTTTGAATAAACTCTATTCTAAAAAGCTGCTAGGCCCAAAAAACATTTCTTTAGAAAACCTTAAAATGCTTTGAATCATCCTGATCAAATACTTTATAAATCAATACAGTCAGCCCTTCGTTTTCTATTGATAAAATAACAAATAAACACATTTGTTTTGCATTAAACGATTAATCGCCAATTTTGTCGATTACACGACCCGAATAACCGGTTAATCAATTTAAGTGAATTTTTGAATAATGCCTTAACCGGTTAACCGCCTATGTCGAATAATTGGAAACACTAGTTTTTAGCAAGTTTTCTTTTTTCTTGTTTTAATTCCACATGATTTTGTCCAGAATATAACAACTAGGGTTTGGGATTTCCCGGGAAACGGGAATAAAAATATTTTATTCCCGGGAATACCGGGAATCCCGGGAAATATTTTTGAACAAAATTGTTAATGAAAACCACCTATATAAGTAATTTTTGTTAAAAAAAAAACACTATTTCAGTACAAATGCAGTCTGTGTAGTGAGAATTCAAAGTAAAAATATTAGAATGTTGAACATTTATATATATTTGTTTCTTTTACTCCTGCAAGGAGCATAGGGCCGCTGCTGGACATTTGATTTCAAACCATTTCATCCATTAGATATGGTGGCCACAATGTTAATTTCCAAAGACAAATAAAACTATTCTAGTCTTATTTCTACAATTCTTCTTATTTCATCAGCATTACATCTTCCTGATATATAAACCAACCCCAGGTTATAAATTGAATTATTTCTGTTTATACATATGTTTAAATATCTCTTTTGTGATATTCTTGTCCATTCATCTAAGATTATAGTAAATCTCCTATTGTTAGAAATATGGCTCGATTTAATTTAATATAATGTTCTTTACATAGGTGTCATTTTTTGGCAATGCCAGGTTTTTATTATAAAAACTTTTTCGAATAAACGAAGATCTAGTTATGGTGCGGATTGAAATTTCGTCCACTGCGGCTAATTGGATACCATTTCAGGAAATGTTTGCCCTACCATAAAACGTTCAATGCCTATTTAGCTTACACTTTTTTTTTTGGGTAATTTGTTAATTTTAGCTGGAACGTTATTCTTGTTGTTGTTTTCTTCACGAGAAGCTGCATGACCATCAATTTTTTTTTTTTAACAAAATTTAGATGTCGGATAACCAAATTTAGATACCTCCGTTAACAATTAGTCTTTTCGGGCAAATATTGCACTGCGCTGTATTGTCCTTTTTGGTGAAGTATTTCCATACTCCTGAGATTTTATTCTTTAATATAAAAGAATATATTAGTTTGAAAGCAGGTGTATTAAAATAAACTTGAAAATATCACATTTATTAATGAAAACGTTACTTATAAAATTATTGGCCCTTAATATAAAAGAGTATTTTAAATTTAAAGTCGACTTTATTTTTAATCATACGGTTTTGTTCATTTTGTTTACAAAAATATTTATATTTTCAAACATTTTGATTGGTTGAAAATAAATTAACCAATAAGAATGCTCCAAAAATAAACCAAGTCAAGGTATACTGCCAGCCAATATTTTAACTAAAGTCGACTTTAACTAAAATATACATTTGAAAAATTTAGATAGTAAGGGCGATTAACGTTAAGATTTTAACAATGACATTTTAGTTTTGGTATTTAAAATGTTTTTTATGACTAAAATTAAAAAATCCTATTCCAAACAAAAACAATTTAAAAAATTTAATATTTTTAAAATTTCCCGTTTTCCCGGGAAAAATATCTTATTTTCCCGAGAATTCCCGGAAAACTTTTCCCGGGATTTCCAGGGAATTCCCGAACCCCAAACCCTAATAACAACACAAGATTCATTTTTTTTAATCCTGAAAATTATGGCAAAATAGAAATACATTAAATTTCCCCTGTGCAGGGTCAAAGGACAAATTCTAGGAGATTTAAAATTTTTTTAAACATGTTAATATATCAGATATTCCTTAGCGGATATCGATTAAACTTCTTGATATTATTCTTCTAGATCTAAAAATAATATTCTTAATTTAATTTCAGAAAATTAACAATTAAGTGCACGTCTTCTGCAAAGTACTTATTTTAAACTTGTCTTCTTTTTTTAATTTTCTCTCTACGCTATCACATATGTGTAGTACATAATATTGACAAATCTAAGTCAAAATTGTGTAGAAAGGTATTTCTTTTTTACATCTTTAAAACAGACGGAGATGAAAACAACCGATTGTAATAAAGTCTTTTATCTCATTAATAAGATCTTGAGATAACTATGGACCTAAAAACGTATACACATAGCTTTGTATTTAAGAGAAAATACTTCGACAATTATATTTAATATCATTTAAAATACGTTGCGGCATAATTAATTATATGTATGCATGTATTTTTTTATATTGTATAATTTTTATAATATTTAACTCTCGTCTTAAGATGGACGTGTTTTAACACAAATATGTCCAGTACGAATGGTAAATAATAAGTTACGTGTGTGAAATATAAAAAATTTATTGTTGTTTTTATACAATTATCTTCCGCATATTCATTTGCATGGATGGTAACCGAAAGGAATGCGGTTATCGTTAGGGTAACGATATTTTACGTTATTTCGGTAAGGGTATTTTAAGGGTAACGCTATTTCATTTATTTCGGTATCGGTATTTTAAGGATAACGGTATTTAAGTTATTTCAGTAACGGTATTTTAAAGATAACGATATTTGGGCTATTTCGGTAACAGTATTTTAAAGTTAACGGTATTTCAGCTATATCGGTAACGGTATTTTAAGGGTAACGGTAGTCAGTTATTTCGGTATATACCGCATTGTTTTTTGCAAAAACCAAACTTAAGTAAAAACAAATCGAATTAATTGACTTATTTAGCCCCTGTTTATGTATTACGAAAATAGTCTAAACGAAAGCAAAGTAACGAACATTTGTTTTTGATTCCCATATATTTTCGACGAAAGTGATTGTCAATTGCTGTCGTTTGGAGTATTTTCGTAATAGATAAACAGGCCCTTAATTTATGTGAAATACTCAATAACCACGTACAATGACCAAGAGCGGAGAATTAAAAATAACGGTAACGGTATTTTAAGGAAAGCGCTAATTCACGTATTTCGGTAACTGTATTTTAAGGTTATCGATATTTCATTTATTTCGGTATTGGTATTTTAAGGATACCGATATTTCAGTTATTTCGGTAACAGTATTTTAAGGATAACGGTATTCCGGGTATTTCGGTGACGGTATTTTAGGGGTAACGGTAGTCAGTTGAAAGGGTTTTGAATCGATAACGGTATTTTGGCGGTATTGCCTGCCAACCCTGTTCATTTGTTCATGTACAAAGACAAATATGTACAGGGTCTTTCACTTACAAGCAGTGTTGCCAGTTTTGCCGATTTATCGTCATTTTGACAATTTTTACTACCAAAAATAGCCAAATGACGATTTGACGATTTTTTTCTTCAAAATGACGGTCTTTTTAAATACGAAATACAGCAAGAAATATGCAAAAATACGATACTTTTCAAATCTATAATTGTAAATCTCAAATTTTTAGTTTTTAGAATTATGCAGAATTGCAAGTAAATTAATGTGGGAACAAATTAAAAAACCGCTGCAAAATTAGATAGTTTTTATTCAGCAAATCTATACGATTTTTGAAAAATATTTTAGAATTTTTGATTAGAAGTGTTCATATTGAAATTCTAATTAAAATTATATCTAGAAAAAATGTAAAAATCCGTTCAAGTACATCATAATTTTTTATTTATTGCGAAACTGCCAATTTTTCTTTAAGATACGTATTTTGAAATGTACAAAACTTACAGGAAAAATAATAAAAATATGATAATTTTTCTGCAAAACTTCTGTCCTAAAACTGTAACTAATCTCAATTTTTTTAAAGAATGTCTGTGAAATACATAATAAATATTTTACAATCTGAAATTTTTGTTGGTATTTCTTTTTGTGTAAAGTAACTACTTCAGGAAATGGTAAATTTCGATGATGCTTATAAACATTTTAGTAAATATGTTAAATCGAACAAGCACGAATTGATTAAAAAAGGATAATTTTTAAGATGCTTATTAAGTTTTTAGGGTCCTTATAACACAAATAGTGTTTTTTTTTTTGGCGATTTTGAACTATTTTTTTTGACGATTTTTCAAAAGCTATGACGATTTTGACGATATTTTGCAGAATTTTTGACGATTTTATGCCTAAGAAACCTGGCAACACTGCTTACAAGGCAGGTATTCCAAAATAAACCCTTCGATAGTAATTAAATGTAGATATGTTATGTGGTAAAACAAGAAAGTCTAACAAGGTAGGTAGGTATTCGAAGGCGAACATTGGCGTACCTAGACCATTTTTCTGGGGTGGGCAAGAGACCCATTAATTTTCTGCTGTTTATTTGCCCATTCTCACACTATTAATCCTAAAAAACACTTTCGGCATTATGCTTACAATTTTTTCACACATAAAAAATCTTAAAAATGATTCCTTGCCTTCTAATAAAATTTTCATAATTTTCAAAATTAAATAATCCTGGTAGCTTATCCTATCAAAATCGCCATGTTTTTATACAAAACTCTGAATAGTGCATTTATTTTTCTGAAGGAAACCTCGTACAAGGAATGTATTCCAAGCTATATTCTCAGATTATTATGAAATTTAGATATTTAATAGAGAAAAGAAATCTAAGATCAACCTGTCTAGTTCGTCCACCTCGGACGAATCCTATCTAACCCCATATTCTGACCACTTAAATTACCGAGGTGGACAAAAATAGTGAGATGTTCATCTTACAATTTTTGTTTCTACAAAATATTGAAATTCCATTGAAATAACATAATAGTGTTTAGTTTGAAGTAACTTCCTTGTTAGATATAAACTAATTATTCGTTTAGAAAACTATAAAATCTAAGATATTTAACTCACCAAAAAGATTCTGCGTTATTTTTCTATTATTGAACAACTTTGTGGTTCTAATAATTTTTTTTTAAAGAAAAACTCTTATAGTCAATTTTATAATCAGAACTAAGACAGATTTGTTTCTTAAATATTTCTTATTTAAGAAATATTTAAAACAAAAATCGATCTTAGTTCTGACTATAGAACTGACCTTAGATTTCAACAAATTATCTGCCTAAGAAACCAGTAGTTCCCAAACCAAAAACACAGGATTGATATTAAAAAAAAAGTAATATTCCCAAGTAAAAAAAAAATGATATGGAGCCATATAAAGTTATATTTAATTATAGAGCAATTCCATATGAAAACGATCAAAATTGGCAAATTTTTGGACGACCCCTCTCCGATTTTAAAATAAATAGTCTCAATCGATTGCCCAGCAAAAAATAATGTACCTACATATTTTTTTTTTTTTATAGTGACTGGTTTAGTGGTGGTGTACACCACTGTCATGTGACAAAATTGAAGAATTCTTCATAAGGGACCTCATTGAAAGTTGTTTAAAAAAAAAACTACTAAAGCGATCGCAACGAGTGATAGCTCGTTGGTAAGGTATTTTTTCCTAATTTTTCTCAGAAATTTACCTTTTTTCCCATGAAAATTAAATTTTCCCATGAAAATTAAATTTTCCGATTTTCCACAGAAGCTCCTAAATTTTCCGGCTAATTTTTTTTTTTTTTGGATTCCTCATAATTTTTGCTTTAAGAATCAGCAATAAAAAAATGGGCCCCGACTCCTTGTTAGGAGAGGAGCATTTAAGAGACCACCTTGTTCTCATTGTTTTTATATTTTTTATAATTGAATTATTTGTAATTATTTAACATTATTTTATTTTATTATTAAAAATACATTTTAAAAATTATTTTACAGTTAAAAATACATTTATGAAGAAAAAATCAATTTTTTTTAAGAGCCCCAAGTTGAGTGTGTAGTGAATATGGTCTGCCTGCCTTCACAAGATCGGCCATAAATCCATGGATAATAGCAGCAGTGGCACGTAATGGCACACCAAACCCGACTGAGGCTACAGGTCATAAAATGTTTTGTAAATTTTTTAAATTACCAGGTAATAAATATTTCGCCTAAAATGACACGTGCAGAAACAAGTCATAAAACACGGATTTTCCATAAATATGGCGAAATATTTATTACCTGGTAATTTAAAAAATTTACATAACATTTTATGACCTGTGGTCGGCTTATTGGCAGTAACCAATTAAGTCCCTCTTTAAAAAACATTTTATGACCAGTAGTTCACGCAAATTTTCCTATTAAAGAAAAGCAAATATCGCTTATTTTTTTTACCTATTTTTTACCAAAAAATAAATATAAATACTTCACACACTCTGAGTCAAATTTTAGTTGAATACTAAACGTGAAAGTGTTAAAGTGTTTTTTTTTTGTAAAGTAAAGAGTGAAGCTGTAAAGACAATTTAAAGTAAAATGAATAAATTTTGCTGCAATCCGTTTAACAAGAGTGGACATCGTTCGAAAAAGATAAAAGTATTAAAATTAACTGGTGTTTCGAAGCGATACATGAATGAATTAAATATACAATACGGTGAAGAAGCAGAATTCATTTGCCCCAAGTGTAAAATCGATTTGTCTCAACAAGCAAATGCATTGAAACAAATGCAACCACAATCCGAGAGTGAAATGACAATTGAACAAAATGTTTCATCTGATAGTGAGGCAGACATTCCGATGGTCAATATGTCTTTGAGTCCTTTGAATGAGGCTATTACCACTTTAGGTGAATCGCCTATTACAAAAAGAAAGTTGCGAAGTGAAAAATACAGGAAAGAGAAAAAAGGCAAGGTTATGAGTGCAATCGCGACAATATTTGATGAAGGCTCTGATAACGAATGCAGTCAAGCAGATGACGTTGATGACGGCAAACAAATGATTGAGCAGTTGAAAAGAAAATTCAATTTAGCGACCACTTTTCCGGAGAAATATCTCATTTTATCTGTGCTGCCTCAATCATGGTCTATACGCAAGATTTCTGAACAGTTTCAAACATCTTTTTACATCGCGAGAAGAAGCAAAGAATTAGTTCGACAGAAGGGCATATTGGCGACTCCCACCAAGAAATTTGGCTCAAGGACCCTCAGCGAAGCAACGGTGAAATTGATTCAAGATTTTTACTGCAATGATGACAACAGCCGCGCCTGCCCAGGTACACGTGACTATGTTATCACACGTGAAGATGGAGAAAAAGTACACAAGCAGCGCAGATTATTATTATGTAATCTATCTGAAGCATACCATCAGTTCAAAGAGAAATACCCAGCAGAAAAAGTGGGATTTTCTAAGTTTGCCATCCTACGACCAAAAGAATGCGTGCTGGCATTAGACAGGCACGGAACGCATTCAGTCTGCGTTTGCATGTTTCATCAAAACATCAAATTAATGTTCTTTCCATGCAAGAAATTGAAAGTATTTCACGGTGAAATTGAAACATATAGGGACCTCCTGTCGAAGTCGTTGTGCGCATACCCCACGGAAAATTGTCATCTGTCCAAATGCGACAATTGTCCGAAGATTGGCGAGCTAGAGCAATATTTGGCGGAAAAGTTTGAACAGCTGTTAATTCAGGAGGTGCATGTCAAACAGTGGATAATTAGCAGCGGCAGATGTTCCCTTGAGACCGTGGTAAAGCAGATTCCGGAATTCATCGAGGAATTCGGATTCAAGTTGAATGAACTGAAGGCGCACCATTTCATATCCGAGATGCAATCGAAATTTCTAAAGGAAAGTAAGGAGAAATTAGCCCAAAATGAATTCATTGTGATAAGCGACTTTGCCGAGAATTACACTTTTCTCGTTCAGGATGAAATTCAGGCTTATCACTGGGCAAACGACCAGTGCACGGTGCATCCTTTTTGCATTTATTTCAAAAACGAAGATAACGAACTACAGACCGTAAGCCTTGTTGTTGTCGCGGAGAGTTTAGCTCATAATTATGTGTCCGTTTATTTATTTCAAATGAAACTGTTTGAATTCTTAAGATCAAAATTCGATGCAATCGACAAAGTAACGTTTTTCTCAGACGGCGCGGCTTCTCAGTACAAGAATAAAAAAAATTTTTACAATCTTTGCATAATTGAAGAAGAACAAAACTGCAAGGTCGAGTGGCACTTTTTTGCGACGTCCCACGGTAAGGGCCCATGCGATGCGTTAGGGGGAACCCTAAAACGCATGGCGACTAAGGCAAGTTTGCAAAGGCCATATACTGACCAGATCTTAAATGTACAACATTTGTTTTCGTGGATTCAAAGCAAGGAAATTGCCATTAACACAGTTTTATGCACTCAAAAAGAACACGATGCCATGGAGCGACGAATTCAAAACAGATATAATAATGTCAAAACTATAACTGGAACGCAAAAGTTTCATTGCTTCATACCAAATATTTCTGATATGTCAATTAATGTAAAGCGGTACTCTTCGTCTGCCGACGTGCTAAATTTAAAGTTACTTTAATTTTATAATGATGCCAAGACAATTGAAATTTTTAATAAATATTGTAATTAAGTATAAGCAGCAAAATAAGAAAGATTTTTTCTTCATAAATGTATTTTTAACTGTAAAATAATTTTTAAAATGTATTTTTAATAATAAAATAAAACAATGTTAAATAATTACAAATAATTCAATTATAAAAAATATAAAAACAATGAGAACAAGGTGGTCTCTTAAATGCTCCTCTCCTGTCCAAACAAGGAGTCGGGGCCCATTTTTTTATTGCTGATTCTTAAAACAAAAATTATGAGGAATCCAAAAAAAAAAAAATTAGCCGGAAAATTTAGGAGCTTCTGTGGAAAATCGGAAAATTTAATTTTCATGGGAAAATTTAATTTTCATGGGAAAAAAGGTAAATTTCTGAGAAAAATTATTTTTCAATTAAAGCCTGATTCAATACCTTTCCAACGAGCTATCACTCGTTGCGATCGCTTTAGTAGTTTTTTTTAAAACAACTTTCAATGAGGTCCCTTATGAAGAATTCTTCAATTTTGTCACATGACAGTGGTGTACACCACCACTAAACCAGTCACTATAAAAAAAAAAAAAAATATGTAGGTACATTATTTTTTGCTGGGCAATCGATTGAGACTATTTATTTTAGAATCGGAGAGGGGTCGTCCAAAAGGTGATCGCTTTCATATGGAATTGCTCTATATATAATATTCTATGTAATTAGATATAATTATATCCGAAAAATGAGAACGTCTTATTGTATCATATTGTATCGAATTGTACACAATTGTATACAATTTGGTTCAATTTGATACAATTCGATACAATATGATACAATTGTATCCGAATTTTGTCCTCATCCAATTACATAAAATTATATCTTTTTGTATAAAATTATATAAAATGTTATAAAAGTGGACATAGTTTTATACAATTATATCTAAATATTAACCCTATATTTTTACCATAATATATATGACCATATCTAACAATATACAAAATTATATTTTTAAATAAAAAAAGATACCCGAGTAAAAAAAATTATATATAATCATATGTGGCATATATTACAATATATAATTAGACATGTGGTTATGTATATCCATATATAATTATATATGAGGTTTTTTCCGAAAAATTTTCCTTATATTATGCCATATATAATTTCATCTAATTAGATATCGGCCTTCATAATATTAGATATGGCATATATAATTATATATTACATAACATGGTTGATCTTATTGCATATATAGTTATATATAGAACGATATCTTAATATATATGGTGGCATTTTAGCAATATATAATTATATATGGTATCATTTAAGCAATATATAATTATATATGGTGACAGTTAAACTAGATGTTATCATATATGGTGCCATTTAAACAATATATGGTCATATATGGTACCTCATAAACCAAATCTTTAATTCAGTTCCAGATATGATAATATATGGTTCTATATATAGTTCGATATATATTTATATATGGTGTTATTTAAGCTATATATTATCATATATGGTGCCATTCAAACCATATATTATCATATATGGTACCATTTAAACCATATATTATCATATATGGTGCAATTTCAACAATATATGCCCATATATGGTACCTCATGAACAATATTTTTAATACAGTTCCACATATGATAATATATGCTACCATATATAGTGCCATATATATTTATATATGGTGTTATTTAAGCAATATATTACCATATATGGTGCCATTTAAACCATATATTGTCATATATGGTGCCATTTCAACAATATGTGCTCATATATGGTACCTGATGAACGACATTTTTAATACAGATGCAGATATGATAATATATGCTACCATATATAGTCCCATATATATTGATATATGGTGTCATTTAAACAATATTAATATATATGGTATCATTTAAACAATATATTGTCATATATGGCACAATTTAAACAATATATGGTCAAATTTGGTACCACATCAACATTTTGAATACAATTCGATATATGGTTTAATTTGAATAATGTAAAACTGTATGTCGCTATAAAAAATATTATCAGATATGTTACTTCATTAACAATATTTATAACACAGTGTCATATATTGTAATATATGTATATCATTCAATATATATTGATGTATGGTAATGGTACAATAATTCCAATATCAGTTGAGATACAATTTGTGGGTCCATATCAACAATTTGTTCACGTACATTTAACATATATATTTGTACATTTAAGTTATAATTTATAAACACTTTATAAAGTTAAATAGTTCCATAAACCTCGTCTAACTGTATAGAATGTTTATGAATATACGATTTAATATATAATAATTACAACTACAAATTGGTGCCATTATCTAAAATTTAATTTAATGTTAACTTATAATAAAATAAAAATGTATTTCCTAAAAATAAAAATATAGTGTTAATTAATGTTAATATACAATGCTGGAAAACCGTTGGCGATGGTCGGTTATGCGTTGGCAGAACGTTGCATTAACTATCTTGGCAAAAAAATAGATTTCAAAAAACATTTTTCAAAAAATTGAGAAAACTTTTTTAATATTTGTTTTTAAAAACATGAAATTTAACCCAGTCCACCAGATTGTCAGCCAAGACCTCTACACTCTAATCTAACGAGACTTGTTATAGATGTGTGATAGCTACAAATTAAATGAATGATAAAAGCATTTCGAGCTAACTTATAAGCATCGAAAAAAGGTATTCCAGAAATTATTAAATGTATTTTAGAAAATTTTAATTGTATATCACAAAATAATCTTTGCACTTCGGAAACTACAATATTACGCAAATTTAATTATTTATTTATTTAGTTGTGTCCAGAAATAATGAAATCTATTTCAGAATTTCATAGCTAATAGAGAAAAATTTCTCAAATACATTTCATAATTTCGGAAATACGATTGATAATTTCTGAAATACAGTTTGATAATTTCTGAAATACAGTTGTGAATTTCGGAAATACAATTAATAATTTCTGAAACACAATTGATAAAACTGAACTTCAATTGCCTAGTTCTGAAATACAATTCATAAATGTGAAAAATAATTGATGAGTTCTGAAACACAATTGATAAAACTGAAATTCAATTGATTATTTCTGAAATACAATTGATAAATCTTAAAACAATTAATACAATTGGAAATGGTGTAGAGCGTCAAAAAGATGTAAATAAAATTATTTTATTCAAAGATTTCAATTTAATAAAAAAATAAATAGTATATAATTTTAGAAAAAAATTTATAGAAAAAAAAATTTTAATTTTATAAAAAGAAATTCATTTTGTAAAAGAAATGCATATTGAACTCGTTACCTTCTGAGTTTAAACCTTATTTTAACAAAATATTGTAATTTTTATACAATCAGTGCTCTGCCAGTCTATTATTTTTTGAACAGTTGGCAATATACATATGTCTGGGATCTTATTAATCCCAAATAAATGGAGATCTTACGTAGTACCCAAATATAATGCGGCATCTAATTTTATCTGTCATTTTTATGGATACTTTTAGATGTCAATCCCCAAATATATTGCTGTTTCTAATTCGATCTGCCATTTTAATACCGAAATAAATTGCTGGATCTAATTCGATCTGCCATTTTTCTGATAAATTTAGATCCAAGTTTATCCCCAAATATATTGCTGGATCTAATTTGATCTGCCATTTTTCAGATCAATTTATATCTAAGTTTATCCACAAATATATTGCTGGATCTAATTCGATGTGCCATTTTTCGGATCAAATTAGATCTAAGTTTATCCCCAAATATATAGCTAGATCTAATTCGATCTGCCACTTTTTCGGATCAAATTAGATATACGTTTATCCACAAATATATTGCCGGATCTAATTTGATCTGCCAAAATTGAGATCAAATTAGATCTAAGTTTATCCCCAAATATATAGCTGGATCTAATTGGATCCGCCATTTTTCGGATCAAATTAGATCTAAAAATATCCGCAAATATATAGCTGGATCCGCCAATTTTCGGATCAAAATAGATCTAGGTTTATCCCCAAAGATATCACTGGACCTCCCAATTTTGAGATATAACTTGATCTTAGTTTATCCCCATATATACAATGGGATCTAATACGATATGATTGGATACACCCAATTTTGAGATCTAATTGGATCAGCTAGATATTACAGCAGATCTTAAACAATATCAAATTGGATATAATTAGATATTGCGCGAGATCAATTTTTTTTACTCGGGTATACAATATCTGGAGATCAGACCTGAGGGATTTCAATTACAATTACTTGTAATTTGTAATTGAAATTACAAGTAATTGTAATTGAAAATTTTCAATTACAAATTACTAGTAATTGTAATTGAAAGTGATTTCAATTACAACTTTCAATTACATTTAGAATTAAAGTGTTTTTTGTTAAAATTTTGTAGAAAAATCTGACTGGGATAGGTTGCATAGGCATGGATGCCTATAAAAAGAATACGTCATGTTGGGATTACCCCTAACTTGTGCTTTTTGTCATTATTTATTTTCCCAAAAAATGTAATTGACATTTTTCAAATTACAAATTACTTGTAATTGTTCTTTTTTGAATTACAATTACAAATAATTTGTAATTGTAATTGAGTTTTTTTCAATTACAATTACATGTAATTGTGTAAATGAATGTGTAATTAATTACAAAATGTAATGATTAACCCCCAGGTCTACTGGATATCCTATAATTTCGATAAATCTTCCATTACTTTTATCCAGATTTACCGTGACAGTGCAATAAACACGAACAAATTTTTCTTTGTTTTTAGTAATTTTAAAATAAGGTTAACAACACAGAAATTTTTAACTTAATAGGATTGTGATATACAACCAAGATATAAGAGATCAGTCAAGTGTGCGTTATAGTATAGAGAATTCCATATTAAAGCTTCAGTATTGTTAATTTTATGGGCGCGTTAGCCATTTTGACTCACGCTCCTAAACAAAATCAAATTACTCACGCACGAGCATTTCGTGTCTTACTCACGCAGACATGAGTATATTAAAAACTTACTCACAATCAGAAAATTCTCACGCAAAACAGTAAAAATTACTAAAAACATATGATGCAAAAAATAAACTCACACACGGATCATGCACGGGTTATATATTCTTACTCACGCTCACGTACGAATTATATATTCTCACGCTCACGGGCGAATTACTTTGGTATAGTAATTATTACTCACGATCACTTGTGAATAACTTCACTCACGATCGTGTCATGCGCCAATCCCTAGTAATTACAAAATATAAAACTAGTTCAAAATCATTTTTAATATGGAACCACATTTAATACAATACGGTTTTAAAAGGACCTTATACATATATTTTTATATAAAATCACTTTGAAAAAATTGCTAATGTGGGATGATATATAATTATAGATGATTTTATAAAGAACGTTATATCGTTATATATAAAAGAAATCATGAAATATTGTAGATATGAAACCATACTAAGTTATATATGGGTTCATATGCGTCAATATATAATCATATATAACACCTATTATATAATATTTCTTAAATGGCTCCATATATAGTTTTATATTATTATGTATAGTGTCATACTAAATTATATATAAACGTATATGTAATTATATATTTCATTGTGTACTTATATATAGCACATACACTTATATGTAGGCCAGTATGTAATAATATAAAATCACATATGTCTCAATATTAAAACCTTTGAGGAAAAAATATTTAATATATGACTATATAAAAGTCTATATGCTTCAATTTAAAAGCATATGTGGCCATATCTAACTATAAGTTACTATATGTAATTACATAAAATAATATATGATTATATCAAAACTTTTTTACTCGGGTTGTGATACTTTACGCCATCAAAATCATAGATAAAAGAATTCTAGGTAGATTTTTTAAAAATTCTGGGGTGGGCAAAAATCAGTCTAGGGTGGGCTTAGCCCACCCCAGACCGGCCTAAGTCCGCCAATGAAGGCGAATCACCCCCACAAGGGAGATCAGGTTCACTCCGATTTGCATGAAATATGTAATAGACAGTGTTGCCAACTTCTGGAGTGTAAAAAGCGCAAATATTTTGCAAAAAAGCGTTGTTTTTCATTTAAAAAAGCGTAAAAAAGCACTATGCCTTTTTAATAAAAAAATCAAATAAATTTATATAAATTTTAAAAAAGTAATAAAGGTATTCATTTAAAGTATTTACGCTTCGTATACTGTGTATATGTTGTAAGTTTACTCGATTAATGTCAAAACCAATTTACGAGCCCTCGTAAATATACGCTTACATTTTTATGTGTTAGCTTTTTCGTATTTATACACACATTTGAATATTGTCAAAAATAAAATTATTTTGTATTGTTTTGTTTGTTGTTTTTTATTTTCTGTTTTATTTTTGTTTTTAAATGATAGATATTTAAAAAATTCTATGTTTAATTCATGAAAAGATAAAAGAAGTGGCTAAACGCAAAATTGAAATGTGAATATTTTTAAAAGGTGCGTTCATTCAAATAAACAGGAAAAGTTACAAATATACTCGATTACAAAAATACACGGTTTACGAGGTCATAAATGCAGTTAGATGAATACCACTAATGTAAATACCTACATTTTAATTTAAAAACTAAAAACAGAAATAAACAGTTCACATACAAACCCATGAAACATTTGTACGAACTCTCCGGCACGTACGGAATCATGAATCCGGATTTTACGGCACGTTAACTGTCCGTAAAACACGTATCCGTCAATGGTTGTACGTATACGGAACATTAACGGACTATGTCAGGGGTATGGCATCACCCAAAAAATATGTTATAAAAAAATCGTTATCACTAGATGGCACTTTGTAAAAAAAATTGACAATTTTCTTTTTTTATTTAAATTTAAATAATAACAAACAACAAAGGAAAAAATACAAACAAATACTTCAAATTTTATTATTGGAATATATTCCGCGTTTGTTTTTTCCTTATTTTGAGCAGTTTTCAGCAGTTTTTGAGTTTTTAAATATAGGCTCAGCTGATACTAAACTGATACTAAATATTTGCTCAGGTAATACTAAATATCAGCGCCCTCTATCGGTGAGTAGTTTAAGTTTTGATTTCCTATCTTTATAATTAATAGTCTCTGGACTATGTAATCGCATTTTCGAACATAATACGTTTTAACTCCGTTTTGGTGTATCCGTTTCCGTACGTTTAAATATGGACTTAATCGATTTTAGTTTGTTATCAAAATAAGAGGAATTGGCAACACTTTTAACATGGTTAAATCCGATGGAGTCCAACGTGGACTTGTTGGTAAAATCATCGAACGTTTTGAGCAAAAAGGCTTTAATTTGTTTGCTCGTCCCTTCTTCCCCGGTCAACTGCATGAGCTCCGGCATAGTAGTTCCCATGGTGTGGGATGCTTTGAACGCTGTCAAAACTGGCCGTCAAATGTTGGGTGGCACCAACCCTGCTGTCTTTTTGCTCGGAACCATTCGTGGTGATTTTGGCATCCAAGTTGGCCGCAACAATCGTCACGGTTCCGATGCTGTTGAATCAGCACAAAAGGAAGCTGGATTGTGGATTCATTGAGAAAGAATTCCTTGACCGGAAACCCGCTGCTATTGACTGGGTTTACGAACAAACCCTAAAATAGTTTGTTCATTTTATATCAATGAAAATACATATGATATATAGCAAGCATTTCTGTGTTTAGTTCTTAAGCAATAAAGTTCTCAACAATTCCATAACAAGATAAAATAAAAAATCAATATTAATAAATGAATAAAAAGCATAAAAACTACTACTTTAAATTAGTAAATATATCAATTTAGGTAGATATAAAAGTCCGTTTTATTTAAAAAAACGGCACGGAAACGGTCGGTCATTGACGGACTTTCAACGGACTTGTCAATTTTTTACACGACATAACGGTCCGTAAACGGTCCGTCATTTACGGACTTTCGACGGATTCGAATCAGTTTCGATGTTCCTTAAGTTCGTAAACGTACTTAAACGAAGTTAGATTCCGTTTATGACAACCCGAAAACCATAGCAAATTTTGACCATTTTGCCAAAATAGGCCTGAAAAGTTTATCCTTAATGGACCTATAAATATTGTATGCTCTTTTGAAATTCTTTAACAGACCTAATTTGATGGACTTTAATTTGAAATAATACGCATAAAATTTATATCAAAATTCTTCTTATTTTGGGCCTAAAACTAAATCTTTTAAAATTTGCAAATTTTTTATCTGTCCCCAAAACGAAGTCAAAATCCCTAATTTGAGCCCAAATCCCCTTACCTAACAACTCTGTAAAACCTCATTTGACATAAAAAAATCCTCCCAGAATAAAATACTCCTTTGACAAAATTTCCCACATGCTAGCGACATCTACAGTTTTTTTGAAAAATGATCGATGTTGCATCTCTATTATATGACTCTGATTTTTTGGTTAAATCTTACATTTTCAAAACAACTAAAACTCAAATTAATTTTATTGGTTCTTATAAAAAATTACCGAATAAGCTTTACGTTAACTCAACCGACAGTTGTATTAAGTTAGAAGATATATTGATAAAATCATTAACGAAGATAGAGGACCACGCTAATGAAACATATTTTCACTGACAAAAAAACCAACTGAACGTTCAAAAAATGTTGAAATGGGGTTAAACCGATTTTTCCGAACCCTTGTTTGGTACTCTTTGGAACAACTTGGCAAACCTATGCTAAAACATGCATTAACACCTCTACTTCTAGTTCATAAAATATCTATAGATATGACTACCATATAAGAAATTAAAAGTGTTTAGCCCCCCCCCCCCCCCCCCCCCCCCCTTGAGCGAGTCCTGGATCCGCCTCTGTTTGTTTAACATACACTCACAATATATTTTCCATAACCGATTGAGGTTTATTTGAAAAGTAATAGGTAAAGATTGTATTCAATTGAAGAATCAATTAAAATACAATGAAACATATTGTTTAACTTTTTATATTCGTCAATAAAAAATAAACGACAAGAAATATGTATCGTCTGTAGGAGTTGATATTTTCAGTCAAAAAATCTATTTTTAGATTTCTATTTTTAGAAAAAATAATTTAAATAATTTCATTGTTTTCTGTTTTAAAACAAAATATTCAAATATTTTCGGTTTTCAGTTAAAAATTGACGATTGTTTTAACAGACTTTTCAATTATTCATTCCTTTTTAATTGTGTTTTCAATTAATTTAATATGTATTTTAGGTTTATAAAGAAAAAAAAAAATTTTTTTTTTGGGATGAGATTTGAACCACCACCCTCAAAAATTGAAATTTGTCAATGCCTGACCTTCCAGACATCTACAGCACAACCGATTTGAAAATTGTTTGAATTAAGGGCCTGCTTATCTATTACGAAAATAGTCTAAACAAAAGAAATTGACATGGAAATTTTCGTTACTTTTCTTTCGTTTAGAGTATTTTTGTAATACATAAACCAGGACTTAATTTGAATTTAAAATATTTTGAAATATTTATTTATACAACAAAAAGGAACTTAAACAAACAAATGTACCCAGCACACAATTTGAATTTATAAAAATAATTTGAATCTATCGCACGACTAGAAAAACTGGACAACTGTTAACTTCGTTTTATATCTAAATGCTTTTGTTTGTTTTAACTTAAAATAGTTGAATATTAAATGACATGAATTCAATCAGAGTTTACGATAACAAAATTATCGAAATTGATTGCCAAATTTATTTGAATTGTTAGTAAAAATGTTTAAATTGATTTGATAATCACGGGGTTGCCGGGTTGTAACAATGTGAAGAAATCTCGATGTCAGCTGCTAGCAATAGGGTCGGCATATACGACTAAAATATTTACCATACAAATCGTTCTAAATATTCACCATAGAAATCGTTATAAAGACTTACCCCTAAATTCATAAACCTGCTATAACTTTACAAATCATTTATGAATTGAGGGGTAAAAATATAAAATACAAAAATTAAATTTAAAAACAAGCTTTTTTATACGCCCTTTGAGGGGAATTTTTTTACAGAGTTTTTATTTTTAATTTTGTATGGAAATAAAAACGAAAGATTTTATATTTTATGAATTTTTTTTATTCTCAAAAAGTTTTATGCATGTCAGAAAATAAAAAAACTACAGAGTTATAAATTTTATTCAAATGAAAATTTAACTTAAAAAATCAAAAAAAGTAATATAACGCAAGTTCTTCTTAATTAAAATTGAATTTTATAACTGCAGTTAAACACTAAATTCTAGCGACTTTGATTTATGTAAATTGGTATTTCTGACTGACTAATCTTATTCTCATCTTAATTCAGAGAATATTGTCACTTTTAAGATAATTGTCTTCAAACAGGATGATTTTAAAATCTTAAATAATTTTAGGATAAACATGTTTTTGTGCAATTTTTCTCCAAAGTTTAATATCGATGGCTTAATGAAGAAGGACGCTATAAAGAGATAATTTTGCTGGACGAGTTTTCGTAAAACTTTTCGGTAAACTGCTGAAGTTTTCTTCACAACATAAATGAAAAATTTGTTAAATTCGATGAAAAAGGTTCGTATATTTTATGAATCTAGTTTTAGTGAAACTTTTTCATGGAGCGTATGAAATTTTTAGTAAATAAAATGAAATTTTTGATAATATTTTATGAAAAATTCCATTAATTCAATGAAAAGTTTCAATGGACGAGTTCCCCTGACACTTTATCGATTTTATGCAAAAATTCATTAATATCATGCAGATAATTCTCTCAGTGTAACTTTTTTCTTAATTTCTATAGAAGGGAAGGCAATAAAAATATAAAAACTTTGGATATATTGTTTCTCGGAATGAAATTTTATATTAATACAAAAACAATAAAATAAAAAGTATAATCGAAGTTTTTCAGATTTCCATTTCCTCTAATGGAATATTAATTCGAGTTAGGGCCTTTCTGTATTAAGCATTAAATTTATTTACCAAAATTTTGAAAAGAGAAATGCCCTAAATGTTCGTTGTTACATTTAGGGCATTTCTTTTAACTATTATATTCATGTTTGATAGGTAATTTGAAATTTTAAAAGATAGATTCAAATAAAATAAAAACAATTTGAATTATAAAAAAATGTTTATGATACTACCCAGGTGGAAATTATGTGTGGTAACAAAAAAGAAGCACTGGCAAAGCGCAAGTAGACCGCGGTCTTACTAAAAGAAGCACTGGCATAGCACTAAATTTGGACGCCTTCCCAACGCTTTAAAAGGGTGAATTCCCAGCACTTGTTTTCCTATAACATTATTTTGTTTTTGAAAAAGAAACTCCAAAAGAGTGAATATTTAAATAATTTTTGACTCCACAATACAATAACTCCAAGAATCGTCTATTTTTAGAGTAATTTAAAATCCTTCAGTGATGAGGGCTCATAATTTGGTGTCAGGGAAAACACTTGATTTTTATGTTTCTATCTCAATACTTTGCAAAGCATTAAATAGATCGGTGTTATCATATGGGTGTCAGGAAAGCACTTTAATTTTTTGAATAATTTGAGCGTTGGCAAAGCATTTGATTTTTATGTTTATGGGTGCTTTCCCAGGGCTTGGTAAAGCATTGGCACCACCGTGGAACGGTGTTATCATTTGGTCGTTGGGAAAGCGCTGTTAACAAGCACTCATACCACCCATTTCGGTGCTTTGCCAGTGCTGGCCCCTTTGTAATTTTCTACCTGGGTATATGTATCAATATAGTTTGGCTCAAGGGGTAAGGCGATCATCTTCTAAATCAAAGGTCGTTGGTTCGAATCGTCTGGTGTTGGAACAAAGCAAAATTTCTTTGAATTTAAAACGAAAGAAAATTTTTTTTACGTTTTGTCAGTTAAAAATTTATGATTATTTTAACAGATTTTTCAATTATTTTTATTTCTTTTATGGATTGTTTAAATAATGTATGAAAATAAATAGCAAAATGGTTTGAATATAATGAAAAATCAGTAGTGCTTTTTTAATTGTGTTTTCAATTAATTTAATATGTATTTTAGGTTGCTTTTAACGATAAAATACTGTGAGTGTACTCTTTTGAAGCACTTCGTAAATAATATACATCACTGGTTGAAAATTCAATTTTGCGCTAGTTCGATAATTTTCTACCGGCTATGTTTTTATTATATATTGGTAAGCACCTACACAAAGAGAATTTTCTTGGACGAGTTTGAAGTTCTCTTCAAAAATTGAATGACAAATTTCTTAGATTTTGTGAAAAAGCTTCATAATTCTTACACTCAAAAAAAAAGTCGGTAAAGTCAGCAAAAAATGTTGCTGTGTCAGCAAATTTTTAGTCAGGAGCGTGCTTGCAAAAAAGTTGGTAATTTCAGCAAAAGGTTTGCTGAAAATCAGCGAGCTGATTTTTACCAAAAAAAATAGTGATCTTCAGCAAAAGTTTTGCTAACATTTAGTCGACTGCAAATGAAAAAAATCCTTGCTAAAATCACCAAACTTTTTGCTGAATATTAGTAGACTGAAAAAAACTCAAGAAACTTGTAGCGAAATTTTACTTTAGTTAATTTATTTGCTGAAAATTTAAATATAGAATATGTGTAGAGTTGTTTTTCTTTTTTTGTCATTTCCGTTTCCAGACAAGCTGCGACATATACATCTTGTCTATCTGGTTGTCGTCCACGCTATACATTAGTTCAAAATTAGTTTAGTGCTAAAAAATATAACTAAATTTTTTGCAGAAAACGGAATTTCAACAAAAAAATTGCTGAAAACTAGTACACTTGGTATACAAGACGTTTTACTAATTTTTCTACTAACTTATTTTTTTGAGTGTATAAAACTATTTTTAATGAAATTTTTTATAAATAATAAGAAATTAGCGAATAAGAATAAAAATTTTAATTTAATGAAAAGTTTCGATTGACGAATTCCAGCGGAATTTCGTTGAATTAACATAAAAATTCATTATTAGCATGCAGATAATTCTCTCAGTGTATGCAAATCTATTTGGGAACATCTTTTATTATTGTTTCAAAAGAAACTCGAAGTGAATCATAGTTGTTGGTTTATTAATTAACTTAAGTGAGAAATACAAACAATTGGCCGCATACAACAAATCTGTTAAAAAATATATGAGAAAATACCTTAATTTATTAATTAATTACTTCGTAAATATTTGTGAAACAAACAAAACAATATTTATAATTTGTATATGTGTTTATATAGGCATTATGGCACTTCAAGACAAAAATGTAGAGTTTCTCTCAAAAAAAAAAAAAAATAAGATCTGGTTATACATTACGAAAATGGTCTAAATGACAGCAAAGTAACGAATTATTTTTTTTTTTTTTTTTTATTTTGACGAAAGTAATTATTTATGTATTTCCATCGTTAAGACTATTTCATAATCTCATATATTAAGTTAGAATATAGTTCTACCTCAAGTCCAAATTCTAATATGATATTGTTATATTAGATTCTATTTATTGTTTCAAAAAGGGTGATCATTTTCATGATTTACAATACAATTGTTTCGTTGGCATCACCCCAACTCTTCAGTTGTCCGCAATAAGAAAATGATGACTTGAATACACAAACCGAGACATTACATAAGGTACAAAAATTCAACGGGACGAGAATTTTGTACTTGAATTTTGCTTGAGGTAGAACACTATTCTAACTAAATATATGAAAATGTAGAAAGTCCGAAAAAACTATTTTTGTATTTTTTAATGCAAAAATTAAAGTAATTGTTGAAAAATAACTATTTCATAATATGATACTTCCAAATATCTAAGCTGTAACTTTAACCATTCAATCTTCTAAAGCTCTCTTGCACTCATAGAAGGTTTGATAGATAAAAAATGTAGTAAAAAAATTTGTTAACAGTTTTAATCGCACTTTACTATTTTTTTTTACTGATTTTTAGCACAATTTTATTTTTTAGTATTGGGTGTATAACTTAAAAATGCGGGATTCGTAACAGATGGCCTATCTTTTACACATGGTTTGTATATTTAATAGCTTATATGTAGGGTTTTTCTTTTCCCGGACTTTTTCATTTCCCGGGACAGCGGGATTTTTTTTCAGAATTTCCCGGGATCCCGGGAATTCCCGCTCGTTAGAAAATATATAAGTTCGACATATGTTGCACTTGAAAAACTCGATTACTGTTTAAACACCGTCCGACAAAGTTCATCTTTTGGTTGTACCCATGAGAAAATGCACTTAATATATTCTGAAAGGATGGCTAAATATAAAATATCCATGTCTTCCACTTTTTCTGGATCAATTCGTTTAACAATTTAAATCGTTAATTAATATTTATGTAATATATTTATATGGAAGGCCGTCTTATGGTGTTTTCTTTTCTGTAAAAAAATGTTGCCTTGTTAAAGTGTAAAATTTTAAAAATGTTACCCTCACCCCAATAAAATGCTACATTTTTCCAATCAGAATAGAACGATAAAATCACTTATTTGCATTTTTCAAAACACATGTGTATGTATATATTGTTGTTTCATGTATGTGCAATATTGTTTACGCTAGCTACTACTACATGATAGCCTAGTGGTTGTGATGCTTGCCTTTCGCTCGGTATGGCCAGGTTCAAATCCCAGCCAAAGTGAATTAATTTTTATATACTACTCTCTTTTTGTTTTTTCAATTTAGAAGATTTCCTCCATATTAAAAAAAAATTGTATAATTTTTTTATTTATTTGTAGCGTAAAAACTAGTAAATACTAAATAAAACAGAGCAAATTATTAAAAAACTAAATAACATTTTATAAAAAAAAAAATTATAAAAAAAAATTAAAAAAAAATTAAATTTTATAAAAAAAAATAAAATTTTATATAAAAAAAATAAAATTAAAAAAATGTTGTGGTCCAACCGGGGTTTGAACCTGTGACCTTCTGCATCAGAAGCCAGGATAGTGTCCCCTAGGCCACCAAGTCGCGAGTTTGCTGGCAAACATTCCAGTATATACACATAACTTTGATAAAAAGAAAAAAAAAACAGAGCAATGCTCTTCCCTGTAAATTTTTTGAGGGCGGAAAATGTTGCACTTTTGCACTTTATTAGACAACATTTTTAGAAAAGAACACGATGCCCTCTCAGAATATTACCCTTAATTTAGAAAAGAACACAAAAAAGGCAATTCAAAAGCAAAGTGCAAAAAAATGCAACATTTTTGTCAGAAAAGAAAACACCATTAATTTTAAAAAACTCTTAGAAATATATCAATTAAATATTAATTCGCGGTTTAAACGGTTAAACCAATTGATATAGAAAAAGTGAAAGACACGGGTATTTTATCTTCATCTCCTTCTTCAGAATATATTGGAATTGTTAATGGGTGCAAAATTGTGTCGGACCAGTTTTATAGTCAGAAATAAGATCGATTTGTTGCTAAAATATTTCTTAAATAAGAAATCCAAAAATTTCTATTTCTATATATTTTATATATATCTTTCTATGCAGATTTTCAAAAGTATCCGTCTAGAATTATTTTTATAAAAAAGTTTAAAAGTGAGTATTTTTAACACAAATTTTCAGGCAAATTCGCCTAAATCGTTTTATAAAAAAAGACACTACAACATTATTAAATAGTTTCTTAACTTTAATTGGTTTTCTTGAATAGACATTTTTTATGCCACAGCTACTTAAAAATAAATTATTTAGTTTTCGTATTTAGTTGCATTTTAAATTAACATATAAAAAATCCAAAATAATTTTAAAAAGCATCTGATGGATTATTTTGAAAACAGTTAATATTTAAAAAATACAATTGAAATAAAGTAATAACAATTGAACTTAAAATTAAATTTTTTTAAATAAAAGAAACTCAAAATACTTGTCAATTGAAAATAAGAAAACATTACAAATATTTTAATTTTAATGTCTAGTTTTTTGGAGGTATTTGGAACTGAAATAATGATGTTGGAATGTTGAATAAGGCTGGTTTACACTATAAGATTTTCGGTACGACTTTACTTTAGTACACATGCAAAAACATGTAGGCAATGTTGCAGAATTTTTCCGAAAATATAGTGTAAACCAGCCTATACAAATATTTCTTTATTTGAACAAAGATCATTTTAAAGAAAAAAAAGGGCGGGTTTCCCGGGAATCCCGTCCCGGGAATTCCCAAGACACAAACCCTACTTATATGGCATTTAGGAGGGTAAACATCTGTCATTTATTTTCCCTTAGTCATTGAATGAAATAGTGTGAACAGTAAAGTTTTTTTGTTGCTTCTAAAATGTCGAATTTTGTGCCAACAAAGCATCATTTGCGGGAAGTTTTGCTTTACTTCTTCAATTTGAAAAAAGTGCAGTTAAAGCACGTGCGAGGTTTGTGCGTTTCAGAAGTGGTGATTTTGACCGCCCAGTCAGCCAAAAAAGTTTGAAGATGATGAACTGGAGGCATTACTGGATGAAGATTGTTGTTAAACTCAAGAAGAACTTGCAAAATTATTGGGAGTTACAAAAGCAGCAATTTCAAAAAGTTTGCAAACAGCAGAATTCGGTTATCCATATTCGTACATACTAGAAAAATTATCAAAATACTTACTCACAAAAAATTTAAAACGAGTTTCAATTACGAGATTGATAATATCAATTAATATTTCAATTCATTTTACACGTATCACGCAAATGATAATATTAATTACTAAAAATTGTATTACAAATTTCAGAAAATCAGTACAAATCAGTACACGATTTTGTCATCAGAACACGTGACCAAAAATCAGTACATGTACTGATCAAATCAGTACGAATTGTCTCCCTAGTCATGTATAAATATTCCGTCGATGGTGATTACTAGGGCAAGGAATTTCATGCAAATGCATGTTTTTTTCCCGATGGTCAAAAACAAATATAGCCTAAATGCTTATCCAAATCATCAAATTTAGAACAAATTGGCATCGATTTGTAATTGCATATTTTGACAAAAATGCATGTTTTTGCATAATTTGACTTTAAATGCATATTTTGTTCCTTTTTAATGCATATTTGAACATATTTTTAGTTTTTAAAAGCAATTTATAATTTGTAAAAAAATATAAAAAATTGATACGTTTTCGTGTTTTATTCAATCAAAATATTTATTTTTTTTCATTATTTTTAAAAATAAAATTTCTTAAAAACCTTATTGACCTATGGGAAAGCTTGGAGTTCTATGTCTATCTGCAAAATAACTAACTTACATATATTTTTATATTTTAAAGTGCGTTATTTTTGCAAAAATAATCGTTTTTAGTGCATACTTTTTTGTTTTTGATGCACATTTTTCTTTTTTAGCCGCATTTTTTAGGCGCTTATTTTCGATTTTTAAGTGCATGAAATTCCTTGCCCTAGTGATTACAGTCTCCACTATTTTTCCGGAAAATTGGAAAATTTACTAACTTAAAAATTTAGAATTTTCTTAATTAGGCCCAGAATAGCTTTGATATAAATTTTTATCAAACTCTGTCGACGGGAACTGTTAGCGGCAAAAATGGGTTAAAATTAAATCCGTGCGCTCTTATTGGGACACCCTTTATTTAAGTTTTTTTGTTGCAACAATAAATGGGAAATGCACCGAAATAGCTGAGTACCATTACCGAAATATTTTAAAATAGCATTACCCTAACGATAACCGCATTCGTTTCGGTTACCATCCATGATTTTTATCCTTACATGTACTAGAAACTGAATTTAAATTATTAAAATTTTATAATATTTTTTTTTCGCGAAAAAAGATATTCCGCCAAAAAAGCGCATGTTGGATTATTTTCTGTTAAGTTGCATTTTTATCTTCCATAAACTAGATACTGAATTCAAATGCAGATTGAAGTAACTCAAAATTTGGCCCAGAGCACCGTGCAAAATGTATGGAATTTGCAAAATTTCAAACTGTGTATACATAGCGATGATTTACTTGCCAAAAAAAAAAGTTTTGGATACCAAAATAAATATTGCTCTATTTAGAACATATTTAGAAAAACGCGTTAAACTTACATATGTAAGTTTGACATTTCAAATACAAACATCTCCGTATAAAAGAGTCGAAAATTTGTTTTTTTTATAGAATATCCTTGAAAATAGGACATATCTGGATATGCTTCAACATGTTATATATACCGCTGGACGCGCCAAAAAAAAACTTTCATATGATACCCATATTGAGTATGATGTCTTCAAAAAATTCTTTCAAAAACTAAAAAAAAATGCCTTTTTTAAAAATGGTGCAGCTCGTGAGATCTCATTGCTAGACCCGAAATATTTTGAGAATCATCATAAAACAAACCTACCCAGCAAAATCTTTTATTACCAAATAAGTGGTTATATAATAGAAATTCATAGCTCCGCACAACTTATTTTTTGACGTCTGAACTCATTATTTTTGTTTGGCGTGGTCGTTTTTATAAGTAGTCACTCTTACCCGCTCGCTTACGAAAAAATGAGAAGTAAGTAGTTATGAGATTTTGAATAATAAGTGGTTACACACCTGCTTACAAAAAGTTGAATTATAAGTAGTTATCCGATTGCTTATTTGATTCTTAAAAATAAGAAGTTACATAACGTCACCTAAAATGCAAAAGGGCGTAACAACAAAAAAATTCAAAATCGAGTTTTTTATTGATTATGATGCACTAGACAAAATTACATGTCCCTACAAAATTTTGAACTTATATGTCAACAAATAACGATTTTACGAACGAAATTCAAAAGGCCGTAACAACAAGTGTATGAATTTCAAAAACAAAAAGGCGTAACAACACACTTGTATAAAAAAGTAATTCTTTTTATTTTTGAATAACTAAGTTCGCTTAGATTTTTTTTGTCAATTTGTGTTTGTAATTTTTTCGTTTGATGTTATTATAGTGAGTGCACTCAAAAAAGTTTGACAGTTACTACATGACAGTTGTTTGTGTAGTAATCAGTAGTTGTCGTTTTTAACAGAAATTACAGTTGTTTTTCTATACAAAAATGCAAAACAACGAAAAGTACTGTAATTTCGTAACAGTTATTTAAATCAGTTATCTTTAATATCATAATAAACAACCACCAAAACAGTATTTTTACAGTAAACAGTAGTTTTTGTTATTTAAAAAATAAAAAATTTCGTTGAATTTTAAAAATTCTTGTTTAGTTTATATTTGTAAATTAATAGAAATTAAAAAAAATGTTAGAATTAAGAAAAAAGATTACAAAAAAATATGCATATATCGAAAATAAAAAACTAAGCAAAAATTGGTGATAAAATTTCACTCTGAAAAATTTTTATCTTCAGATATTTCATAAATTATTGCAGATTTTTAATTTCTGATATTACCAATATTTTTCTTATTTTTTTCTCATAACAAATATTTTAAAATATTTATGTACTATGAAAATAAATTTTAATAAATTTTGTTGTTGTTACGTCTTTTTGTTTCAGAAAAGCCAATGTCAAAAAGGCGTAACAACCATAACTTGAAGAATATTAACAAAAAATAAAAAAAATCTTCAGAAATAAGTCTTGAGTCGTGTTTTAAGCAAGAGAAAAAAAATATGTCCTTTAAATCTAAAATATCTTTAATTCTACAAAGTTTTTGGCTTCTCCTGTAAAAAAATAAAAAGTGTTGTTACGCCCTTTTGCATTTTAGGTGACGATAATTACTATTGGCTTAAAGAAATACATTCAGAAAAATTTAAGTTTTTCTAGTCGGTAATTTTAGGACTCGTCATAAAAATTTAAATATAAAACATATTTACATATAATAAATAAAAATGTATAAAATTTAACTGTGTAAACAGTACTTATTTAATTTAAACTATTACGAGTAAGTCACTATTTTATATTTACAAACAATTACTACAATAGGGCATTATTAGGAAGTCATTATTTTATAAAGGGGGTTTCAATAAGAGCGCTACAAAAGTAAAAAAGTTTAAATAAAACAAAAACGGTTTTGGATATCAATGAAATTCTTTATTCCTGTGAAATTACGTTCGATGCCATTATGTATGGAAATCGATCTCTTTTGCATGGCCACCACGGGCACGCTGAACAACCCTTTATTATAGAATAATGCAAAAAGGTAATGATATATCAATTTTGGTAATGCAGATAGTAATGTGGTGTAGTGCTGGTAAAAATATGAGTAGTGGGTATCGATTATCGAGTATTTGTCTTTTTGTTTGGGTACTCGATACTCAAAACTACTACTCGATATTTTCAGAGTTGTATTTTGGACAGACAAAATATATAAAAATGTGACTCAGCTAAAATATTTACCACAAAAATGTGACTCTGCTAAAATATTTATCACAAAACTACAACTCTGCTAAAAGAAAAAATCAGAAGTAAAATTTTAAAAATATATGTTAAAAAAAGTATGAAAAATGTAATGAATAGTTGGTGAAAAAGTTTAAACATATGTTTTTAAATTTAAGTATTGAATTAACGTAAATATTTTCAAAGAATTTTACTAAAAATTTTTCAAAAATTTCAAATTTAAAAAACGTTAAACGTATTGAGTAGTATCGAGTATCCAAATCAAAAATATCGAATAGTATCGAGTATTCAAAAGTAATCGAATTTACCAGCACTAATGAGGTGTCATTACCAATATTTTTATAACTGAAATACCGTTATCCTTAAAATACCGATACCAAAAAAAATATCGATACTCTTAAAATACCGTTACCGAAATAAATGAAATACCGTTAGCCCTAAAATACCGTTACCGTTACTTTTAATTTTCTGGTTTTGGTAATTGCACGTGGATACTCAGTATTGATTGTTAAATTGGTTCTGTTTTTAATCTCGTTTGTTTTTTGTAAAAAAAAATTGCTATCGGTATCCTTAAAATACCGTTACCGAAATAACTAAAAAACTGTTATCCTTAAAATACCGATACCGAAATAAACGAAATAGTGTTACCCTTAAAATACCGTTACCGAAATAATCTAAAATAGCGTTACCCTTACCGATAACCGCATCGTTTCGGTTATCATTAAGGTTTGGGGTTCGGGAATTCCCGGGCGGGAATTCCCGGGATATCCCGGGAAAAGTTTGCCGGGAATTCCCGGGAAAATAATATATTTTTCCCGGGAAAACGGCAAATTTTAAAAATTTAAAATTTTCGTAATTGATTTTGTTTAGAATAGGATTTTTTAATTTTAGTCATAAAAACATTTTAAATACCAAAACAAAAATGTTATTGTTAAAATCTTTAAAAAGGGAATCAATTTCTTTGACACACAAAAAAGTCGTTGCCAAATAATTAGGAGCATTTCAACTAGTAGTAGGTAAAATCTAAAAACTTGATAAAATGTTTAAAAAATATGAACAAAACGTTTTGTTCATACTATCTAAATTTTTCAAATGTATATTTTAGTTACAGTCGACTTTAGTTAAAATATTGGGTGGCAGTATACCTTGACTTGGTTTATTTTTGGAGCATTCTGATTGGTTAATTTATTTTGAAGCAATCAAAATGTTTGAAAATATAAATATTTTTGTAGGGTTTTCATACAAAAAATGAACAAAACCGAATGATTAAAAATAAAGTGGACTTTATATTTAAAATACACCTGCTTTCAAAATAATGTAGTCTTTTATATTAAAGAATAAAATGTCAGGAGTATGGAAATACTTTTCAAAAAAGGACAATGCAGCGCTGTGTAATATTTGCCCTAAAAGACTAATGGTTAACGGAGGTAGCACCAGTGGCCTTATCCGACATCTAAATTTGGTTCACAAAAAAAAAAAATTGATAGTCATGCAATTTGTCTTGAAGAAAACAACAACAAGAATTAAGTTCCAGCTAAAATTAGCAAAGTACCCGAAGAAAAAAGTGTAAGCTGAATAGGCATTGCACGTTTTATGGTAGGGCAAACATTTCCGCAGTCGACGGAATGTCAATCCGCACCATAACTAGATCTTCGTTTATTCGAGAAATTTTTTAAATAAATTAAACCGATGTAAAGAACATTATATTAAATTACTACAATCATCTAAAAGATATCATGATAAAACAAATATCGAGCCATATTTCTAACAATAGGAGATTTACTATAATCTTAGATGTATGGACAATAATATCACAAAAGAGATATTTGAACATATGTATAAACGGAAATAATTCATTTTATAACCTGGGGTTGGTTTATATATCAGGAAGATGTAATGCTGATTAAGACGAGAAGAGTTTTATTTGTCTTTGGAAAATAACATTGTGGCCACCACATCTAATGGCCCAAATGTGATGAAACGGTTTGCTTCCGACAGTGAAATCAAATATTCAACATTCTGATATTTTTTTATTTTAAATTCTTACTACACAGACTGAATTTGTACTGAAATAGTGTTTTTTTTAACAAAAATTTATAATATAGGTGGTTTTTATTAACAATTTTATTCAAAACTATTTCCCGGGATTCCCGGTATTCCCGGGAATCAAATTTTTTTATTCCCGTTTCCCGGGAAATAAAAAAGTCCGGGAAATCCCAAACCCTAGTTACCATCCATGATTTTAAAACAATCAAAAAAATTTTTTTTTAATTTTAAACAAAATTTAATAAAAAATTTTAGTTAACCCATATTTTCCTGAATTAAGATACTACTACTGAGGATACTGGTGTTTTTTTTTTTTTTTTGTAATGTTAAAAACTGCTAAGAGTATGTGTTACAAATTGTTATTGTTACAAAACAAAATCCAAAAAATTCTTAAGAATAAAAGCAGTATTTGTTAAAAACAACATTATTCCAATATTTCATTAAAAAGCAATACAAAATAAAAATTATAACTTTCGTAAGTGGTATATACGAAAAGAAGATCCAGCATAATATTTGGAACATACGCCCGAACTGTCGATTTAAAATCGAGACTTGGACATCGTCTTTGCTTATCGTTGTGGGTTCTTTTTAGAAAGTGATCTATTCGACCATAACTACGGGAGGTTTTAGGCTATTTTCCTGCCGAACTTGGTAGATTCGATTCTGAGGTGAGGTACGAAGCTCCAAACCTTGTCAAAGACGGCCCAAAATAACTATATTTCAAATTTCTAAACCGATTTTGATAATTTTTAACACCAAGCTGCTAGTAACAAAGAATATGAATAAAAATAAGCAACTGATAATGCGTCTTTGTGACGTGAACGTGATTAAAATAGACACATGTTTCAAGAGGCCATCAAATTAAAATCCGAGCTAGATTTGCAAAGGCAAGGAATTGAGAATTTTGTTTTAGCAACAGCGTCCCAGCAAAAATGTGGAAGCAGTAAAAACGATTACTTCTTCCTTACTGCTACTTTTACCGCTTCTAAAAACAGCACTAATGAAAGGCCTAAGTTGATTAATTGTTTACATCGCTTTTTGCTGTGCTTTCAAAAAGGCATGAAATGAGCATGACATTTTGATTGCTTAAATATTTTTGCGGTTCTTTTATCAAAATTTTTTAAAATACGGAAAAAAGTTATTTTAAATTAAATAAGAGGTTTTAATAAAAAAAGAGGCATTTTCTCTTCACGGAAAAATATTCAGGAATATTGTGCTTTTGAGAAGGTATGATTTTAAATATTTGATAAGCTTTATAATATGCACTTCTGAGCAGGCATGAATTATCGACATTTAAAAAAAAACAGGAGCACTAATTAAAAGCGGTGAATTCATGCCTTTTCGGATCTCGAAACAAGTGCTTTCACGCGAGCTATCTCGAACAAAAATCAGGCATGATATCATCAGTAATGCAATCGCTTCACTGCTCAACTTTCCCTGACAAAACTGCTTCCAAGCAAGCAGTAATTTCTGCTGGGGTACTTTCATTTCGAGTTAGAAATATTGAGGCTCACCGCGATGATCATTTTGCAAGGTATTCTAAAACCGCAGAATCTGTTTTTGTTAAATATACTGCAAGAAGCTTCTTGGGACAGATCCGAATTTATATATGTATTTAATTTACAGTCACTTCCATAATAAATTTTAAAAAAATTATAAAAAGCCAACATTATAATGCTTAACATAGGGTGGAAACAAAATTGTAAAATGTCGAATTATGGAAACCGGTCATTTGTAAGGAAAAACAATCAATTTTATATTTAGATTATAATAAGCAGGGCAAGGAATTTCATGCATTTATTAAATAAATTTTGACCCTAGAAATATCTATAGCTATATTTCTAATATCTTTTAATAATCTTCAAGGAAACTCTACTGAATACTAAAAATTTGTTGATTAGGCCGAAAATTTAATTAATAAATGCATGAAATTTCTTGCCTTCATAATAAATATGACGAAAACTATTAGTAGTAACAATAAAAATACATAGGTACTTATCAATTGAAAGGTGCGAAACAATTTTCAGTTTCCTATATGCAGCCACATTTTATAAATTTTTTCTCAGTGAATGAGAGGATTGCATTATCTTTATTTTCTAACCTCTTTGATTATGCCTAGCACACATAGCCATTAAGGATTTTTACAAAAACCCATAGAAAAAAGAGTTTCTATGGGCACCAAACAGCTTAAAAATAGATTTTGAAATCTTAATTTAGCCAAGCCGTTTTTTCCAGTTTTCGTGACGTCATATTTCGGAAACCGAAATGATCCGGGTGAATTGCATTCAATTCGGAGACGGTAAATCTGAATGGTGTGTTGAGTTGATATGGTTTCACCCGCTTATCGAATGGATTTAATTAAATCACTACGCGTAGTATGCAAAAATGCACAATTATTTTATAGTATTTAGCGACCACGAATCCTAAAAAAACGACTTGGTCAATTTTCCCGTTTACAAAAAAAAAAAACGAGTAAAAAGGTTAAAGTCGGGCATGCCGACTATATAATACCCTACACCAGTCTGACTTAAAGCCAACTAATGTTTGGATCCGAAATTTGAATGGGTTAAAACGGACTTGTGTCAAAATTTTCTATAAAATCATAAAAGAAAAGAAAATCGAAAATATAGGCCATATGGGCGATAGGTCCAAATATGGACCGATCCTATCTAGAATCAATTGGCTTTTTCCTTGGGACCATGTAAGTTAGCGAACCAAATTTCATTGAAATATCTTCGTATTTGCGACCTGCAGCACTAGGTCTGAACATGGACCGATTTTAACCAAAGGCTGCGTCCTTGGGCCGATATAGGTCTGTGTACCAAATTTCATTGAAATATCTTCGTATTTGCGACCTGCAGCGTGTAAAAAAGCCAATTTTGGGGGGACCCTTATATGGGCACTAGGTCTAAACATGGACCGATTTCAACCAAAATGAATAGGCGTCGTCCTTGGGCCGACGTAAGTCAGTGTACCAAATTTCGTCAAAATATCTTAATATTTGCGACCTGTAGAGTGCGCACAAGAATGCATGGACACACAGACAGACGGGCGGACGGACGGACGGACAGACGGACATCGTTAAATCGAAATAAAAAAATTCTGAGCCGATCGGAATACTATAAGGTGGGTCTAGGACCAATATTTTTTTGTGTTACAAACATCAGCACAAACTTATAATACCCTCTCCACGTAGTGGTGTAGGGTATGAAAAATGTTATTAATTTTTGTTGTACCCTACACTGCTACTTGGAGAGGGTATAATAAGTTTGTGGCTGATGTTTGTAACACCAAAAATATTGTACCTAGATGGTCCCAAGAACAAAGCCTATAGTCAAATAATTTCGGTTTTGCTGTAAATAACACTATCAATAACATAAAATTACGTACCGAAAATTGTTGATCTAGTGTTATTATTTCAAAAAATTACGAAATTTGGCGAATTTGGCACTAAAAATTAATAAATTTTGACGAAATTAGTTTCTCTTACTGCTAACTCTGAGTGTATAACATGTGTTTTATTTAATTTAATCTGTGCGCTAGTTTTTGAGTTAGAGAGATATTCGTTGGACGAATCCTGACGTTATCCTGTGAGTTCTGGAGCAAAAATTGTAACTCATTTTGCAACTAGAGACTCTAATTTAGCTTTATTATAAGCGATAATATATGCTAGACCGTAAATGTATTTTTTGACGATTTTTCAAATATTTTTTTCTGTTTTGAAACGTTAATTTTTTCAAATTTACGAAATTTTCACCATACATCCTTCTCGCTGGAAAATCGTTCCTTGTACAAAAAAAGTTTGAAGGCAAAAACATATATAATTATGTTTTCTATGGACATAATATAACTTGTTATTTAGCCAAAAACTGAAGACCGCTTTTCGGCAGCCTTGGGCATTAGAGGGTTAACTATAACTTCCCTTTCGATTTCGTCTATTTCACATTGTGTGTACTGACGATATGGGATACTTGTGTATAACAACTCTATGAAACTTAAAACATTTTAAATTTTCCAAAAATTTTGTCAATGTCACTATACTTGTAGCCTACTTTAACCATCGTAAGTCCACACAAGTGTAGTGGCATGTAAGTTAGACAAAATTTTTGGAAAATTTCAAATATTTTGAGTTTCATATACAGTGATGTGAAATATAATAGAGCCGTTCAAGTTTTTTATAATTTAATTCTTGTTGCCTTTATTTTTAAAGATGAAAATAGTGGATAAATTCGCCCCAAAATGCGAGGAGATGGTTCAGAAAATTGTGCAGAATTTTAACGTAACGTCTGTTTTTTCATTTTGTCACTTGTTTTAAGTAGGCGTGGCTTTTAATGAAAAATAAGCGATATCGACCTTCTATCAAATTACATAGTAAAATTAAGCGAGTTGATTCGATAAAGGCAACAAGAAAAAATTATGGCTCTATTATATTTCATATCACTGTATAAGTATCCCATATCGTAGGTTCGAACAATGTAAAGTACACGAAATCGATTACATTGTATGGATTTACACGCTTTTCTAAAGGGTTATTAGTTTTTGATAATAAAAAAAGGAAAATACTTGAAAATTTTTATATTATACTACACATTGCTTAATTAAAAAATAAGTAAAAATCTGAAATTTTGAACTCTTATCAACAAAATTCCGTTAGACAGAATGATGTACCATTTTATTCACATAATAGCCGAAATTTGTGTATTCTGAAAATATAAGTATTGTTTCGATCTACCTGAAATGTACTTTTTGCCGAAATATGTAGTTTCTGGCCCACAGTAGTAACTATACCTGTAACTAAATAACAGATAATATCATTTTTAAGAAGAAGTAGCGAAAAAACTTTCGAAATTATTCAAATTACTCAAGAGATTTTAAAGCCTTACTCGATAAATCGAGTAGGTTCAAACCCTCAAAATCTTGTTACTCGGTTACTCGAACAAATCCAAACCCGAGTAATTTGAATACCCTAGTTCAGGGCTGGCAAAACTATGACACGCGTGTCAGTAGTGGCACGCGAGTGGATTTTAGGTGGAACGCGTCGTTATGTTGGATATTTTCAAAAAATTTAAACTAAAATTTAAAGACCGGCAAAAAATTTAGTTAAATGTTAAATTTCGTTACAAAAATGTGTGATTTAACTACAAATGGTGAAATTTTTCATATAGCTTGTAAATCGTCTTTTAAAATTAATAAAACTCTGTATTGGTTAATAAAGAACTCGCAAATTCGATTATCAGAAAAGTCTGGGACAATTTCTAATATTCTAGATTGAAAGAAGTTTAAATGTTTCGATGATCGGAGAAATAAAAAGTACCAGAAAATTGCACAAAAATGAATAATTGAAATTAATAAAATAGGATCTAAAAAATTAAGTTTTTTTTAAAGGGCAAATAGGTCCTACGAAATGACCCTCAATGAAATAAATGCTAAAAACAAGTTTCATAATGAAATAACCCCCTTTGTTGGAATTCGAAATTGGGTTTTGATCGTGTTTCGAAGAGCCATTTCATCTGAAATAGAAATTTCTCTGTTCAAATCCATAATAAGCGCTTTTTATTCATTATTATGATGATAAAAACCGCGCGATTTATTTTAACAAAACCAAATTTTTGCCCGAAGCACATTTTTCAACTAGTTTCTTACGTATAAAAATAATTAATGGCGCCCAATAATTTAACTTTTTTTTTAACAAAATGAAATAACCACCAAAAATGTAATAACCCCCCAAAAAAATAAAAAGGCAATTCAAACTGTTTTAATTCTATTTCATTGGGGATTTTTTCATAGTGAAATAATCTCAATATTTAATGATTAAATAAACCCCCAAAAATTAAGTTATCGTCAAACATTTTTACGTCATTTCTTGGATGTTATTTAATTTTTCCCTTTGGGGTTATTTCATGGGGGTTATCCGTAGCGCTGATAAATATGTACATCTGCGATGATGTTTTTAAGGTACATTTTCCAAATTTAAAATTTTTTTAAAAATGACTTAAAAGACAACTAAAAGTAAGGTGGCACGCGAGAAATTTTTACAAAAAAAATTGTCCGTTTCTGGCACGCAGCGAAAAAAGTCTTGCCACCCCTGCCCTAGTATTTTAAACAAAGTAAATGACAGTAGTTTTCTTATACTTATTTTCCAATGATTATTAAATACTTCTTATGCTGTTGTTTTTATTTCTATTTTATGAGATTTAAAAAATTTAAATGCTCATTTTCTTGTTGGCCTTAACCTAAAGCAAAAACATTTACAAATACAAAACTTGTCTAAACTATGTAGTTCGTATATTTGAAAAGGTTTTTTCGTATGCAGTATACATATATACATAGTATAAAACGTCAAAAATTTTAAATATTCCCGAGTAAAAAAATGTATATAAGTGACAATATATTTTCTAATATAAAACTACACATTAACATATACAGTGTATATGTGTAGTGAATGGATCGATTTTACAGTCGATATTGTGCCACCGATTTTTCGATAGCTTTTGGCATTTTTTTTTATCTCTTCTCTTTATTTACAATCTATCCATTTAAGGATAATAAGTAAATCTTATAACAATAAAATAACATTAATTGTTGAACTCCATTGAGAACAACAATAGACATATAATCAAAAAGATAGTATAACTTTTAAACAATATTTACAAACTTGTACATATATTCTTGAGAATAACTGATTAGCTGCGGAACGGCAGATCCAGGATATGGAACCTTCTAAGTCTTCTTACTTCCTCTGTGTCATCGAGTAGAGCTATAGCTAACGGATTAATGTGGTTACTTAACCTTTCTAAATAGTTCTCACTGTATCTTCTGACTTCATCTATAATCTTTGGAATAAGGAGATCGTCATGAATCGCTTTATTTGATACAAACCATGGAGCATTTACAATTGACCTTAGTGTTTTTGGCTGATATCTTTGTAAGATTTCAATGTTGGAATTACTAGCTGTTCCCCAAAGCTGTATTCCATATGTCCAGAAAGGCTTTAGAATGGTTTTATAAATTAAAACTTTATTTTCCAAGTTTAACTGCGAATTTGGGCCCAATAACCAGAAGAGTCGTTTTGTTTTGATATTTAATTGCTGCTTTTTTACTTTGATATGCGTTTTCCATGTCAATCTGCTGTCGATATGCAATCCTAAGTATTTCACGGAGTCACTTTGAGGAATTTGTATATTATTCATATACACATTGCTACAATTTCCATGTCTTAACGAGAAAGTGATATGTAAAGATTTTTCAGTATTGACTTTAATATTTCATTTGTTTAACCAAGCTTCTATTGTATTAAGTTGCCTTTGCACTAAATTTGACGCATTGTTTGGACATACGTCAGAAGCTAGAACTGCAGTGTCGTCTGCATATGTTGCAACAAGTACGTTTTCGGTTACTGGCATATCTGATGTGAAAATAGTGTAAAGAATTGGTCCTAAGACACTGCCTTGTGGAACACCTGCTTCAATGTCATAGATTTCGGAGCATTCACCATTAACTTTAACGTAAAACTGTCTGTCAGTTAAATATGACTTTAGCAGTAAGTAAAATGGAGTTGGAAGTAGTTTCTTTAATTTGTAGTATAACCCATTGTGCCAAACTTTATCAAACGCTTGTTGTACATCCAGAAATACACCTGAGCAATAGTTTTTAGTTTCCAATGTATCTCTAATAAAAGCAACGATACGATGGCATTGCTCTGGAGTACCATGCTTGTGTCTAAAACCAAATTGATATTCAGGTATAATATTAAATTTTTCTAAAAATGGTAATAATCTTTTCAATAATATTCTTTCGAATATTTTGGAGAATACAACCAGTAATCTTATTGGTCTGTAGGATGTTACAATATTATCTTGTTTGTTTGGTTTATTTACCATTACAATCTCTGCACACTTCCATTGTGAGGGAAAGTAATTTAATCTCAATATAGAGTTATACAACAATGTGAGAAATAGTATACCCCTCTTGGGCAGGGCTTTGACTACTTTCCCATCTATGTGTCGTAACCAGGAGATTTTTTACAATTAAGATTTTTTATCTCTTCTTCTACTTCACGAGAAGGAATATGTTTAATAGGCCAATCGACCGGACAAGGGCTATCTAAATACTCAAGTATTTCATCCGCATAAGGGTTATTGTATGTATGAGGCTGGAACGTCGTTTGTCGCCCAAATTTTTTATTTTTAAGGTAATAAAAAAAATCGGCTGATTTAATCTTGTGAAAATAGGTAATTTGGTGAAATTGTACGCTAAAAACAATGGCGATACCAGTTTTTCCAAAAAAATGTTTTTCCTGAGGTTTTGGACGAGTTTTTTTCGAAAAGTCTATCTTTTTTTACGCGTTAATTTTTAAGGGTTTTTAGTATGTATATTAAAAAAAAATACGCCGATTTTAAATTTTTTAAATATATCCTATCCAAGGTAAAATTGTACGCTTAAAACGATGGCGATATCATTTAAAAAAAAAAAAATTTTTTTGGATTTTCAGAAGAGTCTTTGTCGAAAAAACGGCGCCTCGAAAATGATTTTTTTGATATGTCGTAGTGGAACTTTTTTTTTTCCTCATGCCAAAAGCTATCGAAAAATCGATGGCACAATATTGACAACGTTTTGTCCTTACACCCTTCACTCGTATAACACGTGTAATTCGTACCACAAAAACACCGCGTTGTAGAAAAACCGCGTTAAAAGAAGTTTGTTGTATTTTTTCAATATCTATAATTCCTCGCTACGGATTTGATGAGTAATTTGACAATCTGATTAAAATTGTTTTCATTAAATTAATTAATTTTAACAAAAAAATTTTAAGCGTTATATTTTTATTATACTCGTATGTTTACTTTAAATATTTTAGAACTTAAATATATTAAAAGTTTTATGACGTCATTGTATGCCATTTCCGTTTAATTTTTATAAGCCCATTTACTAAATCCAATTCCGTTTCCAATCTAATTCCGGTTGGGATTTCATAAAGACCACGATTGATATGCATAACTATCATGCGCGGCTTCCGGGGAATAGGGAAATCCACCCCCCCCCCCTCAGAAAAATACAAATAAAAAGAAAAAAGAGGGAAAAAGAAGAGAAAAAGGATTAAGTGAAAGAAATACAAATTTGTTATGCATAATTAGATGAGATTTATATTTTTCTTCATTTTCATTTAACCAGTCGTCATTTAAAAAATTTCAATAGATATTTTAACAAATTCGTTTATAAAACTGATAATTTTGATTATAAATCAATTAAAGTTTGTGGAGTAATGTAGTTAAAAGATCTAAATTTCAAATTAGATTTTCAAAATTTTATATAGAACAATTTCGTTCGACATTTTTCTAATTTTAAATGACAAAAAGAAATTTCATTTTAGAATTTCGCATTTGACCTAGTTTATTTTTGGAGCATTCTGATTGGTTAATTTATTTTGGGCCAATCGAAATGTTTGAAAATGTAAATATTTCTTTAGAATTTTCATATACAAAATGAACAAAACCGTATGTTTAAATATAAAGTCGAATTTAAAAGTAAAATACTTTTTGATAGTAAAGCACCGTAAGTTGTTCGGCTTTCACGTGGAAAAATTGTTATTCTCCATATAAAAAAAATAATAATAATTTTCCACGACTATGAATTTTACGTGAAAACTGAGTAGAGATTTTTTCATGCAAATTTAATTTTTTTTAAATTATTTTTCTTGGGAAAAAATTCCATATTCTATATATTGTGATTTTGTCTTTGATACAAAATTGAAAAATTGTTAATTTTTATAATTTAAATTAGAATTTGAGGCCTTTAAAGTTCGAGTAAAATTTTTACACGTGAAAACAACTTACGGTACTTTAGGGGAAAAAAGACTAAATTTTATTTTGAATTTGTTTCATTTCATTTAAATTGAAACTGAATTTCTAATGGGATTTTCTAAATTTGAAATGGAAAATGCTAATATCTTTTAGAATTTTCTCGTTTCGAAATCAAAAATCGATATTTCTCTTCAAATTTTCTCAATACTGTAAGAAAAAAAATTAATTACCGTTATTTTTGTTTTCAAATATGACAAATTCCAAATAGAATTCACGATTAATTTCACTTGAAATTCTCCAAATTTCCTTCGGAAAGATATGGTGGAGTTCTTTTTTGAGGTTTTTCCAAAGGATCGTATTGAATCAAATACCATAGGGTCAAGTTTCCGAAGTTTTCATAAATAAAATAGACTCTAAATTCAATTGCGAAAACTGCTTTCTAAAAATTTTTTTAAACTTTTTGGTGGCTATTTTTTTATGGGTTTTTTTTTGTAAAAATCTTGAATAGTTATATGTGCTAGGCATAATCAAAGAGGTTAGAAAATAAATAGAATGCAATCCTCTCTTTTACTGGGAAAAAATTTATAAAATGTGACTGCAAATTGGAAACAGATTTTGTTTCGCAACTTTTAATTGATACGTGGCTATGTTTTATTGTTACTACTAATAGTTTTCGTCATATTTATTATAAGATAAACATAAAATTGATAAATTAACCTTTGGTTTTCCTTAAATATTACAGTTTTCCTGCTTGCAAGCACAAGCTGTTACTATAGGCTAATAATTTGGCATAATTCGACATTTTACAACTTTTATCCACCCTAAGTTAATCATTATAATGTTGGCTTTTCATAATTTTTTTTTCAATTAAAATTATTAACTGTCCATGAAAAAGCGTACTTTAGGAGAAACAAGAAATTTATTCTGGAAGTGATTGTAAATTAAATACATATATAAATACGGATTTGTCCCAAGAAGCTTCTTGCAGTATATTTAACAAAATTACATTCTGCGGTTTTAGAAGATCTTGCAAAATGATCATCGCGGTCAAAATCAATGTTTCAAACGCGAAATGAAAGTACACTGTTGCTAAAACAAAACCCTCAAAGTGTTTTGAAAATCTAGTTCGGTTTTTAATTTGATGGCCTCTTGAAACATGTATCTATTTTAATCACGTTCTCGCCACAAAGACGCACTATCAGTTGCTTTTTATTCATATTATTTGTTGTTAGCAGTTTGGTGTTAAAAATTGTCAAAATCTATTCTATTTTCCTAGTTCTAACACAATGCACTAGCATAATTAGGGGGCATCTCCTGAGTGTTAGTCTGTCGTAAAAAAAAATTAGAAATAGTGAGTGAACTTGAGCCTGAACTTTTTTTTTATGAGAGTTCAGTAACCTGTCCTAGGATTTGTCTTGTGACATGTCACAAGGGGTCAATTTCCACCTCCTATGACAACGCCATGCAAAAGGGACCACTCTATTTCATATAAAAAGGCCAGTTCGGTGACAGTTTGTTAAAATTTCCCGTAGGGTAATTATAAATATTAAAAAAAATTAATAGAATAACAAAAAATTGGAGAAAAATAAAAAATATTGGTCCCGCTGGGAATCGAACCCGCGACTTTCTGTTTGGAAATGCCAAATGATACGAAAATCACTTTTAGAGCAATTACTCTTTAGAAGCAATTACTTCTTGTTTAGAAGTAATTCTAAAAAAGCTGTAAAAATATACTAACAGATACATTGGAAGGAATGAGAGAAGTGACTCTAAAAAAGCAGTAAAAATACGCTAATGGACACTTGTGAAGTAGTGAAAGAAGTAGTTTGTAAAGCATTACATCCAATTTTTTTTTGCTGCGACCTTTTAAAACTAATATCGGAAAAGGAAATCGCACAAATAAATTAAAAATTTGTCCAAAAATGATTAAAATATAATTTCACAATTAAAATCAAGTAACAAAACTATGAGATACAGTATTTAAATTGTTTAACCCATTTTTTACCAACATATCTCTAAAGACACGTCTACCTATCCTTCTACGAAGTTTTGTCAGAAAATTCGCACGGAATCCATCCTTGGCAGAAAATGGGTAAAACAATATACTCCATATCTCAAACGCATTGCAGAAAATTTTAAATATTGACAAAAAACTGAAATTTTTGAAAATTTAAATCACCTAGGAATCGAGTTACACTTGAAATATATAATTTAGTTCAGAACTTAGAAAATGCTTTAGAAATTAAATTTTCCTTTACGGTTATTAGTTGTAATATTAAACTAGTTTTAAAAACTTTTAGGCCCTTATAGATATTTTTGCGTTCTTACAGATATTTTTATAAAATGTTTTGCCTCTGTCTACTATTAACTTCTCTTTTTACTATTAAAAAAATTGTAAAAGGGCCAGCTGGTGCAATGATAAACAAATAACACCATTGTGAAAATTCGAAATTTTAATTAAGCAATGAAATACACAAAATAAAACATCTATGTATATTAGGCTGGGTCGATTTGTGGGGAGGCAAAAAAATCGCCCATGGCTCAGGGAAAATCGTATTCTAGGGATCAAAATAAGAAACTTTGCCGAAGGAACCATACCTCTAAAACGAATTCTACTACCCCTAACTGTTGACTTTTGTCCCGTAGGGTCAAGTTTTGAAAAATCCCACTTTGACCCATTTAGAGTGCCCCAATCGAGTCCAAATGTATGACCGACCCCCACTAACTTTGGAGGGCCGATCCACCCATGCCAGTGGTACACCCCCTGGAACTCCCCTGGGGGGTTCCCCATACAAACATTTTAAAAAATCACCATTTTTGGCACTTTATTTTATTATTTTTTATTTATTTTATTTATTTTTATTATTTTATTTATTTTTTCTCCTTAGAAATTTACTTAGTCAGAACATATGTAAATGAAAAAATTAATTTAACTTAGTAATAGAAAAGAAAAAATGCCCAGACTTGAAAGCAAAAAAGACTTCAAACAGTAATTTTTTTTATTTTCTTTTCTATTACTAAGTTAAATTAATTTTTTCATTTACATATGTTCTGACTAAATAAATTTCTAAAGAGAAAAAATAAATAAAATAATAAAAATAAATAAAATAAATAAAAAATAATAAAATAAAGTGCCAAAAATGGTGATTTTTTAAAATGTTTGTATGGGGAACCCCCCAGGGGAGTTCCAGGGGGTGTGCCACTGACATGGGTGTATCGGCCCTCCAAAGTTAGTGGGGGTCGGTCATACATTTGGACTCGATTGGGGCACTCTAAATGGGTCAAAGTGGGATTTTTCAAAACTTGACCCTACGGGACAAAAGTCAACAGTTGGGGGTAGTAGAATTCGTTTTAGAGGTATGGTTCCTTCTGCAAAGTTTCTTATTTTGATCCCTAAAATACGATTTTCACTGAGCCATGGGCGATTATTAAATCGACCCGCCCTAATGTATATATAAAAATTAACTGAACGAAGTCAAAAAAACTTTTAAATGCAAAAATATGTGTTTCTGTGCGATTTTGAGACTAAAACTATACGCATTTTAATTTTTTTTCTTTTAAATAGTTTGGGGTTAGAAAACTGATTTTATGCATTCCCGTACTTTTGGGTAATTTTGTCATATTTTTGGGTTAGAAAAGTGATTTTGTGCGTTCCCGTACTTTTGGGTAATTTTGTCATTTAGATAGAGGATTTTGTGCTTACTCTCATTTTATTGAACTTTACATAAAAAGTAAAGGAGCACACTTAACTTAAAATAACGATTTTTTTAAAGTTTTATAAGCTTACCCAGTAAGCAAAAAAAAAAAAAAAAAAAAACGGGAAAAATTAAACAAAAAATTTTCGAAAAGACCCCCCTGAAATAAATTCCAAGCTACGTGCCTGAGTCAGTCTTTTGGAATATAAAAAATCAGCTTCTAATAAATAAAGTGAATATAAACAAAAATAATGATAATAATTTTGTTTTGCATAGGTTCATCTATGCAATCGGCTGATAGGTACTCTAACAAGTTATGCTTTTAGTTTTACCCAGTAAGCACTACAATAATTCAAGTGAAATCAAATTGAATACCACATTCTTAAATGAAGGCCTACATTTTAAGTATTCGAAATGTATTTTAATTTTATTAGCTGCTGCAGCAATATTAATACTCTGATATAAATAAATCTGTGCAAATAGCAGAAAAAGCTACTAAAAATTTGTTAAAAAGAGCCCTGCAGAAAAAACTGCTGATATCAGCAGAATCTGTTTGATAAATGTTAGATAAAAACAGCAAAAACAAAACTGTTAAATTATCAAAATTTCAGTTACATTTAGGTTATATTTTAATTTCCCAGCAAAACCTTGGTAATGGGTTTGACCTTTTCACGCATTGCCTGGCAATGGGTACCCCTTTACCCTTGGTTTTACTTAGAAACCTAAAGTAATACGTTGCTAATAAGTATTGTGATACATCAATACTTATGTTGGAGGTATGAAATAATGAGTTACCGATATGGAGATATATCACTACTTATTTAGAGTCCTTCGAATAATATATTACCGATATTGTGTTTTATAATAGCTTATTACTAAGGGTAAAAATAATTAGTTTCTGGTATTGCATAATATAACTACTTATTATGCAAAAGTACGATTTAATAAAAATTCAGAATCTAATTACATTGCTCGGATCGGTGTACTTTTAAACAAAGTCATTACTGGTGACGTCTTATTTTATTCCCTATATGTAAGCAATGAAATATGTACTAATGTGTAACGACTTATTTCACTTCATACAAGTATGTACTTATTTTAGCTGACTAGTGAATTGGATAAATGATATTTTCAGATTTTTTAGTTAATTGAATAAAGTAAAACTAACTCCGACAGTTCCAATTCAAATGAAGTGAATTTGATTTTTCAGATAATTCATTAAAAAAAAGTAGAAGTTCTGCTGAAATTTATTATACACAGAGAAAACAATTCATTGTGACAACAGAATTTCTTGCCAACTGAATGGTTTGGTGGCAGTAATCGAATTATAGGCTGTTGCAATCAAATGTATTCCTGACATAATTTAAAGGAAGGAAAAAGAATTTTATTGAAAAATTGAACAGACTCGGGGGAAATAACGGAATTTTTTGGATATAGTGAACAAGATAATAGGCTTTAATCAGTAAAATATTTCTAAGCGCACATAAATTATGATATTATAATTTTTATATCCTTCGCATTTGGAAATAAATGTATGAAGAAAAAAATATTTTTTGCCTAATATATTAAAAAAAAGTAAATAAATAAACAAAAGGTTATTGATTTTTATGGTAGCGGTAACAAACATTTATTTTTACCGGCAAAACTGTTGAGTATATAGAAAAACGTTATATGAACAGATTAAAGGAATTGTAATTTTTAATTTTTTTAAAATTGTTTGAGCAGAATCGGACTAGTTATGTCAAAAAAAAGATATATCTCGATTCCTAGGGTTGACCCAGCGAAACGCCGGGACAGTTATAACTTGTTTCTGACCGATATAACATTTCCCGTTGGTTTCATCCCATCCCGATTTTGACTGTCGCATAGTGTAATTGAAATTTGCTTCGTTTTATGACGATAAGAAAATCAACCAAAGGATTTTTGGCTATTCGAATGTGTAAGGGGTAAAACGGGGATGAGAAGTTCCAAAAAATCGATTTTCGAACGTCGTTTTTGGTGGATAGGAGGGGGAGGGGGCAAACATGTTACATATTTTTTCTAATTTGAGGACCCTTAACAAGAATCTGAAGTCAAAATAACTGTAATATCCGCAAACAAAAATTCGGTAGTATAGAAAAACTCTATAAAAGAGGACCTGCAGAAGACACTGCCAAAACTAGCAAAATTGGTTTGCTAAATTTTAGTAAGATAAAAACAGCAACAACAAAATTCTAGCTATGTTTTAGTTAACTGAAAATAACAATTCACCCTGCTAAAATCAGCAACAACTTTTGCTTAGTTTTAGTCGACTGGAAACATCATAAATTTTTTAGTTTTCATAGCATATGTAGATTTTTTTTAATATGAATAACGATGTAACTCACTGAAATTAGGACTCTACTAGTGGTAAGCAATTGTTATTATTTTGTTTTTGTTATTTTAACTGGAAAATTTTTACTTTCATTCAACTAAATTTAACTTAAATATAACTAAAATTTGGAGATATAACAGCATTTTGTTGCTGTTTTTTGTCTACTAATATTCAAAAAAAATATTTTTCTGAATTAAGCAGGGTAAATTGTCATTTGTATTGTACTAAAATATAACTAAAATGTTGTAGATTTTGAATTCACATTGTGGCAACGCTGACACAAGCTTACACACTACATGTGTTTGTATGTTTTTCATACAAGAGTGTAGTTACGTCTTTTTGCATTAAGAATTACATGCACTTGTAGTTACGTCCGTTTGAATTTCTTTAATAAAGTTGCCATTTTTAATCGTAGAAATCTAAAATTTTGTGTGAACATGTAGTTTGATAAAACGAACCATAATCAATAAAAAACTCGATTTCGAATTTTTGTGTAGTTACGTCCGTTTGCATTTAAGGTGACGATATGTAAAACAACTTGGAAATTTTTTTGATAAAGGTTTATATTAAATTATATCTTAAGTGATTTAGAAATTTCTTCGATTTGGATTTATATGTGATTATGTATTGGGTTGTATCTTATTGTATATTAAACCTCAATTTATGGGATCAACCATATCTGATTATGTATAGTTATGTAGAAAAGTATATAGTTATGTACATAAGAAAATTTCTGGAAATATTTGAAAGATATTATAATATATGATTACATATGGATGCGAAGCCATTTTATATTACTATATCCCAGCAAAATCTTTCATTACCAAATAAGTGGTTATATAATAGAAATTCATAGATCCGCACAACTTATTTTTTGGCGTCTAAACTCATTATTTTTGTTTGGCGTGGTCGTTTTTATAAGTAGTCACGCTTACCCGCTCGCTTACGAAAAAATGAGAAATAAGTAGTTATAAGATTTTGAATAATAAGTGGTTACACACATGCTTACAAAAAGTTTAATTATAAGTGGTTATCCGATTGCTTACTTGATTCTTAAAAATAAGGAGGTAGGGAAATATTATTAGCCTAAGGAAATACATTCAGAAAAATTTAAGTTTTCTCTAGTGTGTAATTTTAGGACTCGCCATAAAAATTTAAACATAAAACATATTTACATATAATAAAAAAATTTAACTGTGTAAAAAGTACTTATTTAAACTAATACGAGTAGGTCATTATTTTATATTTAGAAACAATGAATACAATAGGCCGTTATTAGGAAGTCATTATTTTATATTGTAAAATAATGCAAAAGGTAATGATATATCATTTTTGGTAATGCAGATAGTAATGAGGTGTCATTACCAATATTTTGCTGGGATGTTAATGTGTATTTTTGTATTAAAAAATATATTGTTATATAGGAACTTTTTTACTCGGGAACTCTGTTTTTTGTTAGGACGATACAACAGATAGCACACCCCTTGTGAACAACCTAATTAATTTAATAAACTACTTCCCAATTTTTAGCTTATACGCTCAAAATAATATGTCTGTTGGCCCAACAGAAAAATTTATTAGTTTAGCAAAAATTATTATTGTGTAAAATTTTATTGTAGATTTTAGTTGATCTGAAGATTGTTACATTGAGTGTAAAATTTAACAAATGTATTTATAATTGTAACAACGATATTGTGAAATTTAAACTCAATTTTTATAAATTCTATATTTTTGCCTGTATGTATCTGTTGAAATTCTTAGAAAATTTGCATTTTAGCCGACGTTAGCCGATTAGCCGCCGCCAGTCGGCACTATTTTTTAAGCCAGCCGCCGCCGATGCGTTTGAGGCTCATCTCTAAAAATTAATCGCCGCCGACCATTTTAGACATTAGCCGCCGCCAGCCGACAGAATAGACCGGTTTGTATCTCTGCTGCCCAGGTCTTCCTTGTCTGATAAGAAAACTGTTTACAGAGTGGTGCAACACGCGGATCTTAATTAAACTGGGATTCTACACTCAAATAAAAAAGTTGGTAAAAAAATTTGTAAACAGTTTCCAATCGCACTAACTATATCGCATTTATACTGATCTTAGTACAATTTTAATTTTCAGGGGGGTTATTATGTAATTCGATTCGAAAAGGAAATACTTTCGAACAGAATTTTCACATTGAAAATCAAGTACCAAAACCCAGTTTTTAATGGGGGAAAACATTGAAAAAGTGTATGCTGGACAATTTCATACAATTTCAAACAAATACAATTTCAATATTTTACCCCATTAAAAACTGTTTTTTGGTACTTTATTTTCAATGTGAAAATTCTGTTCGAAAGCATTTCCGTTTCGAATCGAATTACATAATAACTCCCCCAGTAATCATTTTTTATGGATTTTTTAAACTAATTCTCGCTGCAGATTTCAGCAAAACATTTTACTAATTCAAAATCGAGTGCCAAATTTAGCAGAAGAATATACTAATTAAAAAAATTTTATTTAAGAATTCGTTGATTTTTTACAATTCTTGTTTAGTTTATATTTGTTACTATTGACATATTCTTAGCTTGGGAATAACACTTAGAAAATTTTATTGTATCTCCAATGCATAAAAACTAGGGTTTTTCTTTTCCCGGACTTTTTCATTTCCCGGGACAGCGGGATTTTTTTCAGAATTTCCCGGGATCCCGGGAATTCCCGCTCGTTAGAAAATATATAAATTCGACATATGTTGTACTTTAAAAACTCGATTTCTGTTAAAACACCGTCCGACAAAGTTCATCTTTTGGTTGTACCCATGAGAAAATGTACTTAATATATTCCAAAGGATGGCTAAATATAAAGTATCCATGTCTTCCACTTTTTCTAGATCAATTCGTTTAACAATTTAAGTCGTGAATTAATATTTATGTTTTATATTTGTATGGAAGGCCGTCTTAATTTTAAAAAACTTTTAGAAATATATCAATTAAAGATTAATTGGCGGTTTAAACGAATTGATATAGAAAAAGTGAAAGACACGGGTATTTTATTTTCATCCCTTTTTTCAGGATATATTGGATTAGTTAATGGATGGAAACTTGTGTCGGACCAGTTTTATAGTCAGAACTCAGATCGATTTGTTGCTTAAATATTTCTTAAATATGAAATCCAAAAATTTCTATTTCTAGATATTTTGTTTCTTTCTATGCAGATTTTCAAAAGTATCCGTCTAGAATTATTTTTATAAAATAGTTTGAAAGTGAGTATTTTTCACACAAATTTTTAGGCAAATTCGCATAAATCGTTTTATAAAAATAGACACTAAAACATTATTAAATAATTTCTTAACTTAAATTGGTTTTCTTGAATATACATTTTTTATGCCACAGCTACTTAAAAATAAATTATAGAATTTTCCTATTTAGTGGCATTTTAAATTAACTATAAAAAAATCCAAAATAATTTGTAAAATCATCTGATGGATTATTTTGAAAACAAATATTTAAAAAATAAAATTGAAATAATGGAATATCAATTGAACTTTAAATGAAATTATTTTAAGTTAAAGAAACTCAAAATACTTATGTCAATTGAAAATTCGAAAATATTACCAATTTTTTAATTTTAATGCCTAGTTTTTTTGGAGGTATTTGGACCTGAAATAATGATGTTGGAATGTTGTATAAGGCTGGTTTACACTATAAGATTTTCGGTACGATTTTACTTCAGTATACATGCAAAACTTATAGGCAAGGTTGTAAAATCTTTCCGAAAATCTTATAGTGTAAATCAGCCTATACAAATATTGAACAAAGATAATCATTTTAAAGAAAAAAATTTTTTCCGAAATATGTACAAGTATTTTTGTTGGTAAACTTGGTAATGGCAGATAAAATTTTTTTCGGTTTAACTAAACCAAATTCAACTGCCATCCGAAAACTATTTGGCCTAATTCAGTTTATTAAATTTTAAATCGTATTTTTTTAATTTGAAATATTTTTTGTTTAAATTAGTTTAAAAAATCAATGCTTTAAATTTAAATAAAGCTTCCAAAATTTCATTAAAACTAGCTAAAACTTCTGTAAAAGAATAAAAAAAATCCCGGGAAATCCCGCACAAAATTCCCGGGATTGCGGGAACCGAAAAAGGGCGGGATTCCCGGGAAACCCTAATAAAAACGTAATAACTGGAGAACCGTTTGCAATTTGGACTCCAAATTTCAAGTACGATGAAGTAATTATACGCTTGCTACAATCGAAAGAAAAAAAGTTTTTTTTGTTAATTTTTTTTAGATTTTACAGTTTGTTTATTTTTTTTTTTTGCTAATTTCACCAGATTGATTTTAAATTACTGTTTACAACAATTTACTGAAATTTAGTAGCTGCAACTACTCAAGCCGAAAAATACGATCGGCACAATTTTGGCATACCATTGGCGATGGTCGGTTATGCGTTGGCTGAACGTGGGATTAACAATCTTGAGAGTATTGTCCTGTTACCCGATTGATAACAGCGGCCAACCGTTGGTTGGCGCTAACTTGCCAACGTTTTCACAACGTTGTCAAAATTGAAAAAAAAGTTGTCTAAAAATAGATTTTCAAAAAAAAAATTTTTTTTTTAAATTAAAAACCATTTGTTTTTAGTTTTTTTTTAAAACATCCCAGTTAGAAAATACCAACGGGAAAGCGATGGCAAAGCACTTAACAGGTGGTACAAGTACTGGCAAATGCAAAAGGCGTAATAAAATCGTAGCATATTTTAAATTAAAAAGTTTCATTGAAAAAAGTTCCGAAGAAATTAATATGATTTACAAAAAAAAAAATTCATAGCTCAAAATTAATAATAAAAAATTAATTTAAAAAAAATAAAAATTATAAAAGATAATTCTCCCAGGAAATGACGATATTTTATAAAAATATTAAAAAAAAAGTAAATACTATTGAACAATTTCGTATATACATATAAAGAACATTTGCATTAAATTTATGGAGATCTAATTTATGAAATTCAGTGAATTTTTTTTAATGAAATTATGAAATTTTATGAAAGAAAAGTTATGAAAAATTTCATAATATTAATTAAATATTATATACATAATGAAATTCTTCATTGATTGTACGAAAAAAATTCTATGAAATTATATCATTTGTATCATGAAGGATAATTCTTTCAGTGTAGCCATTACGGACTTTTTTGGTTGAGTGTAGATAATCTCACGGGATTAAAAAGTGGGATAAAAATGGAGTCATTTTTCAATTGAAACATCCCAGCAAATGTAATAAGAAACCAAAAATTGTAACTACTTACACTTTGGTCGCATAACACATTATTTTAACATGAGGGTGTCATTGGGGGTAAATGGTACCCTAAATCGTACCGCTATAGGCTGAAATAAGTGATTACGAAGGAAGTACTGAAATAAGTTTTTACTTGTAATATTAAATTCACTAGTCAGCTAAAATAAGTACATACTTGTATGGAGTGAAATAAGTCGTTACACATTAGTACAAATTTCATTGGTTACAAATAGGCAATAAAATAAATAAAAAATAAAGACGTTACCAGTAATGACTTTGTTTAAAAGTACACCGATCCGAGCAATGTAATTCTAAATTTTTATTAAATCGTACTTTCGCATAATAATATAATACGAATAACTTATTATTTTTACCCTTATTAATAAGTTATTATTAAACACAATACCGGTAGTATATTATTTTAAAGGCTCCAAATAAGTAGTGCTATATCTCCATATCGGTAACTCATTATTTCATACCTCCCATATAAGTATTCATGTATCACAATATTAGTAACATATTACTTTAGGTTTCTAAGTAAAACCAAGGGTAAAGGGGTACCCATTGCCAGGCAATGCGTGAAAAAGGTCAAGGTTTTGCTGGGATGTTTGAAATTCAGGAAATTTAAATTTATAATTATTCGGGTTTTCTCTTAACCGATTAATCGAATAAAACGTTAAAATTAATCGATTAATCGAAAAAAGTTTTATGTATTGTAAAATAATGTACAAATTTTGTTGCAGTTTTAACCATTTTATTTTAAAAAGGAACAAAAATAATTTCAGTTACTGTTTAAAAATATATAAAGCATTCTTATTTTTTCTGACCCCTTTGTCACATATTAAAATTTTATTCAGATCGGAGTGGACCGTACCGCAGACCATCCTTGTAACTTTAACATTTTATAAAGTTAAGTCTGTATTAGCCAGACTTAAACGTAACACCGTAAAATACATTCATTGAGTTAAATGAGAATAGAAAAACTAGAATTTTAATTTTTGTCTCTTGTAAAGAGAGTTCTATTGAGAATCGACTTTTCCTCTACATCCCTCCCTCCGTTATTTGATTTTAGTTAAACTTTTTTGCCAATTTATGTATTTTTAAAAAAAATGTTGAATAAATAAAAAACAAAAATTTATTAAATAACTTTCGATAATATACTTTGCTACATTAAGTGCGTTCCCGTACGTTCCCAATGTTACCGAAATTTACCCAAAGTTACCGAAATTTACCCAAAAGCGTTCCCGTACCAGTGATGGTATTTGAGAATTTTCGTTTGGTGCCTAAATGATGCCAAAAAAGTGCCAAAAAGCTTTAAAAGTGCCAAAAAAAAAAATTTAGCAAAATGCAAATGTTTCAAAAAATATATTCAGCTTTTATTTCAAATATTTATACATTTACACCCTTATTGTAAACTTTATAAGAATAACAAAATTGTCACAAAACTGGTGTGAATGGAAATTATTATAATTTTGGTATTCTTAGAAAAATTGTCACAGCAAAATCTTGACAAAATTGTCATGTAATAAAAAGCACATATATTTTCATTCGTCAACAATTTAAAATTTAAGTTTTATTTTCTTTTGAAGAATTTTATAATTTTTTTTTCACAGAAATATAATACGAAATACCTCATTCATATTTTGACATATTATTTTAAGATGCATCGAACCTTTTACCGATTCTAAAATTCCTGCAAATTCCTCCAAAAGATTACGTAGTAACATGGGATTTTTGGGGCTAAAGTTGTTAGGAATAAGCTCAAAATACTTGATGCTAAAATTTAAAGGAAACTCCAAGTGCTTAGAACTAGTTCTCTCGTATTCTGCGGTTCCTGGAAATTTTTTTTAAGTTTTCATTCCATTTAAGATTTCATAAAATTATCGAAAAAATCGTAATTTTTCACAAATTACAGTTTTTGATCATTTTATTTTATTTTTGGCAGAAAAAGCTTTCACCATTGTATGGTGAAATTTTTAAAACTTTTGCTTGTCATAAAAAAACTAGAATACCATAACAAATTTTTGAAAAATTCCAGTGACGGACAATACAATAGAATCAATTAAAGTTTTTCTAATTTCATCCCCATTGCTTTTATTTTTAAAGATCAAAATAATGATTAAATTGTCCCCAAAGAACTGGAAGGTTGTCCAGAAAATTGTAGAAATTTTTAGTGTGGCGTTTGTTTTTTAATTTTGCTACCCGTTCTAAGTAGACGTTTTTTTTAATGAAAAACCAGCGATATCGACCTTTTATCAAATTATATAGAAATTTTCTTAAAAAGTGCCAAATTTCTATGAAGAGTGCCAAAGTGCCATTGAACATTCAATAGTGCCACAAATGGCACTTTTGTGCCACTTTTACCAACAGTGTCCCGTACTCGAAAATTGGGTAAATGAGAGCGCTAATGAGAGTGTATTAGTGTTTCTCTTTTTACCAAAATTCACCTAGACTTTTTCTTCGGGTAAACTTTGGTAAAACAGCTGGTGTAAATATAAACAAAAAACAATTGTGAAAATAGATTTAAAATTTTAATTAAATAAAGTAATAAGAAAAAGAAACTTGTTTTTTTATAACAATTAATTGAATAACATCAAAAACAACTTTCAAATGCGAATAAATATTGGTATTTGTGCCAATTTGGAAACTGAAATTATTAACATTTTCACATTAGTGATGGGATTTGTGGCACAATCTAAGATTGATTGGTACAATGGCACAACCGATACAATTTTGGCACATTTTGGTTATCTACAGAATCTAATAGAAAATGGATTTAAAAAAATAGCAATTCTCCAAAAATTCCTTAATTTTTAGTTTCTAAGCATTTATTGGTATTAAAATACCTTTTCGAACAAAGCAAAACTAAAAAATGTCATCGAAGATATTACCGAATAACCCATAGAATTTTAAAAATTCAAATGATTTATATTTAGCTCAGAGCTTCGAAAGAATTAATTTAAGTTTAATTCATGAAAATTTTAATTAAGTTTTAGAAAATCTTTCTATGTACACCATTGCGTGTAACCATTCCTAAAGAATTCATTCATTGGCTGCATTCCCAATTCTTTAATAAGAATCGAATGAATTTCATTTATCATTCACTTTTTAATTGAATGAATTCAAGAAAATTTTAATTCATTTGGTTAGAATTCATTCAAAATAGAATTAATTCCATAAGAATGCTATTACGAAATGAAATTAAAGTTGAAAACACGGGTACTGAGTGAAAATTGAGTTTTGGCACAATGAAGGCCCATTTGGCACATTTTAGTCACACGCTTGGCACAAAACAAAATTTTTCAAGTCCCATCACTGTTTCACATTATTCTTTGAAATAAGATTTTGGGCTAGAAAAGTGGTTTTTTGTGTTCCCGTACTATTGGGTAATTTTGTCATTTTACCGAACTTTACCCAAAAAGTAAAGAAACACACCTATTATGAATGCAGATTGTTCACTAAACAAGCTTTATTATGTACATTAAGAATTAATTATTTATGCGTTCTTTTTATATCAAAGTTTAAAAAAATGTTTAAATATATTTTTTTGCACTTTTTTGTATTTATTTTTTTTATACCAATTTCCGTTAATCGATTAATCGTATTAAATTGTTCGAATTATTCGTTATTGGAATTTTAAATTATTTGAGCGATATTGTTTGATTAATCGAATAACGATTAATTGATTGAAAGGCCTAGTTCATACACAAATTGACTTTGTTTGTAGACGCATTGTTGCCGCTTATTTAAAATAATTGAAATAATTTTAAAACCTTTTAAAACGTTTATAAAATGAATTTTGTATGAAACATTTGTATTAAAAACTATTTATAAATTTGAAAAGTGATTTTGCATATGGCCCTAAGTGTTTACTAATTTTGTAGAGGATACAACATTAGTACAAAGAGTGGTGCACAGTGGAGTATTTTGGGAAAATATTGGAAGAAAATCTGCCATTTCTTATCTACTTGATCGATGGTAATGAAATTTGGCAGAAACACCTTGTGTGTGAAAGCTTGTGTGTAGAAAAAAGTTCAAACAATCGTATCATTTGAGTGATAGGTGCAAAATCAATTAAAATTTTAATTAATATAAGCTGTATTTTGTCTTATGCCTATCAACGTTAAGTATTTAAAGCAAATCTACGTTAAACCGATTGTAGTATAAAAAATGTTAAAACGGTTATGTTTATCATTTTTTCGTTACAATCGAACGTACGTCAGCAAAAGATTTTTGGAAGTAACGCGAATAAGTTACGTTAGATGTGAAAGTGTATAGACGTTGAGTTTTCAACGTTGAAAGTTGAAAGTATACGTGCATAGGAAAAAATGTGTTAGTTTTCGTCTGAAACGCGTTTTAAGTTAAGTCGAAAACACGGCTATAATCAATTTCGTAATTCAAACTCATTTTTAGTTTTTTCTGTATAGTTTTCGACATATTTGTATGTGAAAAATTAATTTTTTTGCATTGGTCTGTAACTAAATAGCAGGTAATAAATATAGCAAAGTTGCTACTGCATAGTTTTTTCCATTAAGAAATTAACAAAATAATTATACACTGAGAAAGCAGATTCACTGTGACAACCGAATTATTTGCCAACCGAATGATTTGGTTGGAGCCAATTATATGTATATTTGTTTGTGGCAACAGAATTTCGGTTGGAACAATTTTTTTACATTCCCAGCAAAAATATGTGTAAGTCATTCAAAACAAACAACTTTTAAATTGCTCACAATGGAGCGATAAGTGCTCTTTTTCTGTTTCGAATGTATGTGCTTTAAAACAACTTTCAAAAATGTATATATGATGTTGTTTTTTTCTTTGTAAATGCATTTGTTTGTAAATTACGAATTTATTAGAGGTTCCATTTTTTATCTCTAAAAAACAAAATAGTTAATTTTATTAACGTACTTTATTAATTTACGATTATTTACATATTTTTTAGTTATTCGTACATATTTGAAAAAATACTTCAATTACAGTTCCCATTGAAAAAGGGAAGGAAATAAAGAATTGGATCCCATTGAATCCTGGGGGTAACCGCGTAACTCGATTCGAAAAAAATTTCGAATTCCTAAATCTTGCAAATATTGTTAAAAATATATATATATTTGTTCCTTTTATTTACGAATTCGAAATTTTTTTCCGATCGGGTTACGCGGTAACCCCCTGCTTTAAAAGTCGTAAAATCAAACTAAATAAATAATTCTATAGTGACGAAAAATATATTATTTCTTCAACTCAAAAATAGATTTAAAATGTCTATTAAAGTTCCAAGTTTTAATTAAAGTTAAAATTTTGCTAAATGAACTTCTTCAACATAAGAACTTAAGTAATCACGATTGCAAATTATAGCATTGGAACTTAATGCATCCTTTAAGGAAAACGTTGATTTTAACCTAACGATGGTTGACTTGCAAAATTCAAATGACGACATGGTATTCGTCTTCGAAATATGTCTTTGGAAAAACTGTCCTCCAACGGTTCTCGGATTCTTTAATGAATTTAAAGCTAAAATTTCAATCATTGATCTGCGGCTTCAGCAAATTTATAATGATGGCCTTATTACTGTAGAGTTGTAAAAGGTGGATGCTTTTCTTTCCGTTATTTGTTAAAATGAAAAAAAAAATATATATGAAAAAATAGTTTCCTAGTACGCTTTAATATTCTGAAAATTTCTTGAGTAATGTTTTTAAAAAAAATTAATCAGAGGGTTACATATAACTTAGGCGCAGCTTTTAGGATGTAGATTATCTTTAAACTTAGTTTAACGCAGTTTATAACTGGAATACTGCTTCTAAAATCTTTTTTATTTTCTTTCAATGAAGACATAAATTCTAAACGAGAAAAAGTTGTTCGGGCAAATTTTTGTTAATAAACTTAAAATTACTGATATAATTCGTTTTCGGTTTAACTAAACCAAGTTTAACTGACATCCCAAAAACTCGGTCTTAGGCCCATTAACTTTTCTCGAGAAGTTAACTTTACCTTAACCATGGGTAACTAACCAATACTAAATATTTATCCCCATGAAAATTTAACCATAATAACTTATCAATATTTTAACTCTGGGTAGTTAACCTTAGTATGAAATGTCAGAATAAAAACAAAAGGAAAAACAAAAATTAATAACAAAAAAAAATTTTTTTAATACGGGAAAATTAAAAGTTTTTCTCGCAGTTTTTTGTGTGTTTCTGGCCGTAAAAAATATAATACACTTGACCATGTCGTTTTTTTTATGATTCGCGGTCGCTAAATGCTATAAAATGATTATGTCTTTTTGCATACTACGAGAGGTGATTTAATTAAATCCATTTGGTAAGTCTATAAAATAAAAGTGGATTATTTGAACTATTAATAAGTTTTTCTTGCTAATCGAAACAACCGCGGAAAGATTCGCGCATAAAATTAAAAAAAAAATAGTGGAAATTTTGTGATAAATTATTAAATTAAGGCAATTAAAGTGATCAGCATATCAAAGTGAGTAGAAAAATAATCGCTGTGCATGATTTTGTAATTTCGAGTCAAAACTGTGGGTTGTCCAGGGGTTTCCCACATACTTTTAAAATATTGGTTCACATTTCGTAAATTCGAGAGTGATTTTTATGACCTTTTTTATATTTAAGAATTAAATTCAGTAGTCTTGAGCTTAGATAAATGATTCATTTTGAATTTGATACGCTGATTCCAAATTCTTAAATGTAAGTTACCCAAAATTGATGGAATAATTGTTTTTCTGAGAGTGGTTTTCAAAAGAATATTTTCCTATAACGGTACGCAAATTAAAAAAATGTTGTCCTATGTATTTTAAAGAACCAAATTCATTCTTTACTACCATCGTAACAAAAAGTCTTAAGCTATTTGATTGCGTTTTGTATAGTATTTTAAAATACCTAAAAAGATATTTTTCGCGTTTTTAATCACGATTTTCTCAAAATTGAGAGGTGATAGAGAATTTGAAATCAGCAAGTAAAATACTAAAAGTATGTACCAAGCATCTACCGACAGCGACTTTTCATTTTGTAGAGGTGTATAATTCGTGTCAAATTGTTCTAATATTGGTCACCATTTTTGGTTTTAATTATTCAAGACAGATTTTGGCTCCTTGAACCAATAAAAAAATAAATTTTTCCTATTTCCTTATATGAGGCCAATTTCTGTAAGCTATCACAGAAACCTAAATCCTAAATAGCAAAAATTTGTGCACGATTTTAAGTACTGATGCAATTTTTGTAAGTTTTGGTAAAGTGGGGAAATGCACATCGAAAATACTTATATGTATCATAAACGATTCTTAGTCAAAGTTTGGTTAAAGCTGCGCTTTAGATTTTTTTTTTTATTAATCATCATTACAAGTTTAATTTAAATTTTCTAAAATAGCCTTGGTTAAGTTTCTTAACCACAGAAATTTCTATGGTTAAATTTTAGCATTGGTTAGAAGAAATGCTTGGTTAAAATTTAGATAAGTTATTCAAAAAACATGTTTACCAGTGGTTAAGGCTAGTAGAGGTCTTAACCAGGGTATAAATTGAGATAAGTTAACGGGCCTTAGTGTATTAATCTTATTTAATTCAATATCGTATCTTTTTTTTAATTTAAAGACTGAAGTAAACATGTTACAAACTTATTTAAAAAAAAAACTGTTGAACAAAAATTAAAAAAAATTTTGGTTTTGTCTGATTTTGACTTAACCGAATTGATTCAGATGCAAAAGAAGTGTTTCCTTAATATTGCCCTACAAATAATAATTAATTGAAGCTTTTGTTACAAAGCAAATTTAAATCACTTTTAATAATGTATTATATTATATATTATAAAGAGCAAAAAATGCAAACAAAATGTACTCGTATTGATGTGATGAAAATGTATACCTAAAACCCATACTTTATTAACATCATGTAATCACTTTTGAATTACTAACAAAATGCTTAAATTGAACTACTCACAACAAGGGACACCACGTGTAAAATAAATCAGTGCTAGAGCTAAATTGCAACTACTTCACAATCAGTTGACGCTATTCGGAGTGCTTTTAAAATAACTTTTTTGTAATGACTTTTTGCTGGGTTGTGTCGGAAACATATTTGATTGCGACAACCAAATAATTTGGCCGCTGCAACCATTTAGTTTGCAAGATATTCGGTTGTCACAATGAATCTGTTTTCTCCGTGTAAAGGCAATTTCACTTTAATTGTGTTATTTAAGATAGTTTTTTGTAATTTTTTTTTCTGACGTATTATTTCAAGTGCACTAACCGGTACTTTGACTGACACATTTGTTGTTGTTTCCCAAGTTAAATTCAGTAAATCGGGACTTAATAACTTTAACCAGGAAACTGCGTCTGGCGTCCAAGTGCTGATGTTGTTCAATGGACAGTTGGTAGACAAAATGGTGAATTATGTAACTGTACGTTCGATTGCTTGACGAGGAGCTCCACATGAAAGAAAATCTATGTAGTCATCCAGTTTTTCTTTATATTTATGAAGTTTTTCACAATAAACAAAAATCGATACCAATACCGTTATTGGTCTCGTTGGCCAACCTTGTAAAATTGTCATGCTTTTTGAAATAGTCCTTAATTTTTTTGCTGGGTTTTACTAGAGACGAAATCGCAAGGACCCACTTACTTGATGTGGGCAATTTTTATTGGGAATTCATGATTTCAAACCATGTTCGTAAGATAATTCAAAGCAGAATAAAATTAACATAAAACCTACAATTTCTTCAGTTTATAAAAACTGGTATCAACTGATTATAGTTTTTATAGTAGCGCTAAAGTTAGTTGAGTTTACGGATTTTGTCAGTTTTTATTCTTTTGGAAACAAAAGTGAACTTAAATTAAATTTGTATAATATGGAATAATAAATTATTAATGTTAATGCATTTTTTCTTTTTATTTTGCATGCATGTTTTAGCATTTAACACACGATTTTAAGTTTATGAATTTCTTTGCCCTTCTTGACATTTTTCTTGTATTTATTTTTGTTTTTTTTTCTTCTTGTCTAATTTAATTTTTTTACACTCTCTTTTATAGGTAATCGATAGTAGTACTTGGTACGTGAATGGTAACTCACTTTTTCTTTAATTGAATTTAGTATCCGTTTCCGTTTTATAAATTTACACGCAATTAATTGAAAGTATTATCTATCCGTCAATTGCGGCTGCCAAGAAGACACTAACTAAACGTAGATTCTTTTTCTACGGATCTATAAATAAATATATTTTTTAGTATTGTATTTTGGCATTATGTACCCAAAACGAGATATGTTATTCGTTCTACCTAGCAAGTGCTCATATGATACTTAATACATGCGAAGTTGTTCGGAAGGTAAGTCTCTCTTTTATTCTGAGTTTTATTATCATATTAATATATCTTACTGTTTTCGAAGAGCTTAACAAAACGCACGTTCAACATAATTAAACGCGAATGGAATTTCCATGGCAATTGTAAATTAAAACGGTGAGACTGTTAGTCAGTGTATTTCAGGGATGGAAACTCAGCACTTTAGTCTTTTTTCAGTACTTTTTCGCATACAAAAGTACCGCATTAACTCCTCGACCGATTAGGTACTTTTTGAGCAAATATTGTAAAAGAATATAAAAATAAAAATCTCCTCAGTTTTACTCATAATGATGGAATTTCAAAATTCAAATGACAGGAAAATTTTCAGAATATAGGGGAATGGGAAAAACATTTCAAAATCCAGAAATGTGACCTTGATCGACTTTAATGTTCAGTACAAAACTTGCTTCACTTAAAATCACTTTATGGCCTTAACGTTTGTGGGAGTTACCGGTCCTATATTCGGCTTTTTTTTATATGAAAGTAACCGGCAACTTTAACATGGGTTTGTCAAAGGAAGTGGCAATTTCCACCTTTTGAGCTACTTGTATCTTGTCGATTCTAACATATCACTCTACTGGTTTAAGAGAGTATGCAATAGAACAAGTTAAAATTACACGGTGATTAAGTGAAAATATACTTGAAAAGCGACCTAGTGTATGTTATAGACATTGCTGAGTACATGCCAAATCAGATTTAAAATTTGCAGAAACCCCCTCAAAATTCAGAGTTATTCCGAAAAAAACATTTTACGGTTGATTCCAGTACTTTTGAACGCGTAACTTAGTTGTGTTTTAACCGATTTTTGTCTTTTGGCCGACTTATGAAAGAAAAAGAATAGATCTTTCTAACCGTAAATTTTTATTTTTTTTTTGCAATTTTTTTGAATTTGACATAATTTTTTCATGATTTTTTATAAAAAAAAGGATACATATGTACATTGTTTTTTAAGAAGAATTCTATTCTTAATAAAACGAGCTTTGATTTTTTAAAATCGGATAAGAATTTTAAGAGTTATTCGATTTTACTGAAAGCGATGATACACCCAAGCGCAAAAATGAATGGCACAGCTCTACAATATCAGACAATAATTATAAGTCGCACAACTTTGCAGTGGTTTTAGAATAATTAGAGGGTGCTGATTTCGAATTTGTAACCAGTTTATTCAAATTAACTCTAGATATTCAATAATTCGCGATTATATAATTCCATGCCCTATATATATTTAGTACATAAATCCAGAAAGAAAACTTTTTACACAGTTTAATCTTAATTCCATGCCCTATTTTTCAAACTTAACGAACTGTGTATCAATATCTCTATAACTTTTGTAAATACAGTCGCTCAAAATCAAAATTTCAAAGCTTTTTAAAGTTTTTTTAAATAAAAATTTTAAAACATAAGACGAAGTCCGATTTTAAATATCAAAGCCAATTTGGTAAGAAAAAGTTCCAAAATTTATATACAGCTATGGACATATAATTGGCACAAATTTAAATTGCGCATAAATTTAAGTATTTTCCAACTAAAAATATTGAAAAATGCAAGTTTTATATCTTCTGATTGTTGTTGAAAAAGTTGTTTGTCTTAATAGTGCTCCCTACTTTTTGTATAAATTACTCTGGAGACAAATCACTAATTATTACAAGATAACTTTTTCTGCTCAACTTTTTGGCTTAAAGTTAAGCAATAGGAGTAACATTAGGTCTGTTTGATGTCGTTACCGCGGGTGCCCGCAGGCACCCAATTTACCCGAAACAACAACTATTTACACACAATTTTGACAATAGAAACACTTTCTGGTAAGTTTGGGTACCCGCGGTAACGTACGTGGAACAGAGCTATTGTAGACACCGCGAATTCCAATTTTCATGTTTTTTTTTGGACTACTCTAATGTACACCCGAGTAAAAAAAATTGATCTCGCGCAATATCTAATTATATGCAATTTGATATTGTTTAAGATCTGCTGTAATATCTAGCTGATCCAATTAGATCTCAAAATTGGGTGTATCCAATCATATCGTATTAGATCCCATTGTATATATGGGGATAAACTAAGATCAAGTTATATATCAAAATTGGGAGGTCCAGTGATATCTTTGGGGATAAACCTAGATCTATTTTGATCCGAAAATTGGCGGAACCAGCTATATATTTGCGGATATTTTTAGATCTAATTTGATCCGAAAAATGGCGGATCCAATTAGATCCAGCTATATATTTGGGGATAAACTTAGATCTAATTTGATCTCAATTTTGGCAGATCAAATTAGATCCCGCAATATATTTGTGGATAAACGTATATCTAATTTGATCCGAAAAAGTGGCAGATCGAATTAGATGTAGCTATATATTTGGGGATAAACTTAGATCTAATTTGATCCGAAAAAGTGGCAGATCGAATTAGATCCAGCAATATATTTAGGGATAAATATATATGTAATTTGATCTCAATTTTGGCAGATCTAATTAGATCCAGCAATATATTTGTGGATAAACTTAGATCTAATTTGATCCGAAAAATGGAAGATCGAATTAGATCCAGCAATATATTTGGGGATTAAGTAAGATCTAAATTTATCCAAAAAATTACAGATAAAATTAGATCCAGTAATATACTTCGGGATTGCGTAAGATCTTAACTTTTCCGATAAATTGCAGATCGAATTAAATTCACTGATATATTTGGGGATTTGGTAGGATCTTAATTTATCCCATAAATTGCAGATCGAATTAGAAACAGCAATATATTTGGAGATTGACATCTAGAACTATCCAGAAAAATGACAGCTAAAATTAGATCCCGCATTATATTTGGGTACTACGTAAGATCTCCATTTATTTGGGATTAAATAAGATCCCAGACAGATATTGACAATAGTTCAAAAAATAATACAGTGGAAGGTCACTGATTTTATAAAAATTAAAATATTTTGTTAAAATAAGGTTTAAAATCAGAAGATCTCGAGTTCGATACCTTTCACGGCTATGTATTTTTTTATAAAAATGCGCATTCTCCTTGCTGGTCTTATCGAAATTTTTTCAATAATTTTTATTCTTTGTAATTTATATGTAAAAATTGTATCATCTTTCTGTGATTTGAAAATAATTTAAACAGAAAGTGATATTAATTTATGATCTTGAGTCAAACTAAAATAACATTCATTTACTTAAAAATAACAGATCAACTAAAAACATTTCCCCCATTCAAAAGAATTTCTTTTTATAAAATTATAATTTTATTTTCTGTAAATGTTTTTATAAAATTATATTTTTTTTATTAAATGGAATTTTTTTTTAAAAATAATTTTATTTACATATTTTTAACGCTCTACACCATTTCCAATTGTATCAATTGTTTTTAAAATTTATCAATTGTATTTCAGAAATAATCAATTGAATTTCCGTTTTATCAATTTATATTTCAGACTTATCAATTATTTTTCAGATTTATGAATTGTATTTCAGAACTAGTCAATTGAATTTCAGTTTTATCAATTGTATTTCAGAAATTATTAATTGTATTTCCGAAATTCACAACTGTATTTCAGAAATTATCAAACTGTATTTCAGAAATTATCAATTGTATTTCAGAAATTATGAAATGTAATTTAGAAATTTTTCTCTATTAACTATGATAAACCATCAACAAGTTCTGAAATAGATTTGATTATTTCTGAAATACAATTAATAAATTTCTGAAATACATTCCATAATTTCTAAAATACATTTAAAATTTCTGAAATACATTTAATAGCTTCTGAAATACAGTTAATATTGTAGTTGCTGATGAGTTACCATATATGATGGCACCATATATGACAATATATTGTTTAAATGGCACCAATATGCAGCTTTATATGGTAATATATAACTTAGATTCATCCATATACCATTTAATCCGAAAAATGGCCCGATAAAATTGTATCAGTTCTTATTTGTATCAGTTGTTATCTAATTGCATCAGTTTAGATCTGACCTGATTAAATTATGTGTTAATCAGATGAAATTGTATCAGATTTTTGACCTGATACAATTTTATTGGTTTATATCACATGGTATCAGTTTAGGTCCAAATAGATATATTTGTATACAAAATTATATAGTTATATCCCAATTTTGACCTGATATCAGTTTAAAACTTTGATACAATTGTATAAGGTAAATGTCGGATACAATTATATTTTATTTATGTAAAATTGAACCAATTACGATCAAACCGATAGAATTGCATCAGGTCAAAAATCTGATACAATTTCATCTGATTAACACATAATTTAATCAGGTCAGATCTAAACTGTTACATTTAGATAAAAATTGATAAACAATTGATAAAAATATATCGGGCCATTCTTCGGATGAAACTATATATTTATACAGATATAACTTAATCACATATATGACTATTTTTCCTCGGGTTGTTTAAATGATACGATATATCAAAGTATATGGTACTATATATGGTAGCATATATTATCATATCTGCATCTGTATTAAAAATGTCGTTCATCAGGTACCATATATGAGCATATATTGTTGAAATGGCACCATATATGACAATATATGGTTTAAATGGCACCAAATATGATAATATATGGTTTGAATGGCACCATATATGATAATATATGGTTTGAATGGCACCATATATGATAATATATAGCTTAAATAACACCATATATAAATATATATCGCACTATATATAGTACCATATATTATCATATCTGGAACTGAATTAAAAATTTTGTTTATGAGGTACCATATATGACCATATATTGTTTAAATGGCACCATATATGATAATATCTAGTTTAACTGTCACCATATATAATTATATATTGTTTAAATGATACCATATATAATTATATATTGCTAAAATGCCACCATATATATTAAGATATAGTTCTATATATAACTATATATGCAATAAGATCAACCATGTTATGTAATATATAATTATATATGCCATATCTAATATTATGAAGGCCGATATCTAATTAGATGAAATTATATATAGCATAATATAAGGAAAAATTTTCGGAAAAAACGTCATATATAATTATATATGGATGTACATAACCACATGTCTAATTATATATTGTAATATATGCCACATATGATTATATATAATTTTTTTTACTCGGGCATACATGGAAGTACATATGAATACTTTTATTTATGTCAGCATATACTGTTACGTGTATGCGTTCATATATGATTATAAATTATTTCCATTTTCTACATTCGTTATAGTAAGGGCGAGTTTTTGGGATCCCGTATATATATATAAACCCATATATACGTCCATATCTAATTTGATCCGAATATTGGAATATATAATTATATCAAGCGAGATAAGCATGTTATCTCACCTGATACAATTTGATCCGAAAAATGGGTCTATCTAACTGCATCAAATTATATATAAATACATATAATTTGATGAAGATTTTCAAAGAAAATTTTAGTAAATATTGTTGAGATCACTTATTTCATTCATATTAAATACTAATGCTTAATGTTTAGAAAAATTTTTGCTAATAAACTTGGAAATAGCTTACAAAATAAAACAATGCAAATTAAAAATTTGTCGGAACAACTTTTTCTAGGTTAGAGTTTTTGTCTTTCTTTCAAAATGTGTGTCTTTCTTATAAAATAAAAAATTAACTTTCACAATTATTTTTTTTTTTTTCACGCAAAAATAAATGAATTTAAACCCAAATTAGTTTGGTAGTAAAGTGAGGTGAAATGAGGTATCGTAAAGTAGAAATCTATTTTCAATAGATTTTCTTACTTCAAATCTACTTCCAAACTAAGTATTTGTGTATACTATCACTAGTTGAAAGTAAACAGCTGACACGATACTTTACGATACTACCAGACTATTGGAGCCTTTAAACCATATTAATTTCAACATATGTTTTTATTTTTAATTTTAAAGTAAAAATATTTATTTCGGCCTTTAATTCCACAATGAAAAAAAAATTTTTTCCCTTATTTATTTTTTTAACCTTTAAATGCATGATCTCTTCTATTTTAACCATTTTTTTATATATGATTTCTAAAGGCGTGTATATTTCAAGAAAAATACCAAAAAAAAATTATTTTTAAAAAAGGTGATTTTTATTGAAAAATATGGTTTTTTGCCAAATAGCTAAATTGTTTAATTAATTATTTTAGCGTATATGAAAAAAAAAAATTGGCAAAATTTATTGTCGCCAAAATGAATTTTATTGCGAGAATATCACTTTAAATATTTAAACAAATATTTTTGAATATTACACTTTTTGTAAAAAAAAAAACGCGTTTTAAATTTTTCACAAATATACAGAGCAAAACCAAGATTTTTACTCTAACTGTTTTAAAATTCTGCGCTAAACTATAGGAAGACAATGTACAGAAGGGGCCCCCAATGCCCAAAAATGTAGTTTTGTGTATCAAGTGGGTTTTTTTTATTCAAAAACCGGTATGTTGCCAAATGGCTACACCATTTAAGGGTTAAAATTATTTTTAGTTAAATAAAGAGTATTTTGCCAACTATTTGAAAAATATACGTTAAATTAAATTATAAACATTTATTTATGTATATGTCAAAGTGCAAAATTCAAAACCAGATCCACAATTTCGGAGTTTTTTTTAATTTTTATAGTGCAATTAAACTTTATAAAATTTTGTATTCCCGGTGAAAAATGTCCATATATGAACATTTATGGTTCAACCATATATGTATGGATCCGAAAAATGAGGTAACACCTAAGTATATGTTCATATATGGACATATATGAACATATACATTTATTAAATATATGCGAATACATGCGAACGTTGCTGTCCTTTATTATGATGTTGTACGATAGATATAAATTTATGTATGACATTCAAATTAGGCGCTACATTTGTTCCTTTTTTTATTCATGGCATTAAATATAATTCCATATTTATCCAAATATGAGTTCCTTTTACATATATGGAAAAATGTATTCTTCGAAATATGTTCATATACAAGTCCCTTTTGCATAAATTGAATAACATATACTTTCATATTTGTCCATATATGAGTGCCATTTCCATATATGAAATAACAGATGCTTCCATATATGTCTGTATATGAAATTTTTTACATATATGGAATCACATATACTTCCATATATGTTCATATATAATCAATATATGTTCATAAAAAATCCATATTTGTTCATATGTGTCCATACATAAACCATATATGAACATGTTTGAGCGTATATGAACATTTTTCACCGGTAAGTACATAAAGTAACATATTACAGATATAATTACATATACGTTTATATATAATTTAGTATGACACTATACATAATAATATAAAACTATATGGGGAGCCATATAAGAAATATTTCATAATTTGTGTTAGATATGATTATATATTGACGAATAAGAACCCATATATAGCTTAATATGGTTCCATATCTACAATATTTCATGATTTATTTAATATATAACAATATAACGTTCTTTATAAAATCATCTATAATTATATATCAACGGTGGGCAAATGCGGCCCTTTGCTGATTTTTGTGCGGCCCTTGTTGAAATTTAACTTTAGATTTTTTTATTTAAAAAATTTTTTTAATATCTTATTTCGCAATGTTTTAAAATTTTTTATTTCGAAAATTTTTAGATAAAAAATTAGGGCCAGTTTTATTGCCAGAGCTATGATCGATTTGAAAATTTCTTACTTAAGAGATATTTAAAGGAACAATTGATATTATTCTTAGGGCCAGTTTAGCTAGAAATTTCTTACTTAAAAATTATTTAAGACAAAAATCGATCTTAGTTCTGACTATGAAACTGGCAATTAATTCTTTATAAAATAAATTCAACATCTTTTACGCTACTGTCGACATTGACAACTACTTTGTCACACATTTAAAAAACATGTAATTTTGTACTTAAAAAAAACTTTTTCACATTTTGCAAGTTTAAGTTTTGTTTTTCATCACATTTATGAAGCTTTTTATAAATATGATGGAGGTTTTTCATTTAAGTTTTCAGTAGCCATTTCAGACTTTTGTTGGACGAGTTTTATAGTCAGCACAAAGCACGATTTTAAACCCATATTTTATTTGTTTGAAAATTTCTTACCAAAGTTTTATTAAAATTCGTACTTTGTGCTGACTATTGGTCTTAAATTTAGAACTGTGTGAAAAAGTTGGCATTTTAATCAATGGCCTTGCAACTCTCTCAATATTTTTTATTTGAAAAAATATTAGGCGGCTTGGAACAGGAACGAACTCCGACTGGTTAATCAGGGATGGAAAAGGCTCACTTAATCGGGCTCTTATACCAAAAAATGTTAGATCGCTCTTACACATTTAAAATGTAAGTAACTAAAAAATAGCTTCCTCTTTGGCTCGTTAAAAAACATAAAAATTAAATATTTAGATATTAGCAAATATTAGCACAAATTGCGAAAAAAAAAAACATTTGCAAAAAGCGAAATTTTTGCAACAATATATTCGCTTGCAGAATGTCGATCGCTGATTACCTCTTTTAATTCATTTTCTGTACCATAAAGCCTTTTTCGAATTCCGCCGTTATTTTGCAACTTTTTAAGTGCGGGTTTTTTAAATATATAACCTAGGGATTAAATTTTTGTACCATAAAGTCTTTTCAAATTCCGCTATTTATTTGCAATTCTTTACGTGCGTTTTTTTTTTTAATTTATAATCATACAACAAAGTTTGGTGGCTAGTTGCAAAAAAAATCGCGAAAAATAAAATTTGCAAAAAGGATAAATTTTTTCATCAATATATTTTTTTGCAGAATGTAAATCGCTGATTAAGTTTTTTAAATACTTTTTTGTACCATAAAGCCTTTTTTCGCTTTCCGCGATTATTTTGCAATTTTTTAAGTGTGGTTTTTTTAAATTTATAATCTAGGGTCTATAGTACCAATTTTATACACAAAAAAAAAAAAAAATAAATCGCGAAAAAAATATTTGCAAAAAGGAAAATTTTTGCGTCATTGTATTCATTTGCAGATTGTTAATCGCTGATTGAGTTTTTTAATTATTTTTTTCTACCACAAAGTCTTTTTTCGCGTTCCTCTATTATTTTGCAATTTTTTAAGTGCGGTTTTTTAAATTTATAATCTACGGAGTATAATGCCCATTTCATAAAACTAAGTTTGGTGGTTAGTTGCAAAAAAAAAGAAAATTTTGGCATCGTTTGCAGAATGTAAATCTTTTAATTAATTCCGATATTATTTTGCAATTTTTTACGTATGGTTTTTTTAAAATTCATAATCTAGGGCTATAATACTGTTGGAATAGTATAATTCCATAGTATAGTTCCATTCTTGATTTTTATAACTAAATTATTATTTTCCATCCCTGGTTACAATCGATGTTTTGAGTCATACAAAGAGCGCACATAATAACCCTGCAAACATTTAAAAGATACCTTCCAAGAAGATATTAAAGCGATATCTTCTATTTGTCATTTGAATGAAAATAATCAAGTAGTATTTACTTTAAAATTGTCTTCCTTTTATCACTTGGAAGATAATTCGGCGATATTTGGAAAAAAAATAATTCAAAAGTTTTATCTTTTGTCATAACTTTTTATGACAATATTTCGGCAATATCATCTTTGTATCATTTGGAAGATATCAATTTGGAAAAAATTAAAACTAAATTTGTACAAAAACAATCAAAAGATATATAGGAAATAAACTCGTGAAAAGTTAAGATTAATTGCGCGGGAAAAATCGGCTAAGATGAAATCAAAATAATTTATAAGTTGGTCAATGGATTATGTAACAGTTGTTTCCGACGGAGGAAACTTCCGAAATACGAAATTGATATTGCCGGCAATAAATGTTTTCTTTCTGGCGATGTGTTCGGAGAATCTTCTTCGTATTACCATGTTTGCTGGGTGATATTGGTTTGAGTATGTTCCTGTTCCAAGGCACATAATAGAACAAATGCTTTCTCAGTGATAGAGAGTCCCCCAATCTCTTTATTATGTATACTCTTTGGTTTTAATTCATCAAAAAGTACTCAAGTTACTGACTAAATCTTTAAGTTTGTAATCGTCGTTTAAATTAACCCTTTTGTGCATAGTGTTCCTTTAAAGGGGAGAGTTTTTTTGTTGTGCGCAACGAAATTATTAAATTAAAACCCGAATCAAGGATATAATTCTTTATACATGTTTTTGTTGTCGGAATAATATTCAGTCTTGTATAACTCGTTGAGTTTTAAATTTTCGTTGGCCGATTCCGCGACACCGCAGTTTAATGCAAAAACTATGAAAAAAATGTTTTATTCTACTTATGTAATTAAAAAATATCAAAACAGAATTTGAAAAAAGTTGAGTTTGCAATGAGTTCTTGTGGAACCAGTTTTGATTTGAGAACAGATTTTTTTTACATGAAAAATAAAATAAAACATTAGTTCCGTCCGCTTTCATTTAAGGTAAAGATTTGTAGTTTTACTTTTTTTAATTTATAGTGCGGCCCTTTATAATTTATGAAAAACCACAATATGGCCCTCGGTGAAAAATCCGTGCCCACCTTTGTTATATATCATCCCACATAAGCAATTATTTCAAAGTGATTTTATATAAAACGAGTAAAAAGGTTAAAGTCGGGCATGCCGACTATATAATACTCTACACCAGTCTGGGTAAAAGCCAACTAATGTTTGGATCCGAAATTCGAATGGGTTAAAATGGGGCTTGTGTCAAAATTTTCTATAATGTGAGTCAGCGCACCAAATTTCATTAAAATATCTTAATATTTGCGATCTGCAGTTTGTAACCAAGCCATTTTTGGGAGGACCCTTATATGGGCACTAGGTCTAAGCATGGACCGATGTTCACCAAAATCAATAGGCTTCGTCCTTGGGCCAACATAGGTCTGTGTACCAAATTTCATCAAAATATCATAATATTTGCGAACTGCAGCGTATAAACAATATAATTTTGGGGGGCACTAGGTCTAAACATGGACCGATTATACCCAAAATCAATAGGCGTCGTCCTTGGGCTGATATAGGTCGGTATACCAAATTTCATCAAAATATCTTAATATTTGCGACCTGCAGCGTATAAAAAATATAACTTTGGTAGGACCCTTATATGGGCACTAGGTCTAAACATTGACCGATGTTCACCAAAATCAATAGGCTTCGTCCTTGGGCCGACATAAGTCGGTGTACCAAGTTTCATCAAAATATCTTAATATTTGCGACCTGTAGAGTGCGCACAAGAGTGCATGGACGGACAGACAGACGGACGGACGGACAGACGGACATCGTTAAATCGAAATAAAAAAAAATTCTAAGCCGATCGGTATACTATAAGGTGGGTCTAGGACCAATATTTTTTGGTGGTACAAACATCAGCACAAACTTATAATACCCTGACCACGTAGTGGTGTAGCGTATAAATATATAAGGTCCATATAAAACCGTATTATATTACTCAAATGATTCGTGCGTGAGCGTGAATAAGAATATATATAACCCGTGCATGATTCGTGTGTGAGTTTATTTTTTGCATCATATATTTTTAGTAATTTTTACTATTTTGTAATATTTTACTATTTTTTTACTATTTATACCCTACACCACTATGTGGTCAGGGTATTATAAGTTTGTGCTGATGTTTGTAACACCAAAAAATATTGGTCGTAGACCCACCTTATAGTATACCGATCGGCTCAGAATTTTTTTTAATTTCGATTTAACGATGTCCGTCTGTCCGTCCGTCCGTCTGTCTGTCTGTCCATGCAATCTTGTGCGCACTCTACACGTCGCAAATATTAAGATATTTTGATGAAATTTGGTACGCAGACCTATGTAGGCCCAAGGACGAACAAGTTTGATTTTGGTGAACATCGGTCCATGTTTAGACCTAGTGCCCATATAAGGGTCCTACCAAAATTATATTGTTTACACGCTGGAGGTCGTAAATATTAAGATATTTTGACGAAATTTGGTACACAGACCTATATTGGCCCAATAACGCAGCCTATTGATTTTGGTGAACATCGGTCCATGTTTAGACCTAGTGCCCATATAAGGGTCCTACCAAAATTATATTGTTTATACGCTGCAGGTCGTAAATATTAAGATATTTTGACGAAATTTGGTACACAGACCTATGTTAGCCCAATAACGTAGCCTATTGATTTTGGTGAATATTGGTCCATGTTTAGACCTAGTGCCCATATAAGGGTCCTACCAAAATTCTACTGTTTATACGCTGCAGGTCGTAAATATTAAGATATTTTGATGAAATTTGGTACACAGACCTATATTGGCCCAATATCGCAGCCTGTTGATTTTGGTGAACATCGGTCCATTTTTAGACCTAGTGCCCATATAAGGGTCCTACCAAAATTATACTGTTTATACGCTGCAGGTCGCAAATATTAAGATATTTTGATGAAATTTGGTACATAGACCTATGTTGGCCCAAGGACGAACTAGTGCCCATATAAGGGTCCCCCCAAAATTGGCTTGGTTACAAACTGCAGGTCGCAAATATTAAGATATTTTAATGAAATTTGGTGCGCTGACTCACATTATTGAAAATTTTGACACAAGCCCCATTTTAACCCATTCGAATTTCGGATCCAAACAATACACCAGACTGGTGTAGGGTATTGTATAGTCGGCATGCCCGACTTTAACCTTTTTACTCGTTTTCTTATATCTTGGTTGTATAACATGATCCTATTAACTTTAAAATTTCAGTCTTGTTAACTTTATTTTAAAATTACTAAAAATAAAGAAAATTTTGTTCATGTTTAATGCACTGTCATGGTAAATCTGGATAAAAGTAATGGAAGATTTATCGAAATTAGGATTTCCAGCAGACCTTTGGGTTAATCATTATATTTGGAAATTAATTACACATGCAATTACACAATTACATGTAATTGTAATTGAAAAAAAAATCAATTACAATAACATATTATTTGTAATTGTAATTAAAAAAAAACAATTACAAGTAATTTGTAATTTAAAATTTGCAATTATACATTACATATACATTTTTTCGGAAAAGAAATAATGACAAAAAGCACAAGTGAGGGGTCAGCCCAACATGACGTATTCTGACGTATACTTATCCACGCCTATCCAACCTATCCCAGTCCGTTTTTTCTACAAAATTTTAACAAAAAACACTTTAATTCTAAATGTAATTGAAATTTGTTATTGAAATCACTTTCAATTACAATTACTTGTAATTGATAATTTTCAATTACAGTTACATGAAATGTAATTGTGTTTTTTTTAATTTCAATAACATTTATTTGCAATTGTAATTGAAATCCCCCAGGTCTAATCTCCAGATATTGCATATCTTTTTTATTTAAAAAAATAATTTTTGTATATTGTTAGATGTGGTCTTATATAATATGATCAAAAGTATAAGGTCAATATTTAGATATAATTGTATCAAACTATGTCCACTTTTATAACATTTTATATAATTTTATACAAAAAGATATAATTTGATGTAATTGGATGAGGACAAAATTCGGATACAATTGTATCGAATTGCATAAAATTGTATCAAATTGTACCAAATTGTATACAATTGTATACAATTCGATACAATAAGATACAATAAGATGTTCTCATTTTTCGGATATAATTATATCTAATTACATAAAAGATTATATATAATTAAATATAACTTCATATGGCTCCATATCATTTTTTTACTTGGGTTCCCGAGTAAAAATAGTTACATATAGTCATATATAAATGTGATTAAGTTATATCTGTATAGACATACAGTCTTATCCGAAAAATGGCCCGATATAATTGTATAAATTTTTAATAAATTTTTCTCTAATTATATCAGCTTGGATCTTAACTGATTAAATTATTTATTAATCAGATGAAATTGTATCCGATTTTTGACCTGATACAATTTTATCAGATTATACCTAATGGTATCTCTTTAGATCGTAATCGGTACAATTTTAAATAAATAAAATATAATTGTATCCGGCATTTACCTTATACAATGGTATCAAATGGTTGATCCTGATATAATTGTATCAGGTCAAAACTCGTACAAAACTATATAAGTTTGTACACAATTGTATCTATTTGGATCTAAACTGATACCATGCGACATAAACCTATAAAATTGTATCAGGTCAAAAATCGGATAAAATTTCACCTGATTAATGTATAATTTAATCAGTTAAGATCTAAACTCATAACATTAGATAAAAACTGGTAAACAACTGACACAATTATATCGGGCCATTTTTCGGATGAAATGTTATATGCATCACACTAAGTTATATATTTCCATATAAAGGTCCATATTAATTTTTTTAATAGGGTTGTTATAAAATAAAAAAAAAACTCTTCCTAAGTTTGTTTTCTTCATTTGTTATAGTGCAATTAAACTTTATAAAATTTTGCATAATTAGATATCATGTCATGTTATATATTTTGATATAAGATTGTTTATAGAAGCTTATACGCCATTATATATAATTATATATAAAATATATCGCAGATCCCTTAATATATGGATGGAGACCAAATCGCGTATGATTATATATAACGTCATATCAAACATATTTATAAAACCAAAGTGTTAATATAAATGTATATGGTTATATAAAGCCACGCATATAAACATTTATAATAATATCAAATCATATAAGATTATATGAAAACTTTTTTAGTCGGGTGCATATGTTTATTATTTTACAAATATAATTTCCAACCTGTATAATATGTTTAATAGAATTATCTTATTATCTTATATTTTAATTATTTTGAAACCATACAAAACATTAAAGGGAATTATATGTTCTACTATTGATTTCGTTTTGTTGTGAACAAATTTGTTGGCGGTTTCCAAATCGAGACATTGAACATATTGTAATTTTGTTTTTCAACAAAAATTTGTCACAACAGTTTTTCGCGTTTTGAATTTTGATCTTTATTGAAGTAAAACAAAATAAACCGCTTTTCAAAAGCAGTGTTACACTTGCGTTAAACTAAGCTGAAAGATATATACATCCTTAAAACTCGGCCTTAGTTCGTTCTTATGCGATAAAAATGACAAATATATAAAAAAAAACCATGGATGGTAACCGAAACGATGCGGTTATCGGTAAGGGTAACGCTATTTTAGATTCCCTACGGGAAATTTTAACAAACTGTCACCGAACTGGCCCCTTTATATGAAATAGACTGGTCACTTTTACATGGCGTTGTCATAGGAGGGGGAAATTGACCCCTTGTGACATGTCACAAGACAAATCCTAGGACAGGTTACTGAACTCTCATAAAAAACAAAGTTCAGGGACCTGTCCTGGGATTTGTCTTGTGACATGTCACAAGGGGTCAATTTCCCCCTCCTAGGACAACGCCATGTAAAAGTGACCAGTCTATTTCATATAAAGGGGGCCAGTTCGGTGACAGTTTGTAAAAATTTCCCGTAGGGTTATTTTGGTAACTGTATATTAAGGGTAACGCTATTTCATTTATTTCGGTATCGGTATTTTAAGGATAACGGTTTTTTAGTTATGTCGGTAACGGTATTTTAAGGATAACGGTTTTTTGATTATTTCGGTATCGGTATTTTAAGGTTAGCGGTATTTCGGTTATTTCGGCAACGGTATTTAATTTATTTTGGTGACGGTATTTTAAGGGTAACGGTATTTCAGTTATTTCGGTAACGGTATTTTAAAGATAGCGGTATTTCGGTTATTTCGGTAACAGTATTTTAGGGTAACGGTAGTCAGTCGAAAGGGGTTTGAATCGATAACGATATTTTAGCGGTATTGCCTGCCAACCCTAAAAAAAAATAATGTTACGAGTATTACCACTTAAAGAAGCTTTTCTTTTTATCGAAAACACGATTTTTTTTATATACGAAATTTCCTAAAAAAATAGATGATAATACACAGAAAATATGAACATTCTCGTATATGGACGACCATACAAAATAATATATGAATTTATATGACCATATTTGTCCATATATGGAGATGTTGTAGGTTCATTTTTCTAGTATGTACAAATATGGATGACCATATAAAAAATATATATGAACTTTTTTAACCGGGCTGCTAAATTTAGGTAAGCTAAATTTTACATAGTGCTAAATATACAGACAATTTTAGTTAAATTAGCTACTCAGAAAAACCACACATTACCAAATAATGTATAAAGTAATGTGTAGCCATAGGGGCCGATGCATAACTTTACACCTTACTTTACTGATGAATTTTACAGGCGATGAGCCCCAAAGTAATGGATGGGGAGGAAGTTATAAAGTAAGTGGTTACTTATGTGGTTGCAAGGATGGGAAAAGTAAAGTGTCTAAAAACAGATGTTCATAAAGAAAAAATTATTTAAGAAAAATTTATTTCAAAAATTTTTTTATTAATTAAATAAGCGTGGTTGCGCTGGGATTCGAACCTGATTTAACTACAAATTTATGATAAAATGTCTCTTAAAAATTCGACTTCCGGGATCTGACCCTAGACGGGCATATATTTATTACTGGGAGTACATGTGTTTCATAAGAATTAACTTTTAGATACAGAGTGACGAATTTTTGTCCATTTTGCTCTATCTCGCTTAGTTCCCAATATACAAGCTATTTTACGATTATTTAATAAAATCAAATTAAAATATAGCGCCATCTCTATGTGATATTGACAGCAGAGGCACAAAAATATACAATAATAATTAGGAAGTAATTGTGGTTTAAATTAGCTTAAAAATTTTGAAAATTAAGAAACAAAAATTACTAAAAATTAACATGCAAAGTTTATTCAAATACGGATGAAAGTAATTGTAATGCTGAATCAAATTCACAAAAAATATTAGTTCAGTCCTAAATTTTTAAACAAAATATCAAAACAATAAGTTCAATGGAATCAGAATGCGTTTAACAGACTTTTGTATTAACTTTTTTATGAGTGTACCATTACCACACAAGAAGTGCTTTACCAGTACTGTTTACTGCAAATTCAGGACGGGTTGGTAAATTTATTTAAACCAGCGATTGTATTCAATTTAGCTTATTTAATTTACAGTGGAATCCCGGTTTAACGCATACTGGATTTAATAAACTCCCGGTTCAACAAACACCAAAATTTGTACACTCAATACGTTAAATCGAGAACAAAAACATAGATTTAGTCCGCCAGTTCGAAAGATAAGAAAATACTTAGATATAAATAATTGAAACTTTTTTATATTGAATGAGGGATACCTATAGTTGATCTTTTTATTTGGTAAATGAATGTTTTTTAGTTTGACTCTAGATCATAAATTAATATCACTTTATTTAGAATATTTTTTTTTGGTGATTTAGCATATTTGGAACGAAAGTTTCTGGCAACAACTGCATTTCAAAATGTATCAGGTTTTATAAATTATAAAATCATATGTTACTCTAGCCATACTCTTTACAGTAGAGATACAACCTTGCGGCTTGTTCTGCGTTTATTTTTTTTTATATGGGGTTTTAACAATTAAAAACGCACTGCGGATTCTCTCTAAATTAAATCTTAATTTAATTTCTCTGCGATTTCTCTCATACTCACATATTTTCATTCTCACACTCACTTCAATGTTGCCATAATTTCAAAAAATAATCCCGATATTTGATGATGTTCAGAGATGGAAAAGTTGAAACGATTGAACTTTTATTTTGAAAAATCATTGTTTTTCATGTTTATTACTAGTTCCGAACTCATTTTGCCTATCATTTCATGATATTTGCCGAAGTTAAAATGAAAAAAAATATAAAAAATTAAAAACTTTTCTATAGTGAAACAAAATCCTCATTTCCCATCTTTGGTGCTCTCCACACGTAAATGTAGAGATACAACCTTGCGGTTTGTTCTGCGTTTATTTTTTTATATGGAGTTTTGACAATTAAAAACGCACTGCGGATTCTCTCTAAATTAAAACTTAATTTAATATCTCTGTGTTTTCTCTCATACTCGCATATTTTAATTCTCACTCTCACTACAGTGTTCCCATATTTTCAAAAAATAATCCCGATATTTGATGATGTTCAGAGATGGAAAAGTTGAAACGATTGAACTTTTTTTTTATAAAAATCATTGTCTTTCATGTTTATTACTAGTTCCGAACTCATTTTGCCTAACATTTTAATTTAATGATATTTGCCGAAGGTAAAATGAAAAAAATATAAAAAATTAAAAATTTTTCTGAAACAAAAACCTCATTTCCCATCTTTGGTGCTCTCCACACATACACTAAATGTACACACACATACATGTAAAGAAAGTGTGAATGGATCTATAAAAACAACCGTCACCGCAGCCGCAGTCATTTAATTTGTTTTTTCTCTCCGCAGCGGAATCCGCAGCCGCATGGTTGTATCTCTACACATACACTAAATGTACACACACATTAGGGCGGGTCGATTTAATAATCGCCCATGGCTCAGTGAAAATCGTATTCTAGGGATCAAAATAAGAAACTTTGCCGAAGGAACCATACCTCTAAAACGAATTCTACTACCCCCAACTGTTGACTTTTGTCCCGTAGGGTCAAGTTTTGAAAAATCCCACTTTGACCCATTTAGAGTGCCCCAATCGAGTCCAAATGTATGACCGACCCCCACTAACTTTGGAGGGCCGATCCACCCATGCCAGTGGCACACCCCCTGGAACTCCCCTGGGGGGTTCCCCATACAAACATTTTAAAAAATCACCATTTTTGGCACTTTATTTTATTATTTTTTATTTATTTTATTTATTTTTATTATTTTATTTATTTTTTCTCTTTAGAAATTTATTTAGTCAGAACATATGTAAATGAAAAAATTAATTTAACTTAGTAATAGAAAAGAAAATAAAAAAAATTACTGTTTGAAGTCTTTTTTGCTTTCAAGTCTGGGCATTTTTTCTTTTCTATTACTAAGTTAAATTAATTTTTTCATTTACATATGTTCTGACTAAATAAATTTCTAAGGAGAAAAAATAAATAAAATAATAAAAATAAATAAAATAAATAAAAAATAATAAAATAAAGTGCCAAAAATGGTGATTTTTTAAAATGTTTGTATGGGGAACCCCCCAGGGGAGTTCCAGGGGGTGTACCACTGGCATGGGTGGATCGGCCCTCCAAAGTTAGTGGGGGTCGGTCATACATTTGGACTCGATTGGGGCACTCTAAATGGGTCAAAGTGGGATTTTTCAAAACTTGACCCTACGGGACAAAAGTCAACAGTTAGGGGTAGTAGAATTCGTTTTAGAGGTATGGTTCCTTCGGCAAAGTTTCTTATTTTGATCCCTAGAATACGATTTTCCCTGAGCCATGGGCGATTTTTTTGCCTCCCCACAAATCGACCCAGCCTAACACACATACATGTAAAGAAAGTTTGAATGTATGTATAAAAACAACCGTGACCGCAGCCGCAATCATTTAATTTGTTTTTTCTCTCCGCAGCGGAATCCGCAGCCGCAGCCGCAAGTTTGTATCTCCACTCTAAATTTGGTAAAAATGAGTTTCCGATGGCAAATAGCTCCGCTATACAATACCCATCTGTGATATAAATTTCAAAGTAAAAAGATTATAAGTTCTCGTTTTATATCAATTTTTGATGTTCTTTCTTGATATAATTTTTAGTGAAAATAAATTCTAACTCCTATAGTAAATTTCCAACATTTAAAAAAATTTAATTCATTATAAATCTACCTCATATCTTATCGCATTTAGCATGCTGAATATCTGTAAAAGATTTTGATATCCAGTGTAAAGACGTGCACTTGTATATCTTAAAGTATTTCCAAAACAAATATACCCTATACATAACTGTTACTATTGGTATAAATAAGAGAAGAAGTGTAACTGATATTGTTATGTTTTGTTTCAACGCACTCACTTTATTCATAAACACAATACCAGTTATTTCTTGTTTTGCATTGAGTGAAGCATTTATCTGTTTCTTGTTCTCAAATACTTATTGTACCACAAATATTTTCAAGTAATTGTTGTGGAAACAAATAATCAAGTGACTAAAGATTAAATTTGTTGTGAAATTTGTATTTAAAAATTAATAAAATTCAATTAAAACAAAAAATTGTATTTAATTTAAATAAAATTAGTGAAACAGAGGTCGAAGGAAGACATGGGGTTGATTTGGTCGAAATTTTCACAATATATTTATTGGCAGCGTACAATAAGTATCTATTGTACAATCTTCATTATCTGTTTTATTTGTTTGAGCATACCATAGTAAAACAAATATATTACGCTCATTCTCTCTTTATTCATTTACACACAATCTACTAGAAAGAATAACAATATTAAGTATACCAGAAACACTAAACTACTTATCAATACGTATTCAACATACCGAAACTTGTACAAGCAGTTCTATCTGTGCACTTGTTTAATCCAGTGGCTAGTTATCGAGATATGGTAATTTTTATCATATTAGTAAATAGTGGTTCTGAACAAAAAAAAAAATTGTAATATACCCAGTGTAGAAAATCATTACCGGATATGTGGTTATGTAACTACATACTTGGTAATGGTAACTAGTTACTTTTATTATTACATTTCTTATTACCTTTGTATGGCGATGTCGCCATAAATAATGAGTTACGGTTACACACCAGCATACGAAAATTCAAGAAATATGTCGTTACCTATGTGCTTACCAGTATTGACAAAAATAATGAGTCTAATAGATTTTCAAAAAAAAAAAAGTTTCATAATAAAAATTTTTATTGCAAAATTTTTTTTAATAAAATTTGCTAGTGCAAGAATCGTTCCTGGGACTCCAGAGCTATTACGACATATTATATTTGATAGATAAAATCATAATTGACACGCTGTGCACAAGCCAGCTTACTTGCCAAAATACAAAAAATCAAAAAATATGTGGTTACATATGTATGTCCATAGCAGTGTTGAAAAAATATTGAGTCTAAAAATAGATTTTAAAAAATAATTAAAATAAGTCATTATTGGTAATGCATTACCTTTTATTTGGAAATAATGGAAAAAGTAAATAATTATTAGTAACTCATTATTACATGTTTTAAAATAATGTAGAAAGTAGGTCGGTGTCATTACTGGTAACCAAAAAATTATAATATGTCATTACCGTTTCTGCACTGGGTATATGTAACTTTTAAACTTTATCGGATTGAAATATTATGCATGGGCGATTATAGTCAATGATATAAGCTTCCAAAAAAATAGCACATTTAGAGTGACCCTGTTACAATACAGCGTGAGTTAGAGTCCCAGGAAAATTTTTTACAACCGGTAGCCAAACACACCCATTCTACAACTGGTTCCACCGCAACCGATTCCATGGAACTGGTTCCGGAACCAGTTCCGGGGATCCTATATGGAAGGTGTGGGTGACGTAGAATCAGTTCCAGAACTAGTTCCAGAACTGATTCTAGAGCAACCGGTTCCACTTTGGAGCTATAGAAGGGGTTGCTTTTGGGACAATTTCAAACAAAAAGAATCGGTGTTAGAATCGACAGTAGAAGGGGTTGTGAATGAAAAGCAGCTATTGTACAACCGATTCTTTGGAACAGAAAATTTTCCTGGGAGTGTCAAAGTTGACCAGCGCGAAATGGAAAAGGCTTTCAGGGCTTATAGCTTTTAACCCTCTGACGACCATAGGCAAGTATGCTTGCCCAAGGGTTTTTCTCACTTATACCCAGGAAAATTTTTTACAACCGGTAGCCAACCACACCCATTCTACAACTGGTTCCACCGCAACCGATTCCATGGAACTGGTTCCGGAACCAGTTCCGGGGATCCTATATGGAAGGTGTGGGTGACGTAGAATCAGTTCCAGAACTAGTTCCAGAACTGATTCTAGAGCAACCGGTTCCACTTTGGAGCTATAGAAGGGGTTGCTTTTGGGACAATTTCAAACAAAAAGAATCGGTGTTAGAATCGACAGTAGAAGGGGTTGTGAATGAAAAGCAGCTATTGTACAACCGATTCTTTGGAACAGAAAATTTTCCTGGGTAATTGCTCAGACAAAAGATAGAGTAAATATTTCCAAAGGTGATTTGTAAAGGAGAATTGGGGGAACAAAAATGTTGTAGGTGGTAAATCCCTACCTAGTACCGCTTTCCCCTTGTAAGCCGCCTAAGTTGGTTAATTGGAATTCTTGATTTAAGGGGTAAAAAGCACAAACTTGACAAGCGAAATGGAGGCCAAGCAAGGGGTCTATGACGCTAATTTTTTGTAACATATCCAGAATTTAGTTCCAGATCACGAAAATAAATTAATAATAAAAATCGCTTCGTCCGGAACGGAGGGGTAAGGAGGGGTTCTACGGAGCAAATTTTTCGTGGCATAACCATTATTAGGTCAGAGATTATGGAAATAGCAAAATCTTCAAAATCGTTTCGGCAGAAAATGTATGGTCCTCAAAGGGTTAAAAATATGAAGAGATTTTTTTTAACTTTTGCAATTAACACAAAATACACTTAACATACACTTAAAATAATACGTCAGTAGAAAAATCTGTCAAACCGGTTTCAAATCAGTTTAACTAATTTTTAACAAATTTTTAGTTCAAACACTGATTTAAGTAAAGATTTTAGTTATCTTAATTTAACACAATACTAAAAATTCTCAGTACTTTAACTAATTTTGAGTGTTAATTTTCAAAATTATTTAAAACTAATTTTTAAGAACCCATTCGTTAAATTTTACAAAATTTATTGTTAAAATATAATATTTTCATGTTACTGTTATTACCCGATAGATGGCGCCACCAGTGAATCCGGTCCCTCTCGATTTTTAAAATGGCCCATATCTCAAAAACTAAGTGAGATAGAGCAAAACGGACAAAATGTTTGCTCCGCGGGAGAGATAGAGCAAAATTAATGAAAGTTTCGACTACCGCTAACCGTATAATACCCCAGCGAAATGGGGTATCTCTATCCAAAAATGGACCTTGGCGGAGCCTTGGACCCTCGGAAATTTTTAATAAAAATTTTCCACTTCATAAAATGGCCCATATCTCGAAAACTAAGTGAGATAGAGCAAAACGGACAAAATGTTTGCTCCGCGGGAGTGCCCTTATATGCCCTCACATGATATGGACTAGGCCCGGAAAGGGTCCCGAGACCTTAAATTTGGATAAATTTTACAACTCAGTATAATTACAGATCAAACTGTAGTTTTACAAATTTTTTACTTAAATTTAGATTTGTTGAATTTAACAAAAGAATTTCTTAAAATCAACAAATTTTATTTTAAGCCAAAAAACAGGAATAAATTTTGTTAAAGTAACACATTTTTCTGTCCAGCCAACATATTTAATGTCCTCAAATATTTTGCATGCTCAATTTTACACTTCCAAAAATTTTTTTTAAATATATTTTTTTGAAGAATATGTACAACACTGCAATTAATATTAAATAAACTATAATTCATTACTTTTATGGTATTTTTTGATATGTTTTTTTCTTGTACTTTTTAAATTTTTCTATCTAATTTCTATTCTATCTATAGCCCAGCAAAATATTGGTAATGACACCAAAAATGATATATCATTACCTTTTGCAATATTTTATAATATAAAATAATGACTTCCTAATTACGGCCTATTGTATTCATTGCTTCTATATATAAAATAATCACTTACTCGTAATAGTTTAAATAAGTACTTTTACACAGTTAAATTTTATACATTTTTATTAATTATATGTAAATATGTTTTATGTTTAAATTTTTATGATGAGTCCTAAAATTACACACTAGAGAAAACTTAAATTTTTCTGAATGTATTTCCTTAAGCTAATAGTATTTACTTAACTCCTTATTTTTAAAAACCAAGTAAGCAATCAGATAACCACTTATAATTCAACTTTTTGTAAGCCACTTCCTATTCAAAATCTCTTAACTACTTATTTCTCATTTAAGCGGGTAAGCGTGACTACTTATAAAAACGACCACGCCAAACAAAAATAATGAGTTTAGACGCCAAAAAATAAGTTGTGCGGAGCTATGAATTTTTATTATATAACCACTTATTTGGTAATGAAAGATTTTGCTGGGAGGGGTAATTTCATTTTAAATCAACGAAAAAAAAACGCCATTTTTGACCTTGCCCTCTTAGAATTATACAAAAATTAGCCTGAATCTTCTACAGTACTAAACTAACTAAGGGAATTCATTAAAAACACACATAAGTGGTCTGCTATTATTATTTATATCTGCAAAAGTTTTTAACATACAGGGTCAAAATCGTTCTCATTTAATAGGTATTGAAATTAGTTTCAAAACTACATTCAACGAATTTTTTTTGCGAAAGGCCGAAGGTCACTGTCACAATTTTAAAGTTTAGGAAGTTTAGAAAGTTTGAGATATATCAAAAAATAAAATTTTTAAAATTCTGAAAAAAAATATATGTTAATCCTAAATATATGATAGTCTCCTCTGTATTTTGCGTCAAAAATTTTGAGTGAGCCCATATTAGTTCCTGAGATATTGATAAAAATGTGAAATTGTTTGAAAAAATTTTATACTTTTTTATATTTTTTTTTTATTATTTATTTGGGTGAAAAATAATTCGGGTCTACTGATGAGATCTCACGAGCTGGACCATTTTTAAAAAAAGTTTTTTTTAGTTTTTGTAAGGAATTTGCATTTTAGCTAAAGACAACATACTCAATATGGATATCGTATGAAAGGCTTTTTTGAGGCGCGTCTAGCGGTATATAATACATGTTCACGCATATCCAGAATGTCCTATTGTCAAGGATAAAATGTTTGACTTTTTTGTACGGAGATGTTTATGATTGAAATGCCAAACCTACATATCATAATCTATAGTCGATTTAAGTGAACACGTGTTTCAGATTTTTTTGAAATTCGCGATTGTTTGCGTTTTATCAGAAATTCAATGTGGTGGAAACAATATGTTCTAAATAGGGCAATATGAATACCAAACTTTTTTTTGACAAGTAAATTATCGCTCCGTGGATAAAGTTTAGAATTTTTCAAATTCAATACATTTTTCACGGTTCTCTCGACCAAATTTTGATAAAATTTTTGAGTTACCCCAATTCACTAAAAATTTTAGGTTTATTAATAAATAAAATATTTTGATGAAATACGCGTGTCTGTAATTTTTTTAAGAAGAATCTAAATATAGGCTGACCCTAAATAAAATTTTATAATAATTTTTTTCGCGAAAAAAGATATTCCGCCAAAAAAAACGGGTGTTGGGTTTTTCCTGTTAAGTTGCATTTTTATCCTTACATCTACTAGAAACTAAATTTAAATTATTATTAAAATTTTATAAAATTTTTTTTTCCCGAAAAAAAGTTATTCCCCAAAAAAGCGAATGCTGGATTTTTTCCGTTAAGTTGCATTTTTATCTTACATCAACTCAAATCCAGATTGCAGTAACTCAAAAATTTTAACAAAATTTTATCCAGAACACCGTGAAAAATGTATTGAATTTGCAAAATTCTAAACTATATGATGATTTACTTTTCAAAAGAATATGTTTGGTGTCCATATTGCCCCATTTAGAATATATTATTTCCACCACATTGAATTTCTGAGAAAACGCGAAAAATCGCGAATTTCAAAAAAATCTGAAATACGTGTTCATTTAAATCATCTATAGATTATGATATGTAAGTTTAACATTTCAATCACAAACATCTTTGTACAAAAGACTCAAAAATTTATTTTTTTATAGAATATCCTTTAAAATAGGACATGTCAGGATATGCTTGAACATGTTATATATACTGCTCGACGCGCCTCTAAAAACCCTTTCATATTGAGTATGTTGTCTTCAGCTAAGATGCAAATTTCTTACAAAAACTAAAAAAAATACATTTTTTAAAAATGGTCCAGCTCGTGAGATCTCATTCCTAGACCCGAAATATTTTGGGAATCATCATAAAACAAACCAAGCTTTATTTTGAGGGGGCACTTTTTATCCTTTTTTTCGTGAGTCGGTCTAATGTACATTTGGGGCTTCAAATTTTCTTTAAAAAAATTTTTAAATATTTAAAATTGTAGATTTGAAAACAGTGTTTAAGAATTCCGACCTTTTTGGCACCCAAAATTAATACACCCAAAATTTTACTACTGACCAACAAAGTGAAAAAAATAAACATGTTGGATAAATAAGTTTGGAAAAGCTGATTGATACCTCTTTGTGATATGCCGGCTTTGGATATAGCACAGAGAAAAAATCCCCTAACGCCGACCGAAAACCGGCTACGTAGAAAACTTTTTCCAGCTATGTAAGTCGGCTTCGAACATTTCACAGAGTAAAGAATTTCCGAGCAGTAAAAAAGGGTTAAGTTAATTGTTTAAAATTCGTTTGCAGACTCTTTTAAACCTTTTTGAAGCTACTTTTTGATGGCACTTTATTTTTTTATTTTTTTTGGTAAACAAATGAAAAAAAAAAGTATTTAACAAATCGCATATTACTGTTATTCTCATAGAAAATTACTAAAAATTCTAGGTTGTAAATATTTAATTATTTATTATAACCGGTTGACGAACTAGACTAGACTAGGGTATTTCTATATAACTGCTTCTTAACTTTAAGTAATTCTGGTCAAGGCGATTAAAAGAAAAGAAACTATTCGGTAGTTTAGAGATGAAATACTTAAACTGTTGCTTTCAAGGTGAAGTTCATGAACGAAAACTGCAAAAACAAAACTAGATAAACAAACAAGCAAACGAAGTACACCGATGCCCCACTTAACGGCATACAAACATTGCTTTCAAGAAAAATTTATTCAAAATCAAGGTTCGTTACCATTATAATACCGTTATTGCATAAATACCGTTTCAAATTCAATATATGTTACCAATACCACTAAAAAATATTCCAAATACCGTTATCGTCACCGATACCGTTATTTCTTTTTGCTGTTTACCGGTACTTACTAATTTATATATTGTAAAATATGCCAATTTTTTAACTTTTTATAATAATCTTCAGTTTTTTTCCAAAAAAAATTTTAGATAATAATTTTACCTATTAATATATCCAGCGTTGAATTTAAATCTTATAATCTAGATTTTGCATTTTGGTTTTAACCGTAACCGGAAACGCAGTTAGCCGCACTAATAAATCGTAACCGCGTGAAAAAACGTTTACCTTTAAAATATATAAATTTCTTACTACATATACATACATGGGAATTTTTCATTACCATTAGTTGCCACTAATGACAATGAAAAAAATTTCATTATCATTTAATGATAATGAAATATTTAGCATTAGAAAAAACATAACTAATGGTAATGAAATCACACTAATGTAAAAAAAAAACTAATTACAACTGATTAAAAAACCATTTGTTTACCAAAATCTTAATATATAAAATAAGCTACAATCAAGGATGGAAAAGCCCTCAGCGAGCCAAAAATACAAACATTTTTCTAAAAAGCTAAAATGCGGAACGCACATTCACATGTGCGCCAAAACAAAAAAAATGCAAAAATTATAAAAAATCGCCAAAATTTGAAAAATTGCCAAAATTGAAAAATTTTGTAAAAAATTTGAAAAAATCGTCATAACTTGAAAAAATCGTCAATATTTGAAAAAATTGCCCAAATAGTCAAAATTTTAAAAAAATCGTCTTGAAAAAATTGTCAATATTTGAAAAAATTAACAAAATCGTCAAAATTTCAAAAAGTCGTCAAAAATTTGAAAAAAACGGAAAAATTGCAAAAATTGAAAAGTTTTGAAAAAATTGTCATAACTTGAAAAAATCGTCAATATTTTAAAAAATTGCCCAAATAGTCAAAATTTAAAAAAAATACACCTGATCCTTTTTTTACACGGTCTTTTTTTACACGATTTTGAAATAACACGGTCGACAGAAATAAACCTATCCTGTTTTTACACGTTTTTTTTAAATAACATGACACAACTTATCCTGTTTTTACACGATTTTGTTTACACGGACAAAAAAATCTATATGTACTGGGGTTACTTTATCAGTTTTTAGTGAATGGTTCCACAATTCTTTAGTTTCCGAAGTAAAACGTTATATGCCATGTATATAAACATGGATATAGATATAAACGAAATAATTGTTGATAGAGTTCTTTCTTAACGAAGATGAGCTATTAGAGGTTGCACTGGAAGGCCTTGCCAAATGGCAGCACTGATGAGGACGAAATTCCGTATTTAATAACCACTAGCTCAATTCCTGATGGCATTCAAATGACAAATAAATTGACAGATCATTTTCTGACAAATGATCACATAAACTAAAGAGCTGTGAAATTTCAATCAGATCTATAATCCTGTATGGCTCGATACAGAGCCATAACTATAAGAGCTAGAGGAAAAATTACTGCACCAAAGGGCAAAACTCACTACCAATACCCCGATAGCGAAACTAGATTTTGACTTGCATTGCTAAATTTTAAAATCGTGTAGAGAGCTTTTAATTGGAATATCCCCCATATCTCGAAAACTAAATGAGTTAAATGAAAACGGACAACGGTTTTGGAACAGGGAAGTCATTGTGAGTCATCTGTGAAAAAATAAGTGCGAAAATCGCTTTTTTCAATTTTGTAAAACCGAAATTTTGGCAATTTTTTCTAATTTTTGAAATTTTCACAATTGTGACGACTTTCAAAATTTCGCATTTCTGACAGTTTTGACATTTATGCAATTTTGAAATTTCTTTTTTTTTAATTTTGACGATTTTTTCTAAATTTTCCTTTTTTTCAATTTTACCGATTTTTGTAAAATTTTTGACGATTTTTCAAATTTTGACGATTTTTTTTCCAATTTTTGTGATTTTTTCTAATTTTTGTGATTTTTTCTAATTTTGGAAATTTTTTCAAATTTTGACGATTTTTTTAAATTTTGGCGATTTTTGCAAATTTTCGAAGATTTTTTGAAATTTTTGACGATTTTTCAAATTTTTACGATTTTTTGTCCAATTTTTGTGATTTGTTCCAATTTTGAATTTTTTTTTTAAATTTTGACGATTTTTTTCAATTTAGGCGATTTTTTCGAATTTTTGACGATTTTTCAAATTTTGACAATTTTTTTCCAATTTTTGTGATTTTTTTCAATTTTGGAAATTTGAGCGAATTTGCATTCGCACTTCACACAGGGACATGTGCAAGTGCGAAGTATAAACAAAAATTTGCACATGTGCATGTGCGCACATGTGCGTCCATTACAAACCCTGATTATAGTTCTTGGATTATGAATTTTAAAAATAATTTTTTTAATAATAATTTTTCTGGTTACATACAATTTTTTAATGTGCATCAGCTAGCAATTTCAAACCCTGGGGTCAAATCGCCGCTTTCGATATCGAGTATTCCATTATTTTTAATTAATTAAAAATAATAGAACAAGTACAACCTCGAAACTTCAATTGCGATGTGCTACCTCTAAACAAAACTTTTTTGGTGATTTTTTTGATCAGACCACATTTTTTTCAAAGTGGCATATTTGTAGGGTTGTGGGGCGTGAAAATTCCAACTTTTTTTTTTTTTTTGGACCAGTCTAATGTATATAGATAATGCCTTCGGACTCTTTCTACAATTATTTCTCGACGAACTCATTTTGAATGTATACAAAAATATTGTGATTTAAATATAAACTTTGCAAATCGCAATAATTTCGCAAAAAATCAATAGTGAATGAAATCTGATGTTTTTAGAAAAAATAATTCTGTAATAGTACAGTAGATTTTTAGTACAATGAAATATTTTTTTGTTCATTTTAAGTCTAAATTTAATTACAAAAGGCTCTACCCAGCAAAATATTGGTAATGACTAGGGTTTGGGATTTCCCGGACTTTTTTATTTCCCGGGAAACGGGAATGAAAAAATTTGATTCCCGGGATTCCCGGGAATCCCGGGAAATATTTTTGAACAAAATTGTTAATGAAAACCACCTATATAGGTAATTTTTGTTTAAAAAAACACTATTTCAGTACAAAAGCAGTCTGTGTAGTGAGAATTCAAAGTAAAAAATATCAGAATGTTGAACATTTGATTTCACATAAATTACTCGCAGCACTGCCAAATGAATTGCATGATTCCAGCAGAAAGCACCTACTACTGGACTGTCGGAAACAAACCGTTTTCACACTTGGCCCATTAGATATTGGCCACAATGTTATTTTCCAAAGACAAATAAAACTCTTCTAGTCTTATTTCTACAATTCTTCTTATTTCATCAGCATTACATCTTCCTGATGTAATAACCAACCCCAGGTTATAAAATGTATTATTTCCGTTTATACATATGTTCAAATATCTCTTTTGTGATATTCTTGTCCATTCATCTAAGATTATAGTAAATCTCCTATTGTTAGAAATATTGCTCGATATTTCTTTTATCATGATATCTTTTACATGATTGTAGTAATTTAATAAAATGTTCTTTACATCGGTTTCAATTTTTTGCAATGCCAGGTTTTTATTATAAAAACTTTCTCGAATAAACGAAGATCTAGTTATGGTGCGGATTGACTGCAGCTAATTTGAATACCATTTCAGGAAATGTTTGCCCTTCCATAAAACCTTTAATGCCTATTCAGCTTACACTTTTTTCCTCGGGTACTTTGCTAATTTTAGCTGAAACGTTATTCTTGTTGTTGTTTTCTTCAAGAGAAGTTGCATGACCATCAATTTTTTTTTTTTTTTGGGAACCAAATTTAGATGTCGGATTACCAAATTTAGATACCACCGTTAACCATTAGTCTTTTATTTTCACATTTATTAATGAAAACGTTACTTATAAAATTATTGACTTTAATATAAAGAAATATTTTAAATTTAAAGTCGACTTTATTTTTAATCAAACGGTTTTGTTCATTTTGTGTATGAAAACCTTACAAAAATATTTATATTTTCAAATATTTTGATTGGTTGAAAATAAATTAACCAATCAGAATGCTCCAAAAATAAACCAAGTTAAGGTATACTGCCACCCAATATTTTAACTAAAGTCGACTTTACCTAAATTATACATTTGAAAAATTTAAATAGTAAGGGCGATTATTTTTAAGAAACAAAGCTTTTTTCCATATTTCTTTTAAACATTTTTCCAAGTTTTTAGGTTTTACTACTTAAATTTTTAATAAGTTATGCGAAAAATCTTTATTAGTTGAAATGCTCCTAATTACTTGGCAAAGATTTTATTTGTGTGTCAAATAAATGTATTCCCTTTTAAAAGATTTTAACAATGAAATTTTTGTTTTTGGCATTTAAAATGTTTTTTATGACTAAAATTAAAAACTCCTATTCGAAACAAAAACAATTTTAAAAAATTTAATATTTTTAAAATTTCCCGTTTTCCCGGGAAAAATATATTATTTTCCCGGGAATTCCCGGCAAACTTTTCCCGGGATTTCCCGGGAATTCCCGCCACTTATTTGGTAATGAAAGATTTTGCTGGGTAAAAGTGAATTTGTTAACGGAATATGACATACACAAAAATTTTGGATCTTTTTCTTTCCAAATAGGCTTTGATATTTAAAATCGGACTTCGACTTATATTTAAAAATTTTTTTTTAAAACCTTAAAAAATTTTTAAATGTTGACTTTAAGCGATTATCCCAGCAAAATCTTTCATTACCAAATAGGTGGTTATATAATAGAAATTCATAGCTCCGCACAACTTATTTTTTGGCGTCTAAACTCATTATTTTTGTTTGGCATGGTCGTTTTTATAAGTAGTCACGCTTACCCGCACGCTTACGAAAAAATGAGAAATAAGTAGTTATGAGATTTTAAATAATAAGTGGTTACACACATGCTTACAAAAAGTTTAATTATAAGCGGTTATCCGATTGCTTACTTGATTCTTAAAAATAAGGAGTTAGGCAAATACCATTAGCCTAAGGAAATATACATTCAGAAAAATTTAAGTTTTCTCTAGTGTGTAATTTTAGGACTCGTCAAAAAGATTTAAACATAAAACATGTTTACATATAATAAAAAAATTTAACTGTGTAAAAAGTACTTATTTAAACTAATACGAGTAAGTCATTATTTTATATTTAGAAACAATGAATACAATAGGCCGTTATTAGGAAATCATTATTTTATATTATAAAATAATGCAAAAGGTAATGATATATCATTTTTGGTAATGCAGATAGTAATGAGGTGTCATTACCAATATTTTGCTGGGATATTTAGAAAAGTTATTGACATATTGATACACACATAAGTTTGAAAAATAGGGCACAGAATTAAGCTTAAACTGTGTAAAGCGTTTTCTTTCCGAGGCTATAGTTACTAAATTATAAATTTTTTATTGACAAAAATCGGCTGAAAAATTGAAAAAAGTTAAATCGCGAATTGCGCAAAGCCTAGAGCCAATTTCAACAAACTGGTTGCAGATTCGAAATCAGCGTCCCCTAATTATCTTACAACCACTGCAATAACATTCACATTTTTTTTTGTAGAGCAGTGTTATTCGAAAGTAGAATTTATAGGGATATATTTTTTTGAATAAAGCAAAAATATGCAATGTAAAAATTTCAATATTGAAAGTTAAACCTGGAAATCTTTTAAGGAAAAAATATCTATTTTATTTCAACAATGTCGCAATAGCTGTTGAGCAAATTGAAATTTGGACTTCATATTCGAATTTTTTATTTTTTTTAGAGAAGCAACACTTATTAAATTTTTCCTATTAATTAACGTGTTGCTTTATTTGGAAAGGGGATAAAGAAGAGATAGGAGGTGGTGAAAGATGAGAGGCTTCAAATATGCCATTTGATAGTGAGTTGGCGAACTTTTGTTGAGGCTGTTTATTTCATAGCCCTTTTATATTATTTTACTTCGGTGGGGTTAAGTGCTATGGGAATAGTGAAGAAGGACACTGTATTAGGGATAAACAAATCATACACATTATTTTTCCAAATTGGTGTTGCGGTCGCTGGGGATCGAACCCGCAACCACATGTGTAAGAGTTCAACGCGCTAACCATTACACCACATCTCTCACATCGTCATCGTTATTTATTGTTAATTATTAAGTGTATCTATTTGATTTTATTTTTACTTAAAAAGTAGAAAATTTGTTTCAACTTAAGCTTCCTCTGAATAATTTTAGAAATTATTTGTTTTTTATATAAGCTCCTAATAAGCATTCTCATCGAAGGGGGCTATTATTTTGAAGATTTTTACAATAATAAAAAACATTATATTTTATTTTCATAAAAATATTTAATTCCTATACAAAACAAATTACCTTTTAAACTTTAAGGTACGCTAACAACGTAGCGGGCTTGCCCGATACGACAAAATTGGTTTTCGGTTTAACTGACATCACAAAAATTAGGCCTAAGGCACGCCGCTAAATCTGATTTGATTTTATAAAAATTACGCTTCGTTAAAAAAAGTTTGTAGTGAGAAGGTTTAAATTTTAAATTTGTTCCCAAAAACTTTTTGCGAGTGCTAGCATTTTAGTACAGCCAGTAGTTGTCCGGCTGTTATAATTTTTTTACGTTTTTAGCCACCAAGTATTATACAGTGGTGGCAAATTCAATAGGAACGATTAAAGTTTTTTCTAATTTTATTTTCGTTGCCTTTATTTTTAAAGATCAAATTAGTGGCTAAATTCGCCCCGAAAGGCAAATATGTAGTCTAGAATATTGTGCAGAATTTTAACGTAATGTCTGTTTTTTATTTTATTACTTGTTTTAAGTGGGCGTGGCTTTCAATGAAAAATTAGCGATGTCGACCTGTTATCAAATTACACAGTAAAATTTAATTTCTATTTTTACGATATCTTGGCATCAATTTCTTGTAAATATGAGAAAATTCAAGAAAAAACGCTGGTAATCTAAAATTGCTCACTTTGTTTATTTCCTTTCATATATGTATGGATCCGAAAAATGAGGAACACCTAATTATATGTTCATATATGGACATATATGAACATATACATTTATTAAATATATGCGAATACATGCGAAAGTTGCTGTCCTTTATTATAAGGTTGTACGATAGATATAAATTTATGTATGACATTCAAATTAGGCACTACATATGTTCCTTTTTATATTCATGGCATTAAATATAATTCCATATTTATCCAAATATGAGTTCCTTTTACATATATGGAAAAATGTATTCTTCGAAATATGTTCATATACAAGTTCCTTTTGCATAAATTGAATAACATATACTTTCATATTTGTCCATATATGAGTGACATTTCCATATATGAAATAACAGATGCTTCCATATATGTCTGTATATGAAATTTTTTCCATATATGGAATCACATATACTTCCATATATGTTCATATAAAATCCATATATGTTCATAAAAAATCCATATTTGTTCATATGTGTCCATACATAAACCATATATGAACATGTTTGAGCGTATATGAACATTTTTCACCGGGAACTGTTAAATTAATGTTTTGGTAGTTGTTTATTATGATATTAAAAATAACTGCTTTAAACAACTGTTACGAAATTACAGTACTTTTCGTTAGTTGTTTTCTTAAATAACCGTCATAAAAGTTGTTTAGCATTTTTCTAAAGAAAAACAACTATAACGAGTAAAAAGGTTAAAGTCGGGCATGTCGACTATATAATACCCTACACCAGTCTGACTTAAAGCCCACTAATGTTTGGATCCGAAATTTGAATGGGTAAAAACGGACTTGTATCAAAATTTTCTATAAAATCATAAAAGAAGAGAAAATCATAAATATAGCCCATATGGGCGATAGGTAGGGTGACCATTCGTACTGATTTGATCAGTACATGTACTGATTTTTAGTTATGTGTACTGATTAAAAAATCGTGTACTGATTTTTTAAATTTTGTACTGATTGTACTGATTTTTAGCACTTCGAAAAACGAACCAGTTGCTTAAAAAATATCTGAACTTTTTTCTATAGAAAAACTCTTCAGAATCAGAAAATGTTTCAAAAAGAAGTATTGGAGAAAGGGAAAAATACTAAGAATATGACAGCTGTTAAAAAAAAAAAAAACTTTACAGAACCAGTGGGTTTTTTAGTAAACTTCTTTATAGTGTTAACATAACGAAAAAGTTTTTATAATGTGATTATTTTCTATAGCAAAAGTCATTAAAAATTAGATAATTTTTCTACATAAAAAATACTTAATCTGAACAAAAAAATATGAAAATCTGAAGATTTTAAATATAAAACAGGGTTTTTGTGAAATAGATCTTGGAGTCTGAGGTTTTTCTATTCGATATATTCACAGTATCTAAAAGTTTTTAAAAAGTAGATAATACCTTCCTAGAGTCTAATGTGATAATTAAAAAAAATCCTTAGAATCTAAGCAATTTTCAATAAGTTTAATTTTGTACTGATTTCAAGTCAGAAATAAATGGTCGCCCTAGCGATAGGTTGAAATACGGACTGATCCTATCTACAATCAATAGGCTTTTTTCTTGGGACTATGTGAGTCAGGGAAACAAATTTCATTGAAATATCTTCGTATTTGCAACACGCAGCGTGTAACCAAGCCAATTTTGGGGGGACCCTTATATGGGCACTAGGTCTAAACATGGACCGATTTCAACCAAAATCAATAGGCTCCGTTCATAGGTCTGTGTACCAAATTTCATTGAAATATCTTCGTATTTGCGAGCTGCAGCGTGTAAAAAAGAAAATTTTGGGGGTACCCTTATATGGGCACTAGGTCTAAACATGGACCGGACAGACGGACATCGTTAAATCGAAATAAAAAAAATTTCTGAGCCGATCGGTATACTATAAGGTGGGTCTAGGACCAATATTTTTTGGTGTTACAAACATCAGCACAAACTTATAATACCCTCTCCACGTAGTGTTGTAGGGTATAATTACTGTTAAAAAAAAACAACTACTGATTACTACACAAACAACTGTCATGTAGTAACTGTCAAACTTGTTTGAGTGTAATTATTTTCTTCAGCTTACAAATAAATAAAAACATACGTTATGAATTTTTGGTCAAATACATTTAATTTCAGATTTGATTTAACAATTGGTTTTTTATAAATTTAATGGGAACAATACATTGGATTAATGCAGTAAAACTTAAAGAAGGGGTTTCCATAATCTCAAAAAGTTGCCAAAACTGCCGTTTATAGGGTTTCGGCAAAAAAAAAAATTACCGCCTCTGGAATTAAAAAAGAAAAAAACCGAAATTATTTTTGGGAGGGGCTCGGACCCGGAAGGACGGTGGGGCCAAAAAACGGGGGAACATAGTAACATGTAAGTGTGGGTACTCAAATTAAAGGAAATTGTCTCACGATTCCAAAAATGTTTTTTTTTTATATCCATAAAACGTAGCCCTAACTAGAGCCATTTTTCGACCAAAAGGGGGGGTCGAAAATGAAAGGAAATTTTCTCACGATTCAAAAAATGCGGTTTTTTTTACTAATCCGAGGCATTTTTGTTAAATTTTAGACCTTCGAAAAATTAAAAAAGTCAAAACTCGCATTATTTTAGTTTTGGTAAAACCCTGTGAATTTCCATTTTTTGTTGATTATTTTGAAAATTTGGAACACAAAAGGCAGTTGTTGTAAGTGGAAATGACAAATGGAGTCAACTTTTTATTGATTAGAAATGCAATTTCAGAACTGATATAGTTGAATTGCGCTGCAGGGAAAATTTTTAACCCTTTCAGCCCTAACATTATGGGCCTATAAATCGCGTTATATTTATTTTTTTTTTATAACAAATTTGTTTTACTCAGGTGCACTGTATTTTCCACAATGCCTGTGTATAATTTCATATAGCAGGCTTTGATAGTCTTCATTTGCGAGCTGTTTTTCCTAGTGTCCACACACATTTTTTCTCACAGCAAAGTTTAAGGAAAAATAAAATTTTTGTTTAAATTAGTCTCAAAAATTGTGTGATATAGAAATAAAACTAAAATTTAAAAAAATCTTAACCCGTTCGGGACCGGCAGCATGTTAATATTTGAACTTTAAATCCAAATATATCCGCTAGGGGGCGCTGCAAAGCCATAAAAGTAATGCAAAAATATTTCTTTGGCATAGGTCTACACTTACACGAAGTTTGGTCGGAAAATTCCCAGCCATTTAAAGTTGGGGTCGAAAGGGTTAATGTTAGGTATACCCAAACTTTTTAGATGATATAAAATGCAAACTTTTTGATGGAAAACGCAATTTCGGAAGTGATATACTGTTATTGCGCCGCAGGGAAAATTTTTTTTTGTAAAACTCGCACGATTTTTCCAAAAAAAAAATTTTTTTTTTATGTAAACGTCTAAATTTTTAATGCGTTTATCGATTATTGAAAAAAAATAGTTTTTGAAGTCGGGGGACATTTTCTGTCATTTGACTACCATTTTACCACACAAAAAAATTTCATCATTTTCAGTACCCCTCTTAAGGGACTAAAATGGCTCTAGTTAGGGGTACGTTTTATGGATAAAAATCGTGAGACAATTTCCTTTGATTTGAGTACCCACACTTACATGTTACTATGTCCCCCCGTTTTTTTGCCCCCACGGGCCTCCCGGGGCCGAGCCCCAAATTTGATTTCGGTTTTTTCCTTTTTTAATTCCAGAGGGGGTCATATTTTTTTATATTTTTTTGACGAACCCCCATAAACTGCAGTTTAATAGTTCAAGATAACATTTATGGAATGATAAGATTCATTTCAGAATTCAGAAAGTAATGTTTAATTTAAAAACAAATGATTAATTACGTGAACAAGTAATTACATTAAACAATATGAAAAAATAATTCTACCAAATAAATAATAACATTTTACTAATTCATTTCAAACATAAATTCATATTTTTTATATCTCACATCTTATTCACAATTATACAGTTTTGTTATAGATTCCCAGCAAAGAATAAGAAAATTACTTCTAATGGATACTTTATTTAGTGATATACAAATATACAACTTTCAAAAGAATGAATTCCGGTGAAAAAAAATTTATTCCGTAGCATATCTTTTTTTATTTGGATCATGTATATTGCGCTGAAATTAATTTCTGATCAAACAACAGCGCTATTCACAAACTACATAGTAAAAGAGTATATTGCCCCATATTTTAGTATTAAAGTATTTTTTAAGAAGAACAAACGCAAAATACAAGTATTTTGAAATAGTTTTCTAAAAAGTACTTTTATACTACAATACTAACCCAGTTAATTACTTTTCTTCCAGGCAGATTGTGAATGCCACTAAAATTAAACCTCCAAAAGTGAAAAAATATGTAGGATGCCTTAATATTTGTGTCATTTTCGTCGAGTTTATTGTTTATAATTGATGATCAATTAAGAATTCCATTTAGTTCAAAAGTTATAAGATTTTTTAAAATAGCGATTTTCGACAAACACCATTTCAGTATACCAATTTTATACATATGTACATATATCTTAAAATCTAAAAACTACGAATTTCAACATAATCGATTATGCGAAAAAGACGCATATAAAACTAGCTAAAAACATCCTCAATGGCGGACCCTGTTTTTAATGAACTCAGGCACTTAATTTAAATAAATTTGTTCCATTCCGGTGAAAAAAGCTCATATACGCTCAAACATGTTCATATATGGGTTATGTATGGATACATATGAACAAATATGTATTTTTTATGAACATATATGGATTTCACATGAACATATATGGAAGAATATGTGATTCCATATACGCGGTGAAAAAGTCCATATATGAACATTTATGGTACAACCATATACCCAGTGTAGAAAATCATTACCAGATATGTGGTTATGTAACTACATACTTGGTAATGGTAACTAGTTACTTTTGTTATTACATTTCTTATTACCTTTATATGGCGATGTCGCGAAAAATAATGAGTTGTCGTTACATACCAGCATACGAAAAATTAAAAAATATATCATTACCTATGTGCTTACCAGTACTGACAAAAATAATGAGTCTAAAAATAGATTTTCTAAAACATAAATTATACAAAAAAAAATATTTTTTATTGTATTTTTTTTTTTTAAATAAAATTTGCTGGTGCGGGAATCGAACCTGGGTCTACAGATTGCCAGTCAACAGCTCTACCATCTGAGCTATATCGACATGTAATATTTAATAGATAAAAACACAATTGACCTGCTGCACACAAGTAAGCTTACTCGCCAACATACAAAAAATCAAAAAATATGTGGTTACATATATCCTTACCAGTGTTTAAAAAATATTGAGTCTAAAAATAGATTTCAAAAAATTTTCAAAAAAATCTAAAAAATTATTTTCTATTTGAAATAATAATAAAAATAAGGCATTATCAGTAACTCATTATTATATGTTTTAAAATAATACAGAAGGTAAGTGGGTGTCATTACTGGTAGTCCAACAAATAATGATATGTCATTACCGTTTCTACACTGGGTATGTGTGGATCCGAAAAATGAGGCAGCACCTAAGTATATGTTCATATATGGACATATATGAACATTCAAATTAGGCGCTACATATGTTCCTTTTTTTATTCATTGCATTAATATAATTCCATATTTATCCATATGAGCTCCTTTTACACATATGGAAAAATCTATTCTATATCTGCAATTTTGGCCAAAATGAGTTTTTGATGGCAAAATCATTGTTGATATTATCCACCCGAGTAAAAAAAGTTGGATGTTATAAAATACAAACGTATCTTTTTTTGGTATAGCCTAAACTACAATTTGATCCGAAAAGTGGTGGATCGTACTGTATTAATTTAGATATACCTTGCATCTAATATGATGAGATACGATCCGAAAAATGGGTTTATCTTACTATATATAATTAGATTTAGTACAATAAAGTTACATTTTATTTGATACCATTAGACAAAAATACTTCATTCAAAGTTCGCTCATATTGCATTAAATCGGCCATTCTATTGAAATTAGTTTTTGATTGTCATTACGTCACATCCAATTTTATATGATTAGATAAACCCATTTTTGGATCGTATTTCATCATATTGGATCTACGGTGCATATAAATGAATACAGCATGATCCACCATTTTTCGGATCAAATTTTGTTTTGGCCAACATCAGAAAAAGATATGATTGCATGTTGTACATCATTAATTTTTTTAATATGGCATCTATGATATCAATTTGGAAGCGAAATACCCTTTCTTTGCAAAATAATATCGGAACGCTAAAAAAGCTTTTATTATGGTAGAAAAAAATAATTTAAAAGCTCAATCGGCGATTAATATTCTGAAAACGAATATAATGATGCAATTTTCCTTTTTGCAAAATATTTTCGCGATTTCCTTTTTGCAAACTAAGAACCAAACTTTGGTGTAGAAATTGGTATTATATTCCCAAGATTAAAGATTTAAAAAAAACCGCATTTAAAAAATTGCAAAATAATCGCGGAAAAGGGCGAAAAAGGCTTTATGGTACAAAAAATGAATCAGCGATTTACATTCTGCAAACAAATATATTGATGCAAAAATTTTGCATTTTGCTAATTTTATTTTTCGCAATTTTTTCTTTTTTGCAATTAACCACCAAACTTTCCCTATAAGAAATCGCCAGTGGTACAAAAAATCAAGCACTGGCATACCACTGGGTAACCATGGTATTGAAAATAAATGACTGGGAGAGCACTTATTTGGTACGCTTTGCCAGCGCTTGCAAAAAGCGTTTTTCCAGCATTTGTTTTACAAAAATTTCGGTGGTTTATAGAAAAAAACACTGGCAAAGAATGGTCTAAGAGTGATATTCCAAGGTTTGCAACCAGTGGTTATCCAGTGCTACCTAGCCAATGCTACCAGTGGTACAAAAACCAATTCACTGGTAGAGCAATGATTTTTTAAAATGCTGACGCTTCGTTAAAAAAGGTTTGTAGTCAGGAGGTTCCGAGTTCAAATACGGTTGCAAGTAAAAAAATTTTTTTGGATTTTTTTTAATTTAAAATTGTTTTTGTGGAAAAGCTTCTTTAAGACCAACCTTTTTTTGCTCTCCCATCGCTGGCATATAAATTCCAAAAAACTGTTTGCCAGTGCTGGCTTTTTCGCACAGCCAGTAGTTGTCCAGCGATTATCACTTATTTATGTGTTTAGCTATCAAATATTATATGTCTCGTTAGCTCAGTGGGTAAAGCAATTGTCTACCAATCTTACGGCCTGGGTTCAAATCACGGCAGGACCAAAAAAAAATACATATGAACTTTTTTTTAAATTTTATTTAGGAAAATATATTTCCAGACCACCTATTTATTGGTTTTGCCAGCGTTTTGCCAACGTTCAAAAATTTTGTTTCTCCAGTGCTTTTCCGTCGCTTTTTGAACAGCCGGTCCTTTTGTCTAATGATGTTATCATTTTGGGAAAGGGAAAGCACTTTATGCCAGTACTTTTACCACCTGAATAAAGTGCTTTGCCATCGCTTTCCGGTTTGTATTTTTCTGACTGGGTTGTTTCATGAAAGGTGTATTATAGTCCCTAGATTATAAATTTAAAAAAACCGCACTCGAAAATTTGCAAAATAAAAGCGGGACGCGAAAAAGTCTTTATGGTACGAAAATTGTATTAAAAATCTTAGTCAGCGATTTACATTCTGTAAAGAAATATATTAATGAAAAAATTTCCTTTTTGTAATTTTTTTCATGATTTTTTTTGCAATCCCTGGATTATAAACTTTAAGAAATCGCTCTTAAAAAATTGCTAAATAACGGCGGAATGCGAAAAAGCGTAGAAAATGACTTAGAAGAGCTAATCAACTATTGACATTCTGCAAACGAATATATTGAGTGTAAAATTATACTTTTCGCATTTTTTTTTTTTGCAAACTAACCACCAAACTTTGGGCAAGATATGAGTGTAATAGTCTTGGATTATGGATTAAAATACACCGCATTGAAAAAATTCCAAATAATGGCGGATTGTGAAAAAAAAGGATTTATGCCGCAGAAAATGAATTAAGAAACTTAATCAGCGATTAACATTTTGTAAACGAATATAATAATGCAAACTTTTTCGTTTTTGGAAAATTCTTTTTCCCAATATTTTTTTCCAAACTAACCATTAACTTTTTGGAATAAGATATGGATATAATAGTTGTTGGATTATTAATTTCAATTAAACGAGACTTTTACATCCCTGATTAACAATTCTGTGTTCGTTGATGTTTGGAGACACATAATATTGTTTTCCGCCTAAAGTATAGAGAGATTTACATGCCCGGTGAAAAATGTTCATATACGCTCAAACATGTTCATATATGGTTTATGTATGGACACATATGAACAAATATGGATTTTTTATGAACATATATGGATTTTATATGAACATATATGGAAGTATATGTGATTCCATATATGGAAAAAATTTTATATACAGACATATATGGAAGCATCTGTTATTTCATATATGGAAATGGCACTCATATATGGACAAATATGAAAGTATATGTTATTCAATTTATGCAAAAGGGACTTGTATATGAACCTATTTCGAAGAATACATTTTTCCATATATGTAAAAGGAACTCATATTTGGATAAATATGGACCCGGTGAAAAATGTCCATATATGAACATTTATGGTTCAACCATATATGTATGGATCCGAAAAATGAGGTAACACCTAAGTATATGTTCATATATGGACATATATGAACATATACATTTATTAAATATATGCGAATACATTCGAACGTTGCTGTCCTTTATTATAAGGTTGTACGATAGATATAAATTTATGTATGACATTCAAATTAGGCGCTACATATGTTCCTTTTTTTATTCATGGCATTAAATATAATTCCATATTTATCCAAATATGAGTTCCTTTTACATATATGGAAAAATGTATTCTTCGAAATATGTTCATATACAAGTCCCTTTTGCATAAATTGAATAACATATACTTTCATATTTGTCCATATATGAGTGCCATTTCCATATATGAAATAACAGATGCTTCCATATATGTCTGTATATGAAATTTTTTCCATATATGGAATCACATATACTTCCATATATGTTCATATAAAATCCATATATGTTCATATAAAATCCATATATGTTCATAAAAAATCCATATTTGTTCATATGTGTCCATACATAAACCATATATGAACATGTTTGAGCGTATATGAGCATTTTTCACCGGGAACATATACTTCCATATTTGTACATATACAAGTTCCTTTTCCATATATGAAATAACAGATGCCTCCATATATGTCTGTATATGAGATATTTTTTCATATATGGAATCACATATATTTCCATATATCTTCATATAAAATCCATATACAGTGGTGGCCACGAATTTAACACAATTCAAGTTTTTCTAATTTTATTGTTGTTGCCTTTATTTTTAAATATTAAAATAGTGGCTAAATTCGCCACGAAAGGCAAGGAGATGGTTCAGAAAATTGTACAAAATTTTAACGTAATGCTTGTTTTCTCATTTTGTCACTTGTTTTAAGTGGGCGTGGCTTTTAACGAAAATTTAGCGATATCAACCTTTTATCAAATTACATAGTAAAATTCAGGCAGTACAAACTGTATATTTTTGGAAATATTATAAAATTTCGTTAAGTCCTGCATTATTTTTATCTACAAATAGTGACCAGACTTAAAATTGCGCCACGTTAAACTTGCTCAAATTTTTCTTTGTTTTTAGTGGTATCGCTAATTTTTCGTTAAAAACCACGCCCACTTAAAATAAGTGACAAAATGAGAAAACAAACATTACGTTAAAATTCTGTACAATTCGTGGCGAATTTAGCCACTATTTTAATCTTTAAAAATAAAGGAAACAACAATAAAATTAGATAAAACTTGAATTATGTTAAATTCGTGGCCACCACTGTATGTTCATAAAAAATCATATATGAACATATTTCAGCGTGTATAAGCATTTTTCATCGGGAACATATACTTAGGTGTTACCTCATTTTTCGGATTCATACATATATGGTTGAACCACATATGAACATTTTTCACCGGGATATTACAATATTCTATATATTACAGTATTATTATTATTATTATTATTATATTAAAATATTGTTGAACACAGCACCTTATAAACAACTATTCAGAAGTTCAACAACTTATTCTGTGTAACATACCTTGTACAGTAAAATGCATTGATGATTAATTGAATTAAAATGACGTTTTAAAAAAAATGTTCACCAGCATACAACAAATTATAAAAGGTATTTGTTTTTAGGATAATCACCAATGAATTCAACAAGACATGATGTAAGTAAGTCACTGAGAGCTACAATTCAACTTTTGAGATGCTATTTATAAGGTGTTATGTTCAAGAATATATTAATTTATATTGTATTCATTATATATAATTCATTCTTTGGGAAGTTCTGTTTTTGTGCATCCCTTAATAGGTATCCAATTAGAACTGATAACAACAATTCGAATTTGCTTTTTGTTTGAGAGATGTAACTTTGTTGATGTTTTCTTAGGGAACAAAATTGAATTCTACTTAAATTTGGATTATTGGTATTTCACCTTTGTTTGTGGTTTATACATATTATTCGAAATTTGATAGGTCTACTACATGGCTCTTTTTAGAAGGTAATTGGTTCATGCGGAACTGTGCATTCTCCTACTGTAACCCGATACATGGCCATTTCAGAAATACCATGGTAATGTACAAATGCTGCGGCAATAACCAAAATGTGGAAAAGTTGGTGTGATTGAAACTGAAAGAATAAATTGAATGTAATTAAGTTAATAGTATAAAAATGTAGATTAGGGTGCCCCGTTGAAAACAGAATTTCAAGTAATATCATTCAAGCGAAGTACATATATTGGAAAATATTTTTGGAGGATGTTATTAGGTTCAGACACAAAAATGGAAAAGTTGCCTTAGTTTTTGCCGAAAAGGGGCTCTAAAGTTTCGTTATGACAAAATATTAAATGAAAAATACTGGATAAGAGCGGTCACAATTTGCAATTTTTTTTTTCATTAACTTCTTAATGATATATTCTACTCTATTTAGGTTTTTATTGAAGAAGAATGTTTCAGTTTTACGCTTTAAAAAAATCATTTAAGTTTCTATAATAAAATAAAAATTATAACAAATTTCGAAAAATGTTGAATTAATGTATCCACTTTAGTATGTATATTAAATGGACATATATGAACATATACTTAGGTGTTGCCTCATTTTTCGGATCCATACATATATGGTTGAACCATAAATGTTCATATATTGACATTTTTCACCGGGTACTGTTTACTATAAAAATACTGGTCTGGTAGTGCTTTATTATGATATTAAAAACAACTGATTTAAACAACTGTTACGGATTTACAGTACTTTTCGTTAGTTGTTTTCTTAAATAAACGTTGTTTTGTTTTGCTTTTTTTGCTTTTTGCGTTTATTTTGCAATTTTTTAAGTGTGTTTTTTTTTTAAATTCATAATCTGGTGGCTATAATACCCATTTTATACAACAAAGTTTGGTGGCTACCCAGGTAGAAAATTACAAAGAGGCCAGCACTGGTGGTGCCAATGCTTTACAAAGCCTTGGTAAAGCACCCAGAAACATAAAAATCAAATGCTTTCCCAACGCCCAAATAAAAAAATTAAAGTGCTTTCCTGACATAAAAATGATAGCAACGAGCTATTTAATGCTTTGCAAAGTATTGCGGTAGCACCAAGAAACACAAAAATCAAATGTTTTCTCTGTTAAACATTTTGTTAAACCACATTATGAGCCCTCATCGCAGAAGAATTTTAAATTACTCTTAAAACAGATAATTCTTGGAGTTATTGTATTGTGGAGTCAAAAATTATTTAAAAATCCACTCTTTTTTAGAGCTTCTTTTTCAAAAATAAAATAATGTTTTTGGAAAACAAGCACTGGGAAGTCACCCTTTTCAAGCGTTGGTAAAGCGTCCAAATTTAGTGGTTTCCTAGTACTTCTTTTTGTAAGACCGCGGTCTACTTGTGCTTTGCCAGTGCTTTTTTTTGTTATCACACATAATTTCTAGCTGGGTAGTTGCAAAAAAAAATCGCAAAAAATCCAAAAAGGAAAATTCTTACATCAATATATTTGGTTGCAGTCTGTAAATCGTTGATTAAGTTTTTTTACATGGATGGTAACCGAAACGAATGCGGTTATCGTTAGGGTAATGATATTTTAGGTTATTTCGGTAACGGTATTTTAAAGGTAACGCTATTTGATTTATTTCGGTATCGATATTTTAAGTTTAATTATAATCTACATCCTAAAAACTCGGCCTTAGTTGACATATGTATTTCGTTCTTATACGATCAAAATGGCAAATACACTTAAGTCCTTTTTAATGCGGTAAATGCGTTCCAAAAAAAAACCGCATAAAATAAATCCGCATAAAAGAGAACTCTACTTCCATACAAAAATGGGAGATGCGTTCCGAACATTTTAAAAACCACATAGCCAAATGATACGAAAATCACTTTTTACGATCACTTTTAGAGCAATTACTCTTTAGCAGCAATACTTAAGTGATTTTTTGGATGTTGTTCAGAAGTAATTCTAAAAAAGCTGTAAAAATATACTAACGGATATTTAAGAAGCAATGAAAGAAGTAATTTGTTGATGTTCAGAATAACTTCTAAAAAAGCAGTAAAAATACACTAACAGATACTTGTGAAGCAGTGGAAGCAGTAGTTTGTAAAGCATTACATCCAAGTGCTGGGACCTTTTAAAAGACCTTTGTCCAAAAAGTATTAAAAGATAATTTCACTATTAAAATCAAGTAACAAAACTATGAGAAACAGTATTTAAATTGTTTAATCCATTTTTTACCAACATATCTCTAAAGACACGTCTACCTATCCTTCTACGAAGTTTTGTCAGAAAATAATCACGGAATCCATGCTTGACAGAAAATGGGTAAAACCATATACTCCACATCACAAACGGATTGCAGAAAATTTTAAGTATTGACAAAAAACTGAAATTTTTGAAAATTGGAAACAACTAGAAATCAAATTACACTGGAATATATAATTTAGTTTAGAACTTAGAAAATGCGATAGAACTTAAATTTTCCTTTATGGGTATTAGCCACTCTTAGTTTTATAATATTAAACAAGTTTTAAAAACCTTTAGGCCCTTACATATATTTTTGTGTTCTTACAGATATTTTTATAAAATTTTCTGCCTCTGTCTACTATTTACTAACTTCTCTTTTTACTATTAAAAAAATTGTAAAAGGGACATCCGGTGCAATGATAAACAAATAACACCATTGTGAAAATTCTAGATTTTAATTAAGCAAAGAAATACACAAAATAAAACTTCTATACCCGGTGAAAAATGTTCATATACGATCAAACATGTTCGTATATGGTTTGTGTATGAACATATATGGATTTCATGTGAACATATATGGAAGTATATGTGATTCCATATATGGAATAAATTTCATATACAGATATATATGGAAGCATCTGTTATTTCATATATGGAAATGGCACTCATATATGGACAAATATGAAAGTATATGTTATTCAATTTATGCAAAAGGGAGTTGTATATGAACATATTTCGAAGAATACATTTTTCCATATATGTAAAAGGAACTCATATTTGGATAAATATGGAATTATATTTAATGCCATGAATAAAAAAAGGAACAAATGTAGCGCCTAATTTGAATGTCATACATAAATTTATATCTATCGTACAACATCATAATAAAGGACAGCAACGTTCGCATGTATTCGCATATATTTAATAAATGTATATGTTCATATATGTCCATATATGAACATATACTTAGGTGTTACCTCATTTTTCGGATCCATACATATATGGTTGAACCATAAATGTTCATATGGACATTTTTCACCGCCCGGTGAAAAATGTTCATATACGCTCAAACATGTTCATATATGGTTTATGTATGGACACATATGAACAAATATGGATTTTTTATGAACATATATGGATTTTATATGAACATATATGGAAGTATATGTGATTCCATATATGGAAAAAATTTCATATACAGACATATATGGAAGCATCTGTTATTTCATATATGGAAATGGCACTCATATATGGACAAATATGAAAGTATATGTTATTCAATTTATGCAAAAGGGAGTTGTATATGAACATATTTCGAAGAATACATTTTTCCATATATGTAAAAGGAACTCATATTTGGATAAATATGGAATTATATTTAATGCCATGAATAAAAAAAGGAACAAATGTAGCGCCTAATTTGAATGTCATACATAAATTTATATCTATCGTACAACATCATAATAAAGGACAGCAACGTTCGCATGTATTCGCATATATTTAATAAATGTATATGTTCATATATGTCCATATATGAACATATACTTAGGTGTTACCTCATTTTTCGGATCCATACATATATGGTTGAACCATAAATGTTCATATGGACATTTTTCACCGCCCGGTGAAAAATGTTCATATACGCTCAAACATGTTCATATATGGTTTATGTATGGACACATATGAACAAATATGGATTTTTTATGAACATATATGGATTTTATATGAACATATATGGAAGTATATGTGATTCCATATATGGAAAAAATTTCATATACAGACATATATGGAAGCATCTGTTATTTCATATATGGAAATGGCACTCATATATGGACAAATATGAAAGTATTTGTTATTCAATTTATGCAAAAGGGACTTGTATATGAACATATTTCGAAGAATACATTTTTCCATATATGTAAAAGGAACTCATATTTGGATAAATATGGAATTATATTTAATGCCACCCGGTGAAAAATGTCCATATATGAACATTTATGGTTCAACCATATATGTATGGATCCGAAAAATGAGGTAACACCTAAGTATATGTTCATATATGGACATATATGAACATATACATTTATTAAATATATGCGAATACATGCGAACGTTGCTGTCCTTTCCCGGTGAAAAATGTCCATATATGAACATTTATGGTTCAACCATATATGTATGGATCCGAAAAATGAGGTAACACCTAAGTATATGTTCATATATGGACATATATGAACATATAGATTTATTAAATATATGCGAATACATGCGAACGTTGCTGTCCTTTATTATCAGGTTGTACGATAGATATAAATTTATGTATGACATTGAAATTAGACGCTACATATGTTCCTTTTTTTATTCATGGCATTAAATATAATTCCATATTTATCCAAATATGAGTTCCTTTTACATATATGGAAAAATGTATTCTTCGAAATATGTTCATATACAAGTCCCTTTGCATAAATTGAATAACATATACTTTCATATTTGTCCATATATGAGTGCCATTTCCATATATGAAATAACAGATGCTTCCTTATATGTCTGTATATGAAATTTTTTCCATATATGGAATCACATATACTTCCATATATGTTCATATAAAATCCATATATGTCCATAAAAAATCCATATTTGTTCATATGTGTCCATAGATAAACCATATCTGAACATGTTTGAGCGTATTTGAGCATTTTTCACCGGGTTATTATAAGGTTGTACGATAGATATAAATTTATGTATGACATTCAAATTAGGCGCTACATATGTTCCTTTTTTTATTCATGGCATTAAATATAATTCCATATTTATGCAAATATGAGTTCCTTTTACATATATGGAAAAATGTATTCTTCGAAATATGTTCATATGCAAGTCCCTTTTGCATAAATTGAATAACATATACTTTCATATTTGTCCATATATGAGTGCCATTTCCATATATGAAATAACAGATGCTTCCATATATGTCTGTATATGAAATCTTTTTCCATATATGGAATAACATATACTTTCATATATGTTCATATAAAATCCATATATGTTCATATAAAATCCATATTTGTTCATATGTGTCCATACATAAACCATATATGAACATGTTTGAGCGTATATGAACATTTTTCACCGGGTATAGATATAGATGCATGAGCATGAGCAAATTTCTCAAATCTGATCTTTATTTTAACAAAGAATATGAATCTGCAGTCGAAATTTGAAAAAAATTTGTAGTTTATAAATTATTCGCGGTTTTTGAAAATAAAAAAATTAACTCAAGTTTTTCGATGAGTTCGTTTTGCATATATGAAATTACATGTACTTCCAAATTGATCCATATGAGTGGTTTTTGCATATATGGAATCAGATATACTTTCATATATGCACATACATAAGTGATTTTTTAAGATATGGAATCACATAAACTGCCATATATGTCCATATATGTCATTTTTGTGTATATCAAATGACATATACTTCCATATTCATCCATATTTGAGTGCTTTTTGCATATATGGAATGTCATATACATACATATATGCCCGTACATGAGACCTTTTCATATTTGTCCATATATGACTCCCCGGTGAAAAATGTCCATATATGAACATTTATGGTTCAACCATATATGTATGGATCCGAAAAATGAGGTAACACCTAAGTATATGTTCATATATGGACATATATGAACATATACATTTATTAAATATATGCGAATACATGCGAACGTTGCTGTCCTTTATTATAAGGTTGTACGATAGATATAAATTTATGTATGACATTCAAATTAGGCGCTACATATGTTCCTTTTTTTATTCATGGCATTAAATATAATTTCATATTTATCCAAATATGAGTTCCTTTTACATATATGGAAAAATGTATTCTTCGAAATATGTTCATATACAAGTCCCTTTTGCATAAATTGAATAACATATACTCTCATATCTGTCCATATATGAGTGCCATTTCCATATATGAAATAACATATGCTTCCATATATGTCTGTATATGAAATTTTTTCCATACATGAAATCACATATACTTCCATATATGTTCATATAAAATCCATATATGTTCATAAAAAATCCATATTTGTTCATATGTGTCCATACATAAACCATATATGAACATGTTTGAGCGTATATGAACATTTTTCACCGGGTCTCTTTTCAATATATGAAATTACATATATTTCTATATATGTCCATACAGGAAACATATTTGGCCATATTTGTATATACATGCAGCCATATATGATCAAATACTGATACTAAACTAATACTAAATAGTTGCTCAGGTAATAATAAATTTCAGCGCCATCTACCGGTGAGTTGTCTAATTTTTGATTTCCTATCTCTATAATCCCTGCTTTCTTAGTGATAGAGCGTCCCGCAATCTCTTTATAAAATATATACTCTTTGATTCAACAATTAACGAAAAATAAATTAAATATTTTGCAGTTTTCAAAATAGTTACACAGAAAGAATTTAAAGAAGTCTAATTAAATTTGTAAACATCTTTCTCATACCGCTTTTGTAAATACAAAAAAAAAAAGGCAGTAACAATAGAAATTGTAAATGAAAAAAAATTTTTTTTTTTTAAATTAATGTTTTTTAGTTTGACTATAGATCATAACATAAATTAATATCACTTTCTGTTTAAATTATTTTCAAATTAAAGAAAGATGATACAATTTTCACAAGTAAATTACAAAGAATTAAATTTTTTTAAAGAATTCGATAAGGCCAGCAAGACAGAATACGTATTTGCGGCTTTTGCTACAAAGCCATCATTAGTGTCGTTTGCCTTGAATGGGTTAATAATTGATGATCGCCTACTTATGTGAAAGATGAAAGCATGAAAGATGAAATTGTTAACAACAACTCAACTTATTTTAATTTTTGCATTAAAAATAGAAAAATTGTTTTTTTTTTTTTTTACTTTCTATATTTTTATACATGTAGTTAGAATATTGTTCTAACGATTTGCGAGTCGGAACCTTAAAGTACCCCCAAAAATGTTTCGTCATATTTTTCGTATTTGGCTCTTTTGAGTGCTATTACTTTAGCCATTTCGTAATGATATCCTATGTCGAGACACCCTAATATGTGTAGATGGCAAAGTACATACCCAAAGATCAAATTTACCAGGAAACCATCTTTCTGGAACACGCAAAGCATATAGTAGAGCTCCCAAAATGTAAAGAAAGCCTGTATTAGAAAATAATGGATAATTTTAACATAACTGCAATTTGTTTAATATTACATACCCATTAACAAGAGCCATCCCAAACTAGATTTGCTAATCTGAGTAAACCATCCTTCCATCACGCCATAATGTATGGCTGGTATAATGCCGGATAGACCAAAACTCATGAAGACACCAGCCCTTAAGGGTCTTAATGCTGGTTCTGAAAATTTATCCCACAGGGAGACGATTATCGATAGACTTCCTAGAACACAGACTACTGATAAGTAAATTACTTTGGGCTGATAGTGACAGTAAAATCCATAATACAGCCAAGGTACAAAGGAGCCCATTATTAGTAACGCAATACCGCAGTAATCTAATCTGTGGAAAAAAAAAACATCAATTCAAAAGAAAATAAGTTTCATCATCAGATTTCCTCGTTTAGTGTTATTATTTATTATGAATTTCGAAATACTATTTTAAATTTACAATTTCAAAAATTTTTTGTTAAATTTTTCACTTTTTTTTTGTTTACTGGGGAAACTTATAAAACTATGTACACAGGAAAAAATTTATAACCGTTAAAAAACCCGTTATTTTAAGTTAAGTGTGCTCCATTACTTTTTGTGTAAAGTTCAGTAAAATGAGAGTAAAACCAAAACCCTCTATCTAAATAACAAAATTGCTCAAAAGTACGGGAACGCACAAAAATCACTTTTCTAACCCAAAACTTTATTTAAAAGAAAAAAAATTAAAATACGTATAGTTTTAGTCTGAAAAATCGCAAAGATACACATATTTTTCCATTTTGCTTTTTTTTCATAAAATCCGTAATTTTAAACATTATTTTAAGTCGACATAAATTTTCTTATATAAAATTTTTTTTTAATTTTTATTTTAAATTAAAGAATCTCTTTTGTTAAAATAAACTTTTATATTTTTTTTTTATTCTTATATCTAATCTAAATTGTTCTATCTTTTCAAATAAAAAATATGCTCTGGCTTCTTTTTGGTTGGCCTACTAATAACTAATAATTTGATTTCTAGGTGATTTAAATTTTCAAAAATTTTAGGTTTTTGTCGATATATAAAATTTTCTGCAATCCGTTTGTGATCCCTGCAAAAAGAGAACATCCACTTTTTAATGCATGACTTTTTTCTCTACATTCAAAATAAGATAATGCAAAAATAAAATAAAACAAATACAACAACAAATAGCGACATGACGCACAAGCAGTTTTCTACTGAAAAATTGTTAAATTTAAAGCAGTATCGGATCTTTCCTATGAAAAAAAACAGAAAAAACACAACTCAAAAATAAAAATAGTTCAAATTTGGCATTTCCATCAATGAATTTAACACGTGTCATAGGAAAGATCCGATACTGCTGTAAATTTAACAATTTTTCAGTAGAAAACTATGCTTGTGCGTCATGTCGCTATGTGTTGTTGTATTTGTTTTATTTTATTTTTTTTATATTATTTTATTGGATGTAGATAAAATAGTCATTCTTTTTGAAGTACTCCTTAATATTTTTGCTGGGATATAGATAGAGTATATTGTTTTACCCATTTTCTGCAAAGAATGGATTCCGTGCGAATCTTCTGACAATACTTGGTAGAAGGATAGGTAGACGTCTTTAAATTTATGTTGGTAAAAAATGGGTTAAACAATTTAAGTACTGTGTCCCAAAGTTTTGTTAGTTAGAGAGGAGTACTCCCACTTCAACATTTTTTCAGTACTTTTCGAACGAGTGCAAAGGAAGCTCTTTTTCACCAATCAAAAGTTAAAAAAAAATTCTTTACAAAAAAAATTATATTTTTTTTAATTTACAAAAGTTTTTTATTGCCGCCACCGGGGATCGAACTTGCGACCTCACTATTGCTAGTCTGGCGCTCTACCGCTGAGCTATTCTTTGATATGAAAGTTGACTGGCATAAAAACACCACTTTGTTACTGCAAGATATTTTTTTATTAAACAAGTGTAAAAGGTGCACTCCAATCCAATATTGGTTTCAGTACTGTTTTTACTGGTACATAAAAATCAATTTCTTACCATTTTTTTCTTATATAGACATATTTTTAAAAATTAAAATATATTGAATTTAAACAACTTAATTAAAAATATTAAAAATAAATTAATAGAATAAAAAAAATGTTGGTCCCGCCGAGAATTGAACCCGGGACCCTCTGTATGGAAATGCCAAATGATACCAAAATCACTTTTTTCGATCACTTTAAAGCAATTACTCTTTAGAAGCAATACCTAAGTGATTTTTTGGTTGTGGTTCAGAAGTAATTCTAAAAAAGCTGTAAAAATGTAATAACGGATACTTGGGAAGCAATGAAAGAAGTGATTTTTTGAAGTTGTTCAGAATAACTTCTAAAAAAGCAGTAAAAATACACTAACGGATACTTGTGAAGCATTAAAAGAAGTAGTTTGTAAAGCACTACTTGAAATTTTTTTTGCTGGGTTGATTTTAACAGTGAAATTACATTTTAACAGTTTTTGGACAAATTTTTAATTTATTTGCCTGGTTTTCTTGTTCGTTATTAATTTTAAAAGGTTTTATTACAATTTTATAGATTATCGGAAAGCTTAAATATTAAAATTGAATTACATCAATATTATTTTGATTTCCAATGGAGTGCGCCATTCCAATATTTAAATAATTTCAAGCCCGATGCAAATTTATATTTAAAGAAATTGTTATATATTTAAAACTTAATTTGTCTTTAAATTTGGTTGAGTTGAATACAAATGACGGTCTCTCCTACTACAATAAACAGAAATATTTGCTAGAAAAAAGTAGACTGCTTTCTGCAGTGTACATATATTTTTATACGCATTACGAAAATCAAAAAACAAAAATTTTTAATTATTTGTGATGGTTTAATATACTAATATCCAGGAAATTTTGTAAATTTAAGAGATTTTTCTTGTTGTTTTGTCTTTCTAATGTTTCGCAAACAGATTCTGCTGGATTCAGCTGTTTTTTTAGGAAAAATTTTTAAAGACTTTTATATTAGTGTATGAACAACTGAAAAAATTTCTCGAATGAACGAGTGAACTACAAGAACACACTAGTTCAAAAATAAAATATATTGAAATGAACTGTGAACTATAATGCCAAATTCTAGTCATTTTTATTCCGATTGTTTGTTTGTACAAAATGTTTTATTTTGTGTGGAAATTTCCGGGTGTCCTCACATTTTTACTCAATTTTTAAACCGTTTTCGACATATTTTTTACGATAGACTAACACTCAGCGGATGCTGCTCCCCAGCGAAATTGTCGGATGCAAAGAACCGGTTGTAGAATTATCAACCTATAGTATGAAATGCCTTGTGCCTGCAAGCAGGGAACTGCTAATTTTTATAGAAAACCAAAGGTTAATTTATCAATTTTACGTCTAAATTATAATAAATATGATGAAAATTATTATTAGTAACAATAAAAAATAGCCACTTAATAATTAAAAGGTGGGAAAAAAGCCCCCAAGCCCCCCCCCCCCCCTACCTACGTGCCTGGCGCACTCTACAGGTCGCAAATATTAAGATATTTTGATGAAATTTGGTACACATACCTATGTTGGCCCAAGGACGTAGCCTATTTTGGTGAACATCGGTCCATGTTTAGACCTAGTGCCCATATAAGGGTCCTACCAAAATTATATTGTTTATACGCTGCAGGTCGTAAATATTAAGATATTTTGACGAAATTTGGTACACAGACCTATGTTAGCCCAATAACGCAGCCTATGGATTTTGGTGAACATCGGTCCATGTTTAGACCTAGTGCCCATATAAGGGTCCTACCAAAATTATACTTTTTATACGCTGCAGGTCGCAAATATTAAGATATTTTGATGAAATTTGGTACATAGACCTATGTTGGCCCAAGGACGAAGCCTGTTGATTTTGGTGAACATCGGTCCATGTTTAGAACTAGTGCCCATATAAGGGTCCTCCCGTGTAAAAAAGTTTAGATCTGACCAGATCTTTTTGGTTCTCAATAGATATGATTGAATCTAATTAGATCCTGTACCAGATCACATCAAATATGATCAGATATGGCATATGTGATAATACCTTATGGCAAGATCTGATCTGATCTAGTGCCAAATTTGTTCAAATCTAAAGTGATCTGGACAAATGCGCCAGATATGCCTAGATCTGATCAGATCTCAAATTTGTCCCCAATTTTGAGATCTAACTAGATCTGGTAAGATCTACAAAGATCTGGCCAGATATGCCTAGATCTGATCAGATCTAATTAGATCTCAAATTTGTCCCCAATTTTGAGATCTAGTTAGATCTGGTAAGATGTGCTGAGATCTGGCCAGATCTGATCTTTTTTACACGGGCTATCAAAATTATACTGTTTATACGCTGCAGGTCGTAAATATTAAGATATTTTGATGAAATTTGGTACACAGACCTACATTGGGCCAATAACGCAGCCTATTGATTTTGGTAAACATCGGTCCATGTTTAGACCTAGTGCCCATATAAGGGTCCTACCAAAATTATAATGTTTATACGCTGCAGGTCGCAAATATTAAGATATTTTGATGAAATTTGATACACAGACCTATATTGGCCCAATAACGCAGCCTATTGATTTTGGTGAACATCGGTCTATGTTTAGACCTAGTGCCCATATAAGGGTCCTACCAAAATTATACTGTTTATACGCTGCAGGTCGCAAATATTAAGCTATTTTGATGAAATTTGGTACATAGACCTATGTTGGGCCAAGGACGAAGCCTATTGATTTTGGTGAACATCGGTCCATGTTTAGAACTAGTGCCCAAAATTGGCTTGGTTACAAACTGCAGGTCGCAAATATTAAGATATTTTAATGAAATTTGGTGCGCTGACTCACATTATAGAAAATTTTGACATAAGCCCCATTTTAACCCATTTGAATTTCGGATCCAAACAATACACCAAACTGGTGTAGGGTATTGTATAGTCGGCATGCCCGACTTTAACCTTTTTACTCGTTTATTCATGGCATTAAATATAATTCCATGTTGTAATGTAATGAAAAATGTGTTCTTCCAAATATGTTCATATACAAGTCACTTTTGCATAAATTGAATAACATATTCTTCCATATTTGTCCATATATGAAATAGCAGATGCCTCCATATATATCTGTATATGAAATCTTTTCCCGTATATAGAATCACATATACTTCCATATATGTTCATAAAAAACCCATATCTGTTCATATGTGTCCATACATAAACCATATCGTTGGCTTAGTCGGCAAACCTGTCAAGTCCAATTTTTATGCAAATTGAGTTTTTGATGTAGTATGCTAGTGTAACTCAAAACACATCATTTACAAAAAAAAATGCCGTTATGTTGTTTTTTCTTGTTGTTATGCAGTGTTAAGCAATTCTGTCAAGTTCAAAAAAAAAAAAAAAAAGAACACACATTTTGTTTCAACAAATTTCTTCAATAGAATTAAATGCAACTTTATACAAAACATTATTAAAGATTAACTAAATAATTATTTAGTTATTTTAACTTTCTGAGCGCTCAGAAAAATGTTGTCTGGGTAACTATTACTTATAAATTTTTTCAGGAAAAACATTGTTAATTTAAAAATTTTATTAGGCGATTGTCATGGATTCTGCTGACATAAATAAAAATAAAATAAAAAAAAAGAAAATCTGCTAAGTCCACAAAGTTGAAAGAAAATCTGGTAAGTCCACATTTAAAATATAAAATTATAAAGAGCAAATGTGCTAAGTCCAAAAAGAGCCTATAAGTCTGCAAACTTTTATTTTGGAACTCTATGATTTTTTGTAGTCAAACAAGATGAACTAAAGAAGAAAACTGCGTTTACAGATTTAAAAAAAGTTAACCCAAAAAAAGATAGACAGTTTTTTGTCTCTCCTGAAAAATTAAAAAAACGGAATTGACAGGTTTGCCGACTAAGCCAACGATATCTTTTCTATATATAAAAGAATAACGTGACTGACTGACTGACTGACTCAACATCGCCCAGCCCAAACCGCTGAAGCTAGGAAGTTGAAATTTGGTATGTAGGTTCCTCTTTCGGGGTAGACGTCCACTAAGACGGGATTTTTGGAAATTCCTACCGGAACGGGCAAAAAGGGGGAAAGTGTCCCCCTTGACGGCCTGCCAAAACCCCTTTGGCTAGAAAGCTGAAATTTAAGATATGTGTTCCTTGGAGTAGGGGCTAACTTTTCTGGAAAGTACTTTCTAGAATTTTGGACAGGGACGTTGTAAAAATGGGGGGAAAAAGGCCCCCCTTGACGGCCTGCCCAAACCGCTGGAGGTAGGAAGTTGAAATTTGGTATAAAGGTTCCTCCACTATCGTAGACATCCGCCAAGACGGGAGTTTTGGAAATTTTTACAGGGACGGGCAAAAAGGGGAAAAAGTCTCCCCCTTGAGGGCCTGCTCAAACTGCTGGAGCTATGAAGTTGAAATTTGGTATGTAGATTCCTCGACCGGTGTAGACGTCCGTTGAGACGGCATTTTTGGAAATTCTTATCGGGAGGGGCAAAAAGGGGACAAAAAAAGTACCTTTTTCCAAAAAAGTACCTTTTCCCAAAAAAAGTACCTTTTCCCAAAAAAAGTACCATTTTCCCAAAAAAGTACCTTTTTCCAAAAAAAGTACCTTTTTCAAAAAAAAAGTACCTTTTTCCAAAAAAAGTACCTTTTTCCAAAAAAAGTACCTTTTTCCAAAAAAAGTACCTTTTTCCAAAAAAAGTACCTTTTTCCGAAAAAAGTACCTTTTTCCAAAAAAAAGGTACCTTTTTCCAAAAAAAGTACCTTATTCCAAAAAAAGTACCTCTTTCCAAAAAAAGTACCTTTTTCCAAAAAAAGTACCTTTTTCCAAAAAAAATTCCTTTTTCCAAAAAAAGTACCTTTTTCCAAAAAAAGTACCTTTTTCCAAAAAAAGTACCTTTTTCCAAAAAAAGTACCTTTTTCCAAAAAAAGTACATTTTTCCAAAAAAAAGTACCTTTTTCCAAAAAAAGTACCTTTTCCAAAAAAAGTACCTTTTTCCAAAAAAAGTACCTTTTTCCGAAAAAAGTACCTTTTTCCAAAAAAAAGTACCTTTTTCCAAAAAAAGTACCTTATTCCAAAAAAAGTACCTTTTTCCAAAAAAAAGTACCCTTTTCCAAAAAAAAAGTACCTTTTTCCAAAAAAAGTACCTTTTTTCAAAAAAAGTACCTTTTTTCAAAAAAAGTACCTTTTTTCAAAAAGAGTACCTTTTTCCAAAAAAAGTACCTTTTTCCAAAAAAAAGTACCTTTTTCCAAAAAAAGGGCAGGCACTTTTCCAAAAAAAGTACCTTTTTCCAAAAAATGTACCTTTTTCCAAAAAAAGTACCTTTTTCCAAAAAATGTACCTTTTTCTAAAAAAATGTACCTTTTTAAAAAAAAGTACCGTTTCCCAAAAAACATACATTTTTCCAAAAAAATAACTTTTTCAAAAAAAGTAAATTTTCCAAAAAAAGTACCTTTTCCCAAAAAAAGTACCTTTTTCTAAAAAAATGTTCCTTTTCCCAAAAAACATACATTTTTTCAAAAAAATACCTTTTTTAAAAAAAAGTACCTTTTCTAAAAAAAGTACCTTTTCCCCAAAAAAAAAGTACCAAAAGAAGTACCTTTTCCAAAAAAGTACCTTTTTCCAAAAAACATACATTTTTCCAAAAAAAAACACCTTTTTAAAAAAAAATATCTTTTCCAAAAAAAGTACAAATAAAGTACTTTGTAAAAACAAAGTATCTTTTTCCAAAAAATTTCGTTTTTCCAAAAAGTACCATTTAAAATAGTATATAATTTCAAAAAAACTACTTTTTTTCCTCCTCCCACGGATATCTCCACTAAAACAAGGTTTCTTGATATTCGGCATAGACGTGCGCTAAGACGGGATTTTTGGAAATTCCAACCGGAACGGGCAAAAAGGGGAAAAGTCTCCCCATAAACAGTCTCACAAATTGGAAAAGTGCCTGCCCAAACCACTGGAGGTAAGAAGTTGAAATTTGGTATAAAGGTTCCTCCACTGTAGTAGACATCGACTAAGTTTGTATTTTTGGAATTCCCTACAGGATATCCCAAAAGGAAACTCGGTATGTGAGTTCCTCCTTCTGTGTAGGCGTCCGCTTAGACGGAATTTTTGAAATTCCTATCGGGAGGGGAAATAGGGTAAAAGTCTCCTCCTCACGGCTTGCCCAATCCCTTTTGGCCAACCTAAAATTTTAAATATGTATTCCTTGGAGTAGGACTAACTCACCGGCAACGTAATTTTTCTATTTTGGAACAGGAACATAGTAAAAATGGTGGTTGAAAGGGAAAAATGTCCCCACTAACGGCCTGCCCAAACCGCTTAGGCAATGCAGTTGAAATTTGGTATGAATGTTCCTCATCCATCGCAGATAGCCGCGAAGATGGAATTTTTGTAAATTCCTAAAGGGAGGGGCAAAAAGAAGAAAAGCCTCACCTTGGGGGCCGGTAAAAACCCCTTCGGCTAGAAACCTGAAGCTTAAAATGTGGGTCCCTGGAGTAAGGGCTAACTTATTAGAAAGATACTTTTTTGAATTTTGGACAGGGTCGTTATAAAATGGGGGCTCAAAAAGGGAAAGTTGCCCCTTAACGACCTGTCTAAACTGCTGGAACTAGGAAGCCGAAATTCGGTACTTAAGTTCCTCTCAGCCTGCTCAAACTGCTGGAACTAGGAAGCTGGAATTCCCTGTCGATGGATTTTCGGAAATTCCTACCGAGAGGGGCACAAATAGTAAAAGTTGGCTAGAAACCTGAAATGTAAAACATATGTTGCTTGGAGTATGTGCTCACTTACCGAGAAGGTGCTTTTTGGACAGGGACTTTGCAAAAATGGGGATTAATGAAGCGAAAAGTGCCGCTTAAAGGCCTGCCCAAACCGCTGGAGGTAGGAAGTTGAAATTTGGTATTAAAGTTCCTCCTCTATTGTAGACATCCGCTAAGATGAGATTTTTGGAAATTTCTACAGGTAGGGTCAAAAACAGGAAAAGTCTCCCCCTTAACGGCCTGGCCAAACTGCTGGAACAAGGGATCTTAAATTCGGTATTTGGGTTCCTTCTCCAACGTTGACGTCCCCTAAGATGGTATTTTTGTAAATTCATACCGGGAGAGGTAAAAAGGGAAAAAACTTCCCCCTTGACGGCCTGGCCAAACTGCTGGATATAGAGACCTAAAATTATGCATGTAGTAGGTTCCTCCTCCAACGCAGACGTCCTCTAAGACGGAATTTTTGAAAATTCCTACCGGGAGGGGTAAAAACGGAATAATTCTCCCCCTTGATGGCCTAACCGAACCCTTCGGCTAGAAACCTGTAATATATAATATGTTTTCCTTGGAGTATGGGCTAACTTATCGACAAGGCATTTCTAGGACTTTGGACAGGAACGTGGTAAAAATGGTGGTTCAAAAGGGGAAAATTGCCCCCCCCCCTTAACGTCTGCGTCTTTAGCTAGAAACCTAAAACTTAAAGAACAAGTGTATATGAAACACTAAATATAAGAAACTAAATAGGAAACGAGTGGGATTGAAACACTACACAAGTGGAATGAAATGGATATAAACGTTGAACGAGTGGAATTGAAATTATAGACATTGCAAATGGATTGGAAGAGGGAATTACCTGTTCAAACACTATCAACGGAATATGAAACTTATGTAGCATTGAAACATACTCTCCAAAAAGTTAAACAAATTTTCTGAAAGAGAAAAAACCTTAGAAAAGGAATGGAACTTATGTATTCCGATATTTAAACTTCATGTAACGAAGCACCGGTGGAAGAAACCGACGCAGTAAATTTTCCAACTGAATTTGTGAATTTACTTGAATTGCCAGGTCTACCTTTACATAAACTGGAATTAAAAAAAAAACTTTAAGACACGCTAACAACGTAGCTTTGCCCGCTATTTTTAATATTATAAAATGCTTTTCAACCCTGCTTTACGTTATTTATTTTCATTCAAAACACAAATGAACAAAACTACTTACGGGTCTATCTACCTAAGTTCGCACTTTACCAAATTATCTTGACATACACACGTATATTGCAAATTATTATGGATTCATTACTAACAATCCACTCTCATGAGCAAAAGTGATCAAATATTTATTTATTTTAAACCCATTGTTGTGCAGAATTATTTATTTGTGGTGGCTGGGTGAAGGCTTTAAATAAAAAAACGAATTTAATAAAAATTGTGGGGGGCGCAGCCCCCCGGGGGGGAGGTCGTAGCCCTCCCCCCCCCTTAACCTTTAAGGCACGCTAACAACGTAGCGGGCTGCGCCCGCTAGTATGAACATATTTGAGCGTATGTGAGCATTTTTCACCGGGTTATTATAGAAAATGAAATTAAAGTCTTAAATAATTTGTTATTCAAATTTTCAATTGCATTAAAAATCTAAATTATTTTGTGAATAAAAAAATATATTAGACAAACTTGACCTTGGTTAATACGATCTTCGTTAATACGAACTAATTTCTTTGCTCCCCCGGAGTTCGTCTTAAGCAAGTTTTACTGTATATGACCATTTTCACCCTAGAATGTATACCAATTAGGGTTTGGGGTTCGGGAAATCCCGGGCGGGAATTCCCGGGAAATCCCGGGAAAAGTTTGTCGGGAATTCCCGGGAAAATAATATATTTTTCCCGGGAAAACGGGAAATTTTAAAAATATTAAATTTTTTAAATTGTTTTTGTTTCGAATAGGATTTTTTAATTTTAGTCATAAAAAACATTTTAAATACCAAAACAAAAATGTCATTGTTAAAATCTTTTAAAAGGGAATACATTTCTTTGACACACAAATAAAATCTTTGCCAAGTAATAAGGAGCATTTCAACTAATAAAGATTTTTCGCATAACTTATTCAAAATTTAAGTAGTAAAATCTAAAAACTTGGTAAAATGTTTAAAAGAAATATGAACAAAAAGTCTTGTTTCTTACAAATAATCGCCCTTACTATCTAAATTTTTCAAATGTATATTTTAGTTAAATTCGACTTTGTTAAAATATTGGGTGGCTTGGTTTATTTTTGGAGCATTCGGATTGGTTAATTTATTTTCAACCAATCAAAATATTTGAAAATATAAATATTTTTCTAAGGTTTTCATACACAAAATGAACAAAACCGTTTGATTAAAAATAAAGTCGACTTTAAATTTAAAATACGCCTTTATATTAAGGGTCAATAATTTTATAAGTAATGTTTTCATTAATAAATGTGAAAAGAAAAGACTAATGGTTAACGGTGGTATCTAAATTTGGTTATCCGACATCTAAATTTGGTTCACAAAAAAAAAAAATTGATGGTCATGCAACTTCTCTTGAAGAAAACAACAAGAATAACGTTTCAGCTAAAATTAGCAAAGTACCTGAAGAAAAAAGTGTGAGCTGAATAGGCATTAAAGGTTTTATGGTAGGGCAAACATTTCCTGAAATGGTATCCAAATTAGCTGCAGGCAATCCGCACCATAACTAGATCTTCGTTTATTCGAGAAAGTTTTTATAATAAAAACCTGGCATTGCAAAAAAATGAAACCGATGTAAAGAACATTATATTAAATTACTACAATTATGTAAAAGATATCATGATAAAAGAAATATCGAGCAATATTTCTAACAATAGGAGATTTACTATAATCTTAGATGAATGGACAAGAATATCACAAAAGAGATATTTGAACATATGTACAAACGGATATAATTCATTCTATAACCTGGGGTTGGTTTATATATCAGGAAGATGCATTTGTATTGAAATAGTGTTTTTTTTTAAACAAAAATTACTTATATAGGTGGTTTTCATTACCAATTTTGTTAAAAAATATTTCCCGGGATACCCGGTATTCCCGGGAATCAAATTTTTTTATTCCCGTTTCCAGGGAAATAAAAAAGTCCGGGAAATCCCAAACCCTAGTCACGACGTGTAATGAAACGGTTTGTTTCCGACAGTCCAGTAGTAGGTGCCTACTGGAATAATGCAATTCATTTGTCAGTGCTGCGAGTAATTTATGTGAAATCAAATGTTCAACATTCTGATATTTTTTACTTTGAATTCTCACTACACAGACTGCATTTGCACTGAAATAGTGTTTTTTTTTAACAAAAATAACTTATATAGGTGGTTTTCATTAGCAATTTTGTTCAAAAGTATTTCCCGGGATTCCCGGGAATCCCGGGAATAAAATTTTTTTATTCCCGTTTCCCGGGAAATAAAAAAGTCCGGGAAATCCCAAACCCTAATACCAATGAAAAATTGAGACTAAATTAAGAATAATAGGTTGTAAATAATGTTTAAAAATAATAAAAAATACATTAAAAAAGAAAAGAAGAAACAATTATTTAAATTAGGTTAACATAAAATTTGTTTATAACACTTAAAAAATTAATTTTATATAAAGGATGTTCACAAGGGGTCTGTTATTTGTTGTATGGTTGTATCGTCCTAACAAAAAACAGAGTTGTTAGAATTTAAATTGAGAAAATACAACATTTGAAAATAGCACGCTACAACATTTTTACGTATGTTTAATGTCCTATGTGTGAGTGTGCTAACAGGTAGAAAACCCAATAGAAAATTGATGTTAAAGTCAACAACCTAATAGTTGTTTTATGGTGTAAAAAAAGTCATGTTCTTTTTAAATTCCTTTGGGTTACTTTTAAGTTGTTTGGTATGTGGGAGATCGTTCCAAAGGCGGACGGCATTAATGAAGAAATGCCAATCAGATGTTCTACTACGTTGTTTCAGTGATTGTATTCTTTCTACTTCCCCTAGCAGAGGAGGAAATGCGGCTGGCGTGTGTTAATAATTTTGTGTAAAAATATTAGAACTTTCATCTTAAGTACATAAATCATCAATCTTCATACCATATAAAGGGTGAACACAACAAAATTGCGACACATAGAAACTAATACCAGAAAAAAACTAGATGGCTTTGAAACATAATTTTTTTTTATTCGAATACTTTGAAGTTTAGAGGTAATAAAAGTATTAAAATAATAGTTATTGTTTGTTCCATATGCAACTGATCGGACTTTTCGTCGCACACGCGCCATCATCTTTTGCACGAGTGCATCATCGACTTTTCGCGACGCCGACAACCACTTGGTTTAGAATTCTGCAATATATTTTACCAGTTCAACTGTCTTCTTCAATATTCCCTTCACTATTGACCAATATTCCTCAATAGGGCGTAGCTCTGCGGTATTGGGTGGATTGCAGTCGCGAGGTACAAAATCAGTAAAAGCAGTACTTTTCGTCGTCCATGACAATGAATTCATATTTCGCGATTTGGGATTCGTACAACTTGCGGCTGCGAGATTTCGCCGTAACATTCCGCTTTGCGCTCGATCTAGTGCTGTTTGAGCTTTAAAACTTCTCAGTGAAGCTTGCCGCTTTACCTTTTGTACGAAAGACTGCGATTTACGTACCGATTATGCAACAGAACGTGACGAATTCTTCGGATCCTGCGAAAATGCCCTGATGACCTTCCGAGCACTGTTTGTAGCTCTTTGGTCATGCTCACCTCCGCTACCAGGCTTTCTAGAAATTGTCAGCCCTTCTCTGTAGCGATGTGAAACCCTGGAAACTGTTGAGTGGTGAACTTTTACATTTTTCGCTTTTGACGAAACTAAAAGTCAAATTCGAATGAAATTTCTCACTACATGAAATTAAGGTCATAGCCTACTCAGGGTATTTGAATTTCAAAATATAATGAGTATGTTATAAGCTTTCCAAAGTGTCACAATTTTGGTGTGTTCACCCTTTATTTGTACGGAGAATGGTGAAATCGAAATGATATTACAATTAGCATACCTCTTAACCCTCTAACCGGCAAGCCCGCCTCCAGGCGGGGTATATTAAATTGACCACAAATGCGCCAAACGAGTATTTTATAAGAAAATATGCTTTTTCAACAGAAAACAAAATTAATTAAATTTTTTATGAAGACTTTTTTGTATTTAAGTGTCAAAAATAAATTTCGAAAATAAATATTTTAAAACAATCAAAATTTTCAAAAATCTTAAAAATTTTAAAAACATATTTAAATATTTAAAGTAAGATTGAAGCTTAAGCTATTCAAAAAATTCCTTACTTTGGTCCAAGGACACACAGGATTCCATAAGGATACGTTTAAAGGATATCGCCATAACTTGAAAACAAACGGACGAATTTTTCTGTCCATTAAGTGAGACAAAGTAATATCAGATCCAAACTAGGTTTCAGACACAATGGATGGTAACCGAAACTATGCGATTATCGGTAAGGGTAACGCTATTTTAGATTATTTCGGTAACGGTATTTTAGTTATTTCGGTATCGGTATTTTAAGGCTAACGGCATTTCAGTTATTTCGGTAACGGTATTATGAGGTTAATGGCAGTCAGTTATTTCGATGCCTACCGCAAACTTTTTTACAGAAAACAAACAAGAATAAAAACATAACCAATTTATCAACTTAATGTACGAAAAATATTAAATAATCACGTGCAATTACCAAAACCAGAAAATTACAAATAACAGTAACGGTATTTTAGGGATAACGGTATTTTATTTACTTCGGTAACGGTAGTTTAAGAGTATCGATATTTCATTTATTTCGGTATCGATATTTTAAGGATAATGGCATTTCTTTCGGTTATATCGCTAACGTTATTTTAGGGCTAACGCTAGTCAGTTGAAAGGGTTTTGAATCGATAACGGTATCTTAGCAGTATTGCCTGCCAACCCTGTGAGACACACATATTAGGTCCACATTAGAATTTTCAAATATCGAGCCATGACCGCCAAAAACGCTTAAGCGATTGTAGTTTTTTGATAAAAATTTACAGTTCTTAATCAATTGCATCATCTCCAAAAGCAAAAATATCTTAAGTGCCAACTCCTATGCACAAACCAGGCGGTTTTCATCGCCTCTTTCGAACATTAACATTTTGTATCGAAAAATGTTAGCCTTTACAGACATGTGTAATTCATATGGTAACATTTTTCGATACAAAATAAGAAGAGAGTGATTTAACAGAAGTTGTGTGAGTTGGTAGCTCTTTTAATTATATGCTCGTTGCACAAACTACTGTTTGTTTACATTTTTCGTGAACGCAAAGTGTCGCTTAAGCTTTGTTTTTCTTTATTGAATTACTTAAAAACTTGGACACGCTCGGGCATGTATCATGCATATTTGGATGCGTCGTGCAAATTTCTTTCATTTCACACTTAATATGTTTATAAATTTTTGGACCCAAAATGAAAAAACGGGAAAAATTAAAATTGAGTAATTTTTGACCCCACCTTTTAACCCTAAGTGAGATTGGGCAGCTAAAAAGTAAAAATTACTTCTTATTTTTTTATACATACAAATTTCCAAATTTCATCAAAATCGGTCTTGTGTAAGACTAAAAACAAAAAAATATATAAAACTCTTTCCCCTGTAAAATGTATAGTTTTGTCACTTAAGCTTTTTTGGCTTTCATGACTCGATATGAAGATGAACTGCCATAGATACTTACTTAGAGAACACGTCTTAGATACTTACTTAGAGAACAGTCTTCCGATTTCTACTGAATGACAACTAAGCGTATGGAAAGCAAACGAAAATCCTAAACAAATAATGGCGCCAGCGAAAAAAGCACCAAATATTAATTTCTCCTGTACTTGTATTTCAACCGAGGGACGCGATAAAAAGTAAAGGGCCACTCCAATGAATGCCACACAGCCTAACAAGTGAGTCCAAATATTACCAGTTTCTGTGTGTAAACGGAAAATTGACTTGAAACATGCCCCAAATGATGGCAACGGAGGACGGTGGCCACGATGTAAGAAATCATTATCCTGCAACCATTTTGGTAGATTTTTGTAGTGGCAAACTTTCCAACTGGCTTCCCAGACCTACAGATAAGAAATTGCAATAATAAAAATTGAGAGTGTTCTGTAAAAGTTGAAGTTATAAGTTATGTTAACTTGCCTTTCGCACAAATTCTTCAGCTTGTTCAGCAGCGTTATGAGCCAATGCCCCCAAATCGATTTCATCCGATAAAACGCCGGCCTTCAAAACTTCGGTCATCTGAAACAAGTAATAAATCCACAAGTCTTAAAAACGAATTCCAGGCAACATTGTTACTCTACATGCGTCGAAATGTGTAAAAAAGTAGTAGTTTGTCTTTTGGTTATTATGTTTTCCGATGACATTTAAAAAATTACATAAAAAACTGAATAGTTCATCTCTCAGCGGCATTCGGACCTAAAGCGAAAAATCTTTAAAGCATAACACCTCTTTCTATAAATTTACATACAAACGTAATTGTTTTAATAAAAATGTTATTAAAGGTTAATTTTGATTTTTTTCTAGAAAATGCTTAAAGGTTTTTATCATAGATATCTTACTCTTCTTCTTCTTTTGTCAACAAACACATTTTTTCACACACACACATTCACACGTATGTCCAACACATTCTCATGAGATACGTGCACTGACAGTGAATGTCAAAGAGGAAGAGATCTATGTAATCGATTTTCATGTCAAATGGCACTTTTTTACATTTCAAAAATTTGGTGTCATTTTGACCCCAATTGCCTATAAGGGTTAATTTATAATTTTTATTACTATGTATAAAATTTGGTGCTAACAGATTTATTTGGACAACTTTCACCAAATTCCGCAAGAAACAAAACACATTGTTTTGATATACTTCCAAGAAAAATCGAAAAATTTCACCTTTGACTTTGGTAATGTTGTTGGAGTTTTCCAAAATTTTCGCAGAACAATCTATTGTATCAGAATTAAAAAAAATCGGAAGTGATTTTGTTACAGCTAGCTAAAAACACAAAAATTAATACTAGCTCTGTTTCTTTACTTTTTGGGTACAGTTCGGTAAAATGAGAGTTAACAAGAAATACTCTCCCAAAATAACGAAAGTAAACGAACACGAAAAACCACATTTGAAGCCCGAAAAACAAATGTCAATAGATTTGTGCATTATAGTTCGTTTTGGTGAGCGCTCTTTCTAGTTCTTGTTCAATTTGTTGTAAAAATCTGGATAGCTTTTCTAGTTGAACCCCTTTTTAAATCAAAAATTTAATAAAAATTTCCTTTTTAGGCATTTCTATTTACAAAAACGAATACATAGTTTATTAAATTTGGAAAAGATTTAAATATTAAACAAAAGCTTCGATTTATTTACATATTTAACTCTTTAACACATTTAAACAAGCGTCTTCACAAAATTGTCGGTAATTTTATGGAGTTGTAAAATCACCGATAGGCTTTTGCAACTATTATACTAATTTTTGTAAATAATAAACATATTTTCTGAATGAATGAAATGATCGATTGAACTAAAAGAGCTATTAGTTGTGAACTAGGTCTTTGGTTCAAATCAGTGAAGAGTTCAATTGAACTAGTTGCACCCAACTGATGATATAACAGCTGATTAAAACAATTTACCCAAATTTACACGAAAAAAAAGTCTGGGCTTTCTCGTGCAAGAAGAACAAGAATATTACTCTCTCATGACAGCTCTCATTACCCAATTGTGTAGTAAGAAAACGCTTTTTGGTAAAATTGGGATCCCAATGTTGAGTACCCGAACACAGCTACTATTCTAAACCCAGTAGCAAATGGTCGAACTAGTTCTAAAAGGTACTAGTTTTTTGACTAGTAATTACAGAACTAGTTCTCAGAATGATTATTCTGAACCAATTGTGTACTAGTTAAATACGATCTATGTAGAGACTGTTTAAACAAATTAACTGAGTTAAAAATATGAGATTTGGAATTATTTTTTTTTTGCATTTATGTTTAATAAAAAATCAGAGTTTGCAAACCAACACTTAAAATTTTTTATTGCGAGTTGAATTGAGGAGTAAATCAACTGGTACAGTACTGGTGTCAAAGAGTCACTCCATAACTAGTTTAGTAAATTTCTTATAAGTACCAGTATAGCTTCCTGTTTTTCTTCCTAAAACAATAATCTTCAACAATTTGTGTACCTAATAGTTTCATTGAAACTATACAGAGACTGTTTCAAATTGAATTTAAATACTAGTTTTGAAATACTCGTTTTGGTTACATTTGTTTTTAAGAATACATTCTGAGTTTCCAAATAAACCTTTAAATGTTCTATTGTCATTAGAAATCATAAACACAAAATATTTTAAATTTCATTTGGTAAATGGATATAATTATCTCAGTAAGAGGAAACTATCGGTCTAATCTACATTTTATTAAAGCAAAAATCTTTGTTTTGTATCTATATAATTCAGGTAGCAACCAACTGGTGCAGTACTATTTTCAAAGAGACACTTCGGAACTGGTTCCGCGAGTGTCAGATTAGTACCAGTTTCGCTACCTATTTTTCGTCCTTAAATTGTAATTTCCAATCTAATTCTACAACTAGTACCAAAGTGTGAGTTTGTCGACAATTGCCCCCATCTCCATGTTAAATTCTACAGTTGTTTGTATGGAGAGGCGGTAGCACTCGTACTAGTTGCCTTGGTCAAATAAACTAGTACATAACTGGTTCTGAACTAGTTTTTTTTGCTACTGGGAAATTACTGGCGAAAATCATATTTTTCTCTAAAATTTTCAAATTTAAAACGCCGCCCATGTGAAAATCGAAATATATATGAACGTACATGATCATACATACATGGACTAGTATATGATCAGGAATGGGCATACACGATCATATATGTCCATGCATAGTTCAATGCATGGCCATACATTATCTCATATATTTCCATATATGTATCTTCGGATCCGAAATTTGAGGGTATATGACGGTACATGTTCATATATGACCATATATGCTCACATATGATTCGTGTATACTCATATATGGCCATATACCTCCATATACCCTCAAATTTCGGATCCGAAGATATATGGTAATATATGAGATCATGTATGGGCATACATTGAACTATGCATTGACGTATATGATGATGTATGACTATGCATGATCATATACTAGTCAATGTATGATCGTGTATATTCATATATATTTCGATTTTCACATGGGCGTCACTGTTAAGTTAAAAGAGGGATATGTGTAATTTTCAGTAGAATTATTCTCTAAGGTGTATTTAATAAACTTCTATGTGTTGACCACTTTTTTTATATTTTGTTGAACAAAATTTTAAAACTAAACTAGAGTTTTACAAAATTATAGAGAAAAAATTCCATCTTTGGCCATACCTGGGACTAGGTTATCATAACCCAAGAGAGACAAAAATTTATATCTGAATATTCGTGGATCTTAGAAATGAAACTACAGTTTCCACAGATTAGCTGGAAACTGTGGCGTTCGACTCCAAAGTAGGACAACTCTGGAATGTGGAAAATTTAAAAGCTTGCCATTTTTATAAGCATAAAATTTTTATAATTATGAATTAAAGGTTTTTTAATCATATTTAAAATGTTTTTGATTTTATCAATTAATAATAATAAAACAAAAGACCTGTTAAAATTAATTATAATGCATTGAATTATAGCTTAATCCCTGAATTCATAAACGCTTTGTAAAATTATAGGAGGTTTATTGAACAAATTTTGTATGAAAATGACGTTTTGTAAACCTGCTATAACTTTAAAAGTATTTATTGCTGAATTACTCCAATATATTTTCATTCTGGCACACTGTTTTATATTTACAAAATTTTTGTGTGACCAAAAGCCTATCATGTTAGCTACAGCAAAAAAAATATCGCTAAATTCACTTTAAATTGTTAGAAAAGGACTTTGAAAATTACTGGTTTATATTCAACCATTAGAAAGTCACAATCATAACAAACCCAAATTTCAATCTTTCGAAACATTTGCAAATGATTTTGTAAATGTTTCACAGACAAACTCATTTAGTCTACTTTAGGTTTTAGGTTGAATGGGAGCCCGCCAGAACGGCGAGTTCACTCGGAGGCCATAAGGCCCATTGCGAGATAAAGATTAGTCTACTTTAAATATCGACTAATTTTTATGAAATTTTTCGAAAATTTCTCTAAAAAGTGAAATTACACAAAAATGTCATTATTTAAAAAGTATCCAACGAATGTGTAAACAGTCCCGTTTTTGAATAATTATTCAAAAAGTGGCAACACTGGTTCATTAGCATGATAGCTTTCAACAAAGTAGGTACGTATCAGAGAACGGTTTGAGTACAATCGTTTTTATTGTGCAGTCATACCATTCATTGCTTTTGCCATGTATTCATGCAACAACAATATCTAATGCTATTGCTATTATATACATTCATTGTTTTTGATGAGTGGTGTTTACGCATTATTTTTATACTGCCACTACATGTCAAGCAACGAAATGAAGAGATGACGCATTAAAAAAATAAAATCAATCACAACATTCATTTAGTATTCGTTGACCTGTTGCAGTATTTTGAAAAGAGCAGTGTGAAGAAATTTCCATTTTTTTTTTATTTAAATATGAAATATGCATATATTTTCTCATTTTGTTAATGTTTAAGTAAAAAAATAAACACCAAAAATATACTAAAATATTTGACAGAAAAAAAATTTCCATTTTTATGGAACCAATATTGAGACTATTCGTAACAATCGGTTTGTATTCATACCAATCATTTTATATTCGTTGCTTTTGTGAGTGTTAGGTAAGATTAACAGAAGACATGCAGTGCAATGCATTGCTTTCGTCATACTCACTTTTTTCAATTGTGTCTGTATTGCTTTACTGAAATGATGTGTATTGACAACAATATGCACATTTTTTGTGATTGCATTCAAAAGTATAAAATAAGGTACTCAAACCGTTCTCTGGTACGTATTTCGGTTACATACATTAGTGTTGCCAGTCTTTTCATACCTTATCCCCAATTTTCAATTTGCCATCCCAAAAAATCCCCAACTTTTATTTTCTGGAAAAATTCGTTTTCGTTTATTTTTTCCAAAAATTAGTGGAAAAATACCATATTCGTTTATTTTTTGCGGTAAGTTGTACACTCAGACTCAATAAATTTGTGCTTGCAACAAATTATAAAAAAGAACAAATAAATTTAAATAACAGCAAAGAAAATTTGAACCAAAATTTTTCATTTTAAATAGTTAAGAATAAAAATTGTCTGATTCATCATCTTCAGACATTTTGTTGTGCATGGTACTGCATTAAAAAGTTTTAGCATTTCAGCAGATGGATTAAACTTTTGACAATTGAGTAACTTGTAAAGTATATATTTAATTTAAGAAGAGCTCTTATTAAATTTAAATAACTTTAAAAAGTAAAAAAAAAGAACCAAAAAAATTCGAATTCTCACCAAGAGGAATTGAAGTTTCTACGAACATTACCTTGCCAGACTCAAATTTTTGTAGTTAAAAATCATTCACTATTATCATTCTTAAAAAAAAATATAAATATTTAGAATTATCAGGATTAAATTCATAAAAATATGAAAAAGCAATAATATATTTTATCTTCAAATGATCCCCTAAAATTTCGTATCATCCCCAATAAATCCCCAGTTCTACAAACGGAAGTTTTTATCCCCATTGATGATAAAATTCCCAAATTGGGGATAAATCCCCCAAACTGGCAACACTGTTATATATAACTTTATATATAACTAACGAAAATAATTTTGTTGTTGCTTTGTGTGTTATTTTCAAATTTCTTTGCACATTTCATTGCATTTGAAGACCTAGGTAACACTAAAACCATGTTGTTGATATGGTGTTGATTGCTTAAGTTCACAATAATATGATGTGGTAATGTACTGTTGTCATCCTCGCTAAAGCCCTGTTCACATTATCACACAAGTGCTTATACTTTTCTTCACACAAGTATGACAAAAGTATGCTGAAATTGTCTGGTTGTCAAAAAAGTATAAAAGAAAATCTTTTCAGTGTTCAGACTGTTCTCGACACACACAAGAAATAAATTAAAACAGTAATTTTTTCTTCTATTATTACTTTTTTTCACCACTAGTTGTTTTTAATCTTATTTTAACATTTATTTCTGAATAACACAACACAAAAAATAAGCCCCTGTTTATGTATTACGAAAATTGTCTAAACGAAAGCAAAGTAACGAAAATTTGTTTTTGTTTCCCATATATTATCGACGAAAGTAATTGTCAATTGCTTTCGTTTAAAGTATTTTCGTAATAGATAAACATGTCCTAAATCTTGTCAAAAAAGTGTGACCGTATTTTGAAATGTGTGCACCCATTTTGACATGTGCGTAACGAATAGTGTTCACACTATTATACATTTTCGTTATACAACACATTTCTGACATGTATAACAGAGAACGGTTTGAGTGCCTTATTTTATGCTTTTGAATGCAATCACAAAAAATGTGCATATTGTTGTCAATACACATCATTTCAATAAAGCCATACAGACACAATTGAATAAAAGTGAGTATGACGAAAGCCATGCATTGCACTGCATGTCTTCTGTTAATCTTACCTAACACTCACAAAAGCAACGAATATAAAATGATTGGTATGAATACAAACCGATTGTTACGAATGGTCTCAATGTTGGTTGTATAAAAATTGAACATTTTTTTCTGTTAAATATTTTAGTATATTTTTCGTGTTTATTTTTTTCACTTAAACATTAACAAAATGAGAAAATATATGCATATTTCATATTTAAATAAAAAAAAATGGAAATTTCTTCACACTGCTCTTTTCAAAATACTGCAACAGGTCAACGAATACTAAATGAATGTTGTGATTAATTTTATTTTTTTAATGCGTCATCTCTTCATTTCGTTGCTTGCCATGTAGTGGCATTATAAAAAAATGCGTAAAAACCACTCATCAAAAACAATGAATGTATATAATAGCAATAGCATTAGTTATTGTTGTTGCATGAATACATGGCAAAAGCAATGAATGGTATGACTGCACAATAAAAACGAATGTACTCAAACCGTTCTCTGATGTATAACACACTTGTGTGATAATCTAAACGGGGCTTAAACGATTCATGATTTGATTCGTCTCACTATTCCTATGCTTTTTTGCCATGGTGTTTTTTTTTGTTCTTTGTACTGATTCAATCGTTGTGAAAAGTAAAACCACACAACTCGTTATGGCTTGTAGGCTATCATGTGTCTTGAAATCTCATTTAAGATGAATCGTTCAGCCCTTTACTACCTACTACATAAAATAACAGAACCGTGCTAAACCTGTTTCCTGTTAAAGCCCAGTATTTTGTTCAAAAGAGCGCTCTATGTTTGGAGCTCAAAAACTATAATAAAAACATTAAAATGCACAAATTTTTTATGGTCTATAAAAAGTTACAATAATAATTAATCCAAATGTCACTTTTTCGCTACATTTTCAAATGTTCCTGTCTATTAAAATGATGCGAAAAAAATTCCACCGCAATTTCGCAACAATTCCACACAAGGGAAAAATCATTTTTTTATATGGAGTTTGACAGCTTTTTTCGCAAAAGTGCGAACAAAATACCGGGCTTAATTAATAAATTAATAAAAATTCACTCACCTCAGCCTCGATTAGTTGGGTATCCTCTGGCGTAGACGGTAGAGGGCAGCCGGCATCGTCTTCTTCTGCTAAAACATCATCATCCTCAAGTAAATCCAAGTCGTTAGCACTTAAAGAATCATCATGACCCCAACCGCGACGTTTGCGTAAAATCATTTTCACATCATCAAAAATATATTCATCGTCATCATCGCTACGAATGTCTTCGCTTTTAAAATTTCTCACAGCACAGGAGTGTAAGGGTGAATCAATTTCACTTTGAGGTTCGCTGACACGTACTTCCAAGTAATTTGAATTTTCCATGATTTAGAATTAGAATTGCGCTTTTGAGGAGCTGAAAGTATAAATATTAGACACAAATTTCAGACATTTTGGAAGGAATTTTCAAAGATAACCAATTTTTTTTAGCAAAAAAAACCCAAGGTAATACATATGTACATACATATATCTGTGTAATATTCGCATAATCGCTGAAGTCGACTTAAGCGTAGCTTTCGGGTCATTTTATTAAGGCTGATTTTCAGACAAACGAAACGGAGATCAGCTGGTCCAGTTCCGTTGCGTTTAGGCCCTACAGAGCCCGTTACATGTTAAAAAAACGTTGAAGTTTTTTGATTTTACTAAGGCTGAAAATTTGTAAATTTTTGTATTACCATTATAAAATTAATAAATATGATAGTCAGCTGCTTGACTGCTATTGCATTAAGGCTCAATTAGCCATACGTAACGTAACGTGACGAACCAGCTGATTCAATCTAAAATAATGAGTAACTCTTTTAACTCATTAGATTTTTCATAAGGAGACCTGTCACGTTACGTCCACGTATAGCTTATTATAAATATTTGCAAAAACATTTTTGTATGAAAATTAAATTTTTTAATAAACTTTTTGCAAAAAAATATAAAATTGAAAGTAATAATGCTATTCTTTTGCATCATTTTAAAATGATGAAATATGACCTTTAATTTGATATATTTCAAGTTTTGACAGCTGCAATAATATTCCCTATATATGCATTTAAAATTTAAATTTATCTTTTTCACGATTTCGTTCATTAATAATCTGCGATGAAAAGAATACCTAATATTTGAATTTGTACCTTTACTAAACATCTCATGTTATTTAATTTATCAAAAACGATTCGCATTTTTTGTTTTAATTTTAAGTTAATATTGACTAAACCTGAAAAAGACTGACTTTTTTAATACCTAAAAATTAAGGAGTCTGCGACAAATCTTAAAATATAGAACCCAGATAAAACCATTCAGAAATATAAAACATATATTTTCTAACCAATTTCAGCAAATTTTGAGATAATTGACGCGCAAATTTCGAAAAATAACGATTTTAAAATATGCATGTTCAAAAATGTACTTTATTTTCTTTTTCCATAGTAAATTCATATAAAATTTTTTTTAAATAAAAGAGATGTAAAATGTGTATTTCAGATTGAATTTTCTGCAAATGTTGATGCAGAAGTTGTGATTCTTTTGATAAAAAGAATTTAGTGGAAAATGAATTTACATCATACATATGTAAAGATCTTTCAAATCCTATTAAGGGATTTTACTAGATTTGCAAAATAGGAAAATAATTGAAATTTTCACTTTAATTGCAAATATGTATATCCTAGATCCTTTACCTAATCAAAATAAGTTGATATGTTTCTAAAAGCCCAAAGTCTATACTTTTAAACCATATTAAAAATTATCCGTCGTTTAGTCAGGTGTATGAATAAATAAGAAATTTTTACAAAAAAACTGTCTTTTTGCTAATAGTTAAATTTGCAAATATTTCAAAAACTAGAGCTAATTTTGAAATTTGCTGTTCACATTCGTGATATTCATCCTAAAATCTATCAGAATTGATATGTCGCATGCCCGATGCATTTTTAGTGTTGTACTGTGTAATTAAATACGGATTCTTTTGTTTGTTTTTCTTCCTTTGTTTGACATTGCAGTGTTATGTCAATTCAAAATATATATTCTAATAATTTCACCTTTATATTATGTGCGTTCGCGTACGTTACCGCGGGTACCCGCGGGAACCCAAAACAGCCCAAACAACAACAATTTACACGCAATTTTGAGTACGGGAACGCCTTTGGGCTAGTTTGTGTAACTTCGGTAAAGTACGGGAACAGACATATTGTTACGACATGGTGTTAACTTTACATCCCAGCAAAAAAAAACCGAATGCATTCTACAAGAATGCATTTTTCACTGCATATAAAGTAGCTATATATGCTGATTTCTTACTTCCAATAAACGTATTTTAAATGACTTCCAAAATGCCATTAATTAAAAACTTTTTACTTCCCAGCAAAAAAATACCTGACCAAGATCCGTAAAAGCACCTATACTGTTCGGCACAAATGCGTGCAAATTGAGGTGAAAAACTCATTCTTTTAACATTGGCTTGTCATAGGAGAGAAGGTGTTTATGCTACTTTAAGTCTGCTTTGCACGTCATAAAAATGAATGCTTGGATGTTCTTTTTTATATAGGAAAGCAATTCTTTTTTGTTACTATCTAAGGAGAGATGAAATGTAACTTATTGGGAAAACTTAGGAAAAATTTCCAAAATTTTTTGTTAAAAATATGTAATTTTTCAGTTAAGACTCAATTTAAAACAAATTGAAATTTTAAGAAAAAACGTATTATTTTAAGGTTATTTGTAACCTAGAGGTAATAGGTAAGAGTTACATGTAAGCTCGGAATAACATATTACTAAGGAGTTACCTCGATGGACATGCCCTTGTTAAAATAATAGCTTTGGTAATAGAAAAGTAAGAGGTTACCCACCCTTATTTCTTCTTACCAAAGTCATTACCGGGTAATAGAAGGTTTTGCTGGGTAGTCACACTTTCTTTTCAAAAATTCAGATATTAAAAAGTCCTAGAACAAACTTTGTTTCTGATACCCCAGAGATTAATTTTCAACAATACAAAAGTTCTTTTTCGCAAAAAGTTGATTTTGAAATATTAAGTGCGTTACCGGGGGTACCCGCAGGAACCCAAAACAGCCAAACAACAATTTACACGTAATTTTGAGCACGAGAACGCTTTTGGGCTAGTTTGGGTAACCGTAGTAAAGTACGGGAACAGACATATTGCTATCTAGAAGTGTACTTTTTAGCCACGGCACGTTACAGTTAAGCACATTTACCGTCCAGTAAACCGCCCTTTCGTACTTATTGTAATCATTTTGAATCAATTCTTCAAAGATCAGCCGCAATTAGGTGAATTGTTCAATTGAACTAGTTCATTAATGAACGACACAACTGTAGAAAAAATTACATATAATATATCCATCCACATCTATGATCCACATTACATAAAAAATCAAATGTGAATCTCCACAATTTTTCAACATTTTAATTTATTCCGATACAATTTGTAAGTATAATTACACTTCCTTATTTTAAAATTTTGGTATGTCCTTAAGTTCTGCACTTTGATCGAAATTATTTACTGCCATTTTATACAAAATTTCATAATCACTCATTTGTTCAATATTTGTAATGTTTTTATTTTTGATAAATACTAACCGCATTAATATTATAAGCAATCAGTTTTGCCTCAAAATATATTCTTTCCTGGCTGGTATCAAAAATAAACGTAAAAAAATTATATTTACGAAATTATCTACTTTTTCTACTCTTTAGCAGAGATACATGTGGTTGCAAAATAATCGGCGGCTGCTGCTAAGCAAAAAATTATCGGCGACGGCTCGTAGGCGGCTGAAGCCGATTTATTTAATAAATTAGTTTTAAAATGATTAAAGTAGTGTGCTTATAGCGCTAAAAATAATATACTTCCGCTGTAGAAGTTTGAGAACAATTTACAGACCTTGCAAGGATCTTCAAAATTCGCCTTTTTAGTTCTACGCTTACAACTTTACGATTTGCTAATGAATACGACATTTCAATCACTTTCAAAAATATGTATTTGAAAACGAATCAAAATTTAAAACCAAATTATCATGCCAGTAACATTGGGAACATTATTAAAATTCAAAGGGCTTTACTTGCAAAAGATTTTTAAGGGCAGGTTCAATTTGAGAAAGCAAGCTTCAAAATAAAAGATATATATTTATGTGGGCTTATATATATACCCCTCTAAATTCTTAAACGCTTTGTAAAATTATAGGAGGTTTATTGAACAAATTTTGTATGAAAATGACGTTTTGTAAACCTGCTATAACTTTACAAGGCATTTATGAATTGAGGAGATTATATACATACTCAAAAAAGGCTTAATTCTTTCATTCACTTTTTAAAAATTAATGTAATTTGGGTTAAATTTCATTCCGTAAAAGCATTCTTATGGAATTCATTCGATAGCTTAATTCCCAAAAGCTTTAAATTGTATGAATTAATTCTATTTATATTGAATTCTAATTGAATGAAACCAAATTTACTTGAATTCAATTACTAAAAAGGTGAATGAAAAATGTTTTTCTTCATTCATTTAGTCAAATGAAAAATTTAAATTTGCATGTAATTGCTGAAATATTAGCATAATACAAATGAACAACGTTTAAAATTCATCTAACATAGATAAATAGTATTGTATGTTTTGTTTAGTGTTTCCAATTATTCGACATAGGCGGTTAACCGGTTAATGCATTATTCGAAAAATCACTAAAATTAATTAACCGGTTAGTCGGGTCGGTTAATCGAGAAAATTGGCGATTAATCGTTTAATAAAAATAAATGGATTTTCTTAACATTTTATCAATAAAAACACAAAGGGCTGAAATAAAAACACAAAGAGCCTTTCGCATTGAGCCATCAATATAAAAAATGTTAAGATTTATTTGAAAATACCAATTTGCTCTGTAAAAATCAGCAAAAATTTTTTTTTAATATTGTAAGTAATATAGGGTGACCATTTTTTCTGACTTCAAATCAGTACAAATTTTAAAAAAATATTATCATCATCAAAAAAATTATTATGCAGCCAACCTAATTTGTTGTCAACCGAATGGTTTAGTTAAAACAAAATTTTTCGGTAACCATCATACCATCCTAAAAATCCTTACACATTTCTTCATATACAGACCCCAAAACAAAACAATTTTTTTTGCATGAAAAAATCCAGTTTTTTAAGTACAGGAAACGGACCCATTATTTAGAAATTTCAATGATCTGTTACCATTCCTTTTCTAGTTTTTTTTTTTTTTTTGTAACAGATCGATGAAATATAGCTATGCTACGAATGGAGTCAAATATGACATCAGGATAGTATGAACGTTAATACTTCCGAATTTTTATTCAGGCCAACGAATTTCCCCAGCAAAAACAGACATTACCGAGTAATTAAGCGAGTAAGTAGCACACAAAGGGTTTCACTACTTACCAGGCTATTTACTCGCAACATTACTTTTGTTCGCGATGTCCAAAAATTCATGGGCGGTCATTACCCTCTCGCTTACAAAAAAAGTGCGAATAACGAGTTACGCATAGTGAAAGAATAAGTAGTTACTCACAAAGTTAGAATAAGTGGTTACTCAGAAGTTAGGAAATAAGTGGTTACCCTACATTGTAAAATAGTTGGTAATATTGGAAAAAAAACTTTTTACCTAGGAAACTTTCATATTTAGTTCAAAACAAATATATAAATAAAATATTAATATAAATAAGACTTAATCAGTACTTATTTAATCAATTATCAGTAAGTGATTACTTTGCACGAATATATAAGTACTTCTATAACTTATTATCGGTACGTCATTATTTTGTATTTTAAAGTAATGAAAAAGGTAATTACCTATCATTACTTGGTAATCCGTATGGTAATGACCTGTCATGATGAAACTACATATTAGATTAAGAAATTTACAGATAGAAAAATCATTTTGAATGCTGTCTGGTAGAGAAAACCGCTCACATTCATAAAAATGTATCCAATTAAAAAAACTACATTGTACTTGTATTTTGGCTTTTTTTTACTAAAAAAAATTTAATATTTTTTTAAATGCCAAAAATCAGTACAATCAGTACAAATTTTAAAAAATCAGTACAAATCAGTACACGACTTTTTCATCAGTACACGTGACCAAAAATCAGTACATGTACTGATCAAATCAGTACGAATGGAAAATTAATATGCAATTTTATCAATTTTAATTAATAGATTTGAGGTTAAAAAAAAGAATAAACCTTTTTCTCTAAAAATTATGAACACATTATAATTTTCAGATCAGACTAGATCTAGTTTCTGCATTTTTTTTTTTGTGTGGACAGCCGTCGTCAGTGGTTTTCATTAAATTTTATTATTTATTTATATGTTTTTATTCTCAGATTGTCTCTATATGATAATTTTTTTCAACAACCCGTCACCCAAGTAAGGCCTTGAATGCAATGTAACTAATTCGATGTTTTCTTTCCTATTCAGCTTTCGGTTATTATTTTTACTCAAAAGTGATCAATACAAACACATACAAACATTCTGTTTTTAAATTTTTTTCCAATCTCCTCCGTGTTTCAATGGACGAATTTGAGCGAAATTTCATTGAATCAATATAAAAATTCATAAAAAGCATGTAGACAATTCGAACTTTATCACAGATTTTCGGAAGTGGGAGCAGTTTTTCAGCTTTTCAAAATTATATGTTTGCAATAATAAAATTTTAAGAATTAATACGCACTGTTTTTGTTAAAATAAATATAACAAAATTCATCGACTAGAGGCTGAAAAACTGCTCTCACTTTAGAAAATTAATTTTACATTTTAAAAGAATTGAAAAATTGTCTATTGCATTTCCTAAAGCCTGCTCCAGCCAGCACAACGTTAAAGCATTTTTTTACAAATTGAAACTTTATTATTTTGTTTAAAAAATTCAAAAAAATTTTATTAAAAATTAATTGCGATAATGTAAAACAAATCCGTTTTAAGAGTATCTTTAAACCCATGACGTGTCTCGCTGGTTCAATGTCGACTTGCTTGGAGTTGCTCCAAAAATTGTATCTAAAGGTTTCTCTTTCAATCGATTTCAAAACAATTTGATCGTATTTAATATAGTATTTGTTTTTTAAGCGTTTCTTATAACTTTCTAGCCAAAGTTAAGACAATTATGAAGTTTTGGGCAAAAATAAAGCTAAAAATTACATATTAAAAATTTAACCGGTTAATCGACCTATTTTAACCGATTATTCGGGTCGAATAATTATTTGAGTTCTAAATTATTTGTTTCGACATTAACCGAAATAGAGGCGATTAATCGAGGAATCGGTTAATCGATTAACCGAATTGGAAAACTAGTTTTGTTACAGCTTGTACACGGAAAAAATAAAAAGTGTATAATTATCGAAGTACTTAGGTAAAATACAACTTCAAAAGTATATTTTATAAGTTAGTAAAAAATACATGTAGATTTATCAAATTTTGGTTTTTGTAAACTTGCCTTAGTTTTTGTTCTATTTCATTTTCACGTACTTCAAAATATGTTAAGTTACCTAAGTTTTTTCTTTTATAAATTGTCTTCGAAAATATTATATTTCAATTAAAGAATTGTGAAACCTAGCAGAAAACTTTTGAAGTTGTATTTTACCGAAGTACTACGTCAATTATCCACTTTTTATTTTTTGCGTGTATGCTTTGGTTTTGATTACGTGTTAGTTTTATGCTACACTGCACTAAGTGAATGACAATAAAATTTCTTCATTCAATTAGTAAAATGATGAATGAACATGCGATTTGAATGATTCAAGATGGGAATTCATTCAATTCTTATTAAAGCTTTGTGAATGCAGCTTATGAATGAATTCTTTACGAATGCTTTAACGGAATGGTACATGAACATTTTTAAAATCTGAATTAAATTTTTTGTGATTTAAGCTTAAATTGAATTAAGTGTTTCGAAGCTCTGCAAACAACTACCAAAACAGTATTTTTACAGTAAACAGTTGTTTTTGTTAGTTATTTAAAAAATAAAAAATTTCATTGAATTTCCTTGAATTCTAAAAATTCTTATGAATTCTAAAAATTCTAATAATACCAAAAGAATTAACAGTAAAAACACAGTAGTTTTTACCCATTTTTGCAGCTGATTTAAAATTGTCGTAGTAATACTTTATCAGTTAATTTTACGGCATGGTTAGTTATTTTTAATGCATTTGTTAGTTATTTTTCAGCAGTTTTCCTTATTTTAAAGGTATAAACTTTTGTCGCCTTCCCGATCAAAAAAACATTATATCTAGCATATGTAGTCCATATCTCATTTGATATAGATCGACATTTAAGCCCATCCAAGTTCATCTCAAAATTGGGGTATCCAGTAATATCCAATAAGATCCCTCAAATATATTACAGGATTAAATTAGATCCAAATAGATCTCAAAATTGGGAGATCCAATAATATCCAATAATATAAAATTGAGATCCTGATAGTTCGCAAAATTTCCCACGGGATTAATTAAGATCCAATTAGATACAAACGGATAAGCTAATTTTGGCAGATCGAATTGGATAAATTGATATCAAAATTTATCCTATGATACATTTGGAATAAATTTAATAAAATTTAAAAAATAACACAAAAAATTAAAAAAAAATATTTATTATTTTAGAAATATTTATTTCATAAAAAAAACGCCGTCGGCAGCATTCGAACCCGGATTGTTGGCGGTTAGGCAACAGGATAAAGTTGCGTTTACACTTGCATCGAAATCCCGAGATTTCGATATTCACCACTTTGAAAAAACGATGAAGGAAATCATATCAATGTTAAATGTTGAAAAAAGTACACTTGGTTAGCTCTAATAAATACATTCTCTAAAAATTTAACGTCTATATGCTTTCCTTTATTGTTTTTTCGGAGTGGTGAATATCGAAATCTCGGAATTTCGATGCAAGTGTAAACGCAACTTTAGCCAATACTTTTTCACAAGTTGTTTTGTTTCTATTTAAAATATGAGTACAAAAATAAAAATATTGGCAAAATTGTATGTAGAAATATTACAAAAAAAAATAATTTTCGCTCTGGAAGAACCCAAACTCAGAACTTTAACGAAATTATTATATATTACGATTATGGGGGAAAAGTTTTTAGTTGATCTTTTATTTTAAGTAAATGAATGAGTCAAACTAAAATAACATTCATTTACTTAAAATAACAGATCAACTAAAAACTTTTCCCCCATTCATCTTAAACACATTGACACAGTGCAAATATATAATTTAATAACATACATTTAAATTTAACGGTTCGTTGTAATTCAAACATCTGTGTTTATCATACACAGAGTTGAATAGAATCAGCTGAGATATCTTAAAGCTGCCTACACACTAGGGAACATACTTAAAAAAAGAGAGCATTTTTTGTGAATGTGTGAGTGCGATTGTGTGTGTGTGCGTGTTAAGATGCGTGCATTTCGTGTTTACAAAATTTTTTGATATTTTTTGTTCCCTCAACCATGTTCCCTAGTGTGTAGGCAGCTTAAGAATTAAGGTTCGAAGCAAAAAAGAGTAATAATAACAAAAGGATAAAAATAGCATTGTTAAATTTCGTTGATGTTAGTCTAAGTTGAGTTGTTGATAACAAACTCGATTTGCTTTCAACATTCATATAAGTAGACGATTATCAAATATTAACCCACTCAAAGGCGAAAGGCACTGATGATGGCTTTGTAGCGAAAGCCGAAAATGCACATTCTGCCTTGCTGGTCTTATCGAATTTTTTCAATAATTTTTATTCTTTGTAATTTACTTGTAAAAATTGTATCATCTTTCTTTAATTTGAAAATAATTTAAACAGAAAGTGATATTAATTTATGATCTTGAGTCAAACTAAAATAACATTCATTTACTTAAAATAACAGAGCAACTAAAAACTTTTCCCCCATTCATCTTAAACACATTGACACGGTGCAAAAATATAATTTAATAACATACATATAAATTTAAATTTAACGGTTCGTTGTAATTCAAACATCTGTGTTTATCATACACAGAGTTGAATAGAATCAGCTGAGATATCTTAAGAATTAAGGTTCAAAGCAAAAAAGAGTAATAATAACAAAAGGATAAAAATAGCATCCCGAGTAAAAATAGTTATATAGGAAATTATATAATTTAATATGGACTAATATGTTTATATATTGTCAAATGTGACACTATATCTTTGTGGATATAATTATGTATAGCTTTGAGTTTTCGAAAAATGTCTTATATGATGTCATATATAGATCAGTATAAATATATATGTCCCCATATATATTAATGTATACCATATTTAGTTACATATGCTATGACAATTTTAATACAGCGTCATATATAATTAGAAATGGCTTTATCGCTAAACATATAAAGTCTTATATAGCTCAATGTTAAATTTTTTTTCTAAGTTGTTTTAGATATATTGAAGTAAAGCTCAATGTAAAAAAAAAAATTATATGTTTTTCTGAGATATATTTATGTATGTATGATTTCAAAATATAAAAGGCGTACTCATTATAACTCGTAAATTCCTTGTAAACCTTGTATAAATACAAGCCATATTTTTTATGTATGGAATTTGATTAAACTCATAAACATACCAGGTTTACACAGTTTACGGGTAGAATACAATTTTATATGAGAAGGCTTAAAATGCTTGGTTACAATTATGTACAACTACTTCTAAATACTTTATTCATAAATGCTTTATAAAGTTATAGAAGGCTTATGAAACAAATTCTGTATAGAAAATTTGTTTTGTGACCTCCTATAATTTTATAAAACATTAATTAGAAATTTATTAATTCAGTTCGAGGCCAATTTCCTTATTATGAGTTAACATAATTTCGAATTAATCAATTAAAAAGGTCGAAAAAAAACAATTTTTATTTTTTAAATAAAAATTAAAAATCAACATTTTATAAAACATTTATGAATTTACACATTAAAATGGTATTTAAATTTTGAATTCTTATCTTAAGGGTGTTATTTTTTAGTACTTTTTAATAGTTTTTGTTTTGATCCTGAAATATAATGCGTTATATAACTATGTCTTTCTACATCAAATTAGATATGATTATATCGGGTCAAAATCCGGATAAGATTCTATATGATTTAATATATTTAGATCTTATCCGATATAATTTTATCCACCATTTTTCGGATCATAGCATATCTCCAATTATATTAAATTAGATATCATTACATATGACATCATATTATTTTTTTTACTCGGGCTTGTTAAATTTCGTTGATGTTAGTCAAGTTGAGTTGTTGATAACAAACTCGATTTGCTTTCAACATTCATATAAGTAGACGATTATCAAATATTAACCCACTCAAAGGCGAAAGGCACTGATGATGGCTTTGTAGCGAAAGCCGAAAATGCGCATTCTGCCTTGCTGGTCTTATCGAATTTTTTCAATAATTTTTATTCTTTGTAATTTACTTGTAAAAATTGTATCATCTTTCTTTGATTTGAAAATAATTTAAACAATAAGTGATATTAATTTATGATCTTGAGTCAAACTAAAATAACATTCATTTACTTAAAATAACAGATCAACTAAAAACTTTTCCCCCATTCATCTTAAACACATTGACACGGTGCAAAAATATAATTTAATAACATACATTTAAATTTAACGGTTCGTTGTAATTCAAACATCTGTGTTTATCATACACAGAGTTGAATAGAATCAGCTGAGATATCTTAAGAATTAAGGTTCAAAGCAAAAAAGAGTAATAATAACAAAAGGATAAAAATAGCATTGTTAAATTTCGTTGATGTTAGTCTAAGTTGAGTTGTTGATAACAAACTCGATTTGCTTTCAACATTCATATAAGTAGACGATTATCAAATATTAACCCACTCAAAGGCGAAAGGCACTGATGATGGCTTTGTAGCGAAAGCCGAAAATGCGCATTCTGCCTTGCTGGTCTTATCGAATTTTTTCAATAATTTTTATTCTTTGTAATTTACTTGTAAAAATTGTATCATCCTTCTTTGATTTGAAAATAATTTAAACAGAAAGTGATATTAATTTATGATCTTGAGTCAAACTAAAATAACATTCAATTACGATTATATTTAAAATACTATTTATTGAAAACATAATTTTCTTTTGTGCCCAAGCTGGAATTCGATAGTAGGGTCTCTCCGGTTTTATGTGACTATATATAATTATACATAATTCAACCAAAAAAATTTTATAAGAGGACATAAAATGTTACTACAATGTAGTAGTTTTTGTAGTTTGTTTAAAAAAATAACTGTCAAAAACATTGAAAAATTTTGTTCTAAGTAAATTAACTACAATTGTATTTAAAATAACTACAACCGCATTACTACACAAATAACTGTCATGTAGTAAATGCAGAACTTTTCTAAGTGTACCACTACAGGCTAACAGATATAATCTGAATTTATCCGCTCACGTTGGCGGCGAACTGACTTCCAAAAATAGTCGGCGGCTTAGGCGCATCGACTTTGCGACACACGACTTGTTTCTCTGCTCTTTAGTTTTTACCCGGTGTCTTCAAATGCAATAAATTATATGATATGAAATGTCAAAACCATTGCAGAGAAACGTCAAAATGATATCAATTGCAAAGTGGTGGAGAACACTTTGCCATTTCATGGCTAAGAAATATCATAGATTTTTCTTCGAAAAAAAAATTTTATTAAAAATTAATCTTTATCTACAAATAACAAATAATTGAACTCATTCCTATTCTTTTTTACCAAACTTTCTGATATTTTTTTATTACGAAGGAACATTCGTGAAAAAAATGCCCATTATTTTATGAATGTGCATTTGTGTATGTTAATGTGTCGTGTAGACATTCGTGCAATGCGTGTTATCAAAATTTTTTGATATTTTTTGTTCCCCAATCAATGTTCCCTCATGTATTCTCCGCTTAACAACTGTACCGATGTTCTGTAACTATGTGAGAAGTTACTCACATAAAAATTGCAACTCTACGATATTTAGAACAGGGTGATTCACAAAATTTCAAACTGAATATAAGTAAATTTTTTTTACATACCACTGGCTAAATTTGACATTATGATACTCACTCTGTTTTAAATATGGCAGAGTTGCAATTTTTATGTGAGAAACTTCTCACATAGTTACAGAACACCCGTACTGGATTGTGAATTTTCGGCCGTTGTCGATTAATCGGTCAGACACTACACCGATAAAATTCCGTAGTTACATAGTTAACGAAATCAGTAGTTGAATTGGACAAAACTAGAAATAACTATTATAATTATAGCCAACTATATGAAAAACAATTTACAAGTTACCCTATGAATAACATTTCAAATTATGTATTTAAAATTGACAACTATATTTTTTAATTATTTATGTAGAAAAATAAATGAAAACTTTTTTATTTATTAAATATTTGTTAATTACAAAATAAATGTAAACTGAAATTTTTTAAAATGTTTTTGGAGGTGGTATGTTGATATTAGTGCATTTTATTATTATTTATAATTAACGAAATTGTTTTTCTTTTTTTAATTTTCAGTAAGGATAGATTAAGCAATGAGGAAATGCCACAAATGACAGGGCAAATTATGATAATCCGCGATGCCAACCCTTGGAAGACCTAGAAAAAAATCCTTTTACACTTCCAACGGCCGTGTACGCAGAAAAATATTTAAAATTTTTTTAAGTAATAGAGCCAATTGTGAATTTGGAAATTACATGGCAAATGCATGCATTTTTTTTATAAATTAAATGTATTTTTTGTTTTTATTAATAAAAATATTTATGCAAAATATGTGGCTCCTATTAGCCAATTATAAAGTGGAAGCAGTTAGTAGATACTATCGTTAATGAATATCGGTGCACTCAGAAAAGTTCTGCAGTTACTACATGACAGTTATTTGTGTAGTAATGCGGTGTACACTCAGGGAATTATGTAGGTAAAATCAACTGCAAATGACAGTTAAAATAACTGCATTTGCACTTAAAAAGGTGTAGACTATATTTGCAGTTAAATTAACTGCAATATGAAGTAATTTTAACTGTTAAAAATCAACTGACAAATGTAGTAAAAACAACTACAAATGCAATTGAAACAACATACATGCAAATTATTGTAAAACTGTACAAACAACTTGCAAATGTAGTTAAAAAAACATAAATAAAATTTTTTTTTTAATTATTAATTTAATAAAAAATCAAATTTATTTAACACTATTAACTTAATTTTATTCTATAATAAATTTAAAATTGAGAAATCATAATTTACACTTAATGTCACTTTTTTTTCACTATTAAGATATTGTTGTACATGTCCGTCTGTGAGGGATGAAATATGCTGTTGTTTGGCTTCCTTTTTGTTCTCCAGGTAGAAAGGGATGAGAATATAAAAGAACTGAAAGAAAATAAATACAATATTTTTTTAACATTCCCCGTAAATAAATTTATATTATAAAACTTACCTTATTATTTTAGTAATTTAATAAAAAATATATAACCTTTTCCGTATTACGCGTGCTCACTCTTTGGCGTTGTTTTATGACTAAGACAAGAGAAAACATGTTCTTTCATATTCTTTCACTAGAAATTTCTAAACAAGTGATTCATACACATACTTCTGTTTGCTTCGTGTGTGTGCATACACACTTGAAATTTTAAGTATTTGTAAATAAAATTCAAAATAACTGCATAAAATAAATGTTACTACAATGTAGTAATTTTTGTAGTTTGTTTAAAAAAATAACTGTCAAAAACATTGAAAAATTTTGTTCTAAGTAAATTAACTACAATTGTAGTTAAAATAACTACAACCGCATTACTACATAAATATCTGTCATGTAGTAACTGCAGAACTTTTCTGAGTGTAGTTATTTTAACTACAATTGTAGTTAATTTACTTAGAGCAAAATATTTCAGTGTTTTTGACAGTTATTTTTTCAAACTAACTACAAAAACTACCACATTGTAGTAACATTTATTTTATGCAGTTATTTTGAATTTTTTTTACAAATACTTATATTTTCAAGTGTGTGTGCACACACACGAAGCAATCAGGAGCATGTGTATGAAGCGCTTGTTTAGAAATTTCTAGTGAAAGAATATGAGTAGAACATTTTTTCTCTTATCTTAAGCCTGGATCAGCCAGACGTAAACGTATCTCTGCATAGCTGAATTAATAAGTTAAATAAGAACAGAAGATGTGCTGTGTTTTTTGTTTTATTCTTATGCATTCAATATGTTGTGAATAGATTTTCGTTGTATATTTACGTTTGCTCTATATTGCATGCATAAGAATGAAACAAAAAACACAACACATCTCCTGTTCTTATTTAACTTATTAATTCAACTATGCAGAGATACGTTTACGTTTACGTCTGGCTGATCCAGGCTTTAGTCATAAAACAACGCCAAAGAGTGAGGACGCGTAATACGGAAAAGTTTATATATTTTTTATTAAGTTATTAAAATAATAAGGTAAGGTTTATAATATAAAATATAAATTTATTTACGGGATTGTTAAAAATTATTGTATTTATTTTCCTTCAGTTCTTTTATATTCTCATCTCTTTCTTCCTGGAGAAAAAAAGGAAGCCAAACAACGCCATATTTCATCCCTCACAGACGGACATCTACAACAATATCTTACTAGTGAAAAAAAAGTGACATTAGTGTAAATTTTGATTTCTCAATTTTAAATAGAATAAAATTGAGTTAGGAGTGTTTACATAAATTTGTTTTTTATTAAATTAATAATTTTTAAAATAATTTTTATTTATGTTTTTAACTACATTTGCAGTTCTTTGTACAGTTTTACAATAATTTGCATGTATGTTGTTTCAATTGCATTTGTAGTTGTTTTTACTACATTTGTCAGTTGATTTTTAACAGTTAAAAATAACTTCATATTGCAGTTAATTTAACTGCAAATGTAGTCTACACCTTTTTAAGTGCAAATGCAGTTATTTTAACTGTCATTTGCAGTTGATTTTACCTACATAATTCCCTGAGTGTGCCATTAACCAAATTCATAGTTGAATAAGTGATATTTAAAAAAACTTAGTTGACATCAACTAAACCAATTCAACTATATATTAGTTAGGGGTATTTCACCTATAAGATAGTTGAAATATTCGTTATAAACGACTAAGATCTTTTTTGGGGGGTGTAGTTTTAATCAATTGTTAAATGGGTTTTGGTAAAAACAAATTTACCAGAAACCATTTAATTTGAAGTATAATATGCTCTGGATCCGCTTAAAACATCTCTTTAATGGTTTGGCATTATTTTTGCTTTATTTTTTAAGCGGGGAATACATTAAGGAACATTCGTGAAAAAATTGCCATTTTTTACGAATGTTGTTTTTGTTAAATGTTGTGTATGTTATCTCCATGAATTTAACAAGATCCAAGTACTTGAGATAACAAGATCCAAGTACTCGAGCTAACAAGATCTAACAAGTAATCATTAGTACTCCTATATAACAGCTGATTTTTGTGTAATTAACAAACAGCAGAGAAGCACGTGGTCGTTATAAATGTAAACAAAACACACGTGGTGGTATAAATGTAAACAAAAGCACGTGGAGCTATAATTGTAAACAAAAGCACGTGGTATTTGAAAATTTTAGCAAATAACTTAAAAATATGTCTATATACACATAAAATGTTAATAAAATCGCAAAAATATGTTTCATTTTGTAAAAAATATATAAAAATATATTTTTCTATACAATGTTCTACAGGGTAATATAAAATTCTAATTCATCCATATTTTTCAAAAATTCGTCAAAAATAGCGGGAGAGATGTTGAGGTCTGAAATTTTCAGAAATAATTTCCACTACATTTTCCTAAATCTGGACATACAACACATGCCTGAAATAATCCGGCGGGCGATACTACAAGCCAACAAGATTTGGTCTGCTGGGTTATTATGCACCAAAATAAAAGAAAAAAAATCATGTTTTTCAAAAATTCGTCAAAAATAGCGGGAGAGATGTTGAGGTCTGAAATTTTCAGGAATGATTTCCACTACATTTTCCTAAATCTGGACATACAACACATGCCTGAAATAATCCGGCGGGCGATACTACAAGCCAACAAGATTTGGTCTGCTGGGTTATTATGCACCAAAATAAAAGAAAAAAAATCATGTTTTTCAAAAATTCGTCAAAAATAGCGGGAGAGATGTTGAGGTCTGAAATTTTCAGGAATGATTTCCACTACATTTTGCTAAATCTGGACATACAACACATGCCTGAAATAATCCGGCGGGCGATACTACAAGCCAACAAGATTTGGTCTGCTGGGTTATTATGCACCAAAATAAAAGAAAAAAAATCATGTTTTTCAAAAATTCGTCAAAAATAGCGGGAGAGATGTTGAGATCTGAAATTTTCAGGAATGATTTCCACTACATTTTCCTAAATCTGGACATACAACACATGCCTGAAATAATGCGGCGGGCGATACAACAAGCCAAGAAGATTTGGTCTGCTGGGTTATTATGCACCAAAATAAAAGAAAAAAAATCATGTTTTTCAAAAATTCGTCAAAAATAGCGGGAGAGATGTTGAGGTCTGAAATTTTCAGGAATGATTTCCACTACATTTTCCTAAATCTGGACATACAACACATGCCTGAAATAATCCGGCGGGCGATACTACAAGCCAACAAGATTTGGTCTGCTGGGTTATTATGCACCAAAATAAAAAAAATCATGTTTTTCAAAAATTCGTCAAAAATAGCGGGAGAGATGTTGAGGTCTGAAATTTTCAGGAATGATTTCGACTACATTTTCCTAAATCTGGACATACAACACATGCCAGAAATAATCCGGCGTGCGATACTACAAGCCAACAAGATTTGGTCTGCTGGGTTATTATGCACCAAAATAAAATAAAAAAAATCATGTTTTTCAAAAATTCGTCAAAAATAGCGGGAGAGATGTTGAGGTCTGAAATTTTCAGGAATGATTTCCACTACATTTTCCTAAATCTGGACATACAACACATGCCTGAAATAATCCGGCGGGCGATACTACAAGCCAACAAGATTTGGTCTGCTGGGTTATTATGCACCAAAATAAAATAAAAAAAATCATGTTTTTCAAAAATTCGTCAAAAATAGCGGGAGAGATGTTGAGGTCTGAAATTTTCAGGAATGATTTCCACTACATTTTCCTAAATCTAGACATACAACACATGCCTGAAATAATCCGGCGGGCGATACTACAAGCCAACAAGATTTGGTCTGCTGGGTTATTATGCACCAAAATAAAAGAAAAAAAATCATGTTTTTCAAAAATTCGTCAAAAATAGCGGGAGAGATGTTGAGGTCTGAAATTTTCAGGAATGATTTCCACTACATTTTGCTAAATCTGGACATACAACACATGCCTGAAATAATGCGGCGGGCGATACTACAAGCCAACAAGATTTGGTCTGCTGGGTTATTATGCACCAAAATAAAAGAAAAAAAATCATGTTTTTCAAAAATTCGTCAAAAAAAGCGGGAGAGATGTTGACGTCTGAAATTTTCAGGAGTGATTTCCACTACATTTTGCTAAATCTGGACATACAACACATGCCTGAAATAATCCGGCGGGCGATACTACAAGCCAACAAGTTTTGGTCTGCTGGGTTATTATGCACCAAAATAAAATAAAAAAAATCATGTTTTTCAAAAATTCGTCAAAAATAGCGGGAGAGATGTTGAGGTCTGAAATTTTCAGGAATGATTTCCACTACATTTTCCTAAATCTGGACATACAACACATGCCTGAAATAATCCGGGGGGCGATACTACAAGCCAACAAGATTTGGTCTGCTGGGTTATTATGCACCAAAATAAAAGAAAAAAAATCATGTTTTTCAAAAATTCGTCAAAAATAGCGGGAGAGATGTTGAGGTCTGAAATTTTCAGGAATGATTTCCACTACATTTTCCTAAATCTGGACATACAACACATGCCTGAAATAATCCGGCGGGCGATACTACAAGCCAACAAGATTTGGTCTGCTGGGTTATTATGCACCAAAATAAAAGAAAAAAAATCATGTTTTTCAAAAATTCGTCAAAAATAGCGGGAGAGATGTTGAGGTCTGAAATTTTCAGGAATGATTTCCACTACATTTTCCTAAATCTGGACATACAACACATGCCTGAAATAATCCGGCGGGCGATACTACAAGCCAACAATATTTGGTCTGCTGGGTTATTATGCACCAAAATAAAAGAAAAAAATCATGTTTTTCAAAAATTCGTCAAAAATAGCGGGAGAGATGTTGAGGTCTGAAATTTTCAGGAATGATTTCCACTACATTTTGCTAAATCTGGACATACAACACATGCCTGAAATAATCCGGCGGGCGATACTACAAGCCAACAAGATTTGGTCTGCTGGGTTATTATGCATTATTTTTGACGAATTTTTGAAAAACATGCTTTTTTTTCTTTTATTTTGGTGCATAATAACCCAGCAGACCAAATCTTGTTGGCTTGTAGTATCGCCCGCCGGATTATTTCAGGCATGTGTTGTATGTCCAGATTTAGCAAAATGTAGTGGAAATCATTCCTCAAAATTTCAGACCTCAACATCTCTCCCGCTTTTTTTTGACGAATTTTTGAAAAACATGATTTTTTTTCTTTTATTTTGGTGCATAATAACCCAGCAGACCAAATCTTGTTGGCTTGTAGTATAGCCCGCCGGATTATTTCAGGCATGTGTTGTATGTCCAGATTTAGGAAAATGTAGTGGAAATCATTCCTGAAAATTGCAGACCTCAACATCTCTCCCGCTATTTTTGACGAATTTTTGAAAAACATGATTTTTTTTCTTTTATTTTGGTGCGTAATAACCCAGCAGACCAAATCTTGTTGGCTTGTAGTATCGCCCTCCGGATTATTTCAGGCATGTGTTGTATGTCCAGATTTAGCAAAATGTAGTGGAAATCATTCCTGAAAATTTCAGACCTCAACATCTCTCCCGCTTTTTTTGACGAATTTTTGAAAAACATGATTTTTTTTCTTTTATTTTGGTGCATAATAACCCAGCAGACCAAATCTTGTTGGCTTGTAGTATCGCCCGCCGGATTATTTCAGGCATGTGTTGTATGTCCAGATTTAGGAAAATGTAGTGGAAATCATTCCTGAAAATTTCAGACCTCAACATCTCTCCCGCTATTTTTGACGAATTTTTGAAAAACATGATTTTTTTTCTTTTATTTTGGTGCATAATAACCCAGCAGACCAAATCTTGTTGGCTTGTAGTATCGCCCGCCGGATTATTTCTGGCATGTGTTGTATGTCCAGATTTAGCAAAATATAGTGGAAATCATTCCTGAAAATTTCAGACCTCAACATCTCTCCCGCTATTTTTGACGAATTTTTGAAAAACATGATTTTTTTTCTTTTATTTTGGTGCATAATAACCCAGCAGACCAAATCTTGTTGGCTTGTAGTATCGCCCGCCGGATTATTTCAGGCATGTGTTGTATGTCCAGATTTAGCAAAATGTAGTGGAAATCATTCCTGAAAATTTCAGAGCTCAACATCTCTCCCGCTATTTTTGACGAATTTTTGAAAAACATGATTTTTTTTATTTTATTTTGGTGCATAATAACCCAGCAGACCAAATCTTGTTGGCTTGTAGTATCGCCCGCCGGATTATTTCAGGCATGTGTTGTATGTCCAGATTTAGCAAAATGTAGTGGAAATCATTCCTCAAAATTTCAGACCTCAACATCTCTCCCGCTATTTTTGACGAATTTTTGAAAAACATGATTTTTTTTATTTTATTTTGGTGCATAATAACCCAGCAGACCAAATCTTGTTGGCTTGTAGTATCGCCCGCCGCATTATTTCAGGCATGTGTTGTATGTCCAGATTTAGGAAAATGTAGTGGAAATCATTCCTGAAAATTTCAGACCTCAACATCTCTCCCGCTATTTTTGACGAATTTTTGAAAAACATGATTTTTTTTCTTTTATTTTGGTGCATAATAACCCAGCAGACCAAATCTTGTTGGCTTGTAGTATCGCCCGCCGGATTATTTCAGGCATGTGTTGTATGTCCAGATTTAGGAAAATGTAGTGGAAATCATTCCTGAAAATTTCAGACCTCAACATCTCTCCCGCTATTTATGACGAATTTTTGAAAAACATGATTTTTTTCTTTTATTTTGGTGCATAATAACCCAGCAGACCAAATCTTGTTGGCTTGTAGTATCGCCCGCCGGATTATTTCAGGCATGTGTTGTATGTCCAGATTTAGGAAAATGTAGTGGAAATCATTCCTGAAAATTTCAGACCTCAACATCGCTCCCGCTATTTTTGACGAATTTTTGAAAAACATGATTTTTTTTCTTTTATTTTGATGCATAATAACCCAGCAGACCAAATCTTGTTGGCTTGTAGTATCGCCCGCCGGATTATTTCAGGCATGTGTTGTATGTCCAGATTTAGGAAAATGTAGTGGAAATCATTCCTATTCCAATCCGCTATTTTTGACGAATTTTTGAAAAATATGGATGAATTAGAATTTTATATTACCCTGTAGAACATTGTATAGAAAAATATATTTTTATATATTTTTTACAAAATGAAACATATTTTTGCGATTTTATTAACATTTTATGTGTATATATACATATTTTTAAGTTATTTGCTAAAATTTTCAAATACCACGTGCTTTTGTTTACATTTATAGCTCCACGTGCTTTTGTTTACATTTATACCACCACGTGCGTTTTGTTTACATTTATAACGACCACGTGCTTCTCTGCTGTTTGTTATTTACACAAAAATCAGCTGTTATATAGGAGTACTAATGATTACTTGTTAGATCTTGTTAGCGCGAGTACTTGGATCTTGTTATCTCAAGTACTTGGATCTTGTTAAATTCACTGTCGTGTGTATGTTAATATTCGTGTTGACATTCGTGCACCAATTGCATGTAATTCGTGTTTACAAAATTTTTTGATATTTTTTGTTCCCTACTCAATGTTCCTTAATGTATTCGCCGCTTTATTGTCTTTAATTGAAGTGTTGTAGTTAATACATATGAGGAATTTCACAACAAATGGCCACACCGAAAAAATTTCTCAGTTAATTGCTACTAAATTTTCAACTGAGTCTCAGGTGAAATACCCCTTACTGAGCCTTAGTTGTTTCAATTAATTAAAAACAACTAACTTTTCAAATTAAAAATTTAGCTGAGAGCTCAGGCGCTGAGAACGTTACTTTTAGTTAAATTAAATATACACATGAAATTTTAGTTATAAAAAAATTACCAAATAAAACCTAAAGCTGCCTACACACTAGGGAACATTCCATTCCACATGGCCATTTTTTTTACGAATGTTGAAATGTGTATATCATTGTGTCATGTTGACCTTCGTGTTTACAAAATTTTTTGATATTTTTTGTTTCCAAACTCAATTTTGCATCGTGTGTATCGATGTTAATGTTTTTGCTGTATTTAGTTCATTGATAGCAGTCACGCTATCAGGAGCTTTTGTAATTACGCATTTCAGAAAATGAAATTGACAATTATAAATAATGAAAACTGCATTAATTTTATAAATGAATATTTTTGCGAGAATTATGTGACATAAAATGTGATAACTAAAAAAATAAAACTAGAAAAAACAGCTGCATATGGAAAACTAACAATTAATAAATTAATTAATTTGATTTTCTTCCGCCCATATTTCATGTGATCAGTTCTACAAACAAACAAAATTGATGTTTCGTTTGAGATTTTGTTGTCGTGTGTGCATCGTCTGTATAAAAAAATGAAAAAAGTAGAAACACATGTTCCGTTACACATGTTCCCTAGTGTGTGGGCAGCTTAATAGACACTAATAACAATGAGAACTTCACGTGTCATTTTGAACACTTTATTTACGATATTGGCATGCTTTAAATGACGGTTTAGAATTTTAGATCTTGCTGCAACGCCAATGTGAACAATTCTTGGACAAATTCCTTGGAAAATTTTGAGAGACGTGTTCCTGGTTTTCATATGATCTAGGACAAAATCTGTGTATAAAAAAATGTATATATAAATTAGAGTTTAACTATAAGTTTACCTTTTCCAGAAAAATCCTCCTTAAGCTTGCTATAATCTTTGGATAACTTAATTTTCGTGTTTTATTTCTGTATTAAAAAATGTTATTTCCCGAATATATTTATTTTTTTGTTTTGTATTTGACATTCTTTTATAATTTTGAATAGTTGTTTCAAGATCAATTGAACAAAATCTCTATATTTAACTTAAATTTAGTTGTTAATTTGTAATTTATAAACAACTGAGGATTTCATTAACTGAGCGACTGTGGAATTTTTTCGGTACAGCTTTTAAAACATACATTTGCGAGAATAAAAACTGCAACGCTGCGCTGAATCATCTAAGTATGCTTTGTTTTTTTGTAATGGTTTTTTTATTTGCGCTTATCTTTTGTTATTATACACAGAAAAAATTATTAACCTTAAATATCTAATTAAATATATATTAAAAATAAAAATTAAAAAATATAAAATAAGTAGACAATCATCAAATATTAACCCACTCAAGGCGAAAGGCACTGATGATGGCTTTGTAGCGAAAGCCGAAAATGCGTATTCCGTCTTGCCAGGGGGTATCAATTAAGGTGTTTTAAGATTTTTGAAGAAATTCACACACGAATGAGAAGAAAAACACAAAGAATTTGAAGAAATTTAACAGCGAACGAGAAAAAAATGAAGGACGTCGCGATAACAATAAATTTAATAAAAACGTGTTTACAAGCAAAAAAATCATTTAAAACAATAAAAAAATAATTAAAAGTGATTATTTATTATTTATTTCACTCTTAAAGTTGTTTTTCTTACCGCGTTAATCAATAATCATAAGAAACAATAAAAACAGTGCCCTGTTAACTTTTTCGGTTTTCCTTTTGTTTCTCTTATTCTTCAAAGGAATTAACAGGGCACCCAATCCATATAAATTTTAAGGGAACCAAAGAGTACACTTTTTTCTTATGGGAACTCTTTAGCCTATATACTCGTTGGTCTTGCTGGTCTTATCGAATTCTTTAAAAAAAAAATTTTTATTCTTTGTAATTTACTTGCAAAAATTGTATCATCTTTCTTTGATTTGAAAATAATTTAAACAGAAAGTGATATTAATTTATGATCTAGAGTCAAACTAAAGAACATTCATTTAAAATAAAAATTGTTTCTAAACAAATATTTAATTGAATCAATTAATATTTTAATTGAATTTTATATATTTTTGCAAATATTTGTTACATAATTATGTGTTATATAATTCCCACTTTTTTTTCTTAAACTGTATGCGTATATAGAAAATTTTTAGTATAACAATCAAAAGCATTGCAGTTCACAAACAAAACAAACACATATGGGTGATATCAAAAAATGTGGTAAAAACCGTGTAACCACCTAATTTCTAATGCATGGATTACATTTGAGTTACATATTTCGATATATATCAGCGCATTGTCACCTGTTTTACAAAATTTATAACAATCTGACCAATTTGTGGTTAATACATAAAATTTGTGACCAATTTTATAGGCCAAATGTAAACTCCGTAACAAGTAACTCATAAGGTTTTTTAACTTTAATAGCTTATATTTTAATAACCAATAAAGCTAAATACTAACTGTAAGAATTTTTATGAAGAGGAAAAGTGCCGTTTTTAATAAAAATTAATACATTTTACAAACTTTTTCGTATATCTTAGCTATCACGACTTCAACTCTGTAACGATTTTTCGTCATAATTTTTGAGAAAAATGCATATACCAGAATTTTGGAGTTATCTATTATTTATATTGCGAAAAGTATAATAGCTGTATTTGTGTGACTCTCTATCAGTGTTATCAAGAATGATTTTGACAGTTTTTCAACGTTTTCCGGCTTTCTACTGTCAAAATTGTTCGAGATATCATTGATAGGAATGCCGCACAAACACAGCTAATGTTATTTATACTCAAATGATCGTTGGACTGTAAGTAATCATCCAGTATAACAGACTTGAAGCTTTTCTGCAGCATGTAACATTCTCGAGATGAAAAAGGATGTCTTTAATAAGATTTGAAAAAATGTTGTAAACTCCGTTCCTAACTTTTACACCAAACTATTTAACGAGTAAGAAAAACAATGTCATATTTGGATTCACCTTGTAGGCATCATGCGATTTTGTTTCGGAAAAAAAATTCTGACAAAGTGTTTCTGAAAGAAAACGAAAAAAGTAACCAAATGTCAACTCCGTAACCACAATTGTTTGCATCAGATTTCATTCAAATAAATGTAGATAAATGTTTAAAATATTTTAAAATAACCATAAACAGAGGTGATTCAACTAATATTTATGCGTCAAAAGACGATTCAATTAATAATTTTGCGTCAAATCAAAAAAAATTTATCAGTTTTTTACCCTAAGCTGCTGGAGCGAAAAACAATTGATTTTGCATTTCATTGTTTTTGTAATTTAGTTTTGTACAAAAACCAGCTGGTTTTTGCTTATACTGAATTTAGACTGAGCAAAAACCAGCTGGTTTTTGTACAAAACTAAATTGCAAAAACCAAGTCATTTACACTGGTTATTTAGTTTTTCTTTGCCACATCAATTTTTATTACACATTTTTCTTTATTCTTTTATTGTTAAATGAATGCAAAAAAATTATTAATACATTTAAAAATTAATAACAACACAATTTCAAGTTAAAATAGAAATATTCTCAAAAACTAAAAAATATTTTTTTGACACTTGCTTTACTTCTATATTCGTTGTAACAGGGTGCATCGAAAGTTAACTATAAATGATACCGGGTGTATCAAAAATGCACATTTCACATATTTTTACTTGGTTTTTGGCAAAAACCAGGTAGAATCTGGTTTTCAGATTGTATGAAAATTAAATAGAAAAACTAAATTAATTTTGTAGTTTTCGGCTCAAGAACTAAAAATGGCCAAAAACTACTAGTTTTTGCCCAGTCTAAATATACTATAAAATACATTAAAGTTGCATTTTTTTTGATCGCACAAAATATTTAATACATTTACTTAGAAAATGCCTAGCTAAGCGCCTGGTGTGCTTAAGGTCATTGTCGTATTGGAATATGCTTCCAACAGCCATTTTTTCCTGCATGTGAGGAAGTATGTTCTCTGCGTTTATTCTGTCATCAATTTTGACTTCTTGAACACCATCACGGGAGAATGCACCTTAAAATAAAAATTTAAACAAGTGTGTTATATTTCAAACTCACAGCAAAGGGATCCTCCGCCATATTTAACGCGTTGTTGCTAGTATATAGGAAAGTATCATTTATTTGGTGGTCTGCGGATGAACTTCAATCCATCGGATCCAAATAATTCGATTTTGTTTCGTCACTAAATAAAACCTTTTCCCATTGTTCTTTTGCCCAGTGCCTATAACGCTTTTTAAAATCGAGACGCTTCTTTTTATTCACTTTACTTATGAAGGATTTCTTTTCTGGACGTCTTGCTAATAAGTTTGCTTCCTTTAAGCGTCATGAATTTAGAGTCTTTTAGGAATCTTTTATGAGTCTTTTCTGAGTAGTTTATAATAAAATTTAGACCCTTTTCAGAGCTTTTTTGCTATTCTTGAATAGGAAATTAGGCACTGTTTTTTTAAATTAATTGTGTGTATATTAGCGATATTTAATTTATTAAAATATGTATTACGAAAAACTGTTAACTCATAATACGAGTGATTACAGTTACATATTATTAGTTAATAGTTACATACATATGTACATATATTACATGACAAATTCGTGAGTTAAAATTTTGATAAAAACATTCGGTCTTTTTTTATAAGTTGAGACTTTTCCAAGTACCCAGTTGAGCCTTTACCAATTTTCCAGTCTTGAAATATTTTGAGTAAAAGAGAAATCTTGACCCAATAAAATATATTCTTTTCTATTTTGGGCTTCCACAACGCCATTTTTTGCATAAAGCTTGTACGGGCACACAAAAAAATATTGTTCAACTTTTTTCAATTAAAACGATTTGTTAAATTATTTCAAAAGGTGTCAATTAAAAATGAATCCAATATATTAAATAATTGCTCAAAGCTGCAATTTGCTTGCCATTTTTTTATTCTATCGCTCAAAAGCATTTCATAAACCAAGAGAAAAACATCAGAATATTGTTGTGTTTTTCGTTTGTTTTATTTATGTAGTTGTTTTTATAAATGTTTATGTATTAGTAACTGATATTTTAAATTATTTTTTATAAAATTTTATAAATTCTCGTTGAGAAAATTATAAAGAGCAAATGTGCTAAGTCCAAAAAGAGCCTATAAGTCTGCAAACTTTTATTTTGGAATTCTATGATTTCTTATGGTTAAACAAGATGAACTAAAGAAGAAAACTGCGTTTACAGATTTAAAAAAAGTTAACCCAAAAAAAAGTTAGACAGTTTTTTGTCTCTCCTGAAAAATTAAAAAAAACGGACTTGACAGGTTTGCCGGCTAAGCCAACGAAATGTATTTGCATCAGCACAATTTTAACCTATTTGTAAGGGCTTTTTTTATGAGTGTACAATACATGCTTTTTTATATGTTTGTATTATTGGGGTCATTTTTCATTATATTTTTGGGGTTAATTTTAATAATGAAGTTTTGCCCCAAAAAATTGGGCCCCCAAAACAGAATATCTTTGAGAAATATGTCACATTTAAAAATACACCAGTTTATCATATTTTTGTGTGACTGTTTAAAAAACGACTTTTTGTAGTACTTTTCCAAAATTTTCAGCGGTAACCCTGAATCTTATCAGTAATTCACCACAGGGATGATAAATGGGATTTTCAAAATAGTACCAAGCTGCTTAAAAAATAGTACTTTTTCGACCTCCATAGTACCAACAAATATTTTCTGTACGCTACACCACTCTATGGGTTGGTGTTAATGATGTTGGTTCGTCTGTCCTTATAAAATGAACGACCCAGGCTCAAGTTTGGCTCCCGGCTCTTTTTTATTTTATTTCTTTTTCGTGTTTTTTTTATTCTTTGCTATTTATTCGCTATCTAGACTTAACTGTTACACTAGTATCTGCAAATACAAAAAAAATTTGTTGTCCCAACCGAATTTGATTCCAACCGAATCGTTCGGTTGTTTCAACCATATTTCGGTTGTCGCAACCATATTTCGCTTTCCACAACCATATTTCAGTTGGAACAACAGAAATAAGGTTGTGACAACCGAAGTATCGGTTGCAGCAACCGAACGATTCGGTTGGAACCTATGTAAAGTTTAAAAAAAATAAAAAACCCGAAAAAATCTGGATCATCATTTCGGCTTTATCTCGCAAACTGTCTTCAGGCCGATATCTACAATTCAGAAAATAGAATATCAGACATAATAGATAGCATAAGCACTAGGGATGCCAAACGGGAAATACCAAATTTCTCAAAAATCCCGCGATTTTCTTATTTATTAATATTAATAGCTGTGTTCGTGCGGCAAGCTATCAACGCTGGCTTATGTCATTCCCATACAAATTTGACATTAGTAACTTTAAGAGTTAACACTAAATGTTGGCTAGTGTCAAATTTATATGGGTATGACATAAGCCAACGTTGACATATAGCCGCACAAACACAGCTATTATGAACGCAAATAAACAAAGTGAGCAATTTTAGTTTACCAACGTTTTTCCTTGAATTTTCTCATATTTACAAGAAATTGATGCCAAGATATTGGTAAAATTAGAAATTAAGTAGATTATTCGTCTGGAATTATATTTTCCAAAATAAAATATAAAAAAAGTTCATATGTATATTTTTTCGTCCTGCCGTGATATGAACCCAGGCTGTTTTTTTTATAAACCACCGAAATTTTTGTAAACCAAATACTGGCTAAACGCTTTTTGCAAATGCTGGCAAAGCGTCCCAAATAAGTTTGCTGCCAGTCATTTATTTTTAACACCACGGCTACCCAGTGGTATGCAGGTACTTGATTTTTTGTACCACTGGCAATATGTGATTGGGATGTTACAATATTCATAAAATGTACCAAATTATTAATTAACAACTATTAAATAATTATCAAAATTTTTATAAAGAAAGGAAAATTTAAATCCCGGAATCCCGAAAAATCCCGAAATCCCGTAAAATCCCGGGATCCCGAAAAATCCCGTAGTCCCGAAAATCCCAGTACCCCGTTTCTGTATCTAATGCGAGAAGATTTCTCATCGAGAAATGCATGGTCATCCTGTATTAAACAGGGTGATTTAAGCGATGATAAAATGGACTGGAGTCGTAGTCGTAAATCTTTCAGATATTGTAACTTTTATAACCGAGTACACACAGTTTTGTTTTGTAAAATACCTAATTAAATTAGAAATAACTTACATGCAGCGCATTACTAGCTGATTTGGTTTCATATATATTTTATTGTCTTCGACTCATCCTATATCAAGCAGAGCAAGGTTGCATTTTACACGTTTTTTGCAAAAATTTTTTCGATGCGAGAAATACAGAAACGGGGTGCAGGATCGGGATTGTCAAAATCCCGAATCCCGGAATTTTAAAATATCAATCCCGATTGGCATCCCTAATAAGCACGAAACTACGATCCCTTCTACTATCGGAGAAATCGATGTTTGAAGTTGTTAAACTTGTTTCTATGGAATTATACCATGAATTATGTGGTATGGAATATAATAAATTTGTGCTGATGTTTGATTCAGATTTTTATGTGAATGAAGTTGAAAGTCGAATTCAATTTCGTTTGAAAGCGAAAATTATTTTAAAGGGATTTAATCCTGTTAGCCCGTTTGATTTATTCAAACATTAAATTAAGTACCACCTCAATTAACATAACCCTCGATGAACGCAACTTCTTGGTTATCACAACAATTTAAAGTTGCGATTATTAAGGATTTTTTAAATAAAAATCGCCTTATTTTTGTGTATATATTTTAATAATTTGTTTCACAGAATTAAGTTTCCATAAATTTTAAAATCTTTTACTTGGGTTTTTCAACACTTTTTTATTTATTTGTTATGAAAATTAAAAAAAAAAATAAAATTTGAAAATGTGTGAATCGTACTAAATGAGTCATAGGAGTACCATATCACTTTTGAGGTTCTAACAGTACCATCAAAAATACTATAGTACTAACTTTATCATCCCTGATTCACCATCAACAGATTTAGTTTCGTGGTAGCTTTCATACGGTATGGTTATACGGTGAGTTAAGATAAGTTGTATTAATTAATTCAATAGTTTCTAGTGGATAATTCATAAATATTTAAAGTGAAAAATATAATTTCGTAATTGCTAAGTAAAATAAAAAGGTTTTCCTTAAGATCTTTAAGTATATATATTGGAAAAAAATTGTGTAAAATATATAAAAAAAGCGGGAAATTTGTTTCGTCTTCTTTGAGTTCGTTGCCGGTGTCTCGTAATAGCGTAGTTTTCAGTAAGTGTGAGTGTGCATATGTTTATTCTTAATAAGAGCATAATGATCATTGATAAAAAAGCCAGAGCATTATGAAAGTTTAAGTAATAATAAGAATAAACTGTTGTTTTAAAAAAAAAATTCAGTGGTGTACATATGTATCTGTGTTATCGCAGGTCTACATTCATATTTAAGTGTGCCTGTATTAAGCTGCAGTTATTTTGTGGTATAAAGGTGAGCTGCCTTACTCTCAAATACATTCTTATTTACTATTTCAAAATATGTAATAAACGATTTATTTTCTTTTTTCAAATATAAAACAACAAAAAATGAGGAAAGGGAAATATGAAATAAAAAACGAAGTATAACGAGAAACGGATAGGTTTATTAACATTAAATAAAAACAGACTGAGGTGAAAAGCGAGTAACTAATAGACAGTGTTACCATGTAAGGAGATTTCTCTAAATTGGGGATTTAAATTTCGGTTTGGGACAAACTTTTCTGGGAAGGAGTATCATGAAATATTTTGAGTATTTATGGGGGTTTATTATAATTTTTGTAATACAATTTCTAATATTTGATAATTCTGAAAGTTTTGTATTGAAGTTCTGTTAAAGATTTGGAGATTTTTTTTTTACTGAAAGAATGTAAATTTGAACAGATTTTATTTTAAGGCAAAAATAAGTTATCTAAGGGTACGTTTACACTTTCATCGAAATCCCGAGATTTCGCTATTCACCACTCTGGAAAAACAATGAAGAAAAGCATATACCTATATGTGCAATTTTTAATAAAGCACACATAGTTGGGTCTAATAAATTCATTTTCTAAAAATTTAACGTTTAAATGCTTTTCTTCATTGTTTTTTGAGAGTAGTGAATAGCGAAATCTCGGGATTTCGATGCAAGTGTAAACGCAACCTAAAATCACTTAGAAAATATTGTTGCCATTTAATCAGTTTGAACTATTTTCCCCAGTTTTTTGCGATGCTTAACATTTTCCCAGTTTTTTCATGAAAAATACAGTTTTTTTTCAATTTCATACAGTTTTTCATGAAAAAACTTTTTTTTTGGTTATGCATTTTTCAAAATTCATTTTAAAAAAATTGATAAGTTCGATGAAAAATTATAACAAAATTTTCCTATTGTAGTACAGAGAGTGGATTCAAATATATTGAAGCGACAACAACCCAGTGTAGAAACGGTAATGAAATATGTACATATCATAATTTTTTGGTGTACCAGTACACCGACTTACTTCTGCATTATTTTTTTAAATACAGGGTGAGTGATGAATGTTGCTATAAAAAACCTAATTACTTTTTTCTGTGTAATTAATCTGTTCCATTTAAGAAAAATGTACGATTGGGATGATGAAACATGAACTGCTAAATCTACAAAAATTTTAGTTATAGTTAAATAAATTTTAGTTGATTGCAAATAACATTCTATCCTGCTAAAATGAGTAGATGTTTTTGCTGAATATAAAAACACTCAAAAAAAAAGTCTGTAAAGTCAGCAAAAAATGTTGCTGTGTCAGCAAATTTTTAGCCAGGAGCGTGCTTGCAAAAATTTTGGTCATGGCAAATGAAAAAATCCTTGCTAAAATCACTAAACTTTTTCTTGAATATTAGTAGACTGAAAAATACTCAAAAAATTTGTAGAGAAATATTACGTTAGTTAATTTATTTGCTGAAAATTTAAATATAGAAATTGTGTAGAGTTATTTTTTAAATTATCATTTCCGTTGTCTGTACTACATCCAGACAAGCTGCGATATCTACATCTTGTCTATCTGATTGTCATTGCGGCTATCAGTACAATTTTTTAGCAAAATAAATTAGTAAAACATTAAAATATCCTGGGATTTTCGGGATTGGTATAATCCCGAATCCCGGGATTATTTCTCAAACATCCCGGGATTTTCTTATTTATTAATATTAATATGAACCAGGCTTGCCATTTTAGCAGTTTAGGTGCTAGATCTAGCACTTTTTTTTGGGAGTTAGCACCCAAAAATTTAAAAAAGTGCTAGGTGCTAGTTTAGCACTTTTTAAAAAATATTGAAATTTTTTAGCACTTTTTTAAATAATTCAATATCTATAAGAAAAATGTCTTGAAACACTTCTCGAGTTCAAGAAATAACAGGATTTACAAATATCACAGTCCATACACAAATATACAGCTTCTCTGAATTGGGTTAAAGTTGAATAGTGAGTAAATATCTTTACCAGTCATGCCAACTTTTTGTTAAATATTGGCATAACAATATTTCTAAAAAGAAGAAATAAGAAAAATTAGTTTGGCATTTCTGACTTAAGTTCACACTAGATCACTTCCAAAAGAGTTCCAATTTGAAAACCAACATCTGATTGTTAACGGCAATCGAAATGACCTTAAAGTACAGCCCGAAAACCCTGTCTGAGGTTGTTAGCAGATTTTTAAACTTTTGGTAAGAATGGTAAAAATCTGTTTCGAAAAGAAATATTGCTAAAATTACAAAAGTATAGGACTAACAAAAAATATTGTTTAGTAAAAATTTTCTGAATCTTAAATAGTTTTTCTACAGCAGGAAGAATTAAAAATTTCTCTATATAAATATAATTTTCTTGACCGCAAAAGGCATTAGAATCTGAAGATGTATCAATATAAAAAAATATTTTCAAAATCTGATGGCATTTCTGTGAAAGATTCTGTAGAATTTGATATGTTTTAGCCTCAAAATCTGAAATTATTTCAATGGAGAACGTTTCTAATTTATCTCCAAATTATGGTTTTTTAATTTCTTTACTGATTTAAAGCCAGCAATAAATGATGACCCTTTGAAATGGCGACTGTATGAAATGCATAGTTTTTTTTTATTAACAATTCAATATATCAATAAAAACCATGGTTTGTCAACACTAACCCCAAACATCAGTAATGAATTCAAATAACTACAATTAACCTAAAAATGCCATTAACGAAATAACTTAAAATTTCACTAACCGCAAAATACTTTAACGAAATTATTTAAAATACCGTTTAAACTAACAGACCCTAACTCAAAAATTTTAAATATCCTAGGGACCATCATTTACCTTAAAATACCACTAATAGCTGGTTTACATTATAAGATTTTCGGTGTGATTTTGAAATATAGCCTATATGTTTTGCATGTGTACTAAAGCAAAATCATACCAAAAATCGTACAGTGTAAACTAGCCATAACGAACAACTTAACGAAATAACTTATTATACCGATAACCTTAAAATACCCTAACGAAATATTTATGAAATAACGTTATCCATTAACACTAAAGACTGGTTAACACTATAAAGGGGCCTATATACGACCGAGCATGCTGTCCAGCTTGTTTGACAAACAAAAAATGGGATCCTTCGCCACTTTTTTTTTCAAAGCACTGTGATTTCTTAACCCCTAATTATTTATCAAAAATTACTTTCAAATTGAAGATCTACATTATTACATACATATACATTACTGAACTCTCAATTTCAGGGACCTGTCTTGGGATTTGTCTTGTGACATGTCACAAGGGGTCAATTTCCCCCTCCTATGACAACGCCATGTAAAAGTGACCAGTCAGGTGACAGTTTGCTAAAATTTCCCGTAGGGTAGTGAAACAGGCTTTCAGTGGCTTAATATAAATTAAAATTCGGTTGCTGCAAAATTCTGGCAGCAGAAATTAGAAAAAACCGTAAATTTCTACAATTACACTGCTCCAAAAATTAATAGCAAATTACTCTTTCCGGAATTAACATACATGGGTTGCATAAATTTGTAAAAATGCAAAATAAGACGTTGTTTTTAATTATATATTTTTAAAAATTGAAAAACTAAAAAATATTGAATTTAGACCAATTAATTATAAATATTAAAAAAAATAATAATAATAAAAAAAAAATTGGTTCCATCAGGAACCGAATCCGCGATCCTTGCTTTGGGAACACTTTTAGAGCAATAATGATGTAGCAATCCCCCTTATTATGTAAGGTGTTTAGTAAAAACGCTTCCATACAAATCGAATTTTTCAAAATCGCAATTCACAAAAAGTTAAATTTTTCTAATCTAATACAATTTTGATAAAATATTAGCCTTACTCGACTGTTTTAAGTATTGCAAAAATATTTGTTCTAACGACTTTGCTGTAAAAACGCCTAAAAACGTCTATGACTACGCCTTGTTCAAAATTACTTATAAAAAAGCAGTGAAAATACCCTTGCAGATACATCTCAAGCAATGAAAAAAATGATTTGTAAAGCATGACTTCTACTTTTTGTCTTTTTTTTTTGTTGGGAAAAATTCTCAGATTTTTATAATTCTGTGTCAAATGAAGTTTGAATTTTTAAAATATTATTCATTTCGATTTCGAAAACATTTTTATAATCTTTAATAAATTCAGACTTTTTTTGACCTTTTTTTGAACTTTTATTATCTTTTATTAATTAAATTTTTATCTTTCTATTTGCAGGTTAGTAAATTGTAAAAATATTATCAAATGTCGAAAGGTGAGAGTATTTGGAATATATTTTAAATGTTATATTTTTCCTTGCTCAGCAATTCTACACAAAAGGAATTTTTAATAAAATTCTTCAAAAAATTACTTAAAAATTTCTTAGTAATTAAAAGATTCACAATTTTAATGAAACATTTTTTTTTTATAAAAATTATGCGTTAAATGTATCATACTTACTATAAATAGTAACACAAAAAAAATTTATAGAAAAATTCATTAGCGGGGTGCTTATGAAACAATTTTTTTATTTCTTAAGAACTGTGAATATAAAAAAAGAAAAATCTGTGGATATAAAATTCTTAAATACAATTTTTATAGCCTCCATCCCACTGTGCAGAATGGTATATTTATCAGTTTGTCATTCTATTTGTAACTCCTAAAAAAAAAATTAGGGACACATAAACAACAAATAGTTGAACGCCGGTTTTTTATTCCAAAAAATTTTACAGGAAATAAATTTTGTAAAAAAAAAAATTACGCCCAAAAAACTTTTTTACTTAAAAAAATTTTCTCATTTTTTACTTAATTTTTTTTTTTAATTTTTTTTTTAAATTTTTTTATAACTCAGCTTTATATTATACTAAACTAACCACAAAATAACAGTATTTGTGACATTGATTTATCAATCATTATAATAAAAATAAACCTATGGTCACCCTAATCTTTAAAGTGAAAATAAAAACATAAAACAATGGCTCACTTAAATTTAGCTAAAGATCCATTAATTTTAAACACAATATGGAAATTAAAACTGCCTTTAAATTAATACAAAATTTACCACAACTCTCACTTACCCCACCCTCCACCACTTGCAATAAGTGTGGTTCACAGGCTTGCCATTTTAGCACTTTAGGTGCTAGATCTAGCACTTTTTTTTGGGAGTTAGCACCCAAAAATTTAAAAAAAGTGCTAGTTTAGCACTTTTTTAAAAATATTGAAATTTTTTAGCACTTTTTTAAATAATTCAATATCTATATGAAAAATGTCTTGAAACCAGAGCTTCGAAGAATTAATTCCCTAATTCCCTTTTTTTGAACTGAATTTATATTTTGGGAATGAATTCTCTGACCAAACTTAAGGAATTGAATGAATTCCTTTTTTTTCATTCGATTTATATTAAAGGAATTCATTCATTTTTTTCTAATGCCTTCATAAAATTTTGTGAATTCATGCAACAAGGAATTCATTCAATTCTAGTTAATTCAACTTTTGGTAAAGGAATTCATTCAATTCTAGTTAATTCAACTTTTGGCTAAGGAACTCATTCAACTGTGCACTTAATTCAACTTTTGATCAAGGAATTCATTCAATTCTAGTTAATTCAACTTTTGGTCAAGGAATTCATTCAATTCTAGTTAAAACAACTTTTGGTCAAGGAATTCATTCAAGTTCAACTTTTGGTCAAGGAATTCATTCAATTCTAGTTAATTCAACTTTTAGTCAAGGAATTCATTCAATTCTAGTTAATTCAACTTTTAGTCAAGGAATTAAATTTATTTCGTTTAATTCCCTAGGAATTGAAACTTAATTCAGGGAATTAAACGAAAAAAATTTAATTCCTTAGGGAATTAAACGAAATAAATTTGACTTTTGGTCAAGGAATTCATTCAATTCTAGTTAATTCAACTTTTAGTCAAGGAATTCATTCAATTCTAGTTAATTCAACTTTTAGTCAAGGAATTAAATTTATTTCGTTTAATTCCCTAGGAATTGAAACTTAATTCAGGGAATTAAACGAAAAAAATTTAATTCCTTAGGGAATTAAACGAAATAAATTTAATTCCTTGACTAAAAGTTGAATTAACTAGAATTGAATGAATTCCTTGACTAAAAGTTGAATTAACTAGAATTGAATGAATTCCTTGACCAAAAGTTGATTTAACTAGAATTGAATGAATTCCTTGACCAAAAGTTGAATTAACTAGAATTGAATGAATTCCTTGATCAAAAGTAGAATTAAGTGCACAGTTGAATGAAATCCTTGGCCAAAAGTTGAATTAACTAGAATTGAATAATTCCTTGACTTCAAATTGAATTAAATAGTGTTGAATTAATTCTTTAGTGAATGAATTATTTAATTTTAATTCTTTACGCTTTGGTCAGAGAATTCATTCTATAAATTTGAATTCTTTGAATTCATTCACAGGAATTAATTCCTGCTTATGTCTTATTGATGAATTCATTCCTTGAATTAAAGAATTGAATTAAATTTTTGGGAATTCATTCCAAAAAGGAATTAATTCTTTAAAGCTCTGCTTGAAACCCTTCTCGAGTTCAAGAAATAACAGGATTTACAAATACCACAGTCCACACACAAATATACAGCTTCTCTGAATTGGGTTAAAGTTGTATAGTGAATAAATATTTATGAATTTCTAAAAAAAAGAAAAGTGAGTTTTGCATTTCTGACTTAAGTTCACACTAGATCACTTCCAAAAGAGTTCCAATTTGAAAACCAACATCTGATTGTTAACGGCAATCGAAAGGACCTTAACGTACAGCCCAAAAAACCCTGTCTGAGATTGTTAGCAGATTTTTGGAAAGAATGGTAAAAATGTGTTTCGAAAAGAAATATTGCTAAGACTCTGGTGCTCCTGCATGTATATTAAAATTAAAAAAGATATAGGACTAACAAAAAATATTGTTCAGTAAAAATTTTCTGAATCTTAAATAGTTTTTCTATAGCAGGAAGAATTTAAAATTAGATAGTTTCTCTATATAAATATAATTTTCTTGAGCGCAAAAGTCATCAGAATCTGATAATATATATCAATATAAAAAAATATTTTCAAAATCTGAAGGCACTTCTGTGAAAAAATTTCACATAATTAATGATTTTTCTAACGAAATAGTTCACAAAACCTAAAGATTTTCGTATAATAGCTAATCTTTCTGTAGAATCTGATATGTTTCGGCCTCAAAATCTGAAATTATTTCTATGGAGAACGTTTCTAATTTATCTCCAAATTATGCTTTTTTAATTACTTTACTGATTTAAAGCCAGCAATAAATGATGACCCTACCTACCCTACCCTATGATGGCTACTGTATGAAATGTATAGTTTCTTTTTTTATTAATAATTCAATATATCAATAAAAACCATGGTTTGTCAACACTAACCCCAAAACATCAATAAGGATTTAAAATGCATTCAAATAACTACAATTAACCTAAAAATACCATCAACGAAATAACTTAAAATATCACTAACCGTAAAAAGTTTAACGAAATTATTTAAAATACCGTTTAACCTAAAACACCCTAACTCAAAAATTTTCAATATCCTAGGGACCATCATTAACCTTAAAATACCACTAAAGGCTGGTTTACACTATAAGATTTTCGAAAAGATTTTGAAACCTTGCCTATATGTTTTGTATGTGTACTAAAGCAAAAACGTACCGAAAATCTTATAGTGTAAATTATAAGATTTTCTTATTGGTACATTATAAGATTTTCGGTGTGATTTTGCAACCTTGCCTATATGTTTTGCATGTGTACTAGGGTTTGGGATTTCCCGGACTTTTTTATTTCCCGGGAAACGGGAATAAAAAAATTTTATTCCCGGGATTCCCGGGAATCCCGGGAAATGTTTTTAAACGAAATTGTTAATGAAAACCACCTATATAAATAATTTTTGTTAAAAAAAAAACACTATTTCAGTACAAATGCAGTCTGTGTAGTGAGAATTCAAAGTAAAAAATATCAGAATGTTGAACATTTGATTTCACATAAATTAATCGCAGCACTGCCAAATGAATTGCATGATTCCAGCAGAAAGCACCTACTACTGGACTGTCGGAAACAAACCGTTTCATCACACTTGGCCCATTAGATATGGTGGCCACAATGTTATTTTCCAAAGACAATTAAAACTCTTCTAGTCTTATTTCTACAATTCTTCTTATTTCATCAGCATTACATCTTCCTGATATATAAACCAACCCCAGGTTATAAAATGAATTATTTACGTTTATACTTATGTTCAAATATCTCTTATGTGATATTCTTGTCCATTCATCTAAGATTATAGTAAATCTCCTATTGTTAGAAATATTGGTCAATATTTCTTTTATCATGATATCTTTTACATGATTGTAGTAATTTAATATAATGTTCTTTACATTGGTTTCTTTTTTTGCAATGCCAGGTTTTTATTATAAAAACTTTCTCGAATAAACGAAGATCTAGTTATGGTGCGGATTGACTGCGGCTAATTTGGATACCATTTTAGGAAATGTTTTCCCTACCATAAAACCTTTAATGCCTATTCAGCTTATCAGCTTACACTTGTTTTCTTCAAGAGAAGTTGCATGATCATACATTTTTTTTTTTTTTGTGAACCAAATTTAGATGTCGGTTAACCAAATTTAGATACCACCGTTAACCATTAGTCTTTTCTTTTCACATTTATTAATGAAAACGTTACTTATAAAATTATTGACCCTTAATATAAAGGAGTATTTTAAATTTAAAGTCAACTTTATTTTTAATCAAACGGTTTTTTTCATTTTGTGTATAAAAACCTTACAAAAATATTTATATTTTCAAATATTTTGATTGGTTGAAAATAAATTAACCAATCAGAATGCTCCAAAAATAAACCGATTCAAGGTATACTGCCACCCAATATTTTAACTAAAGTCGACTTTACCTAAATTATACATTTGAAAAATTTAGATAGTAAGGGCGATTATTTGTAAAAAACAAAGCTTTTTTTTCATATTTCTTTTAAATATTTTACCAAGTTCTTAGGCTTTACTACTTAAATTTTGAATAAGTTATGCGAAAAAATCTTTATTAGTTGAAATGCTCCTAATTACTTGGCAAAGATTTTATTTGTGTGTCAAATAAATGTATTCCCTTTTAAAAGATTTTAACAAAGAAATTTTTGTTTTGGTATTTAAAATGTTTCTTATGACTAAAATTAAAAAATCCTATTCGAAACAAAAACAATTTCAAAAATTTAATATTTTTAAAATTTCCCGTTTTCCCGGGAAAAATATATTATTTTCCCGGGATTTCCCGAACCCCAAACCCTTATGTGTACTAAAGCAAAATCGTTCCGAAAATCTTATCATGTAAACTGGCCTTAACATTATGAATCGGTTGCCAAATCTGATAAAAAATCATAATGCATGTTAAAAAAAAATCTAGCACTTTTTATTCTGAATCTAGCACTTTCTAGCACTTTTTTTTCGACGATCTAGCACCTTTTCGCATTTGTCTTATGGCAACACTGATATGAACGCAAATAAACAAAGTAAGCAATTTTAGATTACCGACGTTTTTTCTTGAATTTTCTCATATTTACAAGAAATTAATGTCAAGATATTGGTAAACTATGCGAAGACTTCGCAGAAAAATTTGAAAATTTGGTAAACAATATTAAGTGTTTGAGTAAAATCAAGTTTGTTTGTTATTTTACCGGTTTATTCTCCCAAGCGAAATTCGAATTCTGAAACCTAATGTCGGCTGGGACTGTAAGTTTGAATTCTTCCATGAAAACATTTGATAACGATAACCAAATAACTTTGTTGCTATATGTAATTACACAATTTACTGGGCAAGTTTGTCACAACAAATCTGTTTTAAAATCTGCTTACAAAAAAACACCACCCAAGATGAAGTTCATAATATTATTTTTAAAATTATCTCCGGGTAAAAGTCCTGGTCATGACGGTATATCACCTAAAATTGTTTTAAGTTGTGTTAATGATTTCACGCCATATTTAGTGGTAAACAAAGCAACATATCCGGATATTTTAAAAATACACAAAGTTGTGCCAATTCCTAAGGGTAACAATTGTACTTCTGTTGATATGTATAGACCAATTGCAGTTTTGCCTGTTAAAGTGCAAACTCAATGAGAATTTCTTCTTCTCGTCTTGAAGCGTTTCTAAACATTTAGTAAAGTTATTGTTAAAAATTAGTAACTAAATTCAGCAAAAAAAATAGCAAAAAAATTTGTAAATTAGTAATGTGGAGGTAGCAAAAAAATTAACTAAAAATTAAATTTTAACTAAAAATTAGTTAAAAATTTGTTAAGTTGAAGTACTAACAGTTTTACTAACTTTTCTACAAACTTTTTTCTATGAGTGTACCTTCGCTATAATTTTGAGCAGTGCTTTATTTCATGGGTACTCTTATATTATAATTAATTTTTTTTTTTTTTTAATTTCTAGAGCAATCCAAAATAGTGGTATTGAATTTGTAGTTCAATGACACTATGATACGCATACTTACTGCTACTTCATACTAATTGGCACATACACAGCAAAAAACCATTATAAGTAGATTTTTTTCTTAGTTGAACAATTTACGGTGGGTCTCATACTGCAGGTTTAAGCTGTTTAAACTTTAGTTAAAGTTAACCCAAAAATTTGTTGTTGTTTTGTGAACATTTTTTTGACATTTTCTTTTGTTTATAGTTAAGTTAAAGTTAAACCTACAGTATGAGACCCACCGTTAATATTTATTCGTATAATTTAATGAATCTAAAATTTCTGCTTCTTTATCAATAATTTAATTTTTAACAAAACGTAGAATAATAATGTTAGTTTTCTGAAGGTGACTTCAGTTTTTTTGTAGTGTTATAGTCAAGGTGTTTAATGATTTCTTTTTCAATAAAATATCTTAACATATGTGTCTAAATTCCTGACCGGTCCAGACACAAAGTCAGTGTTGCTTCATAAAATATTAGTAAAATGCTGTTATGAAGCAAAGTAGTTAGTGTCCAAAAAACCGACCATTTCAGAAAATCGGTATTCGGTTTCTTCGAAAATTACTTTAAAAAAAGCGGTTTCGGTTACGGGTTTTTGTTAACTAAAAACAAAAAACTACAGATTTTATTATTAGGAGCATTCATATAAACTCCTTAATTTTTAGGTATTAAAAAAGTCTATCTTTTTCAGCTTTAGTCAATTTTAACTTAAAATAAAAACAAAAAATGCGAACATTTTTTGAGAAATTAAGTGACATCAGATGTTTACTAAAGGTATAAATTCAAATATTCGATATTCCTTCCATCGCAGATTATTTATTAACGAAATCGTGAAAAAAGAGGAATTTAAACATACTGCATAATTTTAAAATGTTGCAAAAAATAGCGTTACTACTTTCAAATTTTTTAATATTTTGCAAAAATTTTGTTAAAAAATTTTATTTTCCTACAAAAACGTTTTTGCTAATATTTCTTAAACTATATGTAGCTAACTTTAAAATTCTATGGCCATACTCGTGATCTGCGTCCCAAAGTATATTAGAAATGATATGTCGCAATCCCGACGCATAAAATTTTTCTTATTTTGTTGTACTGTGTTATTCGATAACATAATCATAATTTTCTTAATGTTGGCTAATATAAATATAGGGTGCGGCTAAAGTAACTATATGATGTAAAAAAAATGTAACTTCTTTGCTTGTGAATATTTCATATTATTTTTTCTATTTAGGGAATTAAACTTGGGAGCATATAAAAATTGAACGCTGTACAATTGCGCAAAGAACTTTATTTTTATCATTAAATTTTCCATTCAATATTTATTTAAAAGACAAATCATATACATTAGGGTGAGCCGATTTATAAGGCCCACCTTACAAATCGGCCATCGATTTTTCGAAAAAAAAAGTTCCACTGCGTCCCAAACTCGTCTAAAAATCCAAAAGAAATTTTTTTTTTGAAAAAATTATATCGCAATCGTTTTAGGTCTGATTACTGAATGTTCAGTTAGCTACTAATTGAGTCTTTAACTGACACATTTGTTGTTGTTTCTCATATAAAATTTGAATTTAACTGTCGGCTAAATTTTAACTGGACATTCAGTAATCGGGCCTTAAGCGTACAATTTTTCTTTGGATAGGATATATTTAAAAAATTTGAAATCGCCGAATTTTTTTTTAACAAACCAAATTTAAAAAACCTTAAAAATGAACGCGTAAAAATATCGATTTTTCGACAAGAAATCGTCCAAAACCTCAAGAAAAACTTTTTTTTTTTGGAAAAACGGCTATCGCCATCGTTTTTAGCGTACAATTTCACCTTGGAAAGGTAATATTAAAAAAAAATAAATAAATCAGCCGATTTTTTTTATTACCTACTAAAAAAACCTTAAAAATAAAAGTTGAGAAAAAGTAAAAAAAATTGACGCGCCCCGAAAATGATTTTTTTGATATGTCGTAGTGGAACATTTTTTCCTCATGCCAAAATCTATCGAAAAATCGATGGCACAATATCGATTGCTAAATCGACCCACCCTAATATACATAGTTACTTTAGCCTAGAGTTTGCATTTAACCGCAGTTTTGCTTAACCGCGGTTACGGTTAAAATTGGTGCGTTTAATCGCGGTTAACGGTTCGCATTCATAATAAAACATTCGCTAACTTGCTTGATTAACAGAAAATTAATTAATTGCTAAAATTACCAACGGCAAAATTATTAAAATCCAAAACAAAAACACAAAAAATTTTTCAATAAAAATGTTTTCTTCTTCTTCTTCCTATAAAATCAACTCTAAGAAAATTCTTTAGTAATTAATTCTAATATTAATTACGATTGTCCTATGCGACGGTTACAAACACTTAACTAAGAAAAAATAATAAAAATTGAAAAAATTTGCACAGCAGCAACACAATTCCTCCAATCAACACTCGGTATCCAACTATTGAATGTGAAAAAGGCGCATCATAATGTGATAATTACTTGTGAAAAAGGAGAAAAAACAATAGGATTAAGAGAGGAAACATTCTAATTGAAAAATAAATTGCTCAAGTATTAGTTAATTCTGGCTCTTCTGACCGTGGTGTAACTTGTTAAGAGGTGATGCTACGAGTCATAGCCTGTGCAGAGGGCTGCCGGTTCAATCCCCGGTCATGGCAATACACAAAAAGTTTTTCATATAGAGACAAATTGACAATTAAAAAATTACTTTGATCAGTTGACACATAAACTAACCACTGACGAGTCTTTGTGTGAGACGAAACTGCGACAGTCTGGTGATTCCCTTATGTCTGTTAAAATTTTTCAATAAAAATGTTTTCTTCTTCTTCCTATAAAATCAACTCTACAAAAAATTAAAAATGAGTAAAAAAAGTTGAAGCATGGCAACTATATGAGTTGAGGCATAGCAACTATATGCATGCGCGGCTCCATGGGGGGGGGAGAAACTAGGGAAATAGAAATTCCCCCCCCCCCCCTCAGCGAAATCGAAAAAGAAAAAAAGAGGGAAAAAGGAGAGAAAAGGAAGAGAAAAAGAGGGAAAAAGTAGAGAAAAAGAGGAGAAAAAAGGATAAAGTGAAAGAAATACAAATTTGTTATGAATAATAATATGAAATAGAAATTTTTTTCCTTATTTTCATTTAACCAGTCGTCATTTAAAAAATCTCAATAGATATTTTAACAAATTCATTAAAAAACTGATAATTTTGATTATAAAAAAATTAAAGTTTGTGGAGAAATGTAGTTAAAAGATCTAAATTTCAAATTAGATTTTCAAAATTGTACATATGTAGATCAATTTCGTTTGAAAATTTTCTAATTTCAAATGACAAAAAGAAATTTCATTTTAAAATTTCGCATTTTTTAATACAAAATTCCAATTTTAATTGAAAATTTTTTAAATAAAAATAAACGCACTTACTATTTAAATTTTCCAAATGTATATTTTTGTTGACATCAGTTAAAATTTTGGGTGGCAGCATGCTTTGATCTAGTTTATTTTTGGAGCATTCTGATTGGTTAATTTATTTTCAACCAATTAAAATATTTGAAAATGTAAATATTTCTTTAGGATTTTCATACACAAAATGAACAAAGCCGTTTAAATATAAAGTCGACTTTAAAAGTAAAATACTGTTTGATAGTAAAGCACCGTAAGTTGCTTTAAAAAAATGATAATTTTCCACGACAATGAATTTCACGTGAAAACTGAGTAGAGATTGTTTTCACGCAAATTTAATGTACAAGACTATTATTTTTCTTGGGGAAAAATCACATTTTTTATATATTGTGATTGTGTCTTTGATATAAAATTGAAAAATTGTTCATTTTTATAATTTAAATTAAAATTTGAGTAAAATTAAAGTTCGAGTAAAATATTTCCACGTGAAAAACCATTTACGGTGCTTTTGGGAAAAAGACTAAATTTTATTTTGAATTTTTTTCATTAAAATTGCAGAACTGAGCTTCTAATGGAATTTTCTAAATTTGAAGTGGTAAATGCTACTATATTTTAGAATTTTCTCATTTCGAAATAAAAAATCGAAATTTCTCTTAAAATTTTCTCAATATTGTAAGAAAACAATTAATTACCGTTATTTTTGTTCAGAGTTAAGATCAAATTTGACAAATTCCAAATAGAATTCACAATTAATTTCACTTGAAATTCTCCAAATTTCATTCAGAAAGATATGGTGGAGTTCTTTTTTAGGTCTTTCCAAAGGATCGTATTGAACTTATTCCAGTCTGTCTTCCCAAGTAAAAAAAAATGATATGGAGCCATATGAAGTTATATTTAATTATATATAATCTTTTATGTAATTAGATATAATTATATCCGAAAAATGAGAACGTCTTATTGTATCATATTGTATCGAATTGTATACAATTGTATACAAATTGGTACAATTTGATACAATTTTATGCAATTCGATACAATTGTATCCGAATTTTGTCCTCATCCAATTACATCAAATTATATCTTTTTGTATAAAATTATATAAAATGTTATAAAAGTGGACATAGTTTGACACAATTATATCTAAATATTAACCTTATACTTTTTATCATATTATATAGGACCATATCTAACAATATACATACAAAAATTATTTTTTTAAATAAAAAAAAATTTTCAATTACTTTTAATTGTAATGTTCTTTTTTGAATTGCAATCACAAATAATATGTAATTATAGATGAGTTTTTTTTCAATTACAATTACATGTAATTGTGTAATTGCATGTGTAATTAATTACAAAATGTAATGATTAACCCCAGGCCTGCTGGAGATCTTATAATTTCGATAAATCTTCCATTACTTTTATCCTGATTTATCATGACAGTGCAATAAACATGAAAAAAAATTACTTTTAATTTAGTAATTTTAAAATAAAGTTAACAACACTGAAATTTTAAAGTTAATAGGATTATGATATACAACCAACCCAGCAAAACCTTGGTAATGACTGGTCATTACTACATGCATTACTTAGATCTCATATCTCATTACCCGTTGACTTACTTTTAAACTGAATGTAATGAGTTACCGATAATTATACCCCACACATTACTATTTCACAATATCTGAAACCAATAATATATGTTCTAAATCATTAAAAACCATAACTATGGCGTAGCCTAGTGGTTATCGTTTTTGCCTGACAGACATGAGGATCGCTGCTCAACTCGTGTTAGCTTCCATTGTTGTTTTTTTTTTTTAATTTATATTAAACATCTATTTATAGAAATGCTGATGTTCATTAAGCAGTATTTAATAACAACAAGTTTTGTGAAAAATAGACATGTATAACAGTTGCCACAATAAATGTGTACATAAGTTAAAGCAAGAAAAATCATAGTGATGTCGTGGTCTAATGGTTAGAGTGTTTGCCTGACAATCGTGGGGTACGCTGATCAATACGTGTCAGCTCCTATTGGTTTTTAAATTTTTATATTTTTTTAAATCTATATTCAACATATATTTATAGAACAGCTGATAAACTACTTACAGGTAACATCAGTGTAATGACTTTCCTCCAATGACATCACCATGTTAAAATAAGTAGTTTAGTAATTAAAAGGTAACTAGTGAACACTTAAGATTTCAATACCTAAAACTCATTACATCCCAGCAAAACCTTGGTAATGACTGGTCATTACTACATGCATTACTTAGATCTCATATCTCATTGCCCGTTGAATTACTTTTAAACTGAATGTAATGAGTTACCGATAATTATACCCTACACATTACTATTTCACAATAGCTGAAACCAATAATATATGTTCTAAATCATTAAAAACCATAACTATGGCGTAGCCTAGTGGTTATCGTTTTTGCCTGACAGACATGAGGATCGCTGCTTAACTCGTGTTAGCTTCCATTGTTGTTTTTTTTTTGTAATTTATATTAAACATCTATTTATAGAAATGTTGATGTTCATTAAGCAGTATTTAATAACAACAAGTTTTGTGAAAAATAGACATGTATAACAGTTGCCACAGTAAATGTGTACACAAGTTAAAGCATTAAAAATGATAGTGATGTCGTGGTCTAATGGTTAGAGTGTTTGCCTGACAATCGTGGGGTTCGCTGATCAATACGTGTCAGCTCCTATTGGTTTTTAAATTTTTATATTTTTTAAATCTATATTCAACATCTATTTATAGAACAGCTGATAAACTACTTACAGGTAACATCAGTGTAATGACTTTCCTCCAATGACATCACCATGTTAAAATAAGTAGTTTAGTAATTAAAAGGTAACTAGTGAACACTTAAGATTTCAATACCTAAAACTCATTACATCCCAGCAAAACCTTGGTAATGACTGGTCATTACTACATGCATTACTTAGATCTCATATCTCATTACCCGTTGAATAACTTTTAAACTGAATGTAATGAGTTACCGATAATTATACCCCACACATTACTATTTCACAATAATTGAAACCAATAATATATGTTCTAAATCATTAAAAACCATAACTATGGCGTAGCCTAGTGGTTATCGTTTTTGCCTGACAGACATGAGGATCGCTGCTCAACTCGTGTTAGCTTCCATTGTTGTTTTTTTTTTTTGTAGTTTATATTATACATCTATTTATAGAAATGTTGATGTTCATTAAGCAGTATTTAATAACAACAAGTTTTGTGAAAAATAGACATGTATAACAGTTGCCACAATAAATGTGTACATAAGTTAAAGCAATAAAAATCATAGTCATGTCGTGGTCTAATGGTTAGAGTGTTTGCCTGACAATCGTGGGGTACGCTGATCAATACGTGTCAGCTCCTATTGGTTTTTAAATTTTTATATTTTTTTAAATCTATATTCAACATCTATTTATAGAACAGCTGATAAACTACTTACAGGTAACATCAGTGTAATGACTTTCCTCCAATGACATCACCATGTTAAAATAAGTAGTTTAGTAATTAAAAGGTAACTAGTGAACACTTAAGATTTCAATACCTAAAACTCATTACATGGTAATGAAAGGTTTTGCTGGGATGGTAATGAAAGGTTTTGCTGGGATGGTAATGAAAGGTTTTGCTGGGAAGATATAAGAAATCAGACAAGTGTACGTTATAGTATAGGGAATTTCGTATTAAAGCTTCAGTGTTGTTAATGTTATGGGTACAAATTACTCACCAGAGCTTCGAAAAATTGAATTGAATGAATTCCTAACTTGAATCATTCAAATTGCATGTTCGTTCACCATTTTACTAATTGAATGAAGAAATTTTATTACCATTCACTTAGTGCAGTGTAGTTTGAAACTAACATATAATCAAAACCAAAGCTTACAAGCTGTAACAAAGCATACGATACTATTTATTTCTTTTAGATGAATTTTAAACGTTTTTCATTTGTATTATGCTAATATTCAGCAATTACATGCAAATTTAAATTTTTCATTTGATTAAGTGAATGAAAACAAATCATTTTTCATTCACCTTTTTATTAAATGAATTCAAGTAAATTGGGTTTCATTCAGTTAGAATTTAATCAAAATAGAATGAATTCATATAATTTAAAGCTATTGGGAATTAAGCTATAGAATTAATTCCATAAGAATGCTATTAGGGAATGAAATTTAACCCAAATTTCATTAATTTTTAAAAAGTGAATGAAAGAATTAAGCCTTTTAAACCTTTGTTACTCACGCACGAGCATTTCGTTTCTTACTCAGCACACATGAGTATATTAAAAACTTACAATCAGAAAATTCTCACGCAAAACAGTAAAAATTACTAAAAACATATGATGCAAAAAATAAACTCACACACGAATCATGCACGGCTTATTCTTACTCACGCTCACGCACGAATCACTTAAGTATAGTAATTATTACTCACGATCAGGTGTGAATAACGTGACTCACGAACATTTCGTGTCAAGCGCCAATCCCTAGTAATTACTAAATCTAAAACTAGTTCAAAATCATTTATAACATGGAACCAAATATAATACAATACGGTTTTATATGGACCTTATATATTTTTATATAAAATCACTTTGAAAAATTTCCCTATGTGGGATGATATATGTCTAAGTTATATATGGGTTCATATTCGTCAATATATAATCATAACTAACACAAATTATAAAATATTTCTTATTTGGATCCACATAGTTTTATATTATTACACACAGGAAAAAAAATTGCCAACCGAATTTCCAGGGATATTTTGGTTGCAACAACCAATAAATTCGGTTGGTGAAACGGTATTGGAATGTGATTCCTAAATATTTTGGGTAGTGAAACTAAAATTCAGTTGTATAAACCGAATTTTTTTGTGATGACCAATATTCAGTTGTACCAACCTATTTTAATAGATGTAACCGAATTTCAGTTGGAAAATGGCATATTTTTTTTCTGTGTGTATGTATAGTGTCATACTAAATTATATATAAACGTACATGTAATTATATCTTTTATATGTTACTTTATGTACTTATATATAGCACATACATATATATGTAGGCAAATATGTAATAATATAAAATCACATATGTCTCCATTAGGGTTTGGGATTTCCCGGACTTTTTTATTTCCCGGGAAACGGGAATAAAAAAATTTAATTCCCGGGATTCCCGGGAAATATTTTTGAACAAAATTGTTAATGAAAACCACCTATATAAGTAATTTTTGTTAAAAAAAAAAAACTATTTCAGTACAAATGCAGTCTGTGTAGTGAGAATTCAAAGTAAAAAATATCAGAATGTTGAACATTTGATTTCACATAAATTACTCGCAGCACTGCCAAATGAATTGCATGATTCCAGCAGAAAGCATCTACTACTGGACTGTCGGAAACAAACCGTTTCATCACTCTTGGCCCATTAGATATGGTGGCCACAATGTTATTTTCCAAAGACAAATAAAACCCTTCTAGTCTTATTTCTACAATTCTTCTTATTTCATCAGCATTACAACTTCCTGATATATAAACCAACCCCAGTTTATAAAATGAATTATTTCCATTTATACATTGTTGTGATATTCTTGTCCATTCATCTAAGATTATAGTAAATCTCCTATTGTTAGAAATATTGCTCGATATTTCTTTCATCATGATATCTTTTACATTATTGTAGTAATTTAATATAATGTTCTTTACATCGGTTTCATTTTTTTGCAATGCCAGGTTTTTATTATAAAAACTTTCTCGAATAAACGAAGATCTAGTTATGGTGCGGATTGACTGCGGCTAATTTGGATAGAATTTCAGGAAATGTTTGCCCTACCATAAAACCTTTAATGCCTATTCAGCTTACACTTTTTTCTTCGGGTACTTTGCTAATTTTAGCTGAAACGTTATTCTTGTTGTTCTTTTCTTTAAGAGAAGTTGCATGACCATAAATTTTTTTTTTTTTTTTTTTTTGTGCACCAAATTTAGATGTCGGATAACCAAATTTAGATACCACCGTTAACCAGTCTTCTCTTTTCACATTTATTAATGAAAACGTTACTTATAAAATTATTGGCCCTTAATATAAAAGAGTATTTTTAATTTAAAGTCGACTTTATTTTTAATCAAACGGTTTTGTTCATTTTGTGTATGAAAACCTTACAAAAATATTTATATTTTCAAATATTTTGATTGGTTGAAAATAAATTAACCAATCAGAACGCTTCAAAAATAAACGAAGTCAAGGTATACTGCCAACCAATATTTTAACAAAAGTCGACTTTACCTAAATTATACATTTGAAAAAATTAGATAGTAAGGGCGATTATTTGTAAGAAACAAAGCATATTTCTTTTAAACATTTTACCAAGTTTTTAGGTTTTACTACTTAAATTTTGAATAAGTTATGCGAAAAATCTTTATTAGTTGAAATGCTCCTAATTACTTGGCAAAGATTTTATTTGCGTGTCAAATAAATGTATTCCCTTTTAAAAGATTTTAACAATGACATTTTTGTTTTGGTATTTAAAATGTTTTTCATGACTAAAATTAAAAAATCCTATTCGAAACAAAAACAATTTAAAAAATTTAATATTTTTAAAATTTCCCGTTTTCCCGGGAAAAATATATTATTTTCCCGGGAATTCCCGGCAAACTTTTCCCTGGATTTCCCGGGAATTCCCGCCCGGGAATTCCCGAACCCCAAACCCTAGTCTCCATATTAAAACCTTTGAGGAAAAAATATCTAACATATGACTATATAAAAGTATATCTGCTTAAATTTAAAAGCATATGTGGCCATATGTAACTATAAGTTACTATATGCAATTACATAAAATAATATATGATTATATCAAAACTTTTTTACTCGGGTTTCGGAAATCCTGAGTATACATATTGATATCGTAGAGTATATAGTTATGTTCCTGAAATAATTTCTTTTGAAATACTCAATTTTTGATTGCCTGCGAGTAATTGACTAGCGTTAGATCCTGTACTTCCTCCCAACCTGCAAAGTGTTTTAACTTTAAAATACGGAATGTTGGTGTAGCGTCAAAGCAAAATTGGTCAGTAATTCTTTAGTTAATAACGACATCTGACTCCCACAGCTATACCAAAACCGATATGAAAATTTAATTATACAAAGTTTTCCAAATGTTGATCACGAACCCCTGAGCGTCCCTAATCGCATCCTAGGAGGTCTGCGAAACATTCCGAAAAAATAATTAAAAAACGAGTAAAAAGGTTAAAGTCGGGCATGCCGACTATGCAATACCCTACACCAGTCTGGGTAAAAGACAACTAATGTTTGGATCCGAAATTCGAATGGATTAAAAGGGGGCTTGTGTCAAAATTTTCTATAATGTGAGTCAGCGCACCAAATTTCATTAAAATATCTTAATATTTGCGACTTGCAGTTTGTAACCAAGCCAATTTTGGGGGGACCCTTATAAGGGCACTAGGTCTAAGCATGGACCGATGTTTACCAAAATCAACAGGCTTCGTCCTTGGGCCAACATAGGTCTGTGTACCAAATTTCATCAAAATATCTTAATATTTGCGACCTGCAGCGTATAAACAATATAATATTGGGGGGATGCTTATATGGGCTCTAGGTCTAAACATGGACCGATGTTCACCAAAATCAATAGTCTTCGTCCTTGTGCCAACATAGGTCTGTGTACAATATAATTTTGGGGGGACCCTTATATGGGCACTAGGTCTAAACATGGACCGGTGTTAACCAAAATCAAGGCTTCGTCCTTGGGCTGACATAGGTCGGTGTACCAAATTTCATCAAAATATCTTAATATTTGCGACCTGCAGCGTATAAACAATATAATTTTGGTGGGACCCTTACATGGGCACTAGGTCTAAACATGGACCGATGTTCACCAAAATCAATAGGCTGCGTTATTGGGCCAACATAGGTCTGTGTACCAAATTTCATCAATATATATTAATATTTGCGACCTGCAGCGTATAAACAATATAATTTGGGTAGGATCCTTATATGGGCACTAGGTCTAAACATGGACCGATGTTCACAAAAATCAATAGGCTGCGTTACTGGGCCAACATAGGTCTGTGTACCAAATTTCAACAAAATATCTTAATATTTACGACCTGCAGCGTATAAACAATATAATTTTGGTAGGACCCTTATATGCACTAGGCACTAGGTCTAAACATGGACCGATTTCAACCAAAATCAATAGGCTTCGTCCTAAGTTTCATCAAAATATCTTAATATTTGCGACCTGTAGAGTGCGCACAAGAATGCATGGACACGGACGGACGGACAGACGGACATCGTTAAATCGAAATAAAAAAAAATTCTGAGCCGATCGGTAAGGTGGCTTCAGGACCAATATTTTTTGGTGCTACAAACATCAGCACAAACTTTTAATACCCTGACCACATTGTGGTGTAGGGTATAACAAGAATTTTTTAAATATTAGAAGTTTTTAGTTAAAATTTATAACTGAAGAATAAAAAATCAGCTTCTAATAAATAAAGTGAATATAAAAATAATGAAAATAATTTCAAAACTTTTCAGGAAATATTAACTTTTTGTATTGTTGTTAAAAAGTAATCTCTGAGTTAAATCCTTGTAATCATCTCAATCAAATTTTGAGGACTTTTCAGACTCCGGCGACGTTTTTTGTAAAATTTTTAAAGTTTAATTTAATGAAATCCGCGATTTAAATCGCCATATGTATATCGAAAAATGGATTCTTTAAAATTTCTGAAAAAATATATGCGGTGTGTTCGATTAGTCGAAATTCTTACTACTTTTACTACACCCAAAAAAATACATAGTTGCTAATCACTATTTTTTCAACTATGTCATAGGTGAAATAACCCTCACTATGGCGTAGTGGATATGAAGTAGTGGAAGACAACTATGGTAAATGTAATTATAAAAATCAACTATGAAAGAAGTTGCTGGGAACGATTGTGTAGTTAAAATTGTAGAAATTTACAATATAGTAAATATTTACTAATTCCAATTTAGAAATGGTTGGTAAAAACTATAGGGCTCACTTCTTTGACCCTAATTACTTAGAAATAAACCCAAATCTTTTCACTTAAACACTTTTTATTGATATAAAACTTAAAATTTCCTTAACACGTCATAAATACGCAATTGTTTAAATCCATTATAAAATAATGTAAAAAAATCAATTTTAGAGGACATTTGATTGCAAAAATGTTGATTTCCGGCCAACTTTTAGGTTTTTCTTAAACTTTGTGTTCCAATTCTTTAGATTTTGTTTGTGTTTAAGAGAAAATCTTATTAAGTTCCTGAAGGATAAAACAACATTTTATTATTTTTTGAAACACGTAAAATAATATTTAATGCTTACCATACATATAAATTGAAGCGTTGACACTTTTTTCTTGTGGTATTTGGGAGTTTAAAATTTAATTAAAATACTTTTCTTTTCTCTTTGACAAAACAAATTTAAAAAAAGCATTTCAAAATATATTTGTCAAATTGAAATAAGAAATGCTATTACAGGGTAGCTCAAAAATAGTTTTTTATAGCGAAACCCATAGTTGTAAATAATTATAATGGTTATTTTAAAATAATACTAATTCAACTACGGATTTTGTTTACTATGTTACTATGGAATTTTATGGGTGTACAATTGGAAAGTTTTGTTTACTTTTTATATTGAAATTTTGCAGCTGTAGTAATAGTAACTTGTAGTAAGTAAACGAACACGCTTATGTTGTTCCTCATTACTTTATTTTTGCCTTAACGAAATCTTATACTGGCACTTTTATTGGGTCTTTTTTCATACAAATGCTGAAAAATCGAACTGTTTTTTTTTTTTATTTAATACTATACTATAACTCAGGAACCAAAAGGAGTACCAAACTGATATTTGACAGTGTCATTGATAAAAAACTAAGAACTAATACAAAAATATTAAAAGGCTACGATAAAGTATCCCGAACTGCGTATTAAGATAAAATGGCTTTAGACCTTTGATAACGATAAATGGTTAAAGTTCATTTCAAAATAGTAACTATTCACGTGGCTCAATCATGGCTTCAATTATAAAGGATAGATTAATTAATTATAGAAAAATTCTCAAAAATTAAAATTTTTTTTAATAAATCAGAAATTATCAAATTAAAGAACGAGTTGCAGACCAACTTCAGGCACGCTTTCAGAAGCTTTAAAGTGATAATATATCAACCAGTCTCATAGCTAAAAAAATACAAAAGTTAGACCCAAATATATACGGAAAGTTAATAGCAAATTTGATCATTTTCCCCAAATTGAACACCAATTTTAGCTATTCAAAGTATTCCAAGTTATAGCAAGTTTCATACAATTCAAATAGATTGCGGAAATTTCAATTGTTGATTTTATATGTTATTTAATATAAACTTTTTTAGGCATTACTAACCCATCCTTGTTGGATGTCAAATACGTATCAAATATTAAAGTTTTTGATGAAAAATATAACTTAGAATTTTCAGTTGGACTTTATATTGTCTTTTATACCTAAAGCGTCGCTCATAAAATCGTTAACCTTGCGCTGCGGAGTCCAAAAACGTGCAAAAAGTAGTGTATGGCCAAATCAAAAGGGGTTAAAAAATATTTTTTGTGAAAATTTAAATAATAATTTAAATAATATTTAATATTTGCAACCTGACAGAAGGCCATCGTTACATCGAACCAAAAAGTGATTCTAAGTCGAACGATACACTAAAAAGTGCGCCTGCGTCCAATATTTTTTTGGTATAACAAACATCAGCGTAGTGGTGTAGAAGCCGAATTTGAGAAGAAATTTTTAACAAAAACCAATCGAATATACAGAAACTTTTGCAGATCCCTTTTCTAAAATAATATTAAAAAAATAATGACGAATGAATAAGAAGACTGTTTCTAATACTAAAATTCATATTTTTTCAACAATTCAGTTTTATTTGTGAAACCAGTAGCGTTTTCTTAATTTTTGCGCTTCATTCCAAAACTATTTAAATATTGCACGACTAAAACTGCGTGAATTGTAAAATTTTTTATTTTTTTCCAAAAATTTAAAAATTTTGTTACTAAACTATTCACAAAAATCTGGTTTTAAATGTATAATAATTTAACCGTAATCGCACGGTTTTTACACGCGGTTACGGTTACGGTTAATTAGTGCGGTTAACAGCGGTTCCGGTTACGGTTAAAACCGAATTGCAAACTCTACTTTAGCCGCATCCTATACCATCAAATTCTTTAAAAATCGATACCCTTTTTTGCACCAGTGAGACATGTTATGTGTTTTTAGAGACTTCTAATCTGTTTGAGATTTGACATCTGTTACTGCAGCTTCAGACTGCAGTGGTTTAATAAGGTAACAATATCAGAAGATGAGATAATTTTAATACTAAATGGTGAAAACAATTTTAACTGCCTAGTGCAATATATTATCAATGCTTTGGCTTACCGCAGAATGTTAAATATAGAATACAATAATTAAACTATAAATAATGAAATTTTAATTTATATTGCTTTTAACTCTTTTTTTCCGGCTAACGACTATTGTCAAAGCTGTATATTCTTTAAAAATTATGTAATGTTATTTTATTCAAAAACAACATTTTTTAAATAAAGAATTTCTACTACTACTACTACTACTACACTGAGGGAATTGTCTACATCTTTTTATGAATTTTTATATTGATTCAATGAAATTTCGCTGGAATTCGTCCATTGAAATATGGAGGAGATTGGAATATAAACAAAAATCTAAAAATAGAATATTTGAATTGATCGCTTCTGAGTAAAAACAATAACAGAAAGCTGAGTAGGAAAGAAAACAACGAATTAGTTACATTGCATTCAAGGCCTTACTTGGGTGAGATGGTTAAGCTGTCGCACTTTAGTATAGTTACGTTTGTAATGTGGGATCATGTATTCGATTCCTACAGTCGACGGGTTGTTGAAAAAAATTATCATATATGTAGAGACAATCTGATAACAAAAACATATAAATAATACTCTGCACGAAAAGGAGACTTTTTTCCCGACAGGTGGGAGACCCAGTGGGTAAAACTAATTCGGGTACGCTGAATCTAGTGGTGCTAGCCGTTTTTCTAGGTTAGCTGTTAAAAAAAAAGATATTTGAGTTTGAAAATTATGGTTTGAAGCACCCCTAAACACTCGCTTTTTAATTTGTTTACCGTTAATTTTTAGTTAAATTGTTTGTTACTCTAACAAGAAGCTTTGTGTTGAAAATAATCAAAATCGTTCTTGCGGTTCAAAAGTTGTGATTGAAAATGTGAGGACACCATAAAAACCTTTATGCAAATTTTTCACTTCTATACAAATTTCAGTACATTTAACGAAGCAACAAAATGTACAATTTTGTATGGAAAATTTCGAAGTGTCCTCACATTTTCACTCAGAACTTTTGAACCGCTGCACCGATTCTGATCATTTTTAACCCAAAGCTGACTGGGGGAATAACAAATAACCTGGGCAAAAATAAATGGTCAAACATTTTGATAAATCGCGTTTTTTGGGGGCCTTGGACCCAGAATTTTTAAACACAAATATCTTTTTTTCAAGAGCTAATCTATAAAAACGGATAGCACCACTAGATTCAGCGTACTCGAATTAGGTTTACCCACCGGGTCCCCCGCTTGTTGGATTTTTCAACTAGCACAGTGTAATTAATACAATTTAATGGAAAATCACTGACTCCTACAAAAGATCTAGTCTGACCTGAAAATTATAATGTGTTTGTAATTTTCAGAGAAAAGGTTAATTCTTCTTCTTAACCTCAAATCAATTAATTAAAATTGATAAAATTGCATATTAATTACGATATTAATTGCAGCTGTCTATAGGACGTTAAAACAACACTGTGCTAAACTTTTCATTGAATTGATGCAGTTTTATGAAAAACTTCGTATTATTTATTGAAAATTACATACACCCATTAACTTTGCATTAACTTTGTGAAAAAAACTTCATTAGTTTAGTGAAAACTTTCATTAAAACTCGTCCAATTAAATTCTCTCTGCATAATATAGCTTAAAATTTGTTTACTGTTAATGGCCCTTAAAAAAAAGGGCCATTAGCAGAAAACCAATTGGGACAGGACTAATTTGACTGTGACACTGGAATTTCAGTTGTATCAAGAATAATTCTGCAGCCACAACCGAAAAATTCATTTGTTGCAACTGAACCATTCGATTGGCAACAAATAGGGTTGTCAGCACCGAATCTGTTTTCTGGGTGTGGCATAATGCATTAACCGGATAAACGCCTATGTCGAATAATTGTAAACACTAGTTACCAGCATGGTTACCCATAGTGAAAGAATCAGTACCATAGTGAAAGCATCAGTTGCTCACAAAGATAAAATAAGTGGTTACTTAGAAGTTAGGGTATAAGTGGTTACCCTACATTGTGAAATAGTTGGTGTTATTGGCAAAATAAGTTTTTACCTCGGAAAATTTCATATTTAGTTCGAAACAAATTATTAAAAAAAATATTAATATAAAACGACTAAATCGGTACTTATCTATTCAATTACCAGAAATTGATTACTTTGCAAGAATATATAAGTACTTCTATAACTTATTATCAGTAAGCCATTACTTTATATTTTAAAGTAATGCAAAATGTAATGACCTATCACTACTTGATAATCCGTATGCTAATGACCTGTCATTATCATGTTTTTGCTGGGTTTTTATAAATATTACGAAGGTTTTTCTTCGAGTGATACTATATTCAGTTAAATTTGTTGTCAATTTTAGCAATTAATTTTTAATTACAGTTTACAATTACAGTAATTGATTTGTTGAAATGTGCAAAATATACCGAAGGGCGCGAAATAGCTAATTTTTTAGTAATAATATCAGAATTTTCAGTAGACATTACATACTTTTTTGTTGAGTGGGCGAGTTTTACAACCAGCACAAAGCACGAGTTTAAACTTAAATTTTACTTTAGTGAGAACTTTTGTTTAAAAATTTATTATCCAAGTAAATATTTAATAAAATTCGTGCTTATTTCCAACTATAATGCTGCGCCGCATTAGTCGTAATACTGCTCCGCATTGGTCTGTGTGAAAAAGTCAGCGTTTTAGTTTATCAAAAGCATTCAAATTACTGACTAAATCTTTAAGTTTGTTTTCATCGTTTAAATTAACGCTTTAGTGCATAGTGTCCCTTTGAAAGGGCGGGATTTTTTTTGCCTTGCGGAACGAAATTTTTATAAATAAATGTTTATACATATTTTTGTTATCTGAATAATATTCTGTCTCTTATAACTTGTTGAGTTTTCAAATTTTCGTTGGCCGATTCCGCAATACCGCGGTTCAATGCAAAAACTATAAAAAATTGTTCCAATAATGTTTAATTCTACTCATGTAATTAAAAAATGCCAAAACAGAATTTGAAAACAGTTGTGTTTGCAATGAGTTCTTGTGGAACCAGTTTCGGAATAGATGGATTTAAAAACTGTTTTTGTTTTACAAAAAAAAATAGAAACAAAAAAACATTAGTTCCTTGCACTTTCAATTTACTTACAGATTTATAGTGTTCTTTTTTTACGCTTTTAAGTACGCCATTGTAGTCAGCATTTCCGAAATATATAGAACTGATGGTCAGATCTCCATTAATTTTTTGAGTGTCATGCAGTGTTATAAAAATAGATTTTTTTTTTAAATACGTCATTCAATGTATCCGTAAAAAACCCAAACAAAAAGACTAGCACCTCTTTAGACGATCGGCACCTCTTCGCATTTGTCTTATGGCAACATTGGTAAGGTGGAATAAAATGAAAAACAAAAAAAAAATAAAACAGCAACCTTAACTAAAAAAAAATAACATATGTACATGGTGCTAAGGTGTAAAGAGCAAAAATTGTTTGATTAGATGATTCGCATTAAGCGAAATGCGCAAAATTACGTGCAACATTAGCAAATTATTTATGTTCCATGCGTGTATATAAAAAATAAAAAACAATACAAAAGCACCAAGAACAAGAGTTAGTTAAGCCTTAGAGAATCATTTAATACCCTCCGTGTTTTTGAAGCAAGCTAAAAAATAAAAACGATTTTTAAATCACTTCTGTTAGGAAATATTAACCTTCTGAAAACAATCCAATCATTTACCTTGTAATGATAACTCGTTACCTTCTGAATTATTTAAAACCAAAAAGTAATGATTTACCGATCACTGATTACGTATTGCATGATTTGTAAACGTAAGGTGATGATTGAAACATTTTTCCTCATTTCAGCCCAGCATTTGACTCTGCCCACAAAAGAATCAAAACACTTAGCTATTATTAAATTAACACACGAGAGAAAACTGCTAGAGATAGAGTAAAACACACCTCTAAATAGCTCTATTGTGAATGATTTAAGGTATTTAGGGTTGCTTTTTGCTCTATTTATAGCAGTTTTCTCTGTCGTGTACATGTGCTTTAAGAAACTTTTCCAAAGAAGCCGTAAGTCTAAAATCTAACCCTATTCCGCGCCAATCGACATGAAATGGAATGAATATCACAATCGTTAACCTCTTGACGCGTTTGTAGACATACTTTTCGCTTTACAGAAAATCGATTTTTGATCGCACAATAAATCCAAAATTGAATTAAAAGCCGACAAAAAATCTCTTCTGACTTGTATTAATCAAAACAAAAAAAAATATTAATTAAATTAAAGAGTCCAAAGCTCATCTTATATTACAAAACGGGCTACAAAGTTGTGTTCAGGTTTTGGTCACCTTTTTCGTTTTATAATAACATTTTCTTCTTAATATTTACTTAGAGTGATGATTAAAGTGCACTCTTATAACAAAATATTTGTTACAACAACAACCAATTCCAACAAAATGCAGGGGTAGCAGCTGTAGAAAGCTGCAATCAACTGGCATTGAAAACAAAGTGATTTCAACCAAACTGATTTAATTTTTTGATTTCAAAATGATTTCAGATTTCAAAATGAAATTTTGTGATTGCAATTATTTTGAAATAATATTTTTTAGAAATCATTGAATGCAATTAATTTAATTGCAATCAAATTTTTGTTGAAATCATGCGATTTCAATCAACTAAAGTGAAAGTCCAACAAAATAATATACACTTGGAATCTGGCAGTTTCTACTAGAATCTGGTGGACCCGCCAAATTTTGGTGGAAACTACCAGATTTTAGTGGAAACCACTAAATTTTTGGTGAAAAGCAACAGATTTTGATTCTGATTTAATTATACCCTACGTGGTCATTATACTCTACGTGGTCAGGGTATTATAAGTTTGTGCTGATGTTTGTAACACCAAAAAATATTGGTCCTAGACACACCTTATAGTATACCGATCGGCTCAGAATTTATTTTTATTTCGATTTAACGATGTCCGTCCGTCCGTCTGTCTGTCCATGCATTCTTGTGCGCACTCTACAGGTCGCAAATATTAAGATATTTTGATGAAACTTGGTACACCGACTTATGACGGCCCAAGTACGAAGCCTATTGATTTTGGTTAAAATCGGTCCATTTTTAGACCTAGTGCCCCTATACGGGTCCCCCCAAAATTATATTGTTTATGCGCAAATACTAAGATATTTTGATGAAATTTGGTACACAGACCTATGTTGGCACAAGGACGAAGCCTATTGATTTTGGTGAACATCGGTCCATGTTTAGACCTGGTGCCCATATAAGGGTCCCCCCAAAATTATGTTTTTATACGCTGCCGGTCGCAAATATTAAGATATTTTGATAAAATTTGGTATACCGACCTATATCAGCCCAAGGACGAAGCCTATTGATTTTGGTTAACACCGGTCCATGTTTAGAGCTACACCTTTTGCAATTGTAATTCAGAAAATATCAATTGAAATTCAGAAAATATCAATTGAAATTCTGAATTTCCATTTGAAATTCAGAAAACATCAATTGAAATTCAGAATTTCCATTTGAAATTCAGAAAACATCAATTGAAATTCAGATTTTTCATTTGAAATTCAGAAAATATCAATTGAAATTCAGAAAATATCATTTGAAATTCAGAAAATATCAATTGAAATTCAGAAACCGTCATTTGAAATTCAGAAAATGTCAATTGAAATTAAGAAAATATCATTTGAAATTCAGAAAATATCATTTGAAATTCAGAAAATATCAATTGATATTCAGAGAACATCAATTGAAATTCAGAAATTATCAATTGAAATTCAGAAAATATCAATTGAAATTCAGAAATCGTCATTTGAAATTCGGAAATTACAATAGAAATTCAGAAACCGTCATTTGAAATTCAGAAAATATCAATTGAAATTCAGAAAATATCATTTGAAATTCAGAAAATGTCAATTGAAATTCAGAAAATATCATTTAAAATTCAGAAAATATCATTTGAAATTCAGAAAATATCAATTGATATTCAGAAAACATCAATTGAAATTCAGAAATTATCAATTGAAATTCAGAAAATATCAATTGAAATTCGGAAAATATCATTTGAAAATCAGAAAATATCATTTGAAATTCAGAAAATGTCATTTGAAATTCAGAAAATATCAATTGAAATTCAGAAAACATCAATTGAAATTCATAAAAATGTAAACAGAATTTTTTAAAGAATACGGCCAGGTAGATAATGTTATACCCTATAAAAAATTTATATATGTGACAGCGCATAGAGAAAGGGACCTAAGGGTAAAAAAATCAATTTTTTTTTTGATGTGGACAACATCTGAGCATCGAATGAGACCGATCCCATGCCCTTTTTTTACCCTTTTTTTTACCCTTAGGTCCCTTTCTATTTTGCGCGTCACATATGGATTTTATCAAAATACGTTTGATGAATAAGTGGAAGTAAAATTCATTTTATTTACGCGGGTGAGGATTATTTAAAATTTGTGTGCCTGAATGATTTTATGTACACTAATTTCTTTCTTGTTACGAATTGTGGCTCTAAAATGTAAGGCTGGAATTTAAAGCCAAATAATAGTATTTAATATCAGCGTTACGTTTTAATGTCTAAAGCCCAAATTACTTGAACGTAAATGTAACGCGACGAATCAGCTGATTCAACCTGCTTAATGAGAAACACATAGTGTTGAGTACTAGACGTAAACGAGTCGTAAAGTGCCGTTCATTTCTGTTGAAAACAGAATTTTTTCTCCGTTTTTACGTGAGAGAGCAAAACAGCTGTTTTTAGTTGCATATAAGTGATGGAATTTGTGGCACAATTGTACAATGTTTGGCACAATCAAAGTTTGATTGGTACGCTGGCACATTTTTGTTATTTGCAAATATTCTATAGAAATCCAGTTTATTTAAAAAAAGAAATTAATTGGCAAAAACAATAAAATTTTTTTTTAATTTTCATACAAAAACTTTTGTTTAAAACGAACACATAAAATATTATATTTGAAAAGTAAACAAATTAAGTAAATAAAAACTAATTTAATGATTGAATGAATCAAATGAGCTAAATCGACTTCAAATTATTTTCGATTTAAAATGAAATTGAATCCGATTTTCAGGGATAAAATATAATCCACAATGAATTTTTATGAAAGTTCTTGCTTGTTATTTTATAAAAAAGTGCAAGTTTTGGTACTATTTTTAAACTGGTTGGTACTATTCTGAAAATCAAATTTATCAATCCTTAATAGCACGTTACATATTTTGAGTAACTTAGCAAAAATAAAATACCACGTTACGACTCGTTCTCGTTACATTTACGATCTAGTAACGAGACCTTAATGGAGCCATAATTCGTTACAAGAAAGAAATTAGTCTACATAAAATCATTGAGGTACACAATAAATTTTTTTTAAATATTTTTCACTCACGTGAGTACAATGAATTTTACTTATTTTGATAAAACTCATATATAAATTTTTTATAGGGGATAACATTACCCAGATGGAAATTATGTGTGGTAACAAAAACGAAGCACTGGCAAAGCGCAAGTAGACCGTGGTCTTAAAAAAAGAAGTACTGGCAAAGCACTAAATTTGGACGCCTTTCCAACGCTTTAAAAGGGTGAATTTCAGCACTTGGTTTCCTATAACATTATTTTGTTTTTGAAAAATAAACTCCAAAAGAGTGAATATTTAAATAATTTTTGACTCCACAATACAATAACTCCAAGAATCGTCTATTTTTAGAGTAATTTAAAATTCTTCAGTGATGAGGGCTCATAATTTGGTGGCAGGGAAAACACTTGATTTTTATGTTTCTTGGTGATATCTCAATACTTTGCAAAGCATTAAATAGATCGTTGTTATTATTTGGGAGTCAGGAAAGCACTTTATTTTTTTTATTTGAGCGTTGGCAAAGCATTTGATTTTTATGTTTATGGGTGCTTTCCCAGGGCTTGGTAAAGCATTGGCACCACCGTGGAACGGTGTTATCATTTGGGCGTTGGGAAAGCGCTGTTAACAAGCACTCATTCCACCCAATTCGGTGCTTTGCCAGTGCTGGCCCCTTTGTAATTTTCTACCTGGGTATCTACCTGGATAGATTCTTTTAAAAAATGTGTTTACATTTTTCTGAGTTTCAATTGATGTTTTCTGAATTTCAATTGATATTTTCTGAATTTCAAATGATATTTTCTGAATTTCAATTGATATTTTCTGTATTTCAAATGATATTTTCTGAATTTCAATTGATATTTTCTGATTTTTCAAATGACGGTTTCTGAATTTCAATTGATATTTTCTGAATTTCAAATGATATTTTCTGAATATCAATTGATATTTTCTGCATTTCAAATGACGATTTCTGAATTTCAATTGATATTTTCTGAATTTCAAATGGAAATTCTGAATTTCAATTGATATTTTCTGAATTACAGTTGCCAAAGGTGTAGTGCCCATATAAGGGTCCCCCCAAAATTGGCTTGGTTACAAACTGCAGCTCGCAAATATTAAGATATTTTAATGAAATTTGGTTCGCTGACTCACATTATAGAACATTTTGACACAAGTCCCATTTTAACCCATTCGAATTTCGGATCCAAACATTAGTTGGCTTTTAACCAGACTGGTGTAGGGTATTGTATAGCCGGCATGCCCGACTTTAACCTTTTTACTCGTTTTAATTGCAATTACTGGATTTGATTGCAATTAAAGTAATTGCAAAAACAAAAAAATTGCAAACAAAAAGTTGGTAGTGAAAGGGTTAGTTAACTTTTGCGTCTACAGACAAAAAATTTAGGGTAACCTTCGTTATATGGACGAAAAAAATGACAACCTGTGACCCGTCCCCCTACTAGAAATGTGCCTTTCGGTATAAAAACACACCATGCAAAAAATTAAGATGATTGGCCCTGAAGTTTGAAATACGATTTACAAGGCGAAAAAATCAATTTTTGTATGGGCACTAGGTCTAAACATGCACTGATTTTAACCAAAATCAATAAGCTTCGTTCTTGGGCCGACATAGGTCGGTGTACCAAATTTAATCAATATACATATATTAATATTTGCGGCCTGTAGAGTGCGCACAAGGAAATGCTTTTATATCGATTTTCATGTCAAATGACACTTTTACTTTTAACGAGTAAAAAGGTTAAAGTCGGGCATGCCGACTTTATAATACCCTACACCAGTCTAACTTAAAGCCAACTAATGTTTGGATCCGAAATTTGAATGGGTTAAAACGGACTTGTGTCAAAATTTTCTATAAAATCATAAAGGAAGAGTAAATCGAAAATATATCTCATATGGGCGATAGGTCCAAATATGGACCGATCCTATCTAGAATCAATAGGCTTTTTCCTTGGGACCATGTAAGTCAGCGGACCAAATTTCATTAAAATATCTTCGTATCTGCGACCTGCAGTGTGTAACCAAGCCAATTTTGGGGGGACCCTTATATGAGCACTAGGTCTAAACATGGACCGATTTTAAACAAAATCAATAGGCTTCGTCCTTGTGCCGACGCACGTCTGTGTACCAAATTTCATTGAAATATCTTTGTATTTGCGACCTGCATCGTGTACCCTTATATGGGCACTAGGTCTAATCATGGACCGATTTCAAGCAAAAGCAATAGGCGTCGTCCTTGGGCCGACGTAAGTCGGTATACTAAATTTTGTCAAAATACCTTAATATTTGCGACCTGTAGATTGCGCACAAGAATGCATAGACAGACAGACGGACGGACGGATAGACGGACGTCGTTAAATCGAAATAAAAAAAATGCTGAGCCGATCGGTATACTATAAGGTGGGTCTAGGACAGGGCTGGCAAAACTATGACACGCGCGTCAGTAGTGGCACGCCAGTGGATTTTAGGTGGCACGCGATGTTTTGTTGGATATTTTCAAAAAATTCAAACTATTAGAAAACCAGCAACAAATTCAGTTAATAGTTAAAGAAATATGGTTAATACAGAACTAGCAAATTCGATTATCAGAAAATTCTGGGAAAATTTTAAAAATTCTAGATTGAAAGAAGTTTAAATGTTTCGTTGAGAAAATGCCTCATAAATAAAAAGTACGAGAAAATTGCACAAAAATGGAAAACAACTTGTAATAAAATTGGATCTAAAAAATTATTTTTTTAGGTGAAAATAGGTGCTACGAAATAACCCTCAATGAAATAAAGGCTGAAAATAAGTTTAGTAATGGAATAACCTTCTTTGTTGGAATTTGAAATTGGACTTTGATCGTGTTCGCAAAGCCATTTCATCTGAAATAGAAATTTCTCTTTTCAAATCCATAATATTCGCTTTTTATTCATTATTGTGATGATAAAAGCCGCGCGATTTATTTTAACAAAATCAAATTTTTGCCCGAAGCACATTTTGCAACTAGTTTCTTACATACTTAAATAATTGATGGCGCCCAATAATTTAACTTTTTTTTAACAAAATGAAATATCCTCCAAAAATGGAATAACGCCCCAAAAAAAATTAAAAGGCAATAATGTTCAAACTGTTTTAGTTTTATTTCATTGGGGATTTTTTCATAATGAAATAATCTCAATATTTAAAGATTAAATAAACCCCCAACAATTAAATAACCGTCAAACATTTTTACGTCATTTTTTGGATGTTATTTAATTTTTCCCTTTGGGGGTTATTTCATGGGGGTTATCCGTAGCGCTGATAAATATGTACATCTGCGATATTTTTAAGAGAAATTTTTAAAATTTTTTAAAAAAGGACTTTTAAAAGATAACTAAATTAAGCTGGCACGCGAGAAATTTTTACAAAAAAATTTGTCCGTTTCTGGCACGCAGCGAAAAAAGTCTTGCCACCCCATCAAAAATGATGTTTCGTTTGACGATTTGTTGTCGTAGTAGAAACACATGTTCTGTCACGAATGTTCCCCAGTGTGTAGGCAGATTTAAATAGTAATATCGTTTTAATACAAGGAGTTATAGATATAGATATAAAATTCGAAAAAAAACAAACCTAAAGTTAAATATATTTAATAGTACACACAGAAAAAATATCACAAGAAAGAAATAGAATGTCCTTTTGCCTAATAAAGGCTGAATGAAACTCAAATAAGAATATTTGAAGAAAGTTGCAAAAATTTTCAAACATTTTTGCTTTCAACTAAAGCAAAAGAGTTAGTAAATTCTGTAAATAAAAATTCTAAATATATGTGGCAAAAAAAAGTTATACATTTTTTATGTGTTTCAAATTAATATATATGTAATATGGCGTTAGACTGACTTTTAATTGTTACGTTTAATTGGTTTTTATGTTATTATTTTTTTATTTGTGAAAAAGAAAAAAAAATTTGAAAAAAAAATTTTAATTTTTTGAATTATAAGTGCATTTTTAAATTGTCCAGTTAGTTTTTTAAATCCAGATGAATTTTTTCATTGTCCAGTTATTTGACTTTTGGTATCTGGCAACCCTAGATGTGTGGGATATGTGTTTCTTTTGAAACAGTTCAAAACATGTCATAAACTATGTGATACATAATGGACATGTCACCGAACGATATTTTAAAGAGAGTTCATATATATATAAAATGGCCGCCTCTGTTGCAGTAAGTATACATCTTCTGTTTGGATTTTCTATAAGACCATGAAAGTCTTTAAAATCCGCAAATTTTCTTACAAAAAGTATTTACTTTTCCTAAAGGAAAATCCATTAAAATTTAATGATTTTTTCTAAAAAATCGGTTTTATTCTAAGTTTTTTTTTTTTATATCTGAACTTTCTTTAGTAGAGAAGCCATAAATAACTATTTTTTAAAGAAATACTCGAGAAATATTTTTCTTTAGAAAAAATCTTAGAATCCTTATTGAAGGAAATACCCTACCCGAGTAAAAATAGTTATATATTGTCATTAGGGTTTGGGATTTCCCGGACTTTTTTATTTCCCGGGAAACGGGAATGAAAAAATTCCGGGAAATATTTTTGAACAAAATTGTTAATGAAAACCACCTATATAAGTAATTTTTGTTAAAAAAAACACTATTTCAGTACAAATGCAGTCTGTGTAGTGAGAATTCAAAGTAAAAAATATAAGAATGTTGAACATTTGATTTCACATAAATTACTCGCAGCACTGCCAAATGAATTGCATGATTCCAGCAGAAAGCACCTACTACTGGACTGTCGGAAACAAACCGTTTCATCACACTTGGCCCATTAGATATGGTGTCCACAATGTTATTTTCCGAAGACAAATAAAACTCTTCTAGTCGTATTTCTACAATTCTTCTTATTTCATCAGCATTACATCTTCCTGATATATAAACCAACCCCAGGTTATAAAATGAATTATTTCCGTTTATACATATGTTCAAATATCTCTTTTGTGATATTCTTGTCCATTCAGCTAAGATTATAGTAAATCTCCTATTGTTAGAAATATTGCTCGATATTTCTTTCATCATGATATCTTTTACATGATTGTAGTAATTTAATATAATGTTCTTTACATCGGTTTCATTTTTTTGCAATGCCAGGTTTTTATTATAAAAACTTTCTCGAATAAACGAAGATATAATTATGGTGCGGATTTACTGCGGCTAATTTGGATACCATTTCAGGAAATGTTTGCCCTACACTGATAGAATTTTCGTTCATACTATTAATGAATCGATTTCATTAATCTGAATTCACTGATTTAATGAAAAAATTTCATTGAGTTAATGAAAAATTCATTAATTTAATGAATTTTTTCATTATATATTTTCAACTAACCCGTAAGATATGCTATAATTTTTATAAGGGTTTTGAATTTGCTAATTACTAAAATAGATATATGTTCCAGTAATGAACGCTAGGGTTGCAAACTGAAATTATTTAAATATAAAAGTCCAAATAATGACATCATTTTGTTTTGGCTATTTAGATCAATCGGTAACGCTATAATGTTTACATTTTGGTGATTGCGGGTTCAAGTCGATTTCAGGGAGATATCAAAAACGTTATAAAAACGAAAAAGAAGTATATGTACAAATAAAAATTAATAAAATAAAAATAAATTAAAAAAGTAACGCAAAAAAAATATTTTTTTCAATTAGTTTTCATTTAATGAATACGTTTCATTGATCTAATGAACGCGTTCTTTGGGGACTTTTCAATGAAAAAAATCATTGGATTAATGAACAAATTCATTAATACTATGCACAAAATTCTATCAGTGTACCATAAAACCTTTAATGCTTATTCAGCTTACACTTTTTTCTTAGGGTACTTTGCTAATTTTAGCTGAAACGTTATTCTTGTTGTTTTCTTCAAGAGAAGTTGCATGACCATAAATTTTTTTTTTTTGTGTGAACCAAATTTAGATGTCGGATAACCAAATTTAGATACCACCGTTAACCATTAGTCTTTTCTTTTCACATTTATTAACGAAAACGTTACTATAAAATTATTGACCCTTAATATAAAGGAGTATTTTAAATTTAAAGTCGACTATTTTGAATCAAACGGTTTTGTTCATTTTGTTAATGAAAACCTTACAAAAATATTTATATTTTCAAATATTTTGATTGGTTGAAAACAAATTAACCAATCAGAATGCTCCAAAAATACACCAAGTCAAGGTATACTGCCACCCAATATTTTAACTAAAGTCGACTTTACCTTAATTATACATTTGAAAAATTTAGATAGTAAGGGCGATTATTTGTAAGAAACAAGCTTTTTTTCATATTTCTTTTAAACATTTTACCAAGTTTTTAGGTTTTACTACTTAAATTTTGAATAAGTTATGCGAAAAATCTTTATTAGTTGAAATGCTCCTAATTATTTTGCAAAGATTTTATTTGTGTGTCAAATAAATGAATTTCTTTTTAAAAGATTTTAACAATGACATTTTTGTTTTGGTATTTAAAATGTTTTTTATGACTAAAATTAAAAAATCCTATTCGAAACAAAAACAATTTAAAAAATTTAATATTGAATGTTATCATTTTAGTTTGACTCTAGATCATAAATTAATATCACTTTCTGTTTAAATTATTTTCAAATCAAAGAAAGATGATACAATTTTTACAAGTAAATTACAAAGAATAAAATTTTTTATTGAAATAATTCGACAAGACCAGCAAGGCAGAATGCGCATTTTCGGCTTTCGCTACAAAGCCATCATCAGTGCCTTTCGCCTTTGAGTGGGTTAATATTTTGATAATCGTCTACTTAAGCAAATCGAGTTTGTTATCAACAACTCAACTTAGACTAACATCAACGAAATTTAACAATGCTATTTTTATCCTTTTGTTATTATTTCTCTTTTTTGCTTTGAACCTTAATGCATTAAACACATAGACGACTGCAGCAACACGAATACAGCCTGTCAAAAATAAAATACACACGTTTATATGAAAACGATTATTTTGACACCAACGCAGCTACACGGCTACACTACTACTTTTGTCGCTGTAGTCAACTTAGGATAATTTCTATTTTTGTTGGCTACAAAACAAAAATAGTGTTGACAATATAACAAAATATGTAAAACAGGACAATTTTTCCCGCTAGATGCGAAATAAAATCGCTAGTTCTGACTAGAAAATCACCGTTATGGGAACACTGAAGAAATAGCTGTTTATATTTTACAATTGTTTGAAGATTTCATTAATTTATATTTGCAAATAGTTTTATTTAAATTAACAAAATATTCCTCAGCCATTATTTTAGAAGCACGAACCAAAAACCATTAATTTTTATCAAAACCTCAAATTTTTTGGATCAGCTGTTTACTATGTTGCTGTCGTTTTCAAAAAAATTAAGTAGCTGACTACACGGCTACAATTGCAGCCAGCAGCATTTGTAGTCGTGTAGTCGAGTAGCCGCAGTCGTCTATGTGTTTAATCCATAATTCTTAAGATATCTCAGCTGATCCTATTCAACTCTTTGTATGATAAACACAGATTTTTGAATTACAACGAACCGTTAAATATAAATTTAAATGTTTTAAATTATATTTTTGCACCTTGTCAATGTGTTTAAGATTAATGGGGGAAATGTTTTAGTTGATCTGTTATTTAAGTAAATGAATGTTATCATTTTGGTTTGACTCTAGATCATAAATTAATATCGCTTTCTGTTTAAATTATTTTCAAATCAAAGAAAGATGATACAATTTTTACAAGTAAATTACAAAGAATAAAATTTTTTATTGAAATAATTCGATAAGACCAGCAAAATAATTTAAACAGAAAGTGATATTAATTTATGATCTAGAGTCAAACTAAAATGATAACATTCATTTACTTAAATAACAAATCAACTAAAACATTTCCCCCATAAAATTTAATATTTTTAAAATTTCCTGTTTTCCCGGGAAAAATATATTATTTTCCCGGGAATTCCCGGGAAAATAATATATGCTAAATGATGTTATTACATATCCCCAAATCTAACTCCATATATAACTACATAAGCCATATAAAACTAATCAAAATATATGTAGTTACCGATTTGATTATATATGGTTCGATACTAAGTTATATAAGACTGTATGTGTCGTCATACTAAAAAAAAATATTTTCTTGTAATTTTATATAATTTCTATATAATCCCGTAGAAATTAATATATAGTTCAACATCAATCCCAAGTCTGCAAATTAAGAGCAATGGAGTAGCCAAATAATTTTCACGTGATTTTTTTGCATGTAAAATCATGTTAAAGAATGATGCGTACGATGTAGAAGACAAAAGCATTCAACTAAATTTTTATTTTATGTCATAAAATTTGGGCCTTTAAAATTGTTCAAACTATGCAAATTTCAGTCAATTTAATAGCTGGTATGCATAAAAAGACAAAATTATATAAAATCAGATATTTTTATATCGAATTAGATATAATATGATGTCCTGGATATGGAAAAATCTCGGATCAAACTGTATCAAATTATATCTAATTTTATATAATTAGACACATGTAGATGACCCATTTTTCGGATCAAGCTGTAAGTGGTTGAATATGGGGATTTATCAACTAAGATATAATTATATATGACACCATATTAAGATTTTCACTTGGGTAAACATATTTTTTACTTTAGCAAAATTACCAGTGTTTGATGACTCCCCCTTTACAACATACTCAGAATTGTAGTCTCCCGGGTAAAAATCTTAATATGATGTCATATATAATTATATCTTATTTGATAAGTCCCCATATACAACCGCATACAGCTTGATCCGAAAAATGGGTCATCTACATGTATCTAATTATATAAAATTAGATATAAATTGATACAGTTTGATCCGAGATTTGTTCATATCCAGGACATCATATTATATATAATTCGATATAAAATATCTGATTTTATATAATTTTGTCTGATAGTAGTTATACTTTTTATGCATTAAATTGAGATTGAAATTTGTATAGTTTGAACAATTTTAAAGGCCCAAATTTTATAACATAAAATAAAAATTTAGTTGAATGCTTTTGTCTTCTAAATCGTACGCATCATTTTTTAACATGATTTTACATGCAAAAAATATCACGTGAAAAGTATTTGGCTATGGAGTAATTAACTCTTAATTTGCGGACTACTAAATTTGATATTGAACTGTATATTAATTTCTACGGAATTATATAGAAAGTTTTATAAAATTACAAGAATATATTTTTAGTATGACGACACATACAGTGTTATATAACTCAGTATTGCACCATATATAATCATATCCGTCACTACATGTATTTTAATTAGTTTTATGTGGCTTATGTAGTTATATATGGAGTCAGATTTGGGGATATGTAATAACATCATTTACCATACAAAAAATTCGTTCAAAAAATAATATCAGATGTAGTTGAATATAATGATATGGGTCTAAATGTGACTCCATTCAATGTCAGATATAACCCATTCACATTATATATAACAATATATAACTATTTTTAGTCGGGCTATGTATTTTTTATATGATGATATATGACAAAATAGATGGGTTCATATATGATTCAATTTATGCTCGGATCCGTAATTTGAGGGTATATGACTGTATGTGATCAAATATGGACACATATGAGTTCATATATGCTCATATACCTACTTTCGCTCATACATACATACCCAGCTAAAAATCGACATATATGCATCCATGCAGGTTAAATGTATGTTCATGCATGGCCATAAACATGCATTCATGACCACACATGGTTACATAAATCTCCATACATGAATCATATATGACCATACGTGTGCATTAACGAAATTTGAGGTAATATCTACATGTATGATCACACATGTTCATGCATGTTCATGCGTGCTCATGTATGTTCATGCATGTACACACATGTACATATAACTCAAATTTCGTTAATGCACAAGTATGGTCATATATGAAACATGTATGGAGATTTAAATATCCATGTATGCTCATGAATGCATATTTATGAGCATGCACGTACATACATTCAACCTGTATGGATCCATATATGTCGATTTTTAGCTGGGTATATAAAATACGATTTTTTTTAATTTTTCAACATAAACTAAAGAAATTGATAGTTATTGTAGTTAAAGTAAAATATTAACAATATCACAAATTCGTTTTGATGGTAGTCTAAATAATACAAAATCTATCTTATAAAACATTTATTTACACGCTACTAACAATGTAGAATTTTAAACTCAGGTAGTAACTCCCTACATTAGCTATTGTACTTCAAGTAGAAATTATTCGACAACTTTCCAGCTGTATCTCATACGTTTTGCATTTCAAAATGTACCAAGTTTGTATAGATTACATTGGCGTACCTAGACCATTTTTCTGGGGTGGGCAAGCGACCCATTAATTTTCTGCTGTTTATTTGCCCAAAAGTGCATCTATTTTTCTGAAGAAAACCTCGTACAATGAATGTTTTCCAAGCTATATTTTCAGATTATTATGATAGAGAAAAGAAATCTAAGATCAACCTGTCTAAGTCGTCTACTTCGGACGAATCCTTTCTAACCCCATATTTTGATCACTTAAATTACCGAGGTGGTCAAAAAGAGTGAGATGTTCTTCTTACAATTTTTTTTCTCCAAAATATTAAAATTTTATTAAAATAACATAGTAATGTTTAGTTTGAAGAAACTTCCTAGTTAGATATTAACTAATTATTCATTTAGAAAACTATGAAATCTAAGATATTTAACTCACGAAAAAAGATTATGCGTTATATTTCTATTATTGAACAACTTTGCGATTCTAATAATTTTTCTTAAAGAAAAACTTTTTATAATCAGAACTAAGATCGATTTGTTTCTTAAATATTTCTTAGGTAAGAATTTTTCAAACAACATTTTTATTTAAGAAATATTTAAAACAAAAATCGATCTTAGTTCTGACTATAGAACTGACCCTTAGATTGCAACAACTTAGCTGCCTAGGAATCTAGTAGAGATTTTCCCAAACCAAAAAACACAGGATTAATTGATATAAAAAAAGTAATATTGTGATACTTTTTGCCATCAAAATTATAGATAAAAGCATTGTAGGTAGATTTTTTTAAAATTCTGGGGTGGGCCTAAGTCCGCCAATGATAGATTATGAAATGATACTCTGGCCATACCCTTCATATTGGTTGCAAATGCCAGCTATAATAAAAAATAGCAAGTTTTAGTACAGTTGTTGGAAATGAAATTAAAAGATCTTAATTGTTTTAATTTGTTTGCCCGCACCATGTTTTTTCAATGAATGATTATCTTTTCTTCTAGAATGTTTATGTCTGAACAAGAAAATAATTTAAAAACCTCTTTGTCTCAAAATAAGAAATAGTTTAATTGGGTCGCATTGCATTAAATAACATGCTCTCAATAAACAAAAAAAAAAATGTTCTGAATTCTAAGTTTTCAAATTGCTTTTAAACGAATTTCAATTTGGTGATCAGAATTTATTTATTGCACAGACGTAAATTCCAATTCATTCAAGAATCCATGTAAATATCGTCCAGTAGATCCTGTGAAAAAAATTAATGCTGTTAATTACAATAACTTGAAATATTATATGAATGTCTCACTTGCCTTGTGTTTAAGGATTAATTTCATACTTATTCAGAATTGGCGCTCAAATGTCCTACAAACATGGATATTAGTGGGAAACCATGTAAATCTTACATTTTAGTTATATAATGTGTTCAGCGAATTTATGTATAACACTACGCGGAACATTTTTGTGAAACATTTTAACTCTCTAACTCTTCGATCTACTGGTCTTTTTTGTCCTTTTTTAAAAAGGGGCTAAAAAAGTCCCTTACATTGAAGAGATAGAGAGTTAAAATGTTCTTTGTAGTCTTTTACCAAGTTTTACATAAGTTCGCTGAACACATTCTATACCTAAAATGGAATATTCACATAGTTTCCTATGCCAATTCACAATAAAAATTTGCAAAAGGGGGTAAACTTTAACCCTCCAGATATGAACTTTTAAAAGGCCGATACACGTATATTTTTCTTTATTTATTTATTCAGCCAATGGAAAATACAATCCTTACAGGCTAGATACAATTAGGTTGTTCACAAGGGGTGTGCTATCTGCTATTCTCAAATGTTGTATTTTTTCAATTTAATTTTTAACAATTCTGTTTTTTCTTAGGACGATACAACGATACAACAAATAGCACACCCCTTGTGAAAAACCTTAATTTACTTAAAACTATTTTAAATAAGTTAATAAATTCTATTTAAAATTATCTTTTGATTTCGAAAAATCTAAATTGAGATCTTTATCATTATAAAGTTCAAATAAGTTCAAAATACGATTAATTGGCTCATTTTTGGCATATTCTGTTCTACGTATAGGAATATAAAATAGTTCATTAGACCTTAGTATGTAGCAAGGAATATGAAACATTATTAAATTTAATAAACAATTACAATCAATAAATCCATTAATTAAATCAAAAATTAGCGTTGCAGAATGCACAGTTCTTCTTAACGAAAGAGACCGCAAATTTAAAAGTAAACAACGAGCATTGTATGAAGGGAAATTTTCAGTTAAATTAAAATGAATACCACGAAGCGCAAATCTTAAAAATTTCTTCTGAATTCGTTCAATTCGAACTGAATGGATCACAGTATGGGGGTTCCAGACGAAAGAACAATATTCAATTTTTGATCTTACAAAAGAAGTATATAATACTTTAACTGTAAAGGGATCATTGAAATCTTTGCAGTTTCTCTTTACAAAAGACCAAGCAGAGTTGGCTTTGGGAATAATGTAGTTGAGATGGGATACAAAAGTAAGTTCAGTGTCCAAAACTACACCAAGATCCAAAATCTCATCTACAGACTCCAGAACGTTATTAGATATATAGTAAGGGCATAGAATACGATTACTAATATTAGATCTGCTGAAAGTCATTTTAAAGCATTTGCTAATATTCAAGGGTAGTTGATTAAGATCACACCATGTTTTTATATTATTTAGATCATTTTGCAAAATTTGGTCGACTCTTCCAGAATAAGTTGTCGGGACCTTGTTGTTTTGGAAAAAATTTGATTTTGTTGTACAGTGTTTTTAATCTCTTCCATCTTAATACAACGGTTTATCAAAAAAATACAACTTAAACTGAAATTTAAATTTATCAATACTTGCTTCTGTGGCAATTAGAATGCAACTAATTAATAATTTTTCTTTCTTTGGGATGAGACACCATTAATAAACAATTTACCGTTATGTCATATTACGTCATTGCATTAAAAAGCAAAGTATATATGTATATAAAGCGGGGAATACACTAAAGGTAGAATTAGCTATACGTGACGAGTCTCCTTATGGAATATCTAATGAGTTAAAAGAGGATAGCTGACAGTCTATTTCTCTTTTACTCATTATTTTAGATTGAATCAGCTGATTCGTCACGTTACGTTACGTAATAGCTAAATAAGCCTTAAGGAACATTCATAAAAAAATTCCCATTTTTTTGTGAATGTGTGTGTGTGCGTGTTGAAATCGCGCAATTCGTGTTTACAAAATGTTTTGATATTTTTTGTTCCCTACTCAATATTCCTTAATATGTGGGCAGTATAAGAAGCATTCAATTGCGTTGTATAAATTTATTTAACTAAATGCATATTTATTATGATTGACATTACAGTATGGAGTTAATCAGATTGGCCAAAAAAAGTTGTCATTTAGTAGTGTTAATATTTATTATCAGAGAAATTTGTTTTGAATATTATACAGTTCGGAGTAGAGTTGGGCTTAATCGTTCTTTTTGGTGACTCGGACATATCGTTCAATAAAATTCATTGAACTAGTTCGTTCAAATCGTTCAATCGTTCTTTTTTGTTATCGTTCTTTTTTGTCATGAGCTGTGTCTGAACAGTGATTCGTGAACGGTGTCATTCATTCGACAATTTATTGGCGCGCTACATGTTACATGTTTATATTAATTTTATTGTGCATAGACTAATAGTGTCAAAAAATTACAGTTTTATTAAAAATTTGAAATTATTAAGAAAAACATTTAATTATGTAACAAAATTAATAAGAAATGGATACAAACTTTTTATGACTACAAAAAAGAACGAAATGAACGAAAAGAACGAAATTAACGAAAAGAACGAATAATTGTGAACGATGTCATATCGTTCAATGAACTGAACCGTTGAAATGAACTAGTTCGTTCATGAACGACACAACTCTAGTTGGAAGTTAATAGAGTGATTTGACATCAAAATTTAAAAAAATGCAAAAAATGGAGTTAATCCATTTCGCAAGTGAAGCATTCGTATATGTATTCACACCAATTTCCGTTTAAAAATTCATACAGATTTTATTTCAGTAGAATATGGATAAACAATAAAAATTTATATGACTCCATATATGGATGAATTCATATATGAAGATGTATGGCATATATGAAGCAATATATGCAAAGTATTGGCATATATGGTGTCATACATTTCCATATATGAAATTTTATTTTAAATGCATTTACCCATATGTATATGACAGATATGTCCATATATCATTCATACATGATCATATATTCAACCATATATGGCAATATATAAGCATATATGATCATTTTCACTCGGGCATGTAGTTGTTTTTAAATAAATCAAAATATAAGAAGTTAACATTTATAATTTTAAGGGCCGATGTTGATTTTGAATAAAACACAAACTATTTAGGAAATTATTGTCATTTGTTATTATTATGATAATATTGGTATGGTTCAATTATTTATCGGCCAAATGGCCGTCGCGACCTCGGCGGCACACCTCCATCCGATGGTCCAAATTTTTGATGACGCTGAGGCATAATTGAGGTTCTATGCCGTTAATATGCCGAATTATCTCATCCTATAGCTCTTGAATTGTTGCTGGCTTATCGACGTACACCTTTTCTTTCAAATAACCCCAAAGAAAGAAGCTCAAGGGTGTCAAATCACATGATCTTGGCGGCCAATTGACATCGCCACCATATGAGATAACACGGCCATTGAATTTGTCGCGCAAAAGAGCCATTTCGTTAGCTGTGTTGCAAGTGGCACCGTCCTGTTGAAACCACATATCATCCACATCCATATCTTCCAATTCGGGCCATAAAAAGTTCGTTATCATCTCACGATAGCGAACACCATTCACAGTAATGAACACCGGCCTCATTTTTGAAAAAAATACGGCCCGATGATGCCGCCAGCCCATAAACCGCACCAAACAGTCACTCTTTGTGGGTGCATTTGTTTTTCGACAATCACTCGTGGATTCTCATTTGCCCAAATGCGGCAATTCTGCTTATTGACGAATCCACTGAGGTGAAAATGTGCCTGATCACTGAAGATGATTTTCTTCGAAAATTGATCATCCACTGTTGCCATTTCTTGCCACCATTCTGACCATTGACGACGTTTGGAATGGTCAAAAGGCTTTAGTTCTTGAGTCAATTGCACCTTGTAAGCGTGTAAATGCAAGTCTTTATGCATAATGTTCATCAACGACGAGCGTGAGAGGTGCAATTGTTGGGCACGACGACGAGTTGAGGTGGACGGCTCTTCAGCCACACTATCGCGAACAGCAGCAATATTTTCTGCAGTACGAGCTGTACGAGCATGCACTGGTGTTTTCACATCTCCTACAGACCCGGTTTGTTCAAATTTTTGCACGATTTTTCCTATTGTACGCACATTTGGACGATTAAATTGACCGAAAAATCATGAAGTGCACGATATGCATTTTGATTTGAACGCACATTTTCATAATAAGCCTGAATAACTTTAGCGCGTTGCTCGATTGTGTATCTTTCCATGGTTCAAATTGAGTTAGTCCCCATTAAAATCTTTCATTACCAAATAAGTGGTTATATAATAGAAATTCATAGCTCCGCATAACTTATTTTTTGGCGTCTAAACTCATTATTTTTGTTTGGCGTGGTCGTTTTTATAAGTAGTCACGCTTACCCGCTCGCTTACGAAAAAATGAGAAATAAGTAGTTATGAGATTTTGAATAATAAGTGGTTACACACATGCTTACAAAAAGTTGAATTATAAGTGGTTATCCGATTGCTTACTTGATTCTTAAAAATAAGAGTTAAGCAAATACTATTAGCTTAAGGAAATACATTCAGAAAAATTTAAGTTTTCTCTAGTGTGTAATTTTAGGACTCGTCATAAAAATTTAAACATAAAACATATTTACATATAATAAATAAAAATGTATAAAATTTAACTGTATAAAAAGAACTTATTTAAACTATTACGAGTAAGTCATTATTTTATATTTAGAAACAATGAATATAATAGGTCGTTATTAGGAAGTCATTATTTTATATTATAAAGTAATGGAAAAGGTAATGATATATCATTTTTGGTAATGCAGATAGTAATGAGGTGTCATTACCAATATTTTGCTGGGTCTGAAATTGAGAAATGTCAAATGAAATGCATAATGTTCATATTCAACATCGGCCCTTACAATTTCACCACCCTTTATTTTATTTGGAAACAGTGAAATACAGTGGTGGCAAATATAATATGGACATTTAAATTTTTTTCTAATTTTATTCTCGCTGCCTTTATTTTTAAAGATCAAATAATGGCAAAATTCGCCCCGAAATGCGAGAAAATGGTTTAGGATATTGTGCAGAATTTTATCGTGACGCCTGTTTTTTTATTTTGTCACTTTTTTTAAGTGGGCGTGGCTTTTAATAAAAAATAAACGATATCGACCTTCTAGCTAATTACATAACAAAATTTAGCGAGCACTGATCGGATCTATACAAGCTGTATATTTTTGGAAATACTTTAAAATTTTCCTAAATCTTGCGTTATTTTTATCCACAAAGGGTCGCCAGACTTACCGTGACAGTGCCTTAGGCATCAACACCTTTTTCTTTGTTTTTAGCGATTTTGAAATAAAGTTAACAACACTGAAATTTTAATACGAAATGCTTTATACTTAACGTAGAAAAAAAACTTGACTTATTTGTTATATCGAGGTAGGTATAGCATAATCCTAATCACTTTAAAATAACTAATAACTAATCACTGTTGGTAACTTTATTTGAAAATCGCTAAAAACAGAGAAAATTTTGTCCATGCCTAAGGCACTGTCATGGTAAGTCTGGAGACCCTTTGCGGATAAAAATAACGCAAGATTTAAGAAAATTTTATAGGATTTCCGAAAATATACAGTTTGTATAGATCCGATCAGTGCTCGCTAAATTTTACTATGTAATTTGATAGAAGCTCAACATAGCTTATTTTTCATTTAAAGCCACACCCACTTAAAATAAGTGACAAAATAAAAAACAGACATCACGTTAAAATTATGCACAATTTTTTGAACCATCTCCTCGCATTTCTTTGCGAATTTTGCCAATATTTTGAACTTTAAAAATAAAGGCAACGAGAAAAGTTTAAAAAAAAGTTGAATGTCCCTACTATATTTTCCACCCCTGTATATAGGTTGTACACAAGGGGTGTGCTATCTGTTTTATCGTTGTTTCTTCCTAACAAAAACCAGAGTTGTTAAAATTTTTATTTGACTTTCACAACGATTTTCTATTGGGTCTTCTATCTGTTAGTACACTAAAATATAGGACACTAAACATACGTAAAAATGTTATATCGTGCTATTCGCAAATGTTGTATTTTCTCAATATAAATTTTAACAACTCTGTTAAATGTTAGGACGATACAACAACCCAGCAAAATCTTTCATTACCAAATAAGTGGTTATATAATAGAAATTCATAGCTCCGCACAACTTATTTTTTGGCGTCTAGACTCATTATTTTTGTTTGGCGTGGTCGTTTTTATAAGTAGTCACGCTTACCCGCTCGCGTACGAAAAAATGAGAAATCAGTAGTTATGAGATTTTGAATAATAAGTGGTTACACACATGCTTACAAAAAGTTGAATTATAAGTGGTTATCCGATTGCTTACTTGATTCTTAAAAATAAGTAGTTAGCAAATAATATTAGCCTAAGGAAATACATTCAGAAAAATTTAAGTTTTCTGTAGTGGGTAATTTTAGGACTCGCCATAAAAATCTCTATATATAAAAGAATAACGTGACTGACTGACTGACTGACTGACTGACTCACTCAACATCGCCCAGCCCAAACCGCTGAAGCTAGGAAGTTGAAATTTGTTATGTAGGTTCCTCTTTCGGGGTAGACGTCCACTAAGACGGGATTTTTGGAAATTCCTACCGGAACGGGCAAAAAGGGGGAAAGTGTCCCCCTTGACGGCCTGCCAAAACCCCTTTGGCTAGAAAGCTGAAATTTAAGATATGTGTTCCTTGGAGTAGGGGCTAACTTTTCTGGAAAGTACTTTCTAGAATTTTGGACAGGGACGTTGTAAAAATGGGGGTTAAAAAGGGGAAAAAGGCCCCCCTTGACGGCCTGCCCAAACCGCTGGAGGTAAGAAGTTGAAATTTGGTATAAAGGTTCCTCCACTATCGTAGACATCCACCAAGACGGGAGTTTTGGAAATTTTTACAGGGACGGGCAAAACGGGGAAAAAGTCTCCCCCTTGACGGCCTGCTCAAACTGCTGGAGCTATGAAGTTGAAATTTGGTATGTAGGTTCCTCGACCGGTGCAGACGTCCGTTGAGACGGCATTTTTGGAAATTCTTATCGGGAGGGGCAAAAAGGGGACAAAAAAGGTACCTTTTTCCAAAAAAGTACCTTTTCCCAAAAAAAGTACCTTTTCCCAAAAAAAGTACCTTTTCCCAAAAAAAGTACCTTTTTCCAAAAAAAGCACCTTTTTCCAAAAAAAGTACCTTTTTCCAAAAAAAGTACCTTTTTCCAAAAAAAGTACCTTTTTCCAAAAAAAGTACCTTTTTCCAAAAAAAGTACCTTTTCCAAAAAAAATACCTTTTTCCAAAAAAAAGTACCTTTTTCCAAAAAAAGTACCTTTTTCCAAAAAAAGTACCTTTTTCCAAAAAAAGTACCTTTTTCCAAAAAAAGTACCTTTTTCCAAAAAAAGTACCTTTTTCCAAAAAAAAGTACCTTTTTCCAAAAAAAGTACCTTTTTCCAAAAAAAGTACCTTTTTCCAAAAAAAGTACCTTTTTCCAAAAAAAGTACCTTTTTCCAAAAAAAGTACCTTTTTCCAGTAAAAGTTTCCAAAAAAAGTACCTTTTTCCAAAAAAAAGTACCTTTTCCCGAAAAAAGTACCTTTTTCCAAAAAAAGTACCTTTTTCCAAAAAAAGGACCTTTTTCCAAAAAAAATTCCTTTTTCCAAAAAAAGTACCTTTTTCCAAAAAAAGTACCTTTTTTAAAAAAAGTACCTTTTTCCAAAAAATGTACCTTTTTCTAAAAAAATGTACCTTTTCCAAAAAAAAAGTACCTTTTCCCAAAAAACATACATTTTTCCAAAAAAATAACTTATTCAAAAAAAGTACCTTTTCCAAAAAAGAGTACCTTTTCCCAAAAAAAGTACCTTTTTCTAAAAAAATTTTCCTTTTCCCAAAAAATATACATTTTTTCAAAAAAATACCTTTTTCAAAAAAAGTACCTTTTCCAAAAAAAAGTACCTTTTCCCAAAAAAAAGTACCTTTTTCTAAAAAAATTTTCCTTTTCCAAAAGAAGTACCTTTTTCCAAAAAACATACATTTTTCCAAAAAAAAACAACTTTTAAAAAAAAAATACCTTTTGCAAAAAAAGTACAAATAAAGTACTTTGTAAAAACAAAGTATCTTTTTCCAAAAAATTTCGTTTTTCCAAAAAGTACCATTTAAAATAATATATAATTTCAAAAAAACTACTTTTTTTCCTCCCCCCACGGATATCTCCACTAAAACAAGGTTTCTTGATATTCGGCATAGACGTGCGCTAAGACGGGATTTTTGGAAATTCCTACCGGAACGGGCAAAAAGGGGAAAAGTCTCCCCATAAACAGTCTCACAAATTGGAAAAGTGCCTGCCCAAACCACTGGAGGTAAGAAGTTGAAATTTGGTATAAAGGTTCCTCCACTGTAGTAGACATCGACTAAGTTTGTATTTTTGGAAACTCAGTATGTGAGTTCCTGCTTCTGTGTAGGCGTCCGCTTAGACGGAATTTTTGAAATTCCTATCGGGAGGGGAAATAAGGTAAAAGTCTCCTCCTGCCGGCTTGCCCAATCCCTTTTGGCCAACCTAAAATTTTAAATATGTATTCCTTGGAGTAGGACTAATTCACCGGCAACGTAATTTTTCTATTTTGGAACAGGAACATAGTAAAAATGGTGGTTGAAAGGGAAAAATGTCCCCACTAACGGCCTGCCCAAACCGCTTAGGCAATGCAGTTGAAATTTGGTATGAATGTTCCTCATCCATCGCAGATAGCCGCGAAGATGGAATTTTTGTAAATTCCTATAGGGAGGGGCAAAAAAAAAAAAAAAGCCTCACCTTGGGGGCCGGTAAAAACCCCTTCGGCTAGAAACCTGAAGCTTAAAATGTGGGTCCCTGGAGTGAGGGCTAACTTATTAGAAAGATACTTTTTTGAATTTTGGACAGGGTCGTTATAAAATGGGGGCTCAAAAAGGGAAAGTTGCCCCTTAACGACCTCTCCAAACTGCTGGAACTAGGAAGCTGAAATTCGGTACTTAAGTTCCTCTCAGCCTACTCAAACTGCTGGAACTAGGAAGCTGGAATTCCCTGTCGATGGATTTTCGGAAATTCCTACCGAGAGGGGCACAAATAGTAAAAGTTGACTAGAAACCTGAAATGTAAAACATATGTTACTTGGAGTATGTGCTCACTTACCGAGGAGGTGCTTTTTGGACAGGGACATTGCAAAAATGGGGATTAATGAAGCGAAAAGTGCCGCTTAAAGGCCTGTCCAAACCGCTGGAGGTAGGAAGTTGAAATTTGGTATTAAAGTTCCTCCTCTATTGTAGACATCCGCTAAGATGAGATTTTTGGAAATTTCTACAGGTAGGGTCAAAAACAGGAAAAGTCTCCCCCTTAACGGCCTGGCCAAACTGCTGGAACAAGATCTTAAATTGGGTTCCTTCTCCAACGTTGACGTCCCCTAAGATGGTATTTTTGGAAATTCATACCGGGAGGGGTAAAAAGGGAAAAAACTTCCCCCTTGACGGCCTGGCCAAACTGCTGGATATAGAGACCTAAAATTATGTATGTAGTAGGTTCCTCCTCCAACGCAGACGTCCTCTAAGACGGAATTTTTGGAAATTCCTACCGGGAGGGGTAAAAACGGAATAATTCTCCCCCTTGATGGCCTAACCGAACCCTTCGGCTAGAAACCTGTAATATATAATATGTTTTCCTTGGAGTATGGGCTAACTTATCGACAAGGCATTTCTAGGACTTTGGACAGGAACGTGGTAAAAATGGTGGTTCAAAAGGGGAAAATTGCCCCCCCCCCCCCTCTTAACGTCTACGTCTTTAGCTAGAAACCTAAAACTTAAAGAACAAGTGTATATGAAACACTAAAATTAAGAAACTAAATAGAAAACGAGTGGGATTGAAACACTACACAAGTGGAATGAAATGGATATAAACGTTGAACGAGCGGAATTGAAATTATAGACAATGCAAATGGATTGGAAGAGGGAATTACCTGTTCAAACACTATCAACGGAATATGAAACTTATGTAGCATTGAAACATACTCCCCAAAAAGTTAAACAAATTTTCTGAAAGAGAAAAAACCTTAGAAAAGGAATGGAACTTATATATTCCGATATTTAAACTTCATGTAACGAAGCACCGGTGGAAGAAACCGCCGCAGTAAATTTTCCAACTGAATTTGTGAATTTACTTGAATTGCCAGGTCTACCTTTACATAAACTGGAATTAAAAAAAAAACTTTAAGACACGCTAACAACGTAGCTTTGCCCGCTATTTTTAATATTATAAACTGCTTTCCAACCCTGCTTTACGTTATTTATTTTCATTCAAAACACAAATGAACAAAACTACTTACGGGTCTATCTACCTAAGTTCGCACTTTACCAAATTATCTTAACATACACACGTATATTGCAATTTATTATGGATTCATTACTAACAATCCACTTTCATGAGAAAAAGTGATCAAATATTTATTTATTTTAAACCCATTGTTGTGCAGAATTATTTATTTGTGGTGGCTGGGTGAAGGCTTTAAATAAAAAAACTTTAAATAAAAAAACGAATTTAATAAAAATTGTGGGGGGCGCAGCCCCCCGGGGGGGAGGGCGCAGCCCCCCCCCCCCCCATAACCTTTAAGGCACGCTAACAACGTAGCGGGCTGCGCCCGCTAGTTTAAACATATTTACATATAATAAAAAAATTTAACTGTGTAAAAAGTACTTATTTCAACTAATACGAGTAAGTCATTATATTATATTTAGAAACAATGAATACAATAGGCCGTTATTAGGAATTCATTATTTTATATTATAAAATAATGCAAAAGGTAATGATATATCATTTTTGGTAATGCAGATAGTAATGAAGTGTCATTACCAATATTTTGCTGGGAAATAGCACAACCCTTGTGAACAACCGTATAGTTTTTAATTCGATTGTACGAACTGAACTCTTTTGAGTAGAAGAAGAAGTGTCCGTAGCTGAAAATTCATAAATTTATAGCCGAATTATTCAATTATGCCGACCGAATACAGCAATAATTTGGATGATAGTTGCCGTAACCGCCACAATTCGATTGGCTACAAATGCGGTTATCAGAACTGAATCTGTTTTCTGGGTGTTCGCTTTTTTTTGCTTTCGTTTAATATCAACATTTAGGATGATTGTCTATCATGAAAATGATCAACCTTTTTGAAACAACAAATAAAATCTAATATGGCAATATCATATTAGAATTTGGACTTGAGGTAGAAAAATATTCTAACTAAATATAAGACAATATAGAAAGTCCGAAAAACCAATTTTTGTATTTTTAATGCAAAAATTAAAATAATCATTTAGGAAATCTTAAAAAAAATGTTGCTAGCAGAGTAGTATTTTAGAAGATGCCAAAGCAAATTGTGACCGTTTTTTTCGTTTTTGCTATCTAAGACATTTAATAACGCTACTAGACGAAAATAAAATATTCTCATGGGGGTTGCACTTCCTATCAAATATTTCTAAAAAGTAGTCCCCTGACGATTTCCTTAGGCAAGAATGAAATCCGATTACGTACAAGCTTAGAGCAAATCGAATGGTTCGATTGCCGTGACCGAAATTCTCAGTTGTGGCAACTGAATATCAATAGAGTAAATAGTCATTTGATAATGTCTACAGAATTTCTATTTCAACTATATTTCGGTAGTCACAACGGAAAAAGTCTGTAATCACAACCGAACATTCGATTGGCAATAAATTCGGATGTAAGCACGAATCTGCTTTCTGAGTATAATAATTCGAGTAGTAAAAAAATATATTTTTTAAACATTTTTGGATTTTTTTACAAATTTCGATTAATTGCCACAAGGCAAGTTACTCGAATTATTCGTTATCCGAAATTTGGAAATTTCAAATTATTCCAACAGTTTTTGAGCAAAATTGTTTGATTAATCGATGGAAAAAAATAAAATCGGAATTAAAAAATGTTAAATGTTTTTATCCATTAGTTTCTAATTTTTAACAATAAATATAAATAATGCAAGTCTTAAGGAAATTTTATAGGATTTTCAAAAATATACATTTTGTACAGAACCGATCAGTACTGCCTAAATTTTACTATGTAATTTGATAAAAGGTTGATATCGCTAATTTTTTGTTAAAAGCCACGCCCACTTAAAACAAGTGACAAAATAAAAAAACAAACATTACGTTAAAATTCTGTACAATTTTCTGAGCTATCTCCTTGCCTTTCATGGCGAATTTAGCCACTATTTTGATCTTTAAAAATAAAGGCAACAACAATAAAATAGAAAAAAACTTCAATGGTCTTAAATTCGTGGCCACCACTGTATATATTTTGTTATTAATTTTATGGCTTAGAAGCACCCCCTTGCGGAGATATATGAAACTAAAGTTCAAATATTTAATGCTGCCGGTTCCGAACGGGTTAAGATTTTTTAAACATTTTAATTTTATATATTTTCTTTGGTTAAACTCTAACTATGGGTCTCATACTGCAGGTTTAAACATTAGTTAACCCTTAAATGCATGATCTCTACGATTTCAGGAAAAATACCAAAAAAAGGTAATTTTTTTAAAAAAATATGGTTTTTTGCCAAATAGCTAAATTGTGAATATTTTAACGTGTATGAAAAAGAAATCTATAAATTATGAATTATACATTTATTGTCGCCACAATGAATTTAGTGCGAGAATACCACTTTAAATATTAAAAAAAAAACATTTTTGAATATTACACTTTTTGTAAAAAAAACGTGTGTTTTAGATTTTTCACAAACATACGAAGCAAAACCAAGATTTTTCCTACAACTGTTTAAAAAAATCTGAGCTAAACATAATAGCACTTTGTACATAAGAATTCTAATGCCCAAAAATGCAGTTTTGCGCATCAAGTGGTTTTTATACCCTACACCACTATGTGGTCAGGGTATTATAAGTTTGTGCTGATGTTTGTAACACCAAAAAATATTGGTCGTAGACCCACCTTATAGTATACCGATCGGTTCAGAATTTTTTTTTATTTCGATTTAACGATGTCCGTCTGTCCGTCCATCCGTCTGTCTGTCTGTCTGTCTGTCTGTCCATGCAATCTTGTGCGCACTCTACAGGTCGCAACTATTAAGATATTTTGATGAAATTTGGTACGCAGACCTATGTTGGCCCAAGGACGAACAAGTTTGATTTTTTTGAACATCGGTCCATGTTTAGACCTAGTGCCCATATAAGGGTCCTACCAAAATTATACTTTTTATATGCTGCAGGTCGTAAATATTAAGATATTTTGATGAAATTTGGTACACAGACCTATATTGGCCCAATAATGCAGCCTATTGATTTTGGTGAACATCGGTCCATGTTTAGACCTAGTGCCCATATAAGGGTCCTACCAAAATTATACTGTTTACACGCTGCAGGTCGTAAATATTAAGATATTTACGACCTGCAGCGTAACGCAGCCTAACAATCAGTAACGCAGCCTATTGATTTTGGTGAACATCGGTCCATGTTTAGACCTAGTGCCCATATAAGGGTCCTACCAAAATTATACTGTTTATACGCTGCAGGTCGCAAATATTAAGATAATTTGATGAAATTTGGTACACAGACCTATATTGGCCCAATAATGCAGCCTATTGATTTTGGTGAACATCGGTCCATGTTTAGACCTAGTGCCCATATAAGGGTCCTATCAAAATTATACTGTTTATACGCTGCAGGTAGGGTTTGGGATTTCCCGGACTTTTTTATTTCCCGGGAAACGGGAATGAAAAAATTTGATTCCCGGGATTCCCGGGAATCCCGGTAAATATTTTTGAACAAAATTGTTAATGAAAACCACCTATATAAGTAATTTTTGTTAAAAAAAAAACTATTTCAGTACAAATGCAGTCTGTGTAGTGAGAATTCAAAGTAAAAAATATCAGAATGTTGAACATTTGATTTCACATAAATTACTCGCAGAACTGCCAAATGAATTGCATGATTCCAGCAGGCACCTACTACTGGACTGTCGGAAACAAACCGTTTCATCACACTTGGCCCATTAGATATGGTGGCCACAATGTTATTTTCCAAAGACAAATAAAACTCTTCTAGTCTTATTTCTACAATTCTTCTTATTTCATCAGCATTACATCTTCCTGATATATAAACCAACCCCAGGTTATAAAATGAATTATTTCCGTTTATACATATGTTCAAATATCTCTTTTGTGATATTCTTGTCCATTCATCTAAGATTATACTAAATCTCCTATTGTTAGAAGTATTGCTCGATATTTCTTTCATCATGATATCTTTTACATGATTGTAGTACTTTAATATAATGTTCTTTACATCGGTTTCATTTTTTTGCAATGCCAGGTTTTTATTATAAAAACTTTCTCGAATAAACGAAGATCTAGTTATGGTGCGGATTGACTGCGGCTAATTTGGATACCATTTCAGGAAATGTTTGCCCTTTAATGCCTATTCAGCTTACACTTTTTTCTTCGGGTACTTTGCTAATTTTAGCTGAAACGTTATTCTTATTGCTGTTTTCTTCAAGAGAAGTTGACCATCAATTTTTTTTTTTTGTGAACCAAATTTAGATGTCGGATTTTCTTTTCTTTTCACATTTATTAATGAAAACGTTACTTATAAAATTATTGCCCCTTAATATAAAGGAGTATTTTAAATTTAAAGTCGACTTTATTTTTAATCAAACGGTTTTGTTCATTTTGTGTATAAAAACCTTACAAAAATATTTATATTTTCAAATATTTTGATTGGTTGAAAATAAATTAACCAATCGGAATGCTCAAAAAATAAACCAAGTCAAGGTAGACTCCCACCCAATATTTTAACTAAAGTCGACTTTACCTAAATTATACATTTGAATAATTTAGATAGTAAGGGCGATTATTTGTAAGAAACAAAGCTTTTTTTCATATTTCTTTTAAACATTTTACCAAGTTTTTAGGTTTTACTACTTAAATTTTGAATAAGTTATGCGAAAAATCTTTATTAATTGAAATGCTCCTAATTACTTGGCAAATATTTTATTTGTGTGTCAAATAAGTGTATTCCCTTTTAAAAGATTTTAACAATGACATTTTTGTTTTGGTATTTAAAATGTTTTTTATGACCAAAATTAAAAAATCCTATTCGAAACAAAAACAATTTAAAAAATTTAATATTTTTAAAATTTCCCGTTTTCCCGGGAAAAATATATTATTTTCCCGGGAATTCCCGACAAACTTTTTTCGGGATTTCCCGGGAATTCCCGCCCGGGAATTCCCGAACCCCAAACCCTAGCTGCAGGTCGTAAATATTAAGATATTTTGATGAAATTTGGTACACAGACCTACATTGGGCCAATAACGCAGCCTATTGATTTTGGTGAACATCGGTCCATGTTTAGACCTAGTGCCCATATAAGGGTCCTACCAAAATAATACTGTTTATACGCTGCAGGTCGCAAATATTAAGATATTTTGATGAAATTTGGTACATAGACCTATGTTGGCCCAAGGACGAAGCCTATTGATTTTGGTGAACATCGGTCCATGTTTAGAACTAGTGCCCATATAAGGGTCCCCCCAAAATTATATTGTTTATACGCTGCAGGTCGCAAATATTAAGCTATTTTGATGAAATTTGGTACATAGACCTATGTTGGCCCAAGAACGAAGCCTATTGATTTTGGTGAACATCGGTCCATGTTTAGAACTAGTGCCCATATAAGGGTCCCCCCAAAATTGGCTTGGTTACAAACTGCAGGTCGCAGATATTAAGATATTTTAATGAAATTTGGTGCGCTGACTCACATTATAGAAATTTTTGACATAAGCCCCATTTTAACCCATTCGAATTTCGGATCCAAACAATACACCAGACTGGTGTAGGGTATTGTATAGTCGGCATGCCCGACTTTAACCTTTTTACTCGTTTTTATTAAAAAACCGGTATGTTGCCAAATAGCTACACCAGGCATTTAAGGGTTAATAGTAGGGGGTTCAATTAATCGGCTTTTTATTTTAATCGATTAATCGTGCAAATAATTATCCGGGTTTTTTGCTTAACCGGTTAATCGAACAAAATTTTAAAATTATTCGATTAATCGAAAAAATTTACTGTAAAATAATATACACACACTTGTTGTGTTTTTAATCATTTTATTTAAAAAAAGGAACTAAAATAAATTCCGTAACTCTTCTGAAATTCATAAAAATAAAAAAATTTAATAATTACGATCCGATTTTGAACACATTTTTATTTTTTCTATCCCCTCTTTTACATATTCAAAATTTATCCAAATGGGGGGGAACCATACCGCAAATTTTTTTTTTTTGAAATCGCCTTCCAAAAATACTTCATTTTAGAGGGTGTACGGCGAACTTTTTTTTAAGGTACGGTCTACTGTACATTAAATTGTATCTCTTTCGTATGCATTGAATACATAAAAAACGTAAATGTAGAGAGGAATTCTGTTGAGAATTGATTTTCCCTCTACGTTTCCGTACCTCCATCCCTTTATTTTATTTTATTAATTCAGAGTGTTACTAAACAAGCTTTGTTACATTGAGCATTAGTTATAATAATCATTAAATACAATAATTAGTAATGCTTTCGTTTAATATCAATTTTAAAAACTCGTAAAAAGTAATTCAAAATTTATTATACGTAAATAGATACCACTACTTTACTAGATGAAATTCTCATTGAGTTGAATCTAACAAATATTTCTGCAAATTCTAAAAGGTCGTCCCTTGATTATTTTTTTAGGCCAACACGAAATCCTGATACGTGGAATCCTACAGAAAATTATTTATCGCAATTTTTTAAAAAAGTTGAGATTTTAGCATATTTACTTTAATAAAAAGTTTATATCTTTTAAAGATTTTTGTAATTTTCTACCAATTTCGGTTAATCGGTTAATCGTCTGAAATTATTCGAATTATTCGTTATTCGAAGTTTGGACATAATCGAATAACGATTAATCGATTGAATACCCTAGTTAATAGTTAACCCAAAAATTTGTTGTTGTTTTGTATAAATTTTTTTTGACATTTTCTTTTGTTTATAGTTAAGTTATAGTTAAACCTACAGTATATCCCCCACCATCAATAAAATTTCAAAAGTGTTTTATCACCCAGTGAGGCCAAAATGTTTACGTACGATCCTTCTCCTTCGTTTTTAACCTCTTAAATGTTACATGAGGCTTTGGTAAAATAGTGTAGAACCTTATTAAATAATATATTTTAAATTAGTTTTTAAGATGCTAGTCTGTAAGGATAAATTGTATCCATAGACTGAAATTAAATAAATAAATAAATTGACATATACAGTGGTGGCCACGAATTTAACACAATTCAAGTTTTTTCTAATTTTATTGTTGTTGCCTTTATTTTTAAAGACTAAAATAGTAGCTAAATTCGCCACGAAAGGCAAGGAGATAGTTCAGAAAATTGTACAGAATTTTAACGTAATGTTTGTTTTTTCATTTTGTCACTTGTTTTAAGTGGGCGTGGTTTTTATCGAAAAATTATCGATATCAACCTTTAATCAAATTACATAGTAAAATTTAGGCAGTACTGATCGGTTCTGTACAAACTGTATAATTTTGGAAATCCTATAAAATTTCTTTAAGTCTTGCATTATTTTTATCTACAAATAGTCACCAGTCTTAAAATTGCATCACTTTGTTTTTAGCGATTTTAAAAGAAAGTTAACAACACTGAAATTTTAACATGAAATGCTTTTTATTATAACATAAAAAAAATGTTGACTGATTTGTTATATTGTGGTAAGAAAAGCATAAAACTATTCAATTTAAAATTTCAGTGCTGTTAACTTTATTAAAAATCGCTAAAAACAAAAAAAAATTTGGTCATGTTTAAAGTGTTGCAATTTTAAATCTGGTGACTATTTGTAGATAAAAATTATGCAAGACTTAAGGAAATTTTATAGCATTTCCAAAAATATACAGTTTGTACAGAACCGATCAGTACTGCCAAAATTTTACTATGTAATTTGATAAAAGGTTGATATCGCTAATTTTTCGTTAAAAGCCACGCCCACTTAAAAGAAGTGCCAAAATGAAGAAACAAACATTAAGTTAAAATTCTGTACAATTTTCTGAACCATCTCCTTGCCTTTCGCGGCGGATTTAGCCACTATTTTAATCTTTAAAAATAGAGGCAACAACAATAAAATTAGAAAAAACTTGAATTGTGTTAAATTCGTGGCCACCACTGTAGGTAATTTCTAATAAATTATTGTCAAAATATAAACATAAAAGTTAAAAATCCCTAAAAAATATAAAAAATTATAAAAAAAAACCATGGAATCTTTAAACATGTAACCTCATCGCGGTTGGTCGTGGAAACTACGAACTAAAAAGTTTTGTAGGCTCCATGAAAATGTGATTCATCACCGGTGGTCAGTAAACAAAATCTGAATTTCTGGAATACCTAGAGTAGTCGCCGCATTTCTAATTATGGACACAAATAGGCCTTATTCATACGAACATTTTGGTGTATCACACTTATATCCTATCAGTTTTTTGTGGAGTTGCTCCATGAAAATGTGATTCACCAATGGTGGTCAGTAAACAAAATCTGAATTTCTGGAATACCTAGACTAGTCGCCGCATTTCTAATTATGGACACAAATAGGCTTTATTCATACGAACATTTTGGTGTATCACACTTATATCCTATCAGTTTTTTGTGGAGTTGCTCCATGAAAATGTGATTCATCACCGGTGGTCAGTAAACAAAATCTGAATTTCTGGAATACCTAGAGTAGTCGCCGCATTTCTAATTATGGACACAAATAGGCCTTATTCATACGAACATTTTGGTGTATCACACTTATATCCTATCAGTTTTTTGTGGAGTTGCTCCATGAAAATGTGATTCACCAATGGTGGTCAGTAAACAAAATCTGAATTTCTGGAATACCTAGACTAGTCGCCGCATTTCTAATTATGGACACAAATAGGCCTTATTCATACGAACATTTTGGTGTATCACACTTATATCCTATCAGTTTTTTGTGGAGTTGCTCCATGAAAATGTGATTCATCACCGGTGGTCAGTAAACAAAATCTGAATTTCTGGAATACCTAGAGTAGTCGCCGCATTTCTAATTATGGACACAAATAGGCCTTATTCATACGAACATTTTGGTGTATCACACTTATATCCTATCAGTTTTTTGTGGAGTTGCTCCATGAAAATGTGATTCATCACCGGTGGTCAGTAAACAAAATCTGAATTTCTGGAATACCTAGAGTAGTCGCCGCATTTCTAATTATGGACACAAATAGGCCTTATTCATACGAACATTTTGGTGTATCACACTTATATCCTATCAGTTTTTTGTGGAGTTGCTCCATGAAAATGTGATTCACCAATGGTGGTCAGTAAACAAAATCTGAATTTCTGGAATACCTAGAGTAGTCGCCGCATTTCTAATTATGGACACAAATAGGCCTTATTCATACGAACATTTTGGTGTATCACACTTATATCCTATCAGTTTTTTGTGGAGTTGCTCCATGAAAATGTGATTCACCAATGGTGGTCAGTAAACAAAATCTGAATTTCTGGAATACCTAGACTAGTCGCCGCATTTCTAATTATGGACACAAATAGGCCTTATTCATAGGAACATTTTGGTGTATCACACTTATATCCTATCAGTTTTTTGTGGAGTTGCTCCATGAAAATGTGATTCATCACCGGTGGTCAGTAAACAAAATCTGAATTTCTGGAATACCTAGAGTAGTCGCCGCATTTCTAATTATGGACACAAATAGGCCTTATTCATACGAACATTTTGGTGTATCACACTTATATCCTATCAGTTTTTTGTGGAGTTGCTCCATGAAAATGTGATTCACCAATGGTGGTCAGTAAACAAAATCTGAATTTCTGGAATACCTAGACTAGTCGCCGCATTTCTAATTATGGACACAAATAGGCCTTATTCATACGAACATTTTGGTGTATCACACTTATATCCTATCAGTTTTTTGTGGAGTTGCTCCATGAAAATGTGATTCACCAATGGTGGTCAGTAAACAAAATCTGAATTTCTGGAATACCTAGACTAGTCGCCGCATTTCTAATTATGGACACAAATAGGCCTTATTCATAGGAACATTTTGGTGTATCACACTTATATCCTATCAGTTTTTTGTGGAGTTGCTCCATGAAAATGTGATTCATCACCGGTGGTCAGTAAACAAAATCTGAATTTCTGGAATACCTAGAGTAGTCGCCGCATTTCTAATTATGGACACAAATAGGCCTTATTCATACGAACATTTTGGTGTATCACACTTATATCCTATCAGTTTTTTGTGGAGTTGCTCCATGAAAATGTGATTCACCAATGGTGGTCAGTAAACAAAATCTGAATTTCTGGAATACCTAGACTAGTCGCCGCATTTCTAATTATGGACACAAATAGGCCTTATTCATACGAACATTTTGGTGTATCACACTTATATCCTATCAGTTTTTTGTGGAGTTGCTCCATGAAAATGTGATTCACCAATGGTGGTCAGTAAACAAAATCTGAATTTCTGGAATACCTAGACTAGTCGCCGCATTTCTAATTATGGACACAAATAGGCCTTATTCATACGAACATTTTGGTGTATCACACTTATATCCTATCAGTTTTTTGTGGAGTTGCTCCATGAAAATGTGATTCATCACCGGTGGTCAGTAAACAAAATCTGAATTTCTGGAATACCTAGAGTAGTCGCCGCATTTCTAATTATGGACACAAATAGGCCTTATTCATACGAACATTTTGGTGTATCACACTTATATCCTATCAGTTTTTTGTGGAGTTGCTCCATGAAAATGTGATTCACCAATGGTGGTCAGTAAACAAAATCTGAATTTCTGGAATACCTAGACTAGTCGCCGCATTTCTAATTATGGACACAAATAGGCCTTATTCATACGAACATTTTGGTGTATCACACTTATATCCTATCAGTTTTTTGTGGAGTTGCTCCATGAAAATGTGATTCACCAATGGTGGTCAGTAAACAAAATCTGGATTTCTGGAATACCTAGACTAGTCGCCGCATTTCTAATTATGGACACAAATAGGCCTTATTCATACGAACATTTTGGTGTATCACACTTATATCCTATCAGTTTTTTGTGGAGTTGCTCCATGAAAATGTAGGTTAATGACTGCTTATGAAAATGTTTCGTACTTATTCAAGTGGGATACAATTGAAATTGGATAAACCAGTTAAAATATTAAATTCTTGATTTAGGATTTATTACCGCCATCTTGGGTCCACCATTTTGAATTCCAAATTTTTTAATTTTTGATCCGTTATCAGCGACATTATAGGAATAATTTATTTTCCAATACATTACAATTCATGGCCGCTATATTGGATCCGCCATGTTGAATTTTTATAATTTGATTTTAGATTCGTAAACTGCTACACTCAAAAAAATAAGTTAGTAGAAAAATTAGTAAAACGTCTTGTATATCAAGTTTACTAGTATTCAGCAATTTTTTTGCTGAAATTCCGTTTTCAGCAAAACTTTTAGTTATATTTTTTTAGCACTAAACTAATTTTGAACAATGTTTTACTAATTTATTTTGCTACAAAAATTGTGCTGATAACCGCAAATATAACGTGGACGACAACCAGATAAACAAATGTAGATGTCGCAGCTTGTCCGGATGTAGTACACACAACGGAAATGATTAAAAAGAAAAACAACTCTACACAATTTCTATATTTAAATTTTCAGCAAATATGTATATTAACTAAAGTAAAATTTCGCTACAAGTTTTTTGAGTTTTTTTCAGTCTACTAATATTCAGCAAAAAGTTTAGTGATTTTAGCAAGGATTTTTTTCATTTGCCTTCGACTAAGTGTTAGCAAAACTTTTGCTGAAGATTACTATTTTTTTGGTAAAAATCAGCTCGCTGATTTTCAGCAAAACTTTTGCTGAAATTACCAACTTTTTTGCAAGCACGCTCCTGACTAAAAATTTGCTGACTCAGCAAAATTTTTTCCTGACTTTACCGACTTTTCTTTGAGTGTACCCAAAAGCTACCCATCGTTTTGAATTTCAAATTATTTATTTTAGATTCGTGATCAGCAACTTCCAAAACCGCCTTTGTGATACTTTTTAGTCTCATATACTCAATATTCTAGTTTTACCAAAATTCGATTATGCTGGCCCACAGTGGATACCAGCTGTATCGAAAATGCATATTTCAGATATTTTTACGTGGTTTTGCTTTGGCAAAAACCAGGTAGAACCTGTTTTTTAGTTTGTATGCAAATTGTACGATATTAAAAATCTAAATAAATTTTGTTGTTTTCGGTTTAAAAACTAAAACTGGCCAAAAACTACTAGATTTTGTCCAGTCTAAATACAGTATAAAATGCGCTACGTGCAAAATTGAATATCTAACAGAATTTTGTGCGTAGTATTAATGAATTTGTGCATTAATCCAATGAAACAATTTCATTAAACGATAAGTAATTGGAAAAAAATTACTTTTATTATATATAATATACTAAAGTATCTTTAGTACGATACTAACCTTTAAAAAATGTATTTATTGCAAGGACATAATAGTTATAAGTTTTATTGGATATTTCTTAAAAATAATAATTATGGTTCAATTTTTATTTTATTTTCTTACCTATAATTATTTGTCTCCAATTAATATTTTATTTCTTAACTGGTAATAGTTATGGCCAACGATTTTTTTTAGTTATTCATAATTATTACACTTCAATAAATATTTTCATCCTCTATTTGAAATAGTTACGAATAAAAAAGAAAGTTAATGATAATAATTACTGTTCTAGAAATATGTTTCTGTTACTTAATAAAAATTGTACTTTTTAAAGAAACCATATTATTCTAAAAGTTGGACTTTGGGAACAACTTCGAAAGCTATGCTGCCATATAAAATTTTTCAAAAGTCGCGATTTTAACGTATAGGCCGCTATAGATGAATACATTTATTTTGTTGAAACATTTTCCTTTTCATTGCTTCTTTACTAAGCCATAGCATTTATTAATGCCGATTTCACTTTCAGCGATTCAATTGGCTAAAACCTTAAAAAACCGTAAAAATCCATATAACACGCGAACAGTGGTTTTAATATCAAGTTTTATGCATCCAATTTTAAGCCTAAATATGAATACAGGTCCTGTGCCTACATTTCACCACAAAAAAATTTATATTGATTGCATTTGAAAATTTTTGTATATCAAAAACAAAATGGAAAACCGCCAAACTTTAAAGACATTTAGCGAAAAATCTGTATTAGATCGGAAAATAAAGTACGCCATTGTAATCAGCATGTCCGAAATATATAGAATTGATGGTAAGATTCTCCATTAATTTTTTGAGCGTCATGCAGTGTTATTATTTTTTATTTTTGTTCTCACGCTTTTAACATCTCTCTGAACTCGTCTTGAACCCGCAATCAGCAGAATGTAAACAGCACCGCCCGACATATTGATCTAAATAACGAAAACAAAATAATATGATAATTTGCGTTTTTATATTAAAATAATTTCAAATCCAAAACCCCTAGTTATTAATTTAATGAATTTTTCCATTTAAAACATGTAATAAAAAAAGTTCATGAATTAATGACTTTTCAATGCACTTAATGCACATTTTTCATTAAATCAATGAATACAATTTAATGTCATCGATTCATTCACTTTACTTTTAACGCGAAAAGGGCTATTTGGCATTCCTATTTCTTATAATCAAAGAAACCATATAAAAAATACAACTTTTCCTTGACATTTTAATGTATCGTTATTGAAATAAAAACGATGCTAGATTTCTTTATATTGCTAAAAAACAAAATACATGTATTAAAAACGCGCTACATAAATTTTGAAATAGCTCCAATTTTTTTAGTTACGAAGGAAAAGCACTAAGTTGGCATCCCTGATTCTGACTAGATTTAAACAGGCCTTAAATTTCATTTAAAACTGGTTTTTAATTTGAAATTCATTGTTCATTGGGTTCTTTAAAAATATTTTATTGAATTCGCCAATAAAGAAAAACAAATGTGACTGACCAACAAAAAATTCCCAAATTTGGGGAAAAATCTCAGAGTCTGGCAAGCCTGCACGGAACTTGAAACATGACCAAAACAACAGCGGTTAGATGGAAAGAAAGACAATAAATAATTATTAATGTTTGTATATTTGTTTGTACATACATATATTTTTTTATGTATGTTGAAGTTCTACGCAGAGTTTAGCCCCACTCGTTGGGAGACTGTATTTTTTTATATGTACATATTGTAGTAGCAGAAGCTGAATTGAACTAAACAGGTGACAAGATCGAAGTAAATCGAATAGAAGAAGAGTAACTTAAGTCCGGATGAAGTTAGTTTGCTATCAAACCGTGAATATATCGGATGTTCGTTAAAATCTACGCGGGTAAAAAAAAGTAGGAAGTACTATACTAATAAAAGTGTGTGTAAAAAAAATTTAAAGTAAAATATGTTCTTAAAAAAAATAATTAAATCACATAAATAAATTATAAAAAATAATCTTTAATTTTACAGGAGTTAGAAAAACCTCCAAGTCTTTAATACCAAAGGCAAGTAAAAATGTATGTATTTCATGTGTGTGCATTAGGGTGGACCTTATTTTTCAACTTGTGATTTAAGGCCGCTCGTTTAGGCATAAAAATACATCAAGCAAAAACTTAATGTGACCGTATAACGGCAACACGTGCCGCATCGGCCCTGATCCCCAAAGAGACAAAATTTTATATCTGAATATTTGTAGATCTTGAAAATGAAAATAGAGTATAACATTGTAAGTTTTAAGTCCAAATTAGTTTGGAAATATCGTAAAAAAAGTAACGTATCATTCTCATAATGAATAAAAAGAGTATAAAAAATAAAAATATTGTATTTTTTATCCTTTTCTTGTGCATATAATTAAATGTCAAGTAATAAAATATAAAATTTCTATTTTCAACAGAACTTTTTTACGATTTTACTTGACAACAGTTTCAATGCATAGAAAAAAGATAAAAATATATTTCTATATTATTTTAACACATTAAATTGATTACAGATACGTTTTTTACTTTACGATTAGACTAACGAAGCCTTTAGAATAAAATATTTTTTTACGATTTTCATAATTCATTTTATTTTCCCACCGATTTTGGAGTTTTATGCATTCCTAGAAAGGTAATTCAGTTTAGATTACGATTCTATTGACATTTTCCAGAAATACAGATATATAAGTGCCAGTATTTTCAAAAGAAGCTAAAAAAGTAATTTTTTCCCCTAGTAAATCATAAACTTCAGGGCAGATGCGGCACGTGTTCCCGTTATAAGATCACCTTAATTTTTTGCATGATGTATTTTTATACCCAAACAAATATTTCTAGAGGAATGGACGGGTCACCTTTTTTTCGCCAGCCCTGGGGATTTACCTGGGGGATTTCAATTACAATTACAAATAAATGTAATTGAAATAAAAAAAAACTCAATTACTTCAAATGTAATTGTTATTGAAAATTTTTAATTTCAAATTACATGTAATTGTAATTGACAATGATTTCAATTACAAATTTCAATTACATTTAGAATTAGCAAATGGTTTTTGTTAAAATTTTCCAATAAAAAATTGTCTGGGATAGGCGGGATAGGTGTGGCCAGGCATAAAAAGAATACTTCATGTTGAGTTGATGTCTATTTTGCGCTTTTTGTCATTGTTTCTTTTTCCAATAAAATGTAATTGTAATTGACATTTTTAAAATTACATGTAATGTATAATTGAAAATTGTCAATTACAAATTACATGAAATTGCAATTGTTCTTTTTATACCCTACACCACTATGTGGTCAGGGTATTATAAGTTTGTTCTGATGTTTGTAACACCAAAAAATATTGGTCGTAGACCCACCTTATAGTATACCGATCGGTTCAGAATTTTTTTTTATTTCGATTTAACGATGTCCGTCTGTCCGTCCGTCCGTCTGTCTGTCTGTCCATGCAATCTTGTGCGCACTCTACAGGTCGCAACTATTAAGATATTTTGCTGAAATTTGGTACGCAGACCTATGTTGGCCCAAGGACGAACAAGTTTGATTTTTTTGAACATCGGTCCATGTTTAGACCTAGTGCCCATATAAGGGTCCCCCCAAAATTGGCTTGGTTACAAACTGCAGGTCGCAAATATTAAGATATTTTAATGAAATTTGGTGCGCTGACTCACATTATAGAAAATTTTGACATAAGCCCCATTTTAACCCATTCGAATTTCGGATCCAAACAATACACCAGACTGGTGTAGGGTATTGTATAGTCGGCATGCCCGACTTTAACCTTTTTACTCGTTTAAATTAGAATTACAAATAATATGTAATTGTAATTGAGTTTTTTCAATTACAATTACATGTAATTTCGTAATTTCATGTGTAATTAATTACAAAATGTAACGATTAACCCCCAGGTCTGGTGTGCATACTTTCTTAAATAAAATTCATTCACTAAAAAAGTTAAAATATTTCACAAATAAAATTGATTTGATCGTTATTATGTGTCCAAAAACATAGTATTGTACTCGTATTACGAAATTTTGTTAAATTAGTTTATCACATGTTAAGAAAGATTAGGTTGTTGTTGTTAGCTTTGGGACAACACAAGTGATGGGCCTCGAAATCTGTATTTTTATTCATTTTATTTGTGAAAATAATCATTGTTAAATCGTCTGCTTATTTTATTATTGGTTTGAAGTCGAGTGCAGGGAGATTTCAAAAACATGACAACAACAAGAAAATAAATACATGCAAAAATTAAAAAAATAAATATAATACTTAAATAAAAAAAGTAACATAAAAAAAATATTTTTCACTTATTTTTCATTTAATGATAATGTTTGATTCAATAAACTCGTTCTTTGGGGACTTTCCAATAAAAAATCCGGACCCCCCAAAATTTTTTGACAAATAACAAAATTTCAAACAATTTTATTCATATTTTAAAAATGAAGTAATGATCTGAATATTAGGGGTTTTCATATAAACTCGTAAATTCCTTTTATAAATACAAACGATATTTTTTATGTATGGAGTTTGACAAGCACGTACCTAGAAATTTCTTTCGGAAGGGGGATTTTCTAAATTTTTTGTTGAATTTTTTCAGGGTTTTTTTTTGTATACTGGGAGGCACGTAGCTAGGGGGGGGAGGGGCTCGAGCCATCACCGAAATGATTTTAAAAATTTAAAACGTAACAAAATACGCGGAAATAACCATGTTTTTCAAAAAATTTAATAAAAAATATTAATTTTTAGTTGAAATCAAACAGCAAGTGGCCAAGTTTCTGAAGTCTTCATAAATAAAATAGACTCTAAATGCAATTGCGAAAACTGTTTTCTAAAAAAATTTTTAAGCTGTTTGGTTACCAAAGAAAATGTTTTTGTTAAAGGCGTTTTTGTAAAAATGCTTATTAGTTATCTGTGCTATAGGGTTTCCAATACCGAATCGGTATTGAGAAATCGGTATTTCGGTATTGAAAATTTTCCAGTACCGAATTTTCGGTATTCATATAAATATTCTTAGTTAGCGCGTAAACTTAGATATAGCACATATCAAAATTGTGTATGAAAATTATTGATTCCAAGCAGGCCTAATCTTCTCTCTTATGTTTCGTTCAGCTTGGAAAAGATAAATTGTTTTTGAATCAACACGAATAAAAATTTATTCATTTTATGTTCAGTGAATATTTTAAAATAATTTGAAATCAATGATTTGATATTGAACAAAGTGATATAATAATTTGGTCTAATTTATATTGATTCAATTTTGAATCGATTGATATAATCATATACAATTATAATTGATGTTACATATGACAATAATCAACGATATATAATTCTATAAAATCATAAAGGTTATATAAAAAATATTTTTACTAGGGGACACAAAAATTGAGTTATTGTCAAATTTGTAAAAATTTGTCTTAAAAAATTAAAATAATAAAAAAAAAAAAAAAAAGAAAATTGTATGCAATACCGAAATCGGTATCGTTCTAAAATCGGTATTTCGAATTTGGTAAAATGGCTCGAGTTTCCACAATTTCGGTATTACCGAAATCGGTACTGGAAAGCCTAGTGTGCTAGGCATAATCAAAGAGGTTAGAAAATAAAGAGAATGCAATCCTCCAATTTACTTATAAAAAATTTATAAAATGTGCCTGCAAATAGGAAACTGAAATTTTTTCGCACCTTTTAATTGATAAGTGGCTATTTTTTATTATTACTACTAATATTTTTCGTCATATTTATTATAATTTAAACATACACACAGAGAACGTATTCGTTGTGTCAACCGAATTTGTTGCCAACCGAATTCTGGTAGTTACACGTACTATCACATTATTCGATTGGTGCTATAGACATTTTCAGTTACCTCAACTATATTTTCGAATATGAAAAAGTTGCCCCAACCGAATTTATTTGCCATTCAGTTGATCCTACCGCATTCAGTTAACAATAATTTTACAAATAAATTAAAGAAAACACTGTTTCCCATATTTTTAAAATTATTTTATTATAATAAAAAAAATTAAATATTTTGAATATAATTAAATAAATATACACACATATTTAAAGCAGCTTTTCCTGTAGAAAAATAATCAGATTATTGGACATTCTTCTACAGACAAGCCTTCATATTATAGAGAATTTTTATAAAAATCCTCACGTTCTAAAAACTTTTCACTGTAAAAATAGCCAGGACTTTATCCAATAGCAAAAAATTTTCAGTGGGAACTTCTGGACGCTATAGTGTCAAATAAATTGTACAGGACCATATATGCAAATTTCGGATCCAAAGGTATATGGAAATATATGAGATCATGTATGGTCATACATTGAACTATGCATGTACGTATATGACTATGTATGCCCATGCATGATCACATACGAGCCAATGTATGATCATGTATGCTCATATATATTTCGATTTTCACATGGGACATATACAGTGTGTAAACGTACCATATTTTAATAGTAAATATAAGCATAGAAAACCTAAGAATGCAATTTTAAATGCGTGAAAATACATGGATACTGCGTATCTTTATATACAAAAAAAAAACATAAAAACATGGTTTTCCTATTAAAACACTTTAAAGGAATGTATTTTATAAAACATTTTTATTTTAAAGAAATTTTTCATATTTAGGGCTGGTATCTTATCTCCAATGTTTAGTTTACTTTAATTATTGATTTAGAAATCATTGATTAGCCCTTAACTTATAAAAATTTAATCAATGATTTGTTAATTTTAGATATTTTCATTTGACAATACGAATAAGAAATAAAAGAAAATAAAGTTTTGAAAACTCGCGAAATAAGACTTGTTTATTAATTTTTTCGCATGACACGGGGTGATAAAATTATACAATAGATGACTAAAATCTGCAATCGCTAAATGTCACAAATAAGAAGTGTCTTTTTGCATGCTACATGCATATCTTAATTTTTTTCATTGGGTAACTGTGTGTAATTATAAATTTGTTTTTAGTCCAGGAAGGATAAGATGATTTCTGATGTTTTTTGATACATTCCATCCAAACTTTATAGTTTGAAATAATTAGAAAACTAGGTTCAGAGAAAAACTAAAATAAATATACATCTTTATTATTTGTTATTCGTTTAGGTAAATATATCTGGATCAAATTTAATATACACATACAGTGACATCTCCCAAAGCAGTAAATTTTTAAAAAGCTTAAAACGTAAACGCATGATTTTCTTGATTCTGTTTTTAAGATATCTTCCAACAATTTTGTGTGCAAAGCAAAAATCTTCTGAAGAGTCTTGTCTGCAAAATTTTGTGTTAATTGGAAAAATTAGAATTTTCGAATTTTGTGGAAAATAAAAGACATGAATCCAAAATTATTCCTCAGGGGAAAAAATATATGGAGGACTTAAAAATTGTACTGCAGGAAATATTAAAGTATGCCAATAACTGTATTTTTTCCGAGAAATAATCATGGTCTAAACAACTAACTAATTTTAACCTCTTTTCCGACATTTGAACAATTTTTAATAGAATGTGGTAGATTAAGTTTTATGGTTAAGCCCTGGTTTATGTATTACGAAAATGCTCTAAACGAAAGCAAAGTAACGAAAATTTGTTTTTCTTTCCCATGTATTTTTTACGAAAGTAATTGTCAATTTCTTTCGTTTAGGTTATTTTCGTAATACATAAACAGGCCCTAAGTTTTAATAAATAGTAAAAATTGGTTCAATAAATATGCAAAATAAGAAAAAATTTTATAAAAAAACTATACTCTTAAACTGCAATTTAGGGTCTAGCAAGAGCAAGTGAAGTATGTCTTATATATTAATATATCTCATATTTTTCCAGAAAATTCGAAAATTTAAATTACTTTTAATTAAAAACGGCAGAATTAAAAAATTATTCTGAGACACCTTAAACACATTTTTTGGTAAAATTTTCCTCCAACGTACTAAATAAAGATCAAAATTATAACAAATTCTTACAAACTATTCGTACAGAATCCAATATTATGTCATATTGTTAAAAATTCCCCTAAATATTTTCTTAATTCGAATTGATACACAGAGAAAACAGATTCATTGTGCCAACCGAATGGTTTGGTTGGAACCACCGATATATTTCTTTGTGTCAACAGAAATTAGGTAAAGAAAACAGAATTTCGGTTGACAAGAAATTCGGTTGTCGCAATGAATCTGTTTTCTCTGTGTATTTTTAGAGAAGATACATACATATATGTGCATTACTACGCGAGTTATTATTTATATGGCACATAAACATGTTGTAAGGTGTTTATTTACAAATTAATTGGTCTACGTAAAACTTTTTAAAAAGTTACCAACATTAGAAAAAAATGTAAATACTTACATGATTTGTAGGGTGGAAAACCTATTTTTAAGGTCTTAATCACAGAAATTTCTGTAATTAAATTTAATCAAAGTTTGGAGTAAAATCAGAGGTTAAAATTTGACGAGTTACTGTAATTAAGTGCTAAACAATGATTTTCTTCTTAATCATTGTTTAATATTACATAAGATACCAGGCCTTAATACAATTTTCTGTGTTTATATTATACAGGGTGGCGCAAAAATAACCTTCCGATGTTTTTTGGCTGTAATTTAAAAAAAACTTTTCCCGGGATATCCCGGGAATTCCCGCCCGGTAATTCCCGAACCCTAAACCCTATATAAAACCCTAATTCAGTTTCTAAAACAACATCAATTATTTATCTTACAAGGAAGGTATCCTTGAGTCAACCGCCGATTGCACTGAAATGTGGATACATATGTGATACAGGAGTAAAAAACTAGTGGCCCACGCCAGTCTGATGTTTATGGGGTATAAAAAGAAAGTGGGCAGATTTTTTGAAGGTCAGTCATATACATATGTTTCAAGGCGACATAGGTAGATGGGGTATCATTTCATATCCCAAATACAGGGAAATAGTAAATGGGATAGTTAGCGTGTGAATCAGCCTTTCGTGTTGCTCAACCTTTTGCCATTGTCGTGATACATACATATTTCTAGTTCAATCCGACTTTTCTCCAAGCGCTATTTTGGTATCATTAGTGATACCGGCAATACTCGTACATTCCTTGTTATAATAATTTGCAGCGTAAGAATTTCGTTTTCTAGATGTGTATAGCTTACAAGCATTTGTAGGCAGATTAAATTACAGATATTTTTAATGTAAATCCACTCCGTTGTCAATAATATGCGCCAAACCCCATTGCAAGAACCCATAATAGTTAGTAGCATCCACAACAAACAATGCCATCAATTGGCTAGAATATTATAAAGAGGCGAAAGGACGATTACCTGCAATTCTCAGAGAAAACATAAGCTTGCGTTGTTCTTGTTTATCACATAACTTTCATTAACATACCACCAAATTAGCCGACAGTTCGCGAACATTTTTAATTAATTTTATCGTGTTATTTTATACGTTCTCCTATTCTTTTTATTTTAAATTTATTTATCGTTTATAAAAGTATTATTTATAATTTTTTAAATGACAAGTTCTTTCATACTTTATAATGTTGGTACATTTACACACTGTGTGCCTAATTTTGGGTTTTAAGCACAAAATACTAATTGAACGCACAATATGTGTAATTATAAATATATAGTGCCTAATAATACCGTTTCATGAGTAATTTTGTAAACAAAAACGTGTATACAAGACTTTTACACACTTGATGTCAAACATCGGCATTTTGCGCTATTTTACATAAAAATGTACATATATTATTTAAGTAAATTTACAAGCATTTTTTTAGAGTGTAGGTATAAATTTAGCTTCTTACGGTGGGTCTCATACTGTAGGTTTAACTTTAACTTAACTAAAAACAAAATAAAATGTCAAAAAAATGTACACAAAACAACAACAAATTTTTGGGTTAACTATTAACCTAAGTTTAAACCTGCAGTATGAGACCCACCGTAAATAGTTATAAAAATGCTACCAAGTCTTAAAAATTCTTGGCTTTTCTCTTTCAAATGTAAACAAAAATATTTGTCATAAAAATATTTGAAATTTTAGTATTTTTTATTTCATAAAATATTAAAAACAACAAAAGATAACAAATGAATTATGCGTTTGTTAGCAATGGTGGAGCAGGGCACACAAGATTATTGATCCATTTCGCGTTCTGGCGAAGTCTTTGTACGAAAACAGCTTTTCTACAAAGGGGACTCCAAATGTTTAAATTTCATTTGTTTACAAAAAATAAAAGAAAAGTAGTTATTAGGGTTTGGGATTTCCCGGACTTTTTTATTTCCCGGGACACGGGAATAAAAAAATTACCGGGAAATATTTTTGAACAAAATTGTTAATGAAAACCACCTACATACATAAGTAATTTTTGTTAAAAAAAAACACTATTTCAGTACAAATGCAGTCTGTGTAGTGAGAATTCAAAGTAAAAAATATAAGAATGTTGAACATTTGATTTCACATAAATTACTCGCAGCACTGCCAAATGAATTGCATGATTCCAGCAGAAAGCACCTACTACTGGACTGTCGGAAACAAACCGTTTCATCACACTTGGCCCATTAGATATGGTGTCCACAATGTTATTTTCCAAACACAAATAAAACTCTTGTAGTCTTATTTCTACAATTCTTCTTATTTCATCAGCATTACATCTTCCTGATATATAAACCAACCCCAGTTTATAAAATGAATTATTTCCGTTTATACATATGTTCAAATATCTCTTTTGTGATATTCTTGTCCATTCATCTAAGATTATAGTAAATCTCCTATTGTTAAAAATATTGCCCGATATTTCTTTTATCATGATATATTTTATATGATTGTAGTAATTTAATATAATGTTCTTTACATCGGTTTCATTTTTTGGAATTGCCAGGTTTATAAAAACTTTCTCGAATAAACGAAGATCTAGTTATGGTGTGGATTGACATTCCATCGACTGCGGCTAATTTGGATACCATTGCAGGAAATGTTTCCCCTACCATAAAAGTTCAATGCCTATTCAGCTACACTTTTTTCTTCGGGTACTTTGCTAGTTTTAGCTGAAACGTTATTCTTGTTGTTGTTTTCTTCAAGAGAAGTTGCATGACCATCAATTTTTTTTTTTTTTTTGTGAACCAAATTTAGATGTCGGATAACCAAATTTAGATACCTCCGTTAACCATTAATATCTTAGGGCAAATATTGCACTGCGCTGCAATCCCCTTTTATGTGAAGTATTTCCATACTCCTGACATTTTATTCTTTAATATAAAAGAATATATTAGTTTGAAAGCAGGTGTATTAAATAAAGTAAACTTACTTGAAAATATCACATTTATTAATGAAAACGTTACTTATAAAATTATTGGCCCTTAATATAAAAGAGTATTTTAAATTTAAAGTCGACTTCATTTTTAATCATACGGTTTTGTTCAATTTGTGTATAAATACCTTACAAAAATAGTTATATTTTCAAACATTTTGATTGGTTGAAAATAAATTAACCAATCAGAATGCTCCAAAAATAAACCAAGTCAATATTTTAACTAAAGTCGACTTTAACTAAAATATACATTTGAAAAATTTAGATAGTAAGGCGATTATTTGTAAGAAACAAAACGTTTTTTTCATATTTCTTTTAAACATTTTGCCAAGTTTTTAGGTTATACTACTTAAATTTTGAATAAGTTATGCGAAAAATTTTTATTAGTTGAAATGCTCCTAAGATTTTTTTTGTGTGTCAAATAAATTGATTCCCTTTTAAAAGATTTTAACAATGACATTTTTGTTTTGGTATTTAAAATGTTTTTTATGACTAAAATTAAAAAATCCTATTCCAAACAAAAACAATTTAAAAAATTTTATATTTTTAAAATTTCCGTTTCCCGGGAAAATAATATATTTTTTTTAATTCCCGGCAAACTTTTCCCGGGATTTCCCGGGAATTCCCGAACCCCAAACCTTAGTAGTTATAGATATAGATATAAAATTCTAAAAAAACAAACCTTTTATACCATTTTTTTCAAAAGCCATGAAAATGTCTGACTATGCTTGTTAGAGGTAAAATGGAACGAAGAGACAAGCATACATACGTGCACTGATAGAATTTTCGTTCATACTATTAATGAATCGATTTCATTAATCTGAATTCATTGAGTTAATGAAAAATTTTCATTGAATTAATGAAAATTAATTAATTACATGCATTTTTTCATTATATATTTTCAACTAACCCGTAAGATATGCTTTAATTTTTATAAGGGTTTTGAATTTGCTAATTACTAAAATAGATATATGTTCCAGTAATGAACGCTAGGGTTGCAAACTGAAATTATTTAAATATAAAAGTCCAAATAATTACATCATTTTATTTTGGCTATTTAGATGAACCGGTAACGCGGTAATGTTTACATTCTGGTGATTGCGGGTTCAAGTCGAGTTTAAAAACGTTGTAGAAACAAAAAAGAAATATATGTACAAATAAAAATTAATAAATAAAAATAAACAATAAATAAAAAACTAACGCAAAAAAAATATATTTTTTTCAATTAGTTTTCATTTAATGAATACGTTTCATTAATTTAATGAACGCGTTCTTTGGGGACTTTTCAATGAAAAAAATCATTGGCTTAATGAACAAATTCATTAATACTATGCACAAAATTCTATCAGTGGGGATATTTTAAATAATATATATTTTACCATATGTTGTTGACCATTATTTTCGTGTACAATTGTTTTAGTTCTTCTAATTTATTTAGTTTTTCTCATTTATCTTTTTAGATATCCGATTTTTTTAATTATGTTTTCGAAAATTATTTTTTTGAAAATATTAACATTTTGTCGATACTACCGATTTGTTCGAAAAACTTGGTATTAAGATATTAAGAAGCTATTTGAAGTAAGCATATCCAAAATTTGGTACTAAATTCCAAATAAAACAAATTAAGCCGTATAATACCTGAATTCGATTGTAATTACTACCTTATAATTTTACCAACCAACTAATTCAGTATAATATATATTTAATTGTTTCTTATGTAATTGTGACTACCGAATCCTTATTGATAATTTGTATTTCATAAAAATTGGTTGCAAACTCCACTTCGAATTAGGTAAAAAGAAATCAATTAGTTGTAGCTGCAAAAGTTGTGTTAATAATACAAAATATTTAATATGACCGTAAACTTTTTGTTATTGGAAATAAAATTATGTGTTTTTCCAAAATTTATGATTATGATGATAGTTTTCTAACTAAATTGTTTTCTGTGTGTACTTTGGTTTTCCTTAAAAATTACAGGTTTCCTACTTGTACCACACGCTATTATACTCAACCAAAAAAGTCCATAATGGCTACTGACAATTTTGCTGTTATTATGGGAAATTTAACTGTTTGGAGTCCAGCGGTATTTTTTTTTTTTTTTTTGCTAATTTTAGCAACATATATCTGCTGATTTTAAATAAGTTTTAGAAAAATTGTTGTAAACTGCAATTCAAAATCGATTGATTTGCTAAAATAAGTTAAAAAATTTACTAAATATCAATAATTTTAACTTACCTATTCATACTGCAAATTTGACGGTTGAAAAGTTTTGAGAAAATAAGACAAAAATAAGTCTTAAAATTAACGCTATTTTCAATAAAATTTTGTTATATTTGAAAAGGTGGCACGGAGGAAATAAGAAGATAAACAGGAAATCTAAAGTAGAATGTTTGTATATGTCTGTTTGATCACTTCTGAAAGTATTCATATAGATACAATCTGAGAATAAAAATATAAACAATAATACAATTTAATGGAAAATCACTGATGAAGCCTGTCCATAAAAAAGGCAGAAACTGGATCTAGTCTGATTTGCAAATTTAATGGGTTTATAACTTTTGAAGAAAATGTTTATTCTTCTTCTTAAACTCAAACCTACTAAATTAGAATTAATAAAAATACATATTAATTAATATATTAATTGTATTTGGTCTATACGACGAGTTTGAAAAAACAACACTTAACTAAATTAATTTTTTTTTTTAATATTTCAAATGACGCAAACATTTTTTACATTTTCTTTAATATCATCGATATATCATCCAGTTGATAAAAAGAAGATATTTAAAAAAAAATACTTTGTTTATCTTCTAGGGCTCTATCTAGAGGGCAAATTTTATTATTATATATTTAATCATATAAATGGAATGGTATTGAAATTATTTTAAACAACAAACATTTTTAACATGTAAAAATGAGAATAAGAAAAATTTATTTTTAATTTTGTTTATTTTTTGAAAACATTTTGACAATTAAAAATTTACATTTTTGTAAGAGAGTGAATAACAACGTATAAAATTAGATTTGAGTTTATCTGCGATTCCGATTTTAAAAATTTTTTTATTCGTTGTCTTATATATTCATATCCGAAAATATTTTTTCTCTTATATCATTTTATATGCCATATACAAATACACATACTTGATCAAATTATATCTCGTTGAAGATAAATTTGTATATTGCTTCGAATAACATTTTATAAAACTAAATGTGACCAAGACAAAAAATATTTAAGATAAACTTATTTACTATCTCGAATCGAACAACATGTATGTTGATTTAAATACAATTATACGGTGTTATGCATTTGGCAAAAATTAAACCGACAAATTAAAAAAATCTGGAACAATTGCACCATTTAAGCCTTTTTTCATAAAATTTTCTCAAATTGGTGTACAAATAAAATACAAAATAAATTACACAAAATAGTGATGTTGATTAAATCAAAACATAATCGTCATTCAAATATTTACATTCAGTTTTCGTAATATTAAACTCTCTTTAAAATATTAGTTTTCCATTATTACTTCTTTGTTATCCATAAACATTTTTTTATCAGGTTTTATTATAAATCTTCAAACCAATATTATTCACCTACGATTAACGAGCCAATCGTTTGCTAACTTTATGAACCACTAACAGGGGGTTACCGCGTAACTCGATTCGAAAAAATTTTCGAATACGTAAATTTTGTACCTGTAAATGAATACATTAGTAATTAGTAACGCAAAATTAAGAAAATTTTATGCAGTAGAGCCATATACTTTTGCGTAAAATAATAAATAATAAAGTTTTCTTCACAAGGTAAATAAAAAATTTTCTTAAATTAGATGAAAAAGCTTATATAATTTATGAATCTAGTTTTAATGAAACTTTTTATATTATATAAACAGTATATTTAACAAAAATAGATTCTGTGGTTTTATACGATCAAGCAAAATGATTATCGTGTGTATATTTTAATCACGTTCACGTAACAAAGACGCACTTTCAGTTGCTTATTTTTACACAGTACAACACATGATGTTGGGACTCAATTCTGAGAATTGCACGTGAAAGTAGCCCCAAAAATAAGAACTTCTGCACCATTCGTTTTGTCAAGTTGGCTGCATTAAAAATTTAATGGCCATACGAATTTTTTGGCTCAAGGCGGATTTTTAGCAGTTTTTCTATATTTTAACACGGTTATATCGGTATACGGTACGGAATACGGAGTTTACAGGCCAACCCATGTACTGAATACCGAGGTCCTTGGAATGTTTTTTGCACCTGTAAAAAAGATTTAAAAAATTAATTTTTAGCTACAAACATGCGAATATAATGATACCACATATTTATAATCAAAACTTACCGATTTTGCACGGTAACATGGTGCGGAGTCATCCTGAAAGATAGCCTCACTAGAATGCCCGTATTGCTCCCCCACAATAGGCACGACAAGTTCCGTTATGACTTCGCCATATTTTTCTCCGTTCATAATTCCACCCATAAACAACAAGAGACTCCGTACATAATAAGAAAAACATCCCCAGATCATTTCACTCCGAGGATGCTTGACCGTTCTAATTACACACGTGTCCTTAAATCTTTCTCCTGGAAAACGTCGCACGTACGGAAGATTGTCGGCATAGTGCAAGTTAAACTTGCTCTCATCATACCGTATAACGTTTCGCCATTGGTCGAGAGTCCAATTGCGGTGCATTTTGTCCCAATCCAATCGTTTAGATCTCAATTTCTGTGTCAGGAGAGGTGTTTTTGTTGGTCTACTGCCACAAATCCCGAATTCCCGATCTTCGGGCTCATTCGGTGTATAACGGTATCTTTTCGGTCAGATGTCTTTCTCCTAGTTCTTTTCTAGCTGCTGCTCTCTAAATTTTTCACGGTTGGATGACTACAATCTATCCGTCTTGCAATTTCGCGGCAAGGTACTCCTTCTTTTTCCAATGTAAAAATAATGACCTTTTGGTCTCAAGTCAACCGCTTATATTTTGGACTCATTTTTGAGGTCTATCTGTTTAATATGCCACTACTAATTTATAAATGATTTTTTTTCACAATATTCCGTATTTATTTTTTTAGTTTAAAGTTTCTTGCACAGATAAATTAATATACGAGTAATTGCGATACAGCAAAAAATACCGTTATAATTTGTATTTAAACAAGCGTTTGTCAAACAAAATTCAGTGATAAGATGTGCGTGACCGCAGGTGTAACTACGTGTTCTCATAGCCTTAACATCCCAGGAAAACTTTCTATTACCTGGTAATAAGGTTTGTAAGAAGAAATTAAGGTATGTAACCTCTTACTTTGCTATTCCAACAGCTATTATTTTAACAAGGGCATGTCATTGGAGGTATGTACTTTCCAAAAGAGGGCTAGGTAACAACATAAGAACATGTTACTTTAATGTTAGGAGTTACGTAACCACTTACATAACCGATACTGAACACAGTACTACTTACATAACAGTTAAAGTAAGGCCAAAAAAATGTGTTACAAACAGGTCTGAAATAACACATTAAAATTATGCGCTCATTTACTGTATAAAAATATATACTTACTTCTGACAAAAAAAATTAAAATAAGACGTTATCGTGTTGGTTTTTTATAAATGCTAAAACGAAGCATATTCATATTTAATTAATATTTACTCAGATTAATATAAAGTTAACAAAAAACATAAAATATATTTCAGTCAATATGTATAAAACATATAAATTATTTGTATCGAATATTTTAAATAGAAAATAACACTCATGTATCGCATTACAAATAACTCCTTATTTTGGGGTATTTGAATACACCATCGGTAATAAGGGGATATTTCTATTAAGTGATCACGTATCACATTAAAAGTAACTCCTTATTTTACGGTTTTAAAATATCCCATCTGTAATAAGTCGCTGCTATTATTTAGAACTCATGTTGTGTATTACAAGTAACTCTTTTCTTTGAGGTGTTTAAATATATCATTGGTAATAAGTTGCTATTACTACCCAGTAGTTATGCAGCACATTATACGTAAGACATTACATTTTAGTTATGAAATAATGCAATGGTAAGGGGTATGGTATTACCAGGTAATGTGTTCTGTAATACCAACATATTACCAAGGTTTTGCTGGGATAAGCTCGGCAATAAGCAATTCTATGCCGTTATTCTGCCGACGTACTTAACTTATTGCTAAGATATTTATTGCTAATCTAGACTGGGGGAAAGTTAACATATACAGTAGGGAGCATTATTGAGTACATGTCAGCACTTGAGGAAACTTACAAGTCCAGGCATAAAAATATCGGACAAGGGGACTAAAGTATACTTTTCTGAAAGCAAAAGGTTCGCTTAATCTAAATTTGGCCACAGAAATGACCTTCCATATCAGACTTTCGAGCTATATAAATGGGAAAAACTTAACTTTTCTTCAAAATATTTCGAATCGTATGTTTTCTCGAAAAATATTTTTAACAAGATTTGTAAAGGCATCTGAATATACTACTCTTCCTCTTTAAAATAGTTTTTGAATTCTTTTGATAACATATTTTTTTACGGATATATCGTTGAAATTTGGGTCTTTTATTTTTTTTTTACAATTTTACTTTGAAATTGCGGTGAAGGCCCAAATTTCAATAAACGATATATCCGTAAAAAAATATGTTATCAAAAGAATTCAAAAAGCATTTTAAAGAGAAAGAGTAGTATATTCAGATGCCGTTACGAATCTTCCCAGGTAGAAAAATGCAAACGGCAAAACGTTGGCAAATCACTGTATATGGTGGTACAACCGCTGGCAGAGCGTCCGTTTTTCGAAAATTAAAGTACTGGGTCAACCTTGAAGTGATAACGTCGATCTTCGGTTGGCCGTTTATCTTTTCGAACGTTGGCAAAGCATTGGTAAAAATGGTAAAATAAGTGCTCTGCCAACGTTCTGAAAAGTACTATTACAATGGACTAAAAAGTGGTTTTCAGGCATTATAAATGCCGAATTGGGTTTTACATTAGTAATTGGGTTTTACATTAGTAAAACCCAATTGATTGAAATTTTAGTTTTTTTTATTTGATTATAGATTAATGTGCTAATTCATAAACAAAATTTATTTGGTATTTGAAGCTTGCTATAATTAAAGTACATATTTCGCTTAATAAGGAGTTATTAGAAATCTTGATTCATAATCGTATTTTAACTATAAATTAATTTTTCGATTTGATACTGGCAACACTATTGTTTATTTTCTCTCTTCTCCCAAATAAGTCGTAAGTGATTTACAAATTTAGTAAACGATTGACTCGGTAATCGGAAGTGAAAACTTTATTTCCTTAAATTAGAGAACTAATGATGTGCTAAGATAAATTTAAAAGCCATTAAAAATATTTTTTTTTTATTTATAAAGCAAATCAATGGAAATGTGTGTAAAAAAGTAATTTTTTAGAACATATTATTCAAAGCATACAAAAGTAATCGAATTTCGAATAATGTTTTGACAGTCTACACATCAATATTGTTTTGTTTTTCTTTTTAATTTTATTTTTACATTTTTTTGGAAATTTTTTCGAAAAAGGTCATTGGCTACGCAATTGTTGTAGTTTTTTTCAGTTTGATGGATGCAAGTTGTTGGAAGCCACACATTCTAGGGATGGGATGGCTTTAATAAATCATTTCATGCCTGAAAATGAAATAATTAGCAATTAAATGGTGGCTTCCTCACTCCAAACTTTATAAAAGGTTTAAAGTTAGTGAGTACCAACTATAAACCTTTATTATTTTCTTCATTATTAAGTAAATATGAATACTGTTTTCACAAATTAGCTTAAAATCCTGCAATAAGACTGTTGTAAAAGTTTATGAATTAGACCATAAATTATGAAATAACCTAAAATGGAAAAACAAAACATAAAAAATTATACTTACGTTCTGAGTATTTTTTGTAATATTAAACGATTTTCAATTGAAATTGATAAAATTTAAAGGTTTTTCTTAGAAAATTCATCGAAATATAATTTGAAAAGAATCAACATTAATTAACAGTTTTTATTTGAAATAAAGAAAAATTTAACTGAAATTATTGTTTTTTACTTTAAATTGAGAATATTAGGAGTGAAAACGATATTTTTACAAAAAAGTTTTTCGAAAAAAAGTAATCTTAAAAAATAAATCCTTTTTCTGAGTATAAAGCCTGGATTAAAATAAAATGGTTGCAAAACATTTTTTTCTGTAAAAAATAAGTGTTTTGAGCACATTGATTTTTTGTATTAAAATACTGATAATATCAGTAATAAAAGGGAATTAGTAATAAGATTACTAAAAATAAATTATAAGTTAACACTATTAAAACAGTACAGTCGTAAATTTTGTGAAATAAGTACTGGCAAAGTCCCTTTAGCAAACGTTGGCAATTCGTTTTAAGCCGATGTTTTACCAGTGATATTTTTTATATACGGTTGTAAATTTTGTAAAACAGGCACTGGCAAAGTCCTTTTACCTAACGTTGGCAAATCGTTTTGAACCGATGTTTTGTCGGTGGTTTTTGTTTTCATAAACAGTGGTAAAATTTATAAAACAAGTATTGGGAAAGCAGTCTTTCCAAAGGTTGGAAAAGCGTTCTAAAAAAGTGCTTTTGCAATGCTTTTTTTTGTACCATTGTAAACCAACGCTTTGCCAGTGCTTTGTTTTTTGTACCGTCGGCAATTTCTACCTGGGTTGTTAAAAATATTTTTCAAGAAAATATACGATTCGAAATATTTTGAAGAAAAGTTAAGTCTTTCCCATTTATATAGCTCGAAGGTCATTTCTAAGGCCAGATTTAGATTAAGCGAGCCTTTTGCTTTCAGAAAAGTATACTTTAGTCCCCTTAACTGATATTTTTATGACTGCACTTGTAAGTTTCCTCAAGTACTGACATGTACTCAATAATGCTCCCCACTGTATACCAAAATTTAAATCTATATTATAACCTAGAGAGAACCCCATAAAGACAAACTGATAATAGTGTATGGTTGCACTTGAAAATGCATTAATTGTCAACCATTAGTTCTAGCAAAGTTTTTTTCATAAGTTTTTTCTCTATTTGTTGTGAAATAAATTGTGAATTCTATTTGGAATTTGTCATATTTGATCTTAAACCGAACAAAACATTTTTTTAAGAGCTAACCTAGAAAAATGCCTAGCACCACTAGATTCAGCGTACCCGAATAAGTTTTATCCACCGGGTGCCCAGCTTGTTAGATTTTTCAACTAGCACAGTGATATCAATAATTTAAGTACAATGAAATTAGTAGGTAAATTAGTACTAGTAGACGCTACTAAATTTCAGTAAATTGTTGTAAACTGCAATTTAAAATCAATCTGCTGAAATACTAAGTATACAACAAATTTAATAATAAAAAAAAAATTTTCTTTCGATTGTAAAAAATGCAATATTACTTCATCGTACTTGAAATTTGGAGCAAAGTTTGCAAATAGTTCTCTAGTTCTTTCCTTTTTATGCATTGGAGATACAAAACAATTTTCTGAGTTTTATTTCCAAACTAAGAATATATCAATAATAACAAATATAAACTAAACAAGAATTCTAAAAATCAAGGAATTCTTGTAAATAAAATTTCCGTATCCACTTTTTGTTTAATTAGTATATATTTGTTGCTAAGTTTAGCACTTGGTTTTGAAAAATTAGTAAAATGTTTTGCTGAAATCAGCAACGAAAATTAGTTTAAAAAATCAGTAATTTATTACAAATTAGCAAAAATTATTACTAAAAATCAGTACAAAAATGGTAAAGCGCGATTCAAAACTGTTTACAAATTTTTTACTAACTTTTTTATCTGAGTGTACATAATTCTTACGTTATGATGCTTTATTGGCATAAATAATTCGTTTTTCTGTAAAATTTTAGAAACTAAATTCGATTTAAACGACTAAAATTTAAATAAAATGTTTTTGAAAACTCCTTACCTGTAAGTTCAGAATAACATGTTACTAGGTAAGGAGTTACATTGATGGACATGCGCTTGTTAAAATAATAGGTTTTGCAATAGAAAAGTAACAACTTACCCCTTCATTGCAAAAGCTTATTTTTACAACCAAAACTTATAAAAAAAAAAATTTAAACATTTTTTTTTGTTAAAAATATGTAATTTTTAATTTAAATATATATATAATATATTTAAATTTTTTTTTCACAAAAAAAATATAATTTTTTACGTACAAGATTTGCTAAATTTAAAATTAATTGAACTCTATCTGTGTTTTTAACAGAGATGGGCTAAAATCATTACCATTACATTTTCATTACCATTTCTTGATGTAATGGTATTGGAGCTTTTTATATCTTTCTTCAAAAAATGGTAATGTTTTTTTTTTTCATTACCATTGCGTTAAAAAATGGTAATGAATATTTTTTTTAATTTTCATTTGTTTTGAAAATTAAAATGAACCTTTTTTTAATTTTCAGTACTTTTACCTAATGTTTACATACCCAGCAAAATATTGGTAATGACACCTCATTACTATCTGCATTACCAAAAGTGATATATCATTACCTTTTGCATTATTTTATAATATAAAATAATGACTTCCTAATAACGGGCTATTGTATTCATTGTTTCTAAATATAAAATAATGACTTACTCGTAATGGTTTAAATAAGTACTGTTTACACAGTTAAATTTTATACATTTTTATTTATTATATGTAAATATGTTTTGTATTTAAATTTTTATGACGAGTCCTAAAGTCACGCACTAGAAAAAGTTAAATTTTTGTGAATGTATTTCTTTAAACTAATAGTATTTGTGTAACTCCTTATTTTTAAGAATGAAGTAAGCAATCGGATAACCACTTATAATTCAACTTTTTGTAAGGAGGTGTGTAACCACTTATTATTCAAAATCTCATAACTACTTATTTCTCATTTTTTCGTAAGCGAGCGGGTAAGCGTGACTACTTATAAAAACGACCACTCCAAACAAAAATAATGAGTTTAAACTCCAAAAAATAAGTTGTGCGGAGCTATGAATTTCTATTATATAACCACTTATTTGGTAATGAAAGATTTTGCTGGGTAGTAATGAAACAGCCATTTGTTTTTCATTACATGCCGTTTTTGTCGAAGTTTTTTTATTTTAAAAATATGAGGTTTACAAATTACTAAAAGCATTTTTTAGTTCATAATCCGAGGTCTATGGTATCCATATTTGATACCAAGTTTTGGTGGCTAGTTGCAAAAAAAAATCGCGAAAAAATTGCATGAAGGAAAATTCTTGCATCAATATATTTGGTTGCAGAACATAAATAGCTGACTAAGTTTTTTAATTCAATTCTAGTACCATAGTCTTTTCCCGCGATCCGCCGTTATTTTGCAATTTTGTAAGTGCGGTTTTTTTAAATTTATAATCTAAGGACTATAATACTCATTTCGTACAACAAAGTTAGGTGGCTAGTTGAAAAAAAAAAAAAAAAATGCGAAAAAAAAATCGCAAACAAAAAAATCCAAAAAGGAAAATTTTTGCATTAATATATTTGCTTGCAGAATGTAATCGCTGATTAAGTGTTTTAATTCAATTCTTTTACCATAAAGTCTTTTTTCGCGTCCCGCCATTATTTTGGATTTTTTAAGTGCGGTTTCTTAAAATGTATATTCTAGTGACTATAATACCCGTTTCATACAAGAAAGTTTGGGAGCTAGTTAAAAAAAAACCGCGAAAAAAAATTACAAAAAGTAAAATTCTTACATCAATAGATTTGTTTGCAGAATGTAAATCGCTGAATAAGTGTTTTAATTAAATTTTTTTAACATAAAGTCTTTTTTCGCGTCCCACCATTATTTTTGAATTTTTTAAGTGCGGTTTCTTAAAATTTGTAATCTAGGGACTATAATGCCTATTTCATATAACAAAGTTTGGTGGTTAGTTGCAAAAAAAAAAAAATCACAAAAAAAATTTGCCAAAACGAAACTTTTTGCATCAGTATATTTGTTTGAAGAGTGTTAATCGCTGATTAAGTTTTTTAATTGAATTTTTCTGCCATAAAGTCTTTTTTCGCGTTCCGCCATAATTTTGCTATTTTTAAAGTGCGGTTTTTTTTAATTTATAATCTAGAGACATACATCAAAGTTCGGTGGCTAGTTGCCAAAAAAAAATTGCGTAAAAAAATTTCCATAAAGGAAAATTTTTTAGTGTAGAACAAAGAACAAAACGTTCTTTACATCACTATGTTAAGTAATGGTAATGAAATTTCATTTGTCTACCTCGTGTAGAAAAAATGAAAATGATTTTTTGTTTTTACTACCATTGCGTATTGTAATGAAAATTATAAAAACGTTTCATTACATGTAAAGAAAACAAATGAAATTAACATTTTTTTCATTGCAATTACATTTTGTAATGGTAATGCATTTTTTTTTAATTTCCTTTTATAGATTTAATGGTAATGCAAACCCGCAATGGTCATTAAAAAGTAATTAATTACTCCCATCTCTGGTTTTTAATAATAAAAATCGTATTGATAGCAGGCGTATAGCTACTATTTTTTTAATTTGGTTTACCAACATTGTATTTTTTACAACAACACATAATTCATTGTGAAAACACAATTCTCTAATATCAATACCGGTACAAATGAAATACCGTTACCGATACCAATACCGACACAAACAAAAAATCGATATCAATACCGTTATTTGTTTCGGTTGCCAACCTTGGCAATAAGTTAATATCAATTAGAAAGTGAGCGTGTCATAGCAGTACTACCTACTAGGGATGCCAATCGGGATTGATATTTGAAAATCCCGGGATTCGGGATTTTGTATGAAATCCCGGGATCCCGAGATCGGGATCCCGGGATTTTCGGGACTACGGGATCCCGGGATTTTACGGGATTTTTCGGGATTTCGGGATTTAAATTTTCCTTTATTTGTAAAAATTTTTATGTTATGTAACTAATTTTTTTATAGAATAAAGCGTTTTATAATTATTTAATAGTTGTTAATTAATAATGTGGTACATTTTATGAATATTGAAACATCTCAGTCAGAAATTGACAGTGGTACAAAAAATCAAGTACTTGCATAGCACTGGGTAACCGCGATGTTAAAAATAAATAACTGGCAGAACACTCATTTGGGACGCTTTGCCAGCGTTTGCAAAAATCGTTTTGCCAGTATTTGTTTTACAAAACATCACGGCAGGGCAAAAAAAAGATACATATAAACTTTTTTTAAATTTTATTTTGGAAAATATAATTCCAAACCACCTATTTACTGGTTTTGGCAGCGTTTTGCCAAAGTTAAAAATTTTGTTTCTCCAGTACTTTTCCGATGCTTTTTGAACTGCCGGTCCTTTTGTCTATTATATATTTGTTCCTTTTACTCCTGCAAGGAGCATAGGGCCGCCCTTTTGTCTATTGGCGTTATCATATTGGAAATGGGAAAGCAATTTTTGTCAGTACTTGTACCGCCTGTTAAAATACCTTGCCATCGCTTTCCCGTTTGTATTTTTCTGGCTGGGATAATATATGAAGGCCTGTCATTAAGTACACTTACGCCCAGTATTTTGTAAGCAGATTTTAAAACAGATTCGTTGCGATAACCTTGCCCACTAAATCGTGTAATTACAGCAACAAAGTTATTTGGTTATCGTTATCAAATGTTTTCATGGAAGAATTCAAACTTACAGTCCCAGCCAAAACTTACAGTCCCAGTTTCAGAAATCGAATTTCGCTTGGAAGAATAAATCGGTGAAATAACAAACAAACTTGATTTTTCGCATGTATTACTCAAAAACTTAATATTGTTTACCAAAATTTCAAATTTTTCTGCAAAGTCTTTGCATAGTTTACTCGAATAATCTACTTAATTTATAATTTTACCAATACCTTGGAATCAATTTCTTGTCAATATGAGAAAATTCAAGAAAAAACGTAGGTAATCTAAAATTGCTCACTTTGTTTATTTGCGTTTATATTAATATTAAAAAATAACAAAATCCCGGGATTTTTGAGAAATAATCCCGGGATTCGGGATTTTGCCAATCCCGAAAATCCCGGGATTTCGGGATTCGGGATTTCCCGTTTGGCATCCCTACTACCTACGGTATATAATCAAATAGTATCAAAAAATTACGATCATATCAACTTTTTCATCCCTGATTTAAAGTTTGTCAGTTAACAAAAATTGTAGAAAAAGTACCACACAAGGGCGAATGACCTCTTTGATGTAAATCACTCTTCCCAAATTTTATTGATTCGGCTTGTGTTATTTTATATTTCAATGTAACATTCTCTTTCCCTCAATTTTAACTTTCGAACAGTGGTGTTCATTCCATAGGACAATTGTGTCTGCTCAATTCACACGTATTCTTAAGCTCTTGCTTTTAGTCGTGAATTTTCGATACTTTTTGAGTACTCAATACTTTTCAATTGAGTACTCGATACTACTCAATACTTTTAACGGTTTTTTTGAATTTAAAAATAAAAATGTTATGAATTGATATTTATAAGGAAAAATAATAACTAACAATTCACATACAAGTGTTAAATAACTATTGTTACTTACATTTAAATTAATTTAAAACATTTTAAATAAAGAAATTAAATAATTAATTAATCGTTAAAAATTTCTTTGCTTCACAAATAGAGTTGTATTTTCAGAGCTGCATTTTTAGAGTACTATTTTTAGAGTTGTATTTTCATACGAAAAATACACATTTATACGGAAAATTGCATTTTTAAAAGTATTGAGTAGTACCGTTTTAGTATTGAGTACTCAAAAACACAGACAGTATTGAGTACTCAGTACCGGAATACTCAATACTTTTACAACTCTAGTCACTGAAACAGCGACGAATGAACATGGTACGGATAATGCTGATTTTTTTTAATGTACTGAAAAAAAATTAATAACAATGTACGACAAATATTTTATGATTATAAATGCAGATTAAAGATATTTTTTAAATATGTAAATACATTGAAATCATTGATATTGATTTAAAAAAATCGAAAACCTTTTTACATAGAATGAAAAAAGCCATCCTTATATATGTATGTATTTATTTGTTTTTTTTTTTCTTTCAAAAATTGTATTTTTGTTTCTTTAAAACAGTGTAGTATTTATTTATATTTTCCGATAATACTTCACTTTTTACACAAAACATTTCCATATTTTTAACAAAAAATAAATTCATACAGATTCTATTAACCCATTCAACATTTCTTACAGTGCAAATCTCATTTTCTCACCAACACAACTACAATTTTACTATTGAACAGCACTGCTTTAGAATAAAAAAAAAAATCTAGAAACACACAAAGGCGATGACCTCTTTGATGTAAATCACTATTGGCAGATTTTATTGTTTCGGCTTGTGTTATTAGTTTCGTTCGCCAACTTCTCTCGGTAAAGCCCAGTAGAATTATTCACAATAAGTAACGAACTTACGATATAGCTGCCAGATTTGAGGAATTTTAGTCACGAAATGATATATGTATACTTTTTTTTTAATTTGGAGAAAAATCAACCAAATTTTTAAGTTTTATCACACGGAAAAATAAAATGCCAACCAAATCGTAAAGTATATTTTGGTTAGTACTTACAACCACATTCAAATCTGATTCCGGAATATTTTGGGCATTGAAACTAAAATTTAGTTATATATTATATTAACCAAATTTATTGCGATCATTAATATTCAGTTGTTCAGTTGTTGTAGTAAACAAATTACTGTTGGAGACATACAACATTTTTCTCTGTATTTTGTTGTAATTTTCAAAGAAAACTTTAACAAGTTATAACGCCATCGTTATTTCATTGGCAAAAGTCACTTTTAATGAGACTACAAGTATATGAACTTTTAGCTCTTTTTGTTAAAAAAAAAAGTTTGTAAAAATTATCTTGTTACGGTGGGTTTAACTTTTACTTAACTATAAACAAAATAAAATGTCAAAAAATTTTACACAAAACAATAACAAATTTTTGGGTTAACTATTAACTAAAGTTTAAACCTGCAGTATGAGACCCACCGTTAAGGTATTGTATTTAAATAAAATATTATTTATAAAAATCGATTTTGTTACCCTCCTATTGGGATGAAAAAAAGCAAAATTCGAAACCCTACAATCATTTTTTTTTTGTTTGATTGTGCAGGGAATGTTTATTTGAAAACATGTTTTCTAATAATTCCACCTGGTATTGGTTGACCATGGTAACGATAACCATAATTCCATATCAGAATAGACAATGCTGTGACTTTAAAATATTTCCGTACTCGTATTAAAGAACAGAAAAGAATAAATAATAAACTTTTATTTTAAATTAAATTAAAATTCCGTACACACTAATGTATATGATTTCATTAAATATGCTCACGTTTTTAATTCGTAATAGGTAGTTTTATGGAAAGGTACATTAGAGAATCATTTTTATATGATGAAAAACGTTTTCTCTCAATTTCTATTTATTGTGCGGATTACACTGTGGAACAAATTCAGGTCAGCAAAAGTTAGGTCGATTCTGAGAGTGAGGGGTGAAAATAGAGGCTTAATTAGAAGAACCGTATCGCGGCGTTTGCTTATGTTAGTTCGAATTTTTTCATATTGTTTATATGGTTTTTTGGCTATAACTCGTCGACTAATTGATATTTTTAAATCTGTAAAAGCCAAATTATTGCTAGAGACCTGTGCAACAATTTTTTTTTGTTTATTTTTTTTTTTTTTAATTGTTGTTCAGGTCTCTAGCTTTAATTTGGCTTTTACAGATTTAAAAAATATCAATTAGTCGACGAGTTATAGCCAAAAAACCATATAAAAAAACCATACAAGCAAACGCCGCGATACGGGTCTTCTAATTTAGCTTCTATTTTCACCCCTCACTCTCAGAATCGACCTAACTTTTGCTAACCTGAATTTGTTCCACAGTGTTATTGTAGTGCAAGTAGGGTATTCAATTAATCGAATTTTTAATTTTTTGAATTAGTCGTGCAAACAGTTTTTCTGGTTTTTTTTTAAGCCATTAATCGAATAAAATTTAAAAATTATTCGATTAATCGAAAAAAAAATTTATGTAAAATAATATAAAAAGTTTGTTGATTTTTTAATAATTTTATTTGATTAAAGGAACAATAATAATTTCAGCAACTCTTCTAATATTCATAAAAATAAAAAAAGTGTATTAATTAATGACATATTTTGTTAAAATTTTAATTTTTTCTGTCCCCTCTTTCACATATTCAAATTTTATCCACATCGGAGAGAACCATACTGCAGACTTTCCTTGTAAATTTTCCATTTTATAAAGTTAAGCCTGTGCACGAATTCCATAGGATGATTATCGACTGACGTTTTTTCTATAGTGATGAGTAGTGCAAGGAATTCCATGCATAATTCCCGATAGTCTAAAACTAATATGTATGAACTAAATTTTTATCGGAATCATCAAATTTTGAACAAAATGCATTGATTTGTAGTTGCATATTATTGCATATTTTAACAAAAATGCATGTTTTTGCATATTTTGGCTTAAATGCATTTTTAATGCATATTTTTCATTTTTAGTAGCATTTTTTAATTTGTAAAAGAATATAAAAAATGATACGTTTTCATATTTTCTTTTAATAAAAATATTTTTTTTGTTTTTCAATCTTCAAAAATGATCATTCTCAAAAATCTAATTGCCCTAGGGAAAAGCTTCGAGCTTCGCAAAAAATCGATGTCGGAATTTTGTTCGTCTGGACCCCACAAAACGATTCCCCTTTCCAGATATTGAGATAGCCGAAATTTGAGCTCGATTGAAGTATGTTAACCCGTGGCGCTGAGGGTTCAAAGTTTGAAATACGATTTACAAGGCGAAAGAATTACTTTTTTTTGGCTTTTTTGAAAATACAGGTTCTTAAATAACTGTATTTTTGGAAAATGTAAATAGAATCATAATCTAAACTGAATTCCCTTTCTGGTAATGTATAAAAATCCAAAATCGGTTGGAAAATATTTCGGTAATTGCAATTTCCTCAGACCAAATGCAATTTCCGCAAGAAACAACACATTGTTTTAGTATACTCCCAGGAAAAATCGAAAAATTTCAAAAACTTCACCTTTGACCTTGGCAAAGATAGGGTTAACGTTGTCGGAGTTTTACAAAATTTTCGCAAAACAACCTCTCGTACCAGAATTAAATGCAATCGGCAGTGATTTTGTTCCAGTTAGCTAAAAACACAAAAATGAATACTATCATCTTAATTATTGGCCAAAATCACACTTTTCTCTAAAATTTTCAAATTTTAAACTCCGTCACAGTTAGGTTAAAAGAGGGATTTGTGTAATTTTCAGCAGAATTATTCTCTAAGGTGTATTTAATAAACCCCTATGCGTTGACTACTTTTTTTTTATATTTTGTTGAACAAAATTTTAAAAAACTCAAAAATAGAGTTTTGCAAATTTATAAAAAGACAAATCTCACCTTTGGCCATACCTGGGACTAGGTTATCATAACCCAAGAGAGACAAATTTTATCTGAATATTTGTGGATCTTAAAAATGAAACTAGAGTATAGCCTTGTAAATTTTTGAAAGAAATATTTTATTTTTTTCGATTTTCATAATTTATCTCATTTTAACCCTACAATGGTCTAAGGAAATTGCAATTACCGAAATATTTTCCAACCGATTTTGGAAAATATTGTAATATCCTTGTAAATCGTATTTCAAACTTTGAGCCCTCAGCGCCACGGGTTAACATACTCCAATCGAGCTCAAATTTCGGCTATCTTAATATCTGGAAAGGGGAATCGTTTTGTGGCGTTCAGACGAACAAGATTGCGACATTTTTTTCCCTCTCTATGAGATCCTGTCACCCTAGTGTGTATTTTCAAAATATGTAAATAACATATATTTTTATGTTTAAGAGTGCGTTATTTTTGGAAATATAGACGTTTTTATCGTATATTTTTTATGTTTTTAATGCATAGCATATTTGTCTTTTTTAGCTGCATTTTTTAGACGCATATTTTCGATTTTTAAGTGCATGAAATTCCTTGCTCTACACTCTAAAAAAGGCATGTAAATTTACTGCTATTGAGTGTGCAAATTGTTACTTAAAAAGACGCAGAATGCTTGTTATTAGGCATAATATGTTTAATTATTCAATTTACACACTTTTCATTTAGAATTAGGCACATAATGTATCAAACGGTATGCTTATAAACATGTTTCCGATTTTATAAACACATATAAAATTAAATTACACATTTAAAATAGTAAATGTTTATATATACGCATTTGTGTTTGACTTTAGGTTTAATGCGTAACTAACAATTGTCAATCAATATTTATTCATAAAATAAAAAAAAACTAATGTGTTCTTGAATGTGCAGGAAAAACTAACATTTCTTCTTAAAATACCATGATCTGAAGCTGCATTTCTTTACAATAATTAAGTATATACATATAAAAAACTGCAGATTTGGTCGTAAGTATTTTTGTCGTGTTAAGAAAGATATTTGCAGGATTAATTTTTATCCTTTCGAACAGAAATTGAACGTCTTGGGGCTTAATCTAAATCAAGAACGAAAAGCATGGTTAAAAGGAAATTGAATCCAGTGTTAAATGATTTCTATATTTCTATACATTTTTTAACATCCAAATTTTAGTGTCAGTTTCTATGGTAATTCTTAACACGCCATTAATATTTAGTTGGTAAGGGTGTATTTCATGGTTTGCTAGAAACATTTTAACATATGTTTTTTTTTTAGCCTTTCGATGATAATCATGGGAACATTCCTATTCTAATTAGCTATTGAAAGGCTTATAAAGATAGTGTTTTATATTGGTAGGGTCATCCATTAAGAAATTTTGAAGCTTGTGGTAGATTTTAGATGTTTGGGTTAAGCTTAATTTTTTTCATTTTCTTTTAAGTGCAGAAAACCTTACAGTTAATATTTACCTTTTTTCGTCCTTTTACTTTTTCGTGTTGGTTCCAAGGAAATTAATACACATTGCGTATCAAATGAAAGTTATTTATAGGATCTTTTCAATAGTGTACTAAAAATATTAAAAAGATTTAGACATAGAAGTTTCGAACAACTTTGCAACTCATTTTAAACCTCTAAATATAAATTTTCTCAGACATATTTAGAACCGACAATTGTTAAATTTGTCCCGTCTGTGACATATCCAAATTTCCTCGAAATCTGCAGGAACCCAGAGGCTCCTTATGTGTAACTTTTTATTTTGAAAACAAGGAAGCCCTAACATTCTGATATAATTTTTTATTAGGTATTGTAATATCTTGAAGACTCTTTCTAATAAAAAATCCCCTAACATTTGAAGAACTTTTCCCAATATAAAAATCTCCAGGTTTGGAAGTTTTTTTTTCACTTTGATTCTGTAATATTGTACATTGCTTAATACACTTTTTATAGAAAAATCGCCAGATTTTAAAAAGATTTTCTTGAGAAGGGACCTTAATTTCTGATAACTCGGATTCAAAGAACTTTTTCTGTTAAAACTATTAAATTGTTGGGTAATTTTTGTGGAAATCGTTTAAAAGTTCTACGGTCTTTTTCGATTATGATCACATTTTCTTATTGAAAAACCGGTACATCTTGACAGATTTGTTTTTATTGAAAACAGCTTAGATTGTGAGGATTTTTTACAAAAGAAAAACCCTCAGATTCTGAAAACTCTTCCAATATAAAACCTACCGTATCCTCAGAAATTTTTCCTAAGCAGGAGCCTTCAGATTCTGTAGATTCTGGCGAAACACTTTAAGATTGAGAAAAATTTTCAGATTTAGTCGAATAAAGAAAAACGGAGAGATTCTGAGGCCTTTATGGATTTTTCCTTTTGAAAAACCCTCGAATATTCTGGTGGAGTTTTTCTATTAAAAAACCCTCAACTCTCAAATTCAAAAAACTTTTCCTATAGAAAAACACTTTAAGATCCTTGAGAATTTTTCATATGGAAAAGCCCGGAAATAATTAATTTTTTCTAAAGAAAATCCCAAGATTCACTTGACTCTTTCCTAAAGAATAATCCCCAGGTTCTAAGGAAATTTTCCATAGAAATTTCTTTGGAGCTTTTCTTTTGGAAACACTCTCCCTTCTAAGGACTTTTTTATATGGAAAATCCATTAGATTTTCTAAAGAAGAATCCTTGTATTCTGATGAAATTTTCCTATAGAAAAATTCTCTAAATCTGAGCATTTTTTAGTGGTTGTCTAAAAGAAAAACCATTATGTATTTTATTTAATATTTTTCATGTTATCCGTTATTATTATAGTGTTAATTGTTATTGTGTTCTTTCCTCAAGAATTCCTTTTGTTAATAAAAATACTTAAGTACATCTTTTAAATGCATTTATTTTATTTATTTTAAGGGAGTAAAATATAAAATATTTAATAAAAAAAAAACATATTCAATGCAAATATACGCATTAATAAGCGTGTTTGTAGACAGACATCTTAAATGTAGGTTAAAGCATTCAATATAGCTTTTTTAGACACATAAAGTTAAAATCTAAACAAATTTCAAAAGTTGCTAAACCATTTTGATACAATTAAAGACGTACTTTTACACACATTGTGTCTACTATTTTTAAACACAATGTGTCGATGTACATATTTTAATTTTAAACACAATGCCTATTTTTGCCCAACTTATAGTAGGTATCAAGTTACCTACATTTAAAAGAGTACATTTCAACAAAAATTTATTAGAGTGTAGTGATGAGTAGGCAACATAAAATCAGCAAAGTTAACTTGTTTGTATAGATTGTAATAGACAAGTGAGGAGTTAATATAAGTTCGATTCGTTAAAGAGTAACTAATTTGCGCCATCTTTGTGAGAGTTGTTTTTGATTATAATTGCTAATTTTTGACCAAAACGGTTTATTTTAGCTAATTTGATTAATAACACAGTACAACAAAATAAGAAAAATTTGATGCATCGGGAGTGCGACATATCATTTCTAATAGACTTTGGGACGCAGATCACGAATATGGCCATAGAATTGTAAAGTTAGCTATTGTTTAAGAAATATCTGCAAAAATGTTTTTGTAGGAAAATCAAATTTTTTAATAAACTTTTTGCAAAAACATACAAAATTTAAAGTAATAACGCTGTTTTTTGCAATATTTTAAAATTATACAATATGCCCTTTAATTTGATATATTGCACGTTTTGACAGCTGCGATAATAGTCTCTATACGTCTATCTCTATAATAGTCTATCTTTCACGATTTCGTTAATAAATAATCTGCGATGAAAGGAATATGCAATGTTTGAATTTGTACCTTTAGTAAACACTTATCTCATGTTACTTAATTTATCAAAAAAATTTCGAATTTTCGGAGTCTGTAACAAATCTTAAATTATAAAAACTCAGATAAAACCATTCACAAATGTAAAACACATAATTTCTAATCAATTTCAACGAAAATATATGTTCAAATATGTACTTTATTTCCTTTTGCCATAGTAAATTCATATAAAATTTATTTGAAATAAAAAAGATGTAAAATGTGTATTTCTGATTGAATTTTCCGCAAATATTGATGCAGAAGTTGTGATGCTTTTGATTAAAAGAATTTAGTGGAATATGAATTTACGTCATATGTAAGATTTTGCAAATCCGATTAAGGGATTTTACTAGAATTGCAAAATAGGAAAATAAGTGAAGTTTTCACTTTAATTGCAATTATATCCTAGATCCTTTATCTAATCAAAGTAAGTTGATATGATTATAAAAGCCCAAAGTCTATATTTTTAAACCACCCAGCAAAACTTTCTATTACCTGGTAATAAGGTTTGTAAGAAGAAATTAAGGTATGTAACCTCTTACTTTGCTTTTCCAACAGCTATTATTTTAACAAGGGCATGTCATTGGAGGTATGTACTTTCCAAAAGAGGGCTAGGTAACAACATAAGAACATGTTACTTTAATGTTACATGTTAGGAGTTACGTAACCACTTACATAACCGATACTGAGCACAATACTACTTACATAACAGCTTAAAGTAAGGCAAAAAAAAATGTGTTACAACCAGGTCTGAAATAATACTGTATAAAAATATATACTTACTTCTTACAACAAAAAAAAAAATAAGACGGTATAGTGTTGGGTTTTTAGACATGCTAAAACGCAGCATATTCATATTTAATTAATATTTACTCAGATTATTATAAAGTTAACAAAAAACATAAAAGATATTTCAGTCAATATGTATAAAACATATAAATTATTTGTATCGAATATTTTAAATAGAAAATAACACTCATGTATCGCATTACAAATAACTCCTTATTTTGAGGTATTTGAATACACCATCGGTAATAAGTGGATATTTCTATTAAGTGATCACGTATCACATTAAAAGTAACTCCTTATTTTACGGTTTTAAAATATCCCATCTGTAATAAGTCGCTGCTATTATTTAGAACTCATGTTGTGTATTACAAGTAACTCTTTTCTTTGAGGTGTTTAAATATATCATTGGTAATAAGTTGCTATTACTACCCAGTAGTTATGCAGCACATTATACGTAAGACATTACATTTTAGTTATGAAATAATGCAATGGCAAGGGGTATGGTATTACCAGGTAATGTGTTCTGTAAAACCAACATATTACCAAGGTTTTGCTGGGCATGTTAAAAATTATCCGTGGTTTACTCAGGTATATGAATAAATCAGAAATTTTAACAAAAAAACTATCTTTTTGCTAAAAGTTAAATTTGCGAATATTTCAAAAACTAGAGCTTATTTTGAAATTTGGTGTTCACATTCGTGATATTCATCCTAAAATCTATCAGAATTGATAGGTATTTTAGAGGTATGGTTTGCCACCCCTGGCCAAAAGTTAAAAAGTATTGTAAAGAATTATCCTGATCTATTTATGGATGGGAGGACATTAGTTTGCAATGTGAAATATGTTCCAAATCAGTAAATTTCGGCAAGCAATTTAATGGTCAGAAACATTTGGTTCGAGGAAGCTATTGGAATTAAAGTGAAGACGAAGAAATCAAAACTTATGCCAAATTTTTGGCAGGAACCTCAATCAGCATTCGAAAAATGGATTGAAATTGTGCGAGGCTTTTGTGGCAGCTGATATTCCATTGTCAGGAATGACAAAATTAAAACGTCTTTAGAAAAAAAACCGTTTAAGAACAAAGCATGTTTAAAATATAAACAATTCCACGGTAAATAATATTAAACAATCAATAGAAAATCAATAGATGAACCTACCCAGAAAATCTTTCATTACCAAATAAGTGGTTATATAATGAAACTAAAATTTTTTACTACTTACAATTCGGCGTCAGTACTAGTTATTTTTGTTAGGCGAAGCCGTTTTTATAAGCAGTCTAGCTTACTCGCGACTACTTATTTATTTATAAATATAATGTGAATTTGGTAACTACTTATTTTTTAACCACTAATAAGTATATAAGTAAGTCGTATTATTTAACAACTTGTAACCACTTATTTTTTAACTGCGTATAAGCACACGAATAACTACTTATTTTGGTAACTACTTATTTTATATACTTTTGTAATGCAGCGTGTAAGCGGGTGCACAAATTTTGTGCGTTTTTTCATGCAGCGATTTTGGACAACTACTTACAACAACGACCTTGTCGAACAAAAATAATGAGTTTTTACCCTAATTCTACTGCTTATTATTTAGATATTAGTAATGAGCACCCATTGCTGAGATTTTGCTGGGTAGAGATGAATCCAGTAGGCACGTCGTTAGTACAATTCTTTTAATTCTTAACGTATATGAAGATGTTTCAGAAAACAGTTGCTCGTTCATTTGATGATACAAGTACGGAATTTGGTATAGATAAAACCAAAGTTTTGCTACCGGTAACAGATGTCGCACCATCAGTGTTACCATATATTTTATTAGGAAAACTGTAAATAAAAACTAATTCTTTATAGAAAAACTGTTTTTCGAAAAAATTTTAAAAATCAGAAGAAATTCTGGGATCCCGAAGTATAATGGGATTAAATATTATCCCAGGGTATTACTTTTCAAAATATCGAGATTTAAATAATTTAATTACCTTTGATATAGTACTCGACTTTTTGCATAGCCTCCTAATAAAATATTTTTTTTTTAGAATTTTTGTCTCCTAGGCCCAAATCTAAAGTTAAAAAAAGTTAGTCGAATCACCCTTCCGAAATTAACCCCTGACTTAGGATAGAATACTTTACTGGTAAATGTTGTACTTCAAAATATTCTTTATTGATGTGGAATGCATTTCACATTATATTGACTTTCATTTGATTGATTATTGTTATGTCGGGAATTACTTATGTGTTTGAAAAAATTACGTTTTTTGGAATTGTCCTTGATCATAATTGAAAAATAGTAGTAAATTGTTATGGAGAATTGGCAAATATTTATTTAAAAAAAATAAAAAATCAATTTTGGAGTTTTTTGATGAGACATTGTATTAATTTTTTCAAAAAATATAAATTTCTAAATTATCCTTCATTAAGAAATGATCTGAAAAGTTCGGGTCTATGTCCATCGGGTCTATGACTTGTCAGATAAGGCTTAGCCAATTTTATTTCGTGCTAATTTTTTATGAAATTTGTTATACAAATATTTCGGTTTTCCAGTAAGCATAGTTTGTAGTATTATATTGGTATTTTTAAATTCATTTATTTTTCGATTTGTACCTAATTTTTCACAATATGAAAGATTTATTGTAATTTTTGGGTCATATGCATAACCACTTTCTAAATTCATAAATGGCTTACAAAACAAATATTTTACACAAAATTCATTTTATAAACATGTTATAGAGCTTTCAAATTATTATGCATAAGCACTTTTATATTTTAATTTAAATTTTAGTTTAAAAAATAAAAAAAAATTAAAAATGAAACAAATGTGCCGATTTAATATGAAAAAACTGTAAAAAAAATCCATGAATTTAAAAAAAAAACTGTTTTTTACATGAAAAAACTCGAAAACTGTTAGCCATACCAAAAACTGTAAAAAACAGTTAAAACTGGCTATATGGCAACACTGCGCACCATGTATGACTAAGGCTGCTAAAGGTATAAAGATCTTTTATCCAAAAATTACGCATCTAACGTGCATGGTACATGGTTCTTACTTATAGTCTTCACTAGCCATGGATTTGTGGGAACATAAAACCAATTACATGCAAAACAATAAAAACAAGTAAAATTGTTGCTGTTTCACGTGTGATTTGTTTCATGTTCGCACAGATTTCTTGAGCATAAGGTTTGTTTTTGCAGAACTTTTTATATATAAAAAACAAACCTTAAGCTCAAGAAAATTGTGGAGTTAAAAATTAAAAAAGAAGGTAAAATAAACAACAAGAATTTAAATAAAAAATAGTTTCAACCAAAATTTTTCGAGTTATGTAAGAACAAATGAAGATTTAAAATGGCAAAAATGAAATTTAGAATTTTCTGCAATCCCTTTTTGTGTTTATAAAAGAGACATAAGAGGTTTATTAAACAAATTTTGTATGAGACCTTTTTTAAATAAACGTCTCCAGACTTTAGTAAAGTTTTGTAAATACAGGTAAATTAAAAAAAAAAAATATGTAATAAATTTTTTTTTTTTGTAATTTTAAGAATCTTAAGGTAAATTATTTAGTTTTTGTAGTATATTTTTTTAAGTTTTGAAAGATGATTTTTGGAGCTAAAAATCATGTTTTTAGAGCTTCTTTTATGTTGCAATACACTCAACCAAAAAAGTCTGTAATGACTACTGAAAATTTTGCTGTTATTACGGGAAATTTAACTGTTTTGAGGCCAGCGGTATTTTTTGCTAATTATAGCAACACATGTCTGCTGATCTGTAGTACAATAAAATTAGTAGAAAAAATTAGTAGCCGCTACTAATTTTTAGTAAAATTTATGTAAAATGCAATTCAAAATCGATTTGCGAAAATCAGTTAAAAAACTTACTAAATATCATAATTTAAGTACAATAAAATTAGTATAAATAATTAGTTGCAGCTACTAAATTTCAGTAAATTGCTGTAAACTGTAATTTAAAATCAATCTGCTGAAATTAGCAAAAAATTGTTCTAAAAAATAAAAAAACTGTAAAATCTAAAAAAAAAAAAAATTTTCCTTCGATTGTAACAAGCGTATAATTACTTCATCGTACTTGAAATTTGGAGTCGAAATTGCAAACGGTTCTCCAGTTATTGCCGTTTTATGCATTGGAGATGCAATAAAATTTTCTGGGTTTTATTTCTAAACTAAGAATATATCAATAGTAACAAATATAAACTAAACAAGAATTGTAAAAAATCAAAAAAAAAAATATTTTTAAATTAGTATATTTTTCTGCTAAATTTAGCACTCGGATTTGAAAAATTAGTAAAATGTTTTTCTGAAATCAGCAGCGAAAATTAGTAAAAAAAAATCCGTAATTTGTAATAAGAGAACAGCAAAAATGATTACTAAAAATAAAAATTGTACTAATAATCAGCCCGATGAAAAATGTTCATATACGCTCAAACATGTTCATATATGGTTTATGTATGGACACATATGAACAAATATGGTTTTTTTATGAACATATATGGATTTTATATGAACATATATGGAAGTATATGTGATTCCATATATAGAAAAAATTTCATATACAGACATATATGGAAGCATCTGTTATTTCATATATGGAAATGGCACTCATATATGGACAAATATGAAAGTATATGTTATTCAATTTATGCAAAAGGGACTTGTATATGAACATATTTCGAAGAATACATTTATCCATATATGTAAAAGGAACTCATATTTGGATAAATATGGAATTATATTTAATACCATGAATAAAAAAAGGAACATATGTAGCGCCTAATTTGAATGTCATACATAAATTTATATCTATCGTACAACCTTATAATAAAGGACAGCAACGTTCGCATGTATTCGCATATATTTAATAAATGTATATGTTCATATATGTCCATATATGAACATATACTTAGGTGTTACCTCATTTTTCGGATCCATACATATATGGTTGAACCATAAATGTTCATATATGGACATTTTTCACCAGGAGTGTAAAAATAGTATAGTGCGATTGGAAACTGTTTACAAATTTTTTTACAAACTTTTTTATTTGAGTGTAGTGATGAATGTATAGAAGGTTGTCAGAAAATGATATCGATCAATCGACTCGTTTGGACGGTCATCATTTTCAAAATTAAGGAATTCATCCTCTGGATTAGTCAGAAGTAAACATAGCGTTCTTTCACAGGTTTTTTTATTTATTTTATTTACATTTCATGTACAATTATAATTCTGAATTATTTTGGCCTCTAAGGCATTAGTAAGAGGCAAGTTGGCAAATAATTTGTACAACTAAATCTTAAATATATTTATACTTACAAAAAGAATAACTATACACTTAAGTCTGTTTTTTTTGCGGTTTTAAAATCGACTTTTGTTGCGTTTTTTAAAATATTTATAATACTTTTTATTTAATTTATTTAAAAAATAAAAAAATTATCTTTTTTTTAAGATTTTCTTAAAAGAAATGGATAAAACCAAGAAAAAAAGACAGTAATTTCGTTAGAAACGAAAATGGTAATTTTAGATCATATAGAAAATTGTGAAAGATATGCCTCTATTGGAAAATATTTTAAACTTGGAGAATCTTCAATATACGCAATTAAAATGATAGGTCTCAAACAAGAAAATCTGTTATTTCTGGTTCACAACTGTGATTGTCATCGAATTCTCGGGAAAAACATTGTATAAGAAAATGTTCTGTGAATGATTCGCAAAACATTCATACTGGCCTCTAATATGTATATATATATAGTGGTGGCCACGAATTTAACACAATTCAAGTTTTTTCTAATTTTATTGTTGTTGCCTTTATTTTTGTAGATAAAAATAATGCAAGACTTAAGAAAATTTTATAGGATTTCCAAAATTATACAGCTTGTACAGAACCGATCAGTACTGCCTAAATTTTACTATTTAATTTGATAAAAGGTTGATATCGCTAATTTTTCGTTATAAGCCACGCCCACTTAAAAAAAGTGACAAAATGATAAAACAAACATTACGTTAAAATTCTGTACAATTTTCTGCACCATCTCCTTGCCTTTCGTGGCGAAATTAGCCACTAGTTTAATCTTCAAAAATAAAGGCAACAACAATAAAATTAGAAAAAACTTGAATTGTGTTAAATTTGTTGCCACCACTGTATATATTAGGGTGGGTCGATTTAGCAATCAATATTGTGCCATCGATTTTTGTGCCAATAATTTTACTTGTATACTTTTACCTCTAGTTGCCACATTTTTTATCCGATTTTTTTAACTAATACCTTTCTGGAAAGGTTGTAATGTTAAATGTTTACAACTTCATTAGTTGTATCAAAAAGCCACCGCAAGATGGTGCAAATCTAGCATTTATTAGAAAATTGTAAAAAATTTAAATTTGGACGCCTCCAAAATGATTTTTTTGATATGTCGTAGTGGACCTTTTTTTTCCTCTTGCCAAAAGCTATCGAAAAATCGATGGCATAATATTCTTAGTTTACAATGCAGAATCAAAGACAAGTGCACAAAAAAAAATTATGGAAACTATTCAAAGTAATGGATTGTGGACTCATACAAAAATTGCAACATAAGTACGCGAGACAAGGCAATATGTTTCCATAGTGGTCAAAAAGTTCAACAAGTACCAAACAATTGAGAGAAAGCCTGGAACAGGTAAAGCAAAAGGCCCCAGAAAAAACCAAAGCCAAAAAGGTGAAAGCGCTATTGAGCGCGATTCTAAACATTTCTGGATTTTGTGCGAGAGTTAAATCTAAGGTTGGGCTTAATATATCTAACGTTCCGGACAGAAATGCTAAGAAGAACGTTGATGCCAAAAACTCTTGAGCAAAACTCTGTGTTACATTTTTTAGTGGCGCACTTTTATTAAATAACAAATATGATTGTAAACAAAATATGTATTTTTTATTCAAGGAGTGTTTTTTAATTAAAAAATTAATTAAAATCAACTAATTCTATGTTTAAATTTTGCTTTGAATTTTTACAAACTTGTTTTTGTTATGGCAACATTGTTTGTTAAAACTTGCTTTGAAATTCAGTAAATGTGTTTGTTAGCTATTTAATTGAAATAAATTCAACAATCAAGTAGCAAGCATGTTGTTTGTATTTACAAAATCAATTGTAGGCGCAATTTCATTTAAAAGTTTCATTGTATTTACGAAAAGTTTAATTGCATTTGCCATGGATGGTAACCGAAACGATGCGGTTATTGGTAAGGGTAACGCTATTTTAGTTTATTTCGATAACGGTATTTTAAGGGTAACGCTATTTTATTTATTTCGGTATTGGTATTTTAAGATTAGCGGTATTTCAGTTATTTCGCTAAGGGTATTTTAAGGGTAACGATAGTCCGTTATTTCGAAGCATACCGCAATTTTTTACAAAAAACAAACGAAAATCAAAGCAAAACGAAATTACCAACTTAATGTATATACCAACGGTGGGCAAATGCGGCCCATTGATGATTTTTTGCGGCCCCTGTTGAAATTCAAATTCAGTTTTTTTTTATTAAAATTTTTTTTTTTAATATTTAATATTCGCAATTTTTTATTAAGTTTTTTACTTCGAAAATTTTAAGATAAAAAATACGGCCAATTTTTTAGTCGGAACTAAGATCGATTTGAAAACGGTTTAATAATTATATATATTTAAAGGAACAATCGATCTTACCCTTATGGCTATTTTAGAAAATTGTTACTTAAGTAACAATTTTCTAACTAAAATTCAGAAGTATTTAAGACAAAAGTCGATCTTAGTTCTGACTATAAAACTGGCCCTTAATTCTTTACAAAATAAATTCAACTTCTTTTACGAAACATGTCGAGATTCAGAAATACATGACAAACTGTCATTTCAAAAATATAAAAAACATATCTTGCATTTATAAAAAATTTTTTTATCACTTTCGTCAAGTTTTTTTTTTGTTTTTCATCACATTTATGAAGTTTTTTATAAATATGCTGGAGGTTTTTCTTTCAGTGATACTACTCGTAATATTCATTAAAATTTGTAGCTAACAATTTTATTAAAATTTAGGAGCGGTAAATAATTTTTCCTACTAATTTCATTACATTGCACATCAGTAGTCTTGAGTTGCAAAAATTACCAAATATACCGAAGGGCGCAAAATAGTTAAATTTCCAGTAATAAAATCAAAATTTTCAGTAGCAGTTATAGACTTTTTTTGTTGAGGGGGCGAGTCTTATAGTCAGAACAAAGCACGAGTTTAAACTTAAGTTTAGCTTTAGTGAGAAATTTTGTTTGAAATTTATTACTCAAGGTTTATTAAAATTCGTGCTTAGTGCTGACTATAATACTGCGCCGCATTGATCTGTTTGAAAAAGTCGGCGTTTTAATTTATCAAAATCACATAAGTTACTGTCTAAATCTTTAAGCTTGTAATTATCGTCTAAATTAACCCTTTAGTGACACTAGACTATAAAGGGCGGAATTTTTTTTGCTCTGTGCAACGAAATTGTTAAATAAAGCTATGAATTTTTATACATGTTTTTGTTGGTGAAATAATATTCACTCTCTTTTAACTAGTTGCATTTTCAAATGTTCGTTGCGACACCGCGGATCAATGCAAAAACTATAGAAAAGTGTTCCAATAATGTTTAATTCTACTTATGTTATGTAATTCAAAAATACTCCAAGAAAATTTAAAAAAAAGTTGGGTTTGCAATGAGCTCTTGTGGAACCGGTTTAGGAATAAATGGAGTTGAAAACCGTTTTTGTTTTATAACAAAAAAAAAACATTAGTTCCTTCCGCTTTTATTTTACTTAAAGATTTGTAGTTTTCTTTTATTGTATGGTGCGTCCCTTTATAATTTATGAAAAACCACAATATGGTCCTCGGTGACAAATCCGTGCCCACCCTTGGTATATACAATACTCAACAAGAACGTGCAATTACTAAAAGCAGAGAATTAAAAAAAACGGTATTTGGGTATCGGTATTTTAAGGATAACGGTATTTCAGTTATTTCGGTAATGGTATTTCGTTTATTTCGGCAACGGTATTTTAAGATTAGCGGTAGTCAGTTGAAACGGTATTTTAGCGGTATTGCCTGCCAACCCTGGAATTTACAAATCTGTTTTTATCTGTGTATGTATGTATGTCTAGCTTAATTAATAAGTGCAATAAGAATAGAAGAGGTGTTCTGCTCTTCGTTTTTTTCCTATACATTGAACAGTGTTGCCAACTCTTGAAGGCAGGAAAGCACCGTGAGCATTGTGAAAACGGGTAAAAAGGGTAAAAATTTACCAAAAATGGTGTAAAAAAGCACGATATTAATTTTTTGAAAATTTTAAGTCCAGAATTTAAAAACACATTTTAGTTTTGTAAAATCGTGTAAAAAAGGTTCAAAAATAACTAAGAATACCCCAAACTAATATTTAAAAATTTTGAAGTTTAAATATAACGAAGTTGCTATTTAAAATTGTACTACAAACACTGGAAAAATGTATTTTTTTGTATAGTTCGTATTATTTTTTCAACTTTGACAGAAAATTGAAGAAAAATTGAAAAAAAAACGCGAACAAATAGCAAAAATATAAACTGTATAAAAAGCACTAAAAGCACTACCAGAAATTTGAAAACGCACTGTAAATACCCGCTTTTTTTAAACGGGTATTTGTAAAAAATCACCGGGTACGAGAAGGAAAAAAGCACCAAAAAATACCCGAAAAGCACTGAAATGGCAACACTGACATTGAACATACATATTGTAAACGTAAACTGTTCACAAAACATTTTTGTTGAGTATTTTACATGAAAGGTTTTTAAATGGGTAATCTATTTTAGTCGTATTAGTGTATTCGCTCCAGAAATACCTGGATTTGATATTTATTATTATGCATACCCCTTGTGGTTCGTTCCCATTTAAGCATTAAACACATAGACGACTGCAGCTACACGACTACAGCCTGTCAAAAATAAAATACACACGTTAATATGAAAACGATTATTTTGACACCAACACAGCTACACGACTACTTTTGCCGCTGTAGTCAACTTAGGATAATTTCTATTTTTGTTGGCTACAAAACAAAAATAGTGTTGACAATATAACAAAATATGTAAAACAGGACAATTTTTCCCGCTAGAGGCGAAATAAAATCGCTAGTTCCGACTAGAAAATCACCGTTATGGGAACACTGAAGAAACAGCTGTTTATATTTTACAATTGTTTGAAGGTTTCATTAATTTATATTTGGAAATAATTTTATTGTAATGTTTTGTAAAAAAATATGGATCTTACAAAATTAACAAAATTTTCCTCAGCCATTATGTTAGAAGCACAAACCAAAACAGATTAATATTTATCAAAACGTCAAATTTTTAGGATCAGCTCTACTATGTCGCTGTCGTTTTCAAAAAAATTAAGTAGCTGACTACACGACTACTATTGCAGTCAGCAGCATTTGTAGTCGTGTAGCCGCAGTCGTCTATGTGTTTAATGCATTACGCGTAAATCGACCGTTTACGTTTGCTGGGCATACGAATATTTTTTAATACACTTAACGGTGGTACCGACTCTAGGAAAATTTTTGTTTTCGATATTTTATTCGGATGGATCATACTTTTCTCTATATGCTCCGAAAATTTCAATAAAAAATTCGAAGAAATTAAATTTTCACATGTTTTTTTTTGTAAAATATGTTTTAGTCCCAAAGTAATAATCTATGTGGTAAATTTGTGTGTAACATTTTTTGTTTGCATTTTTATTAACTTATTTTTATTAGAAATCGTATATATTATAACAGGGCAGAATAAAAAGATAAAATCTACATCAAAAGATGTGAAATTGCGCGCAGTTTTCAAAGAAAAGCCAATGACGATTCCTTGATGGATGTTGAAGACACGTCATATGGGATAGGTGCTGATGGTTGAATATAAGTTATAAAAGTAGTCAATATATATAAAAATGGAGAAAAAAAATACGAAATAAATTAAAAACTGTACAAAATTATAGCATTTTTACAAAATAATATGAGTAGCATTATGTATAATCATATACATATCTATCATCGTTTTTAAGACTATTAGGTTTAATATATCAAATACCCATTAACCGATTCGTCCCAAATTTGGTGGACATGCTAGGAGACATAACTTTCTTTCGTTTACAATTTCTTGAAATTTTGCTGTTATCTTAGCTCAAAATTAACTTAAGACTTCAAACGCGTTTTTCTCGGAACCATGAGTTCAAAATCGGCTGCCACTGTACATCCAAGGTGGGTTTACGGATTTCGATCCGGTTGTTTTCTTTTGTAGTCAACAAAAAATTGTAGTCCTTATTGAATTCCTTTTGTTGAATTTCAGTCAAATAAATTTTATATTCCCAAGTAAAGTAGTTTTTTCTTGTATTTTTTGGAATATTCAAGTTTGTGTGGCAACTTTGTTTAAAAAAAAATTTTAAAATTAAAAATCGGGTCACGATAAGGACTAGAGAATTTATCTGCCCAGCAAAAAAAGTCATTACAAAAAAGTTATTTTAAAAGCACTCCGAATAACAAAAGCTTCATATTATTATTATTTGTAGGGCAATATTAAGGAAACACCTCTGTTGCATCAGAATCAATTCGATTAAGTCAAAAATAGGACGAAACCAATTTTTTTTTTAATTTTTGTTTAACAGTTTTTTTTTAAATAAGTTTGTAATATGTTTAGCAATATGCCAAAATCGACTTTTTGCGAAAAAGAACTTTTTTATTGTTGAAAATGGTTCTTTAGGGCTTCAGCAGTAACTTTTGTTCTGCGACTTTTTCATAATTCCGTTATTTACAAAATTACCGTTATTTTTAGGTTATTGAAGAAAATCAAAATTTTGGCCTTTAAATTGCCAGAATTCGACCAAATGATGTTTAGTAAATTTGTACAAAATCCTTTGGCGAGTATTTTTGCTGAACATATGAACTCATAATATTTGCAAATACAGGGTGTTTTTATGCATTTTTAAATAAAACTGAATTTTGCGCCATCTAGCGACAATAATTTGTACTAACTATATTCAGCAATTAGAAACACAATTTTGAATACTATACAAAAAAAAATTTTGAAAATTTATATTAAAATATGTATGTAAAATGTATGTAACAATGTTATTTCATTATCTTATAGCTCTTTTCTTTCTCATTCGGTTATTTATCAACCGGTTTTTAAATTTTTTTGTTGAAAAAGTATTCAAATTGCCTTTCTAATTGCTGAATATAGTTAGTAAAAATTATTGCCGCTAGATGGCTCAAAATTAATTTTTATTTAAGAATGCATCAAAACACCCTGTATTTGCAAATATTATGACTTCATATGTTCAGCAAAAATACTCGCCAAAGGATTTTGTACAAATTTGCCAAACATCATTTGGTCGAATTCTGGCAATTTAAAGGACAAAATTTTCATTTTCTTCAATAACCTAAAAATAACGATAATTTTGTAAATAACGGAATTATGAAAAAGTCGCAGAACAAAAGTTGTATTTGAATTTCGCAAGTCAACCATCGTTAGCTTAAAATCTACGTTTTTATTAAACGATTCATCAAGTTCCAATGCTATAATTTGCAATCGTGATTAGTTAAATTCTTATGTTGAAGAAGTACCTTATCAAAATTTTAACTTTAATTAAAATTTGGAACTTTAATGGACATTTTAAAGTTGACGGCAGTTATTTTTTTAAATCTATTTTTGAGTTGAAGAAATAATATATTTTTTGTCACTATAGAATTATTTATTTAGTTTGATTTTACGACTTACGGTAAGGGACCAACCTCTGTTAACAAACCTCTTGATTGTTCTGTTTTAAACGATAAAATATGTTAACATTGCAACAAATTTTATTAACATATTTCTTTGGTGCACGGGGCAAAAGCACGCGAGCGACTTCATAGAGCCTTAACAATACATTTTATTTGTTAACTTTTATATATTTGCATTTAGTGAAAAGAAGAATTCATATTTGGGTCATAGTCCAGGAGATTCAATTCTTTATTTCCTTCCCTTTTTCAATGGGAACTGTAATTGAAGTATTTTTTAAAATACATATGTACGAATAATTAAAAAATATGTAAATAATCGTAAATTAATAAAGTACGTTAATAAAATTAACTATTTTGTTTTTTTAGAGATAAAAAATGGAATCTCTAATAAATTCGTTATTTACAAACAAAGAAAAAAACAACATCATATATACATTTTTGAAAGTTGTTTTAAAATACATACATTTGAAACAGAAAAAGAGCACTTATCGCTCCATTGTAACCAATTTAAAAGTTGTTTGTTTTGAATGACTTACACATATTTTTGCTGGGGGTATTAAGAATCACTTTACATTTATATTTTCCAATAATTAATGAAGGCTGTACAGTGGCAGCTAGGGTTTTTCTTTTCCGGACTTTTTCATTTCCCGGGACAGCGGGATTTTTTTTTCTTAATTTCCCGGGATCCCGGGAATTCCCGCTCATTAGAAATTAAATAATTAATTAAACTTGTGTCGGACCAGTTTTATAGTCAGAACTAATATAGTTTTTTGCTTAAGCATTTCTTAAATATGGAATCCAAAAATTTCAATTTCTAAATATTTTGTTTCTATGCAGATTTTCTGAATTATTCGTATAGAATTATTTAAAAAAAAAGTTTAAAAGTGAGTATTTTTCACACAAATTATTAGGCTAATTCTCCTAAATCTTTTTATAAAGAACGACACTAGAATATTATTAAATAATATTTTCTTCATCTTAACACAATAGATATAGTGAAAAATATAATTTTACTATCAACATGGATTTATTTTGTAGGTGAAAAAAATGATTAAAATATGCTTTTAAAATTAACGGTTCCTTGTCGTTCATAAATATATGCTTCATAAGTGGTCGATCAGAGTGGGGTTCCATAGGAAGCAGCTGCGATACTTTAAGAATTAAAGTTCAGAGTAAAATAGATCATCATCAACTATTAACCCATAAAGGCATAAAAATATACGTATTCTATCCTGCTGGCCTTATACAACTAATTGTAAAATTTTTAGCATCTCTTTTAACTTTAAAATAATTTAAAGGAAAATGTGATAATATTTGATGTCAAATTGAACGAAAAACATTCATTAAATAATTTTTAAATTTAATTGGTATCTTTTGAATAAATTTTTTTATGCCAGAACTATTTAAAAACAACTTATTTAATTTGTATAGTTGCATTTTAAATTAACATATAAAGAAATCCAAAATAATTTTAAAAAGCATCTGTATAATATTCAAAAAATACAATTAAAATAAAGGAATAGCAGTTGAAATTTAAATGAAATTATTTGAATTGAAAAAAACCTCAAAATACTCAATTGACATATCACTATTTTTTTAATGCCTAGTTTTTTGGAGGTATTTGGAACTGAGATACGGATGTTGAAGTGTTGTATATATTGCCTTATTTAAACAAAGATCACCATTTTAAAGAAAACAAAATTTTCTGAAGTTCGAGTATTTTTGTTGGTAAACTTGGTAATGGCTGATAAAATTTGTTTTCGGTTTAACTTAACTAAATTCAACTGACTTCCAAAAACAATTTGGCCTAAATAACATTTTTTTATACCAAATCAGTTTATTTACTACCTAATTTCGTAAAACACTTGGTTGAAGTGAAGGGAACTTTCAATGTAAATTGTTTTTGTAACAAAAACAATTTCTATAGAAATAACGCAACACTTCACCAAAGTGTTTTAGAAAATTACCCCCTTAATCTTAAATCGCATTTTTTATTTTAAAATATTTTTTATTTAAATTAATTTCAAAGCAATGCTTTAAATTTAAATTTATTTAGCTCCCAAAATTGCAATATATAATAGCTAAATCTTCTGTAAAAGAATAAAAAAATCGCGGGAAATCCCGCACAGAATTCCCGTGATTGCGGGATTGAAAAAAGAGCGGGATCCCGGGAATTCCCACATAAACCTTAGTGGCAGCCGATTTTGCCTTTTTTAAAAAAGGCTAATAATGAAGTGGCAACCCTGGCGATTTTGGTTGGAGAAATTTAAAACTAATATTTTTAAAAATACTACAATAATATATATTTTAAATAAAAAAAATAATATAGTCAAAATATAGCTATTTGAATTTTTGAAAACCGTTTAAATATGCCGCTTAAAATTCTTTTGTTACAGTATTTAACCCCCTTAAAATAATACATCAGTAGAAAAATCTATCAAACCGGTTTCAAATCGATTTGACTAATTTTTAACAAATTTTTAGTTGAAAAACTGATTTAAGCAAAGATTTTAGTTATCTTCATTTAACACAATAACTTTATTAACTTTATTTTGAGTGTACTTCAACTAATTAATTTTCAAAATTATTTTATTAAAACTAATTTTTAAGAACCCATTCGTTAAATTTTACAAAATTTATTGTTAAAGTATAATATTTTCATGTTATTGTTATTACCAAGTAGATGGCGCCACCAATGTATCCGAGGTTTTAAAGATGGCGCTTTTTCTTAACCTCCCGATTTTTTAAAATGGCTCATATCTCGAAAACTAAGAGAGATAGAGCAAAATTTATGAAAATTTCTACTATCCTTAACCGCATAATACCCCAGCGAAAGGAGTTATCTCTATCCAAAAATGGACCTTGGCGAGGCCTTGGACCTTCGGAAATTTTTAATAAAAATTTCATAAAATGGCCCACATCTCGAAAACTAAGCCCGGGGAGGGTCCCGAGACCCTAAATTTGGATAAATTCTACCTCAGTATAATTACAGATAAAACTGAAGTTTTAAAAATTTTTCACTTAAATTAAGATTTGTTAAATTTAACAAAAAAAAATTGTTAAAATCAACAAATTTTATTTTAAGCCAAAAAAACAGGAATAAATTTTGTTATAGTAACAAATTTTTCTGTCCAGCCACAGACGTATTATTTTGAGTGTAGCAAACAAGAAACTTGATTTTTTAAAATGAATGTATGCATTAGTGGTATTCATCTAACTGCATATAAGCCCTCGTAAACCTTGTATATTTGTAACTTTACCTATTTTTTTGAATAAACGCACCTTTTTAAACCATTCACATTTGAATTTGGCCTTTAGCCACTTTTTTGATCTTTTCATAAACACAGAGTTTTTTATATTTGTATCAACGATGGGTATTGCAAATGATTGCAAAAAAACATCGATTGCATCAACACAACAACAAAATGTATGTATTTGCAATTTGCTTTGTTTTTCTTCATTTGCAATAACAAACCCTTTAGCAAAAATCACTTTGCATCTAGTTAAGCTAAGTTGCAAATAAAACAAAACATCTGTTTTTGGCATACCAGCCGCCATTTTATTATTTATAAAATAAGAAAAAGTAATAAAAAAATTACTTGTGATTTTTATTAGCATAAAATCTTTTATTTTTATTTATTATTATTTTTATGATTCACAAATTTTCTTAAACAATACAATTTCTTTTTACTTTTGACGTAAACAAAATCACTGTTGCCAATTTAGCTATTTTCTCGTCAAATCTAGCGATATTTCAACTATATTCAGCTATTTTCTAGTGATTTTTTAGTTTGATTTAGCGATATTTCTAGGAAAAAGATTGACAACAGTGAACAAAATAGCTCATAAAGCAAATATGCAATTGACTTAAAAAAGACGCTCACGATCTGTTATAATTTGCATAGCAAATTAGTAAATTGCAAATATGCACATTAGAGTGGTCCAAAAAAAAAAAAAAGTTGGAATTTCCACGCTCCACAACCCTACAAATATGCCACTTTGAAAAAAAATGTGGTCTGATCAAAAAAATCACCAAAAAAGTTTTGTTTAGAGGTAGCACATCGCAATTGAAGTTTCGAGGTTGTACTTGTTCTATTATTTTTAATTATTTAAAAATAATGGAAAAAATGAGAAAAATTAAATATAATTATTATGATCGCGACATATCAAATCTAATATATTTTTAGGTGCACATTACGAATATGAAATCAAAACTGAAATCGGATTCGCGGATTTCGCGAAATTTGAAAATTACACACAAAAAATTATCAACTTCGATCAGGATGTTTTCTTATATTTACCAAATTGAAAATTCTTTTTTGCATTAATATATATCTGTGAAATGTCCTATTATGTGAGATAGGGTTTTTGGTAGCAATAAAATTATAGCAATCTAAATAATAGCGAAATATTAAAAAATGTCAAATTTTAAGTTAATTTGCAAGGAAATCTGTTATCCTTTTTAAAATTAAAATCAGTGTTATATATAATGAAGGTCCTTGGTAAGTAAATTGCAAAAGTATAACAAATTGCATTTTTCGATAACACCGTTTACAGGTAATTGGGAAAATATCTCAAAAAACTTGAGTTTTTTTGAATTTTCAAAAACCGCGAATAATTCATAAACCACAAATTTTTTTTAAGTTTCGATTGCTGATTCATAATCTGCGTTAAAATAAAGATCAGATTTGAGAAATTTGCGCATACAAGGCAAAAACAAGTTGAATTTTTAATTACATCTTTTCGGAAAATTTCGAAAATTTGACTAAAATATGTATTTTTTTGTATAAATTAAAAAAAAAACCGCGAATTACTTAGAAGTTACTTAATTTTTTTAAGTTTTGATTTCAAATTCCTTATATTCACATTAATTAAGACCAGATTTAATAAAAATTGTTAAATAATAGCGTACAGGTTAAGAAATAATTAAATTTAAAGTCAACCCTACTTTTTGTATAAATTACTCTAGAGATAAATTACTAATTCTTAAAAGACAACTTTTTGTGCTACCTCTAAATAACAGCGGATTTAGCTGAAACTTGGCACAGAGAGTTTTTAGACATTAAGGAATAGGGGCAACATTGTAGAGATCGCGAATTCCAACTTTCATGTTTTTTTGGACCACTCTAATGCACATGTACCATTGTGAATACCCTGATCATTTAAAAACAAATAAATCAGAAAATAGAAAACAACAAACAAAACAATACAAAATAATTTTATTTTTGACAATATTCACATGTGGTTATACCCAACAAACCAAACGATATCGTTTCGAATTCGTAACGATATCATTTCGATGATAAGTTTGTCCGAGAATGATATCATTAACGATTCATAAGTGATAGGTACTGTGAAGAAAAATTCACAGTCGTTAATGATATCGTTTATTCATAATATAACGATATCGTTATTATATCGAAAATATCAGGCAGCGCGATAATATTTTCGTCATATTCAAAAATTTTTGTCGTTATTTTATCACTATTCCATGAAAATATGATATCATTAACGATATCGAAATAAACAAATATATATGATATCTTTAACGATTAAATTAGAACAAAAATATGATTTTTTCAGAAACTTTATCGTTATTTTGAAAAATTACGATATCATTACGAGTTCATATTTTTGTATCATAAACGATAGCAATTATGATACTTAATATGAAATCGTTAATGATACTGTATCGTTTTATGGTTTATTGGGTAAATACGAAAAAGTTTACATATAAAAATGTAAGTGTATATTTACGAGGGCTCGTAAACTAGTTTTGACATTAATCGAGTAAACTTACAATATATACACAGTATACGAGGCGTAAATATGTACTTTAAATGCATACCTTTATTATGTATATAATACATACATACATATTTATCACCATTTCAAGTTCACATATTTTAACATAAATAAATTAAAAGTTATTTAAACATCAAAATATATTTGCCCTTAACTAAAAAAAAAAGACAACACGAGAAATGATGAGAAAAATAAACATAGGATGTACCTAAACTTCAATACTACAATCGTGAAACAAGCGTCCGCAGATTTATTGTAGTTTAAAATTGCAGTAAGTTTACAGAAAACATTACTTATATTTCCTCACACAGCAATATCAGTGAGTTTAGAATCACGGCCAGTGTTGCCATTTTAGCATATTTTCTGCTAGATTTAGCAGATTGAGTTGGGCAATTACATATTTTTTTTGTAAAAATATGCTAACTGCTTTTTAGCATATTCTGTTGGACAAAAGCAGATTTTTTAACATATTTTGTTTTATTTAATAAAAGCATATTTTTAGCATATTTTTTACCAAAATAATTTTTTTTAAATCCAAAAAAAAGCTGGATTTAATAAATCCACAATAAAAGCACAAATATATGAAACAGCCTATTAATTTATTGTCAGAAAAAAATACGAATGAAAATTAAAAGAAAAACAAAGAAATTGAAAAACTTACAAATAAAAGGTTTTTATTAATTTTTTTTTATGAAATATGTTTAGAAAAAAAAACTACACCTCTCCAAATACATATTTTTCATCTTGGACATGGAGAAATAGCTGAAATAGAAATGGCAATTTTTCACTCTACTGTAAGTGATTTAATTACATCCAATTAGTGAATGTTAAATATTGCAATGGAATTTTTCAATTGTGTAAAAATATAAATTGAAGTGATAAAACTGAAAAGGCAGACTGTATATCGCTGTTTTATATAAAATATAATTAAAACTTAAAAATTAAAGTAAAATCCTTCATAATCGAATTCGGTATTAAAAATTAGGGTGAAAGAAGTGTCGGACAGAAAATTATGTTGAGCACTTTTAGAACTACTTTTTTGGATTTATTAAATCCAAGTGATTAGAAAAAGCGGCTAATGTTTTCATAACTTTTTATTTCATGCGTAATTATTCAATTCTTTTTTGAATGTAAACTTTTCTACACCTTTTGCAATTGTAATTCAGAAAATATCAATTGAAATTCAGAATTTGCATTTGAAATTCAGAAAATATCAATTGAAATTCAGAAAAGATCAATTGAAATTCAGAATTTCCATTTGAAATTCAGAAAATATCATTTGAAATTCAGAAAATATCAATTGAAATTAAGAAATTGTCATTTGAAATTCAGAAAATATCAATTGAAATTTAGAAACCGTCATTTGAAGTTCAGAAAATATCAATTGAAATTCAGAAATTGTAATTTGAAATTCAGAAAATATCAATTGAAATTCAGAAATCGTCATTTGAAATTCAGAAAATATCAATTGAAATTCAGAAAACATCAATTGAAATTCAGAAAATATCAATTGAAATTCAGAAACCGTCATTTGAAATTCAGAAAATATCACTTGAAATTCAGAAATCGTCATTTGAAATTCAGAAAATATCAATTGAAATTCAGAAAACATCATTTGAAATTCAGAAAATATCAATTGAAATTCAGAAATCGTCATTTGAAATTCAGAAAATATCACTCGAAATTCAGAAATCGTCATTTGAAATTCAGAAAATATCAATTGAAATTCAGAAACCGTCATTTGAAATTCAGAAAATATCAATTGAAATTCAGAAAACATCAATTGAAATTCAGAAAAATGTAAACACATTTTTTAAAAGAATCCGTCCAGATAGATAATGTTATCCCCTATAAAAATTTATATATGGGGTTTATCAAAATAAGTAAAATTCATTTTACTCACGCAAGTGAAAAATATTTAAAATTTGTGTGCCTCAATGATTTATTGTAACGAATTATGGCTCAATTAGACATTAAAATGTAACGCTGATATTAAAGACTATTATTTGGCTTTAAATTTCAGCCTTACATTTTGGAGCTATAATTCGTAACAAGAAAGAAATTAGTCTACCTAAAATCATTGAGGCACACAAATTTTAAATAATTCTCACTCGCGTAAGTAAAATGAAGTTTACTCTCACTTATTAATCAAACGTATTTTGATAAAATCCATATATAAATTTTTTATAGGGTATAACATTATCTACCTGGCCGGATTCTATAAAAAATTCTGTTTACATTTTTCTGAATTTCAATTGATGTTTTCTGAATTTCAATTGATTTTTTCTGAATTTCAAATGATATTTTCTGAATTTCAAATGATATTTTCTGAATTTCAAATGATATTTTCCGAATTTCAATTGATATTTTCTGAAATTCAAATGATATTTTCTGAATTTCAATTGATATTTTCTGAATTTCAAATGACGATTTCTGAATTTCAAAAGATGATTTCTGAATTTCAATTGATATTTTCTGAATTTCAAATGACGATTTCTGAATTTCAATTGATATTTTCTGAATTTCAAATGATGATTTCTGAATTTCAATTGATATTTTCTGAATTTCAATTGATATTTTCTAATTTTAAATTGATATTTTCTGAATTTCAAATGACGATTTCTGAATTTCAATTGATATTTTCTGAATTTCAAATGAAGATTTCTAAATTTCAATTGATATTTTCTGAATTTCAATTGATATTTTCTGAACTTCAAATGATATTTTCTGAATATCAATTGATATTTTCTAAATTTCAAATGATATTTTCTTAATTTCAAATGATATTTTCTGAATTTCAAATGATATCTTCTGAATTTCAATTGACATTTTCCGAATTTCAAATGATATTTTCTGAATTTCAATTAATATTTTCTGAATTTCAAATGGAAAATCTGAATTTCAATTGATGTTTTCTGAATTTCAAATGGAAATTCGGAATTTCAATTGATGTTTTCTGAATTTCAAATGGAAATTCTGAATTTCAATTGATTATTTCTGAATTACAATTGCAAAAACTTGCAAAAATTTAAAATCAGTTATGTTTCTTGTGAAAAAATTAAATGAGAAAGTTTTTTTTTAGTCTCAAAGAAAGATTAAAAAGTATTTACAAAAAATTATCTTTTCATACTTTTTTAAAGTATCTTAGAATAAATATAAAAGTTTGCCTCTCAATTCATAAACACTCTGCAAAGTTCTAGGAGGTTTACAAAACAAATTCTTCACATAAAATTTGTTCGATAAATCTCCTATAACTTTTGAAAGCATTTATGAATTAAGGGGTAAACTTTTATATTTATTCTAAGATAGTTTAAAAAAGTATTAAAATATAACTTTTTATAAACATTGTTTAAAAAAGTATTTTTCCATTAATAAGCAGATTTTCAGCATATTTGTTGTATTAAATTAAGCAGATCTTTAGCATAGTGAATATAATAAAAAAATTGCTATTTTTTAATTTAGCATATATTTTTTATTTTAGGATTTAGCAGATTTTAGTAGAAATTTTTTAGGAATCTAGCATATTTCCATCTAAGCGTTCTGGCAGCACTGATCACGGCCTGTTAAATTGATTGAAAACTTTTAAATAAGCTTCATTTTCATAATGTAACGTTAACTGCACTCAAAATAATACCTCTGTTGGCTGGACAGAAAAATTTGTTACTGTTTGCCTAGTCCATATCATGTGAGGGTATATGTATAAGGGCACTCCAGTGGAGCAAACATTTTGTCCGTTTTGCTCTACCATTTTAAAAAATCGGAAGGGAAATAAATAGCGCCATCTTTAAAACTTCGGATACATTGGTGGCGCCACCTACCGGGTAATAACAGTAACATGAAAATATTATATTTTCACAATAGATTTTGTAAAATTTAATGAATGGGTTCTTAAAAATTAGTTTTAAATAATTTTAAAAATTAACACTCAAAATTAGTTGAAGTAGCTACTGAGGATTTTTAGTATTGTGCTAAAAATCGACATATATGGGTCCATACAGGTTGAATGTATGTTGGTGCTGGTCATAAATATTAATTTATGACCATACATTAGACCACCCATGAAATGTATGAGATTTTCAAAAGTGCTTTTTTTGTTCGCTCCACCGGCAGTTTCCTATAGATTGGGCATAAAAAATAATATGTGTACAAAAATTGGATCTCTCCGGGGCATACAGGCCAGTCAGTTTGAACTTTTGACCCTAAAAATTACCTAAAAACACTTCAAATCTTTTTTGCGCCATAACTTATAAATTTTACGTTTTTTGAAAATATACTAATAGGCATTTTTATCTAGAATAAGAAGACAAACACTTCCTTCATACTATACTTCTACCTAAGTATGATGTATAGTGAAGTTTTAAGGCGAAAAAGTCAAAATTTGGGTGAAGACTTCATTTTCAACGACCCTCGTTAAAATTTCGACAGAGACAATTAAGATTGGTTTGCATTATTTTGTGTAGTAATATATCTAGTTTTCATAAAGTAATTACATTTTTAACAAATATCGGTTATTTCGTGACAAATTGACCAAAATTTGACTTTGAAGTATCAGTTTATTATACATATATGTGACGCGAAAAATAGAAAGGGACCTAAGGATAAAAAGGGACCTAAGGTCAGGAGAGCATGGGATCGGTCTCATTCGATGCTCAGATGTTGTCCACAAAAAAAAAAATGATTTTTTTACCCTTAGGTTCCTTTCTCTATGCGCTGTCACATATGTTGTATGGAAACCCTTAGTATCAAGATTTGGATACGCTAGAACCCCGAATTTGGTGAGGTTTGAAAAAAATGCATAAGCAAAAAATGGGGGAGGTGCGGTGGGGACAAATGGCTCCTCATCGGGGTCAAAGGTGGTGGCGAAGGGTTAAAAATCCACAAGCCCCACAATTTCCCCGGAGTCGCCCCTAGAGCGGTAAAATGTAAGACCGACCCCCATCTTTTTCAGCATTTTTTCCGAACGTACCTATCCCCTATTTGCAATCTGTAAGAGGGTTCCCATACAAATGATATTTTTATTAAATTTACTCTCACCGCTTTAACTGTCCTAAGGGTGCCCCTAGAGAAGTCAAATATATGACTGACGCCAATCTTTCTTTAGTTTCAACATTTTCTGGGAACATTTCTACCCTCTATCTTTAACCCTTAAGGCGGTCCCCATACAATTTTTTTATAATTTTTTTTTATGAAATTAGTTCTTAACGGTCCCATGGTGCCTCCTAGTGGGGTGGAATGTAAGATCGACCCCCATTAAATTTTCCCCTCAAACATTTTTTCCGACATACCTAGCCCCTATCTCTAATCCGTAAGAGGGCTGCCATACAAATATGACCTTTTTATAAAATGTTGTCCCACCTCTCTAACAGTCCCAAGAGTGCCCCTAGAGGAGTCAAATGTATGACTGACCCCAATATTTTTTGAACCACAATATTTTCTCGGAATATATCTACCCACTATCTTCAACCCTTAAAGCGGTCCCCATACAAATTTTTTATATTTTTATAATTTTTTTTTTTATGAAATCAACTCTTAGCGCCCCATGGAGCCTCCTAGAGGGGTGGTATGTAAGAACGATCCCCATTAATTTCCCCTCCCATTATTGTTTCCGAACATACCTACCCTCTGTCGCTACTGCCTAAGGGCGCTCCCATACAAAAATTACATTTTTTAAAATTTACTCCCACCGCTCTAACTGTCCTCAGGGTGCCCCTAGAGGAGTCAAATGTATAACTGACCTCCAATATTTTTTCAACCCTAAAATTTTTTCGGAACATACCTACCCTTTATTTCCAACCCTTAAGGTGGTCCCCATACAAATTTTTTAGTTTTTATAAATTTTTTTTGAAATCGGGGAGGGATTTTTTTGCTAGGACTTGTTAAAGTGCCACGCCAGCGCTTTTCCGTTTGTATTTTTCTGGCTGGGTATTTACTCCATTGATAAACCAAGAAATATAGAGAATTAATCGAATATGCTGCTCTATAGCACTACAATTGCTTGTGCACAACGTATAATAAATAGATACTTAAGTCCGTTTTTAATCTTTCTTTCGTGGAATAAGAGATCTATGTTGCAAATGTAATTAGTTTTTAAAAACAACATATCTTACTCTACAAAAAATGATAACCGATTCTTAACGAGGGCTGTTTAAAATGAAGTCTTAACCCAAATTTTTCTTTTATCCGCTTAAAACGGCACGAGAAGTAATAGTTAGACCAAAGATTAGTATGAAGAGAGTGTTTGTCCTCTCATTCCGCATAAAAACATTTATATGGTATTTTTTTGGAAAACCGCAAATTTAGGAGTTATGGCGCAAAAAAGCTATGAACTGGTTTTAGTTAATTTTTAGGGTCAAAAGTCCAAACTGACTGGCCTATATGCGCCCGAGAGATCCAATTTTTGTACACATATTATTTTTTATGCCCAATCTATCGGAAACTGCCGGTGGAGCGAACAAAAAAAATACTTTTGCAAATTTGGGTGGTCTACCATACATGGATATATAAATCTCCATACATACATGTATCATATACATACATATGTGCATTAACGAAATTTGAGGTAATATCTAAATGTATGGATCATACATGTTCATGAGTGTTTATTAGAGTGTCCTTAAAAATAGATTTGTCATTACACCCCCAGTTTTATTCGAAATGGTCCCAAATGGAAGAAATCGTTTTTTGTTTGTTTTTGGAAACGTTAACCCGTGCCGAATGTTGGACGAAAATGGCCCATTCATTAAATATAGTCAAAATGATTCAGATATGGAATTTTGACCTCATCGGATATCATTAACCCACTTTAGCCTGGAATCCAAAATGACCCACGAATTTGATAAAAATGCAAAAACGTGTTTTTTTAATTATTTTAAAGATTTTTTAAAATGCCTAATTTGAAGATTTCGATTGATATTTCTACCATGTAGTTGATATTAAAGAAAAAAAAATAAATTGGAAAAATGATAATTCGAGTTTGTGTTTGGAGCGACAGGACATTTTACAAAAAATTATCATTTTATCAAAAATTTAACAAAATTTGAATGTTTTCATCAAATTTTACACAGTTTTCGGAAAAACATCACTTAAATTTGGTTAGACTATCAGTGTGTTTTTTTACTCGAAATTCTTACTACTTTTACTACAATTGGAAAGTTTTGTTTAATTTTTATATTGAATTTTTCCAGCTGTAGTAAAAGTACACTCATAGAAAAAAGTTTGTAGAAAAGTTAGTAAAACTGTTAGTACTTCATCTTAACAAATTTTTAACTAATTTTTAGTTAAAATTGAATTTTTAGTTAATTTTTTTGCTACCTCCACATTACTAACTTACAAACTTTTTTGCTATTTTTTTTTGCTGAATTTAGTTACTAATTTTTAACAATAAATTTGCTAACTTTACAGTATTTTTCTGAATTCTAGTTACTAATTTTTAACAGAAGATTTGCTAATTTTACAAATTTTTTGTAAACTGAACCACCAATTTTGGAGCGCTTATAAACAGAATGTTAAATGACTCATAAAAATTACTGTATATTTTTAACTCGACAAAAATAATGCAGAATTTTAAATAAAGCTAAATTGAAATGGTTGAAAATTTGTCCTACTCATAAAATATCTAAATTATTAAAATTTATGAGAAAAGTTTCTATTTATCGTAATACATTAATTTTCAAAGATCAAGGTTTATTTTGGCCGAACCATTTTAATATGAAAATTGTGATTAAAAGTATCTCTGGGGAGCAAGTGGAGTTTATTATTATAATTTTTTCCCCCAATATTGTACTTTTTAAGCTTATTTAAAGAATACGATATTTTTAATCGGCCACACCTTCCTTCCTGTGGGTGGAGCTTTAGAGCTGAAAATGGAAACTCAAATAAATTCGGAAGTACATATTCGATCAGCAAACAAAGAAAAATCAAAAGAAGAGTCTCTGAAATACATTTTGTTATGGTTAACAAATTAGGGGTTTTCATATAAACTCGTAAATGCCTTGTATAAATATAACCCATATTTTTTATGTATGGAGTTTGACATTAAACTCAGGTTTACACCGTTTACGAGTAAAATACGAGTTTATATGAAAACCCCTACAATGGTAATGAAATGTACACATAATTGAAGAAAAAGCATTGTAATATAAAAAACGAGTAAAAAGGTTAAAGTCGGGCATGCCGACTATACAATACCCTACACCAGTCTGGTTAAAAGCCAACTAATGTTTGGATCCGAAATTCGAATGGGTTAAAATGGAACTTGTGTCAAAATTTTCTATAACGTGAGTCAGCGAACCAAATTTCATTAAAATATCTTAATATTTGCGACCTGCAGTTTGTAACCAAGCCAATTTTGGGGGGACCCTTATATGGGCACTAGGTCTAAACATGGACCGCTGTTAACCAAAATCAATAGGCTTCGTCCTTGGGCTGATATAGGTTGGTATACAAAATTTCATCATAATATCAATATTTGCGACCTGCAGCGTATAAACAATATAATTTTGGGGGACCCTTATATGGGCACTAGGTCTAAACATGGACCGGTGTTAACCAAAATCAATTGGCTTCGTCCTTGGGCCGACATAGGTCGGTGTACCAAATTTCATCAAAATATCTTAATATTTGCGACCTGCAGCGTATAAACAATATAATTTTGGTAGGACCCTTATATGGGCACTAGGTCTAAACATGGACCGATGTTCACCAAAATCAATAGGCTTCGTCCTTGGCCCAACATAGGTCTGTGTACAAAATTTCATCAAAATATCTTAATATTTGCGACCTGCAGCGTATAAACCATATAATTTTAGTAGGACCCTTATATGGGCACTAGGTCTAAACATGGACCGATGTTCACCAAAATCAACAGCCTTGTCCTTGGGCCGACATAAGTCGGTGTACCAAATTTCATCAAAATATCTTAATATTTGCGACCTGCAGCGTATAAACCATATAATTTTAGTAGAACCCTTATATGGGCACTATGTCTAAACATGGACCGATGTTCACCAAAATCAATAGGCTTCGTCCTTGGGCCAACGTAGGGCTGTGTACCAAATTTCATCAAAATATCTTAATATTTGCGACCTGCAGTGTATAAACCATATAATTTTAGTACGACCCTTATATGGGCACTAGCTCTAAACATGGACCGATGTTCACCAAAATCAATAGGCTTCGTCCTTGGGCCGACATAGGTCGGTGTAGCATATTTCATCAAAATATCTTAATATTTGCGACCTGCATTGTATAAACAATATAATTTTGGTAGGACCCTTATATGGGCACTAGGTCTAAACATGTGCCGATGTTCTCCAAAATCAATAGGCGTCGTCCTTGGGCCGACATAAGTCGGTGTACCAAGTTTCATCAAAATATCTTAATATTTGCGACCTGTAGAGTGCGCACAAGAATGCATGGACAGACAGACAGACGGACGGACGGACATCGTTAAATCGAAATAAAAAAAAATTCTGAGCCGATCGGTATACTATAAGGTGGGTCTAGGACCAATATTTTTTGGTGTTACAAACATCAGCACAAATACCCTACACCACTATGTGATAAAAATATAAGAATTACGCGAATTTTTAATTTTTTTTTCTTAATTTATTCTTTAATTAAAACATGAAAACAAATACTGCTTTCATCATTTATAAATGGGCATTTAGGCATTGAACAATGCCAATAGAAAAAATTTCAATTAATTGACACATTGAATAAACTGGTCCCAAGTATGTTTTTAAATACACATTTATTTTTCATTTATTAATTTTCATTTCATTTGCTCCCTTTTTACCTTTTTCCAGTCCACTAGTAATCTGCAAAATTTTTGTTGATTTCAGAAAATTTTAGCAAAAATTTTGTAGATTTAACAGTTTTTTTTTACTATTTTCATTCTACTATTATTTAGCAATTTTTTTTGCTGATTTCAGCAAGTTAAATTGTTATTTGCAATTAACAAAAATTCAGCTCAAATATTACTAAAATTCTGTAAATTTAACAGTTTTTTTGTTGCTGTTTTCATTTTATTCATATTTAGCAAACTGATTCTGCTAATATTAGCAGTTTTTTCTGCAGCATCATTTTTAACTAATTTTTAGTAACTTTTTCTGCTATTTTTACGGACTTATTTGTATGAGTGTAGTAAGGTCCATGTTTAGACCTAGTGCCCATATAAGGGTCCCCGCAAAATTATATTGTTTATACGCTGCAGGTCGCAAATATTATGATATTTTGATGAAATTTGATACACAGACTTATGTCGGCCCAAGGACAAGGCTATTGATTTTGGTGAACATCGGTCCATGTTTAGACCTAGTGCCCATATAAGGGTCCTACTAAAATTATATGGTTTATACGCTGCAGGTCGCAAATATTAAGATATTTTGGCCCAAGGACGAAGCCTATTGATTTTGGTGAACATCGGTCCATGTTTAGACCTAGTGCCCATATAAGGGTCCTCCCAAAATTGGCTTGGTTACAAACTGCAGATCGCAAATATTGAGATATTTTAATGAAATTTGGTGCGCTGACTCACATAGAAAATTTTGACACAAGCCCCATTTTAACCCATTAGAATTTCGGATCCAAACATTAGTTGGCTTTTACCCAGACTGGTGTAGGGTATTGTATAGTCGGCATGCCCGACTTTAACCTTTTTACTCGTTATCTTTATATTTATTTAAAAGATATTTAACCCTTAGTGGCCTGGGATCTAACATCGGAGAAAAATGGGATTACTGTATGTGCCCCATTGGCGAAGGATCCCCCTCTACCCTATTATCTTTTTTGCAAAAACTAAAATGCGTGTACCCTGGATCTGGTTGAATATTTCCTCTTCTATATATCCAACATATTTCAATACTCGTACATGCTTAATTGAAGCTCCACATGCTAGTGTGCTTTTCGAATTTAATTCACTAAGAAATAACCTTTGATTTAAAATTTCCGCCATTTCTTAAAAATTATTTTTTTTTTCAAATATTAAATTGCATTGTCTCATTTCAAGTAGATATCAACTTTATTGCAAATAATGCAATGAATTCCATTATGGGCCAGTATTTGTTTTTACTAAATTCCCTTAATTTTTTACGAGTTCCAAGGCACACGCCAATTTGAAATTTTGAACGCTTTTCTGCTTTTCTAAAAAAATCACAATTTCTCAAAATGCATCGAAATTATTAAAGTTTTTATTACTTGCAATCTATAACAATACCAAAACTAATATTTCTGCATTTAAGGATTTTTCTCATCTATCTAAATCTTAGAGCTATTGACATTAGAGATGGGCACGTGAGCAGAAGTTTACGTGATTCACGTGAATCATGTGTGAGTGTGAGTAAAACCTTAATTTACTCACGTGAACGTGAGTGAGTGTGAATAGATTAGAAATGTTCGTTAGTGAGTGTGCGTGAGTCGAATTTTAACGACTCACGCCTTTTATGGGCTTTTTCAGTAATTGTTTTAGGCGACTTTATATTTTTAGGTATTTTTAATACAAAATAAATGGCAAAATTTTATACTCGTCTAGGGCTTCAAGTTATTTTTTCTCGAATGTCAAGGTTTTTGACATTAATAATGTTGCAATTATAGTCACAAATTTGAATAGGCACATACAAACATACCCAATTTATCGCTTGCCAATGTCATTTGCTCCATGAATACTTCTAAATTATTCTACTAATGCCCAAGGACTCTAAAAAGCGGTCTTCAGATCTAAAAAAAATTTATGGCTAAATAACAATTTTTATAAAATCAATTATGTCAATAGAAAACATAATTTACTTCTTTTGTTGTACAACGTACGATTTTGAAGCGTTGCCCAGCATAATCTCAGCAATGGGTACTCATAACTAATACCTAAATAATAAGCAGTGGAATTATTGTCTACTATAATTCAGTGTCAAAGCTCATTATTTTTATTCGACAAAGTCGTTTTTTGTTAGTATTTGTTATATTCGCTGCATTACAAAAAGATAAAAAAAATTTCATTACCATTATAAGAGTAATTGTAATGAAAAATGTTCATTAAGGTTCCATTAATGCTCTTAAGGCTTCATTAGTCTGGTGATAACTAGTGATAATATACACAACTACTTAGTTTGGAAGTAGATTTGACGTAAGAAAATCTATTGAAAATAGATTTCTACTTTACGATACCTCATTTCACCTCACTTTACTACCAAACTAACTTGGGCTTTAGTCTGGTATTTAGTATCGTAAAGTATCGTGTCAGCTGTTTACTTTTATTTAGTGACATTGTACACAACTACCTAGTTTAAAAGTACATTTGAGGTAAGAAAATCTATTGAAAATATAATTCTACCTCCCGATACCTCATTTCGCCGCACTTTACTTCCAAACTAATTGGAGCTTAACTTTTGTTAACATTACTTTTACGCAATGTTAAATATTTTTCTGTTTTCGTAATTTTTCATTTGATATTTTGGTATGCCGTCTAGCCAAAATAGCAAATATGCCAAAATTTTGGGGTCGGAAGCTATCGAATACCCCATTAGTTTCACATTTTTTAATATGAAAATTAAATGGAAGAAAAAACATCTGTTGCCATTTCATAAATTAATGATAATGATTTCGGCCCATCTTCATCCTCCTTGCCTACACTTAAAATAATACGTCAGTAGAAAAATCTGCAAAACGGGTTTGAAATCGATTTGACAAATTTTTAATTGAAACACTGATTTCAACAAATATTTAGATTATCTTCATTTAACACAATACTAAAACTTCTCACAATCAAGAGTTTAATTTTGAATATTAATTTTCAAAATTATTTATAAATACGATCAAAGAATAAGAAATAAATTTATAATTTAGATTTGAAAGACTTGTACTTGTTATGAGCGCGACTGTACATGATTTGATCTACAGGCCTTTAACGAATGCAAATTTTGCAAATCATTAATGACATGTACAATGTAGAAACCTACATACAAAAATCTATTCAAGCAATTAATTCAGCCAAACCATTCAGAGAGCAGTACGATAAAGTATTCGTACATGTGTGGATCAGGTCATTAGGGTCTTTTAGTTCACAAAATAGCGTTGAGTCGAGCAAACCACGAGTATAACTACAATACAACACTAAAAACTTCTAAAAGTAAATTGTATTTACAGAGTAGTGTAATCTTAACCCATTACCGCCCAATTGAATATCTGCGACTAAAAAATTATTGAAACTAGTTGATTAAATAAATTACGTTAAATTAGAATATAAACTGAAAACAAAAATAAAAAATTCATTAATACCTTTTTAAAGGATATGTATGGTATGTCCGAAAATGGACTGAAGTGATATCAAATTTTGTCAACACAACTTGTTTTTGTTTTTTGCATTGGAAATGTGCTTTACCTCTAAAAAAAATTTCATAACATAGCGATGATGATATTCTAAAAAAAAATTTCAAACTTCATTATGATGTTAGGTTACATTCATACAGTGGTGGAAAATCTATTAGAAACGATTAAATTGTTTTCTAATTTTATTCTCGTTGCCTTTATTTGTAAAGATCAAAATAGTCGCTAAATTCGCCCCGAAAGAAGAGGAGATTATTCAGAAAAATGGGTAGAATTTTAGCGCAACGTTTGTTTTTTATTAACGAAAAATTAGCGATATCGACCTTTTATCAAATTATTTTACTAGCACAATTTAGCGAGTACACTCAAAAAAAGTCTGTAATGGCTACTGAAAATTTTGCTGTTATTACGGGAAATTTAACTGTATTGAGCCCAGCGGTATTTTAAAAATTAGTAGGAAAAATTAGTAGCCGCTACTAAATTTTAGTAAAATTTGTGTAAACTGCAATTCAAAATCGATTTGCTAAAATCAGTTAAAAAACTTACTAAATATCATAATTTTAGTACAATGAAATTAGTATAAATAATTAGTTGCAGCTACTAAATTTCAGTAAATTGTTGTAAACTGTAATTTAAAATCAATCTGCTGAAATTAGCAAAAAAAGTGTACTAAAAAATAAAAAAAACTGTAAAATCTAAAAAAAACTTTTTTTCTTTCGATTGTAATAAGGGTATAATTCATCGTACTTGCAATTTGGAGCCAAAATTGCAAACGGTTCTCCAATTATTACCTTTTTATGCATTGGAGATACAATAAAATTTTCTGAGTGTTATTTCCAAAATAAAAATATATCAATAGTAACAAATATAAACTAAAAAAGAATTGTAAAAAATCAAAAAAAAATAATTTTTAAATTAGTATATTTTTCTGCTAAATTTAGCACTCGGTTTTGAAAAATTAGTCAAATATTTTGCTGAAATCAGCAGCGTGAATTAGGAAAAAAATTCGTGATTTGTATTAAGAGAATAGCAAAAATGAGTACTAAAAAAAATTGTACTAAAAATCAGCATAAAAATAGTAAAGTGCGATTGGAAACTGTTTACAAATTTTTTTACTAACTTTTTTATCTGAGTGTACTGATTGCTTCTATACAAGCTGTAAATTTTTGGAAATTTATAAAATTTCCTTAAGTGTTGCCCCTTTAGAAAAACGTGTAAGTCCACACAATGTAATCGATTTCGTGTACTTCACATTGTGCGTACTTACGATATGGGATACTTGTGTACAACAATTGTATATAAAACTAAAAATTATTGAAATTTTTCAAAAATGTTGTCTAACTTACATGCCACTATACTTGTGTGTACTTACGAAGTATATTGGCTTGTGGGCCATTACAATGTGGCCATACCCTGCGTAAAGTAATCCAGCTTGTGTGTAGGGTTTGAAAGTACTCGGAGATACTTGTGTGTACTTACAAGAATCCCCGAGTGCTTTCAAACTCAACACACAAGCTGGCTTACTTTACCCAGGGTATGGCCGCATTGTAATGGCCAACAAGCCAATATACTTCGTAAGTACACACAAGTATAGTGGCATGTAAGTTAGACAAATTTTTTGAAAAATTTCAAATATTTTTAGTTTCATATACAATTGTTGTACACAAGTATCCCATATCGTAAGTACGCACAATGTGAAGTACACGAAATAGATTACATTGTGTGGACTGACACTTTTTTCTCAAGGGGCATTATTTTTATCTACAAATGGTTGCAGTGCCTTAAACATGACCAAATTATTTTTTCATATATTTAGTTAGAATATTCTTCTACCTCAAGTCCAAATTCTAATATGATATTGTCATATTAGATTTTATTTGTTGTTTCAAAAAGGGTTGATCATTTTCATGATAGACAATACAATTGTTTCGTAGGCATCACCCTTCTCTTCAGTTGTCCGCAATAAGAAAATGATAACTTTCTTACTCAAACCGAGACATTACATAAGGTACAAAAAATCAACGGGATGAGAATTTTGTACTTTCGTATATGAACTGTCTGATTTGGTAAAACCAGCTATAACTCAACTCCTTTTTGAAAGCAACAATTACATAAAAGTACCCTTTGGGTACTATTTATATGTATGTTTGTTGTCAATACCTTTTGTAAAAACAACTAACTTTAAACTCAAAACAAAAGAAATATTTGAATGAGATTTTAGCCGTGTGCTTATTTTCAACAATCATCTTAATTTTTGCATTAAAAATACGAAAATTGTTTTTTCGGACTTTCTATATTTTCATATATTTAGTTAGAATATTCTTCTACCTCAAGTCCAAATTCTAATATGATATAACAATCAGATGTTGGTTTTCAAATTGGAACTCTTTTGGAAGTGATCTAGTGTGATCTTAAGTCAGAAATGCCAAACTAACTTTTCTTATTTCTTCTTTTTAGAAATTCGTAAATATTGTTATATGTACCAATATTTAACAAAAAGTTGTCATGACTGGTAAAGATATTTATTCACTATTCAACTTTAACCCAATTCAGATAAACTGTATATTTGTGTGTGTACTGTGATATTTGTAAATCCTGTTATTTCTTGAACTCGAGAAGTGTTTCAAGACATTTTTCATATAGATATTGAATTATTTAAAAAAGTGCTAAAAAATTTCAATATTTTTAAAAAAATGCTAAACTAACCCAAAAATTTAAAAAAAAGTGCTAGGTCTTTTTTTTTAAATTTTTGGGTGCTAACTCCAAAAAAAAAAGTGCTAGATCTAGCACCTAAAGTGCTAAAATGGCAAGCCCGGTTGTGCGATCCACTGGACAATCGACTACAAACGGATGTGCTCTACTTGATAGGCGAGTATTACGAACAGGGCTGCCAGAATTGACGATTCGGCGATTTTTTTTTTTGGTCGAAAAATGCCGATTTTTTGTTAAAACTCAAAAACACGAAATTTTAATTTTTGGTGATTTACAATGCATTAATAAATAAGAAAATAATTCTATCTTTGACATTTCGAAAGTTCATATTTGTTATCGTTGGCTGGAAAAGAATATTAACAAAATATCTTTGCGATCAACAAATTTTCAGCAAAATGGAATCGATTTGTTAATGCTTGGTTTTTCCTATTTTGCTGCAAATGCATGTTTTTAAAATATTTTGTTGCATATTGTGGTATAAATACATATTTTTTTGTATTATTTGCTGAAAACGAATATTTTTTAGAATACTTTTGGTATTTACTTTACTACTGTGTTTTTAACTATACACTGTGCAAAAAAAATTATTTTTAAAATTTCTAAATATCATGTTAGCATTTGCACTTTAGGTAGAACAATATTCTATTCTAATTTCTAAATATTTATCAAAATTTTTTTGATCCCGAATACAAAAATATCAAACATAAATCAATTTCTGACGATGATTAATTGCAATTTTCAATGTTTAAACTACTTTTACAAACAAATATGTGATACTAAAACTGAATTGATAATATCAAAACAGTTTGAAAAAATCAATAGTAAATGCAAATTTTTAAAATTTTAAATGCATATTTTTAAAATTTTAAGTGCATATTTTTCGGTTTTAATCACACATACATCTTATGAATGAATATACGAGCCCTAGTAATAATAGGCCTTTTTTTAATCACTGGATTTATTTTTAGATTTATTTTATTTTGTTAGAAAATCCACATTTTGTTTTTTAATTTTCAAAATTTAATATTTTTATCCAAATTCTACACTTATTCGATAAGATAATGAATGTGAAAGAAAAAATTTTAATTTTTCGAAAACGCAATTTCTGAAATTAAATTAAGCTAAATCCAAAACGGATTTATATTATTTATATTTTGGATTTAGCTTAATTCAGTTCAAATTTTTGCAAAATTTAATGATTTTCTTTCACATTATATATATGTATATTAAATATATTAAATTTTTAAAATTAAAAAACAAAATGTGAATGTTTTAACGAAATAAAATAAATCCAGTGATTAAAACAAGGGCCAACATTTGCATAATATTTCAAGGTGTACGGGTACCTTAAGTTCAGAGAAAAACAATTTTTAAAAGCTGTAAAATTAATTCATGTACATATTATTGGTCAGATAATATCTGAATGTGTATCATAAAAATATTCATAAAATTACAACTAACATTTTTTTATTATCATTTCATTTATCTCTTAAGCCTTTATTTTTATTTAATTGTTAAACTTAAAACATATTATTTTACACGAAATGTCTTTTTCACATATTTTTTTATGTAAAGTAACCTAAATATTACATAAATGAGTATTTTTGAAAGTGCCGATTTTTTAAAATCGAAAATGCCGATTTTTTTTTCATCAAAATCAGGCAGCCCTGATTACGAATAAAAACTCAGGCTCTGGGGATAAGTTCACTTATCTCAGCAGAACACTTCCCATGGTAATATCGATAGAACAGAGTCACACAACCCACATTTCGACGATGCTCCAATGAGTCAATAGAGCTGGATACTTACTGTCATTGATAAGCGCTGACGCCCTCCTTTGCACACGGTCCAGAAGCTCCAAAATAGATTTCGAAGCTCCTGCCCATATATGGGAGTTGTATTCCATCTTCGGTCGGATATAGTTGGTATAAATATTGAGTAAATCGTTCGATTTTAGATCTCTTTCTTAAATTATTTTCAAATTAAAGAAAGATGACACAATTTTTACAAGTAAATTACAAAGAATAAAAACATTTTTTTTGTGATTTTTTAGGATTTTATTTAACAAAGTGTTTTGCTGATTTTAGCAGGTTAATTTGTTATTTTCCATTAAAAAATATTTAACTCAAATATAACTAAAATTCTGTATATTTAACAGTTTTATATTTGCTGTTGCTATATTACTAATATATAGAAAAAATAATCTGCTAACTTTAGCAGTTTTTTCTGCAGCATCATTTTTAACTAATTTTTAGTAAGTTTTTCTGGTATTTTTACAGATTTATTTGAATGAGTGTAGTTGCTGTGTTTTAATTACTTCTTTTTCCTCACTTTATTTTGCTGGGGACAAACATTTTGTAAATGGCTTTTCTTTTTTCTTTTTAGATTGTACACATTCTCAAACTTTAAGATGTCCTCGCCAACACTTAGATTAAACGAATCGACAACTGTTGTAGATCGGTTAGTTCACTTCTTTGTGGAACATGAAGACTTACGAACAAAAAGTTGGCTTCTGTCGAACGCTCCAGGGCCACTATTTATGATTTTAGGTGCTTATTTATATTTTTGTTTATATGCTGGTCCAAAATACATGCGTGATCGCAAACCATTTGAATTGAAAAATACTTTATTAGCGTATAATGCAGTGCAAGTTGTTTTAAGTTGGGTGCTGTTCTATGAGGTAATCGTATAGAAATATTTTACTTTTAATCAGGATGGAAACTGAAACGAATCGTTTACGGTTGCCAATTTGAACCGGCATTTCAGCGGTTGTGGTATTCATCCTTACTTTTAATGCATTTAAATATTTTTAATATTTGTCAATTGTCTATGTTTTAACAATTGCTGTACACAGGGCTACAAAGGCGGCTGGGGTGGTCATTATAATTTCAGATGTCAACCTGTTACCTTTGAAACCGATCCAGTTTCCATGAGAGTAAGTATTGTGTAATGTTTCATAAAATACATATTTTGATTCTAATTAAAATCCTTCGACAATTTTCACCTATATACAACTATGAAGATGGCTCGTGCCGTTTGGCTTTACTACATTGCCAAGATTACTGAACTCTTGGACACAGTATTCTTTGTATTGCGCAAGAAAGATCGTCAGATTTCTTTCCTCCACTTATACCATCATACCTTAATGCCAGTATGTGCTTTTGTTGGTGTTAAATATTTTGCTGGTAAGCATTAAATTATTATCCATCTACTACATATGTATCTACTACTACCAGGCGGTTTTCAACTCTCTCTTTCGAAGATTGAAATTTTGTATCGAAAAATTTTAGCCTTTGCAGACATGTATAATTCAGATGCAAACATTTTTCGATAGAATTTAAGAAGAGAGTGATTTAATAGAGTTTGAGAGAGTTTGAAAGTCTTCTAATTATATAGCCGTTGCTGCTACTAAAGGTTCAATTAGACGTGCCATATCGCCATAGCCGTAACCATAACGCCATAGCAGAAAACCAAAATTCAATTGGTATCTACGGTTACGGTTATGGCGTTATGGCATGTCACCAATAACCGAATACATTGTAGCCCATAAGATTGATTTGAACATCTGTTTTATATGGTTATAGTTATGGCACGTCTAATTGAGCCTTAAGATTATCCATATCTACGTACGATGCACAGTGGGTTGAATCATAGAGAAAGTGAAGATTAATTCAGGGGGATCGTAGTTTTAAAAAATTTTTATTTTTTTATTTATGGATATTCATAAATATATTAAAATCAAACATTTTAGAAAAAAAAATTGAAAAAAGAAATTTTTTTAACCCGTTAGGTTCGTTTTTGGTTTTTGGGAAAAATGTAATTTATTCACAATTTTCTCTGTAACTTTGGAACGAAAAGTAATAAATCAATGAATAAAGCGTCAAATTAAAACATGCTTTATGCACTTTTAAAAAATTTAAACAATATATATTTAGAGTTTACTTATACTACTATAAAGTTAATTTAAACTCGAATTTTTGTTTTTCACAATATTCTATAATTGTACAAAATTAACTCAAAAAAGTCAGCGAAGTAAATATTATTATTTTTTTGTTATGAAAACTCATTAACCCTTGTTTTAGAAAAATTAAAGTTTAAAAATACATTTTTATTAACCTGTTAGGCACTTTTTTCTTTTTCGGAAATAAAGAACTTGATTCACAATTTTCGATGTAACTTTGAAATAAAAAGCAATACATTAATCAACCAAATTGTAAATTAGAGCACACTTAATGTTATTTTAAAAAAATTTTAACAACATGCATTTAAAATGTACTTATATTAGAACAAATTTAAATTAACCCAGTGTAGAAAATCATTACCAGATATGTGGTTATGTAACTATATACTTGGTAATGGTAACTAGTTACTTTTGTTATTACATTTCTTATTACCTTTATATGGCGATGTCGCGAAAAATAATGAGTTATGGTTACACACCAGCATACAAAAAATTAAATAATATATCGTTACCTATGTGCTTACCAGTACAGACAAAAATAATGAGTCTAAAAATAGATTTTCAAAAAAATAAATTATATAAAAAAAAATATTTTTTATTGCATTTTTTTTTTTTTATTAAAATTTGCTGGTGCGGGAATTGAAAGATTGCCAGTCAATAGCTCTACCATCTGAGCTATATCGACATGTAATATTTAATAGATAAAAACATAATTGACCTGCTGCGCACAAGTAAGCTTACTCGCCAACATACAAAAAATCAAAAAATATGTGGTTACATATATCCTTACCAGTGTTTAAAAAATATTAAGTCTAAAAATAGATTTCAAAAAATTTTCAAAAAAATCTAGAAAATTATTTTTTATTTGAAATAATGATAAAAATAAGTCGTTATCAATAACTTATTATTATATGTTTTAAAATAATGCAGAAGGTAAGTGGGTGTCATTACTGGTAGTCCAAAAAATAATGATATGTCATTACCGTTTCTACACTGGGTTGCCAGTTAATAGCCCTACCATCTGAGGTATATCAAAATGTAATATTTAATAGATAAAACCACAATTGACCCGCTGCACACAAGTAAGCTTACTCGCCAACATACAAAAAATCAAAAAAGATATGGTTACATATATCCTTACCAGTGTTTAAAAAATATTGAGTCTAAAAATAGTTTTCAAAAAATTTAAAAAAAAATCTAGAAAATTATTTTCTATTTGAAATAATGATAAAAATAAGTCGTTATCAGTAACTCATTATTATATATTTTAAAATAATGCAGAAATTATGTGGGTGTCATTACTGGCAGTCCAAAATATAATGATATGTCATTACCGTTTCTACACTGGGAAACCTCGAATTATGGTTTTCATCAAAATCCATAATTGTACAAATTTAACACAAAAAATTCAGGGAAAAAATATTATTTTTTACTTATGAATCATCATGAATACATAAAAAACTACCAATTTAGAAAAAAGAAATTGGGGTCCATTTTTTATTTTTCTGAAAAATTAACCAAAACACAATTTTCACCATTTGGTAAAGATTTAGTTTTGTTTCATCGAAATATACTACCACGCATATTTACAAACGGATAATTTTTTATATGGTTTAAAAGTATAGACTTTGGGCTTTCAGAACTATATTTACTTATTTTGATTAGGGAAAGGATCTAGGATATATTTGCAATTAAAGTCAAAACTTCACTTATTTTCCTATTTTGCAAATCAAGTAAAATCCCTTAATCGGATTTGCAAAGTCTTAACACATGACGTACATTCATATTCCACTAAATTCTTTTTGTCAAAAAAATCACAACTTTTGCATCAACATTTTCCGAAAATTCAATCTGAAACACAAATTTTATCGCCAATTTACAAAAATGTATATTTTTGTTAAAGTCGATTTCATTTAAAATTTTGGGTGGCAGTATGCTTTGACTTGGTGTATTTTTGGAGCATTCTGATTGGTTAATTTATTTTCAACCAATCAAAATGTTTGAAAATATAAATACTTTTGTAGAGTTTTCATACACAAAATGAACAAAACCATATGTTTAACAATAAAACGGACTAAATTTGAAATGCTCTTTTATAGTACTTTTTTGAACATGCATATTTTAAAATCGTTATTTTTTAGGAATTTGCACTTACATTATCCAAAACTTTGTTGAAATTGATAAGAAAATATGTGTACAACATATTTCAATGGTTTTATCTGAGTTTTTTTAAATTCAGGTTCTTCGCAGACTCCTTAACTTGTAGGTATTAAAAAAAACAATCTTTTTCAGCTTTAGCCAATTTTTACTTAAAATTAAAACATAAAGTGCGAAATTTTTTCGATGAATTAAGTAACATGAGATGTTTAGTAATGGTATAAATTAAAAAATTGGATATTCCTTTAATCGCAGATTAATTATTAGCGAAATCGTGAAAAAAGAGAAATTTCAAATTTAAATGCATATGGGTTGCAGCTAGGGTTGCCATTTCCATTTTGAGAAAAAGAGGACGTCAACCTAAAAGAAGGAGGACATTTGTCTTAAAAAAGAGGACATTTACTTAAATAAATTAATTTTACAAAAACGGATTGGATACTGTAAACGGGCTTATAAAATAGCATTACAATGACGTCATAAAACTTTTAATATATTTATGTTTTAAAAATTTAAATAAAAAAATATAATAAATATATAACATTTAATTTTTTTTATTCAAATTAATTAATTTAATGAGAATAACTTTAATCGGATTGGAAATTTTCTCATCAAATCCGCAGAGAAGATTTATAGAATCCAATATCGGAAATTTCCGTTTAAAAATTTCCGTACAAGCAAAAGAATGAGGAAATTTTCTAAATTTTTCTTACGGAAATTTGCGATTGTTGGATTCTATAAATCCACTCTACGGATTTTATGAGGAAATTTCCGATCAGACTAAAATTTATCTATCGTATGAGGAAGATAACCCTCCATCATAGGCCGTCCGTAATCTGGTCGAGATGGGCACGACCAAGGGCCATGATCTAGTGATGGGGGGTGATGCCAATGCTCATCACTCTCTATGGGGCAGCACTGACATCAATAACCGGGTGAGTCACTGTTTGATTACCTACTGTCCACTAATTTGATTATATGTAATAGGGGCAATAGGCCGACATTCTATAATAGGATTAGGGAAGAGGTTATTGATATAACCATGGTATCGAATACTGACTCTGTTGAAGTCCAAGACTGGAGAGTTTCACAGGAATGTTCATTCTCTGATCATTATAGGATTCTCTTCAGCGTTGATCTTTCTGTTAAGGAAATGATTCCATATAGGTATCCTAGGAAGACAAACTGGGCTAAATTTCGTAGTCTTGTTCAGACCATACCGGGCCCAGAGCGGGACACCCCGGTCAGTGTGCGAGACGTGGAAGGTTCAGTTCGTCTATTGACGGACAATCTTAGGGAAGCATTTCTGAACTCGTGTCCTGAGCGCTTGCCAGCGAGGAAAATTCACCAACCATGGTGGACTCCGGAGCTTAAGACACTTAGGACGGAGAGCAGGAAACTTTTCAATAGGGCGAAGAAGGATAACAGACCTGAGGACTGGGAGCGGTACCGTCTCAGTTTTAATACCTTCAAGGGGGCGACACGAAGGGCAAAAAGGGAATCGTGGTTTAGGTTCTGTGGGGAAGTAGAGGGCACTACGGAGGCAGCGAGGCTTCGTAAGGTTCTTTCTAAGGCACCCAGTGCACCAGGATCCCTTATGAGGCCTGATGGTACTTTCACGGAGGAAAATAGGGAAACCATTGAGCTCCTGATGGAAACTCACTTTCCGGGTTGCAGTGATGAGGTGATGCACAACGTCCCGTTGGATGCACTCTCATCGACTGCAATTCAGATAGGTGAGCACATCTGGTCAATGGTAGACGAACGCAAAATTGCTTGGGCGATACGGTCTTTTAAGCCCTACAAATCAGCAGGGCCGGATGGTATTTTCCCGGCACTTTTGCGGGAGTCCCTGGACACTATCATGCCATGGCTGCTGCGTATTTTTACTGGTAGTCTGGCATCGGGGTATATACCCTCTGGGTGGAGGGAGGTCGGCGTGGTCTTCATCCCGAAAGCGGGGAGGATAAACCACGGCACCGCCAGGGACTACAGGCCTATTAGTCTCTCGTCGTTTTTATTGAAAACGCTGGAGAGAATGGTAGATGTTCATGTGAGGAGCATCCTCTCTGCAGACAATTTCAGCAGAGCCCAACACGCATACCTCAAGGGGAGGTCGGTGGAAACGGCTCTGAGTGACGTCGTCGGCACAATTGAGGACGCTCTTCACGATCGTGAGTATGTGTTGGCGTCCTTCCTGGATGTGGAAGGAGCTTTCAACAACGTGAGTATATCATCGATCATTAGTGCCTTGGAGGGTATTGGCACTGACCCGCAGATAACCCTGTGGACGGGCAATATACTCAGGAGCAGGGCTATAAACTCGGACATAGGCGGTGATGGGGCGCGGAAGGTGGTCACAAGGGGTACTCCACAAGGGGGGGTCATTTCTCCTCTTCTGTGGAATCTTGTGATCAATGGAATCCTTGACTCATTGGAGAGAACGGGGACGAAGGTTGTGGCATACGCCGACCACGTTGTGCTACTGATCAGGGGGAAATTTCTCCAGACGGTCAGTGATCTCATGGAGTCGGCGCTTACGATGCTATCCAGGTGGGCAAGGGAGAACGGTCTGGGAGTCAATCCATCTAAAACCGAACTTGTTTTGTTCACAAGGAAGTACAAACCGGGGGAGTTCAATCTCCCAAGATTGGGCGGAGTTACTCTTCAACTCTCGGGGGAGGCGAAGTATCTGGGTGTCATTCTTGACTCTAAACTTTCCTGGAAGAGGAATACCGAGGAGAGAATGAGAAAAGCCTTATGTGCTTTTCACGCCTGCAGAAGGACCTTTGGTAAGAGATGGGGTCTACAGCCGTATATCATTCACTGGATGTATGCGGCGATTATCAGACCAATCTTGACTTATGGAGCACTGGTGTGGTGGAGGGCGGTGGACACGGGTTCATATCTCTCCACTCTCGCAAAGGTGCAACGACTGGCTTGTCTGGGTATTACGGGGGCGGCTCGTTCTACACCCCAGGCAAGTCTGGAGGTGATGCTTGGCATCCCACCACTGGATATTTATATCAGGGGCACGGCGGCAAAGGCAGCTCTCAGACTCAGGGAGATGCAAGAGCTGAGGCAACGCACTTGAGGGCACAGTACCATTCTGCATGGGATTGGTGGTGCACTACTGGATCGTGGAACGGACTGTATTCTACCAGTCACGAATTTCCAGAGGACTTTCGAGGTGATTGTACCGACCAGAGAAGACTGGGCAGCAGACTCCGTTATTCGGAGTGGTGATATCTCAGTGTTCACGGAAGGTTCGAAGACGGACATGGGGACAGGGTCGGGAGTTTACTCCGGCGAACTGGACCTTCGGATCTCCAAACGACTCTCGGGCGATTGTAGCGTATTCCAGGCGGAAGTGTATGCAATTGACGTGGCCACACGGATGATAATGGAACGGGATTTGGATCCATTATCCATTAGCATCTTTACGGACAGTCTTGCAGCTTTGAAAGCCCTGGAATCCAATACTGTCAGATCGGGGTGTGTGCGGCACTTTGTTGAATCCCTCGACCGTATTCGTCGGCACTCGGTAAGGCTGGCGTGGGTCCCTGGACACGCTGGGGTTGCGGGGAACGAGCTGGCTGACGAATGTGCGAGGAATGGCTCCGAGTCGGTCGAGGAGCCTGTGCAAACGGAGGTCCTGGTTCCTCTGGTGGAGCTATTCGGTGTGATAGGGGATATATCGGATAGGGAGACGAGGGCAAGGTGGACAACCTTGACCAATTGTAGGATATCTCGGACCCTATGGCCACTGCCTGATCCGGGGAGGACAAAGATTCTTCTTGGTTTTGGCAAGCGGACGATCGGAATGCTCGTAGGAGTCCTAACGGGACACTGCGCAATTGGCCGAATGGCTGTGCGTTGGGGTTACGCCCAGGCGGACTACTGCAGGGGCTGTGGGGACGAGGAGGAGGAGACAGTGCATCATCTGCTTTGCGAATGTCCGGGACTGAAGGAGCGACGACTCAGATATCTGGGATGCAGGTTTTTCGACGACCTGGACAGTCTACGCGATGTTTCCCTGTCTGGTCTTGCGGACTTTCTGAGGGGATCGGGATGGTTTTAGATTTCTTCGGGTCGTGGTACTTTTCTCCATGTGGATGAGGGGGAGTTTAAGGGAATCGCAATGGGCCTTATGGCCTCCGAGTGAACTCGCCGTTCTGGCGGGCTCCCATTCAACCTAAACCTAAAAAAATTGTTTTCTTAAAATAACAGATTTTGGCAGCCAATTTTTAGTGTTATTAATTTTTTACACATATTCAGTAGATTTTCTGAAACACAAATGCTTATTTAAAAATTTTTATTGTGTCATTGTAATGCCATTTCCGTTAAATTTTATAAACCCGTTTATATTTAGATCCAATCCAATTCCGGTGGGGATTTCATGAAGACCACGAATATATTACTGTCGCATTTCTTCAAATATTCATAAAACACTTGACAATTCATATCAAAATTTTCATTCTAATATCAGAAATAGATCCCTGTTGGCTGTCCGTCTCCAATATACACAAACCGCCTGCACTTGTATGTAAAAACCATACGTCAGTGTAGCAACATTTGCAAAAAGGTGACACGGAGGAAATAAGAAGATAAACAGGAAATCTAAAGTAGAATGTTTGTATATATCTGTTTGATCACTTCTGAAAGTATTCATATAGAGACAATCTGACAATAAAAATATAAACAATAATACAATTTAATGGAAAATCACTGATGAAGCATGTCCATAAAAAAGGCAGAAACTGGATCTAGTCTGATTTGCATATTTAATGTGTTTATAACTTTTGAAGATGACGCAATATGAGATAACAGTAAATTGTTTATTGTTGGTGTCTCATCCCAAAGAAAAGAAAAAATTATTAATTAGTTGCATTCTAATTGCCACAGAAGCAAGTATTGATAAATTTAAATTTCAGTGTAAATTGTGTTTCTTTAAATAAACTGTGATATTAAGATCGAAGAGATTAAAAACACTGCACAACAAAATCAAATTTTTTCCAAAACAACAAGGTTCTGACAACTTATTCTGACACAGTCGACCAAAGAAAAATATACGCGTTTTAAAAGTTCACATCTTGAACAATGTTTTTTGGGGGGTTAAAGTTTCGCCCCTTTTGCAAATGTTTATTGTAAATCGGCATAGGAAACCATGTGAATCTTCCATTTTATGTATAGGATATGTTCATAGAACTTATGTAAAATACTACGAGGAACATTTTTGTGGAACATTTAAACCCTCTAACTTTGCAACTTACGTAATGTAAGGGTCTTTTTGGCCCCTTTTTAAAAAGGGACAAAAACGACCCGTAGGTTAAAGAGTTAGAGGGTTAAAATGTTTCACAAAAATGTTCCGCGTAGTGTTTTACATAAGTTCGCTGAACACATTATATAACTAAAATGGAAAATTCACATAGTTTCCCCCTAAAATCCATGTTTGAGCGCCAATTCTGAATAAGTACGAAATTAACCCTTAAACACATTTTAAGTTTTGACTTATTCCTTGCATTGAAGTTAAATTTTCAACTTTGATATCTTCAGAGACTTAAAGTAGAATTTCATGACAAATATTTCTGCGGAACATTTTAACCCTCTAACTTTGCAACTTACGGGTCCTTTTTGTCCCTTTTTAAAAAGGGGCCAAAAAAGTCCTTCAATTGAAGAGTTAGAGGGTTGAAATGTTCCACAAAAATGTTCCCAATAGTACATATAATATGATTGGCATAAAATAAGAAAACAAAAACTAACAATAACTATACAAAAAAAATCTTGGTAAATATTTCTTATTCTGTTTTCGGAATTGTTAGCACTAATTTATTAAACTTAAGCTATATTTTATTATTAAAACAATTTGATTAATTTAATTAGTTATTTCTTTATTTTATATTACAATTATTACTATTAGGTATATTACATTGCACAATTATTACTGTATAGTAGTAGTACACTCAAAAAAAAGTCAGTAAAGTCAGCAAAAAATTTTGCTGTGTTAGTCAGGAGCGTTCTTGCAAAAAAGTTGGTAATTTCAGCAAAAGGTTTGGTGAAAATAAGCGAGCTGATTTTTACCAAAAAAACAGTAATCTTCAGCAAACGTTTTGCTAACACTTAGTAGACTGCAAATGAAAAAATTCCTTGCTAAAATCACTAAACTTATTGCTAAATGTTAGTAGACTGAAAAAAACTCAAAAAACTTGTAGCGAAATTTTACTTTAGTTAATTTATTTGCTGAAAATTTAAAAATTGAATATGTGTAGAGTTGTTTCTCTTTTTTTGACATTTCCGTTTCCAGACAAGCTGCGACATCTACATCTTGTCTATCTGGCTGTCGTCCACACTATGAGTGCGGTTATCAGCACAATTTTTGTAGCAAAATAAATTAGTAAAACATTAGTTCCAAATTAGTGTGCTAAAAAATATAACAAAATTTTTTGCTGAAAACGGAATTTCAGCAAAAAAAATTGCTGAAAACTAGTACACTTGATATACAAGACGTTTTACTAATTTTTCTACTAACTTATTTTTTTGAGTGTAGTATTCTTTATTTTCATAATTCAGCAATATATTACAAAAATCAATAATTGGTATTCAAACAATCGACCATGACTTGATGTCATCGGTCGGCAAATCTTAAATAAATTACGTGCTGTGCAAAAATATTACAAATTTTTAATAATTAAATTCATGTATAAGCATATTCCTATAATTTATACAGTAGCTGTGTTTGTGCGGCAAGTTATCAGCGTTGGCTTATGTCATTCCCATATAAATTTGACATAAGCCAACGTTTAGTGTTAACTCTCAACGTTACTAATGTCAAATTTGTATGGGAATGACATAAGCCAACGTTGATAGCTTGCCGCACAAACACAGCTATTGTTTTATAAAATTAGCTAACGCCTTCCATTCTATTGTTTTACCATCAGACGCGGCTGAAGCCCCCCCTTGATGACTAAATTTTTTTTTTTTTGCAAGTAATGCTATAATGGAAAACGTGATTAATTTTGTAAACAGACATTTTAGAATTTCACATTAAACAAGCATTTTTAATTTGAGATTTTGTGTAGATTCTCGGATTAAAAATTTTCTTTTGTTAAGGAAACCTGACATATTCTATATTTTTCAAGAGCTAATTTTCAAAAAAATTTTGTAATGAGCTTTTTTACAGAATTAATATGAAACCTTTAACCATTTTTTGCAATTAGACGAATGTTTTGAGACATTTTACTGAAAAATAAATATTTAGCGACAGTTTTTTGTCAGAACAAAGATCGATTTGAAACGAAATTACTTGGATACATTTAAGAAAAGAATCGTGCTTAATTCTGACTATAAAATTGACGTTTATATTTTAAAGTGAGCACTACAATTTTATTTTTTTTTAACTTAAGTGCACTATTAAAACCTCTTTAATTGAACTTCTTAAATAACTTCTTTTTTTTTAATTTAATGGTCTTAGGATGACCATCTTATCCGTAAGTAATGCTCAGACATACCTTAAATTCTTAAAATCACCGAACAAAATTTTACTTAAGTATTTAGTTTTATTTAAGTGGTGTATGAAAATTCTCAAATTCTAAAACTTTCCAATTCTAAAACTTTCGGAGGAAAATTTTACATTAAAAAAAATTGTTAATTCTAAGATATTAAATTAAATGTATAAGATTTGGAGTCATATTTTTATAAAAATGAATTTGTAGACAAATTGAATATCATTGCATATTTTCTAGTGTTTTATAAATTTTTTTATACGAAAATAACCGGCGGTTTTAAAGGCTTTTAGTTATTGATTAAAAATTTGTATTGTATTTGACAAGTAAATGCAAGCAGTTTTCAAAAAAAGGCCGTACAAATAGTTAAAAATTCTGGTAAAATAACAGGAAATAGTACCTGAATTTGCGCCAGCAGAAATTTCAATGATGTTGAGAATCATGGTCTGCTAAATTTAGGTGACCTAAATTTTAGGTAAAAAAGTTAGTTCAAATACAATAATTTATAAGAAATGTTGTTTAATAGAATTGAGAATTACTCAGCTGAAATCAGCACATGTTTTCTGCTAAATTTTAGTTGGTTATAAACAGGTAAAAAATTCAGTTAACATTCAAAAATTTAGAAGAATTTTCGTTTAATAGAAATGAAAGTGGGTCAGTTGAAATTTGCAAAACATGCTGCTAAAATTACAATCACTTTTTGTTATTAATTGAATAAAAACAAATTAATGTAAATATTGTTAATTTTATTTTCGAATAAAGTACACAATCCAAAAACACTATTTTCACTATATATCACTTTTATTTTCTTGCCAATATGTTAAACTTCCGCAGGAGTTGTATTATTTGGTTCCTTTTTTTCGTCTACCTGTGGGTCGAATTTAGATGAAAATGTTAAAGCGCTGAAATAAAAGAAGAAAAAAAATAACATACTTAATAGTATTCCCTTAAATAAATATAGTTTATATTATAAAACAAACCTCTATTATTTTATTTTTTAAATACAATTTTAACTGCGAAATGTTAATGTCCAGTAGAGCGTACCACCTTACAGGCAAAAAAAAAAAAAAAGTTCGCCGTACACCCTCCAATATGAAGTATTTTTGCAAGGCAATTTCAAAAAAAAAATTTTTTTTTTTTGGCCGAACGTAGGGGTCGCCTTTTCAAAATTTTTTGTTATAGCTTCGGCATTTAAAATCGGATTTTAAAGTGTGATATGTCGATTTTTTTGCCTCAGTGTTTTGGAGGGTGTACGGCGAACTTTTTTTTTGAGGTACGGTCTAATGTCCAGCATACCTCCGTTTTCTTCTGCGTTCCTTTGCTGACTAACAGAAACATGAGAAAACATGCTCGTGTCATATTATTTTATTTACTAGAACTTTCCTAACAAGCGACATATTACTTTTATTTGTATTGGTAAGCGCAGTGTTGCCATTTCAGTGCTTTTCGGGTATTTTTTGGTGCTTTTTTCCTTCTCGTACCCGGTTATTTTTTACAAATACCCGTTTTAAAAAAGCGGGTATTTACAGTGCTTTTTCAAATTTCTGGCAGTGCTTTTTGTACAGTTTATATTTTTGGTATTTGTTCGCGTTTTTTTTTTAATTTTTCTTCAATTTTCTGTCAAAGTTGAAAAAATAATACGAACTATACAAAAAATATATTTTTTCCAGTGTTTGTAGTACAAGTTTAAATAGCAACTTCGTTATATTTAAACTTCAAAATTTTTAAATATTAGTTTGGTGCTTTTTACCCCTTTTTTTAGTTATTTTTGAACCTTTTTTTCACCATTTTACAAAACTGAAATGTGTTTTTAAATTCTGGACTTAAATTTTTCAAAAAATTAACATCGTGCTTTTTTACCCCATTTTTGGTAAGTTTTTACCCGTTTTCACAATGCTAACGGTGCTTTCCTGCCTTCAAGAGTTGGCAACACTGGGTAAGCGTCATCAGTGATGACTCATCCCACACATTAAAATAAAATAAATGTTAATGTCCAGCATACCTCCGTTTTCTCTTGCGTTCCTTTGCTGACTAACAGAAACAAGAGAAAACATGCTCGTATCATATTATTTTATTTACTAGAACTTTCCTAACAAGCGACATATTATTTTTATTTGTATTGGTAAGCGTCATCAGTGATGACTCATCACACACATTAAAATACACTTATGCGGCAAATAGACTATGCAAGTCACTTGCACAATAACGAGTTTGTTCAAGTCACCTTACTCGCCACACACCATTCAAGTAAACTGTGCAATATTCATTTTAATTTACACATAGCAGCAGAAACATGTAGCGGATTGTTATTGCCATGAGAAAATATTAGTCTTAAAAAGCTATATTTCACCCTTTGCGCAGGCCAAAATACCTGAACTTCGTTGGCGATGTTAATAAATTTATATTGACATTTTTTACTTTACGTTTATTCATAATTTTAATTTTTTTTATCCGTATTTATGATGTTCACTCTTCAAAAATTACTGCTGAACTGTGCTAATTTCAGCATACACTGCGCAAATGACTTGCACAAGTTCTAAAATATTGCGTAAAAATCAAAATCGTTTTGATTTTTACTCAAGTCTAAAAATACAAGTACACAAACCAGGCCACACACTGTTCAACTGACCTGCACAAACTCATTATTGTGCAAGTAACTTGAGTAGTCTATAGGCCGCATTACTAGAAATTTTCTAATTTGTATTGGTCGGCAAACTCACAAATACACACTTCACCATCAATCACTATACACTAGCGCGCCTATCGTTTTCTTTTGAAAACACAAATATTAAAAAAGTTGCCAATAAATTTATCTATATTAGCTGATAACATTGTCAAAATCATTTATAAAAAAATTGCTAAATATCAGGAGGAAAAATTAGTTCAAGTACAGCAGAAAAATATGTTTTTGTGGTAAAATTGGATAACTAACAACTTTAGCTAAACAACGGATTTAATACTGAATTTAGACGAAAAAAGATTTTATGCTACAAAAATTTAATTAAAAAACTTAATCAGCAATTTTCATTCTGCGAACAAATATACTGATGTAAGAATTTTCCTTTTTGCAAAATTTCTTTTGCGCGACATTTTTTCGCGGTATTTTTTGCAACTAGCCACTGAACTTTATGCTATGAATTGGGCTTATAGACCCTAGCTTATGATTCTAAATAACCACAAGTAATTACAAAATAATCGCGGAACGCAAAAAAAGGCTTTATGGCACCAAAGTGTATAAAAAACTTAATCAGCGATTAACAATCTGCAAACAAAAATGCAACTTTTGTACCACAAAGTCTTTTCGCGTTCCGCGATTATTTTGCAATTTTTTAAGTGTGGTTGTTTAAAATTTATAATCTAGGGACTATAATGCCCAATTCATAGAACAAAGTTCTGTGATTAATTAAAAAAAAAGATATCGCGAAAAAAGTCGCGGAAAAAAATTTCAAAAAAGGAAAATTCTTACATCAGTATGTTTGTTTGCAGAATGAAAATCGCTGATTTAGTTTTTTAATACAACTTTTGTATCATAAAGTCTTTTTTCACGTTCCGAGATTATTTTGCAATTTTTTAAATGTGGTTTTTTAAAATTTATAATCTAGGGACTATAAACCCAATTCATAGAACAAAGTTCTGTGATTAATTGAAAAAAGAAATCGCGAAAAAAGTCGCGGAAAAAATTTCCAAAAAGGAGAATTCTTACATCAGTATGTTTGTTTGCAGAATGAAAATCGATGATTTAGTTTTTTAATTCAACTTTTGTACCATAAAGTCTTTTTTCGCGTTCCGCAATTATTTTGCAATTTTTTAAGTGTGCACTGATAGAATTTTCGTTCATACTATTAATGAATCGATTTCATTAATCTGAATTCACTGATTTAATGAAAAAATTTCATTGAGTTAATGAAAAATTCATTAATTTAATGAATTTTTTCATTATATATTTTCAACTAACCCCTAAGATATGCTATAATTTTTATAAGGGTTTTGAATTTGCTAATTACTAAAATAGATATATGTTCCAGTAATGAACGCTAGGGTTGCAAACTGAAATTATTTAAATATAAAAGTCCAAATAATGACATCATTTTGTTTTGGCTATTTAGATCAATCGGTAACGCGATGTTTACATTCTGGTGATTGCGGGTACAAGTCGACTTCAGGGGGATGTCAAAAATGTTATAAAAACGAAACAGAAGTATATGTACAAATAAAAATTAATAAAATAAAAATAAATAAAAACGAGTAAAAAGTTTAAGTCGGGCATGCCGACTATACAATACCCTACACCAGTCTGGGTAAAAGCCAACTAATGTTTGGATCCGAAATTCGAATGGGTTAAAATGGGGCTTGTGTCAAAATGTTCTATAATGTGAGTCAGCGCACCAAATTTCATTAAAATATCTTAATATTTGCGATCTGTAGTTTGTAACCAAGCCAATTTTGGGGGGACCCTTATATGGGTACTACCCAGACAGAAATCGCCAGTAGTACAAAAAATCAAGCACTGGCATACCACTGGGTAACCACGGTGTTAAAAATAAATGACTGGCAGAACACTCATTTGCGTTTTACCAGTATTTGTTTTACAAAAATTTCGGTGGTTTATAAAAAAAACCACTGGCAAAGAATTGGCATAGAGTGATATGCCAAGGTTTGCAACCAATCCAGTGCTACCTAGCCAATGCTACCAGGCGTACAAAAATCAATTCACTGGTAGACCAATGATTTTATAAAAATGCTGACGCTTCATTAAAAAATGTTTGTAGTCAGGAGGTTCCGAGTTCAAATCCGGTTGCAAGCAAACATTTTTTTTGGATTTTTTTTAATTTAAAATTTTTTTTGTTTTATAAAATCAATTTTTTTGTTTGTGGGAAAGCTCCTTCAAGACCAACTTTTTTTTTGCCCTCCCAACACTGGTATACTACCCTACGGGGAATGAGGAGTCAATTGCCCTCCAAGGACCTATCCCGTGACCGATGTTCACCAAGATCAATAGGCTTCGTTCTTGGGCCAACGTAGGTCTGTGTACCAAATTACATCAAAATATCTTAATATTTGCGACCTGCAGCGTATAAACCATATAATTTTAGTAGGACCCTTATATGGGCACTAGGTCTAAACATGGACCGATGTTCACCAAAATCAATAGGCTTCGTCCTTGGGCCGACATAAGTCGGTGTACCATATTTCATCAAAATATCTTAATATTTGCGACCTGCAGCTAGGGTTTGGGGTTCGGGAATTCCCGGGCGGGAACTCCCGGGATATCCCGGGAAAAGTTTGCCGGGAATTCCCGGGAAAATAAAATATTTTTCCCGGGAAAACGGGAAATTTTAAAAATACTAAATTCTTTAAATTGTTTTTGTTTGGAATATGATTTTTTAATTTTAGTCATAAAAAACATTTTAAATACCAACACAAAATGTTATTGCTAAAATATTTTAAAAGGGAATCAATTTCTTTGAAACACAAAAAATTTTTGCCATGTAATTAGGAGCATTTCAACTAATAAAGATTTTTCGCATAATGCAGCGCAGTGCAATATTTGCCCTAAAAGACTAATGGTTAACGAAGGTATTATCCGACATCTAAATTTGGTTCACAAAAAAAAAAAAAAAAAAAAAATTTAGAGTCATGCAACTTCTCTTGAAGAAAACAACAACAAGAGTAACGTTCCAGCTAAAATTAGCAAAGTACCCGAAGAAAAAAGTGTAAGCTGAATAGGCATTGAACGTTTTATGGTAGAGCAAACATTTCCTGAAATGGTATCCAAATTAGCCGCAGTCTATGGAATGTCAATCCGCACCATAACTAGATCTTCGTTTAATCGAGAAAGTTTTTATAATAAAAACCTGGCATTGCCAAAAAACGAAACCGATGTAAAGAACATTATATTAAATTACTACAATCATGTAAAAGATATCATGATAAAAGAAATATTGAGCAATATTTCTAACAAGGGGAGATTTACTATAATCTTAGATGAATGGACAAGAATATCACAAAAGAGATATTTGAACATATGTATAAACGGAAATAATTCATTTTATAACCTGCGGTTGGTTTATATGTCAGGAAGATGTAATGCTGATGAATTAAGAAGAATTGTAGAAATAAGGCTAGAATAGTTTTATTTTTATTTGGAAAATAACATTGTGGCCACCATATCTAATGGGCCGAATGTGATGAAACGGTTTGTTTCCGATAATTCAGTAGTGGGTGCTTTCTGCTGGAATCATGCAATTCATTTGGCAGTGCTTAGAGTAATTTATGTGAAACCAAATGTTCAACATTCTGATATTTTTTACTTTGAATTCTCACTACACAGACTGAATTTGTACTCAAATAGTGTTTTTTTTAAACAAATATTACTTGTATAGGTAGTTTTCATTAACAATTTTGTTCAAAAATATTTCCCGGGATTCCCGGTATTCCCGGGAATCAAATTTTTTTATTCCCGTTTCCCGGGAAATAAAAAAGTCCGGGAAATCCCAAACCCTACCTGCAGCGTATAAACAATATAATTTTGGTAGGACCCTTATATGGGCACTAGGTCTAAACATGGACCGATGTTCACCAAAATCAATAGGCTTCGTCCTTGGGCCGACATAAGTCGATGTACCAAATTTCATCAAATTATCTTAATATTTGCGACCTGCAGCGTATAAACAATATAATTTTGGTAGGACCCTTATATGGGCACTAGGTCTAAACATGGACCGATGTTCACCAAAATCAATAGGATTCGTTCTTGGGCCAACGTAGGTCTGTGTACCAAATTCCATCAAAATATCTTGATATTTGCGACCTGCAGCGTATAAACCATATAATTTTAGTAGGACCCTTATATGGGCACTAGGTCTAAACATGGACCGATGTTCACCAAAATCAATAGGCTTCGTCCTTGGGCCGACATAAGTCGGTGTACCATATTTCATCAAAATATCTTAATATTTGCGACCTGCAGCGTATAAACAATATAATTTTGGTAGGACCCTTATATGGGCACTAGGTCTAAACATGGACCGATGTTCACCAAAATCAATAGGCGTCGTCCTTGGGCCGACATAAGTCGGTGTACTAATTTTCATCGAAATATATTAATATTTGCGACCTGTAGAGTGCGCACAAGAATGCATGGACAGACAGACAGACAGACGGACGGAGGGACGGACAGACGGACATCGTTAAATCGAAATAAAAAAAAATTCTGAGCCGATCGATATACTATAAGATGGGTCTAGGACCAATATTTTTTGGTGTTACAAACATCAGCACAAACTTATAATACCCTGACCACATACTGGTGTAGGGTATAAAAAGTAACGCAAAAAAAAATATATTTTTTTCAATTAGTTTTCATTTAATGAATACGTTTCATTAATCTAATGATCGCGTTCTTTGGGGACTTTTCAATGAAAAAAATCATTGGATTAATGAACAAATTCATTAATACTATGCACAAAATTCTATCAGTGTGGTTTTTGTAAAATTAGAATCAGGTTACTATAATTTCCATAACTCGTACCAAAGACTGGTGGTTAGTTTGCAAAAAAAAGTTTGCGAAAATAATTTTGCAAAAAGTAAAATTCTTGCATCAATATATTCCTTTGCACAATGTAAATCGCTGATTAAGTATTTTAATTAATTTTTTATACCACAAAACCCTTTTCGAATTCCGCATTTGCAAGCTCAGAAATGATTATGAAATCTATAAAATGACGTTTACAAATGCCAATTCTTTCTTATAATTGAGGCATTAGTAATCGTAATGAATTTACTATACAATTGGCATTCTGTAATGAAATCGATGTATTTCAAAGCATTGGCATTAGTCCAAGTAATAATAATGCCAAAAATTTCATTTGCATTAGTTTCAATTTAATGGTAATGAAATCACCAATTAATTTGTCCAAATAATTAATTAGTCTCATGTATGGTAAATTCAATTGCTTTATAAAGTTATAGGAGGCTAATGAAATAAATTTTGTATGAAAAAAATGATTTGTAAGCCTCCTATAACTTTATAAAGCATTACTGTATTTACACATAAGTTTTTAAGATTTTATTAAAAGCCTTTTTACATTGAGCTATCGATATAAAAATTTTTTAATCTACGAGTATTTGAGTTAAATTTTAGTTAATTGAAAATACAAATTTACTCTGCAAAAATCAGCAGAAAATGTTGCTGAATATTACTAGACTAAGAATATTATAAAGAGTTAAATTCTCAGTCTTTTTTTCATTTTTAAGGGCCATTAACCATAAACAAAATAAGCTAAAGTTTGAGCTAACCTACGCAGAGACAGACAATTCGCTCAGTGTGGTGTTACAGATGTCAAATTCCATATAAATTCGAATTTTTTAATTTTCATTTTGTGTTAACTTTAGAGTATTTGTTTATTGTTAATGTCACTAATGCTAATACAAATTTAAATTCAGTGAAACGGGTTGGGGTTCTATGGTATTCTTATGGGACATTTTGTAGAATTGATGTGGTTTTGGACCTACAGAATCAACATGCCAACTGACAGTTGTGTGACAGAGATTTAAAACAAAAGCAACCTTGTCTTGAATGACATGAAAATATGTATTGTATTAGTTTTAATTCAAATTTATTATTTTGTTTTCAAAGAAAAGAAAACTTTTTCAAAGGTTTTCAAAAGTAGGAGCAGTTTTTCAGCCTCTAGTTCGACGTTTTTATTTATATTTTTAGAAATAAAACACACACTTTTGAAATCTAAAATTTTTTTGTCAAATATAGACAATTTTTCGGACGAAAATATGAGCCTTCTAAAATGAATCATAAAAGGCACAAAAATTTCAGGCAAATTATAAAATCCAAAAGATGGTTACGAGATGACTCAGAAATGTAAATAAATTTGAATATATTGTGAATAATTCAAAAATGGCTCGAAGAAGAGAATAATTGTATATATATATATTCGTTCATTTTACTCCTGCAAGGAGCATAGGCATAGAATAATTGTGGAGCCTATAAAATTTTTTAAAATCCTTTTTTGATTAATTTTTGAATCCAATAAAAGAAGGCTCTTTTCGATGATCCACTGTCATAAAAAAATTTTAACTTTTAATAATATATTTGTCTACCACACCAGGTAGACAAGTCGTATGTTTATTTTGGCCTTTCGGGATGGTTTTTTAAGCTTTTTTTACAAATAGAAGCTTTAATATTTGTTAAAAATTTAAAAAAAAAATTTATTAAAAAATACATTTTTGATATTCATTTAACATTTCATTCTGGGCATCCAAATGGAAAATCAAAATAAATCACACGAAATCGGTTCATATTAATTTTTCACTTAAAGAAATCTGTTATATACCACTAAAAATGAGAGACACTGAAATTCCTCATTCAAATTCGGTCAAAAACCTTGGTCTTACTCTGGACTAAAAATTGTCATGGAAGGAACATTTGCTAAAGAAGAAAAAAGAACTTGATATTAAAAGCAGAAAATTAAATTGGCTAATAGGCAGAAATTCAGCTCTATCTCTCGAAAACAAACTAATCGTGTACCAACAAGTAACTAAACCAATTTGGACTTATGGCTGCCAGTTATGGGGATGTGCTAAACCATCTGTTTTAAAATACACTGAACAATTTCAAAATAAACTACTGCGTCAATTTGTGAACGCACCCTGGTACATCCGAAATTGTGACCTTAATCGCGATCTATGTATTGAATCCGTAAAAAATACGATCGGAAAAATTGCAACACTGCACTACCAAAGATTGGGCAGCCATGAAAATTCAGAAGCCAGAAAACTGATAAACACCAGTACTCATACAAGAAGACTACGACGTACAAAGCCACATGATCTTGTGATACAAAACAGCAGTTAAGATATTTTTAGCATAATATCTTTAAGACTCTCAATTTAAGTAATGTATCAGAAAAAATCTGCTCGTTAGTCAAGTATGACTAGTTGTAGAATAAAAAGTTAAAAAAAAAAATTTAACCTTCTTTTTCAATTTTTAATTTCACAATTTCACAAGAAATTGGACACGTCAAATATAGTATATAAAATACCATGTAGTGGATAAGGTATATATAGGTACAACGAAGAATAAATTGAGAACTAGAATAGCTGGACATAGATCAGATCAGAAATATAGACATATTAATTCACAAAAGACAGCATTATCTTCTCATTGTTCAAATTTGAATCAATATCCTGACTTTGAAAATGTATCAGTTTTAAACACAGAACATAATTATAAACGTCGTTATATATTAGAAATGTTACTTTAAGGCAGATACTGAAAATGTAGCACAGAATTATAGATATTTAATACAAAAGAAATAGCACACATTACATTAATTTATAACACATTATATTAATACATTTTTTATTGTTAATTATTAATATTTTTGTTTGTTATACTTTTATACCAAAGACTTTGTTTACTGGTATAATTGTATACATACAATTTATATTTGACAAATGCTTTTCAAATTTTTTCAAACTTTCAAATTGTTTATAATTTGTTAATTTATTAATTTAATTGTTATTTCCTGAAGATGCTACACAATGGAGTAGCGAAATATCGAAAATAAAGAATTTTTTATATATAACCTTACCTTCAAGAAAATTGTGAAATTAAATATTAAAAACTAATTGCGAAAAGGTAAAACAAACAAATCCGTTTTTAGGGGCCTCTTAAAACACATCTCGCTGGTGCAATGTCGACTTCTTTGAAGTTGCTTAACAAATGCTTTCTAAAGAAATATGGACCTCTTTCACTCGATTTTAAAAGAATTTGATAGTCTTTTAGTTAATATTTGTTTTTTCTGAACTTTTCTTGCCATTTTTTAGCCAAAGTTAAGCTAATTACGAAGTTTTGGGAAAAAATAAAGGAAAACTTCCATATTAAAAACGTAGCCGGTTAATCGACCTATTTTAACCGATTTTTCGGGTTGAATAATTATTTGAGTTTTAAATTATTTGTTTCGATATTAACCGAAATAGAGGCGATTAATCGAGGAATTGGTTAATCGATTAACCGAATTGGAAACACTAGTAATGAAATTTAAAATCATTGTCATTAACCAATGAAATTAAATTTTAGAATCATTACCATTAATTAAAAAAATGTAATGAAAATAATTTCATTATAATTGATATCAATGCAATGGTAATGAAATAATTAATTAGTCCACCTAATTAATTAGTCCACCTAATTAATTAGTCCCATGTATGTGCCAATCTCAGTGGCAATGAAAAGTTCACAAGAATGCTATATAGCGCCATCTATTGTATTTCTTATATTTTTATAATAGCAATAATAGCACCTAAAAGTGTGCTATAGCCTTTACAAATATATAATGTTTCATAATTTCAATCTGGCAACATTTTCACCAAAATGTTGCCAGATTGCGCATTAACTAGGGAGCCTAAAAGTATGCTATTTAATCCCAAACTTCTTTTAATATACAAAATATCAATCTTTTAAGAGCACGCGGCGCGTTTACAGATTTACAATTTTAAAGCTTTAGATGTTTAATTAACCTGGGACTCGTTACTTGAATGGTCCCATTAGTATTATTCGATAACAATGATAATGAAATACATGGGACTCGTTGAATGGCACTGTTAGTTGTTTGCATTCATACAGTTATATAGCGACATTTATGGGATTTCTTAATTTTATATAATAGCGCCTAAAAGTATGCTATGTCATTTACAACATTTAATTTTTCATAATTTCAATCTGGCAACATTTTCGCCAAAATGTTGCCAGATTGAGTATTAACTATTGATGTAGCCTAAAAGTATGCTATTTAATCCCAAACCTCTTAATATACAAAATATCAATCTGGCAACATTTTTGCTAAAATGTTGCCAGATTGAAATCTTGAAAATGAAAAGGGCGCGAATGGCATAGTATACTTTTAGGAGCAATTTAAAATATATAAAAATATTCACTCGCATGCGGCGCGTTTACAGATTTACAATTTTAAAGCTTTAGACGTTTAATTAAAACGATAAGACCTGTTGAATCAAACCATACCTATGACTCGTTACGTGAATGGCACAATTAGTTGGTCCTATTAGTATTATTCGATAACAATGATAATGAAATTGATGATACATACCTGGGACTCGTTGACTGGCACTGTTGTTTTCATTCACACAGTGGTAATGAAAAGTTACAAGAATGTTATATAGCGCCATTTATGGGATTTTTAATTTTAATAGCGCCTAAAAGTATGCTATGTCATTTACAACATTTAATTTTTCATAATTTCAATCTGGCAACATTTTCGCCAAAATGTTGCCAGATTGCGCATTAACTACTGATATAGGCTAAAAGTATGCTATTTAATCCCAAACCTCTTAATATACAAAATATCAATCTGGCAACATTTTAGCCAAAATGTTGCCAGATTGAAATTTTGAAAATGAAACGGGCGCGAATGGCATAGTATACTTTTAGGGCCAATTTAAAATTTATAAAAATATTAACACTCACATGCGGCGCGTCTACTGATTTACAATTTTAAAGCTTTAAGGTGCGTTTACAATGATGGAGTACTCCAATCTGTAGCAAATTTAGTTCTTTTTTCTCTTTCTTACTAATACATTTTTGTATTTTGCTATCTTGTTTTATTCCACTCCAGAGTCAAAGTTGTTTGACTCTGGAGTACGGATTTGTTGCACTCTAGAGTTAACATCACTATGTTAACTGTTTAACATGACAAATATAACTAAAAAAAACACATCCCTAATTTGTTCACATCTCTAATTGTCAACAAATTATAAAAAAATATTAAAAAATATAAACAAATGTTTTCAATTACGGGTAATTTACAAAATAAAAAATTATTTTATAATAATTGCAGTAAAAGCCATGCCAAGATTTTCGCAAAAACTGCGTAAGTACTGAAACGTCACATATTTTTTTGAAGTAACTCTACTCTGCATTGTTAACAGTTAACATTTGAATCTGTGCTGCAGAGTAGAGCCACTCCACCATTGAGACGTTTAATTAAAACGATAAGACCTGTTGAATCAAACCATACCTGGGAATCGTTACTTGAATGGCACAATTATGTAATTGGTCCCATTGGCATCATTCGATAACAGAGATCATGAAATTGATGATACATACCTGGGACTCGTCGAATGGCACTGTTAGTTGTTTTCATTCATACTTGGGACCAGTTAATTAAATGAACCAATTAGTTGACGATTTCATTGACATCACAATTGACCAATGCCATTGAAATTTCTTGGCATTACAATTGACTGTCAATGAAATTTTTTTCAAATGACATTGCTCAATGCCTAAAACAATCAATTATAATTGAGGAAAAAAGCATTGGTTTTCAAAAACATTTTGTTTTGATAAAAGAACAAATTAAGAAAAAAATTTTAAATTCCAGTGTTCTTATCTAAGTATTCGTTAATTCGTCAAGAGAGGCGATCCATCTAGACTAACCAGTGTTAAAGGAAAAGTGAACAGCGTATACTTGATACAACTTGATAAAATAACGAATATTTATAATGTTTATAGCTCTCAAATTTTGGATTCTTGTCTTAAATTCCCTTTTTCCGAAACAATTTCTTTTTTGTACACATTGCCTTTTTCTTCAATTGTTAATTGGTTGCGTTGAGGCATTTGTGTACATGGTGTACAATGGCATTGAATTTTTTGTCGACAACGCCATCAAGTAATGCCAATGTTAAAGAATAAATAAAACGACTTGAATTTGTTTTGGTTCCAATGACATTTTATAAGAATATTCGTTTACTGACTGTCTGGAAAATTCCAGTACAAAATGTAAACAAGATTTTCCAATTGTAGTAATATTTAGTAAGAATTTCAAGTAAACGAATACACTTCTATTTCTATTTTCTATGCTTTAATAATAAGATATAATCTTGTTGCATAGAAAAGTCAATAAAGTTGATAAATAAATAAAAAAAATACACTGTATAATTTGTAATGTCAGAGGAACTGATTGAATTTCGTTTTTTGTAATAATTTTTTTTATTTTTAAGTGTTTTTTTATTTTACTTTCTAAGTGTTTAATGAAGGAAGTTCATGTTTTAGTGTACTAATTAACTGAATGAACCATTTACAGTCGTTGATGTTAATGTTAATGAAACATTCATTAACATCCCAGTGTATGGCATTACCTATATGCTTACCAGTACTGACAAAAATAATGAGTCTAAAAATAGATTTTCAAAAAAATAAATTATATAAAAAAAATATTTTTTATTGTATTTTTTTCAAATAAAATTTGCTGGTGCGTGAATCGAACCTGGGTCTACAGATTGCCAGTCAATAGCTCTACCATCTGAGCTATATCGACATGTAGTATTTAATAGATAAAAACATAATTGACCTGCTGCACACAAGTAAGCTTACGCGCCAACATACAAAAAATAAAAAAAATATGTGGTTACATATATCCTTACCAGTGTTTAAAATATATTGAGTCTAGAAATAGATTTCAAAAAATTAAAAAAAAAAAATCTAGAAAATTATTTTCTATTTGAAATAATGATAAAAATAATAAAATAATGATATGTCAATACCGCGTTTTTATATAAAATTTTATAAATTAATGTGTAAATTCATAAATGCCCAGGTAGAAAAATACAAACGGCACAATGTCGGCCCGGTATCGGAGACGGTAGTACATGTACTGGCAAAGCGTCTGATTTTTAACTTTCACTGTACTGGCATGTTGTCGAAATGATAACACCAATAAACGCTTGGCCGTAGTTATTTCCCAACGTTGGCGCAGGCTTGGGATTTTATTTTTTTGGTATTATCCCAGTACATTTAATAACAAATTTAGTAGTTTGCTAGAACTTTACTGTCCTCTTAGTGTACATCACAAATTTTTAATGTATTGGGTGAGTTCCTAAACGTCAAAACACATTGCAGTGTTTGCGGTTTTACTACTGTTTCGATACAAAGCAAACAAATGTGTTGCTTACTTTGTAATAAAAACATGTCAACAAAGCATCAACAACATTTGTGATGCACAGTTTGCTTTTTATATGCGCATCAATTGCGTTTACGAATGCATGACTTTGTTCAGTTGCATTGCAAATGACGTTTTGGAACTCAGCCTTCTTTCGAAACTTCACAAGAAAAGAATGGTGATGTCTCTCTTACATAAATAATTGTGTAATAGATGTAAAAATATGTAAAATTTATAAAATTGTTAATTTTAATAGATTAAAAAAAGCTCGTTAATTTTCAGAAAACAGTACTGGCAAAGCACGTTTTAAGTAGTACCGGCATTTCGTAAAAAACAGTGCTCTTTCAGTACAACTTTTGTTGTAACGTCGGCAATTTCTACCTGGGTGCTTTATAAATTTATGGGAGGCTTACAAAAAAATTTTGCAAACAAAATTTGTTTCATAAGCCTCCTATAACTTCCCAGTGTAGAAACGGCAATGACATATCATTATTTTTTGGACTACCAGTAATAACACCGACTTACTTTCTGCATTATTTTAAAACATAATAATGAGTTACTGATAATGACTTATTTTTATCAATATTTCAATTAAAAATTAATTTTCTAGATTTGTAAATTTTTTAAAATCTATTTCTAGATTCAATATTTTTTCAACACTGGTAAGGATATATTTATGTAACCACATATTTTTGATTTTTTTTGTAAATATGTTGGCGGCAGGTCAATTATTTTTTTTTTTTTGTCTATCAAATATAATATGTCGAGATAGCTCAGATGATAGAGCTGTCGACTGGTAATCTGGAGTCCCAGGTTCGATTCCAATCACGAGCCAATTTTATTTTTATAAAACTTATTTTTTTGAAAATCTATTTTTATCTAGTAATGATTTCTACACTGGGTTTATAAAGCATTTATAAATTTACACATAAATTTTTGTTTTAAGAATTTGTGAATTTAAAATTAATATTCGGTTCAATAAATTAAAAAAAAAAAAATACCAATTACAACTTATTTTTATCAATATTTCCACTATAGAGTAACATTCTAGATTTTTTTTGTAAATTTTTGAAACCTATTTTTAGACTCAATATTTTTCTGAACACTAGTTAGGAGACATATTTTTTGATTTTTTGTATGTTACCGCGTAAGCATACTTATGCGCAGCAAGTTAATTACGGTTTTATCTATAAAATATAACATGTCATGATAGCTAAGATGGTAGAGCTATCGACTGGCAATCTGGAGTCCCAGTTTCGATTCCCACCACGAGCAAATTTTATTAAAAAAAAATTTTAAATATAAAAATATTTTTTTTAGACAATACAATTTTTGACAATACTGGTATGCATATAGGTACCCTGAAGGAAATCTGGGGGCAAGTGTCTCCAAGTCACCAGTTTTGTCGACTATTTTGGTGACTTCTCGGTGACATTGTCAACAAAGCGTCTACATTTTTTTTTTATTTGCTTTGACGAGAAGAAAAATGTATACACAACAAATTAAAGTTCTAAGTCGCCGTCAAAGCGCTATTATTCATCGGCGGCATAATTGTTTTTATTAATCTAGTATTTTTTCAATTGTGCTATAATAAGTATGCAGTACATTAATCTTTATAAATTTAAAAAGTACATACAACATCCCATTTTTCATATTTTGTATTTCTTTTGTTTATTAAAAATTAAGAGCTGACGAGTTCGACGGTGGCAATATTAAAAGAATGTCGGCGGCTAAACTCGGCTAAACTTAAAAGGCTGAAATGTACCTTATTTACATTTAATATTTAAAACGCCTGTTATGAATTCCTTAATTTTTATAATGTAATTTAGTTTAATTTTTTTTTAAATACTATTTAAAAGGCTGAAATGTACCTATTTACTTTAAATATTTAATATTTAAAACGGATGTTATGCATCCTTAATTTTTTTAATAAAACATGTAATGTTAACAAAAGTTTCATTAACGACGTCTATTTCAGAAAAGTATCAAAAGTGTAGACTAGAATTACTAAAATGTACTAGTGAATCTCTGGTGACAATGTCTACATATGGTCCCAAAAGAACCACCTACTCAATAGTGACAGTGTCAGTAGTAGATTTCCAATGACACGCACATGTTAAATGTCTATAGTAAAAAAGCATTGTCGGGGTATAATAAATCACTAGAACTGGTGACAGTGTCAATAGTGAATCAGTACTGATTCACTAGTGACATTTCCTACAGGGTAACGACAAATTTTTGATTTTTCGTATGCTAGTGTGTAAGCATAACACATTATATTAAGGAAGTACATTCAGAAAAATTTTAGTTTTCTCTAGTGTGTAATTTAAGACTCGTCATAAAAATTTTAACATAAAACATATTTACATATAATAAATAAAAATTAATAAAATTTAACTGTGTAAAAAGTACTTATTTAAACTATTACGTGTAAGTCATTATTTTATATTTAGAAACAATGAATACAATGGGCCGTTATTAGGAAGTCATTATTTTATAGTACAAAATAATGCAAAAGGTAATGATATATCATTATTGGTAATGCAGACAGCAATGAGGTGTCATAACCAATATTTTGCTGGGTTATAATTCGGCGTCAGTACTAGTTAGTTTTGTAGACGAAGCCGTTTTTTTAAGCAGCCTAGCTTACGCGGGATTATTTATTTAATTACAGTATTGTTCGAAACCTAAGCAACGTTTCCTAATAAAGTAATCAAAGTCCTACATATTCTTTTTAAATTGGTTTATACAAAATAACACTTTTAATTTTTATTATGTTATGTGCCTACATTCTAATAATAACAAGAAAAATTTAATTCCATTTCCTTGCCAGTAAAAAAAAACAAAAATGAAATTGACTCCATATATTGCTGTTCGAAACTTAAGCAACTTTCAGTACTTCCTATGATACCCTTTCTTGCACATGACCTCCGCACATCGTTTCGCCATAGAATCTATTAGATTTGATAGTGTTGTGGTTGGTATTGATTTCCCCTCTGATTTTAAGCAATTTATCAGCTCCCGCTTATTACTAAAACGGCGAGTTCAGACCCTGCGCTTCAAAATGCCGAATAGGTTTTCTATGGGTGTCAAGTCTGAAGATTGAGCTGGCCAATCCAATAATTGAATCCCATTAACAGGTAACCATTCTTTGACCCTCTTTGCCGAGAGTTAGGTTCATTATTACGCTGAAACACCCATCGAAGTGGCATTTCCAATTCGGCATATTGAAGCATGTGTTTGGCTAAAATATCCAAATAAACAAAGCGATCCATTTTTATTTGTATTTCAACAAAAGCATAACTCCACTCGTCGAAAAGCAATTATCGTTTTCCCTTCGGTCTTCGAACGTGGCATACTTCATCTGAATTTATGAATAAATAAAATGAATAAAACTATTTTCCATTTCCCCACAGTCCAATTTGCGTGAGTTTTTGCAAAATCCAACCTTAAATTTCATGAAACTAATGAAAATTAACAAATACGTTGCAAAATCATTTAGGCAAACCTCTTTTTTAAATGTTTCTTTGTCAGTATAGGTTTCTTAGACGGCATGAAGCTTCTCAAATTATTTTCCAATAATCGTTTTCTCACACTGCTCGAACTAATATTGAGATTAAGCTCACTCACAACATCTTTAGAAGAAATAAAGGGTTTTTTTCTTAATTAACCGGACAATTTTCTATCTGTTCGATGTGAAGTTTTTCGAGGGTGCCCTCAGGTATTGACTTTCTCTTCTATTCCAGTAGCTTTATACTTTTTAATTAGTAGTGAAAGTATTGATTTGTTAATGCTTAATTTGTTAGCTAAGAGACTTGCGATTGGCCCTTATTAAATAGTTCAACAATTTTGAGCTTAAAATCGATTCCGTAACGTGTACGCGCCATAGCTGCACTTCTAAGTAATTGATTCTAAATCTACAGAAACAAACAAAATTTGAATTTTCTTTGTCAAACTAAACGGGAATTAAATAAACGTTTCAAAATTTTTGTTTATTTATTGCAAAAAAATACAACAACAAAATAGTTGCTTAAGTTTCGAACAGCAATATATGGAGTCAATTTCATTTTTGTTTTTTTTTTACTGGCAAGGAAATGTAATTAAATTTTTTTGTTATTATTAGAATGTAGTTATTTTCTATAAACCAATTTAAAAAGAATATGTAGGACTTTGATTACTTTATTAGGAAAAGTTGCTTAGGTTTCGAACAATTCTGTATAAGGATAATGTGATATTGGTAACTACCCTGTTAAAAATCGATTATGCATGAGCGCATATGATTCATGCAGCCCATATGCATCAATATATGATCCATATGTGTGCATGAATGATTCATATATGCTCATATGAATTTCCATATATGTTCATATGTGTGCATTAACGAAATTTGAGGTAATATTTACATACAAGATCATACATTTTCATATGTTTCCGTACTTGATCATGTGTGTACATTAACGAAAATTGAGGTAATATGTTCATGTATGATCACATATGAATACATATGAACACATATGAATACATATGAACACATATGAATCCTATATGGTAGTATATGGACATGTATGAATTTGTATGACTTCATATACCAGCATGTGTGAGTTCACACATGTCCATGAATGGATACATATATGTCGATTTTTAACCGGGTACTTATTTTTTAACCACTAATAAGTATATGAGTACGCCTTAACAACTTCTAACCACTTATTTTTTAACTGCGTATCAGCACACGAATAACTACTTATTTTATAAATTTTTGTATTGTAGTGGGTAAGGAGGTGCACAAATTGTGTGCATGTCCATAGCTGTAGGTATATTAGAAAAATATAGAAAATATGAAAAAACTCTTTTTCACAGGTTTTTGTGTGGCAGCTTACTTTAAATTTACGAATTAATTGTTTTGTTTTCGGTTACCGTCAAGTACTCTATAAAATATGAAGTTTGATACCCATATTGCCTATATCGGAGTCAAAGGGTTGCCACCGTATTGTAAAATATAGGGTTTCGGGAAAACCCCCGATAAAACCCAAAGTAGCTGGAACATCGAAAAATACAAAAATACGGGTCCGCTTAAACTTACCAGGGAATAATATAGGTGTAGTTGACGATCGTACCACCATACATGGTATATAAAGTACCCTAAAATTAACATATTTCTTACAACATCAACTACAAAAAAACAAAAAAGGTTATACGTTTGGATACATTTGCAACTATCGACCTATTTCTAAATTGCTAATATTTCAAAAGTTTTTGAGCACATCATTAAAGATAAACTTTTTTTCTGTGTTAAACGTCACTTATGTCCTGAACAACACGCGTTTTTCTCTGGTCGTTCTACAACTACAAACTTAGCAGTTTTTAATAATGTTTGCATTTCTGCTTTTGAAAAGCATTGTCAAATTGATGTAGTCTTTATGGATTTCTGTAAGGCTTTTGATAAAGTACCACATGATATTTTATGCCTTAAGTTGTTGCGAATGGGGTTTCACAAGATATTCGTGAATTGGATTATTTCATATCTTAAAAATAGAGTATATTCTGTGGTTATTGACCAATACGTGTCTCAGTCTTATATTGCTACATCTGGGGTACCCCAGGGTAGCATCTGGGACCCTTGTTATTTTTACTTTATATAAATGACATTGGATTTTGCATTGTTGGCTCTAAATTTTTATTATATGCGGACGACTTGAAGATATTTAAAGAGATTCGGTCTGTCAATGACACCATTATTTTGCAAAATGATCTAAATAATATAAAAACATGGTGTGATCCTAATCACCTACCCTTGAATATTAGCAAATGCTTTAAAATGACTTTCAGCAGATCTAATATTAGTAATCGTATTCTATGCCCTTACTATATATCTAATAACGTTCTGGAGTCTGTAGATGAGATTTTGGATCTTGGTGTAGTTTTGGACACTGAACTTACTTTTGTATCCATCTCAACTACATTATTCCCAAAGCCTACTCTGCTTGGTCTTTTGTAAAGAGAAACTGCAAAGATTTCAATGATCCCTTTACAGTTAAAGTCTTATATACTTCTTTTGTAAGATTCAAAATTGAATATTGTTCTTTCGTCTGGAACCCCCATACTGTGATCCATTCAGTTCGAATTGAACGAATTCAGAAGAAATTTTTAAGATTTGCGCTTCGTGGTATTCATTTTAATTTAACTGAAAATTTCCCTTCATACAATGCTCGTTGTTACTTTTAAATTTGCGGCCTCTTTCGTTAAGAAGAACTGTGCATTCTGCAATGCTAATTTTTGATTTAATTAATGGATTTATTGATTGTAATTCTTTATTAAATTTAATAACGTTTCATATTCCTTGCTACATACTAGGGTCTAATGAACTATTTCATATTCCTATACGTAGAACAGAATATGCCAAAAATGAGCAAATTAATCGTATTTTGAACTTATTAAACATACATGGGAATTTTTCATTACCATTGAAATTCCATTACCATTAGTTCATACTAATGACAATGAAAAAAATTTCATTACCATTTAATGGTAATGAAATATTTTTCATTAGAAAAATCATTACTAATGGTAATGAAATTACACTAATGTATAAAAAAAACTAATTACAATTGATTAAAAACCATTTGTTTACAAAAAAAATTCAGACAAATGAAAACAAACAACGGGTTTGGCTGGGGAAGTTATAAAACATAATTTTTTTAAGGAGGATCCATTCCATTGCGTTAAACTTTACCTGCATTCAAATAACAAATGAATAGAAAGTAATATTTAATTTCAAATGAGCATGATCCTGAATTATCATATTCCATCTTCGATTTCAGCGAGTTTTACTCCACTTTTACGTTTTTCTGTCAATGACAATTATTTTTTTAATTTATTCATTATCAATGGTAATGAAATTTAAAATCATTGTCATTAATCAATGAAATTAAATTTTAGAATCATTACTATTAATTAAAAAAATGGTAATGAAAATAATTTCATTACAATTGATATCAATGCAATGGTAATGAAATCATCAATTAATTAGTCCACCTAATTAATTAGTCCCATGTATGTTATTAAATATACTTTAAAATGATAAAGATCTCAATTTAGATTTTTCGAAATCAAAAGATAATTTTAAATATAATTTATTAACTTATTTAAAATAGTTTTAAGTAAATTGTATCTGGCCTGTAAGGATTGTGTTTTCCATTGGCTGAATAAATAAATAAATAAATAAATAAACGAGTAAAAAGGTTAAAGTCGGGCATGCCGACTATACAATACCCTACACCAGTCTGGTTAAAAGCCAACTAATGTTTGGATCCGAAATTCGAATGGGTTAAAATGAGGCTTGTGTCAAAATTTTCTATAATGTGAGTCAGCGCACCAAATTTCATTAAAATATCTTAATATTTGCGACCTGCAGTTTGTAACCAAGCCAGTTTTGGGGGGACCCTTATATGGGCACTAGTTCTAAACATGGACCGATGTTCACCAAAATCAATAGGCCAACATAGGTCTATGTACCAAATTTCATCAAAATATCTTAATATTTGCGACCTGCAGCGTATAAACAATATAATTTTGGTGGGACCCTTATATGGGCACTAGGTCTAAACATGGACCGATGTTCACCAAAATCAATAGGCTGCGTTATTGGGCCAACAAAGAGCATAATTTTGGTAGGTCCCTTATATGGGCACTAGGTCTAAACATGGACCGATGTTCACCAAAATCAATAGGCTACGTTATTGGGCCAATATAGGTCTGTGTACCAAATTTCATCAAAAGATCTTAATATTTACGACCTGCAGCGTATAAACAGTATAATTTTGGTAAGACTCTTATATGGGCACTTGGTCTAAACATGGACCGATGTTCACCAAAATCAATAGGCTGCGTTATTGGGCTAACATAGGTCTGTGTACCAAATTTCGTCAAAATAGCTTAATATTTACGACCTGCAGCGTATAAACAATATAATTTTGGTAGGACCCTTATATGGGCACTAGGTCTAAACATGGACCGATGTTCACCAAAATCAAACTTGTTCGTCCTTGGGCCAACATAGGTCTGCGTACCAAATTTCATCAAAATATCTTAATATTTGCGACCTGTAGAGTGCGCACAAGATTGCATGGACAGACAGACAGACGGACGGACGGACTGACAGACGGACATCGTTAAATCGAAATAAAAAAAATTCTGAGCCGATCGGTATACTATAAGGTGGGTCTACGACCAATATTTTTTGGTGTTACAAACATCAGCACAAACTTATAATACCCTGACCACATAGTGGTGTAGGGTATAATAAATAAATAAATAAATTTCTAAATATTGTCTTTTTTTCAGGAGGTCATGGTACTTTGCTTGGGTTTATCAATTCCTTTATTCACATTATCATGTATGCCTACTATTTGTTGTCTGCCATGGGACCTAAAGTACAAAAGTATTTGTGGTGGAAAAAATATATTACCCTCTTGCAAATCGTAAGTTTAAGAGAAATAATGAATTAAATTTAAATGCTTAATATAAAATGGTTTCCCCATTTCTCCTAGGTACAATTCTTAATAATTTTCGTACACACTCTGCAAATTCAATTTCAACCAAACTGTACTTTCCCTAAACCCATTGCAGCTTTATTAACATTCAACGCTGGTCTCTTCACCTACATGTTCAGTTCCTTCTATGTTAAAAATTACAACAAAGAACAGAGGAAAGCTGCCGCTGTTGCTGCCGCTAAAAAGGATTAAGTTCGTGATAATACCAAAAACTCATTATTTTTTTAGAGGAAATCTGTTATTTGATAATGTCGCCTTCCTTCGCAGTACTATAGCTTTAAGTTTACCTTTCCTATAGAGGATCAATGGAATTCTCTTAAAATTTTAGAATAAGTGTGAACGAATGACTGAATTCGAAGAAAAATTAACATCGGTTTAGATCAGAGGGCAGTTCTGTAGCTCTTTAACGACAACATTCGATAGTTAAATTGACAAGTTATCATAGTAAACTGACAACGTAGCTACCGAGTTTTTTCGTTAAAAAGTTAGAGAATCCCACTACAGAGCTTCAAAGAATGAATTCTATTTTGATGAATTCCCAAAAAATGGAATTCGATATCTTTAAATCGAATGAATTAAGTTTTAAATTCAATCAATTTATCTCATTCGATTTTCTCAGTCAATATAAATTCATTAGATTTCTTACTCATTCGATAAATAAAAATCTTCATGATATCGTATTTGATTTTCTTCAGTCGATTTATAAAAATTACGAAATTAACAACTATGTTATTTTATTACAGTAAAATGATTTCTTACAAGTACAAGAGGAAAACAAATAAGAACATTCTCAGGCAGAAAAATACAATCGTTAAAGCGTTTAAAAAGTAGTACAGGCGTTTTGAGAACATACCGATTTAGGGGTTTTTTTTATTGGCGAAAAGGTTTCTTGATGAGGGGGGTGTAGAAACATGTTTTTAACTTAAGGAGTAAAGAGGGGGAGGGCAAGTTTTTGTTTTAATATTATGATTTTTTAGAATTAAGCGGTCAAATGGAGGGAAGGAAAACATCTTTGGAACATTAAAACATTTTTTTTTATTTTATTTGGGGGGTTGTGAAAACTACCCAAATGATAACCACGATTTACGATCTCAGGGTGGTATTTTATAACGTTGCAAAAAGTTGGAAAATCAAATTTTTTAAGTCTTTTGCCGATGGTCCATAAATGGATTAGAACATACCAATTCACTATTTAACGTTAGAAAAGTAACAAATAGAGTACGCCAATGTAAATACAAAGATGAGATAATTTTTTAAAACTATTTTACATACCCGGCAGAAAATCGAAATATATGGATTCACACAGGTTTAATGTATGTATCTTCATGTATGAATATTAAAGACCTGCAAATGTTGAACTATACAACACAGCGACATGTGTCGCATCATGCAAGTGTTATGTTTTGCTATGCACTCACACATGTTTGACAATGACATGAAGACACTGTCGAACAAATTCAAATCAAATCTATGCATACTTCTAACAGTGATTTTGCATACATGGACATAGAAAATGAACTCGGGCAGTGGGTATCGATCAATCGACTCTCTTTTTATTTGTTCGCGAACTCGGGCACAAGCAAAATAACAAATTTTGCTTGTGTAAAATCAAAGAGCGTAAAATAAGGAGTAATTCCAACTATAATACAGGGGAATTGCGGGGAAATTAGATTCTTTTAAGGGGAACGAGATAATTTCCTAATGCGTCATTAATTTACTGTGTTCACTGTTAGCCGAAAAACATAAAATTTAACAGGAAAAGCGATAGGAATTGAAAAAAACGTAATGTAGTGTCTACAAATGAAATAAAATACGCAATAAAATTTTAAAATAATTTGGTGGCTCCACCACACATAAAGCTGCCTACACACTAGGGAACATTCCATTCCACATGGCCATTTTTTACGAATGTTAAAATGTCGACCTTCGTGTTTTCAAAATTTTTTGATATTTTTTGTTTCCAAACTCAATTTTACATCGTGTGTATCTATGTTACTGTTTTTGCTGTATTTATTTCATTGATAGCAGTCACGCTACCAGCAGCTTTTGTAATTACGCATTTGAGAAAATGAAAATGACGACAATTATAAATAATGAAAACTGCATTAATTTTATAAATGAATATATTTGCGAGAATTATGGGACATAAAATGTGATAACTAAAAAAATAAAACTAAAAAAACAGCAGCATATGGAAAACTAACAATTAACAAATTAATTAGTTTGATTTTCCTCCGCCCATATTTCATGTGATCAGTTCTGCAATCAAAAATGATGTTTCGTTTGACGTTTTGTTGTCGTGTGTGCTTCGTCTGTATAAAAAATGAAAAAAAGTAGAAACACATGTTCTGTCACGAATGTTCCCCAGTGTGTAGGCAGCTTTAGGTTTAATATATTTTATCAATTAACTTCAAAATCAATCGCAGAGAAAATAATAATTCATATACAAAAAATTCCTGTAGGGAAAATGATGAAAGCATGCTTATTAAAAATTTATTCATTAAAATTCGTGGATTTTATCAAGTTTTGTATAAATTGTGTACTTCATTGTGTTAATAATGTTTTTTTGTTAGAAGTTGACAACACTCATTTCAAAGAAGAATAATGAAAAAGGACATTTTACGTCATCACATTTTTCCCCTCACAATACTCACAGCATCTTTTGTGTGGGCAAACTGTTTTCACCCGGTTTTTATTTGCTCGACCGAGTCAAAGAGTATACATATAGAGAGACGATCCTTCCAATGACTCTCTTATATTTTTAGCGAACTCGGGCGAGGTTTTCGGCCAAAAATGCTAACAGTGAACACAGTAAATTAATTTACGCATTAGGAAATTATCTCGTTCCCCTTAAAAGCATCTAATTTCCCCGCAATTTCCCTGTATTATAGTTGGAATTTCTCCTTATTTTACGCTTTTTGATTTTACACAACCAAAATGTGGTATTTTGCTTGTGCCCGAGTTCGCGAACAAATAAAAAGAGAGTCGATTGAGCGAGGCGAGGGGAGATCGATACCCACTGATTTCGTAAGAATTGCACGAATGTCAAAACGAACATTAACATACACAAATGAACATTTGTAAAAAAATTGGCATTTTTTCACTAATGTCCCTTCGTGTATTCTCCGCTTAAAATACCAGGCGAACATATTCAATAATAGCATGAAAGAACCGAAATAGAAAAAAATATTTTTTTCAACAAAATTATTCGTGCAAATTTTTTTCACTAATAGTTGAAAAAACTAATTGTGCTGTGGGCGTGCATAGATCGTTGTTGTTGGTCCTGTATAAGTTTGCTGTTTTTTTTTTACACCGAACAAAAAAATTCCATTGTAAACTTTGTTGTTGCTTCTGCATGTAAAGCTTATTTTTGTTGCAAATGCATGCAAACTAAAATTCACATACACGCGCATCCTGATGTGTGAATTTTGTTCTTGTAAATCTGGCATGTTTTTGTTTGTCTTGCATATTTGAAACAATAATGTACAGTAATTTTGACTTAGCTGCACAACTAACTTTTGCAAGATTTTTTGTGCATGTAAGCCAAAAACGCAGCTAAGTCAAATTGTTTACCTGCCTTAATGTGCAGGTATATACAGACTGCAAACAAACAAAACAAATGAATCTAATGCTGACAACTTTGTGCTTTGCACCAGATCTTCCTATTTTTATGGTTAAAAAACGACTAAAATAGAATATTTTTGTCACAAAAAAAGTTGACAACACATTTATTTTTTGTGTTTCTTTTTTTTCCTAGAATTGAAAAACAAAGCAAAGCAGAAGAGGCAGCTAACGGTGATCTTTTTTATGAAAATAAGGAAAATAAATGTGCAGGTACAAAAAGTGCACTTAAAGAAGTTTATTGCGTACATAATTTTGTAAGATAGAAACGAAACCAAAATTTTGTGCAGTTATAACAAATGTGCACTTAAGAAAAAGGCAGTTAAATCAAAACTACTGTACAACGAAAGTTGTTATTTTAAAAACAAACATTTTTATTTAAAAATACGCCAGGCAGTTTTCATCGCCTCTTTCGAACATTGACAATTTGTATCGAAAATGTTAGCCTTTGCAGACGTGTGTAATTCTTATGGCTGAATTTTCGCAAAAAATTAAGAAGAGAGTGACTGAACAGGGGTAGGCAGAGTTGGTACCTCTTTTAAATTATATGCTCGTTGAATACGATTGCTGATTTTTATGCTCGCCTGGTAATTTTAAACCGTTTTCAGGTTTAAAAAAAACCCCAGTAATATTTATTTTTGTTTTTTTCCCTATCCTAATTCTACTGCTCGCCTGTTACATTTTATTCAATTCCTTCTGTAACACATTTCGTAAACAAAAATGATTTTTCCCATTAGTTTACGGGAACACTAACACCATCTACTAGTGATTAAGCAGAATTTGCTAAAATTAAATTTTTGCCCTCATCGTTCACGCCAAATAAAGCATATAAGTTCTCTGACAGCACTCAATTTTTCGAGCCACTGTATAAAAAATTCATACATACAATTTTCCTGAGTTCACAAATTTCGTAGCTGATCGAAGTTAACTGTAAAAAGTTCACGCTGGGTTAAAAGCCCTAAAACTGTGATAAAAACTTTGAAAATTATTTTTTCTCCAGTCATTATTTCCCGTTAAATTGCATCCAGATTTTAAGTGTGTCATTCTGTGCACTTTAAAAAAGTAAATTTTTTTTTGAAAACCATATCTATAATTTTTGTATATAATTAATTTTAAGACAATTACATTTTAGAATAACTTTGAAATTAGAAAATATATAAAATGTAGTACTACAGAATATTTTAAATTAGGAGAAAAAAAGTTATACTTATTTTAATCATTGATCATTTCCATAATTCCTTTAATGACACATTGTAGAGTGCAGTTGTTGAGAAGCTGTCTCCAATGTTTTCAAAACACCATTTTATTTTATCTATTTTGTTGGGAATCTGTTATTTTGTTTGTAGTTTTGTTGTCCCTTTAACTACGGTAGTATTAATGCTTTAAGTATTGCGGATTTTTCCTGGTACGTAATTTTTATCGATTACACTTTCTTGCAAAAACATATGTAGACACCTTTCATTCTGGGCTAATGGATGACCAGCTATCTTGTTAATAAAAGCCTCGAGACCTTTGCGTCGTTCTTCAATGAAATTTTCATCAAATATACCTTCATCGTTTCGGAAAGGCATTTGTCTCTTCCAAGCTTTGCCAGGTAAAGGAGGTACGACAATCTGCGGGTTATAACAAAACAAAAATAAATGGAATAAAAATACATACACACACAGAACAGAATCGTTGTGACAACCGAATTTGTTGCCAACCGAATTTAGGTAGTCACATGTAGATCCAACCAAATTACTTTCGAAATCCCAATCGATTTTAATAAAACACCGTTTCCATTATTTTTAAAATTTTTTTATTAACTAATTAGTGTAACATAACAAAAATAAGTATTTACAAGAATTAATAAAATACAAATATTATACATAAAAATACATATATTCATTATAGAACTAAAAAAACAGGAAAACAATTTCCGGGAACTTTATCCCTTTGGAAAGTTTTTCGAAGGAAAAATATTTTTAAGCAGTTTATATATTTTAGCAGTTCAAAATTAAAAATTAATTATTTAGTGCACAAATGGGTATTGTTGTTTAAATTACCTTTAATATGCAAATTAATGACACGTTTAGTATAATTCCATCTTATTTTTAAATACTGAAAAAGTTTTACCTTTAATTTCTAATTTTTTTGTTTAATTTTTTTGGAATTTTTATTTTTTGACAGTTAATTTAAATTAATTTTAAGAATTTCGGTCTTGGTCGTTTTTTCTTGGTTATGGTGACCAAAATTACTAAAATTAATTGTTGTGCTGTTTTAATATGGGTACTACAACCGAGAATCTATTATATAAATTATAAAACTTTTTCCAATTCAGTACATGCGACCATCATTTGGTAGAAAAATATTAGTACGGCATTAGTAATGAAATATTTATAAAATTTGATTGGTACACTCTAATTAAATTCTGTTGAAATTTTCCCAACTTATAGTAGGAAACTGTACTCCTACTATAAATTGGGTAAAGTTACTCTGTGTGTAATTGAAAAAAGTACGCACATTTTGTTTAAGTTTGTGCACAAATAACGTGTAATTTTACATTGAATGTGCGTAAAATTAAATGAAATTAACCACCCAAAAGTATTTTTTCTTTTACATAAAACAATAAATTAATTTTTAGTATGTATTTTATTAATACGTATAATTAGTTATGTACAAGATACATATAAAAATGTACAATATTTTCAAGATATATATAAAAATATACAATACATCTTTTATTTTATCACCTGGAGGATATTTCTCTTTAGTGATGGTAGGGCGAATACATTATTTAGGCATTGTATTCTTTATTTCTTCCAAATGGTATTTTGACGGCAATAAATGACATAAAATTGTCTCGGATTTACATTCTCGGCGATAGTTTGGCGATAATAAATTGTCGGGGATTTATCTTCCCGGCGAAACTATGGAGATAACAAATGTCATGGAATTATCTTTCAGACAAACTGCTTTTGTATTGCCTGAAAGTGTCGCTTTCCGGTAACAGTTTTTCCCGACTAAATGTTTTCTTCCAGGCGATATGATCGGGAAATCTTCGTCGTATTGCCATTCTTGCTGGATTATACTGATATTTCCAGATGAAAATATGTTTGTATAAATATTTCACAAAAATAAACAGTTTTAACAATTATTTTAATTTTTGCATTAAAAAATACAAAAATTGTTTTTTCGGACTTTCTATATTTTCATATATTTAGTTAGAATATTCTTCTACCTCAAGTCCAAATTCTAATATGATATTGTCATATTAGATTTTTATTTGTTGTTTCAAAAAGGGTTGATCATTTTCATGATAGACAATACAATTGTTTCGTAGACATCACTCTACTCTTCAGTTGTCCGCTAAGAAAATGATAACTTTCCTACTCAAACCGAGACATTACATAAGGTACAAATAACCAACGGGATGAGAATTTTGTACTTTCGTATATGAACTGTCTGATTTGGTAAAACCAGTTATAAATCAACTCCTTTTTGAAAGCAACAATTACATAAAAGTACCCTTTGGGTACTATTTATATGTATGTCTGTTGTCAATACATTTTGTAAAAACAACTAATTTTAAACTCAAAACAAAATAAATATTTGAATGAGATTTTAGCCGTGGTGTGCCTATCTTCAACAATTATTTTAATTTTTGCATTAAAAAATACAAAAATTGTTTTTTCGGACTTTCTATATTTTCATATATTTAGTTAGAATATTCTTCTACCTCAAGTCTATATTTTCATATATTTAGTTAGAATATTCTTCAAGTCCTAGAAGAATATTCTAACTAAATATATGAAAATATAGAAAGTCCGAAAAAACAATTTTTGTATTTTTTAATGCAAAAATTCAAATAATTGTTGAAGATAGGCACACCACGGCTAAAATCTCATTCAAATATTTATTTTGTTTTGAGTTTAAAATTAGTTGTTTTTACAAAATGTATTGACAACAGACATACATATAAAAAATACCCAAAGGGTACTTTTATGTAATTGTTGCTTTCAAAAAGGAGTTGATTTATAACTGGTTTTACCAAATCAGACAGTTCATATACGAAAGTACAAAATTCTCATCCCGTTGGTTATTTGTACCTTATGTAATGTCTCGGTTTGAGTAGGAAAGTTATCATTTTCTTAGCGGACAACTGAAGAGTAGAGTGATGTCTACGAAACAATTGTATTGTCTATCATGAAAATGATCAACCCTTTTTGAAACAACAAATAAAAATCTAATATGACAATATCATATTAGAATTTGGACTTGAAGTAGAAGAATATTCTAACTAAATAAACAGTTTTAGCTATTTTTCTAATTTAAAAATTTTTTTAAATTATTTTATAATTTAGAAATGTCAGAATATTTATTACTATTATAAGTTAGTATATTTACCAACTCTGTGCGTAAAAATTTTGTTTAACAAAAGAATAGTAATTTTAGGCATAATGTGTTTATTTGTAAACAGATAATGTCTAAAAATGCTTTGTGTGTGTATTATTGCATATGGAAGTGTGTACAAAAAAGTTTTACGCACTTTTTATTTATATTTACCAAATTTTCGTAAAATTAAACAAAACTTGACCCATTTTATAGTAGTAAATTTACAAACATTTTTTAGAGTGTACAACTAGTAATAAGTGCAGCTAATTTATGAGGGAGAATGTAAAATTTTAATGTTTTCAGATAGTTACCTCTACCAAAAAGATCATAGAATTTGATCGGGAAAGCAGATTTTTGTAGTAGTTGTAACCTTCTTATAGTTAAGTTTAAATTTTTTAGCTACTAACGCTAATATTTTACTAAGGCAACTATTTTTGTGTAATTATAACATAAATATTATTGCAGAAATAAAAAAATGGTAGTGTAAGTGGATTTCGAACCGATTTATTTTGTGTGTGTAATAATAAACATAATTAATAATAAATATTTTTGGCGGAGCCCAAAATTGCTTACAATTTTATTTCTTCAAAGAAAAGTGTTTTAATATAGGGGTGATTAATTGGAAGCAAAAAAATATTCAATGAATTAAAGGGACCTTTCCGGTGCCATTAAATGATCTTTGTTTGCTTCATCAGGGGGTATCCCTCATGTTGATTTTAAAATATGCCTAATTTCCCAATCAAAATTTTATACACGAATGAAAGAAACACAGTGTTCCAATTTCAAACCAGTACTTTAAACATTCGCCAAAATTTAACGGATATTTGGAATGAACTATTTTTTGTTTGAAAACATATACTTCCAAAAAGGTTCATTTACGAGTCCCTTTTGCATATTTGGAATAGCATAGCGCCATGACCGCCAAAAAAGCTTAAGTGACAAAACCAGCGTTGCCAATTTAGCCATTTTTGAACACGTTTAGCCAGAAAAAATTGAATTTAGCCGTTAGCCATTATTTAAGCCATTTTTAGAAAATGTTTAGGCATTTTTCGTTTTTGTACAAAATATAATTGTTGAGTGTTAATTTATAGCTAAATTAAGCAATTTTGCTCAATTTGCCAAATTAATTGTATTAAATATGCTAAAATTCAAGGCATGTCTATCCGGTTTAATTCATTCAAATAAAATTGAACACATAATAGGTTTGTTCCACGTAATTCTGGGTAAAGTCTGGTAAAATGAGAGTGAACAAATAATTATCTCAAAAAATAGTAAAATTGCTCACAATACCTGGAACGCACAAAACCACATTTCAAGCCCAAAAATTAACGTCAAAGTTATTCATATAAACAAAAGCTATTTTTAAGAATAAAATATCGAAGGGAATAAAGAAAAAATGTTATAACGTTGTATTTGTTAACGATATTAATTATTGTTTACAAGTTTTGTTAATATTTGAATTATTTTTACAAATTTAAAACAGCTGATTTATAAAAAACTAGTGATTTGACAGTTTTACCATTTTACCCGCAAAAAAAGTACGGGTAACTTCTGGTAAAAAGAGAAACAAATTATTCTCTCATCAACGCTCTCATTTACCCAATTTTTAACAATAGAAACGCTTTTTGGTAAGATTGGGTTCCCGCGGGTACCCGCGGTAACGTACGTGGAACAGAGCTAATAAGTATTGGTACAAATTTCAAACACCTACTTTGTTTTAAAAAATGACGGAACAAAAATAAATTTCTACACTTTGTAAAAGTTCGTTTGTAGAAAAACTGTTTTTTTTTAATTAAAAAAAAAAATCCAAAATTTGTATTTAATTGCGTTAAAAATAGTATTAAACACATTGATTTGACTAATTTTTAACAAAGTTTTAGTTGAAACACGGATTTAAACAAAGATTTTAGTTTATCTTCATTTAACACAATACTAAAAATCCTCAGTTCTTTAACTAATTTTGAGTGTTAATTTTAAAAATTATTTATAACTAATTTTTAAGAACCCATTCGTTAAATTTATTGTTAAAATATAATATTTTCATGTTTCTGTTATTACCCGGTAGATGGTGCTACCAATGTATCCGAAGTTTTAAAGATGGCGATATTTCTTTCCCTCCCGATTTTTTAAAATGTCTCATATCTCGAAAACTAATAGAGATATAGCAAAATTGACGAAAAATTCGACTGCTCCTAACCCAAAAATGGTACTTGGTAGAGCCTTGGGCGCTCGCAAAATTTTTAATAAAACTACAACATAGAGAAAAATTATAGCTTTGTTAAAGACATGTGGTTTTCGTTAGTTATAATAATCAGCCTAATTGCGGTTGTCGTATTCGACAAGAAAATTTGTCGTTTTTGCCAAAAGGCATTTTTTGGTACCGCGAGTGTCGTTTTTTTCGGTCAACACACCAAAAACTGTCGTATAAATTTTTGTGCACGACAGCCTCAAAAAATTAAAAAAATTTAACGCACTGGGTATTTTACAACTTGTGGAAAAACACACTATACTTAAAATGAAAAGTTTCACTCTGACACCTTGATTTTATGAAACAATAATCGTTTTATTATTACAAAATTTTATTTTTTTTTTTTGATTATTTTATGAAAACACCACAAAAATAGATTTATTTAATTTTCTTATATTCTCTGTCGTATATTTTACACAATACCAAAATATAATAAAAACGACAACGCCTGCTGTCGTAATACGACAACGACAACCGTAATAAGGCTGAATATGAAATGGATAAGTAGAAATGTTTGAATTTACTTCTCAAATGCTTTTCTTTGAAATTTAACATATACAGCTATGGACATATAATTGGCACAAATTTAAATTGCGCATAAATTTAAGTATTTTCCAACTAAATATATTTTAAAATGCAAGTTTTATCTCTTCTGATTATTGTTGAAAAAAATGTTTGTCTTAATAGTGCTCAAATGTTCCGTTATGTTTTGCTTATTATTTACCGTTATCATTTTTGTGTTAACAATGCTGATTTAAATTGGACATATAAATGGCACAATTTACTTAAAATAGGCAGTAGTAGTCGTGTAGATTTAATTCAAAGCAATAAATATTTTTCGTAGTTCAAAAAATAAATATAAAAAGTTAAAAAAATTTTAAAATAGGATCAGGAAAACATACCACAGGTGAGGAAAGGCGGATCATATGGAAAATGTATGAAGATGGAAAAAAAGGAGCGGAAATTGCTGAGATAATGCAAATTTCTCGCAAAAAAGTCTACAATTGCAATTAATTCTTGTGTTGAGGATCCCGATATATTGACTAAGAGTAAATTTTGGAAGCCAAGGCCACGAAAAACAGATGAGCGTACGGATGCAGCTATAGTATGAATGGTGAAAATTGATCCATTCAAGCCATCAAGGCAGATAGCATCGGATATTAATGAAAATTTTAACATGGAAATATCAAGCAGACTTGTCAGAAGAAGACTAAACGAGGCAAATTTGTTTGGGCGCATTTCCAGAAAAAAGCCCCTACTCTCAAAAAAAAAATATTTCAAAACGACTAACCTTCGCCAGAACCCATAAGGAAAATCCTATTAGTTTTTGGAAAAACGTGTTATGGAGTGACGAAATAAAAATTAACAGGATAGGACCAGATGGCAGAATCTTTGTTCGTCGTCCTAAAGGCCAAGAGTTTAATCCTCGGTTCACTCAGAAGACGGAAAAACATGGAGGTGGCAGTATTATGGTTTGGGGTGCATTTTCTTGGCATGGCGTAGGTCCGCTTATAAAAATCAATGGAAAAATGGACAAGTTTCAGTATTAAGATATTTTAAAAGACCATATGGAGCCATATGCCTTCAACTCCATGCCAATAAAATGGAAATGCATGCAAGATAATGACACCAAACACTCCTCCAAACTAGTAAAAAAAATGGTTTTGTGGGGAGAAGATTGATGTTTTGGATTGGCCAGCCCAGAGCCATGCCTTAAATCCAATAGAGAACCTGTGGAATGAAGTCAAGGTTGAAATCGCCAAGAAAAATTACAAAAATATGGAGGAATTGTGGTTGGCCGCACAGGAAGCAAAACAAAATGCCAAAAACTAGTGGAAAATATGGGTCGCAGGTGCGAAGCTGTCATCAGAAACAAAGGCCACAGCACTAAATATTAACGGTTAGATATTTGTACATACCAAAAAATTTAACAAATGCAATATTAAAACCATTTTTTCTCTTTTTTTAAGATTGTGAAATTTATGTGTCCAGCTCGTTTCAATGGGTTTTTTTTCATAATGATAAGTTTTTATTTACATTAATGAATTTTAATTAAAGTTTATAGCAATATTAAATGTGCATAATAAACATTTGGAAAAAAACAAAAACTTGTTGGTTGTTAATAGTATTTGCAATATAGTAGCATAAGAAGGAATTCATGGTAAAATGTGCCATTTATATGTCCATAGCTGTATATACAAAAAACTAAAATCTACATTATGGCCTAGAGAGAACCCCATAAAGACAATCTGATGATAGCGAATTTGGTGCATTAATTGTTAACCATTGGCTCTAGGAAAGTTTTTTCAAAGGTTTTTCCTTTTTGGTTGTAAAATAAATTGTAAATTCTATTTGGAATTTGTAATATTTGATCTTAAAACCGAACAAAAACATTCTAAATTCCCTAAAAGCTGAACAACGGCCCAAAAAATGTACTAAATTCTCTTCTTCGAACATATTGCAAATTGAGCATAAAATCGATATATCATCCTGATTATTCTGATATCTGGTGGCATTTAGTTTTATTAGATCACACCTCATCTTAAAAATCCACATTATATCATCTCGACTGCTGACTTCAGTTAAGTACGTTTGACCAATCATTGGGTCCAAATTTTTATAAATTCTGTTTGTTTGTATTTTGCTTATCAACAGTTGACCGTAATATTTATTTCTTAAAGCTTGCAAGAGATTTTTTCGGTTTTCATTCCATTGCTCCTTAGTGGTAAGATTTTCTGACCAATTCTTAATATAACATTAATAATGTTGGGCATAAAATTCTTTAAGTGCAGTTGTTTTTTTCATTGTCAAAATTTATTAAAAATTTAATTTAAAGAAATTGAATATCTAAAGCTTTTAAAATTTAATAAAGTTTTGTCATTCGCTAAAGAAATTTATAATTAAGTTGGGGTCTTTCTACAATAAAGCTATCGAAAGATTTCTTCATTTCACTTAAATATTTATTAATCTAGTTTAACCCTCTAACCGGCAAGCCCGCCTCCAGGCGGGGTATATTAAATTGACCAGAAATGCGCCAAAGGAGTATTTTATAATAAGAAATTATGCTTTTTCAACAGAAAACAAAATTTATTAAATTTTTTGTGAAGAATTTTTTTGTATACAATGCACGGTTTGGAAGCAAGAAAGTGTCAAAGATAAAATTTCGTAAAATTTCAAAAATTAAATATTTTAAAACAACCAAGATTTTCAAAAATCTTAAAAACATATTTAAATTGACTAAAACAATTGATAGCGATCACGAAGTAAGATTGGAGCTTAAGCTATTCAAAAAGTTCCTTACTTTGGTCCAAGGACGCACAGGATTCCATAAGGATACCTTTAAAGGACATCGCCTTAACTTCAAAACGAATGGACGGATTTTTCTGAAATTTGGTAAAACGATAATATTTGGTATAGGTAGCAAAGTTTATAAGTTTGAATAATATAAATTGAAGTTTTGGTGCGTTTTCGCTCAATTTCGCGTTTTTCGAAAAACGAAAATCGCTACATCCTCTTAAGTAACAGCACAAAAAATTTAATTTTTTTATTGCAATTACATCTTGGCAAGAGAAGTAATTTGTGCCTAAACCTAGTAATTTTTGTGCGCTAGTTTTCGAGATTCACCCTTAAACTATCTTGGCCCTTATCGCCTAAAGTAGGCAACGAAAAAAAATTTTGTAGAAGAACTTATCGTTTATTTTTCGTGAGAAACACATAGTATAAATTTCATTGCAAAAAAGCTTAGGCCGGTTAGAGGGTTAATAAAATAAGCAATTGTGGTATTCACAATCTGCCTAGTACACAACAAAAAAATTTCAGTGTTGTTAATTTTATTTTAAAATCGCTAAAAACAAAGAAAAATTTACTCATATTTAAACCGCTGTCATTTTAAATCTGGCCACCATTTATGAATAAAAATAAAGCAAGATTTAAGAAAATTTTATAGAATTTTCAACAATATTCAGTTTGTGCAGATCCGATCAGTACTCGCTAAATTTTACTATGTAATTTGATGAAAGGTCGATTTAGAACAGGTAGAAAAATTAAAAAACAAACGCTACACTAAAAATGTATGCAATTTTCTGAATCATCTTCCAGTTTTTCGGGGACATCTTAACCAGAATTAAAGCACCAAGCATAAAATAAGAAAAAACGGTAATTGATTCTATTGTATTGTGCGTCACTGTATATACCCTATTCAGAGTCACACTAGGAAATTTGTCAGTCGCCTTTTGGATATAATTATATATTACATCCAACATTAGACAAATTTTCTGTTTCGTTTCGTATGTAATCACATCTAAGGTCTTTTGGCAAAACAATTTAAATCGACTTATAAATATTTTCCAAATTTTTTTCGACAATATAAGTTTTGAGTTCGCATATTTCTGTGTATTCCTCATATTTTCTACATTTAAACACTAAAATATGTAAAACCTCTAAAATCAGCTTTCATCGAAATAAAAATTAATTTCCGTTTGACAAAAGAAACTATTTTATTTGCAGCATTAGGAATTTTCACTGTAGTCTATTTTCCGTGCACAATATTAAAAAGAAAGTAATGAATTGTAACATTTATTTTTTGTATTTGTGCAATCACTGTTGTAAGGATAAGTGAATTCTTATATCATTTTGACGAAACTAATTATTTTTCCTTAAGCCCTTGAATTTCGTTAAAATTTAAAACTTCCTTTTCTAAAACAACTTAAGTCGAAATGAGTTACAAAATCTCAAACAATTGGTTCAAAGTTTTTTTTCAAATTTTCTTTAGACAAAAGGATTTATTCTTTTGGAGGTAATTTTATCAAAGGCTGTTAAAAATAAAATTTGGGCTGGGGAAAATTTTGGAATACAAATAGAGTCTTTTTAAATACATTTTGAAATTTCTGAAATACATTTAGAGAATTTTGAAACACAAATGGAATTATTTGAAATGCATTTGGAAAATTTTGGAATACAGATTTAAAATTTTTAAATACAAATGAATAATTTTGAAATGTATTTGGACGATTTTAAAATACAAATAGAATTTTCTTAAATACAAATAAAATATTTTAAAATACATATATTTGTAATATTTTAAAATATATTTGTATAATTTTGAAATACATTACAAATTTAGCTCAAATATTACGAAAACAGTTGCATTTTTGCTATACTTATCTTACTAATATTTAGCAAAAAGCATTTCCTAATTTCAAAAGCTTTCTGTGCAGGGCCCCTTTTAACTAATTTTGAGTACTTTTTTTTTGCTATTTTTTCAGGATTTTTCTATCAGTATAAGATTTTATTATGTCAGTGGTTTGTTTGATAATTCCAAATAAAATAAAATAACCGAAAAGAACAGTTAAAATTTAACTTATTCGTGAACGCGAGAGAGTTCCTAACTCTAAAAATGTTCAACATTTTTGAGCTTTCGCGCCACACAGATATTTCAAGAGGCCATAAAATAAAAAACCGAGCTTACTTTGCAAAATCCTCTGGAATACTTTGCGTTGGATCCATTGGGCTTGAAATTATTGTTGCGCTTTGAAATTAGTCTAAAATCATATTGGAATGGCGCACTCCATTGGAAATCAAAATAATAATGATGTGATTTACTTTTAATATTTAACCTTTCCGATAATCTATAACATTGTAATAAAGCCCTAGCAAAAAAAAGAGATGCCGAAACAGTAGAAAAAGTATTATAATTGATGATCTAGATGTACTTCTTTTTTAACATAAACACTAATGATTTTAACATTGAGTTGTCATATGTAGGAGAGGAGTATTCCAACTTCAACATTTTTTTCAGTACTTTTTGAGCGATGCAAAAAAAGCTCTTTTTCACCAATTAAAAGTTAAAAAAAATTCTTCCCAAAAAAAAATCATATTGTTTTCATTTTATACGTTTTTTATTGCCGCCATCGTTTATCGAACCTGCGACCTGACGATTGCTTGTCTAGCGCTCTACCACTGAGATATTCTTTGATATGAAAGTTGAGTGACATAAAAACACCACTGATATTTTTCCTTATTCTCTTCAATAAAAGCACTTATTAAACAAGTGTAAAAGGTGCACTCCAATTCAATATTGTTTTCAGAACTATTTTTACAGGTGCATAAAAAGCTAATTCTCACCAACTTTTTATATATCCATATTTTTTAAAATTAAAAAAATATTGAATTTAAACAAATTAATTATAAATATTAAAAAAAGAATTAATAGAAGAAAAAAAAAATGGAAAAAAATAAAAAAAAAATATTGGTCCCGCCAAGAATTGCCCCCTAAACTCAGTTTGGAAATGCCAAATGATACGAAAATAACTTTTTACGATCACTTTTAAAGCAATTACGCTTTAGAGGGAATACTTAAGTGATTTTTTGAATGTTGTTCAGAAGTAATTCTAAAAAAGCTGTAAAAATATACTAACGGATACTTTAGAAGCAATGAAAGAAGTGATTTGTTGATGTTGTTCAGAATAACTTCTAAAAAAGCAGTAAAAATACACTAATGGATACTTGTGAAGTAGTGAACGAAGTAGTTTGTAAAGCATTACATCCAATTTTTTTTCCTGGGACATTTTAAAAATATCGAACAAGGAAACCGCACAAATAAATTAAAAATTTGTCCAAAAAGTATTAAAATATAATTTCACTGTTGAAATCAAGTAACAAAACTATGAGATACAGTATTTAAATTGTTTATCCATTCTTTACAAACATATCTCTAAAGACACGTCTATAAATCCTTCTACTAAGTTTTGTCAGAAAATTCGCATGGAATCCATGTTTGGCAGAAAATGGGTAAAACAATATAATCCATATCACAAACGGATTGCAGTAAATTTTAAGTATTGATAAAATACTAAAATTTTTGAAATCAGCTAGAAATCAAATTACACTTGAAATATATAATTTAGTTTAGAACTAGGAAAATGCGTTAGAAATTAAATTTTCCTTTATGGTTATTAGCCACTCTTAGTTGTAAAACCTTTAGGCCCTTGATATTTTTGCGTTCTTACAGATATTTTTAAAAAATTTTCAACGTCTGTCTACTATTAACTTCTCTTTTTACTATTAAAAAAAAATTGTAAAAGGGACAGCTGGTGCAATGATAAACAAATAACACCATTGTGAAAATTCGAAATTTTAATTATGCAAAGATAAACATAAAATCCTTCCACTGAACCCTCCTTGGGGGTGCTGCCTGGAAACGGGTACCAGGCGGTACACGGCTAAGTGAGATGGGCTCTGACTATAGGTGGAAGGTAACCGCGGCTAGGTATCGGTCCGAGTGTCTGTTTTTCTCACATTGAGCAGCTTGGGACGCTTCCTTTCTCGTGGTTCCTCAAATCCAGGCGCGTCTGTTTCCCATAGTGGGCGTCTTCCTGGTCAGCGTCTGTTTTACCTAGTAGGTCGGCGGTGAAAATTTTTTAACGATGTTGGTATAAGAGGAAACATGGGAACACAACACGAGGAAAATGAAATCCGGGCGGTAATATACGCCCAAACGTCGGTGTTAGCAGTGACTGCGACCACCGGCGGGCACGGTGGAGACAGCGGGTCTCCTCTGCGTGTCGCCAGCAGTCACACAACGCTAACGGACACGGCAACGGCAAATCCACAGTTGGGGTCATCTCTCGTCAGACAGGAGGCCATGGAGGTGCCCTCGGACAGTGACACCAACGACCAACTATTGGGTTTGGAGGAACTCTTCTTATACCAGACGGATCCGGTGGTCAGTGAGTCCAACAATCCCAATAAAATTATCGTTGGAGGCACCGAAGAGAGCAAATCCACTGGCAGTCCTGTGCCGGCAGATGACTCGAAAAGAGTGGCAGGCTACAAGCGCTCTATCCGGTATTTGAAGCAGCTGGCTCGTCGAGATCCAAGAGCAAAGCCATGGGAAAACCGCATAAAACCAGATCCGATGGCCACTCTGAGGCGCGGCGAACGGACTCCAAGGTTCCTGCGGAGTCCGGGAAGCGTTCGACCAACCAAACCGAAGCACTCTCAACGCGACCGTCCACATCACGTGGCAATGTTGGGGGTACGAAGTTTGGCGGTGATCCTGGCGACAAAGCCGGACCTGACGGCGGAAAATCCGAGGTGCGGGCCGTACCATCCTCATCAAAAGGAAGTACGGCTATCTCCAAGGACAAAGCCTGCAGGCCCGGTGGAAAGCGACAGAGGTCAGGTGAGACGCAGGTGTAAGAGGGTAAGCGGTTGAAACCATCGGCTAGCTTTCCATCTGCACCTGAGCTACAGGTAGCCATTGTGGACCGGAGTCATCCTGAAGGTAGGATGGCAACGGACAGATGGCTGGTGTTGGAGGAACGGATACTAAGGGCACTAGTTGACGCACTCGCACACAGTGAAGATGATTTCTTCACTGCGTTCGATGGCGCCAAGTGGCAGAAAGGTGTGAAGATAGTGGGTTGTGGCAATGAGAAAGCGTTGAACTTTCTCAAAAGCACAATCCAGGATCTTGACGAGCTTTGGCCGGGTATGAATGTCGATATCGTTCCCATTGATCAGGTCCCTTTTCAGACGACCGTGAAGGTGTGGGTTCCTCCTCCAGTAATAGAGGATGAAGCCATTCTGACACTACTGAAACGTCAGAACAAGGGACTTGGTTCAGATGATTGGAGAATCATCTGGGGACGAGCGAGGGACAAAGGACCTCTGGCTAAAAGTCGGTTCGGAGTCTTTGCGCCTCCTGCGCCTCTCCAACGGATCGGTGAAGTTTGGGTTGAACTATCTTAAGATGATTCTACCCAAGGAAGATACCAGCAATGCGTCCTAGATGCATCAAGGTGGTGCAGATAAATCTGCATCACTGCGAGGCAGCGACCGATGAGGATGGAGACGGAGAGGATGGACGTGGCCCTGATTCAAGAACCTTGGCTTTCTGGCAACAGGGTTCGGGGACTTGGATCACGCAACTTCATGCTTCTCTCTCCGCTATGTGAAGGTAAGATCCCGGCACTTTATTATCATGCCATGGCTGCTGCTGCGTATTTTTACTGGCAGTCTGGCATCGGGGTATATACCCTCTGGGTGGAGAGAGGTCAGGGTGGTCTTCATCCCGAAAGCGGGGAGGATAAAACACAGCACCGCCAGGGACTACAGGCCGATTAGTCTCTCGTCATTTTTATTGAAAACGCTGGAGAGACTGGTAGATGTTCATGTGAGGAGCATCCTCTCTGCAGACAATTTCAGCCGAGCCCAACACGCATACCTCAAGGGGAGGTCGGTGGAAACGGCTCTGAGTGAGGTTGTCGGCACAATTGAGGATGCTCTTCACGACCGTGAGTATGTGTTGGTGTCCTTCCTGGATGTAGAAGGAGCTTTCAACAACGTGAGTATATCATCGATCATTAGTGGCTTGGAGGGTATTGGCACTGACCCGCAGATAACCCTGTGGACGGGCAATATGCTCAGGAGCAGGGCTATAAACTCGGACATAGGCGGTGATGGGGCGCGGAAGGTGGTCACAAGGGGTACTCCAGGGGGGTCATTTCTCCTCTTCTGTGGAATCTTGTGATCAATGGAATCCTTGACTCATTGGAGAGAACGGGGACGAAGGTTGTGGCATACGCCGACGACGTTGTGCTACTGATCAGGGGGAAATTTCTCCAGACGGTCAGTGATCTCATGGAGTCGGCGCTTACGATGCTATCCAGGTGGGCAAGGGAGAACGGTCTGGGAGTCAATCCATCTAAAACCGAACTTGTTTTGTTCACAAGGAAGTACAAACCGGAGAGGTTTAATCTCCCTAGATTGGACGGGGTTACTCTTCAACTATCGGGGGGGGGGGGGGGGCGGGGCAAAGTATCTGGGTGTCATTCTTGACTCTAAACTTTCCTGGAAGAGGAATACCGAGGAGAGAATGAGAAAAGCCTTATGTGCTTTTTACACCTGTAGAAGGACCTTTGGGAAGAGATGGGATCTACAGCTGTATATCATTCACTGAAAGTATGCGGCGATTATCAGACCAATCTTGACCTACGGGGCACTGGTGTGGTGGAGGGCGGTGGACACGGGTTCATATCTCAACTGATTTTACAATTAGAGACATTAAACTAGTTTCGTTATTATCGATAATATACGCCAGATCGTAAATGTATTTTTTGGCGATTTTTCAAATATTTTTTTTCTTTTTTAAAAAGTTAATTTTTCCAAATTTACTAAATTTTCACTTTACACGCTTCTCGCTTGAAAACCCTTCCTTTTACAAAAAAGTTTGAAGGCAAAAAAGTGGATAATTAATTAAGTTTTCTATGGATATAATACAAACTTGTTTAACAAAATATTGTTATTTAGCCAAAAACTATTTAAAATCTGAAAACCGCCTTGTGCATTAGAGGGTTAAGAGTTTAACCCGTAACATATAATTTTGTTTACTATTCGATTTTTACGACCGATATTATGGATTTTTAACCGCCTTCTCTGAAAATTTACAACTGTGCATCGGATGACTCATTAATTCGAGTGCTCAAAAAGTTATTTGTTTCAGCCGATGTGTGAGAGCTCGCGTTGTCATGGTGAAGAACTATCCGTCTTTGGGGACAGTTAATTCTGAATGGTAACTGTTTTACGTTTTCCTAACGGCACTGTTGCCACATGACCAGTTTTTCTAAAAAAAACAGGCGACCATATTTTTCGAAGTGCGTCGAGAGCGAACAACTTTTGTTGGGTTTCGGTCATCATGAAACATTCATACAGTCGACTGCTGTTTAGTTTCAGGCTCATATGCATAGATCCATGATTCGTCACCTGTAACGTCTTTTGAAGCACCGCTATTGTATTCCTTGAGCATTTCTTTGCACCAATCGACCCGAGCATCTTTTTGAGCTGTCGTTAAGTTATAAGGAATCCAACGAGAACAAATCTTTTTCAAGGCTAAATATTGCAGGGGGTGGCCATGGGGGCTGAAGCCCCCTCACCCCCCCCCCCCCTTGAGGACCAAAACAAAAATTTTTGTTTGCTAATAATGCTGTAATGGTCTACATAATTAGTTTTGTAAACAGACATTATTTCACATTAAACAAACATATTTAATTTTGTGTAGATTCTTGGTTTGAATAATTTCTTTTGTTCAGGAAACCTGAGCTTTTTTTCACAGAATTAATATGAAACCAAATAAACAAATGTTTTGAGGCATTTTACTGAAAAATTAATATTTAAGGCCAGTTTCCTTGTCAGAACTTAGATCGATTTAAGAAAACAATAAGCACACTGCTATTAAAACCTCTTAAGTGAACTTCTTAAATGATTTTTTAAATTTAATTGCCATAGGATCTCAACCGTAAGTAAAGTTCAGAAACACCTTGAAATCTATAAATCTAGGAAACAAAAATGTCACTTAAGTATTTGTTTTTATTTAAGTGTTTACTATAATATTAGCCCTCAGATTTTTTTTAAATGACCCGAGCAAAATCTTTCATTACCAAATAAGTGGTTATATAATGAAACTAAAATTTTTTACTACTTATAATTCGGCGTCAGTACTAGTTATTGCTGCTAGGCGAAGCCGTTTTTATAAGAAGTCTAGCTTACGCTCGACTACTATTTATTTTTTAACCACCAATAAGTATATAAGTCGTATTATTTAACAACTTGTAACCACTTATTTTTAACTGTGTATAAGCATACGAATAAGTACTTATTTTTTTAACTACTTATTTTATATACTTTTGTAATGCAGCGGGTAAGCGAGTGCACAAATTTTGTGCGTTTTTTCATGCAGCGAAGTTTCCTTTTATTTATTAAAAGTATTATATGCCATATTAATGCCAATGAAGTTTCATTGGAACTCGTTCATTGAAACTTTTCATTGAATTATTGGAATTTTTTATAAAATGTTGTGAAAAGTTTCCTTTTATTTATTAAAAGTATCATACACTCAATGAAAAAGTTTCATAAAACATATGAAGCCTTTCAATCAATTTATTCATTTATTTTGAGAAGAAAACTTCATTAGTTTAATGAAAAATTTCATTAATACTCGTCGACTAAAATCTCTGTGTAGGGGTAATGAGTGTTTTATAGGGAGTTAGCTCGATCGACTTTTCTTATTGTGTTTTGTAACTTCTTCCTTCAAACTCATTACTCATTAAGGAAAGAGATCATAAAAATGTTAACACACATAAAGTTAAATAAAAAACAAACCACTGAATTTTAAGACTTCAAATTTTTATTAAATGAAATTTAATACAAAATCTGACAAAAAGAACAGCATGGAATTCTAACCACTACGAACAAAGTTATCCACTTTTTCCGGAAACCCTCCCATTAAAGCTTTTATGGTAGTTTCTGTCACCTTTTCAGAGCAGGGGGTCCATCTACGTTTGAAATATTGCATGTCCTGGGAGACCTTTTTTGTGCCCTTTAATTCTCTTTTAACAAGAGCCCAATATCTCTCCACTGGCCTGAGCTGTGGGCAGTTTGGTGGATTTGCCTCTCTTGGTACAAAAACCACATTATTATCATTATACCACTCCAGCGCTTTCTTGCTGTAGTGACAAGATGCTAAATCGGGCCAAAAGTAAGTGGAGACATTGTGCTGACTCAAAAATGGAAGAAGTCTCTTCTGCAAACACTCCTTGATATAAATTCCGCTGTTTATAGAGCCAGATGTCACAAATGACTGGCTTCTTTGGCCGCAGCTACATATGGCTTGCCATACTAGGAATTTTTTTAGGGAATTTCGTTTGCTTTTTTGACATAAATATTTCCGCAACATTTCCTCGAACATCGGAAACATAAAATTCTTGACCAGGGAGCTGCGAAAAATCAGCCAGGACATAAGTTTCGTCGTCCATTACACAACAGTTGTATTTTTGTATAAAATTTGATTTCAATTTTCGAGCTCTGGTTTTGGCCTCCAAATTTTTAAAAGCTTTTCTTTCGGGATCTTTTTGAACTTTGTAGGACTTTAGTCCTGCCTTACGTTTCATTTACTTACAAAAAAGTCCGAGTCCAGGCTAACCGAGCTGTTTTTCTGCCAGATGTATTAGGAGCTCTCTTAAGGATGCTTTTAACTTTATATGCCTTACCAATGTTACGATAACCAGTCGTTGTTCCTGTTCCCGGCTTCCTTTCATTTGTTAGGTGTTCTAGATACCTTTTTACCACTTTTGAAACTGTTTGGCGGCATACATTAGTTTTTGGCGTTTTTTGTATGTCCATGTTTGGTTTTGTTGAAAATATTTAATTATTTTTGAACGCACTTTTCTTTCATCGTCCATTCTGTAAAAAATTGCTAATTAAAACTCATGATGTAAATTAATTTGTTAACTGACATATTTTTAAAATGTAAACTGCCGAAAAAAAAAATATGAGAAGCTTTAAACCAAAGTTATAGGCAAAAATGTGTGTTAACATTTTTATGATCTCACTCCTTAGAAGCTTTTATTGAGATTTGGATATATAGCGACTTTTGCCGCAGATCTCTATCACATAACCGAATTTCATTAAGACCGGAAGGTCTTATTTCTGTTTCTTTAATTTCAAGGTTTTCTTTTCAAAATTTTCGTAGTGAAAATCTTTAAAATTTTAGGACATTCTTCTTTATAATTATTTTTGACACTAGGAAATTTTTTATATTCTAGGTTTGATATGAAAATTGTAGGATTTAGAGTAATTTTTCTTATAAAGAATCATATTCTGAGAATTCTTCTCATATCAAAATCTCCATTGTTTTTCCTGTGAAAACACTATTTTATTTTTAAATGATTGTTACACGTATTAAGCTTGCGAATTTAGAGATATTTTCTTTTAAAGAGTTCGCATTCTGTACTGCGATTTCTTAACTTATTTATGACAAAATTCAATAGTTAACAAAAAACTTTCTGGAATATAGAAAAATATATGGTTAACTTATTACAATAAAGAATTCTTTTAAGTTAATGTTAACAATTTTTTTGGTTAACTTTTACATTTTCAAAACAACTAAAACTCAAATTAATTTTGTTGGTTCTTCTTATAAAAAATCACAGAATTTATGCCGACTTAACCGACAGTTTTCTTGAGTTAGCTATATTGAAGATAGACGACCACACTAAAGCAGATTTTTATGGACAAAAAATTATCTAAACATTCAAACAATGTCGAAATGGGGTTAAATAGATTTTCCCGAACTCCTTGTTTGATACTTTTTGGAACAACTTGGCGAACCTATGCTAAAATAAGTATAAAAACTTCTACTTCTAGTTCGTAAAATATCTATATATAAGATAAAAAAATGTTTAGCCCCCCCCCCCCCTTGAGCGAATCCTGGATCCGCGCCTGTGCTGGTGGAACTTATGTCTAAGGTAGCCTCAATCTCAGAGTATGTCACATGACGATTTTGCATTATCAGTTTTTGAATAGCACCAATGATTTCTGTTACAACAAGTAATTTTGGACGACCTTCTCGAAATTCGTCCTGCAGTGAAGGACGTCCGCGATTATAGTCGGTATACCAGCGACTTGCAATGGATGGAGCTTCATCACCAAAAGTTGAATTTAATTTGTCTATGCGCTCTTGTTTAGATAATTCACATAGAAAATCGTAATAACTCATTGCCCGAAAATGTTCACGTGTTAATTCCATTTTTTGTTGACATACGACTTTCACTTTTTTGTAAACAACACAAATAATGCTCAAATGACAAAAAGTTCTAAGCAAGGTTGTGGTCAAAAGTGTTAAAGTCTTAGTAGGAATATCAGCTGGCGCCTAACGAGTGTTAAGGTGGCCAAGGCTCACTACTTAAATAGTTACCCACGTAGTTAAACAACGTATTTAGAACTCAGAATACAAATTTTATAAAAAAATAAAAATTTTTAGTTAATTTTTTTAATGGTATACAAATTTTCCCAAGTTTCCGAGTTTTTTTTTATATATTTTGCCCTAGCGACCAGGGAAACAAGCCGATCAAAATAATCGGCGGCGGCGGCGGCGGCTTAATCGGCTTGATAGAACATTATACACGTAATTTAAAGATGTTTAAGGTTTTTTCCAAAATATAGCAGTAGAAAATTGTACAAAAAATTTGGAATTATCAAATAAAAAATAATTTTAAGTTAAATTCATCGATAAAAATTACAAATTTAGGATTTTTAGTTTTTGAACGGAGCTACAAGGAGAGATAGTTGGGCTTTCCAAATATATACATATGTTTATATATTCAACAAAATTGTGTGGAAATATTTTCAAATAAAACTGATTTTCTTAATTTTTTCTTATTTTGTTTGATTTTGACGGCTTTTAATTGCAATATTTTGTTTAAAAAAAACTAATTTTTATGTAATTTATTCTTAATTCAGGGTAAAATGAAGTTCTACTTTAATCGCTTTAAAATTGTCAAAGTTATACATTTTTTTATAAACATGGAATCTTTGTATATATAAGAAAATTTAAGATATTAGCCTTAATGAATGTGCAAACAAGAACATCGAGTTGTCTTATAATAGCTGGAATTAAATGTTTAGAAAAATTACGATAACTTTTTCTATTTTCAATTAATTCAAACAAAAGAATCTGATTTTACTAAGAACTAAACCCACTTTCAGAATAAATTACAATAGTAAAGAATTGTTTAATACTGTAAAAAAGACGTCAAAGTATACAAATTAAAAAAAGAATTAATTTTAATATTTAAAAAAAAACTGTCAACATATTTCAGTTACAAATAAATAATTCTATATATATTTGGAAAGCTAAATTTTTTGTCTTTCCAAAAACGTTACAAGATTCAAAATCGGTTGAAAAATTGCTGAATTTCACCCACAATGACACTATCACCCCTGTTCTTAGTTCCGAAACTTTTTAATTAGAGTTGATTTGTAAAATCACATGGAATTAAAAATTTCGAAAATTTGTTGTTTCTACCAAATTTTAATATTCATAGACTAATTTTAAAATAAATTATTATATAATAATTGTCGTTAAAAAATATATATTCGTTTCACTATCATCAAGCTTTTTCTACACGAAATAAAACGAAAAAAATAACTCCGACGTGGATCACGGAATTTTTTTGTGGATTCGGAACTCAGAACTGCGTCGATTATTGTAAATATCTCCTCAATTTTATAAGTCGACCGAGAAGTAACTTAACATTTTTTTCGTCCGCAATGTCTTAAAAATGTGTCTTTTGATAATAATTTCAGGTGTACTGAATATTCTTAAAAATGTGATGTGATCTACTTAAACAAACCTACGACCATAAATTCGAATGAATTAATTCTTTAATTCACTTTTGGAATTTTAACTAAAATTTACTAATGTATCATTCGTTTATACTATTCCTTATGAATTCATTCACTTCATTCTTTTAATTTTCATGCATAATGAATGAATTCTTTCATGAATTCATTATTTTTATAATGATCTTTCACGTTTCATTCGGTTTGTAAAAGATTAAAACAAATGTTGAGTTTTTAATTATTTTTATGGGTTTTGTATATGATATCAATATTAAATCCCTAAAATAAGCCACATTTTTATTTAATTTGTAATTATAAACTAAAGTGTTGTCAGAATCATTAGTATATTCATACCTTACATATTTTACTGATTGAATAAAATGACAATTTTAATAAGCCATTTTGTAAAAGATTAGAATTAATGAAAAAATTAATTATTTAAATTGATTGTAATTCTATAAGGAATGTATTCAACATAAGAATGCATTCTATTTAATATTAAACTTTGGGAATGAAACCTATGAATTAATTATAAAGGAATGGTTTGATGGAATGATATATATTCAATTTCTAAAGCTGAATTCGGTTTTGTGCGAATTAAGCTAAAATTGAATTAATTCTTTCGTAGCTCTGCCTACAATCTACACTTGGTCATTTGAAAAGTATATATGTATATTTTTTATTTTATTTTGTAACACTGTGTAATGTGTATCCAAAACTATGGGTGCTAAAGACGTGTTCATTTGGATTCTCTCCTCTATTGAATATCCAAATTTCAGCGAAATCTGTCAGAAGTTTTCAAGCAAAACTTCCAACTTAAGAAACATTTATGACAAAAATCCTTCTTAGCTCTGACTATAAAACTGCCCAGCCAGAAATTGACAAACATAAAAGCGTTCTGAAAGCACTTTGTATGGTGGTTGAAGCGTTATCAAAGCAACATATTTTTGTGTTTTATAGTGTTTTCAGAACACTAAAATGATAACCATGATTTACGGTCTCATGTTTGTATTTAGAGTATTTTAGAAACGTTGCAAAATCAAAAAATAAAGTGATTTTAAAGCGTTATAATTTTTGTTTATAGAACGTTTTCAAAACATTAGAAAAACGAAAAATAAAGTGATTTTAAAGTGTATTAATACAAAAGTGGAGTGTCTTCCGAGAATTTTAAAAACGAAAAGTAGAGCAATTTTCCAGTACTCTAAAACAAAAAATAAAGTAATTTCTTAGTACTTAAAAAACATTTATTTTTTTATATATTTTATTAGAACTTAAATTAGTTTTAAATGACTATGTTGAAAAATTATAGGATATTAAGAGAAATGTAGATGTGTTCAAAACTGAAAAATTGGGTTGTAGGGAAAATCACAAACCTCTATAGACGAAATATTAATGGTACTGAGATTTGAAGGTTATACATACATCTCTTCCGAAATGTTCTAAAACTTTATTAGGAACTTCTACTTTGAGCGGCGATTCTAAAGTGATGCTAGGTTTAGACGATACTTTGGGAAATTTTCAATATATTGGAATAAAGTCTAATCTTGTATCACTTTTGATTCAAATCTTTATTATAATGAAAATAAATGGGAAATGGGTTTTCAACCGCATACATTATCAAGCCATTTTTGATTGGTCTCTATTATGGAAATTCAAAACCGCATTCGGCTAAAAAATTTCTGGAAGAACTTGTTTTGGAAGCCAAGGTATAAATATTTTTTTTAGTCTCAAACTTCATTAAGTAATCAAATTTTTATTAATTTAAGATTTTAAGAAAATTTGTTGAACTTATGCCACATTTTTATGGCTCAAGCTCAGTGACCATGAATATTTATAATCTAATACATATTTCAAATGACGTAAATAATATGGGGGCGCCTATATCACAATTTTCAGCATTTGATTTTGAAAATAGCTTGGGTTTTGTAAAAATTGTAAAATCGCCAACTAATCCCATTTCCCATATACAAAGGAAATTGCATGTTTTTAATTCCAATTCCCCAAATAATATTCCACTAGAATATCCTTTCAATAAGAGCAGCAACTATTCTCTGGGGAAACCTTTACACACTTCTGAATCTAGAGTTTTTTCTTTCGTAAACATTTATGGATTTCGAATTACATCTATTCATCCTGATAATATATGTATGTTTATTACACAATGGGAACATTATGATTGTGAAAGAAATTTTTATTACAAAACATACGAAACACAAATACAGTGATATGCATTTGAAAGGCAACAATTTCAAGGAAACTAGAAAGGTTTTTGACTACCCGATCTAATCAAAGGAGATCGGATTATATAATGTAACAAATTTAGATGAAAACAACACTGAAATAGGTATACATATGATGGAAGCTAAATGCATTCTTACAACATTTTATAACGAATCAATTGCTATTTCCCTTTTACATAAATAATTGCAACAAAATATTACAAAAGTAATAAAAATAATTTTTAGTACTAAAACACATACAATCTTTCTTTTAATCAACAGTTGTAAAATTTGTTAAAAATCGTTATCAAAGCATTTTAAATATGGTATTTTCCAAACGTTCTCAAAACGTGTTATTTTTGGTATAAACAATGCTTTGAGAGTACTTAGTTTTTTGTACCATCATCAATTTCTGGCTGGGTGGTTCTTTTATTTCTTTTGAACTAAAAAAAATACTCTTGATGGTTCAGGAAATGATGAAGTAGAAAATTTGTTTTAAAAATGACATTTGCTTTTAATTTTTTTCTTTTGGAAAATTGATACTTCCAGCCGAAATGAGCCGAAAAAAATCGGCGGCGGCGGCTGAAGCAAAAATGACCGGCGGCGGCGGCTTAAACGGCTTACGGCGGCTGGCTTGTTTCTCTGCTAGCGACCACATTTATAGCCAGAATGTCTAAATTTAAAACAAGAACAATGCTAACCATCCATCTTATAAAATGTAATTCACAGATTTGAAACACACCGAGTGCAAAATTTTTTGCAGGCCCATAAACTCAAAAATTATTTTGGAAATTGATGAATTTCAACCACCGCCAAATGTAGGAGTCATGTCCAAAATAAAAAAAAAAATTAGCGTTAAACACTAGTAAAACACAAAATTAACATTTCCAACAAAATTTTTTACAAATTTAAAAATAATAAAGGTACCCAGTCAGAAAAATACAAACGGGAAAGCGGTGGCAAAGCACTTTAACAGGTGGTACAAGTACTGGCAAAAAGTGCTTTCCCATTCCCAAAATGATAACATCATTAGACAAAAGGACCGGCTGTTCAAAAAGCGCCGGAAAAGCACTGGAGGAACAAAATTTTTAAACGTTGGCAAAACGCTGGCAAAACCAATAAATAGGTGGTGGTCTAGAAATATATTTTCCAAAATAAAATTAAAAAAAAGTTCATATGTATTTTTTTTTTTTTGGTCCTGTCGTGATTTGAGCCCAGGCCGTTCAGATTGGCAGATATTTGCTATACCCACTGAGCTAACGAGACATATATGTAATATTTGATGGCTAAACACATAAATGAGTGATAATAGCTGGACAACTACTGGCTGTGCCAAAATGCTAGTACTGGCAAAAAAAAATTTTGTAACTAGTATGCCAGTGTTGGGAGGGCAAAAAAAAGTTGGTCTTGAAGGAGCTTTCCCACAAACAAAAAAATTGATTTTATAAAACAAAAAAAAAATTTAAATTAAAAAAAATAAAAAAAAATGTTTTCTTGCAACCGGATTTGAACTCGGAACCTTCTGACTACAAACATTTTTTAACGAAGCGTCAGCATTTTTATAAAATCATTGGTTTACCAGTGAATTGATTTTTGTACCACTGGTAGCATTGGCTAGGTAGCACTGGATAATCACTGGTTGCAAACCTTGGCATATCACTCTAAGCCAATTCTTTATTCTTTATTTTTAACATAGTGGCTACCCAGTGTTATGCCAGTGCTTGATTTTTTGTACCACTGGCATTTTCTGACTGGGTATTTTCTTTTTTGAAAAATTAACGATCTTTTGGTTAAAATTTAAATTTAATGGTGTGCTTTAAATTAAAATCGAACGCGTGTTAAAAAAGTTATAAGCAAAAAATCCAAAAAGAGTCGAAGCAAAAAATATAAAATTTTACCTTCGAAGTGAAATATCGCTTAAACTATAAGAGATACAGAAATATTTTTTTGTCTTATCTAGCAGAATCCAAAACGATAAAAATCTTTAAAATCAGTCAGTATTTAAGATCGTTACAAAATACGCACAAAGTTATTCACACCCGAAGTAGTTAACTTTGCTCCGTCCCTGGTTCAATACAGACTTAATAAGACATGATTCTGAAAACTTGACTCCTCCTCTACAACCATTGCAATTTTCAGCATGTTACGCAAACACTAACGTTAACGATTCAAAACCCTTTCAACGAACTATTTTTAACCCTAAAATACCACTAACGAAATAACTTAAAATACCGTTAACCTTAAAATACCCTAACGAAGTAAATAAAAAATCGATAATCTTAAAATACCTTAACGATATTACTTAAAATAACATTAACCTTAAAATACCCCATCGAAATAGAATTACGTTAGGTCTTTTTTCTCTAAAAAACATTAAAAACTAAAAAAAAATAAGTTTGTATAAGTTATTTTGAATCAAAATTTTTGATTAATTACAAATGGTACACTTAAAAAAATAAGTTAGTAGAAAAATTAGTAAAACGTCTTGTATATGAAGTGTACAAGTTTTCAGCAATTTTTTTTCTGAAATTTCGTTTTCAGCAAAATTTTTAGTTGTATTTTTTAGCACTAAATCAGTTGTGAACTAATGTTTCACTAATTTATTTTGCTCCAAAAATTGTGCTGATAACCGCATTTATAGCGTGGACGACAATCAAATGTAGATGTCGCAGCTTGTCTGGATGTAGTACAGACAACGGAAATGATAATAAAAAAACAACTACGCAATTTCTTTATTTAAATTTTCAGCAAATAAATTAACTAAAGTAAAATTTCTCTACAAATTTTTTGAGCTTTTTCAGTCTGCTAATATTCAGCAAAATGTTTAGTGATTTTAGCAAGGGTTTTTTTCATTTGCAATCGACTAAGTGTTAGCAAAACTTTTACTGAGATTACAATTTTTTTTGGTGAAAATCAGGTCGCTGATTTTCAAAATCAAATAATTTGTGGAATTTAACAACGGAAACGCGCACTTTTGTTCCATTTTTCTTTTCTTAGGAGTGAGATCATAAAAATGTTAACACACATTTTTGCCTATAACTTTGGTTTAAAGCTTCTCATACTTTTTTTTTCGGCAATTTACATTTAAAAATATGTCAGTTAATAAATTAATTTACATCATGAATTTTAATTTGCAATTTTTTACACAATGGACGATGAAAGAAAAGTGCGTTCAAAAATAATTAAATATTTTCAACAAAACCAAACATGGACATACAAAAAATTGCAAAAGAGACTAATGTATGCCGCCAAACAGTTTCAAAAGTGGTAAAAAGGTATCTCGAACACCTAACAATTGAAAGGAAGCCGAGAACCGGAACAACGAGTGGTTAGCGTACCATTGGTAAGGCATATAAAGTTAAAAGCGTCCTTAAGAGAGCTCTAACACATCTGGCAGAAAAACAGTTCGGTTAGCCCAATGCTCGGACTTTTTTGTACGTAAGGTGAAACGTAAGGCAGGTCTAAAGTCCTACAAAGTTCAAAAAGCTCCCGATAGAAACGCTTTTTAAAATTTGGAGGCCAAAACCAGAGCTCGAAAATTGAAATCACATTTTATACAAAAATACAACTGTTGTATAATGGACGACGAAATTATGTCCTGGCTGATTTTTCGCAGCTCCCTGGTCAAGAATTTTATGTTTCCGATGTTCGAGGAAATGTTGCGGAAAAATTTAGGTCAAAAAAGCAAACGAAATTCCCTAAAAAATTCCTAGTATGGCAAGTAGGGTTTGGGGTTCGGGAATTCCCGGGAAAAGTTTGCCGGAAATTCCCGGGAAAATAATATATTTTTCCCGGGAAAACGGGAAATTTTAAAAATATTAAATTTTTTAAATTGTTTTTGTTTCGAATAGGATTTTTTAATTTTAGTCATAAAAAAAATTTTAAATACCAAAACAAAAATGTCATTGTTAAAATCTTTTAAAAGTGAATACATTTATTTGACACACAAATAAAATCTTTGCCAAGTAATTAGGAGCATTTCAACTAATAAAGATTTTTCGCATAACTTATTCAATATTTAAGTAGTAAAACCTAAAAACTTGGTAAAATGTTTTAAAGAAATATGAAAAAGAAGCTTTGTTTCTTACAAATAATCGCTCTTACTATCTAAATTTTTCAAATGTATAATTTAGGTAAAGTCGACTTTAGTTAAAATATTGGGTGGCAGTATACCTTGACTTGGTTTATTTTTGGAGCATTCTGATTGGTTAATTTATTTTCAACCAATAAAAATATTTGAAAATATAAATATTTTTGTAAGGTTTTCATACACAAAATGAACAAAACCGTTTGATTAAAAATAAAGTCGACTTTAAATTTAAAATACGCCTTTATATTAAGGGTCAATAATTTTATAAGTAACGTTTTCATTAATAAATGTGAAAAGAAAAGACTAATGGTTAACGGTGGTATCTAAATTTGGTTATCCGACATCTAAATTTGGTTCACAAAAAAAAAAAAAAATTGATGGTCATGCAACTTCTCTTGAAGAAAACAACAAGAATAACGTTTCAGCTAAAATTAGCAAAGTAACTGAAGAAAAAAGTGTAAGCTGAATAGGCATTAAAGGTTTTATGGTAGGGCAAACATTTCCTGAAATGGTATCCAAATTAGCTGCAGTCAATCCGCACCATAACTAGATCTTCGTTTATTCGAGAAAGTTTTTATAATAAAAACCTGGCATTGCAAAAAAATGAAACCGATGTAAAGAACATTATATTAAATTACTACAATCATGTAAAAGATATCATGATAAAAGAAATATCGAGCAATATTTCTAACAATAGGAGATTTACTATAATCTTAGATGAATGGACAAGAATATCACAAAAGAGATATTCGAACATATGTATAATCGGAAATAATTCATTTTATAACCTGGGGTTGGTTTATATATCAAGAAGATGTAATGCTGATGAAATAAGAAGAATTGTAGAAATAAGACTAGAAGAGTTTTATTTGTCTTTGGAAAATAACATTGTGGCCACCATATCTAATGGGCCAAATGTGATGAAACCGTTTGTTTCCGACAGTGCAGTAGTAGGTGCCTGCTGGAATCATGCAATACATTTGGCAGTGCTGCGAGTAATTTATGTGAAATCAAATGTTCAACATTCTGATGTTTTTTACTTTGAATTCTCACTACACAGACTACATTTGTACTGAAATAGTGTTTTTTTTAACAAAAATTACTTATATAGGTGGTTTTCATTAACAATTTTGTTCAGAAATATTTCCCGGGATTCCCGGGAATCAAATTTTTTCATTCCCTTTTCCCGGGAAATAAAAAAGTCCGGGAAATCCCAAACCCTAGTTGTGTGCCTTGGCCATTTTTTTGGAAGTAATTCTTTTATAAATGAAAGGCTTGAAGTTTGGTTTATATGTGTGTAAAAAAATAATTTCCAAAAAGTTCCGCAAAACGCTGAAATCACAAAAAAGTTTATCGACAAATAGCTAGTTTCTTAGTAGCAGCGACGAATATGTTTGTTGATTAAAAACAAGTAAAAATTCAGTTTTATGTTTGATGTTCCTATCTTACGGATATATAACAAAAATAATATGCTACTGTCAGTAGTATTTTCTACATGGTCATTTTAAAGTAGTTTTTAGTACACTCATATAAAAAAGTTAGTGCAAAATTTAAACCCGTTCTGATTCAATTAAACTAATTTTTCTTTTGTCTTTAAATTTAACTCAGTTCTAGAGTTCTTAAGCCTAAACCAGATAAACGCAGTGTATTTTATTTTAGGACTTCGGTTAACGATTTTTGTCGAAACTTTATAAAAATTATATTTAATAATCTGGCTAATTATGGGATAATCTTCAATGTGAAAAATAAAAAACGCTAAATGTGACGTGACTTCGTATTTTTAAAACAAAAATCCGCAAAATTGTTTTCATTAGCACCAAATAATAATAAAAATATTATCTTTTCAATCAAAGATAGGGATTATATAAAAGGTTAAAATCATAATCTGTGAGATTAGATACTGAGTGTAAAAAAAATCCATAAAAATCTCCAACCACTTCCTAAATCAGCGTAAAAACCATCCGTCGCCATTTCAAGAATAAAATCTCCAAATGTGTTTGTTAATCGCCACGTTTGGCAAGAAATCGCTATATCTGACAACCCTAACAACAAATACTGATCTACGTATGAATTTTGTGTGTATCCTTATTTTGCGACAACCCTAACAACAAATACTGATCTACGTATGAATTTTGTGTGTATCCTTATTTTGTTCTCGCCCACCACTTGTTAACAATTTACCGTTGAAACAGTGCTGTCAAATTGTGACGTAAATTTATGTAACCTAATTCTATCATTATGTGTCTTACAACTGTTAATTTTTAAAACAATAAATAAAATATTGAAAAGTGAATTGGTACCACGGGTGGGTGCGGCTGGCTAAACTAATTCCAAACTAAATTCAGGTTTAAGAGTTTCTTTGAATGTAGAAAATTTTTTAAAACAATTTTTAAAGAAATTTTAAACCCTTTTCTCTATTTGTATTTAGTTTAGAACAAATTTAGCCACCTCGCACAGGGCCTACGTAATAAAAAGAAATTTCAAATTATTCATAATTAGGGGTGATTTAAAAATTATATAATATATTATAAAATAAAAAATTTAAAATACAAAATATAAATCATAAAATCAATCGAATATTCCAAAACGGCAAATTAGCATCTTCATGCTTTGTTCTGTTTAACAAAAACAATATAAAATACATACATACACACACACACAGTACTGGAAAAACCAAACAAATAATTCATTTTTAAACAACGAAAAATATTTCTATGACTACTCTGCTGAGTAGTAATTTGGGAGTCATGTATGTTTGGCTGCTACTGCTCTTGCTTAATTTGTAAGTAGACGATTGGTGCTGCGGTAGTTTTCAATTTCAAAACAAAGATGTGTGCTACTGCTTAGCTAATAAAATTTTTGTGTAGTGGTAGTAGTAGCTGAGTAGTAATTTGGGAGTCTTGTCTATTTGGCTGCTACTGCTACTTGTTGAATTTAGTAGCAGACACATCGATTGATGCTGTGGTGGTTTTCAATTTCAAAACAAAGCTATGTGCTACTGCTGTGCTACAGAAAAGTTTGCATAGTGGTAGTAGTAGCGATGTGATGACTTTTATTTTAGGACTTCGGTTAACGATTTTTGTCGAAACTTTATAAAAATTATATTTAATAATCTGGCTAATTATGGGATAATCTTCAATGTGAAAAATAAAAAACGCTAAATGTGACGTGACTTCGTATTTTTAAAACAAAAATCCGCAAAATTGTTTTCATTAGCACCAAATAATAATAAAAATATTATCTTTTCAATCAAAGATAGGGATTATATAAAAGGTTAAAATCATAATCTGTGAGATTAGATACTGAGTGTAAAAAAAATCCATAAAAATCTCCAACCACTTCCTAAATCAGCGTAAAAACCATCCGTCGCCATTTCAAGAATAAAATCTCCAAATGTGTTTGTTAATCGCCACGTTTGGCAAGAAATCGCTATATCTGACAACCCTAACAACAAATACTGATCTACGTATGAATTTTGTGTGTATCCTTATTTTGCGACAACCCTAACAACAAATACTGATCTACGTATGAATTTTGTGTGTATCCTTATTTTGTTCTCGCCCACCACTTGTTAACAATTTACCGTTGAAACAGTGCTGTCAAATTGTGACGTAAATTTATGTAACCTAATTCTATCATTATGTGTCTTACAACTGTTAATTTTTAAAACAATAAATAAAATATTGAAAAGTGAATTGGTACCACGGGTGGGTGCGGCTGGCTAAACTAATTCCAAACTAAATTCAGGTTTAAGAGTTTCTTTGAATGTAGAAAATTTTTTAAAACAATTTTTAAAGAAATTTTAAACCCTTTTCTCTATTTGTATTTAGTTTAGAACAAATTTAGCCACCTCGCACAGGGCCTACGTAATAAAAAGAAATTTCAAATTATTCATAATTAGGGGTGATTTAAAAATTATATAATATATTATAAAATAAAAAATTTAAAATACAAAATATAAATCATAAAATCAATCGAATATTCCAAAACGGCAAATTAGCATCTTCATGCTTTGTTCTGTTTAACAAAAACAATATAAAATACATACATACACACACACACAGTACTGGAAAAACCAAACAAATAATTCATTTTTAAACAACGAAAAATATTTCTATGACTACTCTGCTGAGTAGTAATTTGGGAGTCATGTATGTTTGGCTGCTACTGCTCTTGCTTAATTTGTAAGTAGACGATTGGTGCTGCGGTAGTTTTCAATTTCAAAACAAAGATGTGTGCTACTGCTTAGCTAATAAAATTTTTGTGTAGTGGTAGTAGTAGCTGAGTAGTAATTTGGGAGTCTTGTCTATTTGGCTGCTACTGCTACTTGTTGAATTTAGTAGCAGACACATCGATTGATGCTGTGGTGGTTTTCAATTTCAAAACAAAGCTATGTGCTACTGCTGTGCTACAGAAAAGTTTGCATAGTGGTAGTAGTAGCGATGTGATGACTTTTAGTTTTGTTGTTTTTTTTACTACAATAATCGTCATTTTTAGTTACTACTGCTACTTTAGTCGTAGCTTTTTCAACCCTGGTTTTTACTAGAAACAATATATATCTGCAAGCAAATATATTATGTTTGCCTGTAAATATATAATGTTTGGATGAAATGAAATAGACGCTATCGACAAATATTATATGTTTGGCAGCAAACATATAATATGTGTGTCATAAACAAATTATGTTTCCATGCAAATACTATATATAAATAATACATTTAGTTATAAAGCAATTATTAATATATGCCAAACAATAGGGGTATTTATTCTACTCTCCAAATTTCTCTATATTTTAATGGAAAAATATAAAAAGTAAAATTAATACATCTACTGTTTGGCGATTATTTAATAACTAAATATATTATAAATCACAATGAATTTTACATCTAATACATTCATTGAAAAACAATAACTACAATCTCTACATTTATTTTTTATTTATTTTTATTAACAAATATTAATTAAAAACTCTTATAATTAGTTAATACTTTAATATACACAATTAAATATTTTTTGTCTTTTTAACACAATTTTATGTTTTATTTATACTAATTTATTTTATTTTTTTACATCTTTCACAATAAAATTAATAAATAAAGGAAAAATATCACTAAAATTTTCTGACTAGATGCAGTCTAGCTAATCTAAACGATTATTACCAACTAAAAAAGTTATAATGGCTACATACAACTTTATATGTATCAAGAATGGAAATTCGCCGTTTTTCCAAATATATGTTAATTGTATCCACAAATATAATTATTACCGGGAAATATATGTATATGAACTATAAATACAATATAATTGGAAGCACACTGCAAATACATATATGGTAGTTTGTAAACATACATTGATTACCTCCAAACATATACAAAAACGTCTTTTTCCTCCGTGTAGTGACAAGATGCTAAATCGGGCCAAAAGTAAGTGGATATATTGTCTGACTTAAAAATGGAAGAAGTCTCTTCTACAAATACTCCTTGATATAAATTTCGCTGTTTATAGAGCCAAGTGCCACAAATGACTGGCTTCTTTGGCCGCAGCTACATATGGCTTGCCATTAGGGTTTGGGATTTCCCGGACTTTTTTTTCCCGGGAAACGGGAATGAAAAAATTTGATTCCCGGGATTCCCGGGAAATATCTTTAAACAAAATTGTTAATGAAAACCACCTATTTTTGTTAAAAAAAAACACAATTTCAGTACAAATGCAGTCTGTGTAGTGAGAATTCAAAGTAAAAAATATCAGAATGTTGAACATTTGATTTCACATAAATTACTCGCAGCACTGCCAAATGAATTGCATGATTCCAAAAGAAAGCACCTACTACTGGACTGTCGGAAACAAACCGTTTCATCACACTTGGCCCATTAGATATGGTGTCCACAATGTTATTTTCCAAAGACAAATAAAACTCTTGTAGTCTTATTTCTACAATTCTTCTTATTTCATCAGAATTACATCTTCCTGATATATAAACCAACCCCTGGTTATAAAATTAATTATTTCCGTTTGTACATATGTTCAAATATCTCTTTTGTGATATTCTTGTCCATTCATCTAAGATTATAGTAAATCTCCTATTGTTAGAAATATTGCTCGATATTTCTTTTATCATAATATCTTTTACATGATTGTAGTAATTTAATATAATGCTCTTTACATCGGTTTCATTTTTTTGCAATGCCAAATAAAAAAACGAAGATTATAATAAAAACTTTATTATAAAAACTTTCTCGAATAAACGAAGATTTAGTTATGGTGCGGATTGACTGCGGCTAATTTGGATACCATTTCAGGAAATGTTTGCCCTACCATAAAACCTTTAATGCTTATTCAGCTTACACTTTTTTCTTCGGGTACTTTGCTAATTTTAGCTGAAACGTTATTCTTGTTGTTGTTTTCTTCAAGAGAAGTTGCATGACCATCAATTTTTTTAACCATTAGTCTTTTCTTTTCACATTTATTAATGAAAACGTTACTTATAAAATTATTGACCCTTAATATAAAGGAGTATTTTAAATTTAAAGTCGACTTTATTTTTAATCAAACAGTTTTGTTCTTTTTGTGTATGAAAACCTTACAAAAATATTTATATTTTCAAATATTTTGATTGGTTGAAAATAAATTAACCAATCAGAATGCTCCAAAAATAAACCAAGTCAAGGTATACTGCCACCCAATATTTTAACTAAAGTCGACTTTACCTAAATAATACATTTGAAAAATTTAGATAGTAAGGGCGATTATTTGTAAGAAACAAAGCTTTTTTTCATATTTCTTTTAAACATTTTACCAAGTTTTTAGGTTTTACTACTTAAATTTTGAATAAGGGTGCGTACAGAGTGGCCGCTTGTTGCCGAGCCGAGCCGACTGACGCTTATTGCGAGAACCAATGCGAGAAAACTGGTACTATACAAATTAGTACAAATAAGCGCGAACAGGTCATAGTGGGCGCCGAGCTGGTCAAAGCGCAAAGCTGATTGAATGCGAGAAAACAGTTCCAAAGCGTATTTCAGCGCCGAAAACATTGTTTATGTTATGTTAATAAAATAAAAATTAAACAAAAAAATAAAAATTCAAATAAATAATAAAAATTAAATAAAATTGTAACAATTATAAAAAAATTAAAAAAAACTTATAGACAAAATTTAAAAAAAAATGTAATAAAAATTTGAAGAAATGCGTTAATAAGCAAAATTTTAAAACTCAATGTCAGTTTTTTGTCTCAACAAAAGAAAACGCAAATCATACAAACATACATAAAACACAAATAATAGATAAAATATCAGCGCTGATTCTCGCATCCACTATGCACACCCAAAATTGTTTCTCGCATGAACAAGTTCTCGCAATAAGCGTCAGTCGGCTCGGCTCGGCAACAAGCGGCCACTCTGTACGCACCCTAAGTTATGCGAAAAATCTTTATTAGTTGAAATGCTCCTAATTACTTGGCAAAGATTTTATTTGTGTGTCAAATAAATGTATTCCCTTTTAAAAGATTTTAACAATGACATTTTTGTTTTGGTATTTAAAATTTTTTTTATGACTAAAATTAAAAAATCCTATTCGAAACAAAAACAATTTAAAAAATTTAGTGCGTTATTTTGTAAAACGCAACGCCTTGCGCTGCGTTGATTTGTGTGTAAATTGTTATTGTTACAAAAACAATTTGTATGGAAAACAACGCAACGCAAGGCGTTGCGTATTACAAAATAACCCCCTTAATATTTTTAAAATTTCCCGTTTTCCCGGGAAAAATATATTATTTTCCCGGGAATTCCCGAACTCCAAACCCTACTTGCCATACTAGGAATTTTTTAGGGAATTTCGTTTGCTTTTTTGACCTAAATTTTTCCGCAACATTTCCTCGAACATCGGAAACATAAAATTCTTGACCAGGGAGCTGCGAAAAATCAGCCAGGGCATAATTTTCGTCGTCCATTACACAACAGTTGTATTTTTGTATAAAATGTGATTTCAATTTTCGAGCTCTGGTTTTGGCCTCCAAATTTTTAAAAGCGTTTCTATCGGGAGCTTTTTGAACTTTGTAGGACTTTAGACCTGCCTTACGTTTCACTTTACGTACAAAAAAGTCCGAGCGTTGGGCTAACCGAGCTGTTTTTCTGCCAGATGTGTTAGGAGCTCTCTTAAGGATGCTTTTAACTTTATATCCTTACCAATGGTACGATAATCAGTCGTTGTTCCTGTTCCCGGCTTCCTTTCAATTGTTAGGTGTTCGAGATACCTTTTTACCACTTTTGAAACTGTTTGGCGGCATACATTAGTCTCTTTTGCAATTTTTTTGTATGTCCATGTTTGGTTTTGTTGAAAATATTTAATTATTTTTGAACGCACTTTTCTTTATCGTCCATTGTGTAAAAAATTGCAAATTAAAACTCATGATGTAAATTAATTTATTAACTGACATATTTTTAAAATGTAAATTGCCGAAAAAAAAAATATGAGAAGCTTTAAACCAAAGTTATAGGCAAAAATGTGTGTTAACATTTTTATGATCTCACTCCTTAGAAAAGAAAAATGTAACAAAAGTGCGCGTTTCCGTTGTTAAATTCCACAAACTATTTCACGTGGAAATTCGAAATGCAGATGCATTTAATTCAAATTGATCTATGGGATGTTGTTGAAAAAGCACATCCAAACCCTATTACACCAGAATTTATTAGAAAATATCAAAAAGCAAGAGCAACAATAGCAATGTGTGTGGATAATTAGCAAGTACATTTGATTCGATTGGCAAATTCAGCAAAATCAATGTGGTTAACGCTTCAAATGACGTACGAAAGGAAAACTATGACATCCAAGCTACATTTGTTAAGAAAGCTGTATGATAAGAGGATGATTGAAGGAGAAAACATGCAAGATCATATTAACAATTTGAATCTTTTAAGATCGCAATTACTAGATAGAGGTGAAGACATAAAAGATAACTCAATGGTGGCCATTATGCTTAATAGTTTGCCCAAATCTTATGGAGCGATAGTAACATCTATTGAAGGCCAACCTGAAGACACCATTAAATTGGAATATGTTCAGGAAAAACTTTTAGACGAAGCCGAACGATGGTGGTTGTGATATAAATATTAATGAAAATGAAGCTTTGAAGTAGAGTTTGCTGTTCGGTTTTAATCGAAACCGAAACCGCGGTTTTCCAAGCCTCAAAACCGAAACCGAAAACCGACAAAAATAAGTCGGTTTTTAACAAATACTTTAACCAATTAAAATAATTAATTAAATTGCATATTATTGAATCTTGAATTTCGAAAAGGCTCAGCTCCTATTTTACAAAATTTTGTATTTAATTGTAACGAACATTTTCTCCATTAAAAACTGCTTTAAAGAATTTTTTGTTTTTGTTATTACGGATAACATAAACTGAGGCTTATAATTTTAGTAAAAAAATTGCACCAAAAATCAAGTGGTTTAAGAGATATTGAGTTTCACATATTCAGTTACGATTTTCGTATTCCGCGAAATTTATAAAATTTTAACTTTATATTGTTTTAAACAAATTGCTTAAATTTAAATTTAAACTCTTTAAACTACTGCTATAGTTGCCGAAAAAAGAAAAAAAAAATTAATTTATAACGGGTTTCCACGTTTATTTCTTCTCCTGGAAAGGTTTCGAAATGGCGTTATTACTTTTAAATATTCGAGTGAGAAATGCAATCGAATTTTAAAAGATGTCTTGGACGTATTAAACTATTTAATTTTTATGCATATTTAATTATCATATATTTAGTTAGAATATTGTTATATTTAATTATTTTAAAACAATTCTATTAATATCACAAGAAAACCGAAAAATAACCGAAACCGCGGTTTTTATAATTTTGAAAAACCGAAACCGCGGTTTCCAAATTTTTCGGTTTTTAGCAAACTCTACTTTGAAGGGTCAACAAGGAAAATTCAAAAACCGTAAGCAAATAAAATGCTTCCATTGCACTGTGGGCCAGCATCTTAGAATTTTGGCCAAAACTAGAATATTGAGTATATGAGACTAAAAGATATCACAAAGGGGGGTTTGGTTGTTGCTGATCACGAATCTGAAATATAAAATTCAAAATGGCGGATCAAATATGGCGGCCATTAATTTTTAGTGTTTATTATATTGGACTTTAAATAATCAATTATATAGGTCTAGCTGATTAAAAATCTGAAATTAAAATTTTGAAATTCAAAATAGCGGATCCAATATGGCGGCAAACAATTTTTTCATTAAATTTCTTATGTCGCCTGATTTACTTCAAATTTCCACCAGGGGAAGTTTTTGGGTAGCAGATTACGAATAGGAAATCAAATTTTAAAAATTCAACATGGCGGATCCAATATGGCTGCCATAAATTTAAAATTGTTATGTATTGTAAAATAAATTACACTGTACAAAAAAAGGTTCTGATGACAACTAATTCTGGCAGAGGGACCAAAGAAAAATATAAGTGTATCGGCGTTTTAAAAGTTTTCGTCTGGCCCTATGTTTTTGGGGTGTTAAAATTTCCCTTCTTTTGAAAATGTTTATTGTGAATCGGCATAGGAAACCATGTGAATCTTCAATTTTAGGTATAGGATATGTTCAGCGAACTCATGTAAAACACTACGAGGGACATTTTTGTGGAACAATTTAAGCCTCTAACTCTACAAATAAAAGGTCTCTTTTGGCCCTTTTTGAAAAGTGTCAAAAAAGACCCATAACTTGAAGAGTTAGATGGTTAGAGTTAGAAATTAAAATTAAAATATTCGTCATAAAATTCTACTATAAGTCTCTGAAGACATCAAAGTTAAAAATTTAACTTCAATGCCAGAAATAAGTCAAAACTTAAAATGTGTTTAAGGGTTAATTTCGTACTTATTCAGAATTGGCACTCAAATGTTCCCTAAACCTGGACTTTAGGGGGCTAGTCTGTGTGAGAAAACCAGAACCTTCATTTAAGGTAATTTTTAGTGCTATTTTTTAGTTTTTACTAAAACTCTGGATGCTGGAAATCAGCGAGAAATGAAGGTACTTTTTCAGTTAATGGCCAAAATCTCGAAAGTTTATGAACTGTCGCAAACGGTTGCAAAAACCTAGATAGAAGGCATCTTATGGAACACATTGGCATTGAAGTTTTTCAAATATCTCTTGGAACATTTTGAAGCTTTTTTTTTTGAAAATTAAGGATTTTCAAAAAAACCCAGATTTTTGGGGTAAAATTAATAATTTTGTTACTTTTCTCGTAAATACTTAACAGGTTTCCATTTTTTTTTTTTTTTTTTTTTGAGAACTAGTTTCAGTTTTATAATTTCAGATTGTTTTTGGAACAAAATATTGTTTATTTATGATTTTTTTATTGTATCGTTCGAAAATAAAAAATGTCACAAAATTAAAAAACTATGACTTTGGACTCTCGCCAACTAACAACGAGTAACCACAATTATACAATATTTCACTCACAAAATATTCAACAATCCTAGATTTTGAATATATAAACATATTTTCCCTTTACCTGAATTGTACTTTTGGCCAAAAAACGGCTATCCTGACCCACAGTGCATAGTAACAAAAGGGGCATATGAAAAAAGACTGCTATAAATGGAAGAAATTAATCGGTGATTCAAGTCATGTAGCTTCAAGTCAAATTTGTTTAAATGTTTCTGATATCAAAGGTGGATGGGTAATCGATTCAGGAGCATCCATACAGACAAACAATTACACTGTGAGACAAATGGTAGGGGTCAGTGATCGGGAAGCGTTCAAACTACCGGGGAAAGTTATATCGGTAAAAAAGAAGTTATACGTGTCCCGGCGTTTCGCTGGGTCACCCCTAGGAATCGAGATATATCGATTTGACCTTTGGTGGTCTTTTTTTGACATAACTCGAGAACCACTAGTCCGATTTTGCTCAAACAATTTTAAAAAAATTAATTGAGCAAAACTGTTGAGTATATAGAAAAACGTTATATAAACAGATTAAAGGAATCGTAATTTTTAATTTTTTTAAAATTGTTTGAGCAAAATCGGACTAGTGGTTCTCGAGTTATGTCAAAAAAAAAGATATATCTCGATTCCTAGGGGTGACCCAGCGAAACGCCGGGACACGTATAACTTATTTTTGACCGATATAACATTTCCCGTTGGTTTCATCCCATCCCGATTTTGACTGTCGCATAGTGTTATGATTTTTTCAAGAAATTTAAAAAGAATCATAGCAAAGTTTTCATAGCTGACGGGAAACCATTAGATGCTGTTGGTATGGGAGATGTTGTTTTTGGTAAACATAATGAAATTTTATTACGAAATGTGCTATACGTGCCGAAACTTAATGGAAGTCTGATGTCAGTAAAATCAATGACTGCGAAATGCTGTTCAATATCTTTTGAGGGCGATAAATGGTATATCAAGAAAGAAGACAAATTGTTAGCTGATGGTATTTTAAAAGATAATTTATATGTGTACGAATTGTATATGGCCGATTATTCGTTAGAATGTATTCATTTATGGCATCGGCGCTTGGGTCATCGCAATTTAGGTGACATTAAAAAGCTAACAAATTTTGTTGAAATTATATCATTTCAAGATTGTAAAGATACAAATTTTTGTGACATATGTGCTAAATCAAAGATGACAAGGTTACCATTTCCTAAAGAAAGTAGTAGTAAATCTTCACAGGTACTTGAACTTGTACATTCAGACGTTTGTGGACCATTTCAAGTAAATTCACAAACCGGAAAAAGGTACATTTTAACATTCATTGATGATTTTTCACGATATACTAAAATATATGTCATGTCAAAGAAAAGTGAAGTTATTTTGGAATTTAAAGAATATCTGAATGAAGTTCAGAATTTTACTGAAAATAAATTAAAAATTCTTCGCTGTGATAACGGCGGCGAATTCGTAAATTCTGAAATGAAAACATTTTTGAAAAATCATGGTATTATTTTACAAACCACAGTACCTTATTGCCCGGAACAAAACGGTGTGGCGGAACGTAAAAACAGAACATTGGTAGAAATGATTAGAGCCATGTTAATTGAAGCGAATTTACCTAAAAATTTGTGGGCTGAATGTGCTATGGCCGCAAATTACATCCAAAATCTTTTGCCTTCTAAATCTATTTCAAAGACTCCATATGAAATCTGGTATAAACAAAAACCAAATTTATGTAACATAAAGGTGTATGGTAGTAAGGCATTTGTTCAAGTTCCTAAATGTAGACGTCGTAAACTTGATAACGTGTCTGTGGAAGAAATTTTGGTTGGTTATGCTGAAAATTCCAAAGGTTATAGGATTTTGAAGAAATGAAGTAATAAAATTATAATCAGTCGAGATTTTGAACATTTTGTAGTCAGTTTTGATTGATTTTCCCAAACGAAATGAAAATGAAGAGGTGCCTGTTGATGTGATCAGCAATGATGCGTCCGATTTTGAATCTGCTGATGAAGATGTCATGGAAATCGAAGATAATCAAGATTTAGCATCTGGTAATGCAGGGTTGCAAGAAGAATTAGAAAATGTAATTTGTATTTGACGCTCAGAACGTTTTCGAAATAAACCTCAAATAAATTATAAACAGCTAAAAGTGCTTTTACCAATCATGGTGTCGTTCCTGATACTTGGGAAGATATGATAAAATTAACCAATCCAGATAGAGATTTGTGGACAGCTGCTGCCAAAGAAGAATTTTCTTGTTTAATAAATAATAAAACTTGGACTTTAACAAAACTTCCCAATGGAAAAAAAACAGTTGGATGCAGATGGGTGTTTCAATTGAAAAGTGATAACCTTAACAAACCAAAGTATAAAGCTCGATTAGTAGCGAAAGGGTACACTCAATCATTTGGAGAAGATTACGATGAAACATTTGCTCCAGAGGGAAAGTTTGTGACGTTACGAACCCTTTTGGCGGTAAGTGCAATTAAAAAGTATGTTGTCAAACACTTAGACGTTAAGTCAGCATTTTTAAACGGTGATATCCAAGAAGAAGTTTATATGGAACAGCCAAAAGGTTTCATTGAAAAGCGAAAGTAACACCTTGTTTGTAAATTACAAAGGTCACTCTATGGACTTAAGCAGGCAGCTAAGTCGTGGTATGATAAATTAAATAAAGTTTTATTAAATAATGGGTTTGAATCTAGCAAGGCAGACACTTGCTTATACAAGAAATTAATAAGTAACGAGTAAAAAGTTTAAAGTCGGCCAAGCCGAGTATACAATACCCTACAGCAGTCTGGTTAAAAGCCAACTAATGTTTGGATCCGAAATTCGAATGGTTTAAAATGGGACTTGTGTCAAAATTTTCTATAATGTGAGTCAGCGGACCAAATTTCATTAAAATATCTTAATATTTGCGACCTGCAGTTTGTAACAAAGCCAATTTTGGAGGGACCCTTATATGGGCACTAGGTCTAAACATGGACCGGTGTTAACCAAAATCAATAGGCTTCGTCTTTGGGCTGACATAGGTCGGTGTACCAAATTTCATCAAAATATCTTAATATTTGCGACCTGCAGCGTATGAACAATATAATTTTGGTAGGACCCTTATATGGGCACTAGGTCTAAACATGGACCGATGTTCACCAAAATCAATAGGCTTCGTCCTTGGGACAACATAGCTCTGTGTACCAAATTTCATCAAAATATCTTAATATTTGCGACTTGCAGCGTATAAACAATATAATTTTGGGGGGACCCTTATATGGGCACTAGGTCTAAACATGGACCTATTTTAACCAAAATCACAAACTTAGAATACCCTGACCCCGTAGTGGTGTAGGGTAAAATGAAGTTGTTTATCTACTGGTTTATGTAGATGATTTATTAATATGTGCCAACAACGAATCAATAATAAAAGATATATATAAACATTTAAAGAAACATATCGAAATGAAAGATTTAGGAAATGTATCATCATATTTGGGTATTCAAATAATGCGAAATCCTAACGGATATTTTCTCCTTTATCAAGAAGATAAAATAAGGAAACGTATCAATGAAGTTAACTTGGAAGATGCAAAGCTTAGTTTAATTCCGATGGATCCGGAGTTTATCAAGATAAATCACAATGATAATTTGTTACCAACTAACGTTCAGTACAGGTCAGTAATTGGTATGCTACACTCAACCAAAAAAGTCTGTAATGGCTACTGAAAATTTTGCACTGTTTTGAGGCCAGCGGTATTTTTTGCTAATTTTAGCAACACATGTCTGCTGTTCTGTAGTACAATAAAATTAGTAGAAAAAATTAGTAGCCGCTACTAAATTTTAGTAAAATTTATGTAAAATGGAATTCAAAATCGATTTGCTAAAATCAGTTAAAAAACTTACTAAATATCATAATTTTAGTACATTGAAATTAGTATAAATAATTAGTTGCAGCTACTAAATTTCAGTAAATTGCTGTAAACTGTAATTTAAAATCAATATGCTGAAATTAGCAAAAAAATGTACTAAAAAATAAAAAAACTGTAGTCTAAAAAAAAATTTTTTTTTCGATTGTAACAAGCGTATAATTACTTCATCGTACTTGAAATTTGGAGTCAAAATTGCAAACGGTTCTCCAGTTATTGCCGTTTTATGCATTGGAGATGCAATAAAATTTTCTGGGTGTTATTTCTAAACTAAGAATATATCAATAGTAACAAATTTAAACTAAACAAGAATTGTAAAAAATAAAAAAGAAATATTTTTAAATTAGTATATTTTTCTGCTAAATTTAGCACTCGGTTTTGAAAAATTAGTAAAATGTTTTTCTGAAATCAGCAGCGAAAATTAGTAAAAAAAATCCGTAATTTGTAATAAGAGAACAGCAAAAATGATTACTAAAAATAAAAATTGTACTAATAATCAGTATAAAAATAGTATAGTGCGATTGGAAACCGTTTACAAATTTTTTTACAAACTTTTTTATTTGAGTGTACTTCATCTTACCATTACTTCTAGGCCTGACATTGCTTCAGCTGTATCAATATTGTGGCGTAAAGTTGAAAAACCACGAAAATGTGACTGGGATGAAGCAAAGAAAGTAGTTCGCTATCTTTTAAGCAACGATAAACAACAAGTTAATTATAAAAGCAGAATCAGATTTAAAATTAATATGATTTACTGATGCTAACTGGGCTGGTGTTCATGGTGATAGAAAATCAACAAGCGGTTTTATATTTCTAATGGGTTGCAACGTAATTTCCTGGTCTTCAAAGAAGCACTCTACAATTGCATTGTCGTCAACTGAAGCCGAATTTATAGCAGCTTCTTATGCAGCACAAGAATTATTATGGGTGAAACAACTGATTGAAGATATGTCGATTCCTGTTTGTACTCCAGTTCCAATGTATGAAGATAATCAAAGTTGTATAAAGATAGTGGAATCTTCTAAGTTCAGTGCCAGAACAAAACACATTGACGTAAAATATCACCATACCAAGAGTCTTTATGAAAATGGAATTATAAAGTTTTTGTATTGTTCTTCTGATAAACAATTAGCTGATTTTTTAACAAAATCTTTACCATTTCCAAAATTTAACATTTTAATTAAAGATATATTTTGTTGAGAGGGGGTGTTCTAATATATATACTACTTTTCAACAAAATACCTTTTATAATTGTAATTTTATATAATAGTAGTTTTTGAAAAGGAAATCGTTTATGGAAAAATTGTAAAATAATATATGTATGTTAAGTTCTGTCTATAAAAACGTGAAGTGTGCGTGTCTTTATTTTTGGGATCCAATATACTATATATATTGTAATATCTCTACGATTTCCGTCGTCTGTATAGCTTTTGGAAAGTAATGTTTTTCGTGGAACAGATCTAATACAACAAATTTTGTGTTAAAAATAGGGCAGTTTATTGCAGAAATAATAAGACGAATTTTATAGTCAAATTTCTAACACCATTAATTTATTTAGAATTTAAGCTACATCCAGCGGTCTTCATTTAACAGAAACTTATGTATATCTTAAGGGCGTTACGATATTGTTAGTAACCAGCTTCCGTATAAATTTTTTTTTGTTGAAATTTTGATTATTGTTAGTGGATTTATCTGAATCCCAATGAGTATGGACTTCGTTTTAAATTATTAATACAACTTCCAATCTCCCTACTTTAACCAGTGGTGTCAGATGTGAGGATTTTACGTCATTTTGACGATTTTTTTAGTCAAAATTTCACAAATGACGATACGATTTTTGAATAAAAACTCCACATGTTTTGACGATTTAGGAAAATTGCTTACTTTTTAACGAATTTTAAGCAAAATTGTAAAGAAAAGCGTTTAAAAAACCGCAAATTGTTCTTTTCGAAGTCTTTTTGGAATTCGCAATACTCGTCGGTTATGAGTGGAAAAATATGTTCGTGGTTGAAAACAATTAACAAACCAAATTTGGAGCTAGGTTAATTTTTAATTTACACAGCTTTACGAAATTAATTTTTGCAGGGATTTAAACTTTCATAGATTTAGGCAAGCTGATTATAAATCTGTTTTTCAAATGTCTCAATTACGTTCTATTTTTTTAGAAAATCAATGTTAAAAATCCGAAATTATGACGAGACTGAAAGTTTTAAGAACAGAGTTCGGAATCACGAACTTAAAGTTTATATAAAATATTTATGATGATTTTAACCGCATAAGACATGATGAGGTGTTTTATCTATAATTAATTATAGCATAAATACTACCTTTTTACAGATGAAGCAAAAATAACATCTAGTTATACATATATAATTCGAATTTATAAGAGCTGTAATATAGAGATAAGCAGTTAAAATGAATTTCGAATAAAAAAAATGGAACTAGTGTTTTTACGATATGTAACTAATGACGATTTCTTGACGATTTTTCATAAAATTGTTGACGATTTTGACGATTTATTTTTACTTTTTTGACGATTTTTGACCAAAAAGATCTGACACCACTGGCTTTAACCTCCCAGCAAAATCTTTCATTACCAAATAAGTTGTTATATAATGGAAATTCATAGCGCCGCACAAATTATTTTTTGGCGTCTAAACTCATTATTTTTGTTTGGCGTGGTCGTTTTTATAAGTAGTCACGCTTACCCGCTCGCTTACGAAAAAATGAAAAGTAGTTATGAGATTCTGGATAATAAGTGGTTACAAACATGCTTACAAAAAGTTGAATTATAAGTGGATATCCGACTGCTTACTTGATTCTTAAAAATAAGGAGTTACACAAACACTATTAGCTTCAGGAAATACATTCAGAGAAATTGAAGTTTTTGCTAGGGTGTAATTTTAGAACTCGTCATAAAAATTTTAACACAAAACCTATTTACATGTAATAAATATAAATGTATAAAATTTAACTTTGTAAAAAGTACTTATTTAAACTATTGCGAGTAAGTCATTATTTTATATTTAAAAGCAATGACTACTGTTCACTTTGGTGAACAATGTGAAAGTCGCAGCTCTGACTCATTTTATTAACGCCCCATGCAATCTGTCAACTGCATCCAACTTCACTACTTTTTGTCAAACAAAACGTCATCTCTTCGGCTGCCAAATTTACTTACTTGTGATTTGATCTATCAACCGAAAACAACATAGAAGTTTCTTGTGTGCAAACTAGAAAAATCCACCATTTATTTAGTATCAGTTTAATATAGAAAAAATTGATTTGTTTTATAAAGTGAATTTTAGAATTTTTACCCTAATCCAACAAGTGCGGTACATTGGAATTAAAATTAAAAGTGTTAAACTTGATTGTAATTTAACCAGTTTGTGAAAAAGGAAAGAAATAATAAATTGTTAAAACCCTAACTCGAAGTTATTGTAATATTAAAACCCTAACCTTAAATCTGAAGTTAAACTTTATACATGAAACTTTATATAAAATTTCAATAAATATTTATAACGTTGTACTGAAATTTATATGTTCTTTTATTTAAAAGGATTTACATACAATATACGCGGTAAAGTTCACTAACCCTAACCACTCTAACCCTCTCCCTCTAACCCGTGTCTTCAACTACAATAGGCCGTTATTAGCAAGTCATTATTTTATATTACAAAATAATGCAAAAGGTAATGATATATCATTATTGGTAATGCAGACAGCAATGAGGTGTCATTACCAATATTTTGCTGGGATGTAATCGAAATATTTTTTTCTGATTCCGAAACCCGCTTCCCGATATCTCCTATAGTATCTGAGATATCCAATTTTGCACACAACAAGGAAAAAGTGAACTTTCTTTATCCCTTTTCTCTATAATGACTTTTTGGCATACGGATACCAAAATAAGCTGGTGATATGTTCGTAGCTCTTTTAGACTCAGATTCGCTCATTTTTGTATGTGTATTCTAAGCATAAAAGCATAATAGGCACATCTGATACTACTGATACCTTTAAAACATACTACGAAATAACGTAAAATACCGTTAACCTTAAAATACCCTAACGAAATTATTTAAAATACCACTAACCTTAAAATACCGTAAACCCTAAAATAACATAACGATATAACTTAAAATACCGATAACCTAACGAAATGCTGTTGAAATAACGTTATCAGTTATCACTAACTTTATGAAACGGTTGCTAACCCTGATTTTCAGACAAATACATTCAGTACTTTAGAAGTTCCATGCTTATTACCACTTCTTTATGTTACACCACTGTGCGACGATAGGAAAATAAGGGTAAATATATGAACAATTCACTTACTTTGCTGTCCCGTTCCAATTCGTTTCTTAACCATTCAAAATCGCTATAACGACGACGTACGCTGGAGTCCTTTACTTTGAAGACAGGAAGATTTGTCTGAAAATAATATTTTAAAATATATTAGAGAACAAAACTAATAAAAATCTGTCAAATATTGCAGTCAATCATTAAACTAAAAACAAGTAAAAAAAAATTAATAGTAGGTCAAGCCCGACCATAAGATACCCTACACTCAGATAAAAAAGTTTGTAAACAGTTTCAAATCGCACTATACTATTTTTATACTGATTATTAGTACAATTTTTATTTTTAGTAATCATTTTTGCTATTCTCTTATTACAAATTACGGATTTTTTTTACTAATTTTCGCTGCTGATTTCACAAAACATTTTACTAATTTTCAAAACCGAGTGCTAAATTTAGCAGAAAAATATATTAATTTAAAAATATTTTTTTTTTTTGATTTTTTACAATTCTTGTTTAGTTTATATTTGTTACTATTGATATATTCTTAGTTTAGAAATAACACCCAGAAAATTTTATTGCATCTCCAATGCATAAAATGGCAACAACTGGAGAACCGTTTGCAATTTTGACTCCAAATCAGAGAAACAAGCCGATCAAAATAATCGGCGACGGCGGCGGCTTGATCGGCTGGATAGAACAGTATACACGTAATTTAAAGATGTTTAAGATTTTTTTCCAAAATATAGCAGTAGAAAATTGTATAAAAAATTTGGAATTATCAAATAAAAAATAATTTTAAGTTATATTCATCGATAAAAATCACTAGTTTAGGATTTTTAGTTTTTGAACGGAACTAGAAGGAGAGATAGCTTTCCAAATATATACATATGTTTATATATTCAACAAAATTGTGTGGCAATATTTTCAAATAAAACTGATTTTGTTAATTTTATCTTATTTTGTTTAATTTTGACGGCTTTTAATTACAATATTTTGTTAAAAAATTAGTTATTCTTAATTCAGAGTAAAATGAAGTTATACTTTAATCGCTTTAAAATTGTCAAAGTTATACATTTTTTTATAAACATGGAATCTCTGCATATATAAGAAAATTGAAAATGTTAACATTAATGAGTGTGCAAACAAGAACATCGAGATGTCTTATAATAGCTGAAATTAAATGTTTAGAAAAATTACGATAACTTCTTCAATTTTCAATTAATTTAAACAAAAGAATCTGATTTTACTAAAAACTAAACTCACTTTCAGAATAAATTACAATAGTAAAGAATTTTTTAATACTGTAAAAAAGCAGTCAAAGTATACAATTGAAAAAATAATAATTTTAATATTTTTTAAAAAAACTGTCAACATATTTCTGTTACAAATAAAAAATTCTATATACATATATTGGGAAAGCTAAATTTTTTGTCTTTCCAAAATCGGTTGAAAAATTGCTGAATTTAAAATTATTAAGTGCTTGAGGTCGCTCAAAAACAGAGTTTTGACACTATCACCCCTTTTTTACTTTTTAATTAGAGTAGTTTTGTAAAATCACTCAAAATTAAATGTGTTTTTAGAATAAACTAGAAAAAAATATGGTTCGATAAAAATTATGCTCAAAAAGATGTCAAAGTTGAAAAACTTAAAAGAAAAGTTAAAAAATTCAGATATTCAAACCTGTTCTGAGCCCCGAAACTTTTTAATTAGAGTTGATTTGTAAATCACACGGAAATTCGAAAATTTGATGTTTCTACCAAATTTTAATATTCATAGACTAATTTTAAAATAAATTATTATATAATAACCCTACGGTGAATGAGGAGTCAATTGCCCTCCAAGGACCTATCCCGTGACCGGTCAACTAAATTTAGCTTAAAAATAGCATATTTTTAGAAATATTTTATTATTTATTTTACTCTTTTTTTATTTATTTTTAACTTTATTTTTTTACTATTTGCTTATTTTAGCTCTTATTTTAAATTTCTATAATTTTTTGGTAAAAAATTTTAAGTTTTGTAATTTCAACGTTTTTTAATGTTAAAGCTGTTTGAGTTTTAACAATTAGTATTTCATTTAGTTTTTATTTTTAACTTAAGGGGAATTTTGAAAATTATTAATTATATTACCAGAGTTTTTGAGGTAATTTTCTAATTTTTAATTGATTTTTTAATTTAATTATTATGCAAAATACGAGTCAACTTGCCATTAAAGAACCTATCCCAAGACCGGTCAATCGGGGGCATATTCAAGGCAGAAACGAAAAATACATAACTTTACCATCAGCAAGCTATCACGCATAAGCAACATTAGCTCAAACGGTAGAGCGTTTGCCTAACAAGCAGAAGGTTGTGGTATCGAGCCCTATTCTGACGCCAAGTAGATTTTTTTTAATTCTTAATTTTTTATTAGTTTATTTTAAAGGCTATTTTTAGACATACCACCTTACTGCCACAAGGTGTCTAAACTGTGGCAATTGGTCATTTCCAATGACAACGCCATGTTAAAGTGACGTGTCTCTTTCAAACAAAAAGGCCGATCAAAGACTGGTCACTGCCCCCTTGGGACCTATCCTGCGTGTCACTTTGGACCGGTCCCTTTCCCCGTAGGGAATTATTGTTAAAAAATATATATTCGTTTCACTATCATCAAGCTTTTTCTACACGAAATAAAACGAAAAAAATAACTCGGCTGTGGATCACGGAACAGCAAAAAATTCGGAATGTTTCATTTTAGAATTTTTTGTGGATTCGGAACTCAGAACAGCGTCGATTATTGTAAATATCTCCCCAATTTTATAAGTCGACCGAGAAATAACTTAACATTTTTTTCGTCTGCAATGTCTTAAAAATGTGTCTTTTGATAATAATTTCAGGTGTACTGAAATTTCTGAAAAATGTGATCTCATCTACTTAACCAAACCTACGACAATAGATTCGAATGAATTAATTCTTTAATTCACTTTTGGATTTTTAATTTAAATTTACTAATATATCATTCGTATATACCAACGGTGGGCAAATGCGGCCCATCGGCCCATTGCTGCTTTTTGTGCGGCCCTTGCTGAAATTTAAATTTATATTTTTTTTATTTCAAAAAATTTTTTAATATCTTATTTCGCAATGTTTTAAAATTTTTTATTTAGAAAATTTTTAAATAAAAAATTAGGGCCAGTTTTATTGCCAGGGCTATGATCGATTTGAAAATTTCTTACTTAAGAGATATTTAAAGGAACAATTGATATTATTCTTAGGGCCAGTTTAGTTAGAAATTTCTAACTTAAAAATTATTTAAGACAAAAATCGATCTTAGTTCTGACTATGAAACTGACAATTAATTCTTTACAAAATAAATTAAACATCTTTTACGCTACTGTCGACATTGACAACTACTTTGTCACAAATTTAAAAACATGTAATTTTGTATTTAAAAAAAACTTTGTCACATTTTGCAAGTTTAATTTTTGTTTTTCATCACATTTATGAAGCTTTTTATAAATATGATGGAGGTTTTTCTCCGAGTAGCCATTTCATTTAAATTTTCAATAGCCATTTCAGACTTTTGTTGGGTGGACGAGTTTTATAGTCAGCACAAAGCACGATTTTAAACTCATATTTTACTTTAGTAAGAAACTTTGTTTGAAAATTTCTTACCAAAGTAAAGTGTTATTAAAATTCGTACTTTGTGCTGACTATAATACTGCACCGCATTGGTCTTAAATTTAGAACTGTGTGAAAAAGTTGGCGTTTTAATTCATCAAAAAGCACTCAAGTTACTGACTAAATCTTTCAGTTTGTAATCGTCGTTTAAATTTACCCTTTAGCGCATAGTGTTCCTTTAAAGGGGAGAGTTTTTTTTTTGTTGTGCGCAACGAAATTATTAAATTAAAACCCGAATCAAGGATATAATTCTTTATACATGTTTTTGTTGTCGGAATAATATTCAGTCTTTTATAACTCGCTGAGTTTTAAATTTTCGTCGGCCGATTCCGCGACACCGCAGTTTAATGCAAAAAATATGAAAAAAAAAGTGTTCCAAAAATGTTTAATTCTACTTATGTAATTAAAAAATATCAACACAGAATTTGAAAAAAGTTGAGTTTGCAATGAGTTCTTGTGGAACCAGTTTTGGAATGGATTTGAGTACAGATTTTTTTCTTACATGAAAAATAAAATAAAACATTAGTTCCGTCCGCTTTCATTTAAGGTAAAGATTTGTAGTTTTACTTTTTTTAATGTATAGTGCGGCCCTTTATAATTTATCAAAAACCAGAATATGGCCCTCGGTGAAAAATCCGTGCCCACCCTTGGTATATACCATACATGGGCAAATGCGGCCCCACGGTCCGCATGCGGCCAGTCAGCCAATTTCGTGCGGCCCTTCATTAATTTTAAAACAATAAAAAAAAAATTTTTTTAATTAAAAAAAATATTAATTAAATAAAAAAAAAATTAAAATCAGAATTTAAATCAACAAATATCGACTTTTTTGCACAGACGTCCTATAAAACTTTTTAAAGTATTTTCGCCTCCAATATACGAATATTAAGTGGAAAATTCCTTCTTCTTTATTTAAACATTAAGCCTGGGAAAAATACTTTATGGCTCAATATGACGTAGAAATACTCTCTAATTTTTTATGAGTTTGAATTCAAAAAAATTACCTTTCATTTAAGGAAATGTTTAAGGCTGTTCTACAGGCCTCGTAAGGATCTCTAAAATCTACTTGTGAGAATTGTCCTTCAAGCACTTAAATTTGGTAAAACACTTAGACACAATAAAATTTTATTTATACACTAACGGAAATAAACAAATGGCAAAATAGCAAAACAATTAGTAGCTTTTTCTGCTATTTTTACAGGTTTATTATTTAAAAGTAACTTTGCAGCAACATTTTTGCAGGTTTTTGCTAAATGTTAGTAAGATTATAAGAGCAAAAATAAACTCTTAAACATACTAATAGTCATCCTGTTAAAATCAATAGAAATATTGGTGAAAAATAGTAGACTGCTGATTTCACAAATAGATTTTTATTCTTTTAAAACAATTAAAAATTTTTGGAGTTTTTTGATTCTACTAATATTTAGCAAAATTGGTTGCTGATTCTAGCAGAGTAAATTTTTATTTCAATTAACTAAAATTTAGCTCAAATAAAACTAAAATTCCATATATTTAACAGCTTTATTTTTGCTATTCTTATCTTAGCAAAGAAAATCTTTTTATTTATTTATATTTTTGGACATTTTTTCCTAATAATATGAAACAAATATATTTAAGAAAAATTTTAAATTGTACAGAAAATCAACCTAAATAAGAAGAACCGGATACCGAAGGAGTACAAAGTATGATTTGTTAAGTTGGCCCTAAGTTTCGAATTGTCAGTTTTTAGTTTTAAAACCTCTCAGTTTGTTTCACTTGGTCTCAAACGTAGAAGTTTATATATAAAGAAAAAATTTTTTAAACGTAAATCGTGCCTTAGCGCATCTAAAATCAGATATTTTTAAAATTGCCCAAATTTTCACTAATTTGCATATAAATTTAAGTGCTTATGCATAATAATTTGATTTTTTATAACGATTTTTGTGTGAAAAATTTGTTTTTTAAGCCGTTTATAAATTTAAAAAGTGATTATGCATATGACCCTAAAAAAATTATTTTTTATAGAGAATAAATATATAGGAGTATCACATTTAACTACTCCATAGTTTTAAACCCATATTTATACAATTTTTATTCCAAAAATTGCAATTACCTAACTTTTTATGCAAAAACTTTAACTTTTTAATAGGAAACGACAACTATATCTGTTCGTTTGAATATGGCATAATATTCGTTTGCAAACGTTTACTTACTTCTTATAAAATACCGTTTTGTTAAGGAGTTTGTCTTCGATTATAATATTGCCAGATTGAAAAAAAGATTTTGATTTTGAGTTTTACAAAATTTAAAAAAATTTAAAACGAAAAAATGTTCAAACGAAAGCAAAGTTTCGTTTTACAAAATGACCCCATTAATTTTTTCTAGAGCTCTCAGCCAACAAACGAGCCCAAAAATGAATCAGAAAAGTGCTCAAAATATATTATCATTAAACTTTCACTTGTATTAAAGTCGTGCATCCAAAAGAGCCTTCTTTTTGATTCAAAAATGGCTCAAAGAAATATTTTAAAAAATTCCATGGGCTAAAAAATTAATCTTTTTTGAGTCATTTTTGAATTGTTCACAAAATATTCAAATTTACTTAAATTTCTGGGTCGTTTCTGAATCATCTTTGGATTTAAAAATTTGCCTCAAATTGTTGTGGCTTTCATGATTCATTTTACTAAGAGTAATATTTTCATCCAAAAAATGCGTAATTTTTGAGAAAGAAGTTTAAAATATAAAAAAATATGTGCTTTGCTTGAATAATTTTCTTTTGACTTACTAAATAAGAACCCTCATAAAAGTATCAAAATTTTCTGCCGGGGTTATCAGTCAAGGGATCAAAATCCAATAAGTAAATTTAAAAATATTTGAAAAATTAAACCAAATTTCGAAGATTAATTCGACAAAGTTTTTTGGTTTCAGATTCGTATTATGGAGGGCAAAATATTTTAAAAACATTTATCGAGTCTGTGCCTTATATATTTAAATATATTTGGATCAAAAATATAAAAAATTACAAAAATATAAATATTTTGATGTACTTCTCCGCAACATTGACTCATAAAGTATTTTCCTGGGTGAGGGGATAAAAAAGAAAGACCCACAACTCGAAGGCTATTCAGTGGACCGTTTTTGACTTTAGATCCGGGCTTAGGAAACCAAAATACTCAAAAAAAGATTTTAGCAGAAGGCTGTACAAAATGTACAAATTTTTGTCGAGTAATGTATTAATTGGTGCGGCCCTCGGTAAGTTTGTGAAATCCTAAATTTGGCCCGTCAAGCCATTTGTGTGCCCATACCTGGCATATACCATTCCTTATGAATTCATTCACTGGCTTCATTCTTTTAATTGTCATGCATAGTGAATGAATTCTTTAATGAATTCATTATTTTTATAATGATCTTTCACCTTTTATTCGTTTTGTAAAAGATTAAAACAAATGTTTGCGTTTTTAAATTTTGGTTAATTACCTTCATTATTTTTTTGGGTTGTGTATATGATATCAATATTAAATCCCTAATATAAGCCACATTTTTATTTAATTTGTAATTATAAACTAAAGTGTTGTCAGAATCATTAGTATATTCATACTAGGGATGACGAACGGGACTGGTTTTTACAAATCCCGGGATTCGGGATTTTGAAAATTGAAATCCCGGGATCTCGGGATTTTTCGGGATCCCGTGATTTATCGGGATCCCGGGATTTTTCGGGATTTCGAGATTTTTCGGGGTTTCGGGATTTTCCTGTTTCATTATATTTTTAATTTTAAAAATAAATAGCTGAAATAAACTCTACAAATTAAAATAATTCATTACAAATCTACTTATTTATTTCTTGTAGTATAAAAAAATAAACAAATTAATCCGGATTCACAATGCTGGAGTGTTCAACGCCGCAGAGTGGAGTAGACTAAAGTACAGATGGCATGATACAAAAAATATAGATGTGCGAAAAAGAAAGAAACAAAATCAGCTCAGAGTGGGGTACTACAGCATTGTGAATCAGGATTTAAACGAAAGTACACCCATAGAAATAAGTACGTAAAAATAGCAGAAAAAGTTACTAGTAATTAGCAAAAAAGTTTCGCCATAAAAACTACCGAAATCAGCAGAACGTGTTTGCTAAATAATTGTTAAATTTCCGAAATATAAGTAATATACTTATAAGGTTAATTCAATTAATTACAAATTACAATTTATCTCTGAAACTTCTGAGAAAAAAACTTTTTAATTAAAAGTAGCAAAAACACTGCTATGTCTACAAATTTTTAGTTATATTTGTCTAAAATTAATTGAATGCCCATACAAACCTCTCTGCTGAAATCATCAAAAATATTAAGTGATATTATATTGGATTCTTTAAGTGTACTAATATAAAATATTGAGCACATATCTCTGCTGATTTCAGAAAGGTAGATGGTTAGGTTTTACTAAATACTTTAACAAAAATTTTCTGTTTTTGGTACACTAATATTTGGCAAAATTATTTTGCATGAAGTTAAGATTTCAGTAAATCATCACTAAAATTAATAAAAACATGTCCGTTAAAAGATTGAATAAATCCGAATTACGGTTTTTAATAGTTTTAAAGCTGAATAAAATTTTTTTAATTATTAAGGTTTATATTCAGATCTATTTAATGTGTGACAAGGTTTTCTAGCCAAGAATCGGACTATACTTTCCCAAAGTTTTAGACATTCTGAATCCGATTATGAAAAAAAATAAATTTCTGGAAGTTATAGGACCTCAAATGTACCCAAAAAACGTGTTTTTGCACTTCTAGGTCAGATTCGGATTCAGCACGTCTAAAGCCGTCGGAAAAGTAAGTCTCATTCTTGGTTAGAAAATTTCATCAAATTTTGTCGGCCTGTGTTATTTACGAATAGTAGAAATTAGTTTTTTTTAATAAAATTTAATAAGATATTAGACTTTTAAGTGATTTAGGTCGAATATAACAATAAAAATAAATACAAAAAGTGATAAAATATGCCAAATAATGAAATCGGAAATCCCGGGATTTTTTCAAGAACAATCCCGGGATTTCGGGATTCTTAAATCCCGAAAATCCCGGGATTTTCGGGATCGGGATTTCGGGATCGGTATCCCTAATTCATACCTTAGATCTTTTACGGATTGAATAAAATTACAATTTTGATAAGCCATTTTGTAAAAGATTAAAATTAATGAAAAAATTAATAATTTAAATTGATTGCAATTCTATAAGGAATGTATTCAACATAAGAATGCATTCTATTTAATATTAAACTTTGTGAATGAAACATATGAATTAATTATAAAGGAATTGTTTGATGAAATGATATATATTCAATTTCTAAAGCTGAATTCGGTATTGTACGAATTAAGCTAAAATTGCGTATCCAAATTTTATGTCAGAAGTTTTCAAGCAAAACTTCCAACTTAAGAAATATTTATGACAAAAATCCTTCTTAGCTCTGACTATAAAACTGGTTCTTTTATTTCTTTTGAACTAAAAAAAATACTCTTGATGGTTCAGGAAATGATGAAGTAGAAAATTTGTTTTAAAAATGACATTTGTTTTTAATTTTTTTTGTTTTGGAAAATTGATACTTCCAGCCGAAATGAGCCAAAAAAATCGGCGGCGGCGGCTGATGCAAAAATGACCGCCGGCGGCGGCTTAAACGGCTCACGGCGGCTGGCTTGTTTCTCTGCTCCAAATTTCAAGTACGATGAAGTAATTATACGCTTGTTACAATCGAAAGAAAATTTTTTTTTTTTAGATTTTACAGTTTCCCGATTAAAAAAGATGATATGATGACATATCTAATTTGATGAAATACAATAACTAATCAGATACAATTTAATACGAAAAATGGTGAATACGATTGTATCTACGTGGATCAAATTGGATTTAATTACTTTAAATTATATACAATTTATTAAATTTTGACCAGACATTATTGTATTAAATTTGTCCAATTTGATCAAAATTTTGGAATTTTTGTTTTTATTAAATATTGCACTGAAAAACAATGGGGGGTTCACGTAAGGTTTCGTGTATGGTGTAAACTAAGCAAATCTAGTAACTTTTAGAGTCTTTATGTGAAACTGCAAACATAAAAAGTATTTAATTATTTCACTGTTTCACATTATTCTTTGAAATAAGTTTTTTTGCTAGAAAAGTGGTTTTTTGCGCTCCCGTACTATTGGGTAATTCTGTAATTTTGTGAGAGGATTTTGGGCTTACTCTCATTTTACCGAACTTTACCCAAAAAGTAAAGAAACACACCTATTAAAAAAAAAGCAAAAACAAAATTAAACGCAATCGAGAAGATGTTGATGCCTACTCTGGGTATAACATGAATAGAAAAAAAAATGGCCACAAACAGCTCTCAGAGAGCTAGCAATTCAAATTATTTTGCACCTCTGCAAACTATCGATGATGACGATAATGATGAAACAATTATCGAAACAGCTGTTAAAGTTAACATACCTCCAATAACAATCTTAAAATGTAAAATTGAACAAGTTCATGAAATGTTTAGAATATTAAAAATCAAAGATTACTCTATACGTAAAGTTTCCATCGGTCTAAAATTGTTTTGCACAAATAACGTAGATTTTACTACCGTGACTCTCTCACCATTGGCGGATTTAGGCCGGTGTGGGGTGGGCTAAGCTCTCCCCTAGACTGATTTTTGCCCACCCCAGAATTTTAAAAAAATATACCTACAATTCTTTTTTTATATCAAATAATCCTGTGTTTTTGGTTTGGAAAAATCTCTACTGGATTCCTAGGCAGCTAAGTTGTTTTGTTTTAAATATTTCTTAAATAAGAAAGTTGTTTGAAAAATTCTTTCTTAAGAAACAAATCGATCTTAGTTCTGATTATAAAATTGACTATAAGAGTTTTTCTTTAAGAAAAATTATTAGAATCGCAGAGTTGTTCAATAATAGAAATATAACGCAGAATCTTTTTTGGTGAGTTAAATATCTTAGATTTCATACTTTTCTAAACGAATAATTAGTTAATATCTAACTAGGAAATTTCTTCAAACTAAACATTACTATATTATTTTAATGAAATGTCAATATTATGTAGAAAAAAGAATTGTAAGATGAACATCTCACTGTTTTTGACCACCTCGGTAATTTAAATGATCAGAATATGGGGTTAGAAAGGATTCGTCCGAGGTAGACGAATTAGACAGGTTGATCTTAGATTTCTTTTCTCTATCATAATAATCTGAAAATCTAGCTTGGAACACATTCCTTGTTCCTTGTATTCCTTGTTCTTCAGAAAAATGATGAAAATGATTGTTAAAAAAATATATTTATACATATATCTAAGTAGAAAGGAAACTCTTTGCTTCTAAGTCAAATGTAAATAATATAAATATTATAAGAAATAAATTGAATTTAATTATTAATGAGTACTTATAGGAGCTATAAGCTGTATTTTGTCTCATGCCTATCAACGTTAAGTCTTTAAAGCAAAGCTACGTTAAACCGATTGTAGTATACAATTTTTTTTAACAGGTTATGTTTATAATTTTTCCGTTATAATCGAACGTGCGTCAGCAAAAGTTCCTAGGAAGTAACGCGAATAAGTTACGTTAGATGTGAAAATGTATTAACGTTGAGTTTTCAACGTTAATAATTATCCGTGTTGAAAGTTTACGTGCATACGAAAAGTAATGTGTTAGTTTTTGTCTTAAAAGCGTTTTTATGCACTTTGGGGTTTTTTATGAGTTAACGGATATATAAGTCGAAAACACAGCTATAAGGAGTGTGATCATAAAAATGTTAACACACATAAAGTTAAATAAAAACCAAACCAATGAATTTTAAGACTTCAAGCCAAATTTTTATTAAATGAAATTTAATATAAAATCAAACAAAAAAAACCGCATGGAATTCTAAGCACTACGAACAAAGTTATCCACTTTTTCCGGAAACCCTCCCATTAAGGCTTTTATGGTAGTTTCTGTCACCGTTTTAGAGCAGGTGGTCCATCTACATTTGAAATCTTGCATGTCCTGGGAGACCTTTTTTGTGCCCTTTAATTCTCTTTTAACAAGAGCCCAATATCTCTCCACTGGCCTGAGCTCCGGGCAGTTTGGTGGATTTGCCTCTTGGTACAAAAACCACATTATTATCATTATACCACTCCAACGCTTTCTTGCTCTAGTGACAAGATGCTAAATCGGGCCAAAAGTAAGTGGAGACATTGTGCTGACTCAAAAATGGAAGAAGTCTCTTCTGAAAACACTCCTTGATATAAATTTCGCTGTTTATAGAGCCAGATGTCACAAATGACTGGCTTCTTTGGCCGCAGCTACATATGGCTTGCCATACTAGGAATTTTTTAGGGAATTTCGTTTGCTTTTTCGACCTAAATTTTTCCGCAACATTTCCTCGAACATCGGAAACATAAAATTCTTGACCAGGGAGCTGCGAAAAATCAGCCAGGACATAAGTTCCGTCGTCCATTACACAACAGTTGCAATTTTGTATAAAATTTGATTTCAATTTTCGAGCTCTGGTTATGGCCTCCAAATTTTTACAAGCGTTTCTATCGGGAAGTTTTGAACTTTGTAGGACTTTAGTCCTGCCTTACGTTTCATTTTGCCAAAAAAGTCCGAGCATTGGGCTAATCGAGCTGTTTTTCTGCCAGATATGTTAGGAGCTCTCTTAAGGTTACTTTTAACTTTATATGCCTTACCAATGTTCCGATAACCAGCCGTTGTTCCTGTTTCCGGCTTCCTTTCAATTGTTAGGTGTTCCAGATATCTTTTTACCACTTTTGAAACTATTTGTCGGCATACATTTTTTTTTGCAATTTTTTTGTATGTCCATGTTTGGTTTTGTTTAAAATATTTAATTATTTTTGAACGCACTCTTCTTTCATCGTCCATTGTGTAAAAAATTGCAAATAAAAACTCATGATGTAAATTAATTTACTAACTGACATATTTCTAAAATGTAAATTGCCGAAAAAAAATATGAGAAGCTTTAAACCAAAGTTATAGGCAAAAATGTGTGTTAACATTTTTATGATCTCACTCCTTAGTATAGTTCAAGAATAATTCATAAAATAAAAATATTCTAAATAAAATGAAATTTCAAATAATTTTCCATAAAACATTACTGGATTTTTCACTGAAGATGAGATTCTTATTTTGAAAGTGAGAAAAGTTCAAATGAAGCTTTAACTTTTGGGCTACTCATTTTAACATGAGAAAAATACATTATAATTGTGATAACAAATTTGACATGAGTTTTTAATTAATAAAATTAAATATCTTGAAATAATCGTTTAAAAATTTGTTTTAATTTTCATTTGTATTTCATGATATCCTTCAAACCTAGGAATAAATTTGGTGCTACGTTATTCCTAAACCAAAATAATTACTTCGAAGAATCGGCTAACTTTTATTAATATGACCCAATATTCAATTTAAAATAAAATAATCTGTTGTTTCGATGTAAATTTATAACATTTTAAATGAAAATGAATTTCAATTTGAATTTACTAAGTTATTATACCCTACACCACTATGTGGTCAGGGTATTATAAGTTTGTGCTGATGTTTGTAACACCAAAAAATATTGGTCGTAGACCCACCTTATAGTATACCGATCGGTTCAGAATTATTTTTTATTTCGATTTAACGATGTCCGTCTGTCCGTCCGTCCGTCTGTCCGTCCGTCCGTCTGTCTGTCCATGCAATCTTGTGCGCACTCTACAGGTCGCAAATATTAAGATATTTTGATGAAATTTGGTACGCAGACCTATGTTGGCCCAAGGACGAACAAGTTTGATTTTGGTGAACATCGGTCCATGTTTAGACCTAGTGCCCATATAAGGGTCCTACCAAAATTATACTGTTTATACGCTGCAGGTCGTAAATATTAAGATATTTTGATGAAATTTGGTACACAGACCTATATTGGCCCAATAACGCAGCCTATTGATTTTGGTGAACATCGGTCCATGTTTAGACCTAGTGCCCATATAAGGGTCCTACCAAAATTATACTCTTTATACGCTGCAGGTCGTAAATATTAAGATATTTTGATGAAATTTGGTACACAGACCTACATTGGCCCAATAACGCAGCCTATTGATTTTGGTGAACATCGGTCCATGTTTAGAGCTAGTGCCCATATAAGGGTCCTACCAAAATTATACTGTTTATACGCTGCAGGTCGCAAATATTAAGATATTTTGATGAAATTTGGTACACAGACCTATATTGGCCCAATAACGCAGCCTATTGATTTTGGTGAACATCGGTCCATGTTTAGAACTAGTGCTCATATAAGGGTCCCCCCAAAATTAGCTTGGTTACAAACTGCAGGTCGCAAATATTAAGATATTTTAATGAAATTTGGTGCGCTGACTCACATTATAGAAAATTTTGACACAAGCCCCATTTTAACCCATTCGAATTTCGGATCCAAACAATACACCAGACTGTTGTAGGGTATTGTATAGTCGGCATGCCCGACTTTAACCTTTTCACTCGTTAAGAGTTCATTTAAAACAAGAATATACCATAGATTACACTGTGAGACAAATGGTAGGGGTTATACGTGTCCCGGCGTTTCGCTGGGTCACGTCTAGGAATCGAGATATATCGATTTGAAGTAAGTAACTATCATATAGGGGAAATTGTCACCTTTGGTGGTCTTTTTTTTTGACATAACTCGATTTTGCTCAAACAATTTTAAAAAAATTAAAAATTACAATTCCTTTAATCTGTTCATATAACGTTTTTCTATATACTCAACAGTTTTGCCGGTAAAAATAAATGTATGAAGAAAAAAATATTTTTTGCCTAAAATATTAAAAAAAAGTAATAAACAAAAGGTTATTTGATTTTTATGGTAGCGGTAACAAACTAAAAAACGGTCATATATGTGCGTGGACAATTAAAAGGAAAAAAGGAAAGTGCACTTTTTTAATTATTTGGGTTTTTTCCGTTGGCTACCTGCATGATTTTGTTACACAAATTGCACCCACATTTATGAGTGGTCATGTTTTAGAACGTTTCGAAAAATTTAAAACGCACACGAATCAGGTATATAGCCACCCTAAAAAGATGCGCCAATTCATAAGTACCTCTCAGTAAAATATTTAAACTTACGTAGTTTTTATAGGTGTTCATTGATCGATTTTTGTCATTCAACAAGTGTCTCCGAACGCGTAAAGTACGATTTTTTTAAAGTGACGAAAAAGTAATAAAAGTATAAAACCGAAATGAGTGCAAATTGTCCAGAAAATATCAATTTATTTTCTTACGTTTGTGGCAAAAGAGCTTTTTCAACAAATACTGCATTACTCACTGAGCAAGTGGAGCGTGCTTTTAAACTTTATTTTGATTCCGAAATAATTCGCGGCGTTTCGTGGGCCCCAGACAAAATTTGTAAAACGTGCTACAATGCTCTTAACATGTGGATCCAAGGGAAACGCAGTTCACTTTCTTTTGGTGTACCAATGATTTGGACTGATCCATGAGAGCACAATTCCGATAACTGTTACGCTTGCGCAAACAAAATATGTGGAGTAAATCGTAAAGGCCTTAAACGAAGAGTTTACATATCTGTTAGAAGTGCACAAATACCTCTACCGCATTCAGATGAAATACCAATTCCACCGCTTACAAGTCCTGACAGAGAAACTTCTTTTTCTATTGAAACAATGGATAAATCGGATTTCACCTATAAACCAACACCAGAAGCCGGCCCATCGAACAAAATAATTCCAATATCAGAAGCAAGAATGGACAAGATTGTTGCAGAATTAAACCTTTCTCAACGTGAAGCAGAAAAACATGCCCAGCTTTTGAGAGAAGGCAACAATTTGGAGCCTAAGACGGAGTATGTATATAAAAAGTTCCTATGAAAAGCCATTTGTAGCTGCGGAAAATGGAGACAATCTTTTGTTACATTGGGCTCAATAAACTCAGATATTTATATTAAAGAGTGTCTTCAAAGGAGATTACACTCATAAAAACACATCTGTAAAAATAGCAGAAAAAGCAATTAAAAATTAGTTAAAAATTAGTGAAATTGGCAGATTTTGTTTGCTTAATACTAGTAAAAACTTACATAATTTCAGTTATATTTAAATTAATTTTTAGTTAATTGAAAATGACAAATTGTACTGTAAAATCTGAAAAAAATTTTGCTAAATATTAGTGTACTAAAAATAGCAAAAACAAACAGTTATATCGAGGCATGACCGCCAAAAAAGCTAACTAAGTCACATGATTTTTGATTGCCGTTTTTTTATAAAAATCTATAGTTCTTAATCAATTGCATCATCTCCAAAAATTTTGTAGCTCTGGGAAGTACGGTTACGAATTTAAGAAAAAGCTAAAATATCTTAAGTTCCAACCCCTATCCCCATTCTAGATTAGCAAAAATATCTTAGCAAAAGTTAAACCGTCGGCAGAATAACGGCATAAAAATGCTTATTGCCGAGCTTATGTTAAGGGTATGAGAACACGTAATTATGTTAACTCATAATTTGCAATAATTCAACGAAGCATTTTACAGTTGGTGTGCATTTTGTCCTGATCGGATAGATATCTCCTAGCTTATTCAAATTTCAATTTTCAACTTTACAGAGCCGCCCACTCTAAAGTAGGAGTTCCGACGTTTTTGAAATCAGCTCAAAAAGCACTACACTGGAAAAAAAAATAAACAAAAATCGGGGCTATGCTCCTAAACTGCACTTGTTCCATTCTTGTATATCAAGTAGAAATAGTTCGTTCTGCCCTTGGAGTTCGTAGTAACCGAGTTTTACTATATAAAGCCCAGAGTAACGATTCCAAATGATTTGTGAAGCTGCGAAGTGGTGAAAAAATTTTTATTCGTTTAAAATTAATGATAACAAATACCAGTTTTTATCACTTCCCCGCTTACAAAATATTCAGAGTCGGTACTCAGAGTTACTGTTTCCAATTATTCAACCGGTTATTGCATTATTCGAAAAATCACTAAAATTGATTAACCGCTTATTCGGGTCGGTTATTCGAGAAAATTGGCGATTAACCGATTAATCGTTTAAAGCAAAATTAATGTATTTCCTTAACTTTTTATCAACAAGGACACTAACAGCTTCCTGTTTTTGTTATATATCAACATGACATATGAACACGATATATTTAAAAAAAAATTAAAATTAAAAAGTACATCTACACGAGACAGAAATGCTAGAGATAAAACAAAAATCACCTCTAATAAGATCTATTTTGAATGAGTTTAGCTATTTTGTAATGTTTTTTTCTCAATCTCTAACAGTTTTCCCTCGCGTGTAAATGTACCTTAAGGTTGAAAGTTTCGGAATTTGAGATTATCTAAATTGAAACATTTCCTATACTAATAGAAAAATTTATTTAAAAATATAGCTGAAGCTATCAAAAATTAGTTAAAAATGGCAAAAAAAAACTGCTGAAACTAGGAGATTTTTTTTTCTAAAAATTAGTAAGTTAAAAACAGCATAACCTAAAGGTAGATTTTCTATTTCTTTACGAAATTTTTTTTTAATCTGTAAAACTTTGGATACTTTAAATGCAAAATTAATTAATACTACAATATAAAATTGCATTTAAAAAAATTATTATCCAAAGTTCTTCCTCCTCCTCTGAAGGAATAAAAAAGATTTAGTTCCATTTGAGTAAAATATAGGGTTTATGTCCCGGGAATTCCCGGGACGGGATTCCCGGGAATCCCGCCCTTTTTTCAATCCCGCAATCCCGGGAATTTCGTGCGGGATTTCCCGGGATTTTTTTTATTCGTTTACAGAAGTTTTAGCTAGTATATTAAAATTTTGGAAGCTTTATTTCAATTAAAAACATTCATTGTTTTAAAAATAATTTAAATAAAAAATATTTAAAATTAAAAAATGCGATTTAAAATTTAATAATATAATTTTTTGGGTTTAGTTAAACCGAAAACAAATTTTATTAGGCATTATCAAGTTTAAATACCAACAAAAATACTCGTACCTCGGAAATTTTATATTTTTTATTGATGGTCTTTGTTCAAATAAAGCAATATTCATACACAACATTTCAAAATCAGTATTTCAGCTCCAAATATCTCCAATAAACTCGGCATTAAAATTAAAAAAAAAAAAAAAATGTAATATTTTCGTATTTTTAATTGATGTGTTTTGAGTTTTTATTTTTTTTTTTTTTTTTTTTTTATTTCAGAAAATCAGTTTTATAAAACACATAAAATAAAACTAAAGAGAGATGGTTAAAGCTACCTTACATCTATAACAATAATTTTCAGATTATGAACACGCAATTGATTTGTAATAAATTTAAATTTCATTGGAGAAGGAAAATAATTACGTTATAAAACCTTCAATAAATTATCAAAGGAAGGGATGTATAGTACATACCAGTAAATGTATACATATATATATATGGGAACACAAGGATAGAAGCGGTTTTACCACAAGAAAAAGAAAAACACAAATAATATGATAAATGAGGATTTGTTTTGGACCTAATATAAATTTGAAATGTAGTCATTGTTTGAATGATTACATGTAGCTTGAAATTTGTCCATTATAGTTTGAATACGATTATGAATATATTCTACATTACAAAGATGGTGTAATCTTTGTGTAGAAAAGTGCCAAGGTAAATTCATAACCATTTTGAGAAGTTTATTTTGACTGATTTGGATTTTTTTAACATGCGTCACTGCACATGTTCCCCAGACAGGGCATGCATATAGGGCTATAGCCTGAAAAATTGTTTTGACAATGGTTATTTTATTATCGGTGTTGAGATTTGACTTTCTGTTAATTAGAGGGTATAACATTTTGATGGCGATGTTAAATTTACTGATTATATGACTGGTGTGTTCATTAATAGTTAAACGTCGGTCTAGAAAAACTCCCAAATATTAAACTTTGTTAGACCAGGGAATATCTATACCATTCAAAGATAAATTTGAACTGGGTAGGTTACAAGAGCTTCTTTTTCTTGTAAAAAAGATAGCTTGTGATTTACCAGCATTTATTTTAATTTTCCATTTGACAAAGTATTGAAAAAGGCTGTTAAGAGCATGTTGTATGTTATGGAGAATAGGTTGCGGTGATGCATCAGAGCAGTAAATTGCAGTATCGTCCGCATAAAAAGCATAGTTACATACATGACTTTTAGGAACGTCTGCACAGTATAAAATATACAGCAAAGGCCCCAAGACAGAGCCTTGAGGAACACCAGCATCAATATTGAAGTTTTCCGAGTATGAAGAGTTAATGAATACATTATAACTACGGTATGTCAAAAAGCTTTGCACGATTCTTACTAGATAGTAAGGAAAACCATATGAAATTAATTTATATATAAGGCCTTTATGCCATACGGTATCAAAAGCCTTCTCAACATCTAAAAGCACCATAGCAGTAGACTTTTTGTTTATAAGCTCGTTTTTTACGAAATTTGAAATTCTCTTGATTTGTTGTGTTGTATTATGAGAGGGACGGAAACCAAACTGTTCCCTGGGAATAATATTTGTTTCATCGATAAAAAGAAATAGTTTTTCCTTTAAGATCTTTTCATAAATTTTTCCTAAGCTACTTAGTAAACTAATAGGCCTGTAGCTTCCCGTTTCATTATTGGGCTTGCCCGGTTTCAAAATTGGAATTACTTTTGCAATTCGCCAACATGTTGGGAAATATTGAAGTTTTAGACAAGAGTTGATAATAAATGTTAAATATATAATCCCAGAAACTGAGAGTTTTTTTAAAAACTCATTTTTGATACTATCGAAGCCGCAAGATTTACGTGGTTTGAGACCTTTTAATAAACTTTTTATCGTATCTGATGAAATATATTGTGAATCAGGTGTAATATAGTTAAGAGAACTGTTATAAATTAACACATCATCAACTTGTCTTTCTAATGTCTGACAGCCAAGGTTGTCTGACACATGATGATTTTGAAAAAAGTTTTCCGCAAATGCATTAGCCTTATCGGAATCAGTATTTATAGACCTATTTTGGTCCACTAATGAGGGAATATTGGAAACCCGTTTTCTCAGAACTTTAGTAATATTCCAGAAGGGCTTTGAGCGCTTGTCAAGTCTACGTAATCTTTCATTCCATTGCCGGTTTCTGTGATTCCATATTTCAGTCTTCACCAAGCGGTCAAAACGTTTGTATTCTTCGAGATCAATTGCCCATCTATATCTTTGCCACTGACGTCTATAATAGTTTCTCTCCCTAATAAGGTTTATAATCTCGCTTGGTAATCTTATAAAATTCGTTTGTGAATCTGGAAAAATAGGAGAACTATGTTCGACAGAACTAAGGATAGCATTAGAGAATGTGTTAACCATTTCATCAACTTCAGCCACAGAGATAATGCTATCTATGTTAGGTGGATCGATGGGAAGTAATGAACCAAGTTTTTCAGAGTACCTTCTCCAATTGGTTTTATTAAAATTAAGCTTCATATTTGGCAAAGTAGATACAGAGGCAATTAGAAAAAATATAACTGGTAGATGATCGGAAGAGAGTGTATTTAAAACTTCCGGTTGAGTTAAATACTCTGGGATATTTGTAAGTATCAGATCTAATGTTGAAGGACGGGACCTCGAAGTAGGTGGTATTCGTGTAGCACTATTTGGAAACATTATAGTGAATGGGAAATGAAAGGTCAAGTCGTTAAGTAAGTTTCCATAACAATTTGCCCTAGAGCATCCCCAGTCGCGGTGCTTACTGTTTAAATCACCACATAATATAAAATTTCCCTGAATACTTAGCAACTTTCTAATATCACGTCTGAAAATGGGTAGAATATCAGATGAATTTCGGCCACCTGGAAAATACACGCAAAATATTTTCAGATTTATTTGATCTAGCGAGAGATCAATTCCTATATTTTCAATAATATTAGTTCTGACGGCTTGTAGTTGTTGAAAACGTATGGTTTTCCTAATAATAATTGCCACACCACCACCTCGCCTGTTTGTACGATCGATGCGCAAACAATTATAATTTGGATGTGAGAATTTGGAACCACCATCCAACCAGGTTTCAGTGATTAAACAAATATCGATATTTTTGTGAATAATTAAATTTAAAAATTCTATTATTTTGCCGCGGATACTTCTTGCGTTCCAAAACATTATTTTCATTTGCGTGTTCATTATTTAACACTTGAGTATAAATACTTAATAGTAATTTCTGTTAATACATTAAACTGTTGTTCTTTTGATATACAATCTCTTAATTTATTTATTAATTCCATCGATAGCTGAGTGATCTCTTCAATCGTGAATAGATCATTTCTATTAAAATTATTGTTATGTGGCAGATTTTGCGATGCATTTGCTTCGAGATTAATATGCGGTTGTTGTACTTCTCTTTGTCTGGGTAAGAGAGGGAATTGAGTGGTATTATATGAGAACATATTATTATTTGCCCTTTTAACGTTATTGTTGTTTGATTTTTTGTTCGTAAACTTGCTTCTTATTTGCAAATACATCTCCCTGTTTGGGCAAGAGAGATCAGAGGATCTATGATCACCATTACAATTGGCACCTTTTGCTGTGTTTGCTTTACAAATATCTGTTTTGTGCTTTCCAGCGCAGTTTGAACATTTAGTTCTTACAAAGCAGCCTCTCTCGCCATGGCCAAACATTTGGCAGTTATGACATTGTACAATTCTGTTTTTGTTTTTTCTTTGGTACTCCCATCTAACAATTGTACGAAAAATACATCTATGATCTCTTCTTAGATCTTTTAATTTAAGAGAACCATTTACAAAAGAAACAACGTAAATTGTATCAATAAAGTCTCCATATGTTTTGTCAACGCGTTTGACCTGAGCGCACTTTAAATTACGAGAAGTTAATTCTGCTTTTACTTCTTCCTCTGTTTTAGTTTCAAGGCCAAACAAAACCACTTTAAACACACGATCAGTTTTTATATCATGTGTAAAATACTGACACTTGTTTTCACTCAGTAAAGTTTTAACAACACCGTATGTGGCCATTGTTTCACAAAATATTTTTATACCAATTGACATTCTTTTTAGTCGATAATTTACAATACCTTTTGCCGACAACATTTTGTGAATAAAATCACCACTTTGACCCAAAACTTTAATTGGTGGAATATGTTCCTTAACGATCTTACTCACAGCTTCCGTCGTCTCAGCTGAGTCCATTGGGTCTCCATCATCATCATCAAGGGCCTGCAAAGGGGTCCAATAATTACCCCTTTTGCGCTTAGAAGGTCTTGCCATAAAGACAAGAACAATAATTAGAGAAAAAATATAAACACTCGTTGTAAGACAAAGTAAGAGACACAAATATATACGTGTAATCTGCACAATAGTCACCAACAAACTGATTGAGTTTTTATTACTTCAAATAATTTCCTTTAAATTTTAATTGTTATTCTTTTGTTTAAGTTGTATTTTTCAAATTTTGTGTTTTTGTTAGATTAAATATTGTTGACCTTTGGTATTGTTATATTTTTAGTATTGTTTGGCTTTAGGTCATAAATTAAAAAAAATTTAAAATACAAATATTTTGTATTTTATTTTTTAATTTTCTTCCGATATTTCGATTTGCATCGCAAATCATCCTCTGGGATATTTAAAAAATACAATATATTAAAAAACATATTTTTGAACGGGACTGAGTTGAAAACTTCTCGCTGCACTTAAAGCCTACTATTATTTTTAAAATAAGGCATCAGATGCTTTTTCAAATTATTTTGGATTTTTTATATGTTTATTAAAAAAAATGCAACAATGAAAATTAAATAATTTTTTTTAAGTAGTTGTGCCATAAAAAATTACTATTCAAAAAATACCAATTTAAGTTATAAAACTATTTAATAATATTTTAGTGTCTATTTTTATAAAAAGATTTAGACGATTTGCCTAAAAATTTGTGTGAAAAATACTCACTTTTAAACTTTTTAATAAAAATATACGAATACTTCTGAAAATCTGCATAGAAACAAAATATCTAGAAATAGAAATTTTTGGATTCCATATTTAATTAAAAAATCGATAGTAGTTCTGATTCTAAAGCTGGTCCGATACAAATTTGTACCCATTAACAATTCCATTATATCATGAAAGAATTTATGATTCAATTTGTTAAACCGTTTAAACCGCGAATTAATATTTTATTAATGTATTTCTAAGAGTTGTTTTAAAATTAAGACGGCCGTCCATACAATTATATTACCTGCATATTAATTCGCTGTTTAAACTGTTAAACGAATTGATCTCGAAAAAGTGGAAGATATGGATATTTTATATTAAGCCCTTATTTCGGAATATGTATATTAAGTAGATTTTCTCATGACTGCAACCAAAAGATGAACTTTGTCGTAAGTTTTTTTTAATAGATATCGAGTTTTTCAAGTAAACATTCGTCGGATATATTAATTTTCTAACGAGCGGGAATTCCCGGGATCCCGGGAAATTCATAAAAAAATCCCGCTGTCCCGGGAAATGAAAAAGTCCGGGAAAAGAAAAACCCTAGTAAAATATTAATTAATTGAAAATATAAATTTACTCTACAAAAATTTGCAAAAAAATTTTCTGAATAGTAGAGTTAGTAGACTAAAGAATATCATAAAGAATTGTGAAATTTTTCAGTATTTTTCCCATAACATACGCACAGGGATCTTTATTATTCCAGTTTTAATGAAAATTTCTACACAACTAATGACGTTTTCTTAACAAAATCAATGGAAAGCTTCTTAAAAATTTTCGTTATACCACTTCACCGAAACTTCATTGAATCAATGTAAAAATTCATAAATAGAATGTAGACATTTCTCTCAGTGTACAGTTATAAATGTCAAATTCCAATTAAAGTTGATTTTTTTAGCTTTAATTATACCCTCCATCCCACTGTGCAGGAGGGTATATATCACTTTGTCATTCCGTTTGTAACTCATCGAAAAAAAAATCTGGGACATAAAAAAAATATATATTCTTGATCGTTATCAATAGCGAAACCGATATAGCCGTGTCCGTCTGTCTGTCTGTCTGTTGAAATCACGATCACGCTCAAAATAGTTGTGCTAGGACGTTAATTTTTAGTCAAAATTTTTGTCCAATTTCTTAAGCAGTTTGGTATTGGAAATGGGCATATTTGGTCCAGACGGTTAAAAGTTATGAATGAAAATGTAAAAGCACCTCTAGAATTTTCCATATTAACATGAAAAAATATATTAACTGTGTGTTGTTATTGTTATTGTTACTGAATAAGAAAAAATACATACATACACACCCAGACCTTGAAAGAGATAATTCTTTTTTGAATTTATATGCATAAAATTGAATTCATTTTAATAATTACTGAATAATTCATAATGCCTTTAAATCAATGATTGGACATTGAATAAAGTGAGATAAGATTTGTTCCTATTTGTGTTGATTAAATTTTGATTTGATTGAATAATTTGGACGTATGTTGGCTTTAGAGGCACCTCACCGATTGATTCTAAATTTTTACTACTGATATAACTCTCTTTTGGGGGCCCGAAGAAATTTTTTTTCACCGAAAAGCCTGTATGGGGAGTTACTTCGGTTTAACTCCCCAGTCACCTGGGGACTTATACATACCTAGCAAGCGGCTTTAGGTTATATCGTTATTATTAATGTCACAAATGCGAATAAAAATTTAATTTCAGTGAAACGGTTACGGGTTCCCTTGTATTCTACACCTTTTTCAGTTTTATTTCAGAAAATCCAAATATATTTCATAATTGTTTAAAAATGTTTTAAAATTCTCCAAAAATGTTTTTAAATTGTCCAAAAATGTTTTAAAATTGTCCAAATATTTTTTAAAATTGCCTAAAAATGTTTCAAAAAAAAAACGTTTCAAAATTATCCAAAAATGTTTTAAATTTTTCCAAAACTGTTTTAAATTTGTCCAAAAATCATTCAAAATTGTCAAAAATATTTTAAAATTGTTCAAAATTGTCCAAAATGCATTTTAAAATTTTCAAAATGTATTTCAAAATTATACAAAAATATTTTAAAATATGTATTACAAATATATTTTAAAATATTTTATTTGTATTTAAGAAAATTCTATTTGTATTTCAAAATTGTCCAAACACATTTCGAAATTATTCATTTGTATTTAAAAATTTTAAATCTGTATTTCAAAATTGTCACAATGCATTTCAAATAATTTCATAATTCTAAATGAAGAGGTTTTTCCACCGACTCTCAGCTTCGCAAACCATTAAGAATCGGTACCAGGCGGTATTCGTCGCTCTCTTTCGAAGACTAACATTTTGTATCGAAAAATGTTAGCCTTTGCAGCCATGTGTAATTCTTATGGCAACATTTTTCGATACAAATTAAGAAGAGAGTGATTTAACAACGGTAGGGAGAGTTGGGAAGTCTTTTAATTATATAGTCGTTGTCGGTACTCAGTGTTGCCATATAGTCAGTTTTAACTGTTTTTTACAGTTTTTTGGGATGCCTAGCAGTTTTCCAGTTTTTTCATGTAAAAAACAGTTTTTTATTAAATCGGAACATTTGTTTCATTTACAATTTTTTTTATTTTTTTAAACTAAAATTTAAGAATTAAAATTTAAAAGTGCTTATGCATAATTGTTTATTTGAAAACCTTATAAGGCGTTTATAAAATGAATTTTATATAAAATATTTGTTTTATAAGCCATTTATAAACTTAGAAAGTGAAAACCTACAATAAAACTTTCATATTGTAAAAAATTAGGTACAAATCGAAACATAAATAAATTTAAAAATGCCAATATCAAAATATGCTTATTTGAGAAACGAAACATTTTTATAACAAATTTTATCAAAAATTAGCACGGAATAAAATTGGCTGAACCATATCTGACACGTCATAGATCCGAAGAACATTTTATTAGCCGAACTTTTCAGATCATTTCTAAATGAAAGATAGAATTTAGAAATTCATATTTTTTTGAAAAAAATTTTAAAACAATGTCTCATAAAAAACGACCGAAATTGATTATTTATTTTTTTAATAAATATTTGGCAATTCTGGATAACAATTTACTACAATTTTTTCAATTATGATCGAGGACAATTCCAAAAACCGTAATTTTTTTAAGGGGTTTTTTACACACCGTCAAACAATTCCTGACATATCAACAATTAATCCCATGAAAGGTAATTTTATGTGAAATGCAAATCCATAAAGAATATTTTGAAGTACAACATTGACCAGTAAAGTATTCTATCCTAAGTCAAGGGTTAATAAGAAGGCTGTGCAAAAAGTCGATTACTATAAATGCCAAAAGCAAATAAATTATTCAAATCTCGATATATTGAAAATTGAAACCCTGGGATAATATTTTAGTCCCTGGATACTCCGGGATCCCAGAATTTCTTTTGATTTTTAAATTTTTTTCGAAAAACAGTTTTTCTATAAACAGTTTTTTTTACAGTTTTTCTAAAAAAAATATATGGTAACACCAGTGTTGCCACCGATAAAACAAAAAATTACACAGCTGTAGATCAAAAATTATACAAAATCGTATGAAATTACACAAAAAATATATTTTCAATATTATTTCAAAATAAACTCTCCTGGGCACAGTGGCGAAGAATACAAATATTTTGGGAAGAATTTCGCCATTTCTTACCGAGTGATATGAAATTTCACACTGTAAGTTTTGGATGGCCAAAACTGCGGGAGCTATGCCATTCGACTCCAAAGTTTTGCCATTGTGCTATTTACAAACTGATTTTTAAAGACGTAACATTTCTTTCATCTACAAATTGCAAAAGGTATTTGCATTTTAAAACTAAAAATTAGCATTTTTGCTAAAACCTGTGCCGTATTTTTGCCTTCGTGAAAGCAAATCCAGGCCAATTTCTCAAAAAATATTATAACAAATTATTCTATTAACTAAGGGAATTTTTAGCAATATCTTTTTCAGCATTAAAATAGCGTGCTTTTAAATTTGAATATTAAAAAAAGGGTATTTTATCCATATTAAAAGTTTCTTTCAGAACAAAGTATTTATGTTTTTCGGAAAGGCTACTTCATTCAGATGCATTGCATGCAAAAATATTACTTGTTAATTATTCTCTCCCATACTCCTCAAAATTTAACCGTTTATATTTAAATTAAACCAATTTCTCTGAGTACAAAGCTAGAATTTAAAAAAAAAAAAAAGCTGAAGTAGATTCTCCAAGGCGTCCGTAATGTTATGGCATAAGCCCTGTTCAACCCTGGCTTTAAATATCGGCAAGTCAGGAACATTTTTTAAAATACATACTGTATTTGTAAAATTTTGCCTGTTTTCCTTAATTTTTGTGTTAATTGTAGCAAGGCAGACCTTAACATGGAATTTCTTCGCATTATGTGTCTCAACAAATTTTTTTTAAAAAAATTAAAATATAACATTTTTTTAAAAAATTTAATACGATTCTTTTGAAATCTGAAACATGTTGGATTTACAGAATTCTAAAATATTCTTATTCTACTCCACCTGTTGCTACAGCAAAAAAGATTTTCAGACATTAGAAAGTCACAATTATAGAAAACTCAAACTTTTCCACTCTTTCGCTGAATTTTTAAATGTTCTTGCAAACCAAGAGAATTTTTAAAAGAAGCTTGACAATTATTTTCGCAAAAACTAAACAACACAAAAAAATACATAACACCATTTTTGATTTCTTCTAAATAGGGTTTAGTGTTGATTGAAAAGCTCCGGGACTTTTTAAAAATTTACAAAAATTTCTGTAAAAAGTGAAATTACACAAAAACTACACAAAAATGTCATTATTCAAAAATTATTCAACGAATGTGTAAACAGTCCCGTTTTTGAATAATTATTCAAGAAGTGGCAACACTGGGTAACACTGTCGCTCCATGTTTGAAGCCCAAACAAAAACTGTACCAAGAACTTTAAAATTACAATAAAAGTTTCAGTCACTATTTCGCTGCATTACAAGTTTCAGTCAATTTTTCGCTATATTTTTAAATGATCCTCTCTATTAAAACTATGTATTATACTGGGATTTATGTATGTAGGTATTTAGAACTGGCAGACAACGTACGTAAAAATTTCTTTGACAGTTTTATTTGTTCGTCACTGTTTCCATTAACCAGTGACTAATGTTGCATTAATACAAGATTTCCTTCGTTTTGCTACTGATATTTGTGCGAGAAAAAAAGCAAAAAATAAAATATTGGGAATAAAATTCTTATCAGCTATGATTACGCCCCATTATAACTCCCCTCATGACTGCATCTATTTTTTTTATATATTTACCCTCATTTTTACTTCATAGTCTGTGTAGCGTTTCTTGCCTGCTGTCATAGTAGTCTGGGGATTGACGACATCTATTTCCAAGAAGTTTGCAGGCACCGCATAGGCATCATCCAATGTTTGCTTTTTTACGTTAAGTCTGCGAGTGGCATCAGTCGTACCATCAGATTCTACCATCATAGCTTTGATTTTATAAAACGCTTCCTGTTTTTATTAACAAAACTACGCTATGCATGCAGTTGGGAGTGGAATTTATATCTTTTTTTTGTGTTCACAGAATTTTCAGAACTTTAATAATTATGTATTTGTTCACATAAACGCTTTATTATGACCTTACAGAAATCAATATGTTGTTTGAGAGATTATACCGTTGTCAAAATTTTATGAATTAATTATTTTATATCTTATTTCTATATTTTATATTAATTAGAAAATGAAATTTGTATTTTTCGATAGTGGTTAGAGATGTGTCGTTTATTACTAGTTCAATTAAATGATTCACATTAATATGTATATACGTTTTGAGTACATAACGTCACAGAATAAGAGATTAATCAGAACTGGGTCGACAACGACAACGACATATGCTTTTTCATATATTGTGTATGGGAAGCAAAATGTCGCCATGTCGTCCGGCGATTTGTCGTCGTAATAGAATATATTCTATTTTCGTGACGACACACTAATACACACTCAAAATATTTCTCAAATAGTTGCCATATTTTTAACTAATTAAGGGAACAGAGTTGCAGAAATTCGTATTAGAGTTGCAAAAATTCGTACTTTGTTTACAAAGAAATTATTTTTTTGACAGAAGAAATATAATTGAAAATAAAAATGCATAATTTACCGCAAAAAAGCAAAATTAAATACAAAAAAATGAAAACAACAAGAATTAAGGGAAAACCAATTGAATTGGTGAAGAATGGTGGCGAAAAAAATACAATCATATTCTTGTTTTGCTTTAATTTTTTTCTAAATGTCACAAAATGTCGACAATCGATTGTCGCTGAATTTAAATTATTCGCGACGACTTTTGCTGTCGTCGGTCGACAATCGACACAGTTATGATTAACCTCTAATATACAGATGAGTTACCCGGTGTCTTCAAATGCAATAAATTATATGATATGAAATGTCAAAACCATTGCAGCGAAACGTCAAAATGATATCAATTGCAAAGTGGTGGAGAACACTTGACCATTTCATGGATAAGAAGTATCATAGATTTTTCTTCGAAAAACACCAAATTTTATGACACATTAATGATTACCGACAAATAATAAAAAACTAAACACTTTTCCATTCTTTTTTACCAATTTTTTTATTGTTTTTCCTATTACAAAATTAAAATGAAAACTAAGTGACATTTGATCTCTGGCATCATTGCAAGAGCCGATGGCATGTCAGCGATATCATGATATTGCAATAAAATTGAAATTTAGTGTCTTCACCTAGTGTCTTGACATGCAATAAAATGATAGCAAGCAATTGTCAAAATGCTCTCATCTCAATCAAATGGCACGTCTAATTGAACCTTAACGCGGAGGATACACAAAGGAACATTCGTGAAAAATGCCAATGTTTCCAACAATTTTTCAAAATAAATGGCTAGATCAGACCCAAAAATCGCTAGAAAATCACTAGATTTATAAACACTGCAAGAATTTAGCGATTTTATCGCTAGATTGTTGAAAAAAGGTACTTAAAGTAGTTTTTTACTCAAAAATTTCTTTAATATATTCATAAGAAGTGTTATAAACTTGTAAATAATAAAAAAGTTTACGATTAAGCTGCAAATAATAAATCACGATTTTCATTGAATTAATATTAGTATTGAAAATATTCAAAAGAGTACAGTGAAAAACTATCTACCCATATTTTATCGAAATGTGTATTTTTTAGAAAGTTTTTTTACTAAAATCGTTTAAGAAGCTGTTTTTTCATAATAAAATCATCTAAAATATATGAATTTTATAATATTTTTCCACATAAAACTGATTTTTAAAAATTATTTTACGGCTGATAAAAAAATCGCTATATTTTTGGCTAATAGCTACGGTTGCGTTTACACTTGCATCGAAATCCCGAGATTTCGCTATTCACCACTCTGAAAAAACAATGAAGAAAAGCATATATATGTGCAATTTTAAATATAGCACACATAGTTGGCTCTAATAAATACATTTTCTAAAAATTTAACGTTTATATGCTTTTCTTCATTGTTTTTTGAGAGTGGTGAATAACGAAATCTCGGGATTTCAATACAATGTAAACGCAACCTTAAGGACAATTTTTACCGCTAGGGGCTAAATAAAATCGCTAGATCTGACGAGAAAATCGCCGCTATGGCAACACTGGCCATATTGCCCAAATCAGCTATGTCATATCTGTGTTTCTGTGATTAACGTTATTCTTTCTAAAGGCTGAGTTACCCAACCGTAAACGTATCTGTAACGAATCAGCTGTTTCGATACCACAAGAAGAAATGTATACGAATGGTTACTAACACGTAAATGTAAACGAACTTGCCGGATCATTCTGTTGAAATCAGAATTTTCTATCCGGCATCGAAACAGCTGAATGATTTTAATCGGAAAAAATATGAAATGAATAAAGAAAATGGATTCAAACAACAAATAAGGAATAAAAATTAACAAATAAATGGAAAAGTTTAGAATAAAATATAAAACCACATGAAATAGATGCTAAATAGTAATTTCGTTTACGATAATCTATAAGTGTACTTTTTAGCTACGGCACGGTACAGTTACATCACATTTACGTTTGCGTAAGTGATCGACTACAACGCCGACGGAGTTTTTTTTTAATGAAATAAATATTTTTTAAATAGTAATTTTTTTTTTTAATTTTTTGTGTTATTTTTTAAATTTTATTAAAATTTAAATAATTCCAAATATATCATAGGATAAATTTTGATCTCAAATTATCCAATTCGATCTGCCAAAATTAGCTTATCCGTTTGTATTTAATTGGATCTAAATTAATCCATCAGGATATTTTGGAATCTATCAGGATCTCAATTTTATATTATTGGATCTCCCAAATCTGAAATCTATTTGGATCTAATTTAATCCTCTAATATATTTGAGGGATCTAATTGGATATTACTGTATACCCCAATTTTGAGATGAAGATAAGATTAAATGTCGACCTATATCAAATGGGATATGGCTATATATGCTAGATATGTTTTTTGTTGATCGGGATAATCTACTACAGAAACATTTTTTATTCTATAAGTTCCAAGAAACTCAGATAAGAAGTATTTTTTTCTATTGTGTTTTGCTAACTCGATTTAAATTAGTGCCAAAAAGGTCAGAATTCTTAAATATTGTTTTCAAATCTACAATTTTAAATTTTTTTTAAAGAAATTTTAGAAAAGCAACGATTGGAATTTAAGGTTTTATTAAGAACATATTGAAGATTAAAAACTATAAAAATTGAAGGAATTCCTTTTTTGATTTGGCTGGGGCAGAGATTTTATTTCGAGAAAACAGCGATTTTTGGCATTTATTTAGCTTTTAGGTAAGTTTTTCTTTTTTCTTCTTTTAATTCCACATGATTTTGGCCGGAATATAAAAACACAATATTAAATAATACAATCCTGAAAATTATGGTAAAATATAAATACATTAAATTGCCTCTGTGCAAAGCTGTATAGTTACTTAAAAATATTTACTTAAATTAACAATTTGAAATATTTTTCGTAATTATATTTGAAAGTTCAAGTATAAGTATTTTATTACTTATTTAAAAAAGTTTTTAAGTAAACAAATATTTATATTTGAGTTTTGAAATATTAATAATGGTACTCATTTAAAGTATTTACGCATCGTATACTGTGTATATGTTGTAAGTTTACTCGATTAATGTCAAAACTAGTTTACCAGACCTGGTAAATATAACATACGCTTACATTTTTGTGTGTAAACTTTTTCGTATTTATATTTACATACATTTGAATATTGTCAAAAATCAAATTATTTTGAATTTTTTTGTGTGTTGTTTTTTATTTTCTGTTATATTTGTTTTTAAATAATACAAATTTACAAAATTCCGTGTTTAATGAAAAGATCGAAAAAGTGGCTACCCAGCTAAAAATTGACATATACATATGAATACATAGTGGTTAAATGTGCATTCATGTCCATACATGGATACATAAATCTCCATACATGCATCATGTATGTCCACACATGTGCATTAACGAGATTTGGGGAAATATCTACATGTGTGTACATGTATGAACACACATGAACATGCATAATCATTAGGATTTATGTCCCGGGAATTCCCGGGAATCCCGCCCTTTTTTCAATCCCGCAATCCCGGGAATTTTGTGCGAGATTTCCCGGGATTTTTCTTATTCTTTTACAGAAGTTTTAGCTATTAAATATTGAAATTTTGGAAGCTAGAAAATTTAAATTTAAAGCTGGATTTGAAATTCAATTAACTAAGAAATATTTGAAATTAAAAAATGCGATTTAAAATTTGATAAACTGAATTATTTTAAAAAATATTATTTAGTGCAAATTGTTTTTGGATGTCAGTTGAATTTGGTTCATTTAAACCGAAAACAAATACTCGAACTTCAGAAATTTTTTTGTCTTTTTTAGACTCATTATTTTTGTCAGTACTGGTAAGCACATAAGTAACGATATATTTTTTGATTTTTCGTATGCTGGTGTGTAACGACAACTCATTATTTTTCGCGACATCGCCATATAAAGGTAATAAGAAATGTAATAACAAAAGTAAGTAGTTACCATTACCAAATATGTAGTTACATAACCAAATATCTGGTAATGATTTTCTACACTGGGGTGTTAAGATGAATAAAATATTATTAAATAATATTCTAGTGTCGCTTTTTACAAAAATATTTAAGAGAATTTGCCTAAAAAATTGTGTGAAGAATACTCACTTAAACTTTTTTATAAAATAATTATATACAAATACTTCTGTAAATCTGTATAGAAACAAAATCTTTACAAATACAAATTTTTGGATTCGATGTTTAAGAAATACTTCATCAAAAAATCTATCTTAGTTCTGACTATAAAACTGGTCCGAGACAAGTTGCACCAATTAAAAATTCCAATATATCCTGAAAGAAGAGAAGAAATTAAAATACCCGTGTCTTTCATTTTTTTTAGTATATCTATTCGTTTAACCGTTCCAACCCCGAATTAATATTTAGTTAATATATTTCATTTTAAAATTAAGACGTCGCGATTTAATCTGTTTAACGAGTTGATCTAGAAAAAGTGGACGTCAGGCATATTTTATATTTAGCACTCCTTTCTGAATATATTAAGTAGATTTTATCATGGGTACAATCAAAAGATGAACTTTGTCGGACGGTGTTTTAATAGAAATGGAGTTTTTCAAGTACAACATATGTCGGATTTATTTATTTTCTAACGAGCGGGAATTCAGAAAAAAATCCAGCTGTCCCGGGAAATGAAAAAGTCCGGGAAAAGAAAACCCCTAATGATCATGCATGTAGATATTACCTCAAATTTCGTTAATGGACATATGTATATGATGCATTTATGGAGATTTATGTATCCATGTATGGACATGAATGCTTGTTTATGAGTATGCATGAACATACATTTAACCTGTATGTATTCATATATGTATGTCGATTTTTAGCTTGGTAAATGCAAAATTGAGATGTGAATAGTTTTAAAAGGTGCGTTCATTCAAATAAACGGTTAAAGTTAAAAATACACGCGATTAGAAAAATACAGGGTTTACGAGGGCATAAATCCAGTTAGATGAATACCACTAATATTTTTTTATTTATTTCAAATAATTTGGAGTAAGTAAATAAATATTAATATTTCAAACCTGAAATTTAAATATTGTAAAATAAATGAAATATGTAGTTAAGTAAAATACTTAGCTACATTTTTTAAATATTTTGAAATATTTAAAATTTTTGAAATATTTGAAATATTTGAAATATTTAAAATATTTGAAATTTTTGAAATATTTGAAATTTTTTAAATATTTGAAATATTTGAAATTTTTTAAATATTTGAAATACACTGAACATTCTGTAAATGCCACCTACAGTAATCAATTAAAAATAAAAAGAAAAGAAATATAAAATATATGGGCACTTCTATTCCGAAATTTTAGAAGTGCCCATATATTTTATGTGTTTTTTGTAATTGATTCCTGTAGGTGGCATTAATAGAATGTTCAGTGTATTTCAAATATTTAAAAAATTTCAAATATTTCAAATATTTTAAATATTTCAAATATTTCAAAATATTTCAAAAATGTAGCTAAGTATTTTACTTAACTACATATTTCATTTATTTCAAAATATTTATATATCAGCTTTGAAATATTAATATTTATTTACTTACTTGAAATTATTTGAAATAAATAAAAATTATTATTACTTACTGAAAATTATTTGAAGTAAATAAAAGATTACAATGTGCTAGTTGAAAAATTCAACAAGCGGGGGACCCGGTGGGTAAACCTAATTCGAGTACGCTGAATCCAGTCATGCTAGCCATTTTTCTAGATTAGCTCTTGAAAAAAAGATATTTGTGTTTGAAAATTCTGGGCCAAGGACCCAAAAAAGCGATTTATTTAACTTTCTGACCATTTATTTTTACCCGGGTTATTTGTTATTTCCCCAGTCAGCTTTGGGTTAAAAATGATCAAAATCGGTGCAGCCCTTCAAAAGTTCTGAGTGAAAATGTGAGGACACTTCGTAATTTTCCATTCAAAATTGTACATTTTATTGCTTCGTTAAATGTACTGAAATTTGTATAGAAGTGAAAAATTTGCATAAAGGTTTTTATGGTGTCCTCACATTTTCAATCACAACTTGAACCGCAAGACCGATTTTAATTATTTTTAACACAAAGCTTCTTGGTAGAATAACAAACAATTTAACTAAAAACTAACGGTAAACAAAGTAAAAAATCGAGTGTTTAGGGGTGCTTGAAACCATAATTTTCAAACTCAAATATCTTTTTATTAAGAGCTAACCTAGAAAAACGGCTAGCCCCACTAGATTCAGTGGTGCACCCACTCGATGAAATATTAATATTTTCTTACTTACTTATGAGCGTATTTTAGTAAATAACACAATACTACTATTTCAAATTTACAAATATTAATAAGTGGTTATTTCAAAAAAATATTTCAAATAAACTTTTGTACAGGTCTGCCTCTGTGTAAGGTCATAGTCAAATTTTAAGAGATTTTAATTTTTTTTAAACCTATTAATATGAGCGGATATTAATGAAACTTCTTGATACATATTGTTTTTATAGATCTAAAAATAATATTCTTAATTCAATTTCAGAAAATTAACCCTTAAGTGCTGTTGGGGCCTATATGCCCCACTGAAAAAATGTTAGTCTATTTTCATCATAAGGTCAAGAAAGCACCAAGAGCACTTAAGGGTTAATTTTCTGAAATTGAATTAAGAATATTATTTTTAGATTTAGAAAAATAATATCAAGAAGTTCCATCTATACCCGCTAGGAATATCTGTTATCATAAATATATAAACTTTTTTAACCGGGTAGTATGGTTTTTGTAAGATGGGATAATTTTTTGTGTTATTTTCCATTTAAGTAAATTTTGATCAGATAAAAATTTATATAAATCTAACCGTGTTCATAAAAATTAAGGTTATCTATAATTTTATCAAAAATCAATGTTTTTACACCCAAACCACATATGAAATCGAAGTGATTCCATCGTTTCAGAGGTAACTTGTAAATGGCTTGCACAGTTTTTAAACGGCCAATTAGTTTCCAGATATCTTCCACCGAAACAATATAATCGTTTTCGGCATAGTATATGGATGTGGGAACCATAACATTTTCCAAATAGTACTCTGGGGGTTCGAGTTGACGGTAGTGAATATAATTTTGGTGTGGTCCATAATCATATTGACGAAATCCTTTTGACATGTAACCCTGAAAATAGTGCATTATTTGCTTAAATGAACCTCCAACTGGAAAATTTGCCATAATATCCGGAATGAGTGTCTGTAAATAAAATAAATTTTCAACTCAAGTAAAAACAATTAATTTGGAGTTATATCAAACTATATTAATTTGTATACAAATAAGATAAGAGAAGAGATCAAATTTGATCCGAAAAATGAGAGCATATACATATTTGTATCTAAAATACATCAAATTGTATCGAATTCTATATACTTGTAGATCTAATTCGATGCAATTATATATTTATTTACACTTAATACTACATTTACACCTGACAAAAACTACCTACTTTTGAGGTCCCATTTCTTGAATATTTTTTTAATTATTTTAAGCTATGATTATTAGAGTTGTCCAAAAAAACATGAAAGTTGGAATTCGCGATCTCTACAATGTTGCCCCTATTCCTTAATGTCTAAAAACTCTCTGTGCCAAGTTTCAGCTAAATCCGCTGTTATTTAGAGGTAGCACAAAAAGTTGTCTTTTAAGAATTAGTAATTTATCTCTACACGCTGAAAAAACGGTCTGTCCCAAACATATTTTTGCTGGTAATATATATATATATATATTTGGAGAAATTGTTAAACATATTCGCCATGTTTTTACTAGAACCTATATATTTGCATGCAAATATATATATATATTTGCCTGTAAATATATAAATTTTTGGATGAAAATAAATGGCGCTATCGACAAATATATATATGTTTGGCAGCAAACATATAATATGTGTGTCATAAATAAATTATGTTTCCATGCAAATACTATATATAAATAATATATTTAGTTATAAAGCAATTATTAATATATGCCAAGCAATAGGCGTATTTATTTTTCTCTCCAAATTTCTCTATATTTTAATGGAAAAACATAAAAAATAAAATTAATACATCTACTGTTTGGCGATTATTTAATAACTAAATATATTATAAATCATATTGAATTTTATATCTAATACAAATATTTCATTGAAAAACAATAACTACAATCTGTTCATTTATTTTTATTAACAAATATTAATTAAATACTCTTATAATAAGTTAATACTTTAATATACACAATAAAAAATTTTTCAATTTTATGTTTTATTTATACTAATTTAATAAAATAAATTATTATTTTATTTTTTCACATTTTTCACAATAAAATTAATAAATAAAGGAAAAATATCACTAAATTTTCTGACTAGATGCAGTCTAGCTAAACTAAACGATTATTACCAACTACAAATGTAAATTCGCGGTTTTTCCAAATATATGTTAATTGTATCCCCCCCGGTGAAAAATGCTCATACGTGTGGACACATATGAACAAATATGGATTTTTTATGAACATATATGGAAGTATGTGATTATGTACATAGTTGAACATATACTTAGGTGTTACCTCATTTTTCGGATCCATACATATGTATATGGTTGAATCATAAATGTTCATATATGGAAATTTTTCACCGGGCCACAAATATAATTATTATAAAGTTAAAAATACAAAAATATGTATTTTTAGATGACAAAATATGACTTATTTCCAAACAAACCAATGTTTACCGGGAAATATATGTTAGTAACTATAAAAACAATATAATTGGAAGCATACTCCAAATACATATGTATATGGTAGTTTGTAAACATACATAGAGTAATTTATACAAAAAGTAGGGTTGACTTTAAATTTAATTATTTCTTAACCTGTACGCTATTATTTAACAATTTTTTTTAAATCTTGTCTTAATTAATGTGAACAAAAGGAATTTGAAATCAAAACTTAAAAAATTAAGTAACTTTTTTGTCGTTTATTTAACCTTCTTTTTCAATTTTTAGCTTCAGAATTTTCTTGAGAGTAAGGTTTGTTTTTTATATATAAAAAATTTCTTTATTTTCGATATTTCGCTACTCCAATGTGTAGCATCTTCAGGAAATAACAATTAAATTAATAAATTAACAAATTATAAACAATTTGAAAGTTTGAAAAAATTTGAAAAGCATTTGTCAAATATATATTGTATGTATACATTTATACCAGTAAACAAAGTCTTTGGTATAAAAGTATAACAAACAAAAATATTAATAATTAACAATAAAAAATGTATTAATATAATGTGTTATAAATTAATGTAATGTGTGCTATTTCTTTTGTATTAAATATCTATAATTCTGTGCTACATTTTCAGTATCTGCCTTAAAGTTAATTCTATTTGTTGTGGGTGTATTAATTATCTGTAACATTTCTAATATATAACGACGTTTATAATTATGTTTTGTGTTTAAAACTGATACATTTTCAAAGTCATTTTCAAATTTTTTTAAAATTTGTTTATAATTTGTTAATTTAATTGTTATTTCCTGACGATGCTACACAATGGAGTAGCGAAATATCGAAAATAAAGAAATTTTTTATATATAAAAAACAAACCTTACGCTCAAGAAAATTGTGAAGTTAAAAATTAAGTAACTTTTAAGTAAATCGCGGTTTTTTTTAATTTATACAAAAAAATACATATTTTAGTAAAATTTTCCGAAAAGGTGTAATTAAAATTCAACTTGTTTTTGCCTTGTATGCGCAAATTTCTCAAATCTGATCTTTATTTTAACGAAGATTATGAATCAGCAATCGAAACTTAAAAAAAATTTGTGGTGTATGAATTATTCGCGGGACATTACATAAGGTACAAAAAACCAACGGGATGAGAATTTTGTACTTTCGTATATGAACTGTCTGATTTGGTAAAACCAGCTATAAATCAACTCCTTTTTGAAAGCAACAATTACATAAAAGTACCCTTTGGGTACTATTTATATGTATGTCTGTTGTCAATACATTTTGTAAAAACAACTAATTTTAAACTCAAAACAAAATAAATATTTGAATGAGATTTTAGCCGTGGTGTGCCTATTTTCAACAATTATTTTAATTTTTGCATTAAATAATACAAAAATTGTTTTTTCGGACTTTCTATATTTTCATATATTTAGTTAGAATATTCTTCCACCTCAAGTCCAAATTCTAATATGATATTGTCATATTAGATTTTTATTTGTTTGTTGGGTTGATCATTTTCATGATAGACAATACAATTGTTTCGTAGACATCACTCTACTCTTCAGTTGTCCGCAATAAGAACATGATAACTTTCTTACTCAAACCGAGACATTACATAAGGTACAAAAAACCAACGGGATGAGAATTTTGTACTTTCGTATATGAACTGTCTGATTTGGTAAAACCAGCTATAAAGGAAGAATATTCTAACTAAATATATGAAAATATAGAAAGTCCGAAAAAACAATTTTTGTATTATTTAATGCAAAAATTAAAATAATTGTTGGTTTTTGAAAATTTTAAAAAACTCAATTTTTTTTAAATATTTTCCTAATTACCTGTAAACGGTATTATCGAAAAATGCAATTTGTTATAATTTTGCAATTTGATTACCAAGGGCCTTCATTATACATATATAACACTGATTTTAATTTTAAAAAGGATAACAGATATCCTTGCAAATTAACTCAAAATTTGGCTTTTTTTAATATTTCGCTATTATTTAGCTTGCTATAATTTTATTGCTACCAAAAACCCTATCTCACATAATAGGACATTCCACAGATATATGTATATTAATGCAAAAACGAAATTTTCATATTGGTAAATATTATAAAACATCCTGATCGAAGCTGAACATTTTTTGTATGAAATTTTAAAATTTCGGGAAATCCGCAACTCCGATTTCAATTTTGATTTCATATTCGTAATGTACATCTAAAAATATACTAGATTTGATATGATATGTCGCGATCATAATAATTATATTTAATTTTTCTCATTTTTTCCATTATTTTTAATTAATTAAAAATAATAGAACAAGTACAACCTCGAAGCTTCAATTGCGATGTGCTACCTCTAAACAAAACTTTTTTGGTGATTTTTTTGATCAAACCACATTTTTTTCAAAGTGGCATATTTGTAGGGTTGTGGAGCGTGAAAATTTCAACTTTTTTTTTTGACAAGTCTAATGATTATATATGGTCAATTACAAAGCCACATTTAATACTGTATGTGCCACTAACAATCTATACCCAGCAAAATATTGGTAATGACACCTCATTACTATCTGCATTACCAAAAATGGTATATCATTACATTTTGCATTATTTTATAATATAAAATAATGACTTCCTAATAACGGCCTATTGTATTCATTGTTTCTAAATATAAAAGAATGACTTACTCGTATTAGTTTAAATAAGTACTTTTTACACAGTTAAATTTTTTTATTATATGTAAATATGTTTTATGTTTAAATTTTTATGACGAGTCCTAAAATTATTAATAGTATTTGCCTAACTCCTTATTTTTAAGAATCAAGTAAGCAATCGGATAATTAAACTTTTTGTAAGCATGTGTGTAACCACTTATTATTCAAAATCTCATAACTACTTATTTCTCATATTTTCGTAAGCGAGCGGGTAACCGTGACTACTTATAAAAACGACCACGCCATACAAAAATAATGAGTTTAGACGCCAAAAAATAAGTTGTGCGGAGCTATGAATTTCTATTATATAACCACTTATTTGGTAATGAAAGATTTTGCTGGGTACTAATATAATAAAGCAGTAATGTAATGTAATGAGCTTGTTCGTTTGTTTACTTCCCTATAAACAATTTCACTGGAATTCAAGTTGAAATAAAGTTCAATTCCAGTCCTGTTTTCCAGTCTCAAGGCTTGAGTACAACTTTCATTACATTTTATTTCAATAACATACTCCAGCAAAAGGGAAACAAAAATTCAAGTTTGAAATATTTTTGTTAAATAAACAAGTGCTAGAATTTGAAATTTACTTTAATTCAAGCAAAATTTAAAGCACTTGAATTTTTAAAACCTGTGTGCTTACTGGGTTACTACAAGTTACTACATTTACTACAGCTGGAAAAATTCAATACAAAAAGTAAACAAAACTTTCCAATTGTAGCAAAAGTACACAGAACAAACTTTGTTCATAAATAGTGGGAATCGATATCTTTAAATTCATTTCATAATATGTATGAAATAATTCATACCCTGTAGGAACTTTTCATTTGCTTTTAATTTTAAAAAGTACAAGTAGGTTAATAAAAAAAACTTATTTGTCAGAAAATTTTAATTTGAAAACAAATTGAAGAAATTTAATATCTATTAGCAAATAAACTTAATTCTAATATGAAACGTGAGGAAAATATACAAAAATGGTCAATGTAAACCATGGTAAAGGTATGAAAACGTTTTTGTGAAGATAAATGCTTTTTTTTCTTACAATTGTTTATTTTTCTATTCTCTTAAAAGGAAACTTCGAAACCATACGAGGAATCCCTTAAAATTAGCGCTTTATCTGAGGTAATATTTACTGAACAACACACTGGACAACACTAGCTTTAAATGACTTACAAAAGCTTTAAAATCTTTCTACTTATCGCGAATGAAATCCTGGTAAACATATATAAAGATATTCCGAGATAAAATTGGGTATTACAGCTGAAATTTTGCAACATTCGAAATTTCATATTTTAGTTATCATTACTTTATAGTTTTTGTTAATATTTTAATTGTAAATGTTTAGTGAATATAACCGTGGAAATTATAAACAAATGTTTATTTTTTACTACTAGTAATTTATTTCGTAATATTTAGCAAAATCGCGACGTATATGCATACGATGTATGAACAGGTTCAAAAACCGAATACAAAATTTGGAAAAAGTTCATGTCCAATTTCATAATATGTATGAACAAGTTCATAATATGAATGAAAAAGTTTTGGGAAAAAAAATTAATGTTCGATTCATGCAGTGTATGTAAAAATTCATTCCATGTATGAATTATTTTTTCTCTGTAGTAAGAAATTCGAGTAAACGAACACACTCAATGTGTGTATATTTGTTTGTTTGTTTGTAGGAGGTAATCTCCGTAACTACTCATCTGATTTCAAAAATTTTTAGAGTATTTAGAATAGTCCTTAGGGATGAACATAGGCTTTATATCATTCCATTAAAATAATTAATAAAAAAGTTATGAGCAACAATGTAAAAATATCCCAAAAACTAGGCCTAAGGCACGCTAACAACGGGCAAAGCCCGCTAGTATTTTATAAAAGTGATTTAGGATTTAATTATATAAGATTTGGAGTTAAGATTTCGGAATTAACTTAATTCTACATTTAAACTTGAGCATAAACCACCTACTTTTTGTACAAAACTAGTTTTTCCATATTTTTTGTATGCGTTTTAACAAGTTAAAAACTACACTCAACCTAAAAAGACTGTAATGGCTACTGAAAATTTTGCTGTTATTACAGGAAATTTAACTGTTTTGAGCCCAGCGGTATTTTTTGCTAATTTTAGCAACATCTGTCTGCTGATCTGTAGTACAATAAAATTAGTAGAAAAATTTATGTAAACTGCAATTCAAAATCGATTTGCTAAAATCAGTTAAAAAATTTACCAAATATCAATAATTTTAGTACAATTAAATTAGTATAAATAATTAGTTACAGCTACTAAATTTCAGTAAATTGTTGTAAACAGTCTTGCCAACTTTTGGAGTGTAAAAAGCGTAAAAAAGCACTATGCCTTTTTAATAAAAAAATCAAATAAATTTTATACAAAGTTTAAAAAAGTAATGTACATGTATATTTTAATTAAAACTAAAAAGTAATAAACAGTTCACATACAAAAGAAAATATGGAAAATATTTTCTTTAATTATAAATACCATCCAATTCACAAAACTATAAAAAAGCGTTTTAAAAAACCGCAAATTCTTCTTTCCGAATCGCCTTTTTGTGATTCGCAATACTTCTCAGGTCGGAGTGGAAAAATATGTTCGTGGTTTTAATTTACACAGCTTTACAAAATGGATTTTTGCAGGGATTTAAACTTTGGTACGACATTTTTATAGATTTAGATTAGCTGATTCTAAATATGTTTTTAAAATATCTCAATAACGTCACATTTTTTAGAAAATCGCGGTGAAAAATGACGAAAGACTCTGTATTTGGCTTATTTGTAAATTATAGAACAATTATGACGTGACTAAAAGTTTTAAAAACAAAGTTCGGAATCACGAATTTTGACGATTTATTTTTATATTTGGTCTGGTACCACTGCCTACAGTAACCTTAAAACCTAAAAAAAGTTGCCATATAAAATGTTCCACTTAAAAAATGAGTGATTTTTTTTAGAACAATTTAATTGCAAAAACACGATTATGAAAATTTTTAAAAAGCACTAAAAGCACTAACCAAAAAATAAAAAAGCACTATTTTAGTGTTTTTTTTTTGTTTTGGCACCATGAGCAAAATTTTGGCGTTTTGGGTCATCAAAAAGCACCATACATAGTGCTTATAGCACCAAGTTGGCATCACTGGTTGTAAACTGTAATTTAAAATCAAACTGCTGAAATTAGCAAAAACGTGTACTAAAAAATAAAAAAACTGTAAAATCTAAAAAAAAATTAAAAAAAAACTTTTTTTCTCTCGATTGTAACAAGCGTATAGAGCAATTCCATATGAAAGCGATCACCTTTTGGACGACCCCTCTCCGATTCTAAAATAAATAGTCTCAATCGATTGCCCAGCAAAAAATAATGTACCTACATATTTTTTTTTTTTTTTATAGTAACTGGTTTAGTGGTGGTGTACACCACTGTCATGTGACAAAATTGAAGAATTTTTCATGAGGGACCTCATTGAAAGTTGTTTAAAAAAAAAAACTACTAAAGCGATCGCAACGAGTGATAGCTCGTTGGAAAGGTATTGAATCAGGCTTTAATTGAAAAATAAAATTTTCCTAATTTTTCTCAGAAATTTACCTTTTTTCCCATGAAAATTATATTTTCCCATGAAAATTAAATTTTCCGATTTTCCACAGAAGCTCCTAAATTTTCCGGCTAATTTTTTTTTTTTTTTTGATTCCTCATAATTTTTTCTTTAAGAATCAGCAATAAAAAAATGGGCCCCGACTCCTTGTTTGGACAGGAGAGGAGTATTTATGAGACCACCTTGTTCTCATTGTTTTTATATTTTTTATAATTGAATTATTTGTAATTATTTAACATTGTTTTATTTTATTATTAAAAATACATTTTAAAAATTATTTTACAGTTAAAAATACATTTATGAAGAAAAAATCTTTCTTATTTTGCTGCTTATACTTAATTACAATATTTATTAAAAATTTCAATTGTCTTGGCATCATTATAAAATTAAAGTAACTTTAAATTTAGCACGTCGGCAGACGAAGAGTACCGCTTTACATTAATTGACATATCGGAAATATTTGGTATGAAGCAATGAAACTTTTGCGTTCCAGTTATAGTTTTGACATTATTATATCTGTTTTGAATTCGTCGCTCCATGGCATCGTGTTCTTTTTGAGTGCATAAAACTGTGTTAATGGCAATTTCCTTGCTTTGAATCCACGAAAACAAATGTTGTACATTTAAGATCTGGTCAGTATATGGCCTTTGCAAACTTGCCTTAGTCGCCATGCGTTTTAGGGTTCCCCCTAACGCATCGCATGGGCCCTTACCGTGGGACGTCGCAAAAAAGTGCCACTCGACCTTGCAGTTTTGTTCTTTTTCAATTATGCAAAGATTGTAAAAATTTTTTTTATTCTTGTACTGAAAAGCCGCGCCGTCTGAGAAAAACGTTACTTTATCGATTGCATCGAATTTTGATCTTAAGAATTCAAACAGTTTCATTTGAAATAAATAAACGGACACATAATTATGAGCTAAACTCTCCGCGACAACAACAAGGCTTACGGTCTGTAGTTCGTTATCTTCGTTTTTGAAATAAATGCAAAAAGGATGCACCGTGCACTGGTCGTTTGCCCAGTGATAAGCCTGAATTTCATCCTGAACGAGAAAAGTGTAATTCTCGGCAAAGTCGCTTATCACAATGAATTCATTTTGGGCTAATTTCTCCTTACTTTCCATTAGAAATTTCGATTGCATCTCGGATATGAAATGGTGCGCCTTCAGTTCATTCAACTTGAGTCCGAATTCCTCGATGAATTCCGGAATCTGCTTTACCACGGTCTCAAGGGAACATCTGCCGCTGCTAATTATCCACTGTTTGAAATGCACCTCCTGAATTAACAGCTGTTCAAACTTTTCCGCCAAATATTGCTCTAGCTCGTCAATCTTCGGACAATTGTCGCATTTGGACAGATGACAATTTTCCGTGGGGTATGAGGTCCCTATATGTTTCAATTTCACCGTGAAATACTTTCAATTTCTTGCATGGAAAGAACATTAATTTGATGTTTTGATGAAACATGCAAACGCAGACTGAATGCGTTCCGTGCCTGTCTAATGCCAGCACGCATTCTTTTGGTCGTAGGATGGCAAACTTAGAAAATCCCACTTTTTCTGCTGGGTATTTCTCTTTGAACTGATGGTATGCTTCGGATAGATTACATAATAATAATCTGCGCTACTTGTTCACTTTTTCTCCATCTTCACGTGTGATAACATAGTCACGTGTACCTGGGCAGGCGCGGCTGTTGTCATCATTGCAGTAAAAATCTTGAATCAATTTCACCGTTGCTTCGCTGAGGGTCCTTGAGCCAAATTTCTTGGTGGGAGTCGCCAATATGCCCTTCTGTCGAACTAATTCTTTGCTTCTTCTCGCGATGTAAAAAGATGTTTGAAACTGTTCAGAAATCTTGCGTATAGGCCATGATTGAGGCAGCACAGATAAAATGAGATATTTCTCCGGAAAAGTGGTCGCTAAATTGAATTTTCTTTTCAACTGCTCAATCATTTGTTTGCCGTCATCAACGTCATCTGCTTGACTGCATTCGTTATCAGAGCCTTCATCAAATATTGTCGCGATTGCACTCATAACCTTGCCTTTTTTCTCTTTCCTGTATTTTTCACTTCGCAACTTTCTTTTTGTAATAGGCGATTCACCTAAAGTGGTAATAGCCTCATTCAAAGGACTCAAAGACATATTGACCATCGGAATGTCTGCCTCACTATCAGATGAAATATTTTGTTCAATTGTCATTTCACTCTCGGATTGTGGTTGCATTTGCTTGTTGAGACAAATCGATTTTACACTTGGGGCAAATGAATTCTGCTTCTTCACCGTATTGTATATTTAATTCATTCATGTATCGCTTCGAAACACCAGTTAATTTTAATACTTTTATCTTTTTCGAACGATGTCCACTCTTGTTAAACGGATTGCAGCAAAATTTATTCATTTTACTTTAAATTGTCTTTACAGCTTCACTCTTTACTTTACAAAAAAAAAACACTTTAACACTTTCACGTTTAGTATTCAACTAAAATTTGACTCAGAGTGTGTGAAGTATTTATATTTATTTTTTGGTAAAAAATAGGTAAAAAAAAATAAGCGATATTTGCTTTTCTTTAATAGGAAAATTTGCGTGAACTACTGGTCATAAAATGTTTTTTAAAGAGGGACTTAATTGGTTACTGCCAATAAGCCGACCACAGGTCATAAAATGTTTTGTAAATTTTTTAAATTACCAGGTAATAAATATTTCGCCATATATATGGAAAATCCGTGTTTTATGACTTGTTTCTGCACGTGTCATTTTAGGCGAAATATTTATTACCTGGTAATTTAAAAAATTTACAAAACATTTTATGACCTGTAGCCTCAGTCGGGTTTGGTGTGCCATTACATGCCACTGCTGCTATTATCCATGGATTTATGGCCGATCTTGTGAAGGCAGGCAGACCATATTCACTACACACTCAACTTGGGGCTCTTAAAAAAAATTGATTTTTTCTTCATAAATGTATTTTTAACTGTAAAATAATTTTTAAAATGCATTTTTAATAATAAAATAAAATAATGTTAAATAATTACAAATAATTCAATTATAAAAAATATAAAAACAATGAGAACAAGGTGGTCTCTTAAATGCTCCTCTCCTGTCCAAACAAGGAGTCGGGGCCCATTTTTTTATTGCTGATTCTTAAAGCAAAAATTATGAGAAATCCAAAAAAAAAAAAATTAGCCGGAAAATTTAGGAGCTTCTGTGGAAAATCGGAAAATTTAATTTTCATGGGAAAATTTAAGGTAAATTTCTGATAAAAATTAGGAAAATTTTATTTTTCAATTAAAGCCTGATTCAATACCTTTCCAACGAGCTATCACTCGTTGCGATCGCTTTAGTAAAACAAGTAAAACAACTTTCAATGAGGTCCCTTATGAAGAATTCTTCAATTTTGTCACATGTCAGTGGTGTACACCACCACTAAACCAGTCACTATAAAAAAAAAAAAAAATATGTAGGTACATTATTTTTTGCTGGGCAATCGATTGAGACTATTTATTTTAAAATCGGAGAGGGGTCGTCCAAAAATTTGCCAATTTTGATCGTTTTCATATGGAATTGCTCTATAATTACTTCTTCGTACTTGAAATTTGGAGTCAAAATTGCAAACGGTTCTCCAGTTATTACCTTTTTATGCATTGGAGATACAATCTCCAATAAGTGTTATTTCCAAACTAAGAATATGTCAATAGTAACAAATATAAACTAAACAAGAATTGTAAAAAATCAAAAAAAATTTATATTTTTCTGCTAAATTTAGCACTCGGTTTTGAAAAATTAGTAAATTGTTTTGCTGAACTCAGCAGCGAGAATTAGTAAAAAAAATCCGTAATTTGTTATAAGAGAATAGCAAAAATTATTACTAAAAAAATTGTACTAAAAATCTGTATAAAGATAGTAAAGTTCGATTGGAAACTGTTTACAAATTTTTTTACAAACTTTTGTATCTGAGTGTACAAAAGCCAAAAACCAGGTAGTCTTTGCTCAGGTATAAATGTAGGATAAGCCTCATTCATACTGAACCCAAAACTAGAAGTTTTCGTTTTTTAAGTTTTCGATTTAAAATTTGTATGGGATTTGACAATCGAAAACAAAATAAATTTGAAAACTACCAGTTTTGGGTTCAGTATGAATGAGGTATTAGAAAATTTGAATTTTTTATCACAAAAAGCAATCGCTTCTTTAGCAGCCAAAGTGGAACTGGTTGCCTTAGAATCAGTTCTGGAAGTAGTTCTAGAGCTTCTGGAACTAGTTCTATAACTTCTTCAACTAGTTCTAGAACTGATTCTCCTCCAGTTATATCTTGCATATAAGATCCATGGAACGGGTTCCGGAACCAGTTCTATGGAATCGGTTCTAGTGGAACCACTTCCAGAACTAATGTGATTGGCAACCAATTATAAAAAATTTTCCTGGGAACACGAATGTAAACAAATACCGTCGTGTTTAATGTTATACATTTTTGCAACGTGTTCCGTGTACAAACAGACGGACGGACGAGAGTAGCCAAATCGCCTCAGAAAGAGATTCTGAAAAAAGATCTTAGACAATTTTTTTTTACAATTCTTCATTCAATAATGGCTTTCTTAAAAATAAATTTTGGATTTTTCGTTAATACACACTCAAGAAAACAAGAATAGATGCAGCGATTTTTCTCAAAAATACCAACCTTTGGGACACGGTAGCGACCCCTAAACCTTAATAAAAAAATTAAAGAAAAATCATGTGTTAATTTTGCACGGTGCTTAATATATATTAGGGTGACCCATACCAAAATCCAACTTTTGTTTTTTTATGAACCAGCCTAAATGTGAGGGCATATAACGGCACTCTAATGGAGCAAAAATTTTGTCCGTTTTGCTCTATCTCGCTTAGTTTTCGAGATATGGGCCATTTTATGAAGTGGACAATTTTTATTAAAAATTTCCGAGGGTCCAAGGCCCCGCCAAGGTCCATTTTTGTACAGAGATACCCCCTTTCGCTGGAGTATTATACGGTTAGGGTAGTCGAAATTTTCATCAATTTTGCTCCATCTCTCTTAATTTTCGAGATATGGGACATTTTAAAAAATTGGGAGGGAACGAAATAGCGTTCATTTGTGGCACCATCTACCGGGTAATAACAGTAACATGAAAATATTATATTTTAACAATAAAATTTGTAAAATTTAACGAATGGGTTCTTAAAAATTAGTTTTAAATAATTTTGAAAATTCACACTCAAAATTAGTTAAAGTACTGAGGATTTTTAGTATTGTGTTAAATGAAGATAACTAAAATATTTGCTTAAATCAGTGTTTCAAATAAAAATTTGTTAAAAATTAGTCAAATCGATTTGAAACCGGTTTGACAGATTTTTCTACTGACGTATTATTTTAAGTGTACTCAAATAAACGTAAATTTTCTTAAGAATTCAAACATGACCACAACGTACAAATTTTTTGAAAAAATCGCGCGATTTTATCAAAAAAATTTTCATTTTTTGGTACGTTGTGGTCATGTTTGAATTCTTAAGAAAATTTCCGTTTATTTGAGTACCCATACTTTATAATTCGTACATTAAGTGGCTATTTAAGACTTCCGGGGGGGTCTTAAATGGATCTAGTGGGAGCCACACTTTACGGACTATAGAACCAAATGCATTTTTGAAATCGGGAGAAATTTTCCTTTAATTTGAGCACTTACCATTTTGGGTGTGTTTTGGTTTTTTGGACCTAGCGGGTCCCAGGGGCCGCTAGGTCCAAATTCCAGAGGAGGCCATATATTTTTTTTTTTTGAGGGGTGCCCCATAAAGTAAAGTTCAGCCCAACAATGCACCTAGCCCGAATTCTATTTTGCGGATCTTAAAACAAAATGCATATTTGGAATCGTGAGAAAAATTTCTTTCATTTGAGTTGTCACACGTGTCATTTTGGGCGTGTTTCGGTTTTTCGGACCTAGCGGATCCCGGCCCTCTTTACACCATATAGAAAAAAATTTTCTTTTTTAATTCCAGAGGGGGTCATATTTTTTTTTTTTGAGGGGTGCCCCATAAAGTAAAGTTTTGCCGTTAATTTTTCTTATTATGATAATTTTTGTTGCAAAATAATTAACCCTCTTATTGCCCAGGGGTCATAAATAAATAATCATACAAAAAGGCCTAATTTAAATAAATTTTTTTCTCAAAATTGGACAATGAGTTTTTCTAAATATAAATAATATATCCACGGTCATAAATTGATACCATATAAGACTGATTTTAAATTTTCAGATAACTAAGATATGTGTAATTAATAAATTACTTCGGGTACTTAATACAAACTGAAGGAAATGGCAATTAAGTGGTATATATTTATGAATTTCGACACTTTGGTAATGTTTTGAAACAGTAACCCTTAATCTGACAATTTAGGTCATCTCTTTAATACCCATATGAACACATGACGCTGATGACCCACCTGACGGCACTATGGGCCAACCAACAACTTGGGGGCTAACGAGCATTAAAATAAACCCTGTTTACACGACCCACTTAGAAATTTTCATCAGGTTCCGATTGGGTATGAAATTCATAGTCTGCCTTTAACCCCCCAACATGTACAAGGCTTATGATAGAATAAATAAGAGTGACGAATGTTGCTGCCGTCTGCGAAATTATAGTAGACAGGATTGGAAGCTTGCCAAAGAAAGACGAGCAAAGGAGAAGGAGCAAGAACGGAACCTTGCTGTACCCCTCCATTTAACTCAAACTCATTGGATGAGACCCCATCTATAACAACTCTTATAGTGCAGTTCCTCAGCAAACTCGGTATGAATCGAAAGAAGACATTTGCAATATGGAGTCCAAGGTTCGATTTATGGCATGAGCAAAATTTATAAAAAAAAAAAAATATATTAACAATAAATTTTAAATTAAATGTTCAAATTTCGTTATTGTCGAATTTGGGTAAATTATTTGAAAAAGTAATTCGTGATAAAATGGTTTGAATATCAACAATAGTTATATTCCAAACTCTCAGTTTGGGTTCAAGAATGGTCATTCTGCAACACGTAAATTTGAAGATGATATTATCCGTAATCTGAGACAAAGCAAATGCACTGTTGCTGTCTCACTAGATATAGAAAAAGCATTTGATCATGCTTATCACATAGTCTTATTTAAAATGATAAATTTGGGATTTAACCCTTCTATTATTAAAATTCTCAAAAGTTATTTTGACAATAGGCAATTTTGTGTTCAAATGGATAATATGATCTCCGATTCTGGAGTGGTGAATTGTGGCGTTCCTCAGGGATCAATATTAGCTCCTCATCTATATAACATATTTATTAACGACTTTCCCCAACTATATGAGGGAATTTTATATGCTGATGATTCTTTATTATACATAGAACCAATTTTGTTCATAATTGTAGCAATCACTTTCATTGATTTCAATTCATAATATGTATAAATAAATTTCTACAATTTAGTAAAATATTCATAAATATGTTAATTTAAGAAATATTTATAAATCAAGTCTATTTGAAATAAATTGATAAAAAGTTGTCAGAAAAATAACTACCTAACTTCGTAAAACACTTGGGTGAAGTGAAGGGAACTTTCAATGTAAATTGTTTTTGTAACAAAATTTTGTAACAAAAACAATTTCTATAGAAATAACGCAACACTTCACCGAAGTGTTTTAGAAAATTACCCCCTAAATTTCTTTATTTTGGGAAATAAAATTTTGAAAGAGAAAATCAACTTTATAACCGCGAAAGAAAATACTCACAATTTTCTAAACCAATTAATTGTTAATGTTAACATTTCGTTTTAATCGTTAAGTACGTACTGAATACAATAATGTTAAATTATGTACACTCTAAAAAATGCTAGTAAATTCATTACTATAAGGTACGTACATTTTTCAGTAATATCACGCAAAATGCCTACACACAGAAAACAGTCTCAGTTGTGGCCACCGAATTTGTTGCCAATCGAATTCGTGCGGTTATGACAACTATCTTTATATTAAATTATATTTTTCGTCGTGAAAGCCAATATTCGGTTGTCTCATTCAATATTATGTTCCACATAAATATTATTATGTTCTACAAAATTTTATTGAAATTAAAAAACTTTTTTTAATTTTCTGGTATTGAACCCGGCCCTTCAGGTTAATAGTTCACACTTTTACCCACTGCACCACAACTACTTTTAAATTTCTTAGGCATATTTACTGTTTATACATATGAATATTTTATTTTAATTAAAAAAAAAACATTTAAATTTTTGTCTTTTCCGGGATTCGAACCCGGAAATCCGGCGTACTAGACCAACTCCTCACCCATTACACCACAAACACTTAATAATTTTAATGACTAATTTTGAACTTATGTGTTTTATTAATACAGTATAAAATTCGTTTATCAATACCAATTAATAGTTGTGTGTGTTATCAATACAATCCACAATTCGGTTGGTTCTAAAGAAACTTGAATTTAAGGTCATATTTGATTAGGATACCAGTATTTGTAGTTACCACTTTCGAATATTGAAATTTTTTTAAAAAAGGTTATAGATAACACCAATTTTCTTGTATATTCACTAAATAAATGGCTGCTTCTACTGCATAGAATTACTAAACTGATACTAATTTTAAAATTGATTGGAGATACCAATAATTTGTTAAAAGGATTGTTTTTTAGTTCATTCTCCCTATTTTTAATACCTAGTAAAATATTTTTGATGTAGTATTCAATTATAGGTAATTCCAAATAAAATAAAGTCCTGACAAATTCATTTTAATGGTTTTGATCGAAAGCCAACCAATCTTTTTCCTGGGTGTATATTTAGACATCAAATGTGTAAAATATTTGTACACATATTTTGCATTTTTATTTTTATAAATACACACTTTATGTGTACAATTAGCATATTGTGCTTAAAAATAATTATTAGGCATAAAGTGTGTAAATATACGAACACTTAGTAGTGACTATAAATTTGTCAAAATATTTTTTAAAAAATAAATAAAAAACATAAATTACAATAAACTGGAAAAACGTGCACATAATTTGTTCTTTTCTTGGAATTAAAATTCAATTGTGTCAGCGCGACCTTTGTCGTATTAATGAGTGGTATCTTGCATTTTAATTTCTGAACATATTCCTCTATTCTACAGCCTGCCACCAGGCAGTATGGTGTGCTTAATAATTGATGGTACTGACTCCCGAGGCATCAGGCAGAGATACTCAACAGCAATTTATTCGTTCTTACAAAATGAATGCAATCAAAATTAAAAGATGTTGAGTATGGTAAATTGAAATATATAAATCCTTGTTGTTTGCATATCTACAGTAGGTTGTCCTACTGAAAAAGTTTACCAACTATTCAGCACAATTAAAATAACAAAAAATGTTGGGGGTACTGAGTGAGTGAGTTGTATAAAAAAGGTTGAAAATTCGTTGCACCGCAATTCGGAACCTAATAACCAAATTTGTTAAAAGATTGTTTCATTTTTCTTAAAGATATCATATGGAGTCTTATTTTGAGTTCAGCTATTAAATACATAATATTCGTGCAACTTCATGTGTTAGTAAACTTTTCCCATAGCGTTATTTTCACCTGTATTTCTAATATATTATGGCAGCTCTGAATCCAAATAATATTGGTATCAAAAATCTCCTTCCACTTTAATTTTTTGAGCAACAAATTTGAATTTTGTATACTTCAGACATGTTCTCATATAAGCAACTATCTTTTTATCCCTTACACATATGTGTTCATTAATTTTGTCTCCGCACATCACATATTTGAATTTCAGCAAATTCTAAATTTTAACTTACAAGAGTTTCCTTGTAAGTATACTGTATAAATTCTATTTGGAACTTAAAGGTACCCTCCAACAGTTTTTGAGTTATTTTTCAAACAACAGTGCGTGAATTATCGTTTGAATGGTATTACTTTAATAATTTCGAAAGGAGACACTTTTACTGGGCATCAGGACATGTGCTGGCCATATTTATCTCTAGAAGAATGGCGGAACACTACAAAAATTTTAGAAACATCAAGTAGTAAAATCTATGTATTATATTTTAATTTAATGTACCATTTAAAATTGTGTTGTATATCTTAATTTATTTATTTAATAAAAATGCTAAATGCTCCTTTAAAATGTTTAATAAAAAACAGGCGAGATATGTGCGTAGGGTTATATTTTGAAGAATTTCAATATACATATTCAAGCATTTTATGCTTAAGGTTACACACTTTGTGTGTATGAGTATTACACACAATGGGTTAAGGTTTAAAAAAATTTTCAAAGTTTCGAAAATCGTAAACGGTACCACTTAATTGCCATTTCCTTCAGTTTATATTAAGTACCCGAAGAAACTTATTAATTACACATAATTTTGTTATCTGAATATTTAAAATCAGTCTTATGTGGTATCAATTTATGATCGCGGATATATTGTTTATATTTAGTAAAACTCATTTTCCAATTCTGACCCCTGGGCAATAATAGGGTTAATTATTTTGCAACAAAAATTATCATAATAAGAAAAATAAACATACAAATATGACTTTTAGAATTAGTTTTTTTGTAAAAAAAAATGAAATTTCCCGAAGTTTGACCTTTGACCTCTGTGTGCCGCGGTTTAAAATTGTCCAATTTGGCTCAAATTTTCACCATATGGGCTAATCCTGCGTTGCGGACGTTACGTTCGTACGCATATTTTTGATTACTGTTGGCGCTCTGAGCGTTATATTTTAAAGTAACCTACGGTGGTACGTTGGTCTATGAGAGTACTTTCAAATGGCAGTTACAAATATTTTCTGAGTTTTATCAGTTACGATATAATTGTACTTTAATTGCCGTTGCGGACGTTACACAATACAGAAGTCGTTGTGGAGCTCAAGGCACATTTTCATAAATTTTAGCGAATTTTACAGTATAAACAAAAAATTCCAAATACATTAAAGAAAGAGGAATGTTAAAGCATATCAAACCCACTTTCGAGGCACAAAAATAATTGTTAGTTTATTCACAATTTTGTCTTACATTTGTTGCGGACGTTACGTTGCGGACATTACATTTTTGACTACCGTCCTACTCATATAAATAAAAAATATTTTTGTGTTTATTTTCAAGAAATATAAATTTTATTTTTCTTTTCAAATTTGTAATTTATGTTTAGGAGATACTGCAGTGCGTGCCATTTCGATACAATTTTCAGTAAGCGAAGAAAAGTGATGATGAGACTTGACGCCAGTAATATTTTTTATATTTAGCCATTTCTCATGTAGATATTGAGTTGCGGTTTTTATATCGTTTGCTGTAACGTATATTAGTTTAATCCCATCTATATTACTTTTAGCCAGTCTGTAAAAATCGTGTGCATCCTTCAAAATAAGATTTTGAGCTTTTACTAACTGCCAAACTTTACGTTTCACGACAGCGCCTACTCCGTCTACTGCACCTTTGCCATGAGAAGTTGCGAAGAAATTCCACTCAAAATGGTTAACACCAAATTCATTCTTAAAATGTGGAATGCTACGTATAATAAATTTGTTTTTAAATTGACTACCGCATCCATCGGAAAACACACTTATATCAGATATTAAATCATATTTTTGAATATTTTTAATGAGTATTGATAAAAAGCAATAAACATCGTATTTATTGTGTGTTAGCTGATCACTTATAATGGCAAATGATTTAGTGCAGCCATGTAGCCATGCTACGCAAGTGAAAATAGTTACTTGAGCATAGCTGAAATGAGCAGACTGAATTTCATTTTGCGAAATAAGTCTGTAATTTTCGGCAAAGTCAATTTGCAGAATCAGGTTATTTGGCTCCAATGCTTTCCGTTTTTCATCAAAGTATTTTTGTTGAGATCGTTTAACAAAAGTATGTAGTTTGAACGAAGGCAGTTGGGATTCCAATTCAAAAATTAAATCTGCTACTGGGGCTTCGGTACAACTTAGTACCATACGATTCTCTATTGTTCTCCATTGCTTCCATTTAGTAACCTCAGTAAGGCGCTTATTATAAAATAAAGGGACAATCGCATCTTTAATGTCTTTTGTACAGTTATTGCAATCATTTGACATACAAGATTCATTTTTGACGTCGCAGCAAATTGTTTCTAAAAAGTCGCCAAAGTTCAAAGGAAATACAGGAATGATTTTGTTCAAACTTTCCAATAAAAACCCAAAATTGGCATGGTATTGACAAACACACATGTTGTGCGGCAACTTATCAGACAATTCCACTATTGTTGGTCGATTCTCATGGAATTTCGTTCGAGAAATTTTTTGATCACTAAACTCAGCTTGAAACAGCTGAAAAGCCTGATTTACAGTCATTATCATAAATCGCTTAGATACTGGTAATTTATGGGACCCAGATAGTAGTGTCGATTTTCTTCCAGCAGCTTGCACGGAAATGTCATCTCGATAAAAGAAATCGTGAATCAGTTTTGTTTTCTCATCTAATTGCTCATCAGGTTCAGCTTCTTTTATATTACCAAGGAATTTTTCACAAAGTACACTGAGGACTTTACATTTCTTGTCCATATCATTTGGTAAAACTCGTTCAACTTTTTTTACTGCTTTGCTAAGAGTCTGCCTGCATGTATAGGGACTGACTAGAGTTCTTGTTTTATTTCTTTCTTTCTGTCTTTCTCTGTAATTCGCCATTCGTTTTTTGTTCTTAGCTTTAATCTCTTTTGCAAGCGATGCGTTGCCTTTCGTGATATCTTTAATTTTTTTCCGATAAGCTCGCTTTCTTTCAGCATCTTTTAATCTTTGCTTCAACAAGCTATTTATATCGTTTTTTAAATTGATTCGAAATTTCTTTGATCTTTCTGTACTTGTACTCATTTTCACCCGACTTACTAATCGTAATTTTGGTCTTTCACGTAGTTCAAATGATTTGAAACTGAAATCGGCTCGCGTAAGTGTAATAAATTGACTTTTTTAAAAACTAACCTAAAACTATTTCTGTCACAGCCTACTTTGCACAGAACTATTTGCCAACCTACTTTGCACAGAACTATTTGCCAACCTACTTTGCACAGAACTATCATAGTTTATTTAAACAAGTTGATGCATCCGATCGGCTGTTGGGCTATTTGGTTATTGGTCAGTTTGTTTTGTTTGAATCGTCGTTTGTGAAATCAATTGTGAAATGTTAAGTTGTTAACAAAAAGTGTTTAAAGTGTATAAAACAATGAGGCAATGGTTTAACTATTTCCTGACAATGCAGGTAGCTGTTGATTGAGTCCCATTAGAGTGGGACAATAGAGTTCGTGTTATCTTGTACGTCTGTCCACGTAGCAATAACTCTTTTAGAGATCTGAAGAAAAAAATGCACCGTTTGCAGTGCCAATGTTTACAATTATTGATGTATGTGGTTTAAATTATTGATTTGTATAAACAAAACAAATTTTAGAAGAACTTAATTTTAGGACAGATCGATACCGTTGCGGACGTTACAAAATTTGATATTAAAAAAGGAAACATTCTTTTGTATATTTTAGAATTTTTTTTTTCCTACTTTAAAGAACAGTTTTAGTTTTGTTTGGAATGTTAATGTGGTCTCCAAAAAAATTCTATGTTCTTCATTATATATGAAAACCCTTATTTTCCGTTGCGGACGTTACAAAGCGGGGACGTACCTTTACTCAGTTTTATTTAGTATGTTTCAATAGAGTATTTAAAGCGTTTCTTTCATAAAGTTGCAGAATACTAATAGAGAAAAAAAATTTCGATGACGGAGCAGCCATGTTTTGGATAAAGCTTGGTTAACAGAACCCAAAAAAACATGCATATTTTAGTAAAATATTATAGATCTAAGGTTGCTTAAGTTTAAGTCCCAATTTTCGTAATATGGATTGCCAGAAAAATATTTTATGATGATATTTGGAAGAGTACAAATGTAGTCTATTATTCTATATAGTCAAGGACAATTTTTGTGCAACTTTAAAATTTTTTTCTTGGTTGACATTTTTTCGGATATGCCCATATGCTTTTTAGGTCAACTGTAAAAAAATAGGGGTGTGCACATCTCGAAATTCGACATTTTGTAAAATACCTGCCACCCTAATATGGGTATGTATATAAAATTAAATATTATTATATACAAGCGTTTTTACTCGGGTAATCATGCTTTTAAAAATAAAGATGACAAAAGATGAACGATTATGAAAAAGATGACAGAAAGAGGACACAAATTTTGTAGATGACAGCGAGTGAAAATAGATGATTGTCCTCCGAAAACGATGACATATGGTCACCTTACCTTAATGTACAGAGTATAACTTGCCTTGTTCAATAGTTGAGTATCATATCCAGCCACAGGCCACAAGCGACTTACGCAAACTAGAGGTCGTTCATTTTCCAAACAAGCCATCGATAGTAATTTCTTGATATATTTGTTCGTAGAAACCATTTCTACACTCTCTAATACTTTCGACACATAATTGTGGGTTCCCAATAGGGGGCCAAATACTTTTGCTATGCTTCCTTTAGTATTGCTCACATAGGCCACTGGAGCCAGTAGAGTGGCCGTCTTAAACAGCCGATTATATTGTGGCAGCATGGAATTCAGAACCAAAAACACCGTTCCACCCTGAGATATGCCAATGAAATGCATCTTTTGTTCTCCCGTGTACATTCGAATGAAATCGACCATCGCTGGCATGTCGTAAATACTCATCTCATGCCAACTGAAATTCCAAAAATCACGTTCGGTTGTATTAGAAAAAGCGTTTTGTCTACAGTAGATGTTGCCTCGATTATTTCCAAGCCAAACGTCGAAGCCACGACGCGAAAGTAAGTAAGGTAAAGAGTTTTCAGGCCCATTTAACAACCAAGCGTCCGACGAAGCATAAATGCCAGCTAATAAAAATACAACAGGCCGTCGTAGAATATAAGTTTCGCCATTGAGAAGTTTATGTACAAACGGTATACGATGCAATGTTAATATGTAGCCATCTTTTGTTTGAACTTTATGATTTTCAACTGGAAACCCATCGTGGCGTATACGGCGTACCTGTGAATTAAATGGAAAATTTTTAAGCCTTCTCATATAAACTTGTATAATACCCGTAACCACTTTACTATTTTCATACTAATTGTTAGTAAAAATATATACTTTAGTAAACATTTCTGTTATTCTATTTTACAAATTCCTGACATTTGTAAAAAAAACTTCTACTTACAAATTAAAATTAAAGAAATGCTCATCTTTTAGAAGACAATCGAAATTGACAAGTGCTTTCGTCACAAATTCATAGGGAAAAATTAGATTTGATGTATAGTTTTAATATAAGGGCCTGTTTATGTACACTAAAAGTTCTATAAGTGACACCTACCCTGATTCAATTTTTTAAAAAACATGACTTATAGAATTTTCAGACAATTAAAGCATACTAGGAATCATTTTTTTTTTTATTTTTTCTTTAATTTTAACAAATTAAATAATAAGTATTTTAAAACTTTTTCAAATTTCATAGAGATTTGGAAACCTGAATTTAGTTTAGGTGTTATTTAGCCAGTTCGCGCCCTCCCTAAATATCAGAAAGCAACGTCTTTCAAACCACGCAATTCATTATAAGATTTTGCAATATCTTTTATCTTTACTTTTTTATTTATTTGTTACAAAATGTTTAATTTATTCAAAATACTCAGCTGGACCATTTTTTCAAATCGTCATATGAAATCAAAAAAGCCGTAAGTTACAAAAAATTCTAAATCGACTTTTTGATTTATTATGATGCACCGTATCAAAATACACATTCCTGCAAAAATTTACACTCCTACGGCTAAAAATGACGATTTTATTATTATTTTTATTATACATAAAAAAAAACCTGTACAAATAGCAAAAAAGCTTACAAAAATTAGTTAAAAGCGCCCTCCAGAAACAGCTACTGAAACTAATTTATGATTAAAATAGGTACTTTCCAACTAATTTATGCGAACAAACATTTAAAAAGCGCTAAAAATCATTATTATGGTAAAATATAATTTAATATCACATTATTATAAAAATAATAACAAAACATTTAAATTAGATAAAATTGTATCAAATTAAAGGTTTTACCTAGTGTTTCCAATTCGGTTAATCGATTAACCGATTCCTCGATTAATCGCCTCTCTTTCGGTTAATGCCGAAACAAATAATTTGAAACGCAAATAATTATTCGACCCAAATAATCGGTTAAAATAGGTCGATTAACCGGTTAAATTTTTAATATAGAATTTTTCCTTTGTTTTTTCGCAAAACTTCATCATTTTCTTAATATTGGCTAATAAATTGCAAGTAAAGTTTAGAACAATAAAATACTAAATTAAATGCCATCAAATTCTTTAAAAAATCTTCTAAAAGAGTAACTCTAATCAAGTCGCAAATTGCAAGAAAAGCTTAAAAAATAAATACTCACTAAAACACCATCAAATTCTTTTCAACTCGAGTGAAAGAGGTTTTTAAGTCTTTAGATACCTCTTTCTGAGCAACTCCAAGCAAATCGACATTGCACCAGCGAGACACGTCATGTGTTTTAAGAAACTCTTAAAAACGGCTTTGTTTTACCTTTCTGCAATTAATTTTTAATAAATTTTTTTTGCAGATATAACAAAAAATCAAAATTGCTATAAAAAAAGCTTCAAAAAACATTCCGAAAGCCTAAAATAAAGGTGTTTTTTAAACTTCTCAAAACACACGACATGTCTGGCTAGAGCAGCGTCAAAGCGCTATGTAGGCTTTAGGAAATATAATAGAGAGTTTCTCATTTCTTTTAATTTTCTTAAAGACAAAGTTTCATTTGTTTTAAATTTGTGTCCCACAACTCTCAAATGACATGTTACTTACATAGGGAATCTAAATTTTCTTACATCTCCCAAGAAAGTGTGTATAGTCGGTTTAAAACCACATAAATTCTACAAAATGTTCCAATCCATGGAGCCCGAACCCATTTCACTGAATTTAAATCAGGGTTGGCAACTGAAACGAATTAGAGTCGATTTTATAGTTCATAGTTTAATGCAGTTAGCGCCATACTATCAAAATTGAAGCCGATTTCAATGGATGAAGAGTATTTAAGTGCTGTATATTCTTCAATATATAGAAACTCTGCCACTAAAAAGTTAATGTAGACTGAAAAATCGTCCATTATTTGTTTCGGTTGCCATCCATGATTTAAATTTTTATTCGGATTTGTTTCATTAACAAACAAATAACATTAAGTTAAAACAAAATGAAAGTTTAAAATTTCAAATTTACAGGGAATTTGACATCTGTAGCTGTTCTCTGAGATAATTGTCTACATGCTATTTATGACTTTTTTCATTGATTCAATGAAGATTCGCTGGAAGTCATCCATTGAAAACTTTCATTATATTAATGCAGTTTTACATAAAACTTTATGAAATATTTTATTTATTAAAAATTTCATACACCGAAAAAATTTTATTAGAAAGAGCTTCATAGTAAAAATTAAAAAGCTTTTTCATAAAATTTAAGAAATTTTTCATTAATTTAGTAACTATTTTCATTAAAACTCGACCAATAAAATTTAAACTTTAAGTTATTTTGTTTATTTTTAATGTCCCTTCAAAAACCGAAAAAGACTGAGAATTTAAACAATTCTTTACGATATCCTTCAGCAAAAATTTTTGCTGATTTTTGCAGGTAAATTGATATTTTCGACTAATGACTCGATGGCTCAATGGGAAAATTCTCTAGCTCGTTTTTTTATATCTTCAGAGGAGAAGTATTGATTGAAAATTGCATTAAAAAAATTGTATCTAAAGTTTTTCAAATTTTTAAAATTTTATTCTACAGAAATAAAAAATCTACATTAAGTTATCGATATGTAACAGTTTTAGATTTGCTGTTCTTAACTTACTCAGTTTTTAAGTATCCCCCCTTAATTTTTATTTAATTTTTAGTAGCTTTAGCAAAATTTTTAGAGATCTTTTCTATTAAAAGTAAAAGAAATGTTTCAATTTAAAAAATTTCAGACTCCGAAATTTTTCAACCATTATGAAATAGTTTTTAAATACATCGTGTTTATATGCCACGTTGATATTTAACAAAAACAGGCATGTGTTTGTGTTTTTATTGATAAAAAATGAAGGAAATACATTAATTTTGCATTATACGATTAATCGATTAATCGCCAATTTTCTCGATTAACCGACCCGAACAACCGGTTAATCAATTTTAGCGATTTTTCGAATAATGCATTAACCGGTTAACCGCCTATGTCGAATAATTGGAAACAGTAGTTTTACCATAAAGAAAAACGTCAAATATCAGCTTTTTATAAAAAGCACTAACCGAAAATAATGAGGGTTTTGGGTGATACAAAAGCGCTAAAGATAGCACGACCAGATGCAATTAGACAAAAATTTAAATTTTAGTCAATTGCAAAGGACATTTTACACTGCTGAAATCAGAAAAACATCACAGAAAAACAATCACATTTTCAAAATTTAATTTATATATTTTTTAAATGGGAAGACAATCTACTCTTCTGAGAACAGCAGAAATACTATTTATTTTCGCTATTTGAAGTCTACTAGTGCTGGTAAAAATATGAGTAGTGGGTATCGAGTATTTGTCTTTTTTTTGGGTACTCGATACTCGAAACTACTACTCGATATTTTCAGAGTTGCATTTTGGACAGACAAAATATATAAAAATGTGACTCCGCTAAAATATTAACCACAAAAATGTGAATTTGCTAAAATATTTGTCACAAAATTACAACTCTGCTAAAAGAAAAAATGAGAATTAAAATAATATGTTAAAAAACTATGAAAAACGCAATTAATAGTTGGTGAAAAAGTTTAAAAATATGTTTATAAATTTAAATATTGAATTACCATAAACATTTTCAACAATTATTTTAATTTTTGCATTAAAAAATACAAAAATTGTTTTTTCGGACTTTCTATATTTTCATATATTTAGTTAGAATATTCTTCTACCTCAAGTCCAAATTCTAATATGATATTGTCATATTAGATTTTTATTTGTTGTTTCAAAAAGGGTTGATCATTTTCATGATAGACAATACAATTGTTTCGTAGACATCACTCTACTCTTCAGTTGTCCGCTAAGAAAATGATAACTTTCCTACTCAAAACGAGACATTACATAAGGTACAAAAAACCAACGGGATGAGAATTTTGTACTTTCGTATATGAACTGTCTGATTTGGTAAAACCAGTTATAAATCAACTCCTTTTTGAAAGCAACAATTACATAAAAGTACCCTTTGGGTACTATTTATATGTATGTCTGTTGTCAATACATTTTGTAAAAACAACTAATTTTAAACTCAAAACAAAATAAATATTTGAATGAGATTTTAGCCGTGGTGTGCTTATTTTCAACAATTATTTTAATTTTTGCATTAAAAAATACAAAAATTGTTTTTTCGGGGGTACTTTTATGTAATTGTTGCTTTCAAAAAGGAGTTGATTTATAACTGGTTTTACCAAATCAGACAGTTCATATACGAAAGTACAAAATTCTCATCCCGTTGGTTTTTTGTATCTTATGTAATGTCTCGTTTTGAGTAGGAAAGTTATCATTTTCTTAGCGGACAACTGAAGAGTAGAGTGATGTCTACGAAACAATTGTATTGTCTATCATGAAAATGATCAACCCTTTTTGAAACAACAAATAAAAATCTAATATGACAATATCATATTAGAATTTGGACTTGAGGTAGAAGAATATTCTAACTAAATATATGTAAACATTTTCAATGAATTTTACCAAAAAATTTTAAAAAATTTCAAATTTAAAAACCGTTAAAAGTATCGAGTAGTATCGAGTATCCAAATCAAAAATATCGAGTAGTATCGAGTATTGAAAAGTAACCGAATTTACCAGCACTAAAGTCTACTTATATTCAGCAAAAACGTATACTTATTTTAGCAGGATAGAATGTTATTTGAATCCAACTAAAATTTATTTTAATATAACTAAAATTTTTGTACATTTAGCAGTTCTTGTTTCATTATCCCAATCGTACATTTTTCTTAAATGGAACAGATTACCCTACGGGAAATATTAACAAACTGTCACCGAACTGGCCCCTTTATATGAAATAGACTGGTCACTTTTACATGGCGTTGTCATAGGAGGTGGAAATTGACCCCTTGTGACATGTCACAAGACAAATCCCAGGACAGGTCCCTGAAATTGAGAGTTCAGTAACCTGTCCTAGGATTTGTCTTGTGACATGTCACAAGGGGTCAATTTGCACCTCCTATGACAACGCCATGTAAAAGTGACCAGTCTATTTCATATAAAGGGGCCAGTTCGGTGACAGTTTGTTAAAATTTCCCGTAGGGTAATTACACAAAAAAAAAGTAATTAGGTTTTTTTAGCAACATTCATCAGTCACCCTGTATTTAAAAAATATTCCAAACATGTGAAATACATGTGAAAAGATATTATTTTTTATATAAAGGAGAACAAAACTGCAGTTTCGTTTGTTAAAATAATACTTTAAAAACAAAATGCAGTCGAAATATAGAATTTTCGAACGGATTAGTCTAAAAATAGTTTTCGCTGCAGGTCGTAAATATTAAGATATTTTGACGAAATTTGGTACACAGACCTATGTTAGCCCAATAACGCAGCCTATTGATTTTGGTGAACGTCGATCCATGTTTAGACCTAGTGCCCATATAAGGGTCCTACCAAAATTATACTGTTTATACGCTGCAGGTCGTAAATATTAAGATATTTTGATGAAATTTGGTACACAGACTGTTTATACGCTGCAGGTCGTAAATATTAAGATATTTTGATGAAATTTGGTACACAGACCTATATTGGCCCAATAACGCAGCCTGTGGATTTTGGTGAACATCGGTTCATGTTTAGACCTAGTGCCCATATAAGGGTCCTACCAAAATTATACTGTTTATACGCTGCAGGTCGCAAATATTAAGATATTTTGATGAAATTTGGTACACAGACCTATATTGGCCCAATAACACAGCCTATTGATTTTGGTGAACATCGGTCCATGTTTAGACCTAGTGCCCATATAAGGGTCTTACCAAAATTATATTGTTTATACGCTGCAGGTCGCAAATATTAAGATATTTTGATGAAATTTGGTACACCGACCTATATCAGCCCAAGGACGAAGCCTATTGATTTTAGTTAACAGCGGTCCATGTTTAGACCTAGTGCCCTTATAAGGGTCCCCCCAAAATTATATTGTTTATACGCAGCAGGTCGCAAATATTAAGATATTTTGATGAAATTTGTACAAAGACCTATATTGGCCCAAGAACGAAGCCTATTGATTTTGGTGAACATCGGTCCATGTTTAGACCTAGTGCCCATATAAGGGTCCCCTCAAAATTATATTGTTTATACGCTGCAGGTCACAAATATTAAGATATTTTGATGAAATTTGGTATAAACAATATAATTTTGGTAGGACCCTTATATGGGCACTAGGTCTAAACATGGACCGATGTTCACCAAAATCAAACTTGTTCGTCCTTGGGCCAACATAGGTCTGCGTACCAAATTTCATCAAAATATCTTAATATTTGCGACCTGTAGAGTGCGCACAAGATTGCATGGACAGATAGACAGACGGACGGACAGACGGACATCGTTAAATCGAAATAAAAAAAAATTCTGAACCGATCGGTATACTATAAGGTGGGTCTACGACCAATATTTTTTGGTGTTACAAACATCAGCACAAACTTATAATACCCTGACCACATAGTGGTGTAGGGTATAAAAACATTAGAAGAAATCAAAGCATACTTAGATGATTTAGCGCAGCGTTTGTACGAAAACTAGGTAGTTTTTGCTCAGTCTAAATGCAGTATAAGTTAAATTTCCCATAACTTTTAATTTTTTTTCCAATTTTCTAAAAATTTTCCGACTTTCTAAATTTTTTGCAATTTTTTTAAATTCTTAATTAATTTAACAATAAAAAAATAAAGAAAAGTGTGTAATAAAAAAGTGTTGTGACAAAGAAAAACTAAATAACCAGTGTAAATGACTTGGCTTTTGCAATTTAGTTTTGTTCAAAAACCATCTGGTTTTTGCTCAGTATAAATTCAGTATTATATACAATAATTTCTAATATAAAATTAATACTTTCCCACTACGAAAATTCCAAGAAAAACCACCTGAGCTTTTTCATGATCATGAAAATTTGAGGCCTTTAAGACATTTTCTTTATAAAAATTGTTAACCCAGCCAGCAAATTCGGAGCGCTCATAAATAAGATTCTTAAATGCTTCATAGAAATGATTATTGTTTTTTTGAAAACACTCTTTTTTTGCCAGAAAATATGAACCCTCAAAAAACAATCTAAAAAGTTGTCTCTACAATCTAAAAAGCTGTCTCAAAATGAGGGTTCATTTTTCGGAGTCAAAGAAGATTCCAAAATTATTTAAATGTATGAGGAAAATTTGGATTTTATACTTTCTTTTTTCTGAGTCATTTCTATTTACACAGGGGGCTCTTTTGGTCAGACCACTTTCATAGGAAAAAGTGAAAAAATGTTTATGTTTTTGGAGCTCATTTCTGAATCATTAATGATCATCTTTGTTTGCTGGGAAATTATAAAATATTTTCTAATTTATTTCCCTTACGGGATCCCGGGATTCCGGGAATTCAAAATAAATTTCCCGATTTCCCGGGAAATGAAAAAGTGCGGGATTTTGCATTCCCTAGTTGGAAGATATAATAAAATAATGTCAAAAATACATTCCCAGCCAGCAATTCCGGAGCGCTCATAAATAAGATTTTTAATTGACTCATAGAAATGATTAGTTTTTTTGAAAACACTGTTTTTTTTTTGGTGGAAAATATGAACCCTCAGAAAACAATCCTAAAAGTTGTCTCTACAATCTAAAAAGCTGTCTCAAAACGAGGGTTCATTTTTCGGACTGAAAGAAGATTCCAAAATTATTTAAATTTATGAAGAAAATTTCGATTTTATACGTTCTTTTTTCGGAGTTATTTCTGAGTGCACAGGGGGCTCTTTGGACGGACCACTTTCATAGGAAAAAGTGGACAAATGTTTATGTTTTTGGAGCTCAATTCTGAGTCTTTAATGATCATCTTTGTTTGCTGGGTTTGTTTTTATACCCTACACCACTATGTGGTCAGGGTATTATAAGTTTGTGCTGATGTTTGTAACACCAAAAAATATTGGTCGTAGACCCACCTTATAGTATACTGATCGGTTCAGAATTTTTTTTATTACGATTTAACGATGTCCGTCTGTCCGTCCGTCCGTCCGTCTGTCTGTCTGTCTGTCCATGCAATCTTGTGCGCACTCTACAGGTCGCAACTATTAAGATATTTTGATGATATTTGGTACGCAGACCTATGTTGGCCCAAGGACGAAAAAGTTTGATTTTTTTGAACATCGGTCCATGTTTAGACCTAGTGCCCATATTAGGGTCCTACCAAAATTATACTGTTTATATGCTGCAGGTCGTAAATATTAAGATATTTTGATTAAATTTGGTACACAGACCTATATTGGTCCAATAATGCAGCCTATTGATTTTGGTGAACATCGGTCCATGTTTAGACCTAGTGCCCATATAAGGGTCCTACCAAAATTATACTGTTTATATGCTGCAGGTCGTAAATATTAAGATATTTTGACGAAATTTGGTACACAGACCTATATTGCCCCAATAACGCAGCCTATTGATTTTGGTGAACATCGGTCCATGTTTAGACCTAGTGCCCATATAAGGGTCCTACCAAAATTATACTGTTTATATGCTGCAGGTCGTAAATATTAAGATATTTTGATGAAATTTGGTACACAGACCTATATTGGCCCAATAATGCAGCCTATTGATTTTGGTGAACATCGGTCCATGTTTAGACCTAGTGCCCATATAAGGGTCCTATCAAAATTATACTGTTTATACGCTGCAGGTCGTAAATATTAAGATATTTTGATGAAATTTGGTACACAGACCTACATTGGGCCAATAACGCAGCCTATTGATTTTGGTGAACATCGGTCCATGTTTAGACCTAGTGCCCATATAAGGGTCCTACCAAAATTATAATGTTTATACGCTGCAGGTCGCAAATATTAAGATATTTTGATGAAATTTTATACACAGACCTATATTGGCCCAATAACGCAGCCTATTGATTTTGGTGAACATCGGTCTATGTTTAGACCTAGTGCCCATATAAGGGTCCTACCAAAATTATACTGTTTATACGCTGCAGGTCGCAAATATTATGATATTTTGATGAAATTTGGTACATAGACCTATGTTGGCCCAAGGACGAAGCCTATTGATTTTGGTGAACATCGGTCCATGTTTAGAACTAGTGCCCATATAAGGGTCCCGCCAAAATTATAATTGTTTATACGCTGCAGGTCGCAAATATTAAGCTATTTTGATGAAATTTGGTACATAGACCTATGTTGGCCCAAGGACGAAGGCTATTGATTTTGGTGAACATCGGTCCATGTTTAGAACTAGTGCGCATATAAGGGTCCCCCCAAAATTGGCTTGGTTACAAACTGCAGGTCGCAAATATTAAGATATTTTAATGAAATTTGGTGCGCTGACTCACATTATAGAAAATTTTGACATAAGCCCCATTTTAACCCATTCGAATTTCGGATCCAAACAATAAACCAGACTGGTGTAGGGTATTGTATAGTCGGCATGCCCGACTTTAACCTTTTTACTCGTTTATTAAAAGAATACATTATAAATACATAATTTACAGACAAAATGTTAAACAAATTTTAAAACAGATCATTTTGGGATAAAGTTTAAAAATAACATTGCAAAAATTAAGGTAAGATAAATTGAATTTTATTTATTTAATCATATATTGGAAATAAAAATTAAAATTCCATTTTTTTACAGAAAATAACTGGTGGAAAAATGAATTTCTATTCGCAGAGATCGAATAGATGGTGTAATTTATTCCAAATCAGCGTTATGTACATAATATAAATAATTGTAATTAAATTTTGGGTATATCTGTTAAAAAAAAATTAAAAAATATATGTATATATAATCATATTTATATCATCTGGGTGGTTTTCTAGCGATATCATCTTTTTATCTTCTAGAAGATATACCGGCGATATTTTAAACACTTTTTTATATCTTCTATATGCAAATAAAGCAATATCGCCTATTTATCTTCCAGAAGAATTGCTATTGTATTGCTTGGAAGTATTGCTTTTGGACACGTTTTCTACCAAATGGGGTATCTTCCGCAATACGAAGATGATTGTTGCCGCAATACAATTTTTCTTCCAGGCAATACGATTGGGGAATCGTATTCGTATTGTCATGTTTGCTGGGGTTAGTAATGACCAGGGCAAGTCTTTTTTGGCATTTTCCATTAAATGCCATTTTTGCCATTTTTTCACTTATTTTGTAAAAATGCCATTTTTACAAATCCTTGCCAAAAAAAAAAGTATTTTGTCTATTTTTTTAGACTTTTCATTAAAAAAATTCAGTTTTTTACTGAATTTTAAATTCAGTAAAAACTCAATCTTTGTAAATAATTTTTGGAAAAAATTTACAAAAAAACGATATTTATTTTAATATTTAATAAAATTCCAGATTTTTTTTATCATACTAATATACGGCGAATGCACTTTAGCAGTTCAATGGTAAATTCCTTCATTATTGTATTTTTGTTAAAAATATTCAGAAAAATACTTAAATCAACTATTATACTTTAAAATTTTTGGAATAAGCGTGCTATTTATTCGTTTTTTGTGCCAATTTTACTATTTTTTTGTGCCATTTTGCCTGCCAATTTCAACTTTTTTTGTGCCATTTTAAACTTGCCCTGGTAATTACTGTTAGTTAATATTTACTATTTACAATCCGTATGTAAGAAATAATTGATAAATTAAAAAAATACCAGCGATGTTAAAAGTTTCTAGGAATTGCCCAAATACTTATTTAATTTTTTACTCCCACATAAAAGAACGGGAAAACGAAAATTGGGTATTTTTCAACCCCACTTGTTAAACCCTAAACGGAGATTGGTCATAGAGTAAAAATCAATAGATACGCTTACGCTCACGGGCCCAACAAAATTATTTCCAGATTACAAAGATTCGGTAACGGGCTCCCCAATGAGAGAATTTCCCTCTTTTTGAGCAAATTTCCCTGATTTCAAAGCAAATTGCTTTGATTTCAAAACAAATTCCCCATACCGAACCTTTGTAAAAACCAAGAGAAAGGTTTTTGTAGCGTGAGCGGGAATGATAGGCTGTGGATTGGTTAGATAAAAAGTAAATAGCAATAGATTTTCGATAAGACCATACTGCGAGAATATTCTTAGACGAGCGAAATTTTTCATAAAACTTTCTGAAAAACTGCGTTATATAATGAAAAATTTCAATGGACGAATTCCAGCGAGACTTAATGCAAAAACTCATTAATAGCATGCAGATAATTCTCTGAGTGTAACAGTAAAAATATATATAAAAACCTTTCGCCTGTAAAATGTTTTTAAACGCTTTGTCACTTAACTCTGAGTCTTGACGAGACATCGATTTGTTTGCACAAGAACTAATCGTCGGTAGAATAACGGGAAAAAATTTGTTCATTTGTTTTGGGTGGAGAATACGTAATGTCAGACAATTCATTATTTTTTGTTTTGTTGTTGGAGTAGGTCACAATCGAAACTATTTATTTTCATGTTTTCAAGGCGTTTTCCACTATTTTTTAACAATAATAAAAAGCAAATTGCTTTAAATTTAATAGTAATACAAATTCTTTACTTTTTATAGCATTTTACTAATTTTCTAATATTTTCTTTTGTTTATAGTAATGCCACTAAGTAAAAATTAGATCTGGCATGGTGGTTGATGTTGCCCATAGTTGTGAGAACAATTGTGCTGACAACGTTGTCTGAACAAGAACAAAACATGAACAAGAGTGGTGCACACGAGACAAATTCATGGGTGAACAAGAAATTGTTCGTTGGTTGCACAAATCGATGTCTCGTCAAGACGCTAAGTAAGATATTTTGGCGGTCATGGGTCGATATAATAATAAATACGTAGGGACATACCGCATCAGTTATGATAATTTCACGATTATCCCGTAAAGGAACAAATGCAGCCTGAGTCAAACAGCTGCCGCTTATGATGGTAGATAACGGATGAAGAAGATGTAGTAGAATTGTAGACCACTTCAACGGAAACATTTTCGCCGTTCTATTTTGAAGAAAGGAAAGCGATATTTCATTGAGGATCCAAATATTTAGTTGTATGTCAAAAGGAATGCAAATTTTTAACCATCCAAATTTATACACTATCCAATAAATAATTGCAACATTAATTTTGTTTATGAAACAGAATATACGTTTCTTAAGATTTGTCCGTTGAAATAACACTGCCCTACAGTGAAAATACACACACTTTCACTGTAGCGCCGCACAAAAACCAAACCCAAAAAAGATGGTAATAATTATGGATCTCCTGAACTACTGATCCAATCGAAAAAAAATGTTCATAGGGACGGAATTGAAAGATCTAGGCTTTTAGAAAATTAGTCCGTAGCTAGCCACCCTATTTTATCACAGGGTGTGCTACAGGGTATACAAAAGCTTTATGGTAGTACTACTTTTACAAATGTGAACCGATTTTAGTCAGGGGTATGGCATCACCAAAAACAAAAGTTATAACGACATCGTTATCACTAGGTGGCACTTTGTTAAAAAATTGACAATTTAATTTTTTTTGTTTAAATTGAAATAATAAAACAAAAAAGCAAAAAAAAACAAACGGATATCTCAAATTTTATTATTTGAATATATTTCACGCTTGGTTTTTTTTATTTTGCGCAGTTTTCAGCAATTTTTGAGTTTTTAAATATAGGCTCAGCTGATACTAAACTGATACTAAATAGTTGATCAAGTAATACTAACTTTCAGCGCGACCTACCGGTGTAATTTCTGATTTCCTATCTCTATAATTAATAGTCTCTGATTTTTCTTTATCATCTAATTAAAATAAATCAGATTTTACAAAATTAAATAAATTTCATATATTTTTTTTTACAAAAAAAAATGCTTTTGACAATATGACTTTTTCCCCTGTCGATGTTCTTGAGCAGGCGGCGGGAAATTTAGATGCAAATCCTTTGGGGCATGTTTGTTTAAAATTAAAAAAAAATTGATCTAAGTGGCGTGACTTTTTTTTGCCTCATTCGAAAACATTAGATTTTGTTCAAAAATTCATCATTTTCGACCAATGCTGGGCATAGGGTGCATGCTCAAAAATGTTCTAAATTGCACTATTAAGCATTTCTGAAGCTTATTATTTTAGTATATGTGACCTTCTCCGAGAAAAGGGACCTATTGTGTCAAAAAACGGGAACTTGGAAAATCGATAAAAATGAGAAAAACGTTAAATCAGCAAATGAGAAAAACATTAAAATTTTTAATTTTTATCGATTTTCCCAAGTTCCCGTTTTTTGACACACTAGGTCCCTTTTCTCGGAGAAGGTCACATATGTTCAAAAATATTAAAAAGCGTTTTAAAAAAAATGCCATCATCAGGACACACTTTTGATTTTAAAAATCTATCACTGCTAAATGGCTCGAGATAATTGAAAATAGTTTTCATTCTGAAATTTAGAAAGGTCATGACAATGAGACAACAAAATTTCAAACATTTTTCTCTGATAATGAATAACTTATTGGAAAAAAACCAAAAAAAATCAAGGTAAAAAATGAAGATTTTGAAATTCAAAGTCTAATATTTTCTTAACTATAAGAGCTACTATAGTACTTGAAGCATGTTTTTTCATTATCTTGTAATCTAGATTACAAAAAGTCTAAAATCAGCAAATCGGTTCACATTTGTAAAAGTTGTACGACCATAAAGCTTTTGTATACCCGAGATGGTGAACTTTAACACCCTGTAGCACACCCAGTGATAAAATAGGGTGGCTGGCTACAAGACTAATTTTCTAAAAGCCTAGATCTTTCTCTTCAGTTCTTGTGAACATTTTTTTTCCGATTGCATCAGTAGTTTAGAATATCCATACTTATAAGCATTTTTTTGGGTTTGGTACCACTGTGCGCCGACCTAGTGTAGGTTGAAGTCTACTTAAGTAGATCCATTAAGAATCTTGAGAAATTTTGATGCACTTTCAAAATCTCAAGTTTATGAAAAAAAAACAATAAAACTTCACAGACTCCCAGAAAAATATCAGTAATGGGTGCTTATTTCTAATATCTAAATAATAAGTAGTAAAATTAGGGTCTAGTGCAGGGGTGGCAAGACTTTTTTCGCTGCGTGCCAGAAACGGACAAATTTTTTTTTTGGAAAAATTTCTCGCGTGCCACCTTAATTTTAGTTGTTTTTTAAAAAACCTTTTTTAAAAATTTCAAAAATTTGGAAAATTTCTCTTAAAAATATCATAGCAAATGTACATATTTATCAGCGCTACGGATAACCCCATGAAATAACCCCCAAAGGGAAAAATTAAATAACATCCAAGAAATTACGTAAAAATGTTTGACGTTTAGGTATTTAATTTTTGGGGGTATTTAATCTTTAAATATTGAGATTATTTCATTATGAAAAAATCCCCAATGAAATAAAATTAAAATAGTTTAAACATTATTGCCTTTTAATTTTTTGGGGGGTTATTCCATTTTTGGTGGTTATTTCATTTTGTGAAAAAAGTTAAATTATTTGGCGCCATCTATTATTTAAGTACGTAAGAAACTACCCAGTCAGAAAAATACAAACGGGAAAGCGGTGGCAAAGCACTTTAACAGGTGGTACAAGTATTGGCAAAAAGTGCTTTCCCATTCCCAAAATGATAACATCATTAGACAAAAGGACCGGCTGTTCAAAAAGCGCCGGAAAAGCACTGGAGGAACAAAATTTTTAAACGTTGGCAAAACGCTGGCAAAACCAATAAATAGGTGGTCTGGAAATATATTTTCCAAAATAAAATTAAAAAAAAGTTCATATGTATTTTTTTGACCCTGCCGTGATTTGAACCCAGACCGTCAGATTGGCAGACGATTGCTCTACCCACTGAGCTAACGAGACATATAATATTTAATGGCTAAACACATAAATGAGTGATAATAGCTGGACAACTAGTGGCTGTGCCAAAATGCTAGTACTGGCAAACAATTTTTAGTAACTAGTATGCCAGTGTTTGGAGGGCAAAAAAAAGTTGGTCTTGAAGGAGCTTTCCCACAAACAAAAAAATTAATTTAATGAAACAAAAAAATTTTAAATTAAAAAAAATCCAAAAAAATTTTTTTGCTTGCAACCGGATTTGAACTCGGAACCTTCCGACTACAAACATTTTTTAACGAAGCGTCAGCATTTTTATAAAATCATTGGTTTTCCAGTAAATTGATTTTTGTACGCCTGGTAGCATTGGCTAGGTAGCACTGGATAACCACTGGTTGCAAACCTTGGCATATCACTCTAAGCCAATTCTTTGCCAGTGGTTTTTTTTATAAACCACCGAAATTTTTGTAAAAAAAATACTGGTAAAACGCTTTTCGCAAACGCTGGCAAAGCGTCCCAAATGAGTGTTCTGCCAGTCATTTATTTTTAATACCATGGTTACCCAGTGGTATGCCAGTGCTTGATTTTTTGTACCACTGGCGATTTCTGACTGGGTAGTTGAAAATGTGCTTCGGGCAAAAATTTGATTATGTTAAAATAAATCGCGCGGTTTTTTATCCCATAATAATGAATAAAAAGCGAATATTATGGATTCAAACAGAAAACTTTCTATTTCAGATGAAATTGCTCTGCGAAACACGATCAAAACCCCAATTTCAAAATTCAACAAAGAGGTTTATTTCATTATGAAACTTATGTTCAGTATTTCATTGAGGGTTATTTCGTAACACCTATTTTCCTTTTAAAAAAAACTTAATTTTTTAGATCAAATTTTAATGCAAGTTGTTTTCCATTTTTGTGCAATTTTCTGGTACTTTTTATTTCTCCGATTATGAGGCATTTTCTCATCGAAACATTCAAACTTCTTTCAATTTAGAATTTTAGAAATTTTCCCAGAATTTTCTGATAATCGAATTTGCGAGTTCTGTATTAAACATATTTCTTTAAACAAAAAATGGTGGCAATGCAGAGCTTTATTTGAAAAGACGATTTACAAGCTCTATGAAAAATTGCACCATTATGGAGTTAAACCACACATTTTTGTAGCGAAATTTAACATTTAACTGAAGTTTTTGCTAGTCGTCTTATAGTTTAAATTTTTTGAAAATATCCAACAAAACGTCGCGTGCCACCTAATATCCACTCGTACTGACACGCGTGTCATAGTTTTGCCAGCCCTGGTCTAGTGCATAAAATACAGTATCGAAACTCATTTACTTTTATTCGGCATTTGCTTTTCTTCGACATTTACTTTTATACGACACCTTGATTCGACAAGGTCCTTTTTGTAAGTAGTTTTCCATATTCACTGCATGGAAACACGCACAAAATTTGTGCACCTACTGCATTAGGAATATAAAAAAAATAAATAGTTACCAAAGTAAGCAGTTCTTCGTATGCTGATAATCAGTTAAAAAGGTAATGGTTACAAGTTTTTCAATGATAAGACTTACTCAGTTAGTAGTTAAAAAAATAGTAGTTACCAATTTCAAAATATATTTTTAATTTAATAACCGTAAAGCGGGATTTACATTATACCATTAAACATAGGATCTGTCAAAAAAGTCAGTCAGAAAGCCAACATTTTGTCTGATACGTACGGAAAATCCTATTGAAATTTTGGCAGTCAGATTGCTTTTGAAATATTTCATAAAATTATGAGAATCCGATCCCAGCAAAATCTTTCATTACCAAATAAGTGGTTATATAATAGAAATTCATAGCTCCGCACAACTTATTTTTTGGCGTCTAAACTCATTATTTTTGTTTGGCGTGGTCGTTTTTATAAGTAGCCACGCTTACCCGCTCGCTTACGAAAAAATGAGAAATAAGTAGTTATGAGATTTTGAATAATAAGTGGTTACACACATGCCTACAAAAAGTTGAATTATAAGTGGTTATCCGATTGCTTACTTGATTCTTAAAAATAAGGAGTTAAGCAAATACTATTAGCTTAAGAAAATACATTCAGAAGTTTTCTCAGTGCGTAATTTTAGGACTCGTCATAAAAATGTAAACATAAAACATATTTACATATAATAAATAAAATGTATAAAATTTAACTGTGTAACAAGTACTTATTTAAACTATTACGAGTAAGTCATTATTTTATATTTATTTAGAAACAATGAATACAATAGGCCGTTACTAGGAATTCATTATTTTATATTATACAATAATGCAAAAGGTAATGATATATCATTTTTGGTAATACAGACAGTAATGAGGTGTCATTACCAATATTTTGCTGGGATGGTAACAGCTGTTTTCATTTCATTATATTTGATGATGTAAATGCAATAAAATGAGCAATGAAATTTCAAAATAACACACAAAGTACCAATAGCACATACAATTTTGATGTTGCTTGCGGTTGCTGCGTAACTTTAGAATTTCATTACACATTTTATCGCATTTGTAGTATGCAAACCGATCCCGTAATCCCGATTATTCTTGAAGAAATCCCGGGTTTTCCGATTTTATTAATTGTCATATTTTATCAATTTTTGAATTTATTTTATGGTCATATTCGACTCAAATCGCATAAACTATATCTTATTAAAAAATGTTATTTAACCCATTCATAAAGGCATTAAAAGTTGAAATCGTAAGTAATATCATGCAAAATTATATTGCCGAGTAATAGTAAACTAAAAACAGCTTTACCCCTAAATTCATAAACGCTTTGTAAAATTATAGGAGGTTTATTGAACAAATTTTGTATGAAATTCACGTTTTGTAAACCTGCTATAACTTTACAAAGCATTTATGAATTGAGGGGTTAATCTTTTTAAAGTATTTAGTAAAATTATAGTTAAATGCAAATAATAATCTACCTTTATGAAATCAGCAGAGATACATATGTATCGTTATGTATATCCATATATATTTATATATGACGTCTTTTTCCAAAATTGTTCCTTATATTATGCAATATATAATTTCATCTAATTAGATATCGGCCTTTATAATATTAGATATGGTATATATGACTATATATTACATAGCGTGGCTGATCTTATTGCATATATAGTTGTATATAGAGCTATATCTTAATATATATGGTGGCATTTAAGCAATATATAATTATATATGGTATCATTTAAACAATATATAACTATATATGGTGCCAGTTAAACTAGATATTATCATATATGGTGGCATTTAAACAATATATGGTCAAATATGGTACCTCATGAACAAAATCTTTAATACAGTTGCAGATATGATAATATATGCTATTAAATATAGTGCCATATATATTTATATATGGTGTTATTTAAGCAATATATTAGCATATATGGTGCCATTTAAACCATATATTATTATATATGGTGCCATTTAAACAATATATGGCCATATATGGTACCTCATGATCAAAATTTTTAATACACCCGGTGAAAAATGTTCATATACGCTCAAACATGTTCATATATGGTTTATGTATGGACACATATGAACAAATATGGATTTTTTATGAACATATATGGATTTTATATGAACATATATGGAAGTATATGTGATTCCATATATGGAAAAAATTTCATATACAGACATATATGGAAGCATCTGTTATTTCATATATGGAAATGTCACTCATATATGGACAAATATGAAAGTATATGTTATTCAATTTATGCAAAAGGGACTTGTATATGAACATATTTCGAAGAATACATTTTTCTTTTTATATGTAAAAGGAACTCATATTTGGATAAATATGGAATTATATTTAATGCCATGAATAAAAAAAGGAACATATGTAGCGCCTAATTTGAATGTCATACATAAATTTATATCTATCGTACAACCTTATAATAAAGGACAGCAACTTTCGCATGTATTCGCATATATTTAATAAATGTATATGTTCATATATGTCCATATATGAACATATACTTAGGTGTTACCTCATTTTTCGGATCCATACATACATATATAGTTAAACCATAAATGTTCATATATGGACATTTTTCACCGGGCAGTTCCAGATATGATAATATATACTACTACCCGGTGAAAAATGTCCATATATGAACATTTATGGTTCAACCATATATGTATGGATCCGAAAAATGAGGTAACGCCTAAGTATATGTTCATATATGGACATATATGAACATATACATTTATTAAATATATGCGAATACATGCGGACGTTGCTGTCCTTTATTATAAGGTTGTACTATAGATATAAATTTATGTATGACATTCGAATTAGGCACTACATATGTCCCTTTTTATACCCTACACCACTATTTGGTCAGGGTATTATAAGTTTGTGCTGATGTTTGTAACACCAAAAAATATTGGTCGTAGACCCACCTTATAGTATACCGATCGGTTCAGAATTTTTTTTATTTCGATTTAACGATGTCCGTCTGTCCGTCCGTCCGTCCGTCTGTCTGTCTGTCCATGTAATCTTGTGCGCACTCTACAGGTCGCAAATATTAAGATATTTTGATGAAATTTGGTACGCAGACCTATGTTGGCCCAAGGACGAACAAGTTTGATTTTGGTGAACATCGGTCCATGTTTAGACCTAGTGCCCATATAAGGGTCCCACCAAAATTATATTGTTTATACGCTGCAGGTCGTAAATATTAAGATATTTTGACGAAATTTGGTACACAGACCTATGTTAGCCCAATAACACAGTCTATTGATTTTGGTGAACATCGATCCATGTTTAGACCTAGTGCCCATATAAGGGTCCTACCAAAATTAAACTGTTTATACGCTGCAGGTCGTAAATATTAAGATATTTTGATGAAATTTAGTACACAGACCTATATTGGCCCAATAACGCAGCCTGTGGATTTTGGTGAACATCGGTTCATGTTTAGACCTAGTGCCCATATAAGGGTCCTACCAAAATGATACTGTTTATACGCTGCAGGTCGCAAATATTAAGATATTTTGATGAAATTTGGTACACAGACCTATGTTAGCCCAATAACACAGTCTATTGATTTTGGTGAACATCGATCCATGTTTAGACCTAGTTCCCATATAAGGGTCCTACCAAAATTAAACTGTTTATACGCTGCAGGTCGTAAATATTAAGATATTTTGATGAAATTTGGTACACAGACCTATATTGGCCCAATAACGCAGCCTGTGGATTTTGGTGAACATCGGTCCATGTTTAGAACTAGTGCCCATATAAGGGTCCCCCCAAAATTGGCTTGGTTACAAACTGCAGGTCGCAAATATTAAGATATTTTAATGAAATTTGGTGCGCTGACTCACATTATAGAAAATTTTGACACGAGCCCCATTTTAACCCATTCGAATTTCGGATCCAAACATTAGTTGGCTTTTACCCAGACTGGTGTAGGGTATTGTATAGTCGGCATGCCCGACTTTAACCTTATTACTCGTTTTATTGATGGCATTAAATATAATTCCATATTTATCCAAATATGAGTTCCTTTTACATATATGGAAAAATGTATTCTTCGAAATATGTTCATATACAAGTCCCTTTTGCATAACATATACTTTCATATTTGTCCATATATGAGTGCCATTTCCATATATGAAATAACAGATGCTTCCATATATGTCTGTATATGAAATTTTTTCCATATATGGAATCACATATACTTCCATATATGTTCATATAAAATCCATATATGTTCATAAAAAATCCATATTTGTTCATATGTGTCCATACATAAACCATATATGAACATGTCTGAGCGTATATGAACATTTTTCACCGGGATGGTATCATTTAAACAATATATTACCATATGTGGTGACATTTAAAACATAATTTATGATATATGGTGCTATTTCAACAATATATGGTTATATATGATACCCTATGAACAACATTTTTAATACAGTTCCAGATATGATAATATATGCTACTATATATAGTACCATATACTATGATATATTGTATCATTTAAACAACCCGAGTAAAAATAGTTACATATAGTCATATATGTGATTAAGTTATATCTGCATAAATTTTCAGTTTCATCCAAAGAATGGATCGATATATTTTTATCAATTGTTTATCAATTTTTATCTAATTGTACCAGTTTAGATCTGACCTGATTAAAATATGTGTTGATCAGATGAAATTGTATCCAATTTTTGACCTCCCGGTGAAAAATGCTCATATACGCTCAAACATGTTCATATATGGGTTATGTATGGATACATATGAACAAATATGTATTTTTTATGAACATATATGGATGTTATATGAACATATATGGAAGTATATGTGATTTCAGATATGGAAAAAGATTTCATATACAGACATGTATATGCAGCATACATGGGACTAATTAATTAGGTGGACTAATTAATTGATGATTTCATTACCATTGCATTGATATCAATTGTAATGAAATTATTTTCATTACCATTTTTTTAAATAATGGTAATGATTCGAAAATTTAATTTCATTGATTAATGACAATGATTTTAAATTTCATTACCATTGACAGAAAGACGTAAAAATGGAGTAAAACTCGCTGAAATCGAAGATGGAATATGCTCATTCAGGCTCATGCTCATTTGAAATTAAATATTACTTTCCATTCCATTGTTATTTGTGTCCAGGTAAAGTTTAACGGAATGGAATGGATCCTCCTTAAAAAATTATGTTTTATAACTTCCCCGGCCAAACCCGTTGTTCGTTTTCATTTGTCTGAATTTTTTTGTAAACAAATGGTTTTTAATCAATTGTAATTAGTTTTTTATACATTAGTGTAATTTCATTACCATTAGTAATGATTTTTCTAATGAAAAATATTTCATTACCATTAAATGGTAATGAAATTTTTTTCATTTTCATTAGTATGAACTAATGGTAATGAAATTTCAATGGTAATGAAAAATTCCCATGTATGATATGGAGTCATCTGTTATTTCATACTAGCGGGCGCAGCCCGCTACGTTGTTAGCGTGCCTTAAAGGTTAAGGGGGGGGGGGGCTGCGCCCCCCACAATTTTTATTAAATTCGTTTTTTTATTTAAAGTTTTTTATTTAAAGCCTTCACCCAGCCACCACAAATAAATAATTCTGCACAACAATGGGTTTAAAATAAATAAATATTTGATCACTTTTTCTCATGAAAGTGGATTGTTAGTAATGAATCCATAATAAATTGCAATATACGTGTGTATGTTAAGATAATTTGGTAAAGTGCGAACTTAGGTAGATAGACCCGTAAGTAGTTTTGTTCATTTGTGTTTTGAATGAAAATAAATAACGTAAAGCAGGGTTGGAAAGCATTTTATAATATTAAAAATAGCGGGCAAAGCCCGCTACGTTGTTAGCGTGTCTTAAAGTTTTTTTTTTAATTCCAGTTTATGTAAAGGTAGACCTGGCAATTCAAGTAAATTCACAAATTCAGTTGGAAAATTTACTGCGTCGGTTTCTTCCACCGGTGCTTCGTTACATGAAGTTTAAATATCGGAATATATATTCCATTCCTTTTCTAAGGTTTTTTCTCTTTCAGAAAATTTGTTTAACTTTTTGGGGAGTATGTTTCAATGCTACATAAGTTTCATATTCCGTTGATAGTGTTTGAACAGGTAATTCCCTCTTCCAATCCATTTGCATTGTCTATAATTTCAATTCCACTCGTTCAACGTTTATATCCATTTCATTCCACTTGTGTAGTGTTTCAATCCCACTCGTTTCCTATTTAGTTTCTTAATTTTAGTGTTTCATATACACTTGTTCTTTAAGTTTTAGGTTTCTAGCTAAAGACGCAGACGTTAAGGGGGGGGGGCAATTTTCCCCTTTTGAACCACCATTTTTACCACGTTCCTGTCCAAAGTCCTAGAAATGCCTTGTCGATAAGTTAGCCCATACTCCAAGGAAAACATATTATATATTACAGATTTCTAGCCGAAGGGTTCGGTTAGGCCATCAAGGTGGAGAATTATTCCGTTTTTACCCCTTCCGGTAGGAATTTCCAAAAATTCCGTCTTAGAGGACGTCTGCGTTGGAGGAGGAACCTACTACATACATAATTTTAGGTCTCTATATCCAGCAGTTTGGCCAGGCCATCAAGGGGGAAGTTTTTTCACTTTTTACCCCTCCCGGTATGAATTTCCAAAAATACGATCTTAGGGGACGTCAACGTTGGAGAAGGAACCCAATTTAAGATCCCTTGTTCCAGCAGTTTGGCCAGGCCGTTAAGGGGGAGACTTTTCCTGTTTTTGACCCTACCTGTAGAAATTTCCAAAAATCTCATCTTAGCGGATGTCTACAATAGAGGAGGAACTTTAATACCAAATTTCAACTTCCTACCTCCAGCGGTTTGGGCAGGCCTTTAAGCGGCACTTTTCGCTTCATTAATCCCCATTTTTGCAATGTCCCTGTCCAAAAAGCACCGTCTCGGTAAGTGAGCAGATACTCCAAGTAACATATGTTTTACATTTCAGGTTTCAAGCCAACTTTTACTATTTGTGCCCCTCTCGGTAGGAATTTCCGAAAATCCATCGACAGGGAATTCCAGTTTCCTAGTTCCAGCAGTTTGAGCAGGCTGAGAGGAACTTAAGTACCGAATTTCAGCTTCCTAGTTCCAGCAGTTTGGACAGGTCGTTAAGGGGCAACTTTCCCTTTTTGAGCTCCCATTTTATAACGACCCTGTCCAAAATTCAAAAAGTATCTTTCTAATACGTTAGCCCTCACTCCAGGGACCCACATTTTAAGCTTCAGGTTTCTAGCCGAAGGGGTTTTTACCGGCCCCCAAGGTGAGGCTTTTCTTCTTTTTGCCCCTCCCTTTAGGAATTTATAAAAATTCCATCTTCGCGGCTATCTGCGATGGATGAGGAACATTCATACCAAATTTCAACTGCATTGCCTAAGCGGTTTGGGCAGGCCGTTAGTGGGGACATTTTTCCCTTTCAACCACCATTTTTACTATGTTCCTGTTCCAAAATAGAAAAATTACGTTGCCGGTGAGTTAGTCCTACTCCAAGGAATACATATTTAAAATTTTAGGTTGGCCAAAAGGGATTGGGCAAGCCGTCAGGAGGAGACTTTTACCTTATTTCCCCTCCCGATAGGAATTTCAAAAATTCCGTCTAAGCGGATGCCTACACAGAAGGAGGAACTCACATACCAAGTTTCCTTTTGGGATATCCTGTAGGGAATTTCAAAAATACAAACTTAGTCGTGTCTACTACAGTGGAGGAACCTTTATACCAAATTTCAACTTCTTACCTCCAGTGGTTTGGGCAGGCACTTTTCCAATTTGTGAGACTGTTTATGGGGAGACTTTTCCCCTTTTTGCCCGTTCCGGTAGGAATTTCCAAAAATCCCGTCTTAGCGCACGTCTATGCCGAATATCAAGAAACCTTGTTTTAGTGGAGATATCCGTGGGTGGAGGAAAAAAAGTAGTTTTTTTGAAATTATATATTATTTTAAATGGTACTTTTTGGAAAAACGAAATTTTTTGGAAAAAGATACTTTGTTTTTACAAAGTACTTTATTTGTACTTTTTTTGAAAAAGGTATTTTTTTTTAAAAAGTTGTTTTTTTTTTGGAAAAATGTATGTTTTTTGGAAAAAGGTACTTTTTTTGGAAAAGGTACTTCTTTTGGAAAACGAAAATTTTTTTAGAAAAAGGTACTTTTTTTTGGGAAAAGGTACTTTTTTTTGGAAAAGGTACTTTTTTTGAAAAAGGTATTTTTTTGAAAAAATGTATGTTTTTTGGGAAAAGGAACATTTTTTTAGAAAAAAGTACTTTTTTTTGGAAAAGGTAGGTACTTTTTTTGAATAAGTTATTTTTTTTGGAAAATTGTATGTTTTTTGGGAAAAGGTACTTTTTTTTTGGAAAAGGTACATTTTTTTAGAAAAAGGTACATTTTTTGGAAAAAGGTAATTTTTTTAAAAAAGGTACTTTTTTTGGAAAAAGGTACTTTTTTTGGAAAAAGGAATTTTTTTTGGAAAAAGGTACTTTTTTTGTAAAAAGGTACTTTTTTTGTAAAAAGGTACTTTTTTGGAAAAAGGTACTTTTTTCGGGAAAAGGTACTTTTTTTTTGGAAAAAGGTACTTTTTTTTGGAAAAAGGTACTTTTTTTGGAAAAAGGTACTTTTTTTGGAAAAAGGTACTTTTTTTTGGAAAAAGGTACTTTTTTTGGAAAAAGGTACTTTTTTTGAAAAAGGTACTTTTTTTGGAAAAAGGTACTTTTTTTTGGAAAAGGGTACTTTTTTGGAAAAAGGTACTTTTTTTGGAAAAAGGTACTTTTTTTGGAAAAAGGTACTTTTTTTGGAAAAAGGTACTTTTTTGGAAAAAGGTACTTTTTTTTGGAAAAAGGTACTTTTTTTGGAAAAAGGTACTTTTTTTTGGAAAAACGTACTTTTTTTGGAAAAAGGTACTTTTTTTGGAAAAAGGTACTTTTTTGGAAAAAGGTACTTTTTTGGAAAAAGGTACTTTTTTTTGGAAAAAGGTACTTTTTTTGGAAAAAGGTACTTTTTTTTGGAAAAAGGTACTTTTTTTGGAAAAAGGTACTTTTTTTGGAAAAAGGTAATTTTTTTGGAAAAAGGTACTTTTTTTGGAAAAAGGTACTTTTTTTGGAAAAAGGTACTTTTTTTGGAAAAAGGTACTTTTTTTGGGAAAAGGTACTTTTTTGGAAAAAGGTACTTTTTTTGTCCCCTTTTTGCCCCTCCAGATAAGAATTTCCAAAATTTCCAAAATTTCGAGGAACCTACATACCAAATTTCAACTTCATAGCTCCAGCAGTTTGAGCAGGCCGTCAAGGGGGAGACTTTTTCCCCGTTTTGCCCGTCCCTGTAAAAATTTCCAAAACTCCCGTCTTGGTGGATGTCTACGATAGTGGAGGAACCTTTATACCAAATTTCAACTTCTTACCTCCAGCGGTTTGGGCAGGCCGTCAAGGGGGGCCTTTTTCCCCTTTTTAACTCCCATTTTTACAACGTCCCTGTCCAAAATTCTAGAAAGTACTTTCCAGAAAAGTTAGCCCCTACTCCAAGGAACACATATCTTAAATTTCAGCTTTCTAGCCAAAGGGGTTTTGGCAGGCCGTCAAGGGGGACACTTTCCCCCTTTTTGCCCGTTCCGGTAGGAATTTCCAAAAATCCCGTCTTAGTGGACGTCTACCCCGAAAGAGGAACCTACATACCAAATTTCAACTTCCTAGCTTCAGCGGTTTGGGCTGGGCGATGTTGAGTCAGTCAGTCAGTCAGTCACGTTATTCTTTTATATATAGAGATATGGAAATGGCACTCATATATGGACGAATATTGAAGTATATGTTATTCAATTTATGCAAAAGGGACTTGTATATGAACATATTTGGAAGAATACATTTTTTCATATGTGCCCGAGTAAAAACAGTTACATATAGTCGTATAAAATGCGATTAAGTTATATCTGTATAAATGTACTGTTTCATCCGAAAAATGGCCCGATGTAATTGTATCAGTTGTTTATCAGTTTTTATCTAATTGTATTAGTTTAGATATCAACTAATAAAATTATACATTATTCAGATGAAATTATATCCAATTTTTGACCTGATACAATTTTAGCGGTTTATATCTAATGGTATCTGTATAGATCGTAGTTGGTACAATTTTATATAAATAAAATATATAAATATATATATATTAGTGTTTCCAATTATTCGACATAGGCGGTTAACCGGTTAATGCATTATTCGAAAAATCATTAAAATTAATTAACCGGTTATTCGGGTCGGTTAATCGAGAAAATTGGCTATTAATCGGTTAATCGTTTAATGCAAAATTAATGTATTTTCTTAACTTTTCTATTTGAAAATACCAATTTACTCTGCAAAAATCAGAAAAAAATTTTGCTGAATATTAGTAGTCTGAGAATATCATAAATAATTGTTAAATTCTCAGTCTTTTCGGTTTTTAAGGGCCATTAACAATAAAACAATTTTGAGTTAATCTATTCGGAGAGAATTTAATAGGACGAGTTTTAATGAAAGTTTTCATTAAACTTATGAAGTTTTCTTCACAGAGTTAATGCAAAACTAATTTTAGGAAAAAGGTTTTTCATTGGGTGTATATAATTTTCAATAAATAATACGAGATTTTTCATAAAACTGCATCAATTCAATGCAAAGTTTAGTAGTGTTGTTTTAACGTTCTATAGACAGCTGCAATTAATATAGTAATTAATATGCAATTTTTTCAATTTTAGGTAATAGGTTTGAGGTTAAGAAGAAGAATGAACCTTTTTCTCTAAAAATTATAAACACGTTAAGGTTATTCACAAGGGGTGTGCTATTTGCTGTATCGTTGTATCGTCATAACAAAAAACAGAGTTGTTAGAATTTGAATTGAAAAAATACAACATTTGAGAATAGCACGATACAACATTTTTACGCATGTTAAGTGTCAATGTTTGAGTGTGCTACAACGAAAGAAAATCGTTGTTAAAGCCAAATAAAAATTTTAAGAACTCTGTTTTTTGTTAGGACGATACCTCCTTGTAAATAACCTAATTATAATTTTCAAATCAGACTAGATCTTGTTTCTGCCTTTTTATATGGACAGGTTTTGTCAGTGATTTTCCATTAAATTTTATTAATTATTTTCAACAGCCCATTGGCTGTACGAATTGAATACATGCTCCCACATTATAAATGTAACTATACTAAAGTGCGACAGCTTAAATATCTCACCCGAGTAAGGCCTTGAATGCAATGTAATTAATTCGTTGTTTTCCTTCCTATTCAGCTTTCTGTTATTGTTTTTACTCAGAAGTGATCAACGCAGACACATACATTCTATTTTTAGATTTTTGTTTATCTTCCAATCTCCTCCGTGTTTCAATGCACGAATTCCAACGAAATTTTATTCAATCAATATAAAATTCATAAAAAGCATGTAGACTATTCCTTCAATGTGCAGTAATAGATGTCAAATCACAAACAGATTTGTTTGTACGAACTTTATCATAGAATTTCAAAAGTGAGAGCAGTTTTCAGCCTTTCAAAATTCTATGTTTGCAATAATAAAATTTTAAAAATTAACACGCACTGTTTTTGTTAAAATAAATATAAATAAAATCATAGACTAGAGGCTAAAAAACTGCTCTCGCTTTTGAAAATTAATTTTACATTTTAAAAGAATTAAGATAGAAATGAAAAATTGTCTATTGTATTTGCTCAAAAAATTGTATCTAAAGGCTTCTCTTTAAATCGATTTTAAAACAATTTGATCGTATTTTAGTTAATATTTGTTTTTTTCTAAGCATTTCTTGTAATTTCTTAGCCAAAGTAAAGAAAATTATGAAGTTTTCGGATAAAATAAAGCAAAAAATTACATATTAAAAATGTAACCGGTTAATCGACCTATTTTAACCGATTATTCGGGTCGAATAATTATTTGAGTTTTAAATTATTTGTTTCGACATTAACCGAAACAGAGGCGATTAATCGAGGAATCGGTTAATCGATTAACCGAATTGGAAACACTAATATATATACGACATTGGCCTTATATAATTGTATCAAAGTTTTAAAGCAGATATAATTGCATCAGGTCAAAATACAGATATAACTATATAAGTTTGTATAGTAATGTATCTATTTGGATCTAAACTAATACCATGAGACATAAACCCATAAAAGTGTATCAGGTCAAAAATCAGATAAAATTTCATCTGCTTAATATATAATCTTATCAGTTAAGATCTAAACTGATACAATTAGATACAAAGTGATAACCAACTGACACAATTATATCGGGGCATATTAAGTTTTTTTTTAATAGGGTGTAAAGCATAAATAAAGCAAAAAATTACATATTAAAAATGTAACCGGTTAATCGACCTATTTTAACCGATTATTCGGGTCGAATAATTATTTGAGTTTTAAATTATTTGTTTCGACATTAACCGAAACAGAGGCGATTAATCGAGGAATCGGTTAATCGATTAACCGAATTGGAAACACTAATATATATACGACATTGGCCTTATATAATTGTATCAAAGTTTTAAAGCAGATATAATTGCATCAGGTCAAAATACAGATATAACTATATAAGTTTGTATAGTAATGTATCTATTTGGATCTAAACTAATACCATGAGACATAAACCCATAAAAGTGTATCAGGTCAAAAATCAGATAAAATTTCATCTGCTTAATATATAATCTTATCAGTTAAGATCTAAACTGATACAATTAGATACAAAGTGATAACCAACTGACACAATTATATCGGGGCATATTAAGTTTTTTTTAATAGGGTGTAAAAGGAACTCATATTTGGATATATATGGAATTATATTTAATTAATAAATTTATATCTATCGTACAACCTTATAATAAAGGACAGCAACGTTCGCATGTATTCGCATATATTTAATAAATGTATTTGTTCATATATGTCCATATATGAACATATACTTAGGTGTTAACTCATTTTTTGAATTTCTTCATATATGTATGTGTAAACCATATATGAACATATACGAACATTTTTCACCGGGTGGTGTTATTCAAGCAATATATTAGCATATATGGTGCCACTTAAACAATATATTATCATATATGGTACCTCATGATCAAAATTTTTAATACAGTTCCAGATATGATAATATATGATAATATATATAGTGCCATATATAGTTATATATGGTATTATTTAAGCAATATATTACCATATATGGTGCCACTTAAACCATATATTATCATATATGGTGCCATTTCAACAATATATGCTCATATATGGGACCTCATGAACTACATTTTTAATACAGTTCCAGATATGATAATATATGCTACTATATATAGTGCAATAAATATTGATATATGATATAATTTAAACAATATATTACCATATATGGTGACATTTAAACCATATATTATGATATATGGTGCCATTTCAGCAATATATGGTCATATATGGTACCTCATAAACAACATTATTTTCATAAATCTGAAAAGTAATTGATAAGTTCTGGAATACAATTGATTATTTCTGAAACACAATTGATAAATCTTAAAAACAATTGATACAATTGGAAATGGAGTAGAGCGTCAAAAAGATGTAAATAAAATTATTTTATTCAAAAAATTCAATTTAATAAAAAAAATATATAATTTTATAAAAAAATGTATAGAAAAAAACTTATAATTTTATAAAAAGAAATTCATATTGCAAAAAAATAAAATTTTATCCGAAAAATAGTGGATCGTACTGCAGTAATTTAAATCCACCTTGGATCTAATATGATGAAATACGATCCGAAAAGCGAGTTTATCTAATTATATAAAATTGGATGTGACATAATGATAATCAAGAAGTAATTTCAATAGAATGGACAATTTAATGCAATCTGAGCGATATCTGAATGAATTATTTTTGTCCAATGGTATCAAATAAAATGTAACTTTTTATATTAAATGTAATTTTATATAATTAGATTAACCCATTTTTTCGATCTGCCATTTTTCGGATCAAATTTTATCTAAGTTTATCCCCAAATATATTGCTGGATCTAATTCGATCTGCCATTTTTCGGATCAAATTAGATCTAAGTTTATCCACAAATATATTGCTGGATCTAATTCGATGTGCCATTTTTCGGATCAAATTAGATCTAAGTTTATCCCCAAATATATTGCTGGATCTAATTCGATCTGCCACTTTTTCGGATCAAATTAGATCTAAGTTTATCCACAAATATATTGCTGGATCTAATACGATCTGCCAAAATTGAGATCAAATTAGACTTAAGTTTATCCACAAATATATAGCTGGATCTAATTCGATCCGCCATTTTGCGGATCAAATTAGATCTAAGTGTATCCGCAAATATATAGCTGGATCCGACATTTTTCGGATCAAATTAGATCTAGGTTTATCCCCAAAGATATCATTGGACCTCCCAATTTTGAGATATAACTTGATCTTAGTTAATCCCATATATACAATGGGATCTAATACGATATGATTGGATACACCCAATTTTGAGATCTAATTGGATCAGCTAGATATTACAGCAGATCTTAAACAATATCAAATTGGATACAATTAGATATTGCGCGAGATCAATTTTTTTTACTCGGGTAGGGAACATATCATATATGGTGCCATTTAAACAATATATGGTCATATATGGTAGCTCAACTCAAATTTTAAATGTATTTCAGAAATTATTAATTGTATTTCAGAAATAATCAAATCTATTTCAGTACTTGTTGATTGTATATCATAGTTAATAGAGAACAATTTCTAAATTACATTTCATAATTTCGGAAATACAATTAATAATTTCTGAAATACAATTGATAAAACTGAAATTCAATTGACTAGTTCTGAAATATAATATATATTGCTGGATCAAATTCGATCTGCCATTTTTCGGATCAAATTAGATCTAAGTTTTTCCACAAATTTAATGCTGGATCTAATTCGATCTGCCATTTTTCGGATCAATTTAGATCTAAGTTTATCCCCAAATATATTGCTGGATCTAATTCGATATGCCACTTTTTCGGGTCAAATTAGATCTAAGTTTATCCACAAATATATAGCTGGATCTAATTCGATCCGCCATTTTTCGGATCAAATTAGATCTAAGTTTATCCCCAAAGTTATCATTGGACCTCCCAATTTTGAGATATAACTTGATCGTAGTTTATCCCCATATATACAATGGGATCTAATATGATATCATTGGATACACCCAATTTTGAGATCTAATTGGATCAGCTAGATTTACAGCAGATCTTAAACAATATCAAATTGGATATGATTAAATATTGCGCGAGATCAATTTTTTTACTCGGGTAATCACTAAATATATCGTAATCTTAACTGAACTATCTTTCCAGAAATACATGACAATCCAAAATCGGTGGGAAAATATTTAAGTAATTGCAAATTCCCTAGACCTTTGTAAGGTTAAAATCAGATAAATTATAAAAATCGTAAAAAAAATTAATGTTTTTCGTTCGATTTTAGATTTTATATATTAATATCTTTCTGTTTAAATTATTTTTTAAATTAAAGTAAGACATTTTAAAAAATAAAATATTTTTTCTCAAAAACTTACAATGTTATACTCTAGTTTCATTTCTAAGATCCACAAATATTCAGATATAATATTATATAATTCGCCAACTCACCGTCTGATTGTGGGTTGGCGAACTTTGTTGAAGATTTTTTGTTCATAGCACTATTATATTATTTTACTTCGGTGTGGGAACACCGATGGAGGACGTTGCGATATGTATGAGGGATAGAAAAAACTCATACATATTATTATTTTTCATAAATTGATGTTGCCTTGAATGGGGATCGAACCCGCATCCTCATGTGTAACAGTCCAACGCGCTAACCATCTACACGTTTTTCAAAAGGATATTTATTATTATACCCTACACCACTATGTGGTCAGGGTATTATAAGTTTGTGCTGATGTTTGTAACACCAAAAAATATTGGTCGTAGACCCACCTTATAGTATACCGATCGGTTCAGAATTTTTTGTTATTTCGATTTAACGATGTCCGTCTGTCCGTCCGTCCGTCCGTCTGTCTGTCTGTCCATGCAATCTTGTGCGCACTCTACAGGTCGCAAATATTAAGATATTTTGATGAAATTTGGTAGGCAGACCTATGTTGGCCCAAGGACGAACAAGTTTGATTTTGGTGAACATCGGTCCATGTTTAGACCTAGTGCCCATATAAGGGTCCTACCAAAATTATATTGTTTATACGCTGCAGGTCGTAAATATTAAGATATTTTGACGAAATTTGGTACACAGACCTATGTTAGCCCAATAACGTAGCCTATTGATTTTGGTGAATATCGGTCCATGTTTAGACCTAGTGCCCATATAAGGGTCCTACCAAAATTATACTGTTTATACGCTGCAGGTCGTAAATATTAAGAAATTTTGATGAAATTTGGTACACAGCCCTATATTGGCCCAATAACGCAGCCTATTGATTTTGGTGAACATCGGTCCATGTTTAGACCTAGTGCCCATATAAGGGTCCTACCAAAATTATACTGTTTATACGCTGCAGGTCGCAAATATTAAGATATTTTGATGAAATTTGGTACATAGACCTATGTTGGCCCAAGGACGAAGTCTATTGATTTTGGTGAACATCGGTCCATGTTTAGAACTAGTGCCCATATAAGGGTCCCCCCAAAATTGGCTTGGTTCCAAACTGCAGGTCGCAAATATTAAGATATTTTAATGAAATTTGGTGCGCTGACTCACATTATAGAAAATTTTGACACAAGCCCCATTTTAACCCATTCGAATTTCGGATCCAAACAATACACCAGACTGGTGTAGGGTATTGTATAGTCAGCATGCCCGACTTTAACCTTTTTACTCGTTTTTTAATTATTTTAAATAAATGTCTCTCCATTGTTTCGTGTTTACAAAATTTTTTGATATTTTTTGTTCCGTCACGCATGTTCCCTAGTGTGTGGGCAGCTTTAGTTGCAGTTAACCCCCCGTTTCCAAATGCAAGTGCAAGTTTGAAAAACTCAATACACTCACACTTTTTCATTAATACTATCACACTTAAACGACTTGCGGCTCAACTTGCAAGTAAATTTTGAACACAGTGGATTTTTGATACTTGCGGCAAGTGAAATGACAGAATAAAGAAAACAGTGTTGCCTAGTAATGTTTTCTATTTATTTACTAGTATTTGGTAAAGTAAAAGTTGTAATGCAACTGATTTTGTATTTATTTGTAAAAAAATAGTAAAAAAGAACACAACAGCATATCTTAATGGTAATCTAAAATACCAATTTTAAAAGTTTTTGAAAAAAAAAATTGTGGAGTGCTATTTAGTGACAACTAGGGAATGCAAAATCCCGCACTTTTTGATTTCCCGGGAAAGCGGGAAATTTATTTTGAATTTACGGGATCCCGGGGTCCCGCAAGGGAAGTAAATTAGAAAATATTTTATAATAATTTATAAATTTTTATAAAGAAAATATCTTAAATACCTCAAATTTTTAGGTTCGTGAAAAAGCTCAGGCCGTGAGCGGTTTTTCTTAGAATTCCTTGGACTTTTCGTAGTGGTAAAGATTTAATTTTATATTAAAAAAAATAATAAAGTAAAACTAATTTTTAGACTAAAAAAACTTGTCCGTCAACAAATAAAAAACAATTTTACTAAATTGAAAAAATATATTCTTAAGTTCCTTTTAGTGCCTGTTTTAAGAGCAGCTAAAAGACACTGAAAATGTTCGACCAAGTACACAAATTAATCTGTGTTCGTTTATTCAAAAATCTTACTACTTTTACTACGATTGGAAATTTTTGTTTACTTTTTGAATTTTTCCAATTGTGGTAAAAGTTGCAAATTTTAGTAAGTAAACGAAGAAGACTTGTGTAAAATTTTTACTATTTTCAAAAAGGAAATTGGAGATAATTAACTTTATTATTTTAAATAGCATTTTTTGAAATCCCGGGATTCCCGGTCCAAATTCCCGGGAATGCGGGAACTGAAAAATGTCTAATTTCCCGGGAATTCCGGGGCGGGAAATTCCGGGATGCATTCCCTAGTGACAACCTATGCCTTCGACGACATTCTAAAAATGAATCTGCAGCAAGTAGTGTGGACACATGTAAAATTTTCATGTTTTTTCGGTAATTTTCGAAATTTTCGCTGATAATACGTATTCTCAACTTGCAACCATTAACTTGCATGTGGAAACGGGGGGTAACTTTAGCTGAATGCAGTAACAGTATTTCTTGCTAAACTCAACAAACATAATTTCTAAAAAAAATAGTACCTAGACTTAGAGTTTGCTAAAAACCGAAAAATTTGAAAACCGCGGTTTCGGTTTTCTAAAATTATAAAAACCGCGGTTTCGGTTATTTTTCGGTTTTCTTGTGATATTAATACAATTGTTTTAAAATAATTAAATATACAAAACAATTAAATATTTTAATACGTTCAAGATATTTATTGAAATTCGATTGAATTTCTCACTCAAATAAAGAAAAATTACTCCGTTTCTAGACCTTTACGAGAGAAGAAACAAAAAACACGGAAAACCGTTATAAATATAATTTTTTTATTCTTTTGTCGGCAACTAAAGCTGTATTTTCAAGAGTTTAAATTTTAGCAAATTGTTTAGAACAATATAAAGTTAAAATTTCACAAATTTCGTGAACTACGAAATAGTATTTTTTTTTAAATACGCTGTGAAAATCTGAACTGAATATATGAAACTCAATATCTCTTAAACTATCTGCCTTTTTGGTGGCTTGACTTAACTTATGTTATCCGTAATAACAAAAAATATTCTTTAAACTAATATTTAAAGGAGAAATTATTCATTACAATTAAATACAAAATTTTGTAAAATAGGAGCTGAGCCCTTTTCGAAATTCAAGATTCAACCAACATTTTCCTGAGCGCTCAGAAATTAAAGATTCTAAAATATGATCATTTTCAGAGTGCTGCAATTTTCGAGTCATAAATGAAACATAATAGACTCGTATTTATGAGTGCATTCGATATATTTTTTTTAATTTTTCCATTACTCAAAAATTAATCTTAAATGACTCATAATAGCTCAGGAAATTCTAAATTTTCCAATAATGCTCATAATTCAGGGTCTTTTATGGTTCGTAAAAGTGCTCTCGGAAAGAGGCAACATCGGTGAAGAAATACTCCCTCATATAGGTTGATTTCAGAAGGTATTAATTAGGGCTCTTTTATGAGTATTTTCGGATTCCAATTGCACACTGGGATGCAATCTAGTTAATTATTTTAATTGGTTAAAGTCATTGTTAAAAACCGACTTATTTTTGTCGGTTTTCGGTTTCGGTTTTGGGGCTTTAAAAACCGCGGTTTCGGTTTCGAATAAAACCATCAGCAAACTCTACCTAGACTACTGATTTCAGAAGGCTAGATTTTTAATTGCATTAAGAAATTTAAAAAAAAAAAAACTTTTAAAATTTTACATTTTTATGATTTTTAGTCAACTAATTAGATCAGCAAAAAATTTTGCTGATCTTAGCAGGATAACTCAAATATAACTAAAATCTTGTATATTTCAAAAGTAATCTGCTAATTTCAGCAGGTTTTCCTGCAAGATAATTTTTAACTAATATTTAGTTGTTTTGGCTAAAACTTTCACAGACATTTTTCTATAAGTGTACCCACTTAAAAATGTATAGTGATATGTACATATATTGAGCGCTACAATTTTATATAATTATGTAAATGCCGCACTAATAGAAAAAAGTCTGTAAAAGTTTTATTTAAAACTACTAAAAATTAGTTAAAGGATATTAATTTGGCTAAATAGTGTTAAGATTAGAACAGCAAAAATAAAACTGGTAAATTTACAGAATTTTATTTATTGAGTTAAAGCTAGTTAATAGAAAATAATAACTTAACCTGTTAAAATCAGCAAAAAATTTTGCTAAATATTTAGTAGACTTAAAATTCACAAAAAAATTAAAATTTTTAAAGTTTCTTAAAATTACAATTTTTTTAGTGCAATTAAAAATCTAGTATTCGGAAATCAGCAGTTTATTGTTTTTTTTTTCAAATATTTCTATTGATTTTTGCAGGATACTAAATTCAATTTGCATTGAACTAAATTCAATTTATAAATAACAAAAATTTTGTGTATATAAAAGTTTGTTTTTTTTTATTTTTTAGTAGACTAATATTTGCAAAGTTTTCTGCAGATTTTACATCATAACTTGTAATTTTAAATTAACTAGAAGTTGACTAGATACAGTTAACTAGATACAACAGAAAACAGTTTTGTTTTGGTGTTCGTATTTTACTAGTACTTATTTAGCTTAAAAAATGTGCTCATTTCAGCAGTTTTTTCTGCAAGGTAATTTTAAATAATTTTTAGAACCGATTTTAGTATCTATTTTTAAGACTTTCGAATCAATGATTCGATACAATAATTCGATTATTTGAAAGTCTTAAAAATAAAAATTTCCGAAAATTATATGTGATCAACTTAAGAAAATTTACAACCTAGACTAAGTCATTGGAAAAGTATATTCAATTTGTTCTACTTTGTAGCGCCGTGTAATTGGATTTGAATCGGTTGTGATGATGACGCTCATGCGTCTTACTATACTTTTTGAACTTTTATTACTTTAACGTGTCGCACTTGTAAGTTGGCCGTAATTCCCTTAGACTTTTACACGAAAACGAAAAAATGATTATCGCACGCTTATGATAATGAACGATCGAGTGTCTCTTAACGACTGGAACAGCCACTTTCTTGCAAAAGTATTATTTCCAAGTTGATATCTTTTTTGTTTTTCTTTAGCTTAAATTACAAGGGCTCGAATTAAACATAGTTTATATGACTCTTTTTGCGCGTGCGCGTATTTAAAACAATGAAACCATAATAAACTAAAAAATACAGGCGTATTACTGTAAACCTGTTGCCTGCCAATGTATTTAAACCATCCAACTTAGAGTAACTAAACATACATATTACAACAATTCTTTTTATTCATTCATTTATTTCTTTAGTAGTCATACATACAGTGTCTGTCAAAACTTATTGAACAGAAGTATCATGTCCATTCCTTTGAGCATAATTTTAAAATTAAGGATCATTATTCACATTCTATAAACGCTTATCGGTAGGTGATATACTACTTTCAAAAACTCTTTTTGTCTTATTCAAATTTCGTACATTTTAAAAATTTGGGGAAATAAAGAATATGAGAATATCCGATAGTAAAACGACAAAAGCTACTCCTCAACTAATATAACGAATTTGTTTGTTGAATTAAATTTTTTGTTTTATCTGAAACTGTTTTTGTGATATAAATTCCGGCTATTCTTTCTGTTCTGATTTACTTTCTGAAAGGATATTGTTTAAAATGTTAATATTTCTTATAATACACTCATACACTCACAATATTTTGTCGTTAAAAACAAGCTAAAATGCATATTAAATTAATTGAAAACACAATTAAAAAAAGGACTACTGATTTTTCATTATATTCAAACCATTTTGCTATTTATTTTCAAACATTGTTTAAACAATCCATAAAAGAAATAAAAATAATTGAAAAGTCTATTAAAACAATCATCAATTTTTAACTCACAAAACGTAAAAAAAAACGATTTTATGGTTTGTTTTTTCATATTTGAAAGTTTTTTTTTTTTTTGTTTAATTTTCAAAACACTACAACAGCATACACAACACACAAGTTCATATTTTTATTGGCTATGTTTGTGTGTATGAGTAAAGAATTTCTTGTAATTTGAATTGAAATAATTTTGTATATAAACAAACTATTTTAACAAAAAAGAGAACTGAAAATATTTGAATTTTTTGTTTTAAACAGAAAACAACGAATTATTTAAACTATTTTTTTCTAAAAATAGAAATCTAAAAATAGAATATTTGATTGAAAATAACAACTCCTACAGACGATACATATTTTTTTCTAGTTTGTTTTTTATTGATTGATATAAAAAAGGTAAACAATATGTTTCAATGTATTTTAATTGATTCTTCAATTGAAAACAAACTCTACTCTACTTTTTAAATAAACCTCAATCGGTTATGTAAAATATATTGTGAGTGTAACGATCCATAGGAAAAATACACATAAAATGTGGTTCATTTTACGAAAGTTCTTGTTATTTTGATATTACGAATATTTTTGTAATTTGTACAAATGTTATTTCGCTATTTTATTTGTATATTTTACGAAATTTTCTAAAGATATAAATATTTGGTTGAAATACAAAATAATTTTGTATCTAGGGTGGGTAATCTATGGGGTGGGTGCGAACTGGCTAAATGAAATCTAAACTAAATTCAAGTTTCCGAATTGGCATGGAACTTGAAAAAGTTTTAAAAAAAATTGTCAAAGAAATTGTAAACCCTTTTGTCAGTTTGAATCTAGTTTCGAAATTATTAAGCCACTCCGCACATGGCCCTAGAAGGAAATTGGGTGCACGGAAAAAATAAAAAGTGTACAATTATCGAAGTACTTAGGCAAAATACAAGTTCAAAAGTATTTTATGTAAGTTAATAGAAAAATACATGTAGATTTATTAATTTTTAGTTTTTGTCAACTTGCCTTAGTTTTTGACCTATTTCATTTTCACGCACTTCAAAATATGTTAAGTTGCCTAAGTTTTTTCTTTTGTAACTTATCTTAAAAATATTATATTTTAATTGGAGAATTGAATTAGTTCGGCAATTATACACTTTTTATCCGGGTAGGCAGGCAATGCCGCTAAAATACCGTTATCGATTCAAAACCGTTTCAACTGACTACCGTTACCCCTAAAATACCGTTACCGAAATACCCGGAATACCGTTATCTTTAAAATACTGTTACTAAAATAACTGAAATACCGTTACCTTTAAAATACCGATACCGAAATAAATGAAATATCGATAACCTTAAAATACCGAAATACATGAAATAGTGTTATTAAAACACCGATACCGAAATAAATGAAATAGCGTTACCCTTAAAATACCGTTACCGAAATAACCTAAAATATCGTTACCCTAACGATAATCGCATTCGTTTCGGTTACCATCCATGTTTTTTAGTTTTTGCGTGAGTATAACTTAAAAATGCAAGATTTTTGGCAAATTTTAAGCGTTTATTGTGAAACATTGTCCATCGTTAGCTATGACCTTTTCCCATCTTTCTGGCAACATATTTATTCAACGCCAAAAGAAATGCTCATTTTTGTAGGACAAGAACGAATCAAGCCAATTTCGGATACCCTGTTCCAGTGAGAGCGTTCTGCATCGATCGAAACAAATGGTAGTCGGACGGGGCTCAGTGGTTTCAAACCCAAAAAAGTTTTAATAATTATGGATCTTCTAAACTAATGACCCAATTGGCAAAAATGTTCACAGGAAGTGAAGAGAAAGAAATAGGCTTTTAGAAACCTTAATTTAGCACAGGTTATCAAAGTTTACCATCTCGGGTATACGAAATCTTTATGGTCGTACAGCTTTTACAAATGTGAACCGATTTTGCTGAGTTTAGACTTTTTGTAGTCTAGGTTCCAAGATAAAGAAAAAAAGAAAGAAAGTACTATAGTAGCTCTTATAGTTTAAAAAATATTTAACTTTGAATTTCAAAATCTTAAATTTTTTCCTTGACTTTTTTGGTTTTTTGGCAATTAGTTTTTTTTTATAGTTAAATTAAGAAATTGGTTCTTTTCTTTATTTTTTCTTATACAAAATTATAAGATCATGACAAAAAATTTTAGAATCAATTAACATAATTTTTTAAAGTTTCATTTAACTTTTGATATTTTTAGGCTCCCAGCAAAAATACTGTAAAAATTGCACATTTTTTTAAAATTTTATTATCTTTTATTGAATCGAATATATTCAAATCTTTAAAAAAAGAAAAATTTTAAAGATACATACCTCTAAAAATTAATTTTTACCAATTTTTTTTTTTTGTAAGATCCAAAAAATTCATCTTTTACATTACATTCTATGTTAAAAAAGTTGCGACTTTAGCGACCTCTAGTGTAAACAGAATGAGTTATACCAGAAAGGATAATATTTACAAGATTAAGTAATTTTAGTATATGTATATACAAAAAAAAAATATTTTCGTCGAAATCGGAGACAAAAAATTTTTTTTTTAGTTTTGTCTATGGGACAAAGCACTGTGCGACGGTGTTTTTTATCTATTAAATAAATTATTTTGTTTTAATAAAAAAATATTTTTTTTTTTATTTTTTGTGTTATTTTTTAAATTTTTTTTTTTAATTTATCCAAATATATCATGGGATAAATTTGATCTCAAAATATACAATTCGATCTGCATGGGATATTTTGGGATCTTTCAGGATCTTAGTCTGATATTATTGGATATTATTGTATCCTCAAATTTTAAGATTTATTTTGGTCCAACTTAATCCTGCAATATGTTTAGGGGTCTAATTCTATATTAGCGGATACCCCAATTCTGGATAAGATTAAATATCGGTCTATATCAAATGAGATATGACTATATATGCTAGATATAATGTTTTTTGATCGGGTTTTTATGTAAAAATAACTATAAACAGTAACGAAACGATTTTTGTAACGTATGCCAATTGTTTACTTTCTAATTAAAAAAAATCAAATTTTACAAAAATAAATTATTTTGATATATTTTTTTACAACCCAACTAAAAATCGACATATGTATATGGATCCATACAGGTTGAATGTACCATATGCATGCTCATAAACATGCATTCATGTCCATACATGGATACATATATCTCCATACGTGCATCACATAGGTACATACATGTGCATTAGGGTTATGACTCATTTTTAACAAAAATTTTACCTATCACCAAGTGATAGGCAATACTAAATTAATAATAAAAATCGTGTTTGGGGGTCATTTTGGCAAAAAAAAACCTTCCGCACCAAATGCAGTTTCTAAAAAATTTTTTGCCCGGGTATTTTGCATAATTTACATAACGAATTTAGACAAGAATTATTGTAAACGACAACAAATCTATCCAAAAGTCCCTGCAAAAACGTTTCGTAATTTTTACCGTAAATAGCTTTTAATACGCATCGTTTGATTTTCATTTGTTTAAAACTTCAGAGAAATATTTTAATTAAACTAAAACAATATAGACCAAATTTCACCCCTTTTGGTGCGGGAACTTTTTTGACAGTAGCGGAAAAGTAAGATTGCGTTTCTTAATATTTTTTTATGGCCTTTTTAGCTAGGGCATGTAAAATTTGATATTTGCAAAAAAAAATCAAAAAGTCATAACACTAATGTGCATCAACGAAATTTGAGGTAATATCTATAATTGTGCACATGTATGAACATACGTGAACACGCATGAACGTACATGTTGTACGACCATAAAGCTTTTGTATACCCGAGATGGTCAACTTTGACACCCTTTAGTACACCTTGTGCTACAACAGGGTGCCTGCAAGACTAATTTTCTTTAATCCTAGATCTTTCTCTTCACTTCTTGTGAATATTTTTCCGTTGTCATGATGGAATATTACATCTTCATGCATGCAATTCTAGTTAATTCAACTTTTGGTCAAGGAATTCATTCAATTCTAGTTAATTCAACTTTTCGTCAAGGAATTCATTCAAGTTAATTCAACTTTTGGTCAAGGAATTCATTCAATTCTAGTTAATTCAACTTTTAGTCAAGGAATTCATTCAATTCTAGTTAATTCAACTTTTAGTCAAGGAATTAAATTGATTTCGTTTAATTCCCTAAGGAATTAATTTTTTTTCGTTTAATTCCCTAGGAATAAAATTTTTTTCGTTTAATTCCCTAGGAATTAAAACTTAATTCAGGAATTAAAACTTAATTCAGGGAATTAAACGAAAAAATTTAATTCCTAGGGAATTAAACGAAAAAAAAGTTGAATTAACTAGAATTGAATGAATTCCTTGATCAAAAGTTGAATTAAGTGCACAGTTGAATGAATTCCTTAGCCAAAAGTTGAATTAACTAGAATTGAATGAATTCCTTGACTTCAGATTGCATTAAATAGTGTTGAATGAATTCTTTAGTGAATGAATTATTTAATTTTAATTCTTTACGCTTTGGTCAGGGAATTCATTCTATAAATTTTAATTCATTGAATTCATTCACAGAAATTAATTCCTGCTTATGTCTTATTGATGAATTCATTCCTTGAATTAAAGAATTGAATTAAATTTTTGGGAATTCATTCCAAAAAGGAATTAATTTTTTAAAGCTCTGCTCATAGTAGATGGGACCCTTCTGGTCCCACCAAATACAGAGCATTACATGGTGCGTAATGGATGCATTTTTCATCGCCAATAACTCCCAATGATTTTGCATGTTCTTCTTGAGTTTGACAACAATCTTCATCGAGTAATGCCTCCAATTCATCTCTTCGAACTTTTTTGGCTGACCTGGGCGGTATTTGTCTTCCGTGTCAAAATCACCACTTATGAACCGCACAAACTATCTCTCGTACGTTGAATTCGATGGAACATATTTAGGATAAAAAAATATAAAATAATTTTGTTTATTCTTCAAACAATATTAGTGATTAAGGGCGAGTAATTTATATCCAACATAATCGTGGTTAAACGTTAACCACAGATATTTCCATATAAATATGACATTCGTAACTATGGGAAAAATGTTTTCGTATTTTTAATGATTGTAAGGTCTCAAGTACAAAATAAATGTTTTTTTAACAGTTAGTATAATTTTTGTAGATCATTTATTGCCGATTCAACAAAAAATGCCATTATTTTAACGAGAAATTTTAGTAACTAAAAAAGAAATAGAATTTTCGGTCTATAAGTGCATTATGTTTTTTCGTTATTTCTCTCGAATAAAAAAATATGGTAATTCTGTTTAGTATGTTTTGCCCGACAATGTACGTATTTATGTAGGACGTCTGTATACGGCTTAATGAAACAAAAAGAAAAAAACAATTGCACGTACAATGGCCATCCCAAATTTACAAGTTTCGTGTGGTAATAGCACTCAAACAACGCGTATTGATGAGCTTATTACTGAAAAAAAAAACAAAGTTTTGGAAGGTACTTTCCGACCGCTACTTAGATTTTTTCTTTGCTAAACATTAGGGTATTCAGTCGACTAACGTTTAGTTGATATATCGATGAATTTGTATCAAATAATTGATAGAGTAATTTGATATGGCCAATCGCGATTAACGAATAACTCGAGTAATTTTGGTCGATTAATCTAGTAACTCGAGAAAATCGAAAAAAATTTTTTATTTTAAAATTATTTTAATTTTTGCACTAAAGCTGCCTACACACCAAGGAATATTCGTAGATCACGTGTTTCATTTCTTTTTACATGTTTTAATACAGACGATGCCACATACAAACAAAACCTTAAACGAAACATCAGTTTTGTTTGTTTGTCGAACTGATCACATAAATTTAATTTGTTAATTTTTTATATGCTACTGTTTTTTAATTTAATTTTTTTAGCTATCACATTTATAAAATTTATCCAGTTTTTATTATTTGTAATTGTCGTCTCTTTTATTTTCTTTAATGCGCAAATTACAAAAGCACCTCACAGCACGATTGCTCTCAATGAACTAACACAGTAAACATCGATACACACGATGGAACATTGAGTTTGGAAACACAAAATATCAAGATTTTGATAACACGAATTTCAACACGATACATTGATACACACCAAGGAAGGAAGGAACATTCATCAGAAGGCAGCTTAAAAATACAAAAATTGTGTTTCCAGTCTTTTCATATATTTAGTTAGAATATTGTTCCACTTCAAGTCCAAAATCTAATATGATATTGTCATATTAGATTTTATTTGTTGCTTCAAAAAGTTGGCCATTTTCATGATAGACAATTAGGGTATTCAATCGATTAATCGAACATTTTGCTTAAGCATTGTTCGAATAATTTAAAATGGCCAAATTTCGAATAACGAATAATTTAATACGATTAACCGATTAATTGAAATTGGCAAAAAAATTACAGAAATGATTGTTTTAATTTTTGCATTAAGAAATACAAAAATTGTTTTTTCGGACTTTCTATGTTTTCACATATTTAGTTAGAATATTGTTCTACCTCAAGTCCAAATTCTAATATGATACTGTCATATTCGATTTTATTTGTTGTTCCGAAAAGGTTGACCATTTTCATGATAGAATTGTTTCGTGGGCATTACCCCAACTCATCAGTTGTCCAAGTGTTGATTTATGACTGGTTTTACCAATATCCGAAGTACAAAATTCTCGGTCCGTTGAATTTTTGTACCTTATGTAATGTCTCGGTTTGTGTATTTCAATCATCATTATCCTATTGCGAACACCTGATGAGTTGGGGTGTTGCCCGCGAAACAATTGTATTGCCTATCATGAAAATGGTAAACCTTTTTAAAACAACAAATAAAATCTAATATGACAATATCATATTAGAATTTGGACTTGAGGTAGAACAATATTCTAACCAAATATATGAAAATTAAAAAAAATAATGTTTTCTAGTCTGACTCTAGATCACAAATTAATATCACTTTCTGTGTAAATTATTTTTCAAATTAAAGAAAAATGATTCAATTTTCACAAGTAAATTGCAAAGAATAAAAATCTTTAAAAAACATAACCCGACTAAAAAAGTTTTCATATAATCTTATATGATTTGATATAATTATAAATGTTTATATGTGTGGCTTTATATGACCATATACATTTATATTAACACTTTGGTTTTATAAATATGTTTGATATGACGTTATATATAATCATATGCGATTTGGTCTCCAGGCATATATTAAGAGATCTGCAAATATAGTTTTTACATAATTATATATAATGGCGTATAAGCTTCTCTAAACAATCTTATATCAAAATATATAACAAAGTTAATATAAAATTGTATTAATTTTATGTATAAATTTATCTGACATGATATCTAATTATACAAAATTTTATAAAGTTTAATTGCACTATAAAAATTTAAAAACTCCAAAATTGTGGATCTGGTTTTGAATTTTGCACTTTGACATATAAATAAATGTTTATAATTGAATTTAATATATATTTTCCAAATAGTTAGCGAAATACTCTTTATTAAACTCAAAATTATTTTAAAGAAATATATAAAGGAAATTTTTTTTTTCATTGTGGAATTAAAGGTCGAAATAATTCTTTTTATTTTTAAATTTAAAAATTAGACAAACATATGTTGAAATAAATATGGTTTAAGTTCATTTATTTTTCCGTAAAAAAAAAATTAATTGTGAAAGTTAATTTTTTATCATGTTGGTTTTTAATTTTTATTTTAAAAAATAAAATTTGTTTCTTTCGACCTTTTTAATTCATTAATTAGAAATTTATTAATTCAGTTCGAGGACTATTTCCTTATTATGAATTAACATAATAAGTACTTTTTTCAAAAACTGTTTTTTTTTTTTTTCATCAGGATACTCTCCTGACAAATACTTCACAGAGTTTTTGCTTTCAAAAAACCTCTACACTTTCAGGAATGAAAAGAGGATCGTTTCGGGGATTTTCCAGGTCCCCTTCATCAGTTTTCTTTAGAAAGTGGTGGCGTAATCCCCGGAACGATCGTCTTTTCATTCCTGAAAGTATAGAGGTTTTTTGAAAGCAAAAACTCTGTGAAGTATTTGTCAGGAGAGTATCCTGATGAAGAAAAATAGCAGTTTTTTAAAAAAAAGTACTTAATATTAATTCATAATAAGGAAATTGGCATCGAACTGAATTAATAAATTTCTAATTAGTTATTTCAGTTATTTTATAAGAAAGATAAAAACTCTAACCTAGAAAAAGTTGTTCCGACAAATTTTTGTAATGTTTTATTTTGCCACCTATTTCCAAGTTTATTAGCAAAAATTGTTCTAAACATTAAGCATTAGATTTAATATGAATGAAATATGTGATCTCAATAATATTTACTAAAATTTTCTTTGAAAATCTTCATCAAATTATATGTATTTATATATAATTTGATGCAGTTAGATAGACCCTATTTTCGGATCAAATTGTATCAGGTGAGATAACATGCTTATCTCGCTTGATATAATTATATATTCCAATATTCGGATCAAATTAGATATGGACGTATATGTTGGTTTATATATGGTTTTTATTATATAACATCTTTTTTAGTCGGGAATATAATTTTATTAAAGTAAATACCCTACGGGAAATTTTAACAAACTGTCACCGAACTGGCCCCTTTATATGAAATAGACTGGTCACTTTTACATGGCGTTGTCATAGGAGGTGGAAATTGACCCCTTGTGACATGTCACAAGACAAATCCTAGGACAGATTACTGAACTCTCAATTTCAGGGACCTGTCCTGGGATTTGTCTTGTGACATGTCACAAGGGGTCAATTTCCACCTCCTATGACAACGCCATGTAAAAGTGACCAGTCTATTTCATATAAAGGGGCCAGTTCGGTGACAGTTTGTTAAAATTTCCCGTAGGGTATGCTCAAATCCCAAAACTTCTTTAAGAAATTGTAAAAAATTATTTGGTGTAGGCTTGTACCAGCCCGCATTTCATTCTGACCTAAGAAATCCACCAGGGAAAGCTTTTTAGAATTTATAGAAATATTTTTTAGCTTAATGAGTGTTCGATTTTAAGATCAAATATGACAAATTTATTAGCTTAAACTCAGTGAGAATTTTTCGTTTTCCTCTAAAGGCACATCTACACGAGAGAGAAACTTGCTAGAGATAGAGCAAAAAACACCTCTAAATGGCTTAAATCATTCACAATAAAGCTAATTCGAGTTGTTTCTTGCTCTACCTCTATTATATTTCTCTCTCGTGTAGATGCGCCCTAAGAGCGTTAAGAAATATCTTAAATATGAAAGAAAAACAAAAACAACAAAAAATTGTCACGGTTTGTTTTTCCAAAATACTACTCTGTTGTTTTCATTTCATTTCTTTATTTTTTATAAAGTCTATGGATAACAATGATCCTTAAAGACTACTCGCTAAAAATAAAATTAGAAAATTAATACAAATTATTTAAGTAAAGTTCAAACATATCTTTTGAATAACTAAAATCTAAAACAGTATTATTCTCTAATTTATTAAAATTTTTTAAGCAATTGTAGATTGATATTACATATCTAGCAATGTAGTGGTAGCTATTTAAGTATAATCAAATTTTTAATTATTTTTTTACAATTTTTTAAATATTAATATTAAACGAAAGCCTTAATAATTATTATAATTAACAAGCATTATAATTATAATGCCCTATGCTCCTTGCAGGAGTAAAAGGAACAAATATATATATAATTATAATTAATGCTCAACGTAATAAAACTTGTTAGTGAGCACTCTGCATTCATAATATCATTTAGCAAATATAAAAAAAATTGATGGAGTGACTTACACGTAGAGGGAAAACAAATTCCCAACAGAATTTTTCCCTACATTTACGTTTTTACGTGTTCATGCACACGAAAGAGTTACAAATTAATATATGGCTTGTTCTGCTCTCCTTTAACTCATTAAACATATTATAGAGAGCTACGTTTACGTCTGGCTAATTTAGGCTTGACTTAAAATGCTTAATTTACCAGAAAGGTCTGCGGGCGGTTCCTTCCGATTTGGATAAAATTTTAATATGTGACGGAGGGGACAGAAAAAATAAATATTTTGACAAAATATGATCTCAATTATTACACTTCTGTTTTAGGAATTTTGTGTATATTATTTTACATAAAATTTGTTTCGATTAATTTTTAAATTTAATTCGATTAATCGGTTAAGAAAAAACCCCGAATAATTATTTGCACGATTAATCGATTAAAATAAAAAGCCGATTAATTGAATACCCTATACACAATACAATTGTTTTCTGGGCATCGCCCCATTCTTCAATTGTCTGCAATAATAAAATGATGACTGGGTAACACAAACCGGGATGTAACATACATACAGTATCGGGAGTAAATGGCCGCTCCAGTGCCATACTTCTTAGCAGTACGACATTAATAGGTACTTCTGGAGTATACACCCGTACCATTTTAAGACATTTATTATCGTTAAATTATCTTCCGGAAAATAAAACCGTGCCATTAAGGACATATATATATCATACATGGGCAAATGCGGCACTTCAGTAATTTCAAAACAATAAAAAAAATTTTTTTAATTAATATTAACCTGAGTAAAAAAAGTTATATAGAAAATTATGTAACTTAACATGAACTAATATGTTTATCTATGTATTGTCAAGTGTGACACTATGTCTTTGCGGATATAATTATATAAGATTGAAATAACCAAAATCGAATCAATTTTAATCTTAGCTACCTGACTCAAAAATATGTTACGTAATCATATATCACCTTATATAAACCCATATATATGTTCATATCTAATTTCATCCGAATTTTGGAATATATAATTATATCAAGCCAGATAAACATGTTATCTAACCTGATACAATTTGATCCGAAAATGAGTCTATCTAATTGCATCAAATTATATACCTACATTAGAGCGATTCACCTTACATGGACAGAAAAAAAGTAAAAAAAATTGCCACCTCAAAACACACCTTGGTTTGTTTTATGACCATTCCCAAAATATTTTAGCTCTAGCATTAAGATCTCACGAGCTGGACCATTTTTAAAAAAGGTCTTTTTTTTAGTTTTTGTAAGAATTTTGCATTTTAGCTGAAGACAGCAGCACAAAAGTTTTCATACTCGAAGTAGTTAACTTTCGCCCCCTGTAGCTCCGTCCCTGGTTCAGCTACAGACTTAATAAGATGTGATTCTGAAAATGTAACTCCTCCCCTACAACCATTTCAATTTTCAGACAAATACGTTGAGTACTTTAGAAGTTCCATACTTATTACCATTTTTTTTTAATTTTACACCACTGTGCAGCGGAAAGGAAAAATAAATGCACTCAGGGAATTATGTAGGTAAAATCAACTGCAAATGACAGTTAAAATAACTGCATTTGCAGTTAAAAAGATGTAGATTACATTTGCATTTAAATTAACTGCAATGTGAAGTTATTTTTAACTGTCAAAAATTAACTGACAAATGTTACCACATTTGTCAGTTAAACAACTTCAAATGCAATTAAAACCATATACATGCAAATTATCGTAAAACAGTACAAACAACTGCAAATGCACACCGAAAAAATTTCTCAGGTGAAATACCCCTTACTGAGCTTCAGTTGATTAATTTGGTTGAATTTAACTAATATATAACATTATGTAATCTCTCTGTTTGTGTAATAAAGCTATCATTATGTTATTGCGGACAACTGATGAGTTGGGGTGATGCCCACGAAACAATTCTATTGTTTATCATGAATATGATCAACCTTTTTTGAAACAACAAATAAAATCTAAGGCTGCGTTCACACCTAATTCTTAAACACGTGTTTAGCTTAAACACGTATTTTAGCTCTTTATTCTTTTACAACAGTTCTTTATTGTTTTACACTCGTTTTAGCTAAACACGTGTTTAAGATTAAGGTGTGAATGCCGTTTAATATGACAATATTATATTAGAATTTGGACTTGAGGTAGAACCATATTCTAACTAATATATTTTAATTTTTTTTTAACGAAACTTATAGTTAAACTAAACAAGACTTTAAATTAGTAGCTAATAACCGATTCAATCGTTTAAAATAATTTCATATATTTTAATTCGGTTGCAAATAAATAAAACATATTGCATTTTGTTAATAAAATTTCACAATTTATTTGTTGCAAAAACATAAATAAAACATACGATTTTCCCTTTGGTTCTTATTCCAATTTGTCACTGTGTATAACAAATACCAACATTTTGTATACGTATCAAATGCAAACGCATTTATATTTTGCCATTAATTGTTTGCTTTTATTTATTAATTACTTTTTGGTATTTTTATATTTTCTACGCTTACAATTGAATTTGTTTAATTTATTTTGTTCTAAAAAATTTTCCTTAACATATTTTTAGTTATTAAGAAATCAACTAACAACAAATTTTTCTTTTTAACTGAAGCAAAAGTTGATAATAATTATTTCAGTTATTTTAAAATATTTTCATTTTAACTGAAGTTTTATGTAACTAAGCTACCGAGGAATTTTTTCGGTGTAATTAAAATAACATAAATAAAAATTAATTAATTTAATAAAAACAAATTTATGTAAATACTCTTAACTTAATTTTATTCTATAATAAATTTAAAATTTGAGAAATCAAAATTTACACTTAATACCACTTTTATTGTTCACTATTAAGATATTGTTCTAGATGTCCGTCTGTGAGCGATGAAATATTGTTTGGCTTTCTTTTTTTCTCGAGGTAGAAAGGGAAGAAAACATAAAAGAACTGGAAGAAAATACAATATTTTTTAATATTCCCGTAAATAAATTAATATTTTATATTGTAAAACTTACCTTATTTTAATAATTTAATAAAATATATAAACTTTTCCGTATTACGCGTCTTCACTCTTTAGCGTTGTTTTATGGCTAAGCCAAGAGAAAACATGTTATTCTCATATTCTTTCACTGGAAATTTCTAAACAAGCGCTTCGTACACACAGTCTTGTCTGCTTCGTATACACGCACACTTGAAAATTGAAGTATTTGTAACAAAATTAAAAATAACTGCATAAAATGAATGTTACTACATTGTAGTAGTTTTTGTAGTTTGTTTAAAAAAATAACTGTCAAAAACATTGAAAAATTTTGCTCTAAGTAAATTAACTGCAATTGTAGTTAAAATAATTGCATTACTACGCAAATAACCGTCACATAGTAACTACATAACTTTTCTGAGTGTAGTGTCTTTACCCGGTATCTTCAAATGCAATAAATCATATAATATGAACCCAGTCAGGAAAATACAAACGGGAAAGCGATGGCAAAGCACTTTAACAGATGGTACAAGTACTAGCAAAAAGTGCTTTCCCATTCTCAAAATGATAACATCATTAGACAAAAGGACCGGCTGTTCAAAAACCGCCGGAAAAGCACTGGAGAAACAAAATTTTTGAACGTTGGCAAAACGCTGGCAAAACCAATAAATAGGTCATATATTTTCCAAAATAAAATTTAAAAAAAGTTCATATGTATTTTTTTTTGGTCCTGCCGTGATTTGAACCCAGGCCGTCAGATTGGCAGACGAATGCTTTACCCACTGAGCTATCGAGACATACAGTGATGTGCGATATAATAGAGCCATTCAAGTTTTTTTCTAATTTTATTCTAGTTGCCTTTAAAGATCAAAATAGTGGATAGATTCGCCCAAAAATGCGAGGAGATAGTTCAGAAAATTATGTAGAATTTTAACGTGACATCTGTTTTTTTATTTTGTTTCTTGTTTTAAGTAGGCGTGGCTTTTAATGAAAAATAAGCGATATCGACCTTCTATCAAATTACATAGTAAAATTTAACGAGCACTGATCGGATCTATACAAACTGTATATTTTTGGAAATTCTATAAAATTTCTTTAAATCTTGCATTATCTTTATCCACAAATGGTCTCCAGCCTTAAAATGACAGTGTTTTAAACATGACCAGATTTTTCTTTGTTTTTAGCGATTTTAAAATAAAGTTAACAGAAACTTGTATTGTATCTCCAATACATAAAAGCATAATAACTGGAGAACCGTTTGGAATTTTTCCTTCAAATTCTAAATAGACTGAAGTAATTACACATATTTTCGAAAGAAAAAAAAATTTTTTTTTTTTTATTAAAATCAGGGATACAAAGAAAGCTCGAGCCAAAAATATATACATTTTTTTTAAAGCTCAGAAGCCAAAATTAAAAGAGCTGCTCAAATAAAAAAAGCTCGCAACTAAAAAAAAAGAAAGAGCTGTTAAAAATGAAAAGGCTCGTTTACAAAACTGAAGAGAGTTTTTTAAATTGAGCAGCTCGTATAAAAAATTTCATAGAGCTTTTTTTATCGAGCAGCTCTTTAACGAAATTTAATTGAGATTTTTTAAATCGAGCCGCTAAAAAAGCTCGCCCCATTAAAATAATTTAGTTATTATAAAAAACAAAAACGGTAATTTAGTTACACTATATCTAGGGTTGCCATTTCCATTTTGAGAAAAAGAGGACGCCAACCTCAAAAAAAGAAGACATTTGTCTTAAAAAAGAGGACAATTTTTATAATATATTAATTTTACAAAAATCATGAGAAATTTGCTCAAATTTACTTTTACTAGAGTTGAATAGAATCAGCTGAGATATCTTAAGAATTAAGGTTCAAAGCAAAATAGAGTAATAATAACAAAGGATAAAAATAGCATTGTTAAATTTCGTTGATGTTTAGTCTAAGTTGAGTTGTTGATAAGAAATTCGATTTTCTTTCAGCGGTCACATAAGTAGACAATCATTAAATATTAACCCACTCAAGACGAAATACACTGATGATGGCTTTGTAGCGAAAGCCGAAAATACGTATTCTGTATTGCTTGTCTTATCGAATTCTTTCAAATATTTTTATTCTTTGTAATTTACTTGTAAAAATTGTATCATCTTTCTTTGATTTGAAATTAATTTAAACAGAAAGTTATATTAATTTATGATCTAGACTCAAACTAAAAGAACATTCATTTACTTAAAAATAAGAGATCAACCAAAATATTCCCCCATTCATCTGAAATATATAGTTGGTAATGAATATAATAGTTATTTCAAATTTATTTCAATTCAACTACGAATTTCGGTAACTACATTACTAAGGAATTTTATCGGTGTGGTTTTAACTGTCATTTTCAGTAGATTCTACCGACAAACTTTTGTGAGTGTACAAACGTCATTTTCATACAAAATTTGTCCAATAAACCTCTTATAATTTTACAAAGCGTTTATTTTAGGGGTTATAAATTATCTGAATAAATTTTCAAATTTATTGATTTATGTATATGTATAATGGGAAAATAACGTATTTTTGAACAATTGTAGAAAAAAAAAATATAGAAAAAAATCGTCATTTTGAAGAGGAAAATCGTCATCTGGCTATTCTCGATAGTAAAAATCGTCAAAATGACGATAAATCGTCAAAACTGGCAACATTGATAATGGTGAACGATATCATATCGTTCAATTAACTGAACCGTTCAAATGAATTAGTTCGTTCAATGATACAACCATACCATTTTTTACGAATGTTCATTTATGTATGTTAATGTGTCGTGTTGACGTTCGTGCAATTCGTGTTATCAAAATTTTTGATATTTTTTGTTCCCAACGCAATATTCCTTCATGTATACTCCGCTTTAGAACAACAAACACCAACAAAAAATGTAATCGGCTACTCTCGATACATAGCGAAAGCTTACGAAAAAATCCCTTAACTGTCATAATAAAACCCTGAACTGACTCTCCCTAATGCATCTACCTAGTATGGTTGTATGTTCGACACAGCTCTCTAGAGTTGGGCTTAAGGCTCATTTACCCATACTTAACGTGACGAATCAGCTGATTCAATCTAAAATAATGAGTAAAGAAGAAATAGACTGCCAGCTATGCTCTTTTAACTCATTAGATTTTCCATAAGGAAACTCGTCACGTTACGTCCACGTATAGCTAATTCTACACTCATAAAAAAAAGTTAGTACAAAAGTCTGTTAAACGCGTTCTAATTCAGTTAAACAAATTTTTCATGTTGTTTTCGTTTAAATCCGTTGTTTAGCTAAAGTTGTTAGTTATCCAATTTCACCACAAAAACATATTTGTGCTGTACTTGAACTAATTTTTCCTCCTAATATTTAGCTATTTTTTTATAAACGATTTTGACAATATATCAGCTAATATAGATAAATTTGTTGGCAACTTTTTTAATATTTGTGGTTTCAAAAGAAAACGATAGGGGCGCTAATGTATAGTTATTGATGGTGCTTGATGGCGCTTGATGGTGAGGTGTGTATCAGGGTTCCAAGCCGACCCAAAATTTTCGGTAGCGGCGGCGCAACCAAAACAACTACGGCGGCGGCGGCGTTTATGTATATAAACTGGCGGCGGCTGGATTGACGGTTCGAATTGTTTTCTATGCACTGTTAATAACAGAGCTTTGAAAATTAATTCTTTTCTGATTGAATCCGCTTAAGACCTGTTAACTTATCTCAAAATAAACTGAGTTTAGTGCTTAACCATAGTTATCATTTAGTTAGCGATACAAAATATATGAAAAAGCAATTGTCGTTGTCGACCCAGTTCTGATTAATCTCTAAAATAAGAAAAATAAATTTAAAAAAATGCCGGCGCGAAAAAAATTCGGCGGCTCTTGTTTTGGTCGGCTGCCCTTTTGAGCCGAAGCGAGTCGTTTTAAACGGCGGCGGCTAATAAAGCATAAAAGTGGTCGGCTTGGAACTCTGGTGTGTATCAAATTTCTAGTAAGTGTATTTTAATGTGTGTGATGAGTCATCACTGATAACGCTAACTAATACAAATAAAAATAATATGGCGTGTTAAGAAAGTTCTAGTAAATAATATAATATGACAAGAGCATGTTTTCTTTTGTTTCTGTTAGTCAGCAAAGGAACGCAAAAGAAAACGGAGGTATAACATTTCGCAGTTAAAATTGTAAAAAAAAATAATAGAGGTTTGTTTTATAATATAAACTATATTTATTTACGGGAATACTATTAAATATGTTATTGTTTTTATTTCAGCCCTTTAACATTTTCATCTGAATTCTACCAGGTAGACGAAAAAAAGGAACCAAATAAAGGAACGGAAAAGAAAGCGGAGGTATACTGGACATTAACATTTCGCAGTTAAAATTGTTTTAAAAAAATAAAATAATAAGGTTTGTTTTATAATATAAACTATATTTATTTACGGGAATACTATTAAATATGTTATTGTTTTTCTTTTATTTCAGCACTTTAACGTTTTCATCTAAATTCAACCTACCGCTGGCACACATATTGGAAAGAAAATACAAGTGATATTTAGTGCAAATAGTGTTTTTGGATTGTGTAATTTATTCGAAAATAAAATTAACAATATTTACATTAATTTGTTTTTATTCAATTAATAACAAAAAGTGATTGTAATTTCAGCAGCATGTTTTGCAGATTTCAACTGACCCACTTTCATTTCTATTAAACGAAAATTCTTCTAAATTTTTGAAATGTTAACTAAATTTTTTACCTGTTTATAACCAACTAAAATTTAGCAGAAAACATGGGCTGATTTCAGCTGAGTAATTTTCATTTCCATTAAACAACATTTCTTATAAATTATTGTATTTGAACTAACTTTTTAACCTAAAATTTAGGTCACCTAGATTTAGCAGACCATGATTCTCAACATCATTGAAATTTCTGCTGGCGCAAATTCAGGTACTATTTCCTGTTATTTTAGCAGAATTTTTAACTATTTGCACGGGCTTTTTTTTATGAGTGTACCTTTAATCGTTCTTTTTGGTGACTCGGTCATATCGTTCAATAAAATTCATTGAACTACATCGTTCAAATCGTTCTTTGTTATCATTGGGTGCGTTCGGCAGATACAATTTGACAGTCAACAGTTCTACAACAGTTGTGCAACTATCTGCTGAACGACCTGATCACTAACCGCTCAGTCTGAGCGCTCAGGTAGCGCTGTCATATTTTGGTAGCGTAAAAAATGTTTGCTACTTTTGATCAAATAGTGATACATTTGTTGTTGTTGTTTTTAAAAACTTTTTGTTTTGTATGATTGACAAATAAAAACATACAAATATAATTCAAAAACAAAAAATTTGAAAAATCAAAGTAAAATAATTTTGTTTTTAAATATAGTTTTTCTATATTTTCCTTTGATTTTTTAATTTTTTTGTTTTTGAATTATATTTGTATGTTTTTATTTGTCAATCATACAAAACAAAAATTTTTTAAAATCAACAACAACAAATGCATCACTATTTGATCAAAAGTAGCATACATTTTTTACGCTACCAAAATATGACAGCGCTCAGACTGAGCGGTTAGTGATCAGGTCGTTCAGCAGATAGTTGCACAACTGTTGTAAAACTGTTGACTGTCAAATTGTATCTGCCGAACGTACCCATTCTTTTTTGTCATAAGCAGTGTTGCCAAATCTTGAAGGCAGGAAAGCACCGTGGGCATTGTGAAAACGGGTAAAAAGGGTAAAAATTTACCAAAAATGGGGTAAAGAAGCACGATATTAATTTTTTGAAAAATTTAAGTCAAGAATTTAAAAACACATTTTAGCTTTGTAAAATTGTGTAAAAAGGGTTCAAAAAATAACCAAAAAGGGGTAAAAATGCACCAAATTAATATTTCAAAATTTTCAAGTTTAAATATTGATGGTGCTTGATGGCGCTTGATGGTGAGGTGTGTATCAGGGTTCCAAGCCGACCCAAAATTTTCGGTAGCGGCGGCGCAACCAAAACAACTACGGCGGCGGCGGCGTTTATGTATATAAACTGGCGGCGGCTGGATTGACGGTTCGAATTGTTTTCTATGCACTGTTAATAACAGAGCTTTGAAAATTAATTCTTTTCTGATTGAATCCGCTTAAGACCTGTTAACTTATCTCAAAATAAACTGAGTTTAGTGCTTAACCATAGTTATCATTTAGTTAGCGATACAAAATATATGAAAAAGCAATTGTCGTTGTCGACCCAGTTCTGATTAATCTCTAAAATAAGAAAAATAAATTTAAAAAAATGCCGGCGCGAAAAAAATTCGGCGGCTCTTGTTTTGGTCGGCTGCCCTTTTGAGCCGAAGCGAGTCGTTTAAAACGGCGGCGGCTAATAAAGCATAAAAGTGGTCGGCTTGGAACTCTGGTGTGTATCAAATTTCTAGTAAGTGTATTTTAATGTGTGTGATGAGTCATCACTGATAACGCTAACTAATACAAATAAAAATAATATGGCGTGTTAAGAAAGTTCTAGTAAATAATATAATATGACAAGAGCATGTTTTCTTTTGTTTCTGTTAGTCAGCAAAGGAACGCAAAAGAAAACGGAGGTATAACATTTCGCAGTTAAAATTGTAAAAAAAAATAATAGAGGTTTGTTTTATAATATAAACTATATTTATTTACGGGAATACTATTAAATATGTTATTGTTTTTATTTCAGCCCTTTAACATTTTCATCTGAATTCTACCAGGTAGACGAAAAAAAGGAACCAAATAAAGGAACGGAAAAGAAAGCGGATGTATACTGGACATTAACATTTCGCAGTTAAAATTGTTTTAAAAAAATAAAATAATAAGGTTTGTTTTATAATATAAACTATATTTATTTACGGGAATACTATTAAATATGTTATTGTTTTTCTTTTATTTCAGCACTTTAACGTTTTCATCTAAATTCAACCTACCGCTGGCACACATATTGGAAAGAAAATACAAGTGATATTTAGTGCAAATAGTGTTTTTGGATTGTGTAATTTATTCGAAAATAAAATTAACAATATTTACATTAATTTGTTTTTATTCAATTAATAACAAAAAGTGATTGTAATTTCAGCAGCATGTTTTGCAGATTTCAACTGACCCACTTTCATTTCTATTAAACGAAAATTCTTCTAAATTTTTGAAATGTTAACTAAATTTTTTACCTGTTTATAACCAACTAAAATTTAGCAGAAAACATGTGCTGATTTCAGCTGAGTAATTTTCATTTCCATTAAACAACATTTCTTATAAATTATTGTATTTGAACTAACTTTTTAACCTAAAATTTAGGTCACCTAGATTTAGCAGACCATGATTCTCAACATCATTGAAATTTCTGCTGGCGCAAATTCAGGTACTATTTCCTGTTATTTTAGCAGAATTTTTAACTATTTGCAGGGGCTTTTTTTTATGAGTGTACCTTTAATCGTTCTTTTTGGTGACTCGGTCATATCGTTCAATAAAATTCATTGAACTACATCGTTCAAATCGTTCTTTGTTATCATTGGGTGCGTTCGGCAGATACAATTTGACAGTCAACAGTTCTACAACAGTTGTGCAACTATCTGCTGAACGACCTGATCACTAACCGCTCAGTCTGAGCGCTCAGGTAGCGCTGTCATATTTTGGTAGCGTAAAAAATGTTTGCTACTTTTGATCAAATAGTGATACATTTGTTGTTGTTGTTTTTAAAAACTTTTTGTTTTGTATGATTGACAAATAAAAACATACAAATATAATTCAAAAACAAAAAATTTGAAAAATCAAAGTAAAATAATTTTGTTTTTAAATATAGTTTTTCTATATTTTCCTTTGATTTTTTAATTTTTTTGTTTTTGAATTATATTTGTATGTTTGTATTTGTCAATCATACAAAACAAAAATTTTTTAAAATCAACAACAACAAATGCATCACTATTTGATCAAAAGTAGCATACATTTTTTACGCTACCAAAATATGACAGCGCTCAGACTGAGCGGTTAGTGATCAGGTCGTTCAGCAGATAGTTGCACAACTGTTGTAAAACTGTTGACTGTCAAATTGTATCTGCCGAACGTACCCATTCTTTTTTGTCATAAGCAGTGTTGCCAAATCTTGAAGGCAGGAAAGCACCGTGGGCATTGTGAAAACGGGTAAAAAGGGTAAAAATTTACCAAAAATGGGGTAAAGAAGCACGATATTAATTTTTTGAAAAATTTAAGTCAAGAATTTAAAAACACATTTTAGCTTTGTAAAATTGTGTAAAAAGGGTTCAAAAAATAACCAAAAAGGGGTAAAAATGCACCAAATTAATATTTCAAAATTTTCAAGTTTAAATATAACGAAGTTGCTATTTAAAATTGTACTACAAACATTGTGAAAAAATTTATTTTTTGTATAGTTCGTATAATTTTTTCAACTTTGACAGAAAATTTAATAAAAATTGAAAAAAAACGAGAACAAATACCAAAAATATAAACTTTACAAAAAGCACTAAAAGCACTGCCAGAAATCTGAAAAAGCACTGTAAATACCCGCTTTTTTTAAACGGGTATTTGTAAAAAATCACCGGGTATGGGAAGGAAAAAAGCACCAAAAAATACCCGAAAAGCACTGAAATGGCAACACTGGTCATAAGCTGTGTCTGAAGTGATTCGAGAACGGTGTCGTTCGTTCGGCAATTTATTGGCGCTCTACATGTTACATGTTTATATTAATTTTATTGTGCATAGCCTAATAGTGTCAGAAAATTACAATTTTATTAAAAAATTTAAATTATTAAGAAAAACATTTAATTCTGTAATAAAATTAACAGGGTTGGCAAGCAATACCGCGAAAATGCCGTTATCGATTCAAAACCCTTTCAACTGACTACCGTTACCCCTAAAACACCGTTACCGAAATACCGTTATCCTGAAAATACCATTACCGAAATAACTGAAATATCGTTATCCTTATAATACCGATACCGAAATAAATGAAATATCAATACCCCTAAAATACCGTTACTGAAACAAATGAAATACCGCTATCCCTAAAATACCGTTACCGTTATTTTTAATTTTCTGCTTTTGGTAATTTCACGTGGATATTGAGTACTTTTTGAACATTAAGTTGATAAATTGGTTCTGTTTTTAATCTCGCTTTTTTTTTTTAATTGCGGGATGCATCGAAATAATAACTGAATAAACTGAGAATGTGAATGCATTGTGTTTCTTCACTGTGAGAAAATAGTTTATTATCATTTTTAAATTTATATTTGTATATTATGAACATGAATTAATGAGGAAATGTAATAATGAATGCATGAGTGAATTAAAGAAATAAAAGAAAATAATTTATAGTAATTTAATTTTTTTAAATAATTCATAATAAATTTTATTATACACATTATTTAAAAAATATGTATTTTTTTGTATATAAATTATTTACCCCAACTGAAAAAATGTACCATGTCTATTTACGCTGACGACACAGCAATATTATGCTCAGATAAAATATCTGCTAATGTTATTTTAAATTTACAAATGGCTTTGGAAAAATTAGCTAATTATTACAAAAAGTGGAGAATAACATTAAATGCTGATAAAACCCAGGCAATATATTTTACAAGAAAACGAAAATCTTGCTATATTCCTCAAAGCAATATAATTTTTTTAAATACAATGGGAACAAAAGTAAAATATTTAGGAGTAATACTGGATCCAAAAATGAAATTTAAAGAGCATATACAATACATAGTAAAAAAAGTGAATGTTCTCACCCGTATACTGTACCCTTTCATAAACCGGAACTCAGGTCTAAGTATTGAAAACAAAATACTAATTTTCAAATTAATCTTTCATGCTGTAATTTTTTATGCAGCTCCTATGTGGACAAAAAGTGCAGCTTGTCATATTAAAAAACTTCAGATTGCTCAAAACAAATTGTTAAAACTCATATACAATCTCCCTTGGTTCTTTTCGACTTCCAGACTTCATACTATTTCAAATATAGAACTTGTTAATTCTAGGTTAATTAAACTGACTACGAATTTTTATTCCAGATGTTCTGGATCTGAATATCCACATAACAATGAGTTAACATCAGCTTAGCTAGCTAGTTGGTAGATTTATAAGTAAAACTAAAAATTTTCAAATAGGTTTTTTAAAATTTTGCCTCCAATAAAAAATTTTAATGTATATATGTATAAAGTTTTGTAAATAACTATTAATTATTAAGAAGAAAAAGTGGAAAAACTTGAACTATTTGTATATAATTTTTAAGATGAAAATGTAAATATTATTTGGTAGAAATAAATAAATAAATAAATTGAAATAAAAAAAAAAATTATTTATTCTTAAAAAGTATTCCATTAGTTAGTAAATTTTAATGAACTAAAGAAATAAAAATAATTCATAATAAATTTCCTGTTCTTGTAAAATTTTAAGAGTGTAATATTTTTCTAAAATTTTTTAAACAAAGCGACGTCAACCCAGTGTTGTCACCAGTAAAACAAAAAATTACATAGCTGTAGGTAAAAAATTATCCAAAACCGTATGAAATTAAACAAAAAATATATTTTTCATATTATTTCAAAATAAACTCTGCTGGGCGCAGTGGAGAAGAATACAAATATTTTGGGAAGAATTTCTTACCGACTGATATGAAATTTCATACTGTAAGTTTTGGATAGTTTGCGGGAGCTATGCCATTCGACTCCAAAGTTTTGCCATTTTTCTATATACAAACCGATTTTTAAAGACGTAACATTTCTGTCATCTACAAAGTGCAAAAGTTAGTCGCATTTTAAAACTAAAATTTAGTATTATTGCTATAACCTGGTCCGAGTTTTTGCCTTCTGCAAAAGCAAATCCATGCAAATTTCTCTGAAAATATTATAACAAATTGTTATATTAACTTTCTATTCAATGCAATATCTTTTTCAGGATTAAAATAGCGTGCTTTTAAATTTGAATATTAAAAAAATTAAATTTTATCCATATTAAAAGTTTCTTTCAGAACAAAGTATTTATGTTTTTCAGAAAGGCTGCTTCATTCATTCAAATCTGAAACATGTTGGATTTACAGAATTCTAAAATATTCTGATTCTGTTCCACCTTGCTACAGCAAAAAAAATTTCAGACATTAGAAAGTCACAATCTCAAACTCAAACTTTCCCACTCTTTCGCAGAATTTCTAAATGTTCTTGCAAACCCTGAGAATTTTTAAAAGAAGCTTGACAATTATTTTCGCAAAAAATAAACAAAATAAATTGACCAGAAAATGGAGATTTGTAGTAAATGTTTCACTGACAAACTCATTTCGTCTAAATATCGACTAACATTTATTAATTAATTAGGGGTTTTCATATAAACTCGTAAATTCCTTGTAAACCTGTTTAAATACAAACCATATTTTTTATGTATGGAGTTTGACATTAAACTCATAAACATATCAGGTTTACACAGTTTACGAGTAGAATACGAGTTTATATGAAAACCCCTATTATTATTTTATTCTTTGCAATTTACTTGTAAAAATTGTATCATCTTTCTCTAATTTGAAAAATAATTTTAACAGAAAGAGATATTACTTTATGATCCAAAATCGAACTAAAAGCGTTCTTTTACCAAAATAAAACATCAACTATACCTACCCCTCATTCTAAGCTCCGGGACTTTTAAAAATTTACGGAAATTTCTATAAAAAGTGAAATTACACAAAAATGTCATTATTCAAAAATTATCCAACGAATGTGTAAACAGTCCCGTTTTTGAATAATTATTCAAAAAGTGGCAACACTGCGTCAACTAGAGTTGTGAAATTTCGGTATTTTTTGAGTACTCAATACTACTCAATGCTTTTCAATTGAGTACTCGATACTACTCAATACTTTTAACGGTTTTTTTAATTTAAAAATAAAAATGTTATGAATTCGTATTTATTAGGAAAAATTATCACAATTCACATACACGTGTTAAATAACTATTGTTATTTACATTTTAATCAATTTAAAACATTTTAACTAAATTAATTAAATAATTTTTCCCAAAAATTCGTTACAAATTTTTTTGCTTCACAAATAGAGTTGTATTTTCAGAGCTGTATTTTTAGAGTACTATTTTTAGAGTACTATTTTTAGAGTTGTATTTTTATACGAAAAATACACATTTCTACGGAAAATTGCATCTTTAGCTGCCTACACACTAGGGAACTACTTAAAAAAAGAGAGCATTTTTTGTGAATGTGTGAGTGCTTTTGTGTGTGTGTGCGTGTTGAGAGCGTGCATTTCGTGTTTACAAAATTTTTTGATATTTTTTGTTCCCTCAACCATGTTCCCTAGTGTGTAGGCAGCTTTTAAAAGTATTGAGTAGTACCGTTTTAGTATTGAGTACTCAAAAAAACAGTCAGTATTGAGTACTCAGTACCGGAATACTCAATACTTTTACAACTCTAGCGTCAACCTGTTTTGTTGAAAGCTACCATGCCAGGGATGGGAAATGAGATTTTTATGTCGGTATCAAAAAATTGTTTGAAGAGTACTTTTTTCACCCCAAGAGTACTAAAATTTTTTTAGGTCTTTTTAATTAATGAGAAAAATATATAACCTCTCGATTTACGCTTGTTAGGGCAATTTCGATATAAATATCACCAGGGCAGCAATTTTCATGTAAATATATGTTTGTATTTAGTAGCCCAAAAAAGATTTGTATATTTTGCTTTTAAGTGCATATTTAATGATTTTTTATGACATATTTTTTTTTCTTATTTAAGTTATATTTTAAATAAAAATAAACTAAAGGAAGAATTGGTATAAATAAAAAGCATACTGTTGCAACAAATTTCGATTTTAGTTTAAAGCGACACTTTCCGATAATAAATATGGTTTTTTAAATCGATAAATTTTTTTTAGTGCATATTTACATATTTTTATATTTTTTATGTATGAAAGTCGCGGCCTTATTTATTTCTATTTCATTTTCAAATTACGCGTCATTAATTTTGATTAAACGCGGACTTCTATTTTAAAATATACCTACATATATTTGTTCACTCCCATTAAACTGCATAAATAAAAAATGCGAGAGTACACACAATTTTTGTAGGGGCAAACTAATTTAAATGGATTTACTTAGGTGCTTTTTTACACAGTTGTCTACAAAAATGAATTAAAATAACAAAATTAATATATTGTATTTTTGAGTTTTTTTCCAATAAAAATTGGGGCAAATGAGGCGAAAAGTTACACAATCTAAGAGCCAGTTGATTTTTTAAAAGCTGTTATTTTTTCTTTAAATCGGAAATATATTTTTTGTTTCCATTTATTTTCGTAACAGAACAAGTGTTTGAACAATTTTCTATGAAAAGTTGTAAATCTCTAGAATTAAAAAAAAATTATAAATAAAAACACTGTTGAAAAATGTAAAAATTTTTCGAACACATCAAGTTTTTCTTTAAAATTTTGCGCTAAAATGTTCGGACACTTGTAAAAATTGGTATAATAATATCATAATAGCAATATCATATTTTATTATGCTAAATGCATTTAAAAATAGCTAGATTTGATGAGAAAATAGCAAGGTTGGTTACCGTTATCGTTATAATACCATTATCGCTAAAATACCGTTTCAAATTGAATACCGTTACCAATACTTCTAAAAAAAATTCCAAATACCGTTATCGTTACCGATACCGTTATTTTTATGGGTAGTTACCGGTATTTTACCGGTATTTATTAATTTATGTAAAAATTGCAATTTTTAATTTTTTATTTTATAATCTCGAATTTTTTTTACAAACAAATTTATAGATAATAATTTTACTTACTAAAACTACCAACATCGAATTTATAGCTTATAATCAGTGTTTTTAACACTTAAAATGAAAAATAGGCTTCACATATATTTGTTTTTATATGTTTTTAACGTAATTTATTATATGTATCGGTACGTACCGGTATTGCTGTTTCGATAACGGTTTACCGTTCCCGAAATACTTTCAAATAGCGTCACCTTTACGGTTACTGAAACAAAAAAAATTCGATACCGTTACCCATACCGTTATTTGTTTCGGTAACCAAACTTGGAAAATAGCAAAATTGACAATAGTAAATACGCAGTGTATTCGCGATCGTCATTTGCACATGGTGGAAAAAAGTTGAGATTTATTTGTATTTTCTAAGCCTTGAGTAGTTACGACGATGCAAGAGTATTTTTACGCTCTTAGTTGATAGTTTTGTTGCCATTCGTGTTGTGTACGTGCAGTGTTGCCACCAGTAAAACCAAAAATTACACGGCTGAAGATAAAAAATTATCCAAAACCGTATGAAATTACACAAAAAATAATATAATTTTTAATATTATTTCAAAATAAAGATGTAACCACCACGCTCGAAATTTGGTTGAATTTTTACTCAAATGAAAGAGCGCCCATATTTGGCCTACCGAAATTTTTGAATTGTCGCTAGTTTCGAAGTCATTTTATGCTTTTTTGTGTGTTTAGTTTTATCATTGTATTTTTTTAATTTCTTTTGTTTGTTTGAAATGTTTTTAATTTGATTGAGTTGGATACGATGACTTTCGATTATAAATTAAAAACTTTACAAAAGTTGACTTAAGCTAAATATGGGTGCTTTAATGTATTTTCCTGTTATCGCTCTTTCACTTAATTCAGATTCGCTAAATATAGTTGGACCTTTACATCTTTTTAAGTTTGTTCGAAAATTTGCTTAATTTTTTACCAAATTAAAGAGCTCGCATATTTGACTTACTCAAATTTGGAAATTTTCGCCAGATTTGCCAATTTGTTTTATATTGTTTTAATAGGTTTATTGTTTGTTTTAAATTTATTTTGTTTGTTTAAAATGTTTTTAAATCGATTAAGTTGGGTACGATGAGTTTCGATTGAAAATTACCCAATTTGGAACTTTTCTAAAATTTACCAGAGATGGAAGTTTTCTAAAATTGACTTAAGCTGGATATGGGTGCTTCAGTGTATTTTCATATCTTACCGCCTGGTTGAATTACTACGACATTTCAGATTGTCGGAGCTAAAGTAATTTCGAGCATAATTTATAACGGCCGAGTCCACAGATTAGATGGGAACTGTGGCGTTCGACTCCAAACTAGGACAACTCCGGCATGTGGAAAATTTAAAAGCTTGCCATTTTTTTATTTATGGACTTATTTCAAAAACATAAAATTTTTATAATTAGGAATTAAAGGTTTTTTAAACATATGTAAAATGTTTTTGATTTTATAAATTAATAATAATAAAACAAAAGACATATTAAAATTAACTATAATGCATTGACCTATAGCTTAAATATCTGAATTGTTGAATTATTCCAATACATTTTCATTCTGCCACACTGTTCCATATTTACAAAATTTTTGTCTGACCAAAACCCTATCATGTTAGCTACAGCAAAAAAAAATGCACTTTAAATTGATAGAAAAGGACTTTGAAAATTACTGATTTCTATTCCGTCATTAGAAAGTCACAATCATAACAAACCCAAATTTCATTCTTTCGCTATCTTTGCAAATGATCTTTTAAATGTTTTACAGACAAACTCATTTAGTCTACTTTAAATATCGACTGATTTTTATGAAATTTACGAAAATTTTCTCTAAGAAGTGAAATTACACAAAAATTTCATTATTCAAAAATTATCCAACGAATGTGTAAACAGTCCCGTTTTTGAATAATTATTCAAAAAGTGGCAACACTGTGTACGTGTGAAAAGCCGATTATGATCGGCCACTGGTGGCTATGGATGCCGACCACTGATGAAGAAATACAACCTTGCGGTTTGTTATAGTAGATATAAACTTGCGGCTGCGGATTCCGCTGCGGAGAGAAAAAAACAAATTAAATGACTGCGGCTGCGGTGACGGTTGCACCGGCGGCGAGCACCAAAGATGGAAAATGAGGTTTCTGTTTCAGTATAGAAAAATTTTTAATTTTTTATATTTTTTTCATTTTAACTTCGGCAAATATCATTAAATTAAAATGATAGGCTAAATGAGTTTGAAACTAGTAATAAACATGAAAAACAATGATTTTTCAAAATAAAAGTTCAATCGTTTCAACTTTTCCATCTCTGAACATCATCAAATATCGGGATTATTTTTTGAAAATATGGTAACACAGTAGTGAGAATGAAAATAGAGAAAACGAAGAGAAATTAAATTAAAGCCCAAATTAAGCCCAAATTAGTTTGGTAGTCAAGTGAGGTGAAATGAGGTATCGTAAAGTAGAAATCTATTTTCAATAGATTTTCTTACGTCAAATCTACTTACAAACTAAGTAGTTGTTTATACTATCACTAGTTGAAAGTAAACAGCTGACACGATACTTTACGATACTACCACACTAATGCAGCCTTTAGTTTGGTAGTAAAGTGTGGTGAAATGAGGTACCGTAAAGTAGAAATCTATTTTCAATAGATTTTCTTACGTCAAATCTACTTCCAAACGAAGTATTTGTGTACACTATCACTAATTGAAAGTAAACAGCTGACACGATACTTTACGATACTACCAGACTAAAATGGAGCCTTTTTTCGAACTTTAAGTACAGTTAACTCTACAGTTATATGGCCCCGTTATAAAAACGGATATTGCCAGGGTATTCCACAATGCGTTTTAATACGCAATAGATAAAAAAACAATGTGGCGAACTTTCGAGAAAGTTACGTCCACGTGATTTACAAATCAGACGCACAGGAACCACAGCAATACATATACAACCATTGCCTTCACAATGGAGGCTAATCGTGATAAAGTTCCAACAACGAGCATATAATTAAAAGAGGTACCAACTCACCCAACCTCTGTTAAATCACTCTCTTCATAATTTGTATCGAAAAATGTTACCATATGAATTACACATGTCTGTAAAGGCTAACATTTTTCGATACAAAATGTTAATGTTCGAAAGAGGCAATGAAAACCGTCTGGTTCGAATACGCCAGAAAAGGTTTGCATATGGTTAGACTCAACAGTCTAACGGCATGCTGAGACACGCCAGAGTATCGCAAAACAAAAACAATTAACCGATATTTGTTATTAAAAACTTTAATACAGGTCACGAGATAACCTTATTCTTCGGCGACTCACGGCGAACTGAAAAATGGAGCCTTAAGGCTCAATTAGATGTGCCCTAACCATAACCATATAAAACAGCTGTTCAAACCAATCTTATGGGCTACAATGTATTCGATTATAGGTGACATGCCATAACGCCATAACCATAACCGTAGATACCAATTGAATTTTGGTTGTCTGCTATGGCGTTATGGTTACGGCTATGGCGTTATGGCACGTCTAATTGAACCTTTAAGTTTTAATTTAGAGAGAATCCGCAGTCAGTGTTGCCAGTTTTGACGATTTATCGTCATTTTGACGATTTTTACTATCAAAAATAGCCAAATGACGATTTGACGATTTTCCTCTTCAAAATGACGATTTTTTTCAATAGGAAATATAGCAACAATTGTTCAAAAATACGTCATTCTTCCATTATCTAAATCAATAAATCTTAAAATTTATTCAGGTAATTTATAAATATTTATCATAAAATAATTACTTAAGGTAGTCATTTTATAATCTAATGGTTTTTTGTAGGAAAACTAACACAGAATATAGTAATTATTTTTATTTAAAATAGTTTTCATAAATATCTAATAAATGTAACGTGTTTTTCGAAGGTATGTATATCTCATATCGGACTCTTTTTACGTAAATTCTTTACTAGGTGCCTGTGAAATATCTATAGACTAAGTACATTAAAATCTAAAGTTTTTTCGATAAGAATTTTTTTTAAAGTGTACTTTTTCTTTCGAACAATTAATTTCAGTATACGGAAAATTTTCAATACATACATTAAAAAAATTTCTAAAACATGCGTTATTTCCATAGAAATTATTTTTGTTACAAAATCAATTTACATTGAAAGTTTCCTTAACTTCAACCAGTCAAATAAAAAACTAAAGTTTCAGAATTTTTCTTGAATTACGGCTGACACCGAAAGACGGGTGATTTTTTAAATTTTATGTTATGATTTTAGGGGTATGATAATAAAAATATTTGATTATAAAATTTTTGACGATTTTTAACAATATTTTGACGATATTTAAAACGCAATGACGATTTTGACGATTTTTTCAAAAATATTTGACGATTCTGTGCTCAATTAACCTGGCAACACTGTCCGCAGTGCGTTTTTAATTGTCCAAACTCCATATAAAAAAAATAAATGGAGAACAAACCGCAAGGTTGTATCTCTACATTTGAGAAGAGATACAAACTTGAGGCTGCGGATTCCGCTGCGGAGAGAAAAAACAAATTAAATGACTGCGGCTGAGGTGACGGTTGTTTTTATACATACATTCAGACTTTCTTTACATGTTTGTGTGCGTACATTTAGTGTATGTGTTGCGAGCACCAAAGATGGAAAATGAGGTTTTTGTTTCAGTATAGAAAAATTTTTAATTTTTTATATTTTTTTTCATGTTAACTTCGGCAAATGTCATTAAATTAAAATGATAGGCTAAATGAGTTCGAAACTAGTAATAAACTTGAAAAACAATGATTTTTCAAAAAAAAGTTCAATCGTTTCAACTTTTCCATCTCTGAACATCATCAAATATCGGGATTATTTTTTGAAAATATGGGAACACAGTAGTGAGAATGAAAATAGAGAAAACGAAGTGAAATTAAATTAAGTTTTAATGTAGAGAGAATCCGCAGTGTGTTTTAAATTGTCAAAACTCCATATAAAAAAAATAAACGCAGAGCAAACCGCAAGGTTGTATCTCTACATTTTCTGCGTTTATTTTTTTTATATGGAGTTTTTACAATTAAAAACGCACTGCGTATTCTCTCTAAATTAAAACTTAATTTAATTTCTCTGCGTTTTCTCTCATACTCGCATAGTTTCATTCAGAGCTTTTTCAATTCTGAATTAAAAATTCGATAAATTAATTCACAAAGCACCATATATTGAATGGAATTAATTCATATTTGTTTTTGTTCACCACTTCACCACTGAATTTATTCAATTTCATTTTCATTCAGTGAATTAAAAAAAAAAATTACATTCAGTAAATTAAAAAAAATAAAATTACATTCAGTGAATTAAAAAAAATAAAATTTTGTTCAGGGAATTAAAAAAAAATAAAATTACGTTCAGTGAATTAAAAAAAAAAATACGTTCATTGAACTCAAAGCCTGTTTTCTGCCGTTCAGTAGAAGAAAACATTTCTTTACAAATAAAATTTGTAACTAACCAATTTTACAGCGTTTGCTAGTGAAAATAAACAAATTACATATATATTAAGTGTTAGAGAAACCCGATGCACTTTATCAACCTACATGATTAAAAAACAAAGCCTTTTACTATTAAAAATAAAAACTTTACAGATACAGATGAATTTGGAAAAAATATAACTATTAATTTTTCAAACTTATGCTTTCCAGTAAAATGTAGATGCTTTACTATGACGTATTTCATTTATACGTTTTTACAACACAATGTTTTCTTCTACTGAACGGCAGAAAACAGGCTTTTAATTCAGCATACGTAATTTTTGTTTTTCAATTAAGTGAACGTAATTTTTTTTTCAATTCAGTGAACGTATTTTTTTCTTTTTTAATTCACTGACCGTAATTTAATTTTTTTTAATTCACTGAATGTAATTTTATTTTTTTTTTATTCACTGAATGTAATTTTATTTTTTTTAATTCACTGAATGAAAATGAAATTGAATGAATTCAGTGGTGAATTAATTCAGTAAGGAATTAATTCACTTTTTTCCGTTCGATTTATAAAATTAAACGCGTTCACCAGTGAATTAATTCATTTAATTTAATAAAGAGAACTATTGCAATGGAATTAATTCTTTGAATTTATTGTTTAAGAAAATGAATTCATTCAATTCTAAAGAAAATTGAATTCGATTGGTAGTGAATTCATTCAAAAAAGAATTAATTCTTCAAAGCTCTGGTTTCATTCTCACTACAATGTTGCTATACTTTCAAAAAATAATCCCGATATTTGATGAGGTTCAGAGATGGAAAAGTTGAAACGATTGAACTTTTATTTTGAAAAATCATTGTTTTTCATATTTATTAGAGATTAATCAGAACTGGGTCGACAACGACATGTGCTTTTTCATATATTTTGTATGGAAAGCAAAATGTCGCCATGTCGATTTGTCGTCGGAATAGAATCTATTATATTTTCGTGACGACACACTAAAACACACTTAAAATATTTGTCAAATTGTTGCCGTATTTTTAACTAATTAAAGATTGCCATTAGAACAGAGTTGTTAGAAATTCGTATTAGAGCTGCAAAAATTTGTACTTTGTTTACAAGAAATTTATTTTTTTGACAGAAGAAATAAAATTGAAATTTAAAATAAAATTAAATACAATAAAATATAAAAGAACAAGAATTAGTGAAAGACCAATTGAATTGGTGAAGAATTGTGGTGAAACAAATACAACCATATTCTTGTTTTGCTTTCCTTTTTTCTAAACGTCAACAAATGTCGATGGTCGATTATCGCTGAATTTAAATTAATCGTGACGACTTTTGCTGTCGTCCGTCGACAATCGACCTAGTTGTGATTAACCTCTTACTAGTTTCGAACTGATTTAGCCTATCATTTTAATTTAATGATATTTGCCGAAGTTAAAATGAAAAACATATAAAAAATTAAAAAATTTTCTATATTGAAACAAAAACTCATTTCCCATCGCTGTTGCTCTCCACACATATAGAGTTGTAAAAGTATTGAGTATTCCGGTACTGAGTACTCAATACTGACTGTTTTTTTGAGTACTCAATACTAAAACGGTACTACTCAATACTTTTAAAGATGCAATTTTCTGTAGAAATTTGTATTTTTCGTATAAAAATACAACTCTAAAAATAGTACTCTAAAAATACAGCTCTGAAAATACAACTCTATTATTTAAAATTTTAATTTATTTAAAATGTTTTAAATTAATTAAAATGTAAATAACAATAGTTATTTAACACGTGTATGTGAATTGTGATAATTTTTCCTAATAAATACGAATTCATAACATTTTTATTTTTAAATTAAAAAAACCGTTAAAAGTATTGAGTAGTATCGAGTACTCAATTGAAAAGTATTGAGTAGTATTGAGTACTAAAAAAATACCGAAATTTCACAACTCTACACACATACACTAAATGTACACACACAAACATGTATAGAAAGTGTGCATGTATCAGTGTTGCCACCAGTAAAAAACAAAATTACACAGCTGTAGGTCAAAAATTATCCAAAACCGTATGAAATTACACAAAAAATTATAATTTCTTATATAATTTCAAAATAAACTCTCCTGAGCACATTGGGGAAGAATTAAAATATTTTGGAAAAAATTTCGCCATTTCTTACCAAAGTTTTACATTTTTTCTATTTATAAACCGATTTTTAAAGACTTAGCATTTTATCATCTGCAATGTGCAAAAGTTATTTGCATTTTTAAACTAAAATTTTGCATTTTCGCAATAACCTGGTCTGAGTTTTTGCCTTCTGCAAAAGCAAATCCAGGCCAATTTCCCTGAAAAATATAACAAATTAGTCAATTAACTGAAGGGAATTTCAATTCAATATCTTTTTCAGGCTTAAAACGGCGTGCTTTTAAATTTGAATATTAATAAAATGGTATTTTATCCACATTAAAAGCTTCTTTCAGAAAAAAGTATTTATGTTTTTATTTCAGAAAGGGTACTTCGTTCAGATGCGTTGCATGCAAAAATATAACCTACTTGCTAATTATTCTCTCCTCTTACCTATCAAATTTTAACCATAAATAAAAATATAAAAATTTCACAAAAATTTACCGATATTTTTTTTCAAAAATTTTATACGATTCTGTTGAAATCTGGAACATGTTGGACTTACCGAATTCTAAAATATTTTGATTCTGCTCCACCTTGCTGCGTTCACAAAATATATATAAATACGAATTCATAACATTTTTATTTTTAAATTAAAAAAACCTTTAAAAGTATTGAGTAGTATCGAGTACTCAATTGAAAAGTATTGAGTAGTATTGAGTACACAAAAAGTATCGAAATTTCACAACTTTATTCACAAATCTAGTCTGCTTGGGAGTAGACTAGAAATTTAATTTCTTAATTTTCGTTTACATTTCATGCTATTCTACCAGCCACTTGGTACATTTGGAGCTAAAAGCCATTCCTAAACCCAAAGTAATTACTTCGAAGTAATTGCCAAGTTTTATTCATATGATCCAATGGTGAACGATGTCATATCGTTGAATGAACTGAACCGTTCCAATGAACTAGTTCGTTCATGAACGCCACAACTCTACAACTTTAGTACTAAGTGTATAATGAAAGTGTGTGGTTGTCCGGTTGATCACTCTCAATGAATGTTTAGTAAAAATAGATCTTTAAAATTTTTTTGTTGAAAGTGAAAAAAAAAAACATTAAAGAAAAACCGAAACTAAACATTCGAAAATATTGAAAGTGTCTCCACTACTCCATAATTTCCGCTGTTAAGATTAGATCTAGAGTGCTTGGATTAATCGATCATATTAGTATTTTTTGTAAACCAAGTAACTAGGTGTTTTTTTCTTGGTTTAATAGATGGGCATGGGAGCTGTTAGGTAGATAGAAGGCCAAAAGAAGTTGCTATAGCCTATATCAACCGTATGCTAAAATAATACTAAAAGTGTTCATTTAAAAAAAGAAACAGAAATAATGAACAGCTGCAAAATAATCCCTAGTCGCCATCTTCGTTATGAAGTGCAACATCATCATCGATGCAACAGGCTTACGAATAAGATACATTTTAACAACAGTCTAATGTTGGTTGTTGTAGCATTTGTGTCAGTTTTAATGTTTTCTTGTAAGTATTAACAGAACATTAGTTGTTACTTCATGTTAGCAGGGTTGCCATTTTAGGTGCTAAATCTAGCTAGCACTTTTCTGTGAGCTAGCGCCCAAAATTCAGATCTTTGAAGAATTATTCCTCTTTGGAATAAATTCCCAAAAATTTAATTAAATTTTTTAATTCAAGGAATGAATTCATAAATAAGACATAAGCAGGAATTAATTTCTGTGAATGAATTCAAAGAATTCAGATTTAGGGAATGAATTCCCTGACCTAAGCACTAAAGGGCTTTACAGTGTATTTTGAATGGCGTTTAAACTACAGTTTCCAATTATTCGACATAGGCGGTTAACCGGTTATTGCATTATTCGAAAAATCACTAAAACTGATTAACCGGTTATTCGAGAAAATTGGCAATTAATCGTTTAAAACAAAATTAATGTATTTCCTTAACTTTTTACCAACAAAAACACTACGAGCTTCATGTTTTTGTTAAATATCAACATGACACATGAACACTATGTATTTAAAAAAAAATTTCAAATTAAAAAAGCACATCTACACTAGAGAGAAAATGCAAGAGATAAAACAAAAATCACCTCTAATTAGCAGTGTTGTCAACTCTTGAAGGCAGGAAAGCACCGTGAGCATTATGAAAACGGGTAAAAAGGGTAAAAATTTACCGAAAATGCGGTAAAAAAGCACGATATTAATTTTTTGAAAAATTTAAATCAAGAATTTAAAAACACATTTTAACTTTGAAAAATCGTGTAAAAAAGGTTCAAAAAATAATCAAAAAAGGGGTAAAAAAGCACCAAACTAATATTTCAAAATTTTGAAGTAAATGTAACAAAGTTGCTATGTATTTAAAATTTTACTACAAGCATTGTGCAAAAATGTATTTCTTGTATATTTCGTTTTATTTTTTAAATTTTGACAGAAAATTCAAGAAAATTTAAACAAACGAGAACAAATACCAAAAATAGAAACTGTACAAAAAGCACTAAAAGCACTGCCAGAAATATGAAAAAGCACCGTAAATACCCGCTTTTTTTAAATGGGTATTTGTAAAAAATCACCGGGTACGGGAAGGAAAAAAGCACCAAAAAATACCCGAAAAGCACTGAAATGGCAACACTGCTAATTAGCTCTATTTTGAATGAGTTTAGCTATTTTGGAGTGTTTTTACACCATTTCTAGCAGTTTTCTCTCGCGTGTAAACGTACCTTAAGGTTGAAAAGTTTCGGAATCTGAGATTATCTAAATTGAAACATTTCTTATACTAACTAATAGAAAAATTTATGTAAAATATAGCTGAAGCTATTAAAAATAAGTTAAAAATGGCAAAAAAAAATTGCTGAAACTAGGAGATTTTTTTCTAAATATTAGAAGTTAAAAAGAGCATAACTCAAGGTAGATTTTTTACTTACGAAATTTTTTTTTAATCTGTAAAACTCTGGACACAAAATTTCTTTGAATGCAAATTTAATAAATACTAAAATAAATATAATATTGCATTTAAAAAAATTATTATCCAAAGTTCTTCCTCCTCCCCTGAAGAAATAAAAAAAAATTTAGTTACATTTAAGTAAAATATTAGTTACATGAAAATACCAATTTACTCTACAAAAATTTGGAAAATAATTTTCTGAATAGTAGTTAGTAGACTAAAGAATATCATAAACAATTGTTAAATTTCTCAGTCTTTTTTCCGTTTTTAAGGGCCATTGACAATAAACAAAATTATCCAAAGTTTGAGCTAACATTCCCTTCTGTATTTATGTCTGTATTTATGTATTTAATAAAATTTTAGATTTTGCCAAATGTATTTCAGAAATTTATATTTTTATTTTAAAAGCATTTTTTCAAACATACATGCTTTCTTTAAGTCTTATAATTCCTATAAAATTTTCATTATGAAAGAGAAGACATGTATGTTTGTAAAAATGCTTTTAAAATAAAAGTAGAAAATTAAAATAAAAATTGAAAATTTTAAAATACATTTGGGCAATTTTGAAATGTTGGACAAATATCAAAGTTTTTTAGACAATTTTAAACAATATTTGGACAATTTTGGAAGATTTTTGGATAATTCTAAAACATTTTTGCACAATTTTGAGTGATTTTTGGACAATTTTAAAACATTTTTGGAAGAATTTAAAAAATTTCTGGATAATTTTGAAACATTTTAGACAATTTTGAAACCTTTTTAGACAATTTTTAAATATATTTGGATAATTTTAAAACATTTTTAAACAATTTTGAAATAAAACTGAAAATGGTGTAGTTGGACATGTTGTAGAATTGATGTGGTTTTGAATCGATTATACACACTTTGGAGATGTGAGAAAAGGTAGAGTTTCTACAGAATTAAGATGCCAGTTGACAGTTGTGGGACAAATATTTGAAAAAAATGCAACTTTGCCTTGAAGGACATGGAAATATAATTTACATTAGTTTTAATTTTTAAAAGAACAGAATCAAAAATCGCCTACTGTATTGATTAAATCCTATAGAGCACTTCGACGCTGATCCAGCCAGACACTTCGTGTACTTTGGGTAGTTTTAGAAACACGTTTATTTTGATTAAAAAAAGCTATCTAAAGTCTTAACGACCTTCTTCACTCAATTTTAAATGAATATTATGGTATTTTAGTAATTTTATGTTTATTCTAAGCTTTTCTTGTAAATTTTTAGCCAAAGTTAAGAAAATTATGAAGTTTTGGGAAAAAAATAAGAGAAAAATTCTATATTAAAATTGTAACCGGTTAATCGAACTGTTTGAACCGATTATTCGGATCGAATAATTATTTGAGTTTTAAATTATTTGTTTCGAAATTAACCGAAATAGAGGCGATTAATCGAGGAATCGGTTAATCGATTAACCGAATTGGAAACACTACATAAAATTATCGAAAAAATCGTAATTTTACACAAATTACAATTTTTTGATAATTTTATTTTATTTTTGGCAGAAAAAGCTTTCACCATTGTATGGTGAAATTTTTAAAACTTTTGCTTGTCATAAAAAAACTAGAATAACATATAAAATTTTTGAAAAATTCCAGTGACGGACAATACAATAGAATCAATTAAAGTTTTTCTAATTTTATCCTCATTGCTTTTATTTTTAAAGATTAAAATAATAATTAAATTGTTCCCGAAGAACTAGAAGGTGGTCCAGAAAATTGTAGAAATTTTTAGTGTAGCGTTTGTTTTTTAATTTTCCTACGTTCTAAGTAGGCGTGGCTTTTAATGAAAAACCAGCGATATCGACCTTTTATCAAATTATATAGAAATTTTCTTAAACCAACATATAAATTGGTTGTGTTCTACTATTAACTTTACATTACGCCGATTATATTCATTGAATCTTTATCTACCTGTTTATATTAAAAAGCGTATTGCACACGCATTGCTGATGTCAAATATGTTGTATTGTGCTGAAGTGTTTACAGGCGTCAAGGGTCGTGTAATGCGTAGATACAACCTTCTTTTCAATCGAATTATTCGATTTATTTACAACCTTAGATACCGTGACCACGTTTCTGATTATGTAGTAGACTTTCTAGGAAGCAATTTTAAAAGTTTTATACACGCGCGGTTGTTAATACATTTTTATAAAGTTTTCAGGGCCAAATGTCCGGAATATTTACTAGAATTTTTTATACTTTCAGGTTCCTTAAGGAACCCTCAATTAAATTATCCTCTTTATAACACATCGATCCTTCAGCGATCATTTCAGTATAGGGTAGCTAAAATTTGGAATTCTTTACCCTTATTACTTAGAAGTTTTGACTTTTCGGTCAATGTATTTAAAGCCAAACTAAAAGAATATGCCTACTGTAACAATCTTTAAATTAATTTAATAATTATATAACGTTTAATTGTTGCATTTGTTAATTTATATCTTATATATTTGAACGCAATATTATACAGGGAATCATATTAGGGAGAAGTAAATATAAAGTGAAAGAATTCTATACACATTTCTATTTTCTTTTTTTTTTTAAATACATAAATATGTTTTTTTATTTTTATTTTTTGTAAACTAATTGTTGTTAATTATATATACTTTATTTAGTAGTATTTTTTAGTGAGTTGTATTGTGAGCCATATTTGGCCCTATGGGCTTGGTTTGAAATTGTAAATAAAATTAAATTAAAAAGTGCCAAAATTCTATGAAGAGTGCCAAGGTGCGATTGAACATTCAATAGTGCCACAAATGGCACTTTGGTGCCACTTTTACCAACAGTGATCTGCACATTTAAAAACCAAGAGTAAGGTTTTTGCAGCGTGAGCGGGATTGTCAGCCTGTGTTCTTACTCTATGGCTATAATAGACCCTGTTTATTTTTAAGTTTTAAATTATAAATGAACTAGGTTATAGAAATATCTTTCACTAGGACCAAAAATAAGACCGATTAGTTAACCACTGAGAAACAAGAACCCATTGGGAAACAAACCTTTCAAGAGACTTTTTGATGGTGAGACTTTAGAATTTCGCAAAAAATCGCGCGATAAATGAATGTTTTTTAGTTCGACTATAGATCATAAATTAATATCACTTTCTGTTTAAATTATTTTCAAATTAAAGAATGATGATACAATTTTTTATATTTTCTTTCTAAATATGGCTATTTTTTGCGAAATTCTAAAGTCTCCCAGCCAATTTTTATATGCAAAATTTTAACAACAAACATTTCTAATTCTAAATGTAATTGAAAAAGTAATTGAAATTTGTGATTAAAATCACTTTCTATTACATGTAATTGAAAATTTTTGCATGTAATTGAGTTTTTTTTTAATTTCAACTACCCAGGTGGAAAAATACGATCGTGAAAACGTTTTAAAAGCATTTTAAAAGGTGGTACAAACGTTTTCAGAATATATCGATTTACAAGTTTAAAGCGTTTTGACAACGCCCCAAATGATAACCATGATTTAAGGTGTGAGGGTAGTATTTTATAACGTTTTCAATACTGTTTCCAATTATTCGACATAGGCGGTTAACCGGTTATTGCATTATTCGAAAAATCACTAAAACTGATTAACCGGTTATTCGGGTCGATTATTCGAGAAAATTGGCGATTAATCGATTAATCGTTTAAAGCAAAATTAATGTATTTCCTTAGCTTTTTATCAACAAAGACACTACCAGCTTCTTGTTTTTGTTAAATATCAACATAACATACATATGAACACGATGTATTTAAAATAATTTTCAAATTAAAAAAGCACATCTACACTTGAGAGAAATGCTAGAGATAAAACAAAATCACCTCTAATTAGCTCTATTTTGAATGAGTTTAGCTATTTTGTAGTGTTTTTGCTCCATCTCTAGCAGTTTTCTCTCGCGTGTAAATGTACCTTAAGGTTGAAAGTTTCGGAATCTGAGATTATCTAAATTGAAACAATTCTTATACTAATAGAAAAATTTATTTAAAAATATAGCTGAAGCTATTAAAAATTAGTTAAAAATGGCAAAAAAAAACTGCTGAAACTAGGAGATTTTTTCTAGAAATTAGTAAGTTAAAAACAGGATAACTCAATGTAGATTTTCTATTTCCTTACGATTTTTTTTTAAATCTGTAAAACTTTGGATACAAAATTTCTTTGAATGCAAATTTAATCAATACTACAATAAATATAATATTGCATTTAAAAAAATTATTACCGAAAGTTCTTCCTTCTCCTCCTAGAGTTAGTAGACTAAAGAATATCATAAACAATTGTTAAATTTAAATAAACCAAACTATACAAAGTTTGAGCCAACATACGCACAGGGATCTTTATTATTCCAGTTTTAATGAAAATTTCCACCAAACTAATGAAGTTTTCTTAGCAAAATGAATGGAAGGCTTCATAAAAATTATGAATCTTTTTTTTTTCAAAGGCATATTTACTAACATACAGGTCTCATAATTCTTATAAAATTTCATTACGAAAGAGAAAACATGTATATTTTTAAAAATGTTTTTAAAATAAAAATAGAAATTTCTGAAATACATTTGGAAAAATTTGAAATGCAATTAGAATTTTATTAAATACATTTGGAAAATTTTGGATTACAAATAGAGTCTTTCTAATTACATTTGGAAATTTCTTAAATAGATTTGGAGAATTTTGAAATGCAAATGAAATTATTTTAAATGCAATTTTACAATTTTGAAATACAGATTCAAAATTTTTAAATACAAGTGAATAATTTTGAAATGTATTTTGACAAATTTAAAATACAAATAGTATTTTCTTAAATACAAATAAAATATATTTGTGTTTGTTTCTTGTAATTTTTAAGCCAAAAATAAGAAAATTATGAAGTTTTGGGAAAAAAATAAGGGATAAATTCCATATTAAAATTGTAACCGGTTAATCGACCTGTTTTAACCGATTATTCGGATCGAATAATTATTTGAGTTTTGAATTATTTGTTTCGACATTAACCGAAATAGAGGCGATTAATCGAGGAATCGGTTAATCGATTAACCGAATTGGAAACACTAGTTTTCAAAGCGTTGCAGAAAAAAAAAACGTAAAAATGTTTTTCAACCGTCAAACTAGCCTATGTAGAACATTCTGGTTTACAATTTCAGAGCATTGTGAAAACGACCCAAATGATAACCATGATTTACGGTCTCAGGGGGGTATTTTATATCGTTGTCAAACCGTTCCAAAAACAAATTTCAAAGTACTATCTCGACGGTCTATAAACGTTATTACAACATACCAATTTTAACGCTGTCAAATCGTTAGAAAATAAACAAATGAAGTACTTTGCCATCGTTTTAAATACAAATATGGGAATCATTTTTTAAAACATTTTTGTATATTAACATTTTTTTATAAATTATATTTTATTAAATTTGAATTAAAATTTATTGTTAAGTTATGAAAAATAAACCTAAATTGATAAACTTAAACATTAAAAGTATTTTATTCAGGATTTTGAATTATTTAAAATATTACACAGAAAAAAATGCTTGTACTGTTGGGTTATTCTCGACTAAAATTTTATCATATTAACAAATCGGTTGTATGTTGACTTTTGAAATCTAAATTTATAAATACAATGAAATTGTATTTATAAATTGTATTATATTGTAAAACAATAGGCCTATTTTTTAATCACTGGATTTATTTTTGGATTTATTTTATTTTGTTAAAAAATTAATGCTTTGTTTTTTAATTTGAAAAATTTATAATTTTTATTAAATTCTTATACTTATTCGCCGGAAAATCATTAAATTTTGTAAAAATGTGAACACAGGAATTGAAATAAGCTAAATTAAAAATGGATTTAAAAAATAAATAAATCCGTTTTGGATTTAGCTTAATTTTATTCCAGAAATTCAATTTTCGCAAAATTTAATTTTTTTCTTTCACATTATATAAGGGAATAAGTGTTATATCTGGATAAAAATATAAAATTTTAAAAATTGAAAAACAAAATGTGGATTTTTTAACAAAATAAAATAAATCCAAAAATAAATCCAGTGATTAAAAAAAACGCCAAATATTTATACCAATTGAAATTGCGGAAACTACGTATAAAATTAAACATTCCAAAATGATATTGAAAAAATTATCAATTAAATTGTTAATTTTTTTTTTAATTCACTTCATCTCACCCTGACAACGTATGCCTACTCAGTAATGGAAATATTCTAGTAATTAAAGAAATTTTTAGCACCAATCATTGTAAACACAATTGTGATAAATGACCAAATTTATAATGAAACAACTGATGTTTTTAAGTATCCACTTTCATCAAAAGAAATTGGATTGTATAATGTAAAAAAATTTATTTATTTATTAATCCATATTGTAATACAAAGCCATTAAGGCCAAAAAAAACGTATTACATAGCAATACAATCCTGAGTATAGTACTTAACCTAATCTATACAATAACTTATATAAATATAAATAATGCATAAATAACCGCATCCATCAATTTAACTTATTGGCCCCCTAGCCGTAACAAATTATCAAAAGTAATATTAAAAAGAAAATCAGTTCAGCAATTATAATTTAATGAAAATTATGCTGATATTAGTATACTTAGTGCAAGTTAATTGTGTTCTTACAAATTTTCATAATGAGACAATTGCTATAACTCTTTTACACAAATAATATAATATATATGTATATATAAAAAAACTTTTTTTTTATCATTTTGATGAAACACTTTAAAAAGGGGACTCTGACATTGGAATGCACTTTTTCGAACATTGTGAAGGCGCTTTAATCAATGTTTTGACAGTGTTTTTAAATAATCAGTTATATATTTTTTAAAAGTACTGCTAAAGTACTTTTTGCAAACGTTAGAAAAACGCTTTAAAGAAATGTTTTAACAGTGTTTTTATTTCACAAACGGTTGTAAATTTTGTATGAAAAGCGCTCCTAAAATATTGTCTGTGAACGTTCGAAAAGCAATCCAAAATAATGTTTTTCACCGCTGTGAAACGCTTTATTTTATACCATTGACAACAAACGCTTTCACAGCGCTTTATTTTTTGTACTGTCTTCAATGTCCACCTGGGTACATTTGATTGTAATTGTAACTGAAAATTTGCAAGTAATTGTAATTGATTATGTACAAGTAATTGTAATTGAAATCCCCCAGGTCTGGTTTTTATATTGTTGGAAAGTGAAACTAATTTATATTTAACCTATTAATGAAGAAAATATGAAAAATATTTCCTAAAAATTGCCAAAACCATTTTTTTAATTTGACTTACGGCCTTTTCGGTTTCAGAAAAAATCAATCGTCGAAGGCGTAAGCTTCGTAGCTCTGTAAATAATGCAAAAATTGGAAATTTTTCTTCAAATACTAATTCAATAACCAAAAATAAGCTTAACCTGAAAAAAATTTGGTTTATTTTTCATTTTATTAAGTTTTTTGCTTCTGTAAAATTGTTTAAATGTAACTTACGGCTTTTTTGATTTCATATGACGAAATATTGAACAAGAACTTTTATCTAATACAATGCAATCTAGCGTAAGAAATCACCTTTGAAACAATTTTTTTTTCTAGGCTGTAAAATGTATAAGTATATCCTTAAGTAGGTGATGCATTTAGTTTGCAACAAAACTAATTAGTTTTTTTAGAAATACCTTGTACATTACGGTAATTTTCTATTTACATGTTATGCTATACCCAATATATGTATCATCTATCCCAATAAACCAAAGAACGATACGATAGCGAAATCGATATCACCTTAAATATCCGAAAAAGATATCATATTCCAATAAGATTATAATATCGTTTTCGATAAGTTTTAATGATAATGTATACTTCAAAATATTCATTATTTAAAAAAATTCAAACAGTTTGCAGAAACAAATAAAATTTATAAAAACTTTCAACTTTTACTTCGTTTGGCTATTTATATTCCTTTTTATTGGACAATTATAATTATATAATTATAATAATTATAGTTGCAAAATCTAGGTGAGTTCGACTTTTCTTCTGAATATGACGATTTCATTATCAATTTTTCATTAGAATTAGAATTCCGCTTTTGCTATCATATATGATATCATTTTCGATATCGATATCGATGTTTCGATTCTGGACCAGATTTTGGCGATTTTACTATCGTTATTCCAGGGAATTTCGATAGCGAAAACGATATCATAATTCCTTGGAAATATGAACAAAAAATCTGTCATTTTCGTATCACAAGTGATTATCATATATGATAATAAATAGCACTACACCCAAAATATTCCTTAGTTGATTATAACGAAAATTTCAACTATCCTATAGGTGAAATATCTCTAACTGATATATGGTTGAACTGATTTAATTGTTATCAACTAAATTTTTTGGAGTGTTAGCAATCAACTACGAATGTAGCTACTTACAACGATAAGCTAAACTAAATTTGAAATTTGGTAGAAATCAACTATTTCCAATTTCAAAATGGTTGCTTGATACCAGAGCTTTGAAGAATTAATTCCTTTTTGAATGAATTCACTACCAATCGAATTCAATTTTCTCTTCAATTGAATGAATTCCTTTTCTTAAGTAATTCACTGAATTTGTTCAACTGAATGCGTTCATCAAACAACAAATTCAAAGAATTAATTCAATTGCAATAGTTCTTTTTATTAAATCAAATGAATTAATTCACCGGTGAATGCGTTCAATTTTATAAATCGAACGGAAAAAATATGAATTAATTCCTTACTGAATTAATTCACTACTGAATTCGTTCAATTTCATTTTCGTTCAGTGAATTAAAAAAATATAAAATTACGTTCAGTGAATTAAAAAAAAAATAATAAGTTCACTGAATTAAAAAAAAATAATAAGTTCACTGAATTCAAAAAAAAATAAAATAAGTTCACTGAATTAAAAAAACATAAAATAAGTTCACTGAATTGAAAAAAAATAAAATAAGTTCACTGAATTCAAAGCCTGTTTTCTGCCGTTCAGTAGAAGAAAACAATAATGTACAAAAAAAATTTTTAAATAAGCAATTTTACAGCGTGTGCTAGTAAAAAGGAACAAATTAGAAACCGGATGCTGTTTATCAACCTACATGATTAAAAAATAAAGCCTTTTACTATTAAAAATAAAAACTTTACAGATATGGATAAATTTGGAAAAAATATAACTATATACCCGGTTAAAAATAATCACATATGCTCGTTTATGTTCATATATGGATGATCATATATGGTTTCATATATGAACAATAACGAAAATTGAGGTAATATATAGATTTATGATCATGTGTAAACATATATGATGGCATATTTGTATATATACATGCCTTTTTCATGGGTTTTACCTATTGTTGTCATATAAAATAAAAATCTTAATTTTTTATAAAAAAATTTATTGTTTTTTATTATATTTTATTTTAGAATCAAATACTTAAGTGTTAACTTATTTATATACAATTTTTTATAAATTATAAAAGTACTACCGGATTTTTCATTTGAAATTAAGATGAAAACATAGAATTAATATTTTATTAGCAAAGCTGCACTTTTTCTTAACGTGTTAAAGAAAATTATGATTATAAAAATCTTAATTTCAAATATAAATAAAAATTAAATATATATTTCTTAAACAAAACACTAAAATAATGAGACTTACATTTATATATGTAACAAATATGCAAATTTTTCGTTTTAAACAAGTTTGATCTCAGAACTTAAACGGTCCAATTGAACAAACGGTCCAACTGAACAAAAACAAAAATTTTCCGATGAAGAGGGGACATACCTAAAAAGCATTTAGGGCTACGTATAGGATTTTTACCATCGCCACCAGTAGTCAAACAAATAGTTGAAATTTAAAAGCCGATTTAAAATAAATTTTGCTGATTGTATAGATTTTTGCTGTCAGCCCCGTATTTGATTTTGATGCATTCATTCGGTTAACTAAAATAGAATTTAAAGACAACATTGAATTTAATGTAAATATTTTTAGCGAAAAACTTACGAAAACAAATGAATTTCCAACATCTATAAGCCAAAAGTCCGTACGTAACACAATAATAAGATATTTCCGTAAAAATATTTCAAAAGTTTAAAATAAATATAAAAATTCTGACATTCTAATTTGAAAGTTTAAGACAAATTCAAAAGCAAATAATGAATTTTGACAGATATTCATGGTCATTTATACACAAAAAATTGGAAAAGGATTAATACAGACAAAAAATTTATTTAAATCCAAAAGAATGAACTTAGTTTTAAAAATTTTTTCTTTCATTTTTAATAAAGGTTTTAAATATTATCGCGATAAACTTATGCAAACAATATAAATTTCAATGAATTATTGTCTAAAAAATTATTTGCATGAGCTATTGCCAACGTGTTTCTAAAAATTTGTTCGTTATTGAAGAACATTTTCTCTCGAAAATGGTTTGTCCTTTTGTAATTAAAGGAACAAAATACTCATCAAATTTTAGTATGTACGTCAATATATTAAATTCAAACATTCTTGTATACACATACCCCTCAATTCATAAATGCTTTGTAAAGTTATAGCAGGTTTACAAAACGTCATTTTCATACAAAATTTGTTCATTAAACCTCCTATAATTTTACAAAGTGTTTATGAATTTAGGGGATAGTATATGACTAAAAAATATAAAACAAGATAAAATATGATCATTAATGGAAAAACATATGTCATAAACTTACATGTATGATACCACATATTCCCATATATGGGTCTCCTTTTATCATGCGTAGATACATACATGCTTCCATATATGTCACATATATTCATATATGATTCATATGCGTGCATATATGAATACACATTAAACCATATATGACAATACATCAACATATATTTTTATTTTTAACCGGGTAACTATATAATTAGTTTAAAAAATGAATAGTTATGTTTTTTTTCCAAATTTATCTATATCTGTAAAGTTTTTATTTTTAATAGTAAAAGGCTTTATTTTTGAATCATGTAGGTTGATAAACAGCATCCGGTTTCTAATTTGTTTATTTTTACTAGCACACGCTGTAAAATTGCTTATTTAAAATTTTTATTTGTACATTATTGTTTTCTTCTACTGAACGGCAGAAAACAGGCTTTGAATTCAGTGAACTTATTTTATTTTTTTTCATTCAGTGAACTTATTTTTTTTTTAATTCACTGAACGTAATTTTATTTTTTTTTTAATTCACTGAACGTAATTTTATTTTTTTTAATTTACTGAACGAAAATGAAATTGAACGAATTCAGTAGTGAATTAATTCAGTAAGGAATGAATTCACTTTTTTCCCGTTCGATTTATAAAATTGAACGTGTTCACCAGTGAATTAATTCATTTGATTTAATAAAAAGAACTATTGCAATTGAATTAATTCGTAACCAAATAAATCGAACGAAAGCAAATATGAATTAATTCCATTCAATATATGGTGCTTAGTGAATTAATTCATCGAATTATTAATTCAGAATTGAAAAATTGAATTAAGGAATTAAGGAATTAATTCTTCAAAGCTCTGCTTGATACTATATATCACGTTGTTTGATCTAAATTTTAAAATAAAAACAAATAACAGCTTTTTTAAAACTTTTTATTTTTATGCACATTCACGTGTAGTTTAGTAATGGGTTGGTTCTTGTCCACACATACTTTGACGTTACCATCGCCTTTTCTTTTCCAATTTGATCTTCACTGAATGTTAAATCTGCAAAATATAAAAACAATCTAAAAATGTTTTACAAATAACGCAAATGAAAAATGCGTACCATTATCGTTAAAAAATTCTCTAACGAACATAAAAATAAAAACAAGAAATATTTTGAAAAATATTGGAATTTTACAAACTCGTTTTGTTTTGTTTCTAATTCTTGACAATTTCAAAGTATGAGTAGTATTCACTTCAACTATAAAAAATATTGTAACTCTCAACTAAAATCTTACGGTGGGTCTCATACTGCAGGTATACCCCTCAATTCATAAATGCTTTGTAAAGTTATAACAGGTTTACAAAACGTCATTTTCATACAAAATTTGTTCAATAAACCTCCTATAATTTTACAAAGCGTTTATGAATTTAGGGGTTAAACTTTAGTTAGTAGTTAACCCAAAAATTTGTTGTTGTTTTGTGTACATTTTTTTGACATTTTCTTTTGTTTATAGTTAAGTTAAAGTTAAACCTACAGTATGAGACCCACCGTTAGTTGCTAACGATTATCGTATTTGTTTATTATTTTTTTGTAATCAACTAAGAAATTTTTCAACTATAGGGCTACGGAATATTTTCGGTGTAGGTGATATCGTTTCGATATCGTGACGATATTGTTTGGTTTATTGGGATATTATACTTTTTATCTACATATTTCAACAACTGTGCAGCAGAGCTTCGAAGAATTAATTCCCTAATTCCTTTTTTTTTAACTGAATTTATATTATGAGATTGAATTCCCTGACCAAATTTAAGGAATTGAATGAATTCTTTTTTTTTCATTCGATTTATCTTAAAGGAATTCATTAATTTTTTTTAATTCCTTAATAAAATCTAATGCATTCGTTAACCAAGGAATTCATTCAATTCTAGTTAATTCAACTTTTGGTCAAGGAATTCATTCCCTAAGGAATTCATTCCCTAAGGAATTCATTCCCTGGGAATTCACTCAATTCTAGTTAATTCAAGTTTTAGTCAAGGAATTCATTCCCTTGCACATTTAATTCCCTGAAGGAATTAACTTTTTCGTTTAATTCCCTAAGGAATTAAAATTTTTGCTTAATTCCCTAAGGAATTAAATTTTTCTTTTAATTCCCTAAGGAATTAACTTTTTCGTTTAATTCCCTGAAATTAAGTTTTCACTTAATGCCCATCTCTTAATGGTATTAATTGGCGGTGACCCTCGTGACTGTTTTATAGAAATGGATCAATCGGAAGCGTTACAAGACCTGGCTTATTTGTATTATTGGGGTGTGTTATTACTTCGTAGGAGCTCTATTTCGCTTAGTTTTCGAGATACGGGCCATTTTAAAAAAATCGCCATTTTACAAAATGGCCTGTATATGAGATCACTAGCGGGCGCAGCCCGCTACGTTGTTAACGTGCCTTAAAGGTTAAGGGGGGGGGGCTTCGCCCTCCCCCCCGGGGGGCTTCGCCCCCCACAATTTTTATTAAATTCGTTTTTTATTTAAAGTTTTTTTATTTAAAGCCTTCACCCAGCCACCACAAATAAATAATTCTGCACAACAATGGGTTTAAAATAAATAAATATTTGATCACTTTTTCTCATGAAAGTGGTTTGTTAGTAATGAATCCATAATAATTTGCAATATACGTGTGTATGTCAAGATAATTTGGTAAAGTGCGAACTTAGGTAGATAGACCCGTAAGTAGTTTTATTCATTTGTGTTTTAAATGAAAATAAAAAACGTAAAGCAGGGTTGGCAAGCGATTTATAATATTAAAGATAGCGGTCGCAGCCCGCTACGTTGTTGGCGTGCCTTAAGGTTTAGGGGGGGGGGCGCCCCCCCCCCCCCTCGACAATTTTTTTTAAATTCGCTTTTTATTTAAAGTACAATTTTTATAATAAAAGCCTTCACCCAGCCACCACAAATAAATAATTCTGCACAACAATGGGTTTAAAATAAATAAATATTTGATCACTTTTTCTCATGAAAGTGGATTGTTAGTAATGAATCCATAATAAATTGCAATATACGTGTGTATGTTAAGATAATTTGGTAAAGTGCGAACTTAGGTAGATAGACCCGTAAGTAGTTTTGTTCATTTGAATGAAAATAAATATCGTAAAGCAGGGTTGGAAAGCATTTTATAATATTAAAAATAGCGGGCAAAGCTACGTTGTTAGCGTGTCTTAAAGTTTTTTTTTAATTCCAGTTTATGTAAAGGTAGACCTGGCAATTCAAGTAAATTCACAAATTCAGTTGGAAAATTTACTGCGTCGGTTTCTTCCACCTGTGCTTCGTTACATGAAGTTTAAATATCGGAATATATAAGTTCCATTCCTTTTCTAAGGTTTTTTCTCTTTTAGAAAATTTGTTTAACTTTTTCGAGAGTATGTTTCAATGCTACATAAGTTTCATATTCCGTTGATAGTGTTTGAACAGGTAATTCCCTCTTCCAATCCATTTGCATTGTCTATAATTTCAATTCCACTCGTTCAACGTTTATATCCATTTCATTCCACTTGTGTAGTGTTTCACTCCCACTCGTTTCCTATTTAGTTTCTTAATTTTAGTGTTTCATATACACTTGTTCTTTAAGTTTTAGGTTTCTAGCTAAAGACGCAGACGTTAAGGGGGGGGGGGGCAATTTTCCGCTTTTGAACCACCATTTTTACCACGTTCCTGTCCAAAGTCCTAGAAATGCCTTGTCGATAAGTTAGCCCACACTCCAAGGAAAACATATTATATATTACAGGTTTCTAGCCGAAGGGTTCGGTTAGGCCATCAAGGGGGAGAATTATTCCGTTTTTACCCCTCCCGGTAGGAATTTCCAAAAATTCCGTCTTAGAGGACGTCTGCGTTGGAGGAGGGACCTACTACATACATAATTTTAGGTCTCTATATCCAGCAGTTTGGCCAGGCCGTCAAGGGGGAAGTTTTTTCCCTTTTTACCCCTCCCGGTATGAATTTCCAAAAATACCATCTTGGGGGACGTCAACGTTGGAGAAGGAACCCAATTTAAGATCCCTTGTTCCAGCAGTTTGGCCAGGCCGTTAAGGGGGAGACTTTTCCTGTTTTTGACCCTACCTGTAGAAATTTCCAAAAATCTCATCTTAGCGGATGTCTACAATAGAGGAGGAACTTTAATACCAAATTTCAACTTCCTACCTCTAGCGGTTTGGGCAGGCCTTTAAGCGGCACTTTTCTCTTCATTAATCCCCATTTTTGCAATGTCCCTGTCCAAAAAGCACCTTCTCGGTAAGTGAGCACATACTCCAAGTAACATATGTTTTACATTTCAGGTTTCTAGCCAACTTTTACTATTTGTGCCCCTCTCGGTAGGAATTTCCGAAAATCCATCGACTAGGAATTCCAGCTTCCTAGTTCCAGCAGTTTGAGCAGGCTGAGAGGAACTTAAGTACCAAATTTCAGCTTCCTAGTTCCAGCAGTTTGGACAGGTCGTTAAGGGGCAACTTTCCCTTTTTGAGCCCCCATTTTATAACGACCCTCTCCAAAATTCAAAAAAGTATCTTTCTAATAAGTTAGCCCTCACTCCAGGGACCCACATTTTAAGCTTCAGGTTTCTAGCCGAAGGGGTTTTTACCGGCCCCCAAGGTGAGGCTTTTCTTCTTTTTGCCCCTCCCTTTAGGAATTTACAAAAATTCCATCTTCGCGGCTATCTGCGATGGATGAGGAACATTCATACCAAATTTCAACTGCATTGCCTTAGCGGTTTGGGCAGGCCGTTAGTGGGGACATTTTTCCCTTTCAACCACCATTTTTACTATGTTCCTGTTCCAAATTAGAAAAATTACGTTGCCGGTGTGTTAGTCCTACTCCAAGGAATACATATTTAAAATTTTAGGTTGGCCAAAAGGGATTGGGCAAGCCGTCAGGAGGAGACTTTTACCTTATTTCCCCTCCCGATAGGAATTTCAAAAATTCCGTCTAAGCGGACGCCTACACAGAAGGAGGAACTCACATACCGACTTTCCTTTTGGGATATCCTGTAGGGAATTCCAAAAATACAAACTTAGTCGATGTCTGCTACAGTGGAGGAACCTTTATACCAAATTTCAACTTCTTACCTCCAGTGGTTTTGGCAGGCACTTTTCCAATTTGTGAGACTGTTTATGGGGAGACTTTTCCCCTTTTTGCCGGTTCCGGTATGAATTTCCAAAAATCCCGTCTTAGCGCACGTCTATGCCGAATATCAAGAAACCTTGTTTAGTGGAGATATCCGTGGGGGGAGGAAAAAAAGTAGTTTTTTTGAAATTATATATTATTTTAAATGGTACTTTTTGGAAAACGAAATTTTTTGGAAAAAGATACTTTGTTTTTATAAAGTACTTTATTTGTACTTTTTTTGGAAAAGGTATTTTTTTTTAAAAAGGTGTTTTTTTTGGTAAAATGTATGTTTTTTGGAAAAAGGTATTTTTTTGGAAAAGGTACTTCTTTTGGAAAAGGAAAATTTTTTTAGAAAAAGGTACTTTTTTTGGAAAAGGTACTTTTTTTGAAAATAGGTATTTTTTTGAAAAAATGTATGTTTTTTGGGAAAAGGAACATTTTTTTAAAAAAAGGTACTTTTTTTGGGAAAAGGTACTTTTTTTTGGAAATGGTACTTTTTTGAAAAAGTTATTTTTTTGGAAAAATGTATGTTTTTTGGGAAAAGGTACTTTTTTTAAAAAAGGTACTTTTTTTGGAACAAGGTACTTTTTTTGGAAAAAGGTACTTTTTTTTGGAAAAAGGTACTTTTTTTGGAAAAAGGTACTTTTTTTGAAAAAAGGTACTTTTTTTGGAAAAAGGTACTTTTTTTGGAAAAAGGTACTTTTTTTGGAAAAAGGTACTTTTTTGGAAAAAGGTACTTTTTTTGGAAAAAGGTACTTTTTTTTGGAAAAGGGTACTTTTTTTGGAAAAAGGTAATTTTTTTGGAAAAAGGTACTTTTTTTGGAAAAAGGTACTTTTTTTGGAAAAAGGTACTTTTTTTGGAAAAAGGTACTTTTTTTGGAATAAGGTACTTTTTTTGGAAAAAGGTACTTTTTTTTGGAAAAAGGTACTTTTTTCGGAAAAAGGTACTTTTTTTGGAAAAATTTACTTTTTTTGGAAAAAGGTACTTTTTTTGGAAAAAGGTACTTTTTTTGGGAAAAGGTACTTTTTTTGGGAAAAGGTACTTTTTTGGAAAAAGGTACTTTTTTTGTCCCCTTTTTGCCCCTCCCGATAAGAATTTCCAAAAATGCCGTCTCAACGGACGTCTACACCGGTCGAGGAACCTACATACCAAATTTCAACTTCATAGCTCCAGCAGTTCGAGCAGGCCGTCAAGGGGGAGACTTTTTCCCCTTTTTGCCCGTCTCTGTAAAAATTTCCAAAACTCCCGTCTTGGTGGATGTCTACGATAGTGGAGGAACCTTTATACGAAATTTCAACTTCCTACCTCCAGCGGTTTGGGCAGGCCGTCAAGGGGGGCCTTTTTCCCCTTTTTAACCCCCATTTTTACAACGTCCCTGTCCAAAATTCTAGAAAGTACTTTCCAGAAAAGTTAGCCCCTACTCCAAGGAACACATATCTTAAATTTCAGCTTTCTAGCCAAAGGGGTTTTGGCAGGCCGTCAAGGGGGACACTTTCCCCCTTTTTGCCCGTTCCGGTAGGAATTTCCAAAAATCCCGTCTTAGCGGACGTCTACCCCGAAAGAGGAACCTACATACCAAATTTCAACTTCCTAGCTTCAGCGGTTTGGGCTGGGCGATGTTGAGTCAGTCAGTCAGTCAGTCACGTTATTCTTTTATATATAGAGATAAAAATGTTAACACACATAAAGTTAAATAAAAACGAGTAAAAAGGTTAAAGTCGGGCATGCCGACTATACAATACCCTACACCAGTCTGGTGTATTGTTTGGATCCGAAATTCGAATGGGTTAAAATGGGGCTTGTGTCAAAATTTTCTATAATGTGAGTCACCGCACCAAATTTCATTAAAATATCTTAATATTTGCGACCTGCAGTTTGTAACCAAGCCAATTTTGGGGGGACCCTTATATGGGCACTAGTTCTAAACATGGACCGATGTTCACCAAAATCAATAGGCTGCGTTATTGGGCCAATATAGGTCTGTGTACCAAATTTCGTCAAAATATCTTAATATTTACGACCTGCAGCGTATAAACAATATAATTTTGGTAGGACCCTTATATGGGCACTAGGTCTAAACATGGACCGATGTTCACCAAAATCAATAGGCTGCGTTATTGGGCCAATATAGGTCTGTGTACCAAATTTCATCAAAATATCTTAATATTTGCGACCTGCAGCGTATAAACAGTATAATTTTGGTAGGACCCTTATATGGGCACTAGGTCTAAACATGGACCGATGTTCACCAAAATCAATAGGCTGCGTTATTGGGCCAATATAGATCTGTGTACCAAATTTCATCAAAATATCTTAATATTTACGACCTGCAGCGTATAAACTTTTGGTAGGACCCTTATATGGGCACTAGGTCTAAACATGGACCGATATTCACCAAAATCAATAGGCTACGTTATTGGGCTAACATAGGTCTGTGTACCAAATTTCGTCAAAATATCTTAATATTTACGACCTGCAGCGTATAAACAATATAATTTTGGTAGGACCCTTATATGGGCACTAGGTCTAAACATGGACCGATGTTCACCAAAATCAAACTTTTTCGTCCTTGGGCCAACATAGGTCTGCGTACCAAATTTCATCAAAATATCTTAATATTTGCGACCTGTAGAGTGCGCATAAGATTGCATGGACAGACAGACGGACGGACGGACCTACGGACATCGTTAAATCGAAATAAAAAAAATTCTGAGCCGATCGGTATACTATAAGGTGGGTCTACGACCAATATTTTTTGGTGTTACAAACATCAGCACAAACTTATAATACCCTGACCACATAGTGGTGTAGGGTATAACAAACCACTGTATTTTAAGACTTCAAACCAAATTTTTATTAAATGAAATTTAATACAAAATCAAACAAAAAAACCGCATGGAATTCTAACCACTGCGAACAAAGTTATCCACTTTTTCCGGAAACCCTCCCATTAAGGCTTTTATGGTAGTTTCTGTCACCTTTTTAGAGCAGGTGGTTCATCTTCATTTGAAATCTTGCATGTCCTGGGAGACCTTTTTTGTGCCCTTTAATTCTCTTTTAACAAGAGCCCAATATCTCTCCACTGGACTGAGCTCCGGGCAGTTTGGTGGATTTGCCCTTCTTGGTACAAAAACCACATTATTATCATTTTACCACTCCAGCGCTTTCTTGCTGTAGTGACAAGATGCTAAATCGGGCCAAAAGTAAGTGGATACATTGCGCTGACTCAAAAAATGGAAGAAATCTCTTCTGCAAACACTCCTTGATATAAATTTCGCTGTTTATAGAGCCAGATGTCACAAATGACTGGCTTCTTCGCCGCAGCTACATATGGCTTGCCATAGTAGGAATTTTTTAGGGAATTTGGTTTGCTTTTTCGACCTAAATTTGTCCGCAACATTTGCTCGAACAATGGAAACATAAAATTCTTGACCAGCGAGCTGCGAAAAATCAGCCGGGACATAAGTTCCGTCGTCCATTACACAACAGTTGTATTTTTGTATAAAATTTGATTTCAATTCTCGAGCTCTGGTTTTGGCCTCCAAATTTTTAAAAGCGTTTCTATCGGGAACTTTTTGGACTTTAGTCCTGCCTTACGTTTCACTTTACCTACAAAAAAGTCCGAGCATTGGGCTAACCGAGCTGTTTTTCAGCCAGATGTGTTAGGAGCTCTCTTAAGGATGCTTTTAACTTTATATGCCTTACCAATGCTACGATAACCAGTCGTTGTTCCTGTTCCAGGCTTCCTTTCAATTGTTAGGTGTTCCAGATACCTTTTTACCACTTTTGAAACTGTTTGGCGGCATACATTAGTCTCTTTTGCAATTTTTTTGTATGTCCATGTTTGGTTTTGGTGAAAATATTTAATTATTTTGGAACGCACTTTTCTATAAAATTGCAAATTAAAACTCATGATGTAAATTAATTTATTAACTGACATATTAGTTCTGTTTCTTTACTTTTTGGGTAAAGTTCGGTAAAATGAGAGTTAACAAGAAATACTCTCCCGAAATAACAAAAATGCACAAAAGTAAACGAACGCGAAAAACCACATTTGAAGCCCGAGAAACAAATGTCAATAGATTTGTGCATTATAGTTCGTTTTGGTGAGCGCTCTTTCTATTTCTTGTTCAATTTGTTGTAAAAATCTAGATAGCTTTTCTAGTTAAACCCCTTTTTAAATTAAAAATTTAATAAAAATTTCCTTTTTAGGCATTTCTATTTACAAAAAGGAATACATAGTTTATTAAATTTGGAAAAGATTTTAATATTAAACAAAAGCTTCGATTTATTTACATATTTAACTCTTTATAACACATTTAAACAAGCGTCTTCACAAAATTGTCGGTAATTTTATGGAGTTGTAAAATCACCGATAGGCTTTTGCAACTATTATACTAATTTTTGTAAATGATAAACATATTTTCTGAATGAATGAAATGATCGATTGAACTTAAAGAGCTATTAGTTGTGAACTAGTTCTTTGGTTCAAATCAGTGAAGAGTTCAATTGAACTAGTTGCACCCAACTGATGATATAACAGCTGATTAAAACAATTTACCCAAATTTACACGAAAAAAGTTTTTTTTGACAAGTTTTCATAGTAAACTGACAACTTAACAACCGAATTTTGTCGTTAAAAAGTTAGAGAATCCCACTACAGGTCGATTTTAATTTACGCCTAACTAAATTTGAACTAATATTCAGATTTTTTACTAGTTTTTGAAATTTTTTTATTTTTACTAAAACCCAGTTTACACTACAACGAAAAACTACTAGTTTATAAAAACTTTCAGTTTTTGATTCAAAATTTGTATGGAATTTGACAGAAAACCACAAGTAGTTTTCAAAAACTACTAGTTTTTGGCAAAATTTAGTATAAAATCCAGCAAACATGTTTGTAAATTTTAGCAAGTTCATTTTCATTTAACTAAGCGTTTAAAAAACTTGCTGAGATTACTATTTTTTTTTTATAAAAATCAGCTCTCTAACTACTACTACTAACTTTTTTGACTTGTTTTTTTGAGTGTATAACATATTGTCAATTTTCTTTCAAGATCAAAATCAAGTGTTGGCTGAAGAAACAACAACTGCTGTGCATCAGGTAGAATCTACTACTGAACACGCCACTCATATTCCAAAAATTAAACCAAATGTGGTCGAAAAAACAAAAGTTGAAGCCTCTAATATTGAAGATAATTCAACAAATGCTGAACTAAACATTGAGTCTTCAAATACTACTAAAAGATTTTATGCTGTCGAATTTGTTTCTACACAGCAACCAGATCATGGTGAACACCGATTACAAACTGTGGTCAAGGACACATCTCAAATAGATGAAAAGTTCTACAGTGCTCTTGAACATACTACTGATATAAACAACGACATTTTTTCGAACATTGAGAAGAATCCAGAGCTTCAGTTTTCTTCAGATTTTCTGAACGCCCATGACAGTTATCCAGTATCAACGGAAAACTTAGAGGAATCAATACGCAATTCGGTTAAATCTGAAATGAAACTAGAGCAAAATTTGGAATCATCGCCTGTTTTAGAAATTCTTAAGGAGTTGCCCGAACCAGAAATTCGAAAAACTCTTACCGCTGACATAATGTCATTAGATCAGCAAGTAATTGAAGATACTTCGAAATCTATTATTAAAATGCTACCTTCAGATATGAAAAATAAAACCACTAAAGAAGCTATAAATTGGGAATTTGAAGAACGTAAAACATATAGCAATGGATTTAGTCTATCTTCAGCGCCACCATCTGAGAAAATTTTTAAGACTAAAGAAGGTAAAACTAAAACTAATTCATAGTTTTGTAACTACCCAGCAAAAAAAAACCGAATGCATTCTACAAGAATGCCTTTTTCACTGCATATAAAGTAGCTATATATACTGATTTCTTACTTCCAATAAACGTATTTTAAATGATTTCCAAAATGCCATTAATTAAAAACTTTTCTTTACTTCCCAGCAAAAAAATACCTGACCAAGACCAGTAAAAGATAGTAAAAAAAATGAATTGCTTTCCTATATAAAAAAGAACATCCATTCACTCATTTTTATGACGTGCAAAGCAGACTTAAAGTAGCATAAACACCTTCTCTCCTATGACAAACCAATGTTAAAAAAAATGCTGTTTTCACCTCAATTTGAAAGCATTCGTGCCGAACATTATAGGTGCTTTTACGGATCCTGGTCAGGTATTTTTTTGCTGGGCCCAGCAAAAAAAACCGAATGCATTCTACAAGAACGCCTTTTTCACTGCATATAAAGTAGCTATATATACTGATTTCTTACTTCCAATAAACGTATTTTAAATGACTTCTAAAATGCCATTAATTAAAAACTTTTCTTTACTTCCCAGCAAAAAATACCTGACCAAGATCCTTAAAAGCACCTATACTGTTCGGCACAAATGCGTTCAAATTGAGGTGAAAAACGCATTTTTTTAACATTGGCTTGTCATAGGAGAGAAGGTGTTTATGCTACCATAAGTCTGCTTTGCACGTCATAAAAATGAGTGCTTGGATATTCTTTTTTATACAGGAAAGCAATTAATTTTTTTTACTATCTAAGGAGAGATGAAAAGTAACTTCTTGTGAATGCATTCAAATATATATTTAAGAAGTGATATTTATGACTTTTGAATGCATTCCCAAGAAGGTACTTTTCATCTCTCCTTAGATAGTAAAAAAAATGAATTGCTTTCCTATATAAAAAAGTACATCCAAGCACTAATTTTTATGACGTGCAAAGCAGACTTAAAGTAGCATATACACCTTCTCTTCTATGACAAGCCAATGTTAAAAAAAATGCCTTTTTCACCTCAATTTGAACGCATTCGTGCCAAACAATGTAGATGATTTTACGGATCTTGTTCAGGTATTTTTTTGCTGGGTACATACTACATTTGTATAATATTTATTTATTTTAGAAATATTTGTACAGCCTGGACCGGTTCCTGAAATGAAAAGTACACCTGCGGCAACACTGGAAAAGTTGGTGAATATTTGTAACGAACACAAAACCGCAACAGGGGCTAAATGTTTGATAGTTCAAGATAATATAACCTTTAACAATGAATTAGCTAAAAAATTTGCGGTATTGTCTTCAGAGTCGAATTATGTAAAAACCGAAAACTCTGAAGAACCTTCAAATTTCGAAAATGGAGAATCTAGCCTATTTAAAAATCATGCCTATAAAAATGTTAACTTGTCTTCATTTTCGTCATCAGAAAAAAACTCTTCTTCCGAACATAATTTTAGAAAGAAAAAAAACGACTTAACGGATGAAAAATCTATCGAAAATATAGATAATAAGCAAAGAGAGAAAACCCCTTTTCCTGCAACAACATCGAAATCAGATTCTTCGGAAAATGCTGAAAATTTATTTGAAGATGTTTACAACTCAACGAATTTAAAATCAAATCAAAATTTCGATAAAACTAGTTCTGAAAATGTTGGTCTAACTATATCAGAAACCAGTCATGAACTGCATTCCGTGGATCTTTCACACTCGAGTGATATTGCGATGTTTAACATGGATGAGAATGGTACTGTTGAAACAAAAGACGATGTCTTGTCAGTAGCATTAATTGAGACAAATTCTGCTACTTTATTAAACCCTACGGATAAAAATTGTGTAGATAATTTAGATGCAACTTTGACCGTAGACGATAATATAACTGCCAAAAATACGGACGCTGCTTTGTCTGTTGTATTAAATGAGACAATTTCTGCTAATTTACTAAATCCTAGAGACGAAAATCGTGTTAGTATTGAAGAAAAGCAAAACATTTCGCTTAATTTAATGAGAGAAGAAGAAATAGAGGAAAGTACTGCGGTTCTCGAAGAATTCGAACACGTAGTTATCAAAAAAGTACTAGATGTGGAAGAAATATGCGATAATATTGTGGAAACAACAGTTATTCCATTAGTTCAGAAAGGCGATTTAAAATCGAAAGTCATCGAAGAACAAGGAATAGTAGTAGTAGATCCTGTTGTAAAACAAATTGTATATGACGATTTAGAATATGAAAATAAACTGATACACAACACTGAAAGAGAATTGCCACAAGATGGAAAAATATTATCTGCAAAAGGTGTAAACGATAACAATCATAATGATTTAAGCCGCGAAGAAAACCTTGAAAATCAATCCAATTTCGAAAATGCCAAACACGTGAAACTTAAATTACAACCCAGCCTTTTATTACCAAAATACGATGAAAATACAAAAACTAAAGCAGATGACAAAAATGCTAAAGAAGTTAAATATAAAGCACAGCCTTACGAAATACTTGTTCCAGAAGTTCTACCATCTATAATAGGATCTGGAAATAAAGAAACTACTGAATCTCTAAATTATACCCATTTTGCCACTACAACTAATAGTGGTTTGGACGCAGAAGTTGAACGCAATTCCGAATCTCTTACTGTGGATACAATTTCACTTGAATATGTTGGTCATGCCAAAACCATCAAAGGTTCGAGATCAGTTAGCAGCGCAATATTTTCATCTCAGCACGAAGACGACTCTGTTGCTGCACTATTTGAAACGTATCCACCGCGAGATGCCGGGCAAACCCTCATCGATAATTTGGCCGATGAATATATAGGCATTGGCAAAGCCTTACCCATCTCTATTAAAGATGGATTCAATCGATCCACAATAATTATTGTTTTAAGTTCTGGTACGGCATTTTTTTTTATCGTAATCTCAGTAACGATTTGCCTGATATCGTTCCAAAGACAACATGGTACTTTGGATATTGAAATGCAAGAACGTAGTTGTGGCAAAGATGATTTGGACGAAGAAGACGCTGAAATATTTGCTAAATTACTGGAAGTAGAACTACCACCTTCTGTTGCTATAACTTTGGATGAAACTGAGGAATGCTTGTAGTTAGGGGAGTGTTGTTTGTAGTCATTATGAAAAGAAACCATAAAAATAATACTAATCGTAAAATGTAAATATTTAGCGCATTGAGATTATATATGTAGGTATTTTACTTTTAAGAAAAACTAATTTTACTCTAAGATAAACAAAAACTAGGTACATGCAGTGAGGTTTATGACTGACGTACCCCCTTAAAACTTTAAATATACATATGGATGCCTATTCTTTTCTTAGTTTTTAGTTTTCTTCGGGCCAACAACGACGACGTGCTAGACAAGGCCCCGTTTCTAGTTTTTATACCCTAAACCACTACGTGGTCAGTGTGTAATAAGTTTGTGCTGATGTTTGTAACACCAAAAAATATTGGACCTAGACCCATCTTATAGTATACCGACCGACTCAGAATCACGTTTTATTTCGATTTAACGATGTCCGTCTGTCTGTCAATGCATTCTTGTGCGCACTCTACAGGTCGCAAATATTAAGATATTTTGATGAAATTTGGTACACCGACCTATGTCGGCCCAAGGACGAAGCCTATGGATTTTGGTTAAAATTGGTTCATGTTTAGACCTAGTACCCATATAAGGGTCCCCACAAAATTGGCTTTTTTACACGCTGCAGGTCGCAAATATGAAGATATTTCAATGAAATTTGGTTCGCTAACTCACATGTTCCCAGATAGGATCGGTCCATATTTGGACCTATCACCCATATGAGCTATATTTACGGTTTTCTCTTCTTTTATGATTTTATAGAAAATGTCGACACATGTCCCATTTTAACCCATTCGAATTTCGGATCCAAACATTAGTTGGCTTTTAACCAGACTGGTGTAGGGTATTGTATAGTCGGCATGCCCGACTTTAACTTCTTTACTCGTTTTGTATTTATCCCGGTGAAAAATGTCCATATATGAACATTTATGGTTCAACCATATATGTATGGATCCGAAAAATGAGGTAACACCTAAGTATATGTTCATATATGGACATATACGAACATATACATTAATTAAATATATGCAAATACATGCGAACGTTGCTGTCCTTTATTATAAGGTTGTATGTACTATAGATATAAATTTATGTATGACATTCAAATTAGGCGCTACATATGTTCCTTTTTTTACTCATGGCATTAAATGTAATTCCATATTTATGCAAATATGAGTTCCTTTTACACATATGGAAAAATGTATTCTTCCAAATATGTTCATATACAAGTCCCGTTTGCATAAATTGAATAAAATATACTTCCATATTTGTCCATATATGAGTGCCATTTCCATATATGAAATAACAGATGCCTCCATATATGTCTGTATATGAAATCTTTCTCCGTATATGGAATCACATATACTTCCATATATGTTTACATAAAATCCATATATGTTCATAAAAAATCCATATTTGTTCATATGTGTCCAAACATAAACCATATATGAACATGTTTGAGTATTTTTCACCGGGATGTCAATTCCCGTACTTTACCGAAGTTACACAAACTAGCCCAAAGACGTTCCCGTACTCAAAATTTTGTGTAAATTGTTGTTGTTTGGGCTGTTTTGGGTTCCCGCGGGTACCCGCGGTAACGTACGGGAACGCACATATTATGTCTGTTCCCGTACTTTACCGAAGTTACACAAACTAGCCCAAAGGCGTTCCCGTACTCAAAATTGCGTGTAAATTGTTGTTGTTTGGGCTGTTTTTGGGTTCCCGCGGTAACGTACGGGAACGCACATATTATTTGTATTTAAGTTTGTTTTGATTTTTTATTCTCTTCTATGCCCGGTGAAAAATGTTCGTATATGTTCATATATGGTTTACACATATATGAAGAAATTCAAAAAATGAGGTAACACCTAAGTATATGTTCATATATGGACATATATGAACAAATACATTTATTAAATATATGCGAATACATGCGAACGTTGCTGTCCTTTATTATAAGGTTGTACGATAGATATAAATTTATATATGATATTCAAATTAGGCGCTACATATGTTCCTTTTTTTATTCATTACATTAAATATCATTCCATATTTATCCAAATATGAGTTCCTTTTACATATATGGAAAAATGTATTCTTCGAAATATGTTCATATACAAGTCCCTTTTGCATAAATTGAATAACATATATTTTCATATTTGTCCATATATGAGTGCCATTTCCATATATGAAATAACAGATGCTTCCATATATGTCTGTATATGAAATTTTTTCCATATATGGAATCACATATACTTCCATATATGTTCATATAAAATCCATATATGTTCATAAAAAATCCATATTGGTTCATATGTGTCCATACATAAACCATATATGAACATGTTTGAGCGTATATGAACATTTTTCACCGGGTGTTTATGTTTATATTTTTAGTTTTTTTTTTTATTTTTTCTGCTTTCTATTTTAGTTTTTTTTTTATTTTATTTACGATTTTAATTTTAAAATCATAATCTTCTATTTTTTATATCTAAGCGGGTGCAAAAATTTTGTGCGTTTTTTCATGCAGCGAATATGGACAACTACTTATAAAAACGACCTTGTCGATCAAAAATAATGGGTTTTGACACCGAAATATAAGCAGTGGACCCTAATTCTACTGCTTATTATTTAGATATTAGTAATGAGCACCCATTACTGAGATTTTGCTGGGAAACGCTAATTCTGACAATCTATCTTCCAGGTGTTGAAGGTGTTTCAAAAGATCATTCCATATTAAATGTATACAAAAATAGAAGTTTTTGGAAATGACCCCTTTCGATTTTTACAAAACTTGGTACATACCAAGTCACGATGTTAAATGTAAAAAGCTTTGTTCCAAATTCGTTTTGGTACGCGTTCTATCGCTGTTTTGACTTGATTTTTTTCAGTAAATTTGTGAAAAATCCGATTGTTATAAAATTTTCACTTAGCAATGCTTATATAATCTTCTTTCAAAATAAATTGTGTAATGCAAAAAGGATAATACAGTTTGAAAAATATCCTTAATTTGCAAATATCTCAAAAAACCCATCTTTGATTTTCTTTAAATTATTGAAGCAAATAACTCAATATTTCAGCTACAGACTGCAAATTTCAAATTTGGACGCCAATGGGTTCGAAAGAAAAATGCTATTTTTTAACAAAGTTTTTTTAAATTTCACAAAAAACCAAAATATGGCCAGGAAATTTTTTACAATCGGTTGCCAACCTCACAATTCTGCAGCTGGTTCCACTGCAACCTATTCCATGGACTGGTTCCGGAACCAGTTCCGCGGATTTTATATGGAAGGTTTGACTAACGGAAAATCATTCTACAACGGATTCTTTGGAACAGAAAATTTTCCTGTGTGGAATAGTAACATATTTTTTGAACGAGTTATCTGATTGTTATTAAAGTAATATGAAATTAATGTCAACCATTAGTAGTGAAAAGTACTATATTTTTTGCAACGAGGATTCTATTGTTTCTTATCTTTTTTAAGTATTTTTAAATACAGGCATAAAAACCGACTATGGTCCGATTACTGAATGTTACTGTAGAGATGAGCGATATTTTCATACCGGTGATTTAATCAGAGTTATTAACAAATCACTGGTAACGGCAGTGATCAAATATTTCAAGTCGCAGTTACTCGGAATTTCGTTCTTTTAATATTTTTGTACTATTCTTTCTTGCAAACTTCATTGTGCACACAGGTTTGAAGAATTAATTCCTTAATTCAATTTTTCAAATCTGAATTAAAAATTCGATGAATTAATTCACAAAGCACCATATATTGAATGGAATTAATTCATATTTGTTTTCGTTCGATTTATTTTGTTACGAATTAATTCAATTGCTATAGTTCTTTTTATTAAATCAAATGAATTAATTCACTGGTGAACGCGTTCAATATTATAAATCGAACGGCAAAAAAGTGAATTAATTCCTTACTGAATTAATTCACCACTGAATTCATTCAATTTCATTTAATTCAGTGAATTAAAAAAAAATAAAATTACATTCAGTGAATTAAAAAAAATAAAATTACATTCAGTGAATTAAAACCAAAATACGTTCATTGAACTCAAAGCCTGTTTTCTGCCGTTCAGTGCAAATAAAATTTGCAACTAAGCAATTTTACAGCGTTTGCTAGTGAAAATAAACCCGATGCACTTTATCAACCTACATGACTAAAAAATAAAGCCTTTTACTATTAAAAATAAGAACTTTATAGATATAGATGAATTTGGAAAAAATATAACTATTAATTTTTCAAACTTATGCTTCACAGTAAAATGTAGATGATTTACTATGACGTATTTCATTTATACGGCTTTACAATACAATGTTTTCTTCTACTGAACGGCAGAAAACAGGCTTTTAATTCAGCATACGTAATTTTTGTTTTTCAATTAAGTGAACGTATTTTTTTTCAATTCAGTGAACGTATTTTTTTCTTTTTTAATTCACTGAACGTAATTTAATTTTTTTTAATTCACTGAATGTAATTTTATTTTTTTTAATTCACTGAATGAAAATGAACTTGAATGAATTCAGTGAATTCCTTACTGAATTAATTCACTTTTTTCCGTTTGATTTATAAAATTGAACGCGTTCACCAGTGAATTAATTCATTTGATTTAATAAAGAGAACTATTGCAATGGAATTAATTCTTTGAATTTATTGTTTGATGAACGCGTTCAGTTGAACGAATTCAGTGAATTCCTTAAGAAAAGGAATTCATTCAATTCTAAAGAAAATTGAATTCGATTGGTAGTGAATTCATTCAAAAAAGAATTAATTCTTCAAAGCTCTGATTGTGCACAGTAATACATGTTTTTTTTTTTCAATAACAGTGACTTGCTTTCACACTCTTCTGAATAAAATGTCTCCTTCTATCATGTCTTTGTTACCGGTCGCAACTATTCTTCTTTTAGGGCGTAGTTTTTAGGAAGTGGATTATCAGTGAACGTATTTTTTTTCTTTTTTAATTCACTGAACGTAATTTAATTTTTTTTAATTCACTGAATGTAATTTTATTATTTTTTTAATTCACTGAATGAAAATGAACTTGAATGAATTCAGAGGTGAATTAATTCAGTAAGGAATTAATTCACTTTTTTTCCGTTCGATTTATAAAATTGAACGCGTTCACCAGTGAATTAATTCATTTGATTTAATAAAGAGAACTATTGCAATGGAATTAATTCTTTGAATTTATTGTTTGATGAACGCGTTCAGTTGAACGAATTCAGTGAATTCCTTAAGAAAAGGAATTCATTCAATTCTAAAGAAAATTGAATTCGATTGGTAGTGAATTCATTCAAAAAAGAATTAATTCTTCAAAGCTCTGATTGTGCACACTAATACATGTTTTTTTTTTCAATAACAGTGACTTGCTTTCACACTCTTCTGAATAAAATGTCTCCTTCTATCATGTCTTTGTTACCGGTCGCAACTATTCTTCTTTTAAGGCCCATTTTTTAGGAAGTGGATTATCTTTAAACTTAGTTTAACTGGAATACTGCTTTTAAAATGTGGTTTATTTTGTTTTATTTCAATAAAGAAATAAATTATACTCGGGTTGCAGATTATTTCTTCTTTTTAATATCCACGAACAAAGCATTACATTATATCTGTTCCCGTACTTTACCGCAGTTACCCAAACTAGCCAAAAGGCGTTCCCGTACTCTAAATTGTGTGTAAATTGTTGTTGTTTGGGCTGTTTTGGGTTCCCGCGGGTACCCGCGGTAACGTACGGGAACGCACATATTATGTAAGTATTGGTATATATTGAAATGAAATAGAGTGAAACGTGTAGCCATTCAAAGATGTTGCAATCCCTTCAACATAGCTTGTCAGCCAAAAACAAAACCAGATGTGGTTCGGCCTATTCCAGCCTGGATTTCTAAAAAATATTCCACTAAGCACAATGAAAAAATCTTTGAAAGACTGAGACCAATTTTACAGAAATATTATGACAGAAACAACATCGAAATTATGAAGTAAAGTTTATGGACCACTACGGACAGATCAACTTTGGAAACAAAATAGGAACCAGGGGGTAACCGCGTAACTCGATTCGAAAAAAAATGTTCGAATTCGTAAATCTTGTAAACATTGTTAAAAAAATAATTCTGTATACAAATTCTACCTTTTAATTTATTTTTTCCTTAAACTTGTACACTTGCTGTGTTTGTGTGGCTCTCTATCAGTGCCAGACTAAAAAAGTTTTCATATAATCTTATATGATTTAATATAATTATAAATGTTTATAGCGTGGCTTTATATAACCATATACATTTATATTAGCACTTTGGTTTTATAAATATGTTTGATATGACGTTATATATAATCATATGGGATTTGGCCTTCAGCCATATATTAAGAGATCTGCGATATAGTTTATATATAATTATATATAATGGCGTATAAGCTTCTATAAACAACCTTGTATGAAAATATATAATAAAGTAAATAAATTGTATTAATTTCATATATAATTATATATGAAATGATATCTAATTATACAAAGTTTATTTGCACTACAACCATATACATTTATATTAGCACTTTGGTTTTATAAATATGTTTGATATGACGTTATATATAATCATATGGGATTTGGCCTTCAGCCATATATTAAGAGATCTGCGATATAGTTTATATATAATTATATATAATGGCGTATAAGCTTCTATAAACAACCTTGTATGAAAATATATAATAAAGTAAATAAATTGTATTAATTTCATATATAATTATATATGAAATGATATCTAATTATACAAAGTTTATTTGCACTATAAAAATTAAGAAAAAAACTTAGAAATTGTGGATCTGGTTTTGAATTTTGCTCTTTGACGTATACATAATTGAAATTAACATCTATTTTTCAAATATTTGACAAAATACTATTTATTAAAAAATTATTTTAAAGAAATAAATAAGGGAAAAAAATATTTTTTTCGTTGTGGAATTAAAGGTCGAAAGAACTATTTTTATTTTTAAATTTAAAAAGAAAAATTAGACAAACTTATGTTGAAATAAATACGGTTTAAGCAGGCGGTTTTCATCGCCTCTTTCGAACATTAACAGTTTGTATCGAAAAATGTTAGCCTTTGCAGCCGTGTGTAATTCTTATGGCTGAATTTTTCGATACAAATTAAGAAGAGAGTGATTTAACAGAGGTAGGGAGAGTTGGGTAGTATTTTAATTATTTAGTCGTTTGTTTAAGTTCAGTTATTTTTTCCGTGAAAAAAAAAAAATAATTGTGAAAGTTAATTTTTATATTTTATAAGAAAGACACACATTTTATGAGACAAAATTTTTGTAATACGGAGTTAATCTGAAAATTTATTTTGTCAGCTATTTCCAAGTTTATAAGCAAAAAATTTGTCTAAACAACTTTTTGTCGTTTTGAATTTTGGTCTTTATTGAAATAAAATTAACCACATTTTAAAAGAAGGATTTCTGTTACAAGCTGCGTTATTCTAAGTTTAAGGAAAATCTGCGTCCTAAAAACGGCCTAAATCGCATTCAATCCTCATTTAATACATCTTTCCATCAATAAAATTTTTCTGTATTGCGTCAACATATGAAAGATCGTCCAATACCCACTTTTTTAGCCAAACTATTCTGTAGGGCATTAGTATTTAATATGAATAAAAATAAGTAGTGTCCGACCGAACTCACTTTTTTAAGGCCGAACCGAAGCCGAAGCCGAACTTCGGCCAAAATTACTAAGTTCGGCTGAAACCGAAGCCGAATACTTTTGTGTTTGAATAAAAACACAATTTTATGCAACTTTTTCAAATTCAAAAACGCGGAAACCAATTTCTAAATATTTTTAAATTGCAAAAACATAAAAAAGTTGTATTTTTCGCTCTTTAAATAAAAATTAAGTTAAAAATGTGCATATTTATAAGTTACTATACAAAATTAAAGAGCTAAATGTTGCAAAATATTGATTTATAGAAAAGTTCGGTATTCGGCCAAAATTTTGCCGAACACCGAACTTGGCCGAACATCACTTTTTGGCCGAACTCCGAAGCCGAAGCCGAATACTCGGTCGGACACTAAAAATAAGTGATCTCAACAATAGCTGTATTTTGTCTCATGCCTATCAACGTTAAGTATTTAAAGCAAATCTACGTTAAACCGATTATAGTACAAAAAAATTTTTAACAGGTAATGTTTATAATTGTTCCGTTATAATCGAACGTTCGTCACCAAAAGTTTTTAGGATGTAACGCGAATAAGTTACGTTAGATGTGAAACTGTATAAACGTTGAGTTTTCAACGTTGATAATTATCCGTGTTGAAAGTTAACGTGCATACGAAAAGTAATGTGTTAGTTTTCGTCTTCAACGCTTTTTTATGCACTTTGAATTTTTTTATGAGTTAACGGATATAGTTAAGTCGAAAACACAGCTAATATTTACTAAAATTTTATTTGAAAATTTTCATAAAATTATATATTTATATATAATTTGATGCAATTAGATAGACCCATTTTTCGGATCAAATGATATAATTATATATTCCAATATTCGGATCAAATTAGATATGAACATATATATGGTGATATATGATTATATAACATCTTTTTTAGTCGGGTGTTATCAAGAACGATTTTGACAGTTATTCAACGTATTCCGGCTTTCTACTGTCAAAATTGTTCAAGATATCATTGATAGGAATGCCGCACAAACACAGCTACTATATATAAAAATTAAAAAGTAAGATTTATGGGGAGTAAATACCCAGGTGGAAAAATACGATCGTGAAAACGTTTTAAAAGCATTTTAAAAGGTGGTACAAACGTTTTCAGAATATATCGATTTACAAGTTTAAAGCGTTTTGCAACGCCCCAAATGACAACCATGATTTACGGTGTGAGGGTGGTATTTTATAACGTTTTCAAAGCGTTGCAGAGAAAAAACTTTAAAATGCTTTTTCAACCGTCAAACTAGCGTATGTAGAACATCGTTGTCAAACCGTTCCAAAAACAAATTTCAAAGTACTACCTCGACAGTCTATAAACGTTATTACAACATACCAATTTTAACGCTGTCAAATCGTTAAAAATAAACAAATGAAGTACTTTGCAATCGTTTTAAATCAGTGGTCGGCACCAGTGTTACCATATATTTTTTTAGAAAAACTGTTTCTTTATAGAAAAACTGTTCTTCGAAAAAATTTTAAAACTCAGAAGAAATTCTGGGACCCCGAAGTATCCTGGGACTAAAATATTATCCCAAGGTATCAATTTTCAAAATATCGAGATTTTAATAGTTTAATTGCCTTTGGCAGAATTGACAAATATTTATTTAAAAAAAATAAAAAATCAATTTTGGCCTTTCTCGATGAGGCATTGTTTTAATTTTTTCAAAAAATATAAATTTCTAAATGATCTTAAAAATTCGGCTAAAAAATGTCCGTCGGGTCTATGACTTGTCAGATATGGCTTAGCCAATTTTATTCCGAAATATTAAATATACAAATATTTTATACAAAATTCATTTTATAATCGTGTTATAAAGTTTTCAAATTATTATGCATAAGCACTTTTATATTTTAATTCTTAAATTTTAGTTAAAAAAAATAAAAAAAAAATTGAAAATGAAACAAATGCGCCGATTTAATATAAAAAACTGTAAAAAAATCCATGAATTTAAAAATAACTGGTTTTTACATGAAAAAACTGGAAAACTGTTAGGCATCCCAAAAAACAGTTAAAACTGTCTATATGGCAACACTGGTCGGCACCCATAGCCACCAGTGGCAGTGTTGCCATTTTAGCATATTTTCTGCTAGATTTAGCAGATTGGGTAGGGCAATTGCATATTATTATTGTTGGACAAAAGCAGATTTTTTAGCATATTTTGTTTTAGTTAATAAAAGCATATTTTTTAACAAAACAATTTTTTCTGTAACAATAACAACCCAGTGTAGAAACGGTAATGACATATCATTATTTTTTGGACTACCAGTAATAACACCCACTTACCTTCTGCATTATTTTAAAACATATAATAATGAGTTACCGATAATGACTTATTTTTATCATTATTTCAAAGAGAAAAAAATTTTCTTGATTTTTTTGAAAATTTTAAGCTTACTTGTGTGCAGCAGGTCAATTATGTTTTTATCTATTAAATATTACATGTCGATATAGCTCTGATGGTAGAACTATTGACTGGCAATCTGTAGACCCAGGTTCGATTCCCGCACCAGCAAATTTTATTAAAAAAAAAAATACAATAAAAAATATTTTTTTTATATAATTTATTTTTATGAAAATCTATTTTTAGACTCATTATTTTTGTCAGTACTGGTAAGCACATAGGTAACGATATATTTTTTGATTTTTCGTATGCTGGTATGTAACCATAACTCATTATTTTTCGCGACATCGCCATATAATGGTAATAAGAAATGTAATAACAAAAGTAACTAGTTACCATTACCAAGTATGTAGTTACATAACCACATATCTGGTAATGATTTTCTACACTGGGAATTAGCGTGTTTTTTAATCACCTGGATTTAGAATTTTTCATACAAAAAGGGGATTTATTAAATCCAAAAAAAAGCTGGAGTTAATAAATCCACAATAAAAGCACAAATATATGAAACAGCCTATTAATTTAATGTCAGAAAAAAATACGAATGAAAATTAAAAGAAAAACAAAATTAAAAACTAAAAAATAAAAGGTTTTTATTAAATTTTTTTTTATGAAATATGTTTAGAAAAAAACAACACCTCTCCAAATACATATTTTTCATCTTGGACATGGAGAAATAGCTGAAATAGAAATGGCAATTTTTCACTCTACTGAAAGCAATTTAATTACATCCAATTAGTGAATGTTAAATATTGCAATGGAATTTTTCAATTGTGTAAAAATATATATTGAAGTGATAAAACTGAAAAGGCAGACTGTCTATCGCTGTTTTTTATAAAATATAATTAAAACTTAAAAGTTAAAGTAAAATCCTTCATCATCGAATTCGGTATTAAAAATTAGGGTGAAAGAAGTGTCCGACAGAAAATTCTTTTTAAAATAGGGAGAATCTAACCCCATCTGTTGAGCACTTTAGAACTACTTTTTGGATTTATTAATAATTATAAGTTTAAAATACTATTTATATTACTATTTGCAGATGCTGTTCACAGAAAATGGTTTAATCTTTTTAAGATCTGTAAAAAAAATATTTATAAGTAAATCAAATTGAGTTAAAAAAAGTAATAAAAAAATTTTTTTTGTGCCCGAGCTGGGATTCGATAATAGTACCTCAGTCACATATATAATTATGTGTGGGGTTATATATGACAATATATAATTACATATTAAAATATTATTAATCCCAAGTTGCAGTAAACATAACTTTCAGGCGCTGTTGGCAGACAACGGGTTAATTTTTTTAAGATCTGTAAAAAAAATATTTACAAGTAAAATAAATTGAGTTGAAAAAGTAAAAAAAAAATTTTTTGTATCCGAGCTGGGATTTGATAGTAGGGTCTCTCAGGTTATATGTGACTATATACAGTTATATATTAAACACAGAAAATATGATGTGGGACCATATATAATCATATCTCAAATTATATTGTTAATCTTGCACCATATATGGAATAATATATAATTATATCTTAGAGCATTTAATATAATATATAATCATATATAAAAATATCTTACATCATACAACCAAAACATTCATATAGGAGGACATATATAATTATATCTCGAAATATATGGCTTATATGCCACCATATGTGATCATATATTATGTTATATATGATCATTTATTATTATATATGACAATAGATCTGTCTCATTATGTACAGCATATATGGTTAGTATCTAATTTTATAAAAGACAATATATAAAAATATATGGTTATACAAGGTACCACATAAGAAATAATTATATATGGCTATTTATGACAATATTATAAGATAAAACAAGATTATAAGACTATATATGACTATATATAAATTTTTTTGATCGGGGTCTATTTTTTTTTAACTTCATATTTTTTATTATGACCATGTAGTAATTTTTAAATAAATCAAAATATAAAAAGTTAACATTAATATTTTATTTGGAAACGGTGTAATATAGTTTTTAATTGGATTGTACGTACTGAACTGTTTTGAGTAGAAGAAGAAGTGTCCGTAGCTAAAGATACATAAATTTATAGCCGAATTATTTAATTATGCCGACCGAATACAGCATTAACTTCGATGATAGTTGCCGTAACCACCACAATTCGATTGGCAAAAAATTCGGTTATCACAACGAATCCGTTTTCTGGGTGTAGTTATGAGTAACTCATTATTATATGTTTTAAAATAATGCAGAAGTAAGTCGGTGTATTTACTGGTACACCAAAAAATAATGATATGTATGTCATTACCGTTTCTACACTGGGTTGTTGTCGCTTCAATATATTTGAATCCACTCTATGTACAACAATAGGAAAATTTTGTTGTAATTTTTCATCGAACTTATCAATTTTTTTAAAATGAATTTTGAAAAATGCATAACCAAAAAAAAAACTGTTTTTTCATGAAAAACTAAAACTGTATGAAATTGAAAGAAAACTGTATTTTTCATGAAAACACTGGGAAAATGTTAAGCATCGCAGAAAACTGAAAAAACGGTTCAGAGTATAAGCACAATGCAAAGGTCCCCGTTTTTTTCCATACAATTTGACAATTAAAATCGTGCAACGATTTCCGTGAGAGATAAAACTTATTTTATTTTCTCAACGGAATTTCTTATTCTCCTGTTTTTACTCAGATTATTTTACTAATGTTGCCAGATGTTCACACAATTTCAATCACAGTACAAGTATAGTACGATTACATGGTTGATTTCGTCATGCACATGCAGTAGTAATATCAAAGGATTTAACTTTATACATTTATAAAATATATAAAAAACAGCAATAACACAATAACACTTTCACAGCCTTTTATTCTAACTAATATAAAACATAAAGGCACATTTACACGCGAGAGAAAGCTGCTAGAGATAGAGCAAAAAGCAACCCTAAATAGCATAAATCATTCACAATAGAGCTATTTAGATGTGCTTTTTGCTCTATCTCTAGCAATTTTATCTCGCGTGTAAATATGCCTTAAACAATACGTTGAAATGTGTTAAGAAGAAAAATATAAAATATAACCAACTTGACTTTCTATGTGTTATGTGTTGTAAAAGTGACATTCCGTTTCCGTTGCTATTTTGTTCACTTTTTTCCGTCACGATTTAAGATTCCTTTTCCATTTGTATTGTGCTTATTCTCTCAAACTGATTATATGGCAACACTGGTCGTGCCACCAACAATATTTTCTAAGTGATTTTAGATAACTTATTTTTGTCTTAAAAAATTCTTTCAGTAAAAAAAAAAATCTCCAAATCTTTAACAGAACTTCAATACAAAACATTACTATCTTTCCCCTCGGTCTGTTTTTATTTAATGTTAATAAACCTATCGCTTTCTCGTTCTACTTCGTTTTTTATTTCATATTTTCCTCATTTTTTGTTATGTTTTAAGCTACATTCACAGTGATGGAGTACACCACTCTGCAGAGTGGAGTGTACTAAAATAGAGATGGCATGATACAAAAAATATGTAAGTGCGAAAAAGAAAGGAACAAAATCCACTCTGTAGAGTGGAGTACTCCATCACTGTGAATGTAGCTTTATATTTGAAAAAAAAAATAGTTTATTACATATTTTGAAATTGTAAATAAGAATGTATTTGAGAGTAAAGGCTGAGTTACCCAACCGTAAACGTATCTGTAACGAATCAGCTGTTTCGATACCACAAGAAGAAATGTATGCGAATGGTTACTAACACGTAAATGTAAACGAACTTGCCGGATCATTCTGTTGAAATCAGAATTTTCTATCCGGCATCGAAACAGCTGACTGATTTTAGTCGGAAAAAATATGAAATGAATAAAGAAAAATGATTCAAACAACAAATATGGAATAAAAATTAACAAATAAATGGAAAAATTTAGAATAAAATATAAAACCACATGAAATAGATGCGAAATAGTAATGTCGTTTACGATAATCTATAAGTGTACTTTTTAGCTACGGCACGGTACAGTTACATCACATATACGTTTACGGTCCCATAATCCCCCCTTAAGGCTGCTCACCTTTATACAGTGTTGCCACTTTTTGAATAATTACTCAAAAACGGGACCGTTTACACCTTCGTTGGATAATTTTTGAATAATGACATTTTTGTGTAGTTTTTGTGTAATTTCGCTTTTACTGAAACTTTCGTAAATTTTATTCTAAGCCCCAGAGTTGTTTCAAAAACAAATAAAAATAAGTCGATATATAGATAAAATGAGTTTGTCTGTAAAAAATTTACCACAAGACCATTCGAAAATTGAGCGAAAGAGTGACATTTGAGTTTGTTGTTATTGTGACTTTCTAAAGAATGAAATAACTAATAATTATTAAAGTTTTTATACTAAATTAATAATAAAAATCGTGTTTGCGGGTCATTTCGGCGATAAAACTTCCGCACCAAATGCAATTTCTAAAAATAATTTTTGTTCGGGGATTTTGTTTAATTTACATAACGAATTATTACAAAAATTATTGTAAACAACAAAAAATGTATGCAAAAGTCTCTCGAAAAAGGTTTCGTAATTTCCACCGTAAAGGGCTTTCAATAAGCATCTTTTAAGTCTCATTTGTTTAATTAAACTAAAACCATATAGACCAAATTTCAACCCTTTTGGTGCGGGAATTTTTTTGGCAGCAGCGAAAAATTAAGATTGCGTTTCTTAATATTTTTTAATGGCATTTTTGCCTAGGGCATGTAAAATTTGATATTTGCAAAAAAAATCAAAAAGTCATAACCCTAGTGGACATATAATACTCTTCAACAAAAAAAAAGCCTAAAATGTCCCTTTTTTAATTTTTAACTGAACAAGATATTGGACTGAGATTTTCTTTAGTTGATAGATGCTGGCTTTGCAGATGGCAAGAAACCGGCCCAGATTATTGCTAAAATGCAGAATTTTAATTTTCAAATGTAAATAACTTTTACGCTTTAAGATATAATATAAATCACGTGTTCAAGCATGTTTATTAGCCTGTCAAAACTTTAACTGGAAATTATTTTGGTTCTGATAGTATGAAATGTAATCTAATCTAACTAGCCGGTAAGAAATAGCGAATTTTTTACAAAATATATTCGCTTTTTATTTAAAGTACAGTTTTTATAATAAAAGCCTTCACCCAGCCACAACAAATAAATAATTCTGCACAACAATGGGTTTAAAATAAATAAATATTTGATCACTTTTTCTCATGAAAGTGGATTGTTAGTAATGAATCCATAATAAATTGCAATATACGTATGTATGTTAAGATAATTTGGTAAAGTGCGAACTTAGGTAGATAGACCCGTAAGTAGTTTTGTTCATTTGTGTTTTGAATGAAAATAAATAACGTAAAGCAGGGTTGGAAAGCATTTTATAATATCAAAAATAGCGGGCAAAGCCCGCTACGTTGTTAGCGTGTCTTAAAGTTTTTTTTTAACTCCAGTTTATGTAAAGGTAGACCTGGCAATTCAAGTAAATTCACAAATTCAGTTGGAAAATTTACTGCGTCGGTTTCTTCCACCGGTGCTTCGTTACATGAAGTTTAAATATCGGAATATATAAGTTCCATTCCTTTTCTAAGGTTTTTTCTCTTTTAGAAAATTTGTTTAACTTTTTGGAGAGTATGTTTCAATGCTACATAAGTTTCATATTCCGTAGATAGTGTTTGAACAGGTAATTCCCTCTTCCAATCCATTTGCATTGTCTATAATTTCAATTCCACTCGTTCAACGTTTATATCCATTTCATTCCACTTGTGTAGTGTTTCAATTCCACTCGTTTCCTATTTAGTTTCTTAATTTTAGTGTTTCATATACACTTGTTCTTTAAGTTTTAGATTTCTAGCAAAAGACGCAGACGTTAAGGGGGGGGGGGGCAATTTTCCCCTTTTGAACCACCATTTTTACCACGTTCCTGTCCAAAGTCCTAGAAATGCCTTGTCGATAAGTTAGCCCATACTCCAAGGAAAACATATTATATATTACAGGTTTCTAGCCGAAGGGTTCGGTTAGGCCATCAAGGGGGAGAATTATTCCGTTTTTACCCCTCCCGGTAGGAATTTCCAAAAATTCCGTCTTAGAGGACGTCTGCGTTGGAGGAGGAACCTACTACATACATAATTTTAGGTCTCTATATCCAGCAGTTTGGCCAGGCCGTCAAGGGGGAAGTTTTTTCCCTTTTTACCCCTCCCGGTATGAATTTTCAAAAATACCATCTTAGGGGACGTCAACGTTGGAGAAGGAACCCAAATACCGAATTTAAGCTCCCTTGTTCCAGCAGTTTGGCCAGGCCGTTAAGGGGGAGACTTTTCCTGTTTTTGACCCTACCTGTAGAAATTTCCAAAAATCTCATCTTAGCGGATGTCTACAATAGAGGAGGAACTTTAATACCAAATTTCACCTTCCTACCTCCAGCGGTTTGGGCAGGCCTTTAAGCGGCACTTTTCGCTTCATTAATCCCCATTTTTGCAATGTCCCTGTCCAAAAAGCACCTTCCCGGTAAGTGAGCCCATACTCCAAGTAACATATGTTTTACATTTCAGGTTTCTAGCCAACTTTTACTATTTGTGCCCCTCTCGGTAGAAATTTCCGAAAATCCATCGACAGGGAATTTCAGCTTCCTAGTTCCAGCAGTTTGAGCAGGCTGTCAAGTGGGACACTTTTTCTTTTTTTATCCCTCCCGGTTGGAATTAGGCTGGAAGAGGAACCTAAGTACCGAATTTCAGCTTCCTAGTTCCAGCAGTTTGGACAGGTCGTTAAGGGGCAACTTTCCCTTTTTGAGCCCCCATTTTTAACGACCTGTCCAAAATTCAAAAAAGTATCTTTCTAATAAGTTAGCCCTTACTCCAGGGACCCATATTTTAAGTTTCAGGTTTCTAGCCGAAGGGGTTTTTGCAGGCCCCCAAGGTGAGGCTTTTCTTCTTTTTGCCCCTCCCTTTAGGAATTTAAAAAAATTCCATCTTCGCGGCTATCTGCGATGGATGAGGAACATTCATACCAAATTTCAACTGCATTGCCTAAGCGGTTTGGGCAGGCCGTTAGTGGGGACATTTTTCCCTTTCAACCACCATTTTTACTATGTTCCTGTTCCAAAATAGAAAAATTACGTTGCCGGTGAGTTAGTTCTACTCCAAGGAATACATATTTAAAATTTTAGGTTGGCCAAAAGGGATTGGGCAAGCCGTCAGGAGGAGACTTTTACCTTATTTCCCCTCCCGATAGGAATTTCAAAAATTCCGTCTAGGCGGACGCCTACACAGAAGGAGGAACTCACATACCGAGTTTCCTTTTGGGATATCCTGTAGGGAATTCCAAAAATACAAACTTAGTCGATGTCTACTACAGTGGAGGAACCTTTATACCAAATATCAACTTCTTACCTCCAGTGGTTTGGGCAGGCACTTTTCCAATTTGTGAGACTGTTAATGGGGAGACATTTCCCCTTTTTGCCCGTTCCGGTAGGAATTTCCAAAAATCCCGTCTTAGAGCACGTCTATGCCGAATATCAAGAAACCTTGTTTTAGTGGAGATATCCGTGGGGGGAGGAAAAAAAGTAGTTTCTTTGAAATTATATATTATTTTAAATGGTACTTTTTGGAAAAACGAAATTTTTTGGAAAAAGATACTAAAGATACTTTGAAAAGGTACATTTTTTGGGAAAAGGTACTTTTTTTTAAAAAGGTACTTTTTTGAAAAAGGTATTTTTTTGGAAAAATGTATGTTTTTTGGGAAAAGGTACTTTTTTTTTGGAAAAGGTACATTTTTTTAGAAAACGGTACAATTTTTTAAAAAAGGTACTTTTTTTGGAAAAAGGTACTTTTTTGGAAAAAGGAATTTTTTTTGGAAAAAGGTACTTTTTTCGAAAAGGTACTTTTTTTGGAAAAAGGTACTTTTTTTTGGAAAAAGGTACTTTTTTTGGAAAAAGGTACTTTTTTTGGAAAAAGGTACTTTTTTCGGGAAAACGGTACTTTTTTTTGGAAAAGGGTAATTTTTTTGGAAAAAGGTACTTTTTTTGGAAAACGGTACTTTTTTTTGGAAAAGGGTACTTTTTTTGGAAAAAGGTACTTTTTTTGGATAAAGGTACTTTTTTTGGAAAAAGGAATTTTTTTTGGAAAAAGGTACTTTTTTTTGGAAAAAGGTACTTTTTTTGGAAAAAGGTACTTTTTTTGGAAAAAGGTACTTTTTTTGGAAAAAGGTACTTTTTTGGGAAAAAGGTACTTTTTTTGGGAAAAGGCACTTTTTTTTGAAAAGGTACTTTTCTGGAAAAAGGTACTTTTTTTGTCCCCTTTTTTCCCCTCCCGATAAGAATTTCCAAAAATGCCGTCTCAACGGACGTCTACACCGGTCGAGGAACCTACATACCAAATTTCAACTTCATAGCTCCAAGATGACAAAGCAAATTGTGGAAAATTTTCTGTTGTTGTTTTTGTTTTTTCTTTGATATTTTAAATGTTTAATAACGCTCCTAGACGAGAACAAAAAATTCTCATTGAGTTTGTAATTTAACTTAACAAATATTTCCAGAAATTCTAAAAACGTCGTCCCCTGACGATTTCCTTAGGCAAGAATGAAATCCGGATAGGGACATGCCTGCAGCGGATTATTTTTCACAATTTGTTAAATACGTTTGGGATTTTTAGCATATTTAATTCCTTTGATGCAATTAATGTATATCCCGATAAAATAAAATTAAGAAAACTAATGCAAGTGCTTGTGCAAATTTAAATGTTACTGACACTTTAGAAAACATTGTTCTCTATTGTTGTTTCTACATGAATGGATGTCACTACATTGCTAGATCTGTCAAAACAACAGAGTAGTACATTGTAAGATGACAAAGCAAATTGTGGAAAATTTTCTGTTGTTGTTTTTGTTTTTTCTTTGATATTTTAAATGTTTAATAACGCTCCTAGACGAGAACAAAAAATTCTCATTGAGTTTGTAATTTAACTTAACAAATATTTCCAGAAATTCTAAAAACGTCGTCCCCTGACGATTTCCTTAGGCAAGAATGAAATCCGGATAGGGACATGCCTGCAGCGGATTATTTTTCACAATTTGTTAAATACGTTTGGGATTTTTAGCATATTTAATTCCTTTGATGCAATTAATGTATATCCCGATAAAATAAAATTAAGAAAACTAATGCAAGTGCTTGTGCAAATTTAAATGTTACTGACACTTTAGAAAACATTGTTCTCTATTGTTGTTTCTACATGAATGGATGTCACTACATTGCTAGATCTGTCAAAACAACAGAGTAGTACATTGTAAGATGACAAAGCAAATTGTGGAAAATTTTCTGTTGTTGTTTTTGTTTTTTCTTTGATATTTTAAATGTTTAATAACGCTCCTAGACGAGAACAAAAAATTCTCATTGAGTTTGTAATTTAACTTAACAAATATTTCCAGAAATTCTAAAAACGTCGTCCCCTGACGATTTCCTTAGGCAAGAATGAAATCCGGATAGGGACATGCCTGCAGCGGATTATTTTTCACAATTTGTTAAATACGTTTGGGATTTTTAGCATATTTAATTCCTTTGATGCAATTAATGTATATCCCGATAAAATAAAATTAAGAAAACTAATGCAAGTGCTTGTGCAAATTTAAATGTTACTGACACTTTAGAAAACATTGTTCTCTATTGTTGTTTCTACATGAATGGATGTCACTACATTGCTAGATCTGTCAAAACAACAGAGTAGTACATTGTAAGATGACAAAGCAAATTGTGGAAAATTTTCTGTTGTTGTTTTTGTTTTTTCTTTGATATTTTAAATGTTTAATAACGCTCCTAGACGAGAACAAAAAATTCTCATTGAGTTTGTAATTTAACTTAACAAATATTTCCAGAAATTCTAAAAACGTCGTCCCCTGACGATTTCCTTAGGCAAGAATGAAATCCGGATAGGGACATGCCTGCAGCGGATTATTTTTCACAATTTGTTAAATACGTTTGGGATTTTTAGCATATTTAATTCCTTTGATGCAATTAATGTATATCCCGATAAAATAAAATTAAGAAAACTAATGCAAGTGCTTGTGCAAATTTAAATGTTACTGACACTTTAGAAAACATTGTTCTCTATTGTTGTTTCTACATGAATGGATGTCACTACATTGCTAGATCTGTCAAAACAACAGAGTAGTACATTGTAAGATGACAAAGCAAATTGTGGAAAATTTTCTGTTGTTGTTTTTGTTTTTTCTTTGATATTTTAAATGTTTAATAACGCTCCTAGACGAGAACAAAAAATTCTCATTGAGTTTGTAATTTAACTTAACAAATATTTCCAGAAATTCTAAAAACGTCGTCCCCTGACGATTTCCTTAGGCAAGAATGAAATCCGGATAGGGACATGCCTGCAGCGGATTATTTTTCACAATTTGTTAAATACGTTTGGGATTTTTAGCATATTTAATTCCTTTGATGCAATTAATGTATATCCCGATAAAATAAAATTAAGAAAACTAATGCAAGTGCTTGTGCAAATTTAAATGTTACTGACACTTTAGAAAACATTGTTCTCTATTGTTGTTTCTACATGAATGGATGTCACTACATTGCTAGATCTGTCAAAACAACAGAGTAGTACATTGTAAGATGACAAAGCAAATTGTGGAAAATTTTCTGTTGTTGTTTTTGTTTTTTCTTTGATATTTTAAATGTTTAATAACGCTCCTAGACGAGAACAAAAAATTCTCATTGAGTTTGTAATTTAACTTAACAAATATTTCCAGAAATTCTAAAAACGTCGTCCCCTGACGATTTCCTTAGGCAAGAATGAAATCCGGATAGGGACATGCCTGCAGCGGATTATTTTTCACAATTTGTTAAATACGTTTGGGATTTTTAGCATATTTAATTCCTTTGATGCAATTAATGTATATCCCGATAAAATAAAATTAAGAAAACTAATGCAAGTGCTTGTGCAAATTTAAATGTTACTGACACTTTAGAAAACATTGTTCTCTATTGTTGTTTCTACATGAATGGATGTCACTACATTGCTAGATCTGTCAAAACAACAGAGTAGTACATTGTAAGATGACAAAGCAAATTGTGGAAAATTTTCTGTTGTTGTTTTTGTTTTTTCTTTGATATTTTAAATGTTTAATAACGCTCCTAGACGAGAACAAAAAATTCTCATTGAGTTTGTAATTTAACTTAACAAATATTTCCAGAAATTCTAAAAACGTCGTCCCCTGACGATTTCCTTAGGCAAGAATGAAATCCGGATAGGGACATGCCTGCAGCGGATTATTTTTCACAATTTGTTAAATACGTTTGGGATTTTTAGCATATTTAATTCCTTTGATGCAATTAATGTATATCCCGATAAAATAAAATTAAAAAAAAAAAAAATTTACATATTAATTGTTGCAAAAAAATATATATTCGTTTTACTTTCACAAAGCTTTTTCTACACGAAATAAAACGAATAAAATAATAGGCGCCCTATATATTACACAGAACAACACTAAAAATGCATCGGACATGTGGCATATCAATTCTGATAGATTTTACGATGAGTTTCACGAATGTGAACACCAAATTTCAAAATTAGCTCTTTTTATAAGCCTTTACAGGATAGGCTTAAAAAATTGTATTTATAAAAATTTAGGGTCAGCAGTTTTATAGTCAGAACGACTTTAAAAATTCTAAAATTTTACTTAAGTCAGAAATTTTTCAACAAAATTTCCAACTTAACAAATATTTTTGACAAAAATCTTTCCTAGCTCTGACTACAAAACTAGTTCCTTTATTTCTTTTTTACTTTTGATGGTTCAGGAAATGATGAAGTAGAAAATTTGTTTTAAAAATGGCATTAGTTTTTAAATTTTTTATTTTGGAAAATAAATGTTGAGGCAAAACTGACCGGCTCACGGCGGCTGGCTTGTTTCTCTGGCTAGATAAAGTTATTGAGAAATACAAAACTTTCAGTATTTTCAAATATTAGAAATTGTATTACAAAAAATATAATAAACCCCCATAAATACTCAAAATATTTCATGATACTCCTTTCCAGAAAAGTTTGTCCCAAACCGAAATTTAAATCAGCAATTTAGAGAAATCCCCTTACATGGTAACACTGTCTATTAGTTACTCGCTTTTCACCTCGGTCTGTTTTTATTTAATGTTAATAAACCTATCCCTTTCTCGTTATACTTCGTTTTTTATGCCATATTTCCCTTTCCTCATTTTTTGTTATGTTTTATATTTGAAAAAAAAATCGTTTATTACATATTTTGAAATTGTAAATAAGAATGTATTTGAGAGTAAGGCAGCTCACCTTTATACCACAAATACAGGCACATGAATGTAGACCTGCGAATACACACATATATGTACACCACTGATTTTTTTTTAAAAACAGTTTATTCTTATTACTACTTAAACTTTCATAATGCTCTGGCTTTTTTATCAATGATCATTTAGCTCTTATTAAGAATAAACATATGCACACTCACACTTACAGAAAACTACGATATTACGAGACACCGGCAACGAACTCAAAGAAAACGAAACAAATTTCCCGCATTTTTTTTATATATTTTACACAATTTTTTTCCAATATACATACTTAAAGATCTTAACGAAAAACCTTTTTATTTTACTTAGCAATAACGATATTATATTTTTCACTTTAAATATTTATGAATTATCCACTAGAAACTATTGAATTAATTAATACAACTTATCTTAACTGACCGTATAACCATACCGTATGAAAGCTACCACGGAACTAAATCTGTTACTGGTGAATTACTAATAAGATTCAGGGTTACCGCTGCAAATTTTGCTAAAGTACCACAAAAAGTCGTTTTTTTAAACAGTCACAAAAATATGATAAACTGGTGTATTTTTGAATGTGACATATTTCTCAAACATATTCTGGGGGGGGGGGGGGGGTTACCGCCTAACTCGATTCGAGAAAAGTTGTCGACTTGGTCAAAATTATTTTAAATAAAGGTGATCAAAAAAATTATTTTAATTAAAGCTAGATAAAGTTATTAAGAAATACAAAACTTTCAGAATTTTCAAATATTAGAAATTGTATTACAAAAAATATAATAAACCCCCATAAATACTCAAAATATTTCATGATACTTCTTCCCAGAAAAGTTTGTCCCAAACCGAAATTTAAATCCCCAATTTAGAGAAACGCCCTTACTATTAGTTACTCGCTTTTCACATCGGTCTGTTTTTAATTCATGTTAATAAACCTATCCGTTTCTCGTTATACTTCGTTTTTTTTATTTCATATTTCCCTTTCATTTTTTGTTGTTTTATATTTGAAAAAAAAAATCGTTTATTACATATTTTGAAATTGTAAATAAAGTACACGTTCAATATTATTGATCAATTTTTCAAAAATCAACCAATCAGAACATTTTATTTTTAAATACTTTGTTCTGATTGGTTGATTTTAAAAACATTGATCAATAATATTGAACGTGTATGTTTACCTTAAGAATGTATTTGAGAGTAAGGCCGCTCACCTTTATACCAAAAAATAACTGCAGCTTTAGAGGTTAATCACAACTGGGTCGATTGTCGACCGACGACAGCAAAAGTCGTCACGATTAATTTAAATTCAGCGACAGGCGACCGTCGACATTTGTTGACGTTTAGAAAAAAAGGAAAGCAAAACAAGAATATTGTTGTATTTGTTTCACCACAATTCTTCACCAATTTAATTGGTCTTTCACTAATTCTTGGTGCTTTATTTATTTTATTGTTGCTTTATTTCATTGTAATTAATTTTGCTTTTTTGCCGTAAGTTATGTATTTTAAATTTCACTGCTATTTCTTCTGTCAGAAAAATAAATTTTTTGTAAACAAAGTACGAATTTTTGCACCTCTAATACGAATTTCTAACAACCCTGTTCTAATGGCAATCTTTAATTAGTTAAAAATATGGCAACAATTTGACAAATATTTTAAGTGTGTATTAGTGTGTCGTCAAGAAAATAGAATAGATTCTATTCCGACGACAAATCGCCAGACGACATTTTGCCTCCCATACAAAATATATGAAAAAGCAACTCTCGTTGTCGTTGTCGACCCAGTTCTGATTAATCTCTTAGAGCTTAATTAGAACTGGGTCGACAACGACATGTGCTTTTTCATATATTTTGTATGAGAAGCAAAATGTCGCCATGTCCATAGAATCTATTCTGTTTTCGTGACGACACACTAATACACACTCAAAATAGTTGCCATATTTTTAACTAATTAAGGGAACAGAGTTGCAGAAATTCGTATTAGAGTTGCAAAAATTCGTACTTTGTTTACAAAGAAATTATTTTTTTGACAGAAGAAATATAATTGAAAATAAAAATGCATAATTTACCGCAAAAAAGCAAAATTAAATACAAAAAAATGTAAAACAACAAGAATTAATGGAAAACCAATTGAATTGGTGAAGAATTGTGGCGAAAAAAATACAATCATATTCTTGTTTTGCTTTAATTTTTTTCTAAATGTCGACAATCGATTGTCGCTGAATTTAAATTATTCGCAACGACTTTTGCTGTCGTCGGTCGACAATCGACACAGTTGTGATTAATGTCTTAAGCTGCCTACACACTAGGGAACATGGTTGAGGGAACAAAAAATATCAACAAATTTTGTAAACACGAAATGCACGCTCTCAACACGCACACACACACAAACGCACTCACACATTCACAAAAAATGCTCTCTTTTTTTAAGTATGTTCCCTAGTGTGTAGGCAGCTTTATTACTACTTAAACTTACATAATTCTCTGGCTTTTTTATCAATGATCACTAACAGTGTTGCCATTTCAGTGCTTTTCGGGTATTTTTTGGTGCTTTTTTCCTTCCCGTACCCGGTGATTTTTTACAAATACCCGTTTATAAAAAGCGGGTATTTACAGTGCTTTTTCAGATTTCTGGCAGTGCTTTTAGTGCTTTTTGTACAGTTTATATTTTTGGTATTTGTTCTCCTTTTTTCAATTTTTCTTGAATTTTCTGTAAAAGTTGAAAAAATAATACGAAATATACAAAAAATACATTTTTTCACAATGTTTGTAGTACAATTTTAAATAGCAACTTCGTTATATTTAAACTTCAAAATTTTGAAATATTAGTTTGGTGCTTTTTTACCCTTTTCTGGTTATTTTTTTAACCTTTTTTAGACGATTTTATAAAGCTAAAATGTGTTTTTAAAATCTTGACTTAAATTTTTCAAAAAATTATTATCGTGCTTTTTTACCCCATTTTTGGTAAATTTTTACCCTTTTTACCCGTTTTCACAATGCTCACGGTGCTTTCCTGCCTTCAAGAGTTGGCAACACTGATCACTAAGCTCTTATTAAGAATAAACATATGCACACTCACACTTACTGAAAACTACGATATTACGAGACACCGGCAACGAACTCAAAGAAAACGAAACAAATTTCCCGCATTTTTTTTATATATTTTACACAATTTTTTCCAATATACATACTTAAAGATCTTAACGAAAAAGCTTTTTATTTTACTTAGAAATTACGAAATTATATTTTTCACTTTAAATATTTATGAATTATCCACTAGAAACTATTGAATTAATTAATACAACTTATCTTAACTGACCGTATAACCATACCGTATGAAAGCTACCACGAAACTAAATCTGTTAATGGTGAATTACTGCCTAACTCGATTCGAAAAAAGTTGTCGATTTAGTCAAAATTATTTTAAATAAAAGTGATCAAAAAATTATTTTGATTAAAGCTAGATAAAGTTATTAAGAAATATGTACATATGTTACACTTTTTAGTGGTGTACTCCTAAACTGAAATGTCGCTTTCGGCGTTGCGCAAAATGTCGCCAAGGAATATGACCCCAATCTTAAAATGAAATTTAGCCCAATTTTTTGGGGCAAAACTTCATTATGGAAATTAACCCCAAAAATATAATGAAAATGACCCCAACCCAGCAAAAATATGTGTAAGTCATTCAAAACAAACAACTTTTAAATTGATTACAATGAAGCAATAGTCCTCTTTTTCTATTTCGAATGTATGTGCTATAAAACAACTTTCAAAAATGTATATACAATGTTGTTTTTTCTTTGAAATGCATTTGTTTGTAAATTACGAATTTATTACAGATTCCATTTTTTATCTCTAAAAAAAACAAAATAGTTAATTTTGTTAACGTACTTTATTAATTTACGATTATTTACATATTTTTTAATTATTCGTACATATTTAAAACAATCAAAAAGGTTAAAGTCGGGCATGCCGACTATACAATACCCTACACCAGTCTGGGTAAAACCCAACTAATGTTTGGATCCGAAATTCGAATGGGTTGAAATGGGGCTTGCGTCAAAATTTTCTATAATGTGAGCCAGCGCACCAAATTTCATTAAAATATCTTAATATTTGCGATCTGCAGTTTGTAACCAAGCCAATTTTGGGGGGACCCTTATATGGGCACTAGGTCTAAACATGGACCGATGTTCACCAAAATCAATAGGCTTCGTCTTTGGGCCAAAATAGGTCTGTGTACCAAATTTCATCAAAATATCTTAATATTTGCGACCTGCAGCGTATAAACAATATAATTTTGGGGGGACGCTTATATGGGCACTAGGTCTAAACATAGACCGATGTTCACCAAAATCAATAGGCTTCGTCCTTGGGCCAACTTAGCTCTGTGTACCAAATTTCGTCAAAATATCTTAATATTTGCGATCTGCAGCGTATAAACAATATAATTTTGGGGGGACCATTATATGGGCACTAGGTCTAAACATGGACCGATTTTCACCAAAATCAATAGGCGTCGTCCTTGGGCCGACATAAATCGGTGTAACAAGTTTCATCAAAATATCTTAATATTTGCGACCTGTAGAATGCGCACAAGAATGCATGGACAGACAGACAGACGGACGGACAGACGGACATCGTTAAATCGAAATAAAAAAAAATTCTGAGCCGATCGGTATACTATAAGGTGGGTCTAGGACCAATATTTTTTGGTGTTACAAACATCAGCACAAACTTATAATACCCTGACCAAATAGTGGTGTAGGGTATAAAAATACTTCAATTACAGTTCCCATTGATAAAGGGAAAGAAAATAAAGAATTGGATCCCATTGAATCTCCTGGAATATGACCCAAATATGAATTCTTCTTTTCACTAAATCAACTTTAAAATGTCCATTAAAGTTCCAAATTTTAATAAAAGTTAAAATTTTGCTAAATGAACTTCTTCAACATACAGCTATGGCACAAATTTAAATTGCGCATAAATTTAAGTATTTTCCAACTAAATATATTTAAAAATGCAAGTTTTATATCTTCTGATTGTTGTTGAAAAATATGAAAATTTTGGTTTTGTGCGGAGAAGATTGATGTTTTGGATTGGCCAGCCCAGAGCCCTGACTTAAATCCAATAGAGAACCTGTGGAATGAAGTCAAGGTTGAAATCGCCAAGAAAAATTACAAAAATATGGACGAACTGTGGGCGGCCGCACAGGAAGCTGGGTACGCCATCCTCAAAACAAAATGCCAAAAACTAGTGGAAATTATGGGTCGCAGGTGCGAAGCTGTCATCAGGAACAAAGGACACAGCACTAAATATTAACGGTAAAATATTTGTACATACCAAAAAATTTAACAAATGCAATATTAAAACCATTTCTTCTCTTTTTTTAAGATTGTGCTATTTATGTGTCCAGCTCATTTCAATGGGTTTTTTTTTCATAACCCAGCTAAAAATCGACATATATGAATACATACAGGTTAAATGTATGTTCATGCATGCTCATAAACATGCATTCATGTCCATACATGGATACATAAATCTCCATACATGCATCATGTATGACCATACGTGTGCATTAACGAAATTTGAGGTAATATCTACATGTATGATCACACATGTTCATGCGTGTTCATGTGTGTTCATACATGTACACACATGTAAATATTACCTTAAATTTCGTTAATGCACATGTGTGGACATACATGATGCATGTATGGAGATTTATGTATCCATGTATGGACATGAATGCATGTGTATGAGCTGCATGAACATACATTTAACCTGTATGTATTCTTATATGTCGATTTTTACCTGGGAATGATAATTTTTTATTTACATTAATGAATTTCAATTAAAATTTATAGCAATATTAAATGTGCATAATAAACATTTGGAAAAAACAAAAACTTGTTGGTTGTTTATAGTATTTGCAATATAGTAGCATAAGAAAGAATTCATAGTAAAATGTGCCATTTATATGTCCATAGCTGTAAGAATTTAACTAATCACGATTGCAAATTATAGCATTGGAACTTATTGCATCGTTTAATGAAAACGTTGATTTTAAGCTAACGATGGTTGACTTGCAAAATTCAAATAACGACATGCCATTCGTAAAAAAATGGCAATTTTTTCACGAATGTTCCTTAATGTATTCCCCGCTTATAAAAAAAATAAAGCAAAAATAATGCCAAACCATTAAAGAGATGTTTTAAGCGGATCCAGAGCATATTCTATTTCAAATTAAATGGTTTCTGATATATTTTTTTTACATAAAACCATTTAACAATTGATTAAAACTGATTTCTTAGTTGTTTATAACGAATATTTCAATAGGTGAAATACCCGTAACTAATGTATAGTTGAATTGGTTTAGTTGATGTCAACTAAAGTAATCAACAACTGTAATTACCGTTAAAAACAACAACTACTGATAACTACACAAACAACTCTTATGTAGTAACTGTCAGACTTTTTTGAGTATAATTATAAAATAATTAAATAAATTAATCAAATTGTTTTAATAAGGGAGAAGGAAAGAGCTAAATAATTTAACGTAAATTAAGTTTAATAAATTGGTGCTAACAATTCCAAAAACAGAATAAGAAATATTTACCAAGTTTTTTTTTTTTGTATAGTTATTGTTAGTTTTTGTTTTCTTATTTTATACCAAGCATATTAAATAAGTTATAACCAAAATTTGGGTAGAGCTATAATACATACTAAAGCTACACCCAAAATATTCCTTAGTTGATTATAACGAAAATTTCAACTATCCTATAGGTGCACTCAGGGAATTATGTAGGTAAAATCAACTGCAAATGACAGTTAAAATAACTGAATTTGCACTTAAAAAGGTGTAGACTACATTTGCAGTTAAATTAACTGCAATATGAAGTAATTTTTAACTGTTAAAAATCAACTGACAAATGTAGTAAAAACAACTACAAATGCAATTGAAACAACATACATGCAAATTATTGTAAAACTGTACAAACAACTTGCAAATGTAGTTAAAAAAACATAAATAAAATTTTTTTTTAATTATTAATTTAATAAAAAAAACAAATTTATGTAAACACTATTAACTTAATTTTATTCTATAATAAATTTAAAATTGAGAAATCAAAATTTACACTTAATGTCACTTTTTTTCACTATTAAGATATTGTTGTACATGTCCGTCTGTGAGGGATGAAATATGCTGTTGTTTGGCTTCCTTTTTTTTCTCCAGGTAGAAAGGGATGAGAATATAAAAGAACTGAAAGAAAATAAATACAATATTTTTTTAACATTCCCCGTAAATAAATTTATATTATAAAACTTACCTTATTATTTTAGTAATTTAATAAAAAATATATAACCTTTTCCGTATTACGCGTGCTCACTCTTTGGCGTTGTTTTATGACTAAGACAAGAGAAAACATGTTATACTCATATTCTTTCACTAGAAATTTCTAAACAAGTGATTCATACACATACTTCTGTTTGCTTCGTGTGTGTGCATACACACTTGAAAATTTAAGTATTTGTAAATAAAATTCAAAATAACTGCATAAAATAAATGTTACTACAATGTAGTAATTTTTGTAGTTTGTTTAAAAAAATAACTGTCAAAAACATTGAAAAATTTTGTTCTAAGTAAGTTAACTACAATTGTAGTTAAAATAACTACAACCGCATTACTACATAAATAACTGTCATGTAGTAACTGCAGAACTTTTCTGAGTGTGGAATACCTCTAACTAATATATGGTTGAACTAATTTAATTGTTATCAACTAAGTTTTTTGGAGTGTTAGCAATCAACTACGAATGTAGCAACTTACAACAAACAATAAGCTGAACTAAATTTTAAATTTGGTAGAAATCAACTATTTCCAATTTCAAAATGGTTGCTAGATACTATATCACGTTGTTTGATCTAAATTTAATTGGTTCTTGTCCACACATACCTTGACGTTACTGTCGTCTTTTCTTTTCCAATTTTGATCTTCACTGAATGCTAAATCTGCAAAATGTAAAAACAATCTAAAAATGTTTTACAAATAACGCAAATGAAATGCTTAATGCTTATCATTATCGTTTAAAAATTCTCTAACGAACATAAAAATAAAAACAAGAAATAATTTTGAAAAATATTATTGGAATTTTACAAATACGTTTTGTTTTCTAATTCTTGACAATTTCAAAGTATTAGTAGTATTCATTTCAACTATAATAAATATTGTAACTCTTAACTAAAACTTTAGTTGCTAACGATTATAGTAGTTGTTTATTATTTTTTTGTAATCAACTAAGAAATTTTTCAACTATAGGACTACGGAATATTTTCGGTGTAGTAACTCATACCCTTATTTTATTTAATTTCCCCCTTTTTATTTTTTGCGTGTAGTACAAGCAGAAAAAAACAGGGGGAATATTATATAAGTGCTATGTAATTATACAACTACATAATTTTCAAGTTAGTTTTACAAAGTTCTAGTAAAGTATGCACATTTCTTTGTAAAATATATACAATCCTTGCAAAATATATACATGTATAGTGGAAAATATCCGAAAAAATACATATATTTTGCTAGAAAATTGTAAAACTTACTTCGAACTTATGTAGTTGTATAATTACATAGCACTTAGATAAAGTTCCCCCTGTTTTTTTTCTGCCTGTATAAAGTGCTCAAAACTAGTTTTTGTGCAAAAAATAGTTTTTTAAAAAAACTAGGTGGTTTTTGCTCAAGTATAATGCTACATTTATACTTGAGTAAAACCACATAGTGTTTGTACAAAACTAGTTTTTGCTTGTTTTTTTGAATGCATTTTGACAAGTTAAAAACACAAGAACCAAAAACCAGGTAAGTTTTGCTTAGATATAAATGTAGTATAATACACAGTCAATTGCTTACACAGCTTGGAAAGTTGTGGCATAATATTGCAAATATATGGGCCACTTAAGGAGTTTTGTTGAAAAAGAAGTGAATATTTTTTCTTAAAATCTTCTGCCTAAAATGTCATAAAAGGAGTAGAACATTTTACCAATTTTTTTTTATTAAATGTCATTTTATTTTACTTGAAATCGTTTTACCAAGATAATTGACAAACTTTTCTAAAAATAGTTATTAGTTGAAATGCTCCTACTGTACTTGGTAATATTTAACCCATTTTTTTAAACGTTCCACTGTTTTTTTTTTTTTTGTGTGTACAGAATACCGGCACACAGGTTTATTTTAATAAGTTCGGATAATTTAATAATTTTTGGGTAATTTTGTCTACACTTACGGGTAATTTTAAATTTTCATTATGGCAACGCTCGCAAAAAGGGAGACAATTAGATGTTTCTTCGTAGAGTGTGAGTGAAATCGAGTGATACGAGTATACAGAAAAAATAAAGAAATGAAAAATCACAAAAAGTACAGTATAGCTGAAAATTTTATATAGTCATTTGCAAATTGAATTTTATAAGGATGTTGTAGTTCCTGTTGTTATGATAGTGAAATAAATACGTTTCAAAACGAATACAAAAATACTAACTACCAAATTAAAAGGTTTACAAAATTAATTGTATAGAAGTATAATAAAAAGGTGGAACAAAAATAAAAGTTTGCCTGTGAGATAAATATGTGCGTAAATAAAAAATGACAACAATGAATTCATACTTTTAGTAAAAAATAACTAGATTACAAACTGAACTGAAAATTAATATTCCAAACAAGAAAAAAACTAGATAAATATTAAAAAAAAAAAAATATGACAGCTAGTAGTGTTGAATTTTTCCCATGTCGTGTGCAGTTGATTGGTTTGCCACGGTCAGTTTCCATTAGCGCTGTTGCTACAAACATATTGCCGAACGCAAATGCATCTTTACAATCTGGTACAAGGTGTCCACCATCACTGTCCAAAGTTCAAAGAGTCAGTCGTAACTTGTTCGGAGCTCCCGATCCAGTTGAAATTAACAATATATACCAACAGGAGGCAAAACGCCAACGTTCGTATGTATTGCAACGTTATAGTTTTGATACTAAAACATTAAAACCCACGGATACACAAATGTCAAATCTGCCTACAGAATCCTTCAAAATAGCTAATGCCACAAGTCACACTACCCAGTTGCCCACGTTAATAGAAAAAGAACTGGAACAACATGAACAACGGCTACAAAAGGAAGAGTGCAATCTTAATAGTGCGTCTTCCGAAAAAACACCTTACAATAGTAAAACTATTTGCATGACACCTAATGGATTGAAGGTTAAGCGTAGTTGTATCTTCCAAGACACTTCATTAACGTTCAACTTAACTGCATCCGAACATAAGAAACCCTACGCAAGACAATCATTATTAACAGGTAAGTATCCGTGAACACGTCCATGTTTAACTGTTGCATTAAATTTTAGTCCGTAATACGTGATCTTTAATAAACAACAAAAATTTCCAATTGGAATTCATTTTCGTTAATTTAGTCTCAACGCTTCATCTAATTTTATTAAAGATTATTTTTTTAAGTAATTTTTTAAGTATTTGTTATTATCAGGGCAGCGACTTTCATGCACTTAAAAATTTCGTGCGCTTGAAATATGGAGTAAAAAAATGCAAAATATGCACTTAAATGGAAATATGCACTAAAAACCAAAGATGGGCTAAAATCATTACCATTACGGCTAAAGTGCAGTTTAGGAGCATAACTCCGATCACTTCAAAATTTTTTTGATTGGTACACATTTTTATTGTGAGTTCAAAAATATAATTTTTTTTGTCGGAAACGCCTACTTTCGAGTGGGCGGGGCTTTAAAGTTGAAAATTGAAATTGGAATAAGTCCGGAGATACTTATCCGATCAGGACAAAATGCACATCAACTAAAAATTCAGTAAAATGCCTTTAGATGGGGTTCAATATGACCCCAAATATTAACCCATTTTTTTAACATTGGCTTGTCATAGGAGCAGTGTTGCCAACTCTTGAAGGCAGGAAAGCACCGTGTGCATTGTGAAAACGGGTAAAAAGGGTAAAAATTTACCAAAAATGGGGTAAAAAAGCACGATATTCATTTTTTGAAAAATTTAGGTCCAGAATTTAAAAACACATTTTAGTTTTGTAAAATCGTGTAAAAAAGGTTCAAAAATAACTAAGAAAAGGGGTAAAAAGCACCAAACTAATATTTAAAAATTTTGAAGTTTAAATATAACGAAGTTGCTATTTAAAATTGTACTACAAACACTGGAAAAATGTATTTTTTGTATAGTTCGTATTATTTTTTCAACTTTGACAGAAAATTGAAGAAAAATTAAAAAAACGCGAACAAATACCAAAAATATAAACTGTACAAAAAGCACTAAAAGCACTGCCAGAAATTTGAAAAAGCACTGTAAATACCCGCTTTTTTTAAACGGGTATTTGTAAAAAATCACCGGGTACGAGAAGGAAAAAAGCACCAAAAAATACCCGAAAAGCACTGAAATGGCAACACTGCATAGGAGAGAAGGTTATTATGCTACTTTAAGTCTGCTTTGCACTTCATAAAAATGAGTGCTTGGATGTTCTTTTTTATATAGGAAAGCAATTCATTTTTTTTACTATCTAAGGAGAGATGAAAAGTAACTTGGGAATGCATACAAAAGTCATAAATATCACTTCTTTTATATATATATATATATATATATATATATATATATATATATATATATATTAGGCTGGGTCGATTTGTGGGGAGGCAAAAAAATCGCCCATGGCTCAGGGAAAATCGTATTCTGGGGATCAAAATAAGAAACTTTGCCGAAGGAACCATACCTCTAAAACGAATTCTACTACCCCTAACTGTTGACTTTTGTCCCGTAGGGTCAAGTTTTGAAAAATCCCACTTTGACCCATTTAGAGTGCCCCAATCGAGTCCAAATGTATGACCGACCCCCACTAACTTTGGAGGGCCGATCCACCCATGCCAGTGGTACACCCCCTGGAACTCCCCTGGGGGGTTCCCCATACAAACATTTTAAAAAATCACCATTTTTGGCACTTTATTTTATTATTTTTTATTTATTTTATTTATTTTTATTATTTTATTTATTTTTTCTCCTTAGAAATTTATTTAGTCAGAACATATGTAAATGAAAAAATTAATTTAACTTAGTAATAGAAAAGAAAAAATGCCCAGACTTGAAAGCAAAAAAGACTTCAAACAGTAATTTTTTATTTTTTCTTTTCTATTACTAAGTTAAATTAATTTTTTCATTTACATATGTTCTGACTAAATAAATTTCTAAGGAGAAAAAATAAATAAAATAATAAAAATAAATAAAATAAATAAAAAATAATAAAATAAAGTGCCAAAAATGGTGATTTTTTAAAATGTTTGTATGGGGAACCCCCCAGGGGAGTTCCAGGGGGTGTGCCACTGGCATGGGTGGATCGGCCCTCCAAAGTTAGTGGGGGTCGGTCATACATTTGGACTCGATTGGGGCACTCTAAATGGGTCAAAGTGGGATTTTTCAAAACTTGACCCTACGGGACAAAAGTCAACAGTTGGGGGTAGTAGAATTCGTTTTAGAGGTATGGTTCCTTCGGCAAAGTTTCTTATTTTGATCCCTAGAATACGATTTTCACTGAGCCATGGGCGATTATTAAATCGACCCGCCCTAATATATATATATATATATATATATATATATATATATTAGGCTGGGTCGATTTGTGGGGAGGCAAAAAAATCGCCCATGGCTCAGGGAAAATCGTATTCTAGGGATCAAAATAAGAAACTTTGCCGAAGGAACCATACCTCTAAAACGAATTCTACTACCCCTAACTGTTGACTTTTGTCCCGTAGGTTCAAGTTTTGAAAAATCCCACTTTGACCCATTTAGAGTGCCCCAATCGAGTCCAAATGTATGACCGACCCCCACTAACTTTGGAGGGCCGATCCACCCATGCCAGTGGTACACCCCCTGGAACTCCCCTGGGGGGTTCCCCATACAAACATTTTAAAAAATCACCATTTTTGGCACTTTATTTTATTATTTTTTATTTATTTTATTTATTTTTATTATTTTATTTATTTTTTCTCCTTAGAAATTTATTTAGTCAGAACATATGTAAATGAAAAAATTAATTTAACTTAGTAATAGAAAAGAAAAAATGCCCAGACTTGAAAGCAAAAAAGACTTCAAACAGTAATTTTTTTATTTTCTTCACGAAAAAAAAATTTCCAAAAAGGAACTTTCTTACATCAATATAATTTTTGTGCAGAATGTTAATCGCTATTAGGTTTTTTAATTCAGTTTTTGTACCATAAAGTCTTTTTTCACGTTCCGCCATTATTTTGGAATTTTTTAAGTGCGGTTTCTTAAAATTTATAATGCCCATTTCATATAACAAAGTTTGGTGGTTAGTTGAAAAAAAGGAAAAATCGCGAAAAAAAAAATTTGCCAAAAGCAAACTTTTTGGATCAGTATATTGTATATATATATATATATATATCGTCATTTTCATACAAAATTTGTTCAATAAACCTCCTATAATTTTACAAAGCGTTTATGAATTTAGGGGTAAGTTTTTTAATTTAATTGATAATTTCTACCATAAAGTCTTTTTTCGCGTTCCGCCATAATTTAGCAATTTTTTAAGTGCGATTTTTTTAAATTTATAATCAAGGGCATACAACAAAGTTTGGTGGCAAAATTACGCAATTGTACGGGAACGCAAAAAACCACTTTTCTAGCCCAAACATTTATTTCAAAGAATAATGTGAAACAATGATGGGACTTGAAAAATTTTGTTTTGTGCCAAGTGTGTGACTAAAATGTGCTAAATGGGCCTTCATTGTGCCAAAACTCAATTTTCACTCAGTACACGTGTTTTCAACTTTAATTTCATTTCGTGTAATTCACCTTTAATTTCATTTCGTAATAGCATTCTTATGGAATCAATTCTATTTTGAAAGAATTCTAACCGAATGAATTAAAATTTTCTTGAATTCATTCAACTAAAAGGTGAATGATATGAAATTCATTCGATTCTTATTAAATATTTGGGAATGCAGCCAATAAATGAATTCTTTAGGAATTAAACTTAAATTATAAATTTAAATCATTAAAATTTTTAAATTTTTGCTTTGTTCGAAAATGTATTTTAATACCAATAAATGCTTAGAAACTAAAAACTAAGGAATTTTTAAAGAATGTTATTTTTTAAATCCATTTTCTATTAAATTTTGTAGATAACCAAAATGTGCCAAAATTGTATCGGTTGTGCCGTTGTACCAATCAATCTTAGATTCTGCAACAAATCCCATCACTAATGTGAAAATGCGTATAATTTTAGTTTGCAAATTGGCACAAATACCCATATTTATTCGCATTTAAAAGTTGTTTTTGATGTTATTCAATTAATTCTTAAAAAAAACAAGTTTCATTTGCTCTTTTCTTTATTTTTTTTTGAGTTATTGTGTATATGGCGGTGTATCAACACGCAAATTGCCAAGTTGTAGAGTGCGCTTAACCCAAGCGCTTGATGAATGTCGACACCAAAAATTAGTGGTGTATGAAGTAAAAACAGGATACCAATATCCGAAAGATGGGCGTTTAAAAACGCCTACTTCCACAGAATACGTCTGTAACCAGTGAAAGGTTGTGTTCACAATAAAAAAGCAAGGTATTTTACATGAAAACAACAAAGATTACATAAGATTGGTAATTTTCGATTCATTTATAAAATCAATTAAGTAGCTAAAGTCTTCCTTATTATAAGCCTTCAACAAGTCAAGAAGACATGTGTTCTTGTTAAAAAACTCATATTTCCTTCGAACGTCGCGAAACTTGTCACAGGAAAAAATCAAATGATCTGCATTCTCTATAGCACCACAGGAGTCACACAGGCTGGAATCACTTACATTTATCAGGTTCAAATATGCCCTGTCATAGGCATGCCCAGATAGCAACCGATTTATCAACTTTATTCCGGCAGGGCTCATAGAGAACCCCCGATACCAAGGCTTGAAAGGAATGTCAGAATTAAAGGAGAAATAAAAAGCCCCCCTACTGCGAGAGATCTCAGAGTAGGACAGATTCCACTCCTCCTGCAAGGAATTACGAATCAATCTCAGTGCCCAGTCCGCCGGATAGTCCACATCAATAGGAGCACCATTTTCCAAGGCCAACTTGGCCAGTTCATCAGCCCTCTCATTAAAGGGAACACCCACATGACTCGGAACCCAAACCACATGAATCGACGCAATATTAGAACGATTAATAATAGTCAAAATCTCAGATACTAGAGAGTTTTGCCACTTGCTTAATATCAGAGAAACGCACGCATTCCGACTATCCGTAAAAATCACCAATTTCTCCACATTGTCCTCTACAGCAGCTTTTCTTTATATAATTAAAATTTTAAACATATTTTCACGATTGTTTTTTGTTTATATTTATGTCAGCTGTTTTACCAAAGTTTACCCGAAGAAAAAGTCTGGGTAAATTTTGGTAAAAAGAGACACACTTATACACTCTCATTAGCGCTCTCATTTACCCAATTTTAGAGTACGGGAACGCTTTTGGGTAAATTTCGGTAACTTTGGGTAAATTTCGGTAACATTGGGAACATACGGGAACACACTTATTATGTTCACTTCTGAACCCGAATTGTTGCGATGGAAGTATATTGTTTGCATCGATAAAATTAATAAGCTTTTCCTTAATAATTTTTTCCAAGATTTTACTTATAGAAGAGAGCAGACTTATTGGTCTATAAGAAAGTGGAGAATCAGGAGGTTTATTTGGCTTGAGTATTGGTATGGTTTTTGAGATTTTCCAATCACTGGGAAAGTAGCATAATTTAAGGCAAGCATTAAAGATGTTCGTTAGATAGTTGATACCTTTATTAGGTAAATTTTTTAGACATTTATTATTAATATCGTCTAAACCTGGAGTTTTTTTGTATTTCAATTTTTTTTTATAATTACACCAACTTTTTCAGGAGTAGAAGTAACAGTTTTGTGGGATTGGGTTAATATTACGAATAAGGTTTGCAACACCATTTACCTCAGTAATCGTAGTAGTATCACTTAAATTTGATGAAATACAGTGGTTCAAATTAAAGTTGTGAGCAAAAATATCAGCCTTTTCTACATATATATTGCTAGATTTCTTCTTTAACATTTTTGAAACTTTCCAAAAAGGGGAAGATGCTTTGTCCAAATTGGACAACATGTTATTCCAAGTTTGGTTTCTGAAGTGGTTTATTTCATTCGTAATATTTTTATTTAAACGTGTCATAGCTCGACGATCATTAACATCTCTGTAACGCTTCCAGTTCCTTTTAAATACGTTCCTTAATTGTATCATAATTTTTATGTTGTTTGGTAAGTATTTAGAGGTTGGTGCAATTCTACGTTTGGGCACACTTTCATCTATTCCCATTTTTACTACATTATTGAAAACATTTATCATGTTGTCAATTTGAGTGCTGTTGTTTATTTCATTAAAGCTATCCGCCACAGGAAGATTCCTGTTTATGAATTTCATAAAATGCGGCCAGTTTGCCTTGCTGAAAGCGTAGCATAAATTGTCTACCATTTCATAATTTAAATTAATTGTACTAATGATTGGTAGGTGGTCAGAACTCAAGTCATTTATAACTTTTACTGCGAACATATTTTGAGATATGTTAGTTAGAAAAAAATCTAGAGTTGACGGTTGTTTACTTGGATCAGCCGGAATATAAGTATATTCGTGGGGAAATACTATTTGTGTTTGGTTTAGTTGGCCATTACTTCTTTGACATCCCCAATAACTATGTCTGCAGTTAAAATCTCCTCCTAATATGTATTTATTTGAGCTCGTTAGTTTACGAATATCTGACGCAAATGTTTGTTTTCTTCTAGGGTCCCTGTTTGTTGACCCACCAGGATAAAAGCAAGAATAAATATTTATAAAGTCATTGCCAGATTTTACCTTAACATCTATGTTTTCAATCAGTTCTGTGTTAATAGGAGGTATAAGTTGATGCTGAATGTGTTTTTTAATTAAAATAGCTACTCCACCTCCTCCACCACGTTGACGATCGTATCTGTAGCAGTAGAAGTTCTGATGTTTTATTGTAATTTTCTTATTTAGCCAGGTTTCACAAAGTAAACAAGTGTCAATATTGGTTTTTTCCAAGAAATGGAATAATTCGTCTTTTTTAGTGCGAATGCTACGAGCATTCAATTGTAATAACGTTATGTTGCTATTCATTGGTACAAAAATTTACATGCAAGGTTTGTAACAACCTCGAATTGCTCTTCACGAGACCTGCATTTTTTTAAATTTGAAATTAATTCAAACGTTAGATTTTTTAATTCTTCTTAAGAGAACAAATTATTATTTTCGTTATTTTGGGTGAATGGTTGGCTATAACCCGTTCTAGATGGATTTGGTGTTTCGCTCTGATTTAAAGCATTTGGAAAATTAACGTTGTAATTTGATTGGTTGTTGAATTGTTGGCTTCTTTGTCTGGTACTCTTTGGTTGAGCACGTTGCCTTATTTGCTTATATGTTTCCCTATTAGGGCAGTCAGGGGACATAGCCTTATGGGGGCCTTTACAATTAGCACATTTTACAATGGTTGACTTGGATTCTTCAGTTTTGTGATTCCCGGCGCAATGGGCACAAAATGTTTTAACATGGCATCTGCTGGCACCGTGTCCATACATCTGACAATTATAACATTGGGTCAGTTTTGTTTTGTTGGGTTTTTGGTATTCCCACCTGACTTTTATGTAGTTGATGGCTGAGTAGTTTTGCCCTTATTCTCTTAATGTGATTGACTTTTTTTCAAAGTAGACAATGAATATAATTTGTTCGTTGTTACTGTCCCTAGCTCCAGCATAGGCTCTAGTAACAATTTTAACATCGATACATTTAAGGCCCATGTCTAAAAGTCTGGACTTAACAACTGATGGGTCTGTTTTATCTAGACCTAATAGTACAGCATTATAAGGCTTTTCGTTTTTAGCAGCATATGTGAAATATTCGAGCTGAAACTTCTTAGTGAGTCACAAACGGTAGTAAAATCTACGTTATTTGTGCAAAACAATTTTAGACCGATGGAAATTTTATGTATAGAGTAATCTTTGATTTTTAATATTCTACACATTTCATGAACTTGTTCAATTTTACATTTTAAGATTGTTATTGGTGGTATGTTAACTTTAACAGCTGGTTCGATAATTGTTAACAAACACTAACAACAATAAATAAAGAAAAAAATAAACCGTAAACTTTTATTACACTTAAGGAAACAGAATAAACTATGACTTAACACATCAAATGATAATGCAAGATTGAGTAGTGGCATATTAAACAGATAGACCTCATAAATGAGTCCAAAATATAAGCGGTTGACTTGAGACCAAAAGGTCATTATTTTTACGTTGGAGGAAGAAGGCTTGCCGCGAAATTGCAAGACGGATAGGCTGTAGTCATCCAGCCGTGATAAATTTGCTGAACAAAAGAACCAGGACGACCGTTTAGAGAGCAGCAGCAGGAAAAGCACTAGAGGGAAGAAATCTGACCGAACAGATACCGTTATACACCGAATGAGCCTGAAGAATCGTTTTAAATGTGCCGTCGAAAAAAGACATCCCGAACACGACCACCAAGTTAGCATTAGTGTAAAAATGGTTCGCAGCCGACTCCGCGAATTCGGAATTTGTGGCAGTAGACGAACAATAAAAACCCCTCCTGACACAAAAAATGAAAGCTAAACGGTTGGAGTGGGCCAAAATGGACCGCAATTGGACTCTCGACCAATGGTCTGATGAGAGCAAGTTTCCGTACGTGCGACGTTTTCCAGGAGAAAGATTTAAGGAACCGTGTGTAATTAGAACGGTCAAGCTTCCTCGGATTCAAATGATCTGGGGATGTTTTTCTTATTATGTACGGAGTCCTTTGTTGTTTGTGGATGGAATTATGAACGGAGAAAAATATGGCGAAATCATAACGGGACTTGCCGTGCCTATTGTGGAGGACCAATACGGGCATTCTAGTGAGGCTATCTTTCAGAATGACTCCGCACCATGCCACCGCGCAAAATCGGTAAGTTTTGATTATAAATATGTAGATTCATTATATTCGCATGTTTGTAGCTAAAAATTATGAAATAATCTTTTAAATCTTTTTTACAGGTGCAAAAAACTTTCAAGGACCTCGGTATTCAGCTCATGGATTGGCCTGGAAACTCCCCGGATTTAAATCCTATCGAAAATTTATGGCACATGATGAAACGTAAAGTGGCTCAGCATAAGCTACAGAGTAAACTGGAGCTAAAAAGAATTTTGGAAAATGTCTGGGAAAATGAGATTTCAAACAGTGAATTGCAAAAAAAAAATGCGTTCCAGAATCGAAGCTGTTATAGACTCCAGAGGGTGGTCGACATCTTATTAGACTTAAGATTATAATAATATTTTATCTAACATTCAAGTAAACAATCATCAATTTTTTTTATATTGTTTAATATTGAAAATATTTTGTTAACCGGGATAAATATATGAAAATAAAAATTATCCTTTTATGTATTTCATATGGAAAAAAGGAAAAATATACTTCCTAAATCAATGAAATTTTGTTTAAAATCGTATTTTTATTTATAAAATCCATGTTTAAAAAATTTTGCAAGTGGTCCAAACATAACCTGAGAAATTTAAAAAATACTGCGAAAAATGAAGTGGTAAGATGTGTGTGGCCGCAGATGTACATATGTGGTACGAAATCCCATACAAAGTCTGGCTGCGTATGTTAAATATTAACTCTTTTAACATAACATTTTCAACGTCGATAATGTATGGGTAACTGTAAGATAATCTCACTCAGATTCTATACAAAAATATTTTGCCAGTTTTTCGTTTTCATGTTATTATTTTTATATCACTTGAACTTTATATCAAAATTTGTTTTTGTATAAAAATATTTTCCAATTAAAAATGGATTGTAAGTGATTTTGATAAAATCTTAAATTTAAATTAAACATGAAACTGGGCTATATTTGGTGTTACAATTTAAATTCCATGGTCGAGGTCTGATTAAATATGACAACATATGTATGTAAAAATATATATTGAGATACTGGGTCATATAAAATTTGTTCGAAAGACAAAAATTATGTCTTATTATATATAGTGCCATACAAAGCAATATAGAACGAGACATAATTGTATTAAATAATATAAAATAATGTATAGCCCGTTTTAATCGGGTAAATAAAAAAATAAATATGGCTAGCTAAAGAAAAGTAAAAATTATAGAAAAAAAGAGGAAGTTAGTTATTTTATAGTTATACTACTAAATAAAGTATATATATAATGCTAGTACTGGCAAAATGCTAGTACTGGCAAACAATTTTTTGTAACTAGTATGCCAGTGTTGGGAGGGCAAAAGAAAAGTGTATCCTGAAGGAGCTTTCCCACAAATAAAAAAAATTGGTTTTATAAAACAAAAAAATTTTTAATTAAAAGAAATCCAAAAAAAATTTTTTTGCTTGCAACCGGATTTGAACTCGGAACCTTCTGACTACAAACATTTTTTAACGAAGCGTCAGCATTTTTATAAAATCATTGGTCTACCAGTGAATTGATTTTTGTACGCCTGGTAGCATTTGCTAGGTAGCACTGGATAACCACTGGTTGCAAGCCTTGGCATATCACTCTTAGCCAATTCTTTGCCAGTGTTTTTTTTTTATAAACCACCGAAATTTTTGTAAAACAAATACTGGTAAAACGCTTTTTGCAAACGCTGGCAAAGCGTACCAAATGAATGTTCTGCCAGTCATTTATTTTTAATACCGTGGTTACCCAGTGGTATGCCAGTGCTTGATTTTTTGTACCACTGGCGATTTCTGACTGGGTATGTATTTAAAAATAAAAAAACGGGTTTAATATTCAAGGGTAAGTTTCCCCACAGTTTGATAGCATTAACGAAAAAGAATCTGCTAGTATTTAAATGAATATGATTAGGCACTATTAGCGTCACACATCTGGTTCTACCATGATTAAGTTTATCAGTAGTCTGTGTAAAAGTAATAGATTCCGCATGCGTAAGTAATCCACCAAATCACAACCAAGAATATTAGTCCGCCACGATAGTGCTGGTAATTTCGATTGCTTTGCAATACTCGATACTACTCGATATTTTTAATTTGGATACTCGATACTTTTAACGGTTTTAAATTTCAAATTTATTGAAATTTTTTTTTTGTATATATTTCCGTCTAAAATGCAACTCTGAAAATATCGAGTAGTAGTTTTAACTATCGAGCACCTAAAAAAAGACAAATACTCGATACCCACTACTCATATTTTTACCAGCACTACGCCACGATGATGCACTACTAAATCAGTCCAAGCCATAAACATATCGCACTTTATTCCCAGCAAAAAAAATACCTGACCAATATCCGTAGAAGCACCTATACTGTTCGGCACGAATGCGTTCAAATTGAGGTGAAACACGCATTTTTTTAACATTGGCTTGTTATAGGAGAGAAGGTGTTTATGCTACTTTAATGGCGTTTTCTTTTCTGAAAAAAATGTTTCCTTTTTTTGCACTTTGCTTTTGAATTGCCTTTTTTGTGCTCTTTTCTAAATTAAGGGTAATATTCTAAGAGGGCTAGGTGTTCTTTTCTAAAAATGTTGCCTAAATAAAGTGCAAAACTGCAACATTTTTCGCCCTCAAAAAATTTACGGGGTAGAGTGTTGCCCTGTTTTTTTCTTTATGTCAACGCCATGTGTATATACTGTAATGTTTTTTGCTAGCCAACTCGCAACTTGGTGGCCTAGGGGGTACTATCAGGGCTTCTGATGCAGTAGGTCGCAAGTTCAAACCCCGGTTGAAATATGAAAAAAAAAATTTTTATTGAAAAAAGAAAATAGATAAAAAAAAGTTATTTTTTACTTTGGCTGGAATTTGAACCCGTCCAGCCCATTTCAAAGGCAGGCATCACAACCACTAGGCTACAATTAGTAATAGTTTGCGTAAACAATATTGCATACGAGTATACAATACACATACATATCCCAGTAAAAAAATACCTGACCAAGATCCGTAAAATCACCTATATTGTTCGGCACGAATGCGTTCAAATTGAGGTGAAAAAGGCATTTTTTAACATTGGCTTGTTATAGGAGAGAAGGTGTTTATGCTACTTTAAGTCTGCTTTGCACGTCATAAAAATGAGTGCTTGGATGTTCTTTTTTATACAGGAAAGCAATTAATTTTTTTTACTATCTAAGGAGAGATGAAAAGTAACTTCTTGGGAATGCATTCAAAAGTCATAAATATCACTTCTTAAATATATATTTGAATGCATTCCCAAGAAGTTACTTTTCATCTCTCCTTAGATAGTAACAAAAATGAATTGCTTTCCTATATAAAAAAGAACATCCAAGCACTCATTTTTATGACGTGCAAAGCAGGTCAGGTATTTTTTTTCTGGGAAGTAAAAAATTTTTTTAATTTATGACATTTTGGAATTCATTTAAAATACGTTTATTGGAAGTAAGAAATCAGCATATATAGCTACTTTATATGCAGTGAAAAATGCATTCTTGTAGAATGCATTCGGTTTTTTTTTGCTGGGAAGCATATTGAGTAGCGTGTATATAAATGTGGAAAAACTTACTTATATTTCTAAATGATCTTGGAGGAACATATATTGAAATTAAATCTAACAATTCAGGGGAATCAATAATACCACAAATAATACCATTCAAAAATGCCTCATATTCCGCCGAGTTTCAAGAGTTCGCAAAGAAATAAATTCACATTTATCCTCGTATGAGGGAATTAAAAAAGACGCAATATCAAAAGAATTATTATTGTTTAAAAATGGGAGCGCAAATTTAATAAACTTCCTTTGAATTTTCTCAATACGGGCTATATGAAAAGCAGCATTGGGACTCCAAATAAAAGAAGCATATTCTAATGTAGATCTAACAAAAGAAGTATAAACAACCTTTTTTGTAAAATGATCAAAACATTTATCCATATTTATTAGAATTCCCCTTGATTATGTAAGGCGTTGGCGTATTTGGTAAAAACGCCTTCATACAAATCGAATTTTTCAAAATCGAAATTAACAAAAAATTAAATTTTCTTTGCGAATCTAATGCAATTTTAGTAAAATATAAGTCTTACTTGACTGTTAAACTTGACTGTTAAATATTGCAAAAATATTTGTTATAACGACTTTACTGTAAAAACGCCTAAAAACGTCTACACCTACGCCTTACATAATCAGGGGGATTATTTTATTTAAAATTTTTCTAGGTTCACAATATAACGGTATGCAATATTCGGCTGAACAAGCTTTTAGCGGGCGTATTTAAAAAAAAAAGACATACATGACAACCTCGGAATAAAAAATACCGAAATTAAAATTAATAGCGCTAAGGCATATATTTACAGTAATAAATTAATATTGATTTTTTCCGACAACTTGTTAACACGCGTCTAGTTAAACCCTTGTGCAAAGCTTCAAACTACATGTCAAAAATTTGAAAAAAAAAACTTGTTAACAGAATCAAGCATTTACTCAGCAAAAAAATACCAGACCAAGATCCGTAAAATCACCTATATTGTTTGGCACGAATGCGTTCAAATTGAGGTGAAAATGGCATTTTTTTAACATTGGCTTGTCATAGGAGAGAAGGTGTTTATGCTACTTTAAGTCTGCTTTGCACGTCATAAAAATGAGTGCTTGGATGTTCTTTTTTATACAGGAAAGCAATTCATTTTTTTTACTATCTAAGGAGAGATGAAAAGTAACTTCTTGGGAATGCATTCAAAAGTCATAAATATCACTTCTTAAATATATATTTGAATGCATTCCCAAGAAGTTACTTTTCATCTCTCCTTAGATAGTAACAAAAATGAATTGCTTTCCTATATAAAAAAGAACATCCAAGCACTCATTTTTATGGCCTGCAAAGCAGACTTAAAGTAGCATAATAACCTTCTCTCCTATGACAAGCCAATGTTAAAAGAATGCGTTTTTCACCTCAATTTGCACGCATTTGTGCCGAACATGTTCCTTTTTATATAGGAAAGCAATTAATTTTTTTACTATCTAGGGAGAGATGAAAAGTAACTTCTTGAGAATGTATTCAAAAGTCATAAATATCACTTCTTAAATATATATTTGAATCAGGGTTGGCAGGCAATACCGCTAAAATACCGTTATCGATTCAAAACCCTTTCAACTGACTACCGTTACCCCTAAAATAGCGTTACCGAAATACCCAGAATACCGTTATCATTAAAATACCGTTACCGAAATAACTGAAATGCCGTTATCCTTAAAATACCGATACCGAAATAAATGAAATACCGTTACCGTTATTTTTAATTTTCTGCTTTTGGTAACTTCACGTGGTTATTGAGTAGTTTTTGAACATTCAGTTGATAAATTTGTTCTGTTTTTATTCTCGTTTGTTTTTTGTAAAAAAATTGCGGGTTGCATCGAAATAACTGACTACCGTTACCCTTAAAAAACCGTTACCGATATAACTGAAATACCGTTAACCTTAAAATACCGTTACCGAAATAACCCAAATATCGTTATCTTTAAAATACCGTTACCGAAATAACTCAAATACCGTTATCCTTAAAATACGAATACCGAAATAACCTAAAATATCGTTACCCTAACGATAACCAAAAAAAAGCAAAAATATTTTATATTTTCTAAGAAAATGGCTAAAGCCAACATTTGCAAAATAAGCAAAAAAGGATCTAACAAATAAAGCTTAAAATTCTTATATTTTAAAAATTAGAGCTTATATTTAAACTAAATTGTTTTATCTTTTGAAATAAAAAAACAAGCTCGGGCTTCTTTGGCAAAGCGTTCCAAATGAGTGATTTCCAAAGCTTTTTTCTTTGTACCATTGTTAACGAACGCTTTGCTAGTGCTTTGTTTTTTTGTACCATCGGCAGATTCTGCCTGGATAGTCCCATTCTACCTGGGTAGTTCCATTCTACAATGGAACCAAACTCCAGAGGTTTGAGTCATTCTATTCCATTTCGTTTCCCCATTTCGCGTCTTAGCGGATATCTACGATAGAGGAGGATCCTTACAAAATTTCCACTTCCTAGCTGCAGTGGTTTGGATAGACAATTAAGCGAGCGATTTTCTCCTTCTGAACATCCATCTTTATCACGTTCCTGCGCAGCATTACAAAAAGTACATTGGCAGTAAGTTAGCCCATAATCCAAGAAATATATTTTTAAATTTGAGGTTTCTAGCCAATGGGGTTTGGGCATGCTTCAAGGTGGAGACTTTCCTTTTTGGCCCCTCCCGGTAGAAATTTCCAAAAATTACCTCTTAGCGGACGTCCACGCTGGAGAACGAACCTACCTACCGAATTTCAGCTTTCTAATTCCATCTGTTTGGGCGAGCCATCAAGGGTGAGCCTTCCCCTTTTTGTCCCTCCCGGAAGCAGAACAATTTATTTTAAAGCATCTCACTTAAACAGTATTTAACGCTTATGCAGGATTTACATATACCTTTTAAACACCTCAAACAGGGAAAAAAGAAATTCGCACGAATTTATAGTTTTTGATTCGCGAAATCATCTTTTTTGAATCATTATTGGAAATAAAATATTTCTTTTTGAATCAATTCTTCAAAGCTCTCGATAGGAAGCTGATTTTTTATATTCCAGTTATAAATTTTAATTTAAAACTTCTAATTTCTAAAAATTTCTTCTTTTTGAAGTATTTTTTGAAAACTTTTCGCAGAACCCCTAGAATTTAGCTACATACCCCCAAGCGACCCATATATTCGTTATTCTATAAGATAGGAACTTAAATATATACAGCGGTATTCATAAGCAAAATTTAGGTACCGCACATCCGCTTAAAAAGGTTTTCTTATTCATAACACTTTTTACTAAACGACGCACAAAACCTGCTCATCTCATAAACAATTAGTGTCATTGCAATTGGGAAAATTCTTCTAAATGTTTTGAATTGTTCTATATGTATTTTTTACGAATATATATTTCTTTTTTCAAAAACAGGTTTGGTAAAATTTTAGTTAGACAGAGGATATCCAAAAGACATGAATAGACTCGCGAACATCCAGGGAATAAGCCTAATATACATTCTAGTTGTGGACTCGTTGTGTGTAGCGCACATCGACTTCCTAACTAAAACTTATAAATACCGCTGATAGTTTTTATGCATATATGTATCAATACTAAACAAATTTTTTTGATTTAATTTTGTATTTGATTTCATTTTAGAAAGCTTCAATATACGCATGAAGAGCAGTTTAATAAAGCCACATCGAAATCTCCAAGCAATACAGTTACCTCGAACAATGCCAGATGCACAAGAGCAGTCGAGTCATCTTAACAAAAAAGATGAAAAAAAATCATCAACAACAGATGAAAATAAGAAAGGCGTAGGCGATGACAGCGATACTAACAACATCAGCAGTTATAGTAACTGCAGCGACTGTACCACATATTCATTAAAAGTTGTAGTGTCATCTCAAAATACATCGTTTGAAACGAGCTCAAGTGGGTCCAAAACACATGCGGATCATGCGTAGTCTTGATATTATCAAAAACCATACATGGGATTTTTTTAATTTGCATTGAAATACATTGGCATTACTAGAAATCAATGCCAACAAATTTCATTAAAATATCATAGAATTCAATGCCAATAACATTTTTTTTTCAATTGTCATTGTTTGTGAAAATGAAATGGCACCAATGCCTAAAACAACCAATTTTAACTAATACAACAAAGCATTAGTTTGCAATAATGTTGCTTTGTAAAATAAGAGAGAAATGTAAAATTTGCGTACTACTTTGAAATGTTTGCTATTTTATCAAGATTAGTCTTGCTTGACCACTATAGTGCAGAGCAGGCAAAACTATGGCACGCGTGCAGGCGTTGTAGTAGTAGTAGCAGGCGTCCCTTAGTCCAAAACTGAATATTCGGTCAGACTAATGTTTAACATCAAAAAAATCAAATTTTCGCTGCGATACATTCATTAATTAAAGAAGCATTAAAATTTTCTTAGTTATCTAGATTGATAGAAGTTTACATTTTTCGATGGGAAAAAGCCTTATAATCGAAATGATAAAACAGTGCTTGAAAATTAGACAAAAATGGAAAACCGTCATTAAATTTGGATCTAAAATTATTGGATTTTTTTAAGAGAAATAATATATAAATCTGTATGGCTACCAAGTATTGATTCGAAAAAAAATTTGGAATTCGGAAATCTTGTGCCAGAAGAAAATTTATAGCATAAATCTTATTTCTTTTATTATTATATTTGCCAAACAGAAGAACGTTAAAGCTAACATTTGTTCCTTTTTATAAGCAAAAATGGCCGGTAGATCAAACTCGATACTATATATATCATGAGATATAATACGAGATATCGGAAAATGGGTTTCGGAAGAGGATATTTTCATTGCATGTAATCCGTTCCTAACACAATTTTCTCAAAAATGGTCAGTGGGTCAAACCAATGATAAGACGTCCATTTGTAGTATACATTTTATTTATACTGTACAAAAGTAAGTATAAAAAATAAAAAGAATTTTATATTTCTTTACCATATGTACAAGATTAACGAGTACAAAAAATTTGGTTTAACAGTTTTCAGAAGAGAAATGAACTTAAGGTGGTGCAACGAGTACAATTTTTAGCAAAAAATTTGTTTATTTTTGGCACGCAACGAAAAAATTCTTGCCACTACTGCATACTACTTCACAAAATGGCGATTGCTAAGCACGTAGATGAGGGGTGTAAAGATTAAAAAAAAATTGATGTAGGTAATAGCACTCAAATGATCGTGTGAACGCGTTGAAGACGCGAAAAATAAGTACAAAATTTTTGTACGAGATTATACTACATATTGGTAATACAAAATTAAAATTTTCGCACAAAATTGTTATAAAATTTTTTGAACGACGAGGCTACGGTTGCTAATTTCCCGAACTTTTTCCATTCCCGGCATATGATATTAAAAATTTGAAATTCTTGGGAATTTGAATCAAATATTAAAATACTCGTACTATAACCTAGAACTAAACGGAAAATTCTCTGGAAGGCTGTCAGCTAGGGTATCCAATCGATTAATCGTTATTCGATTAATCGAACAATTTTTCTCAAAAGTTCGAATAATTCAAAATGTCCAAATTTCGAATAACGAATAATTCGAATAATTTCATACGATTAATCGATTAATCGAAATTGGTAGAAAATTGCAAAAATGTTTAAAAAATAAAAATTTTTTATTTAAGTAAATGTGCTAAAAACTGAAAAATTTTTTAAAACATTGTGATGAATAATTTGCTGTAGGCTTCTTCCTATCTGGATTTTATTCTGGCCTAAGAAAATAATTAACCCTCTAACCGGCAAGCCCGCCTCCAGGCGGGGTATATTAAATTGACCAGAAATGCGCCAAACGAGTACTTTAAAATAAGAAATTATGCTTTTTCAACAGAAAACAAAATTTATAAAATTTTTGTGAAGAATTTTTTTGTATACAGTGCACGGTTTGGAAGCGAGAAAGTGTCAAAAATAAAATTTCGTAAAATTTCGAAAATTAAATATTTTAAAACAATCGCAATTTTCAAATATCTTAAAAGCATATTTAAATCGACTAAAACAATTGATAATGACCACAAAGTAAGATAGAAGCTTCGGCTATTCAAAAAATTCCTTACTTTGGTCCAAGGATACACAGGATTCCATAAGAATACCTTTAAAGGACATCGCCTTAACTTGAAAACCAATGTACGGATTTTTCTGAAATTTGGTAAAGAGGATATATTTGGTATAAGTAGCAAAGCTTAAAAGTTTGAATAATATATATTGAAGTTGTGGTGCGTTTTCGCTCAAATTCGTATTTCTCGAAAAACGAAAATCGCTACATCCACTTAATTAACAGCACAAAAAATGTAATTTTTTTATTGCAATTACATCTTGGTAAGAGGAATAATTTATGCTTAATCCTATTAACTTTTACGCGCTGGTTTTCGAGATTCACCCTTAAGCTATTTTGGCCCATATCGCCTAAAGTAGGCAACGAAAGAAACTATTGTAGAAGAACTTATTATTTATTTTTCGTGAGGAAAACATGGTATAAATTTCTTTGCAAAAAAGCTTAGGCCGGTTAGAGGGTTAAGGGACGAGCTTTTAGAACTTCTAGAAATAATTGTTAGCTTCAAGTCAATGAGAATTTCTTGTTTTCAAATAGGAGCATGAATAAACATCTTAAATCCCAAAGAAATAATAAAAACAATATAAAATTATCACAGTTTGCTTTGTCATCTTCCAAATTACTACCCTGTTGTTGTGACTTATCTAGTAAAGTAGTGGTATTTATTTAAGTATAATGCATTTTTAATTATTTTTTACTTTTTAAACGTTGATATTAAATGTAATTAATGATTATTAGAATTATTAATTATAATTAATGCTCAATGTAATAAAGCTTGTTTAGTGAGCACTCTGAATTAATAAAATAAAGGGATGGAGTTACGGAAACGTAGAGGGAAAATCAATTCTCAACAGAATTCCTCACTACATTTACATTTTTATATATTTAATGCATACGAAAGAGATCCAAATTATTTACGGGGTCTAAATTAAAAATTAAATATTTGAAAGAGTGGACAGAAAAAATAAAAAAATTGACAAAATCTGATCTCAATTATTACATTTTTATGAATTTCAGAAGAGTTACTGAATTTATTTTTGTTCCTTTTTTTAAATAAAATTATTAAAAACACAACAAGTGTCTGTATATTATTTTATAGAAAATTTTGTGCGATTAACCGGTTAAGAAAAAAACCCGAATAATTATTTGCACGATTAATCGATTAAAATAAAAAGCCGATTAATTGAATACCCTACTTTCAGCCCCATCTGTTTTACAAGTGGTCCCACTAGAAACTCTGGTCAGCTAAATGGAACTCAAATATTAGGTTTAGCTGACAAACAATTAGTGTTCTTTGGAACAGAAAATTTTGCTGTACAGTAAGATTAAGTTTTCATATGAGATTTAACTTCTTCCTTTAGCGCGGTTACCCAAACAACACCTAAAGTGTTCCCGTACTCAAAATTACGTGTAAATTGTTGTTGTTTGGGCTGTTTTGGGTGACCGAGTGTACTCGCGGTAAGGTACGGGAACAAACATACCCAAGCAGAAAAATACGATCGGCACAATGTTGGCATACCGTTGGCGATGGTCGGTTATGCGTTGGCAGTACGTGGGATTAACAATCTTGACAGTATAGTCCTGTTACCCGATTGATAACAGCGGCCATCCGTTGGTTGGCGCTAACTTGCCAACTTTTTCACAACGTTGTCAAAATTAAATAAAAGGTGGTCTAAAAATAGATTTTCAAAGAATTTTTTTTTTCAAAAAAATTAAAAAAAATTGTTTTTAGTATTTTTTTAAAAAACATGGTTCTGATGGGAATTGAACCCAAGCCGCCAGGTTGTCAGCCGCGAAAAAAAAATTAAATTAAAAAATAAAAAAAAAAAATGTTTTTAGTATTTTTTTTAAAAACATGGTTCTGATGGGAATTGAAGCCGTTAGGTTGTCAGCCGCGATCTCTACACACTAAGCTAACAAGACTTGTAGGATCTAATAGTTAAAAAATTAGATCAATGATAACAGCTGTTGTAACTTAAAAAAAAAACTTTTTTCGAAAAAAAATTTATTTAGAATAAAAATGTTGATTATAATTATTTTAAATAAAACATGGTCGGGCTGTGAGTCGAACCCGGGCCGTCAGACAATCGCTCTACACACTAAGCTAACGAGACATATAGTAAAACATAGATTAAATAATAAATGAATGATAACAATGGCTAATATGTAAACATTGGCATAATTTCTGCTGGATCTCACTTGCCAACGTTGGCGTAAGGTCAGGAAAACCAAAATATAGATGATCAAAAAACTTTAGAAAAATTATTTTATAAAAAACAATTAAATTTAATAAAAAGAAATGTAATTTTATAAAAAAAAAATTTAATAAAATAAAAAAAAGAAAACAAAAACTTGTATGTTCCTGACCGGAATCGAACCCGAGACCTTCCGACTTTACCTTATTTTAACAAAGCGTAGTCATTTTTACAAAATCAGTGCTCTGCCAGTGTTTTGTTTTTGGTACAGTTGGCAATTTCTGTCTGGGTATTTATACCCTACACCAATACGTGGTCAGGGTATTATAAGTTTGTGCTGATGTTTGTAACACCAAAAATACCGATAGTTTCATAACTTTTTTTATTTCGATTTAACGATGTCCGTCAGTCTGTCTGTCCATGCATTTTTGTGCGCACTCCACAGGTCGCAAATATTAAGATATTTTGATGAAACTTGGTACACCGACTTATGTGGGCCCAAGGACGAAGCCTATTGATTTTGGTTAAAATCATGTTTAGACCTAGTGCCCATTAGAGTTTGCTAAAAACCGAAAAATTTGGAAACCGCGGTTTCGGTTTTTCAAAATTATAAAAACCGCGGTTTCGGTTATTTTTCGGTTATCTTGTGATATTAATAGAATTGTTTTAAAATAATTAAATATAACAATATTCTAACTAAATATATGATAATTAAATATGCAGAAAAATTAAACAGTTTAATACATCCAAGATATCTTTTAGAATTAGATTGAATTTCTCACTCGAATATTTAAAGGCAATAACGCCATTTCGAAACCTTTCCGGGAGAAGAAATAAACGCGGAAACCCGTTATAAATTAATTTTTTTCTTTTTTCGGCAATTAGTTATAGTTTAAATTTTAGCAATTCGTTTAAAACAATAAAAAGTTAAAATTTTTTATAAATTTCGCGGAATACGAAATAAGGCTTTTTGAAAAATCGGCGAAAATCGTAACTGAATATGTGAAACTCAATACTATAAAAGGGTATTTTAAATTTAAAGTCGACTTTATTTTTAATCATACGGTTTTGTTCATTTTGTGTATGAAAACCCTACAAAAATATTCATATTTCCAAACATTTTGATTGGTTGAAAATAATTCTCCAAAAATAAATAAAGTCAAGGCATACTGCCACCCAATATTTTAACTAAAGTCGACTTTAACTAAAATATACATTTGAAATTTTTAGATAGTAAGGGCGAATATCTCTTAAACCACTTGACTTTTTGGCGAAATTTTTTACTTAAATTATAAGCTTCAGTTTATGTTATCCTTAATAACAAAAACAGAAAATTCTTTAAAGCAGTTTTTAATGTAGAAAATGTTTATTACAATTAAATACAATATCTTGTAAAATAGAAGCTGAATTTTTTCGAAATTCAAGATTCAATAATATGCAATTTAATCAATTATTTTAATTGGTTAAAGTATTTGTTAAAAACCGACATATTTTTGTCGGTTTTCGGTTTTGGTTTTGAGGCTTGAAAAACCGCGGTTTCGGTTTCGATTAAAACCGAACAGCAAACTCTAGTGCCCATATAAGGGTTATACCAAAATTATATTGTTTATACGCTGCAGGTAGCAAATATTAAGATATTTTGATGAAATTTGGTACACCGACCTATGTCAGCCCAAGGACGAAACCTATTGATTTTGGTTAACACCATGTTTAGACCTAGTGCCCATATAAGGGTCCTACCAAAATTATATTGTTTATACGCTGCAGGTCGCAAATATTAAGATATTTTGATGAAATTTGGTACACAGACCTATGTTGGCCAAAGGACGAAGCCTATTGATTTTGGTGAAAATCGGTCCATGTTTAGACCTAGTGCCCGTATAAGGGTCCCTCCAAAATTGGCTTGGTTACAAACTGCAGGTCGCAAATATTAAGATATTTTAATGAAATTTGGTTCGCTGACTCACATTATAGAAAATTTTGACACAAGTCCCATTTTAACCCATTCCAATTTCGGATCCAAATATTAGTTGGCTTTTAACCAGACTGGTGTAGGGTATTGTAAAGTCAGCATGCCCGACTTTAACCTTTTTACTCGTTTTAGTGATAATATTGTTTTGTAAATAAAATATGTTATGACAAAGTAAAACATGTTAAAAAAAACGATTTTAAAACATTACTAAGACGTAATTTTGTGAGCAAATTGTCTTTTTAATAATTTTTGAATACCCGACTAAAAAAGATGTTATATAATCATATATCACCAATATAAACCCATATATACGTCCATATCTTATTTGATCCGAATATTGGAATATATAATTATATCAAGCGAGATAAGCATGTTATCTCACCTGATACAATTTGATCCGAAAAATGGGTCTATCTAACTGCATCAAATTATATATAAATACATATAATTTGATAAAGATTTTCAAAGAAAATTTTAGTAAATGTTGTTGAGATCACTTATTTCATTCATATTAAATACTAATGCTTAATGTTTAGAAAAATGTTTGCTAATAAACTTGGAAATAGCTGACAAAATAAAACAATACAAATTAAAAATTTGTCGGAACAAATTTTTCTAGGTTAGAGTTTTGGTCTTTCTTACAAAATGTGTGTCTTTCTTATAAAATAAAAAACTAACATTCACAATTAATTTTTTTTTTTTTCACGGAAAAATAAATGAACTTAAGCCCAAACTAGAGTGCTAGTAAAGTGAGGTGAAATGAGGTATCGTAAAGTAGAAATCTATTTTCAATCTGGTAATAAAAATAATATTGTGAACTATAGGCCAATTTCTAAATTGTCTAATATTGCAAAGATTTTTGAGCATATTGTATATGATAAACTTTTTTTTTCGTCTTAAACGTTATATTTCAGTCTCACAGCATGGATTTATGGCTGGAAGATCAACCACCACGAATTTAACCGTTTTTACCAATTTCTGTGTTTCTTGTTTTGAAAAAGGTATTCAAATAGATACAATTTACTTAGACTTTGCAAAAGCATTTGACCGGGTGCCACATGAACTTCTATTACTTAAACTTTCGAAGATAGGGTTCCATTCTTAGATGCTGAGTTTGTTTCGTTTTTATTTAACTGGTAGATCTACTGCTGTTTCTGTAGATGGAGTATATTCTGATGTTTTTATCCCCACCTCTGGTATACCTCAGGGTAGCATTTTAGGTCCTTTGCTGTTTAATATTTTTATTAATGATATTTGTCATTGTTTTAAAAAATCTCAGTACCTTATGTATGCTGATGATCTAAAGATTTTTAAGCCAATATCTTCATTTGGAGATATTGCAGACCTGCAGGAGGATTTGTCTAGAGTTATTTTGTGGTCTGAACGTAATGGTTTACCTCTTAATATTGCGAAATGTTTTTATATGGTGTATCATAGATGCCGTCATGTTTTACTTTCTCAATATAGAATGAAAGGTCATACTCTGTCATCTGTGGATGAAATATTGGATTTGGGTGTAGTCTTTGACGCCAAACTGACATTTGGCAGCCATTTAAATTTTATAATTCCTAAAGCTTACTCACTATTAGCTTTTATACGTCGCAATTCTACTAATCTTTTTGACTATTTTACAAAAAAACGTTTTATATGTTTCTTTTGTTAGATCTAAACTGGAATACGCGTCATTTATTTGGAGTCCTAATGCGGTTATTCATAAAAGCCGTATTGAGAAAATCCAAGTTAAGTTTGTTAAATTTGCTCTTCCTTTCTTCAATGTTTTAAATTCCACTCTTTCTGCTCCTGTTCCTACATATTGTGTTCCTTCCTATGAAGATAAATGATTTTATCTTCTTGAAAACTCTGGAAACTCGTAGAAACATTTTTGCGTTAACTTTTATACATGGTATTATTTGTGGCGCAGTTGATTCCTCTGAATTATTAAACTCAATTAAAATCTATGTTCCTCCTAGATCCCTAAGGATTATAGATAAGTTCTTCTTTATTGATATTCATAAAACTAATTATGCACTAAATGAACCTCTAACTAAAGCATTGAGATTATTTAATGATTATTGTAATCAATTAGATATAACTGTTCCTCATTCTCAATTTAAAGTTTTATTAAATAAGTTATTTTAAGTTATTTACTATTGTTCTAGTTGCTAGTCTGTAAGGATAATTATTGTATCCATAGACCAAATAAATAAATAAATAGATTATCTTACTTCAAATCTACTTCCAAACTAAGTATTTGTGTATACTATCACAAGTTGAAAGTAAACAGCTGACACGATACTACAAGACTAGTGGAGCCTTTAAACCATATTAATTTCAACATATGTTTGTCTAATTTTTATTTTTAAATTTAAAGTAAAAATATTTATTTCGGCCTTTAATTCCACAATGAAAAAAAATTGTTTTCCCTTATTTATTTTTTAACCCTTAAATGCATGATTCTCTCCATCTCCAAATATACCAAAAAAAATTATTTTTAAAAAAAGGTGATTTTTATTGAAAAATATTATTTATGTATATGTCAAAGTGCAAAGTTCAAAACCAGATCCACAAGTTCGGAGTTTTTTTTAATTTTTATAGTGCAATTAAACTTTATGAAATTTTGTATTATTAGAAATCATGTCAGATAAATTTATACATGAAATTAATACAATTTTATATTAACTTTGTTATATATTTTGATATAAGATTGTTTAGAGAAGCTTATACGCCATTATAATTATGTATAGACTATATTTGCAGATCTCTTAATATCTCTTAATATATATCGTCATATCAAACATATTTATGAAACCAAAGTGTTAATATAAATGTATATGGTCATATAAAGCCACACGTATAAACATTTATAATTATATCAAATCATATAAAATTATATGAAAACTTTTTTAGTCGGGTATTCTTTTTGCCAAATAAGCTTAAAAATCTTTATGCTATTTTAAAAGTTTTTGAATAACACTGTTAAAAATAAAAGATTTTGGAAAACATTTTAAAATTTCTTCTATTTTGGTAGATTAACTAGAAATTTGATGAATGAAAGTAAATCTTTTGCAAAAAGAAGTTAAAACAAATCAAATTGTAATAATAAGAGTAAGAATTCCGTGGATACTTTATGCTAAACAAAAATTAAATTTCCGGAAATTCCCCGATGAATTTTTCATTCAACACTAGTTAATTCAATTTGAAGTCAAGGAATTCAATTAATTCTAGTTAATTCAACTTTTGGCTAAGGAATTCATTCAACTGTGCACTTAATTCAACTTTTGGTCAAGGAATTCATTCAATTCTAGTTAATTCAACTTTTGGTCAAGGAATTCATTCGATTCTAGTTAATTCAACTTTTGGTCGAGGAATTCATTCAAGTTCAACTTTTGGTAAAGGAATTCATTCAATTCTTTTGGTAAAGGAATTCCTTGAATTCCTTGACCAAAAGTTGAATTAACTAGAATTGAATGAATTCCTTGACCAAAAGTTGAATTAACTAGAATTGAATGAATTCCTTGATCAAAAGTTGAATTAAGTGCACAGTTGAATGAATTCCTTAGCCAAAAGTTGAATGAATTCCTTGACTTCAAATTGAATTAACTAGTGTTGAATGAATTCTTTAGTGAATGAATTATTTAATTTTAATTCTTTACGCTTTGGTCAGGGAATTCATTCTATAAATTTGAATTCTTTGAATTCATTCACAGGAATTAATTCCTGCTTATGTCTTATTGATGAATTCATTCCTTGAATTAAAGAATTGAATTAAATTTTTGGGAATTCATTCCAAAAAGCAATTAATTCTTTAAAGCTCTGATCGCAATTAATATTGTTGTGTGTAAGTGCTAAAACGATCGGATTATCCGTTTGGTTTCTACATCACTTTTAGCTCCAGCTACAAAATTTAACCTAAAATTGGTCTGGACACCAAACTAATAGTACGATCCATTTAACACTTACACACAATTATAGTATCACCGATATATACCGATCACGCATGACTGTAACTAATTATTTCTCAAACTGCGGATGTGCCCTTCAAAAAATATCAAATTTCAAGTTGTTCACGCATAGAGGTGAATAGATTATTATTGTCATATTTTCTTTATTTTTGAAGGCATACTTATTAATTTGATCTCAATTTTTTTTGTTTACTTGTCAGTATCAAAAAATTTTCAATTGCATTGAGGCTGAAAGCGCAAAAATTAAAAATGAAATTGCTCTTTATTCAAGATTACAGATTTTAAAGAACTACCATTTGTTCCTAATTGACGGTACCTATTTTTTTCAACAAGTGGGAGATTTTCTAATATCATAATTATTATCCACCAAAGGTTTTGGGCGATTTCCTTTTATGCTGAAAAAGTTATAACCAAAAGAGTTGAAAAACTCTTGAAAGTTACAAGCAAAATGAGTAACATGGAATCGCCCGGTTCCGTAGATTTGCCCATATGTTTGTTCAATTTTTATTTTTAAATTTAAAAATAAAAATAGTTTTTCGACTTTTAATTCTACAATGAAAAACTCTTTTATTCTTGTTCGAGGCCAATTATTTCCTTATTATGAAATAACATAATAAGTACTTTTTCCAAAAACTCCCATTTTTCTTCATCAGGATATTCTCCCAAGAAATATTTCACAGAGTTTTTACTTTCAAAATATTCTACACCTTCAGGAATGAAAAGACGATCGTTTCGGGGATTTTCCAGTTCCCCATCATCAGTTTTCTTTTGAAAGTGGTGGCATTTCTGCAATTAGGAAACATTAAAAATTCATATTAGAACATATTTTGCTAACAAACAAGATGAGAGAGAGCAAACTATCAGGCATGTCACAGACTTCAATTTCACTTTTAAGTGAAATTGAAGTCGAAGTTGAAAACGCAAATTGCTTCTCCAGAAGTAAATGGTATTTTTGCATATTTAGACTAAATATAACAGATAAACATAATTAATTATAAGTTAAGAATGCTGTTTTTAATAATTTCACTTAAAAGAGTTTTTGTTAGAAAGCATATTTAAAGTTTTAACACATATTTCGCATAAAATTAATATGATTTCGATGTACAATTTCGTAACGTTTTACTTTTGCTTCTTCAGGATTTTTCCGTTTTCGTAAATTCTAAAATGTTAAAAAAAGACTTTGTGGTAAATTCGTGTTCCAACTGCTAAATTTTGATATAAGTTTCCATTTGTAGTTAAAACAGAAGATCGCCGATCAAAATTTAAAATTTTAATTTTTGAGAAAAAATTACGTTTTGCTTATCAAAAACAAAATTGTTGAATTTGCCAACAAAAAGCATTTTAAATGTAAATTTTTTTAATTGAAATAGTTAACGACACTTTAGGGAATACATACCAAACACTATTGAAAGGCTTTTATGAGTTTAAGCTGCTCTAAATACCAATTTCATTTTGGTTTTTGAAAGTGGAATGAAAACGATTTTTTTCGTTTTACGTTTTTTGGAGAAACTTTTAACATTTTAAGTACCACTATAAAGCCTGTAGCATACTCGATACTTACCAGAACGATTTATTTTCAATACAAAATTATCTGTAGTACCCTTAACTGCAAATTCATAAGGAAAAAAATTGTTTTCGATCACTACGAAAAAAATTGCGGAAGTGAAATTGCGAAATCAAATCAATTCCGGAAAAACCCTTTGACATGCCTGTATGTGTAAATATGTTTTCGAAGTTTTTGCAAGCATAACCATCCAATGTCATTCTCAAATTGCTCAATCAAATGATACAAAATCGAATAATTGATTGAATTCCCAAATTCTCAATCAAATAAGTAAGAAATCGAATGAATTCCTAACGATTAAATAAATTCATTGATTGACAAAATCGAATGTGATATTCCTTAAAGTGAATTTAATCGAATGACTACAAAAGAATGAAGTTTTTGCGAATGGTTAAAAATAAATTCAATCGATTTAGAAAGATATCGAATTATATTTCACAGTACAACACATGATTTTGGGACTAATTCTGAGAATTGCACGTGAAAGTAGACCCAAAAATAAGAACTTCTGCATCATTCGTTTTGTAAAGTTGGCTGCATTAAAAATGTAATGGCCATACAAATTTTTTGGCTTAAGGCTGATTTTTAGAACTTTTTCTATATTTTAACACGGTTATATCTCGTTGTACCGTACGGAATATCTCTTTTGTGTCTAAAGCAAAGTTGTAGATATTGAATAGGAGAAAAAGTGTCAAGTGTATTGGTTTGTGGTTGGACAATAAGTTGAACTTCAATAAACAATTAGTTGTCATTTCCAGAGTCAACTACTCTTTGCGTAAGCTATATAATCATTCTTTAATCACGCCCATATTTTTATACGGCATTGAATTATGTATATATTGGCACTTTTGGTAATACTATGAAAAGGCTGTCAGTATTGTTTAATAGGGTAATCCGTTATCTTTTTTGTTTAAGGAGGCTTAATCGTACTCATATGACGCCATATGTACCTGGACTTTTGGTTTGTTCGTTTTTGAACTATGTTAAAGCTAGAACTTTACTTTATTTACAATAGTGACCTTATATACTTGAATTTATTTAAATTCCGATTCATATTACAGCTATTCTTACACAAAAAATATGAGACATGGAAACAAAATTTAGAACATTTTCAATTATTGTCAATATCCATCCTCGTTGAAGTTGACGCTTGTGGTTCTGATGATATTGTTTTCTTCGTAGGTTGTTCATATTCATATTCTGAGTCTGCATCATCATCCGAGTTAGACATAATATTCAAGGGCATGTTTTTTTCAGTGTGTCCAACAATTTCATGACACTGACACTTCATCTTCGGTGCTTTCATCTTCAAACTGCATAATTTTATAATTCCACCAACAAACTTCCGCAAGCAATGCATCTTTTTTTGCCTTTGAATCGCTTTTCCATTGACATGGTCACCTGGTGGAACCTCTCTTCTTGTTCGTCCGATTCCTGAGGTAATTGTGCCAAAAAGCTATCAAGGTGGAAATGCATGAAATGTAATTTTAACGTCATGGATGCATTGATTTTTTCAAAATAATACAACAAGTTGTCCACTCGTATCTGTATGTCATCTCGCTGTAGTACACGGTTCTTTTTTTTCTCCTATTCAATATCTACAACTTTGATTCAGACACAAAAGAGATATTCCGTACGGTATACCGAGATATAACCGTGTTAAAATATAGAAAAAGTTCTAAAAATCCGCCTAGAGCCAAAAAATTCGTATGGCTATTAAATTTTTAATGAAGCCAACTTGACAAAAACGAATGATGCAGAAGTTCTTATTTTTGGGGCTACTTTCACGTGCAATTCTCAGAATTGAGTCCTACATCAATAAGCTGAAAAATGTTGTACCGACTGTGTTTTTAGCGATTTCATTCAAAATAGAATTCATTCTTCGAAGCTCTGTGTACTAGTGTATATGAATCAGACAATTGGTACGAGTTCTACCGCCTCTCCATACAAACAGCTGTAGAATTTAACATGGAGATGTCATAGGGATGGGGACAATTGTCCCCAAACTCCCACTTTGGTACTAGTTGTAGATCTAGTTTGAAAATTACAATTAAGGACGAAAAATAAGGAGCAAAACTGATACTAATGTCACACTCGCGGAACCAGTTTCGAAGTGACTCTTTGGAAATAGTACTGTACCAGTTGGTAAAGATCTAAATTATATACGTAGATAAAAAACAAACACTTTTTCTTTGATGAAACGTAGATTAGACCGATAGTTTCCTTACGGATATAATTAGGTCCATTTACCAAACGAAATCTAAAATATTTTGTGTTTATGATTTCTAATCACAATAAAAAATTTGAGTGTTTATTCGCAATTCCAGACTATATTACTAACAACAAATGTAAACAAAACTAGAATTTCAAAACTCCTATTTAAATTTAATCTTTCGAAATAGTCTCGCATTGTTTCAATCAAACTAATAGGTACACAAATGGTTAAAAATTGTTTTAAGAATAAAAACTGGGAGCTGTACTGGCACTTATAAGAAATTTTCCAAACTAGTTCCGGAGTGACTCTTCGGTACCAGTACTGTACCATTTGATTTGCACCTCAAGGCAATTTACAGTAAAAAAATTTGGGCGTTTATTTGCAAACTCTGATGTTCTATGAAATACAAACATAAACGAAATGAGAATTTCAAATTTCGCATTTTAATTTCTTTTACAGTCCCTACATAGATCGTATTTAACTAGTACACAACTGGTTCAAAATGCTTATTTTGAGAACTAGTTTTGTAGTTTCTAGTAAAAAAACTAGTACTTTTTAGAACTAGTTCGACCATTTGCTACTGGGTTGTTTCTAAATACAACCGATTTGTTTGTTAATACGATAAAATTTTAGTCGAGAATAACCCAACAGTACAAGCATTTTTTTCTGTGTAATATTTTAAATAATTCAAAATTCTGAATAAAATACTTTTTATGTTTAAGTTTATCAATTTAAGTGTATTTTTCATAACTTTACAATAAATTTTAATTCAAATTTAATAAAATATAATTTATTAAAAAATGTTAATATATAAAAATGTTTTAAAAAATTATTCCCATATTTGTATTTAAAACGAATGCAAAGTACTTCATTTGTTTATTTTCTAACGATTTGACAGCGTTAAAATTGGTATGTTGTAATAACGTTTATAGACTGTCGAGAAAGTACTTTGAAATTTGTTTTTGGAACGGTTTGACAACGATTTGGAAAAATATGATCGTGAAAACGTTTTAAAAGCGTTTTAAAAGGTGGTACAAACGTTTTCAAAATATATCGATTTACAAGTTTAAAGCGTTTTGACAACGCCCCAAATGATAACCATGATTTACGGTGTGAGGGTGGTATTTTATAACGTTTTCAAAGCGTTGCAGAAAAAAAACTTTAAAATGCTTTTTCAACCATCAAACTAGCGTATGTAGAACATTCTGGTTTACAATTTCAGAGCGTTGTGAAAACGACCCAAATGATAACCATGATTTACGGTCTCAGGGTGGTATTTTATATCGTTGCCCAACCGTCCCAAAAACAAATTTCAAAGTACTTTCCCGACGGTCTCTAAATGTTATTACAACATACCAATTTTAACGCTGTGAAATCGTTAGAAAATAAACAAATGAAGTACTTTGCCATCGTTTTAAATACAAGTATTTTTTAAAACATTTTCATATATTAACATTTTTTAATAAATTTTATTTTATTGAATTTGAATTTAAATTTATTGTAAAGCTTTGAAAAATACACTTAAATTGATAAACTTAAACATAAAAAGTATTTTATTGAGGTTTTTGATTATTTAAAATAATACACAGAAAAAAATGCTTGTACTGTTGGGTTATTCTCAACTAAAATTTTATCATATTAACAGACAAATCGGTTGTATTTAGAAACGTTTAACTTTTGAAAACTCAATTTTTAAATACAAACAATTTGTTATGAAATATAAAGAAATGTAAAACATTATTTATACCAATTGAAATTGCCGAAATTACGTAGAAAATTAAACATTTCAAAATGATATTGAAAAAATTATCATTGAAATTGTTAATTTATCGAAGATTAAATATAAAGACAAAATTTTCATTAAAAAATAAAAAAAAAAATTGATTTTAAATTCAACTGAAAGCAATTAAAATAAAGATTAATTTAAATCAAGAATTAATTCAAATTTTAAGTTAAAAAACTAAATATTTAGTTCATTTAAAACAAAAAAAAGAGTGTTAAAAATGTTTGCAGAAATAATATGTAAGAGTTGAGTTTTCAACGTTGAAAATTATCCACGTTGCAAGCTAACGTGTATACGAAAAGTAATGTAATAATTTTCATCTCAAATAAGATCTTTTCTGAGTTAACGGATATAGTTAAGTCGAAACACAGCTATAAATAATAATATATAATTAAAATTATATATATATAAAAAAAACTTATCATTTTGATCAAATACTTTAAAAAGTGTACTCTGGACATATGGATTTAACTGCCTTTTAAATAAATTCCAAATTAATTACTCTCCTGAAAAAAGTGCTTGGAATGCTCTTTTTCGAACATTTTGAAGGCGCTTTAAATCAATGTTTTGACAGTGTTCTTTAAATAATCAGTTATATATTCTTTAAAAGAAGTACTGCTAAAGTACTTTTTGCAAACGTTAGAAAAACGCTTTAAAGCAATGTTTTAATAGTGTTTTTATTTCACAAACGGTTGTAAATTTTGTACCATTGACAACAAACGCTTTCACAGCGCTTTGCTTTTTGTACCGTCTTCAATTTCCACCTGGGTACGTGGGCGGGGTGTATTGAGTTTTTGATGATCTTTGTTGTACCCAAGAATATTGGACCTAGGCCCACTTTTTAGTATACCGATCTACTCAAAAACACTTTGTTTCTGTATATATGTTTTTTACTTGTGTAAAATTTTTTTTATATACAACCCGAGTAAAAAAGAGTATATATAACATATATTTTTTAACATTAAAATATATGATAATATAAAATATTGTGTGCGACCTTATATGTTTTTATATGATGATATATTAGAAATTTTTTTAGAAATTTTCTCATATGTAATCATATTAAATCATACATCAGTATTTGCTTTATTGCAAATTGTATATATAGGAATATATTATTGATAAAACCGTTAAAAATTTTATATATAAATAGATACGAAAAATATTTTTAATTTTATTTTTTATATAACAATATCGTCGGCTTGCCTGCAAGTAGTGTTATGTGTTCTTTAACGGGTTTTAATATTTTTTTAATATATTTCATTGACATCATATGCTTTAATAATGATTGTAATAAATAAGGTCGTGAATCATTAGGGCATATGTCAATAAAATATCTTAAAAGGATAATATAAATCAGTTTTTTCGCTCTCCTGAAAACCTGTTAAAACCAAAAACATACCACTTCTTGCAGGCAAGCCGACGATATATTAATTAATATCAGACCCAAGTTCGAGATTAACTAATATATTCGAGATTAATGTAATATTTGATCAAAAACAATTTTTTATATGTTTTACTCAATTTTTTAATTAAATTAATATTTTCTGAGCTTTTTTACTTCTAGCAGTTTTTTTTTTTAATTTAAAAAATCCAATTTAAAAAAAATTAACATTTAAAATCATGCCCCGGCTCGTAATGGGTTAATAAGTCTAGGCATGTTGCATATCATGGGAAAGGTATTTCAAGTACCTTTCCAACGATATATATATTTTGTTCTGGTCCGATAAGTTTTGAGTGGAGAAATAAGCCATTGAATATTGTTGTAGATCTTCTTCAGCTCCATAAATCGGGAACTATGAGCCTCCAACAAAAAAGAAGTACATTGCCGGGCTAACCATTAAAATTTTATTTAAAATAAAAAAAAGCTTAACATATTTAAAAAAAATTTCTAAGTCCAAAGAAAATTCCCATATTTGATAAAAAATTATCTAGTTTTTAAAGAATAACAGATTTATACATTAACGTCTTTAATAGTTCCTCATTATCAACAATAGCCCTCGGCTGACAGTCAGGCATGTGATGATGGATCTGTACAATACCAATTATTTTTTATTTCCTAATTTAGATGTGCGGCGTCAAATAAAATGATAAATAATAATTTGAAGCCAATTTTATTTTCGCGAAACAAATTATTCTAGATTGAAAAACTGTTCGTTTTCCATTTTCATCACACCCCTGAGTGTGGAGGACCCGAAATCCTGCTGCCCTCCAATTCAAAGTTTTTTTATCATTTAAATTTAATCATATCGTATTGTATTAACTTATATCCAATTTGATCGGGACAAAATTCGGATATAAGTTTATCATTTGATATAACTTTGTATCCTTGTAAATACAATTATATCTAATATGATACAATTTAATATGACCATTTTTCGGATGAAATTATATCCACCCAGGTGGAAAAATACGATCGTGAAAACGTTTTAAAAGCATTTTAAAACGTGGTACAAACGTTTTCAGAATATACCGATTTACAAGTTTAAATCCTTTTGACAACGTCCCAAATGATAACCATGATTTACGGTGTGAGGGTGGTATTTTATAACGTTTTCAAAGCGTTGCAGAAAAATAACTTTAAAATGCTTTTTCAACCGTCAAACTAGCATATGTAGAATATTCTGGTTTACAATTTCAGAGCGTTGTGAAAACGACCCAAATTATAACCATGATTTACGGTCTCAGGGTGGTATTTTATATCGTTGTCAAACCGTTCCAAAAACAAATTTTAAAGTACTTTCTCGACGGTCTTTAAAAGTTATTACAACATACCAATTTTAACGCTGTCAAATCGTTAGAAAATAAACAAATGAAGTACTTTGCCATCGTTTTAAATACAAATATGGGAATCATTTTTTAAAACATTTTTATATATTAACATTTTTTAATAAATTTTATTTTATTGAATTTGAATTAAATGTACAATAAATGAATTACTGAATGTACAATTAAAATTTTGCCGACAGTTAAAATCAGATTTTATATGGTAAACAATAACAAATGTGTTAGTTAAAGTCCCAGTTAGTAGCTAACTGGACATTCAGTAATCGAGCCTTAAATTGATAAACTTAAACATAAAGAGTATTTTATTGAGGCTTTTTGACATTACAAAGAAAAAAATGCTTGTACTGTTGGGTTATTCTCAACTAAAATTTTATCATATACAAACAAATCGGTTGTATTTAGAAGCGTTTAACTTTTTAAATCTCTATTTTTAAATACAAAAAATTTGTTCTGAAATATAAAGAAATGTAAAACATTATTTATACCAATTGAAATTAGGGAAACTACGTAGAAAATTAAACATTTCAAAATTATATTAGCTGTGTTTTCGACTAAACTATATCCGTTAACTCATTAAAAAACTCAAAGAGCATAAAAACGCGTTTAAGACGAAAACTAACACTATACTTTTCGTATGCAAGTTAACTTAAAATAAAAACTATTTTAAATCAAGAATTAATTCAAATTTTAAGTTAAAAAACTAAATAATTAGATCATTTAAAACAAGAAAAGTTAAAAATGTTTGCAGAAATAATATGTAAACATCCCAACAAAAAAGAACTCTACTCCTATAACTCTTTTTACATAAGTTGTATTTTCGCTCATACTTATCAATGTTAAGTATTTAAAGTAAATCTACTTTTAACCGATTAAAGTATAAAAAAATTATAAACAGTTAATGTTTATAATAGTTGCGGTATAATCGAACGTATGCCAGCAAAACTTTTTGGGAAGTAACGCGAAGTAATGTTATATGCAAAAATCTATAAACGTTGAGTTTTCAACGTTGATAATTATTCACGTTGCAAGTTAACGTGCATACGAAAAGTAATGTAATAATTTTCATCTCAAATACGCTTTCGCGTACTTTAAGATCTCTTCTGAGTTAACGGATATAGTTAAGTCGAAAACACAGCTATAAATAATAATATATAATTAAAATTATATATACATATGTACATAAAAAAACTTTTTTTTATCATTTTGATCAAACACTTTAAAAGGTGTACTCTGACTTATGTATTTAACTGCCTTTTAAATAAATTCCAAATTATATACTATCCCGCATTTTTTATTTAACTGTAAACAATTTTGTTTAAAAAAGTGCTTGAAATGCACTTTTTCGAACATTTTGAAGGCACTTTTAATCAATGTTTTGACAGTGTTTTTTAAATAATCGGTTATATATTCTTTAAAAGAAGTACTGCTGAAGTACTTTTTGCAAACGTTAGAAAAACGCTTTAAAGCAATGTTTTAACAGTGTTTTTATTTCACAAACGGTTGTAAATTTTGTATGAAAAGCACTCCTAAAATACTGTTTGTGAACGTTCTAAAAGCAATCCAAAATAATGTTTTTCAACGCTGTGAAAATGCTTTTTTTTGTACCATTGACAACAAACGCTTTCACAGCGCTTTGTTTTTTGTACCGTCTCCAATTTCCTCCTGGGCAGTTACATATTGCAAATATATCCATTCACATATAATTTTATATACACTTTTTTACTCGGGCATATACATTTATATTAACACTTTGATATTAACATTTTGGATATTAAGAGATATTAAGAGATCTGTAAATATAGTCTATAGATAATAATATATAATGGCGTATCAGCTTCTCTAAACAATCTTATATCAAAATATATAACAAAGTTAATATAAAATTGTATTAATTTCATGTATAAATTTATCTGACATGATTTCTAATAATACAAAATTTTATAAAGTGTAATTGCACTATAAAAATTAAAAAAAACTCCGAAATTGTGGATCTGGTTTTGAATTTTGCACTTTGACATATACAGATGGGCATCGATTATCCGTGATTCAATTAACCGGGAACATCAATTATCCGGGATCTATAAGGAAAGGAAGATTTTTTTATTTCAATCGATTAACCGTGATTACATCAATTATCCGGGATTGAAAAACATCTACTATTTATTTTGACGAAATTTGGTTTCAACATGTTAGCAACACTAAAATTAATATGTGCCTAAAACGAAATAAGGTAATTCCCTTGTTTGCATGTTTTCCTCTGGTGTTTAGTTGCATTTGAAATTTACGTAGTAAGGAGTGTTGATGTGTAATTTTAGAATCGAGTAAAAAGCAAAGAAAAGTATTAACTATTCAAGAAAAATTTAATTTAGTCAAATAAAGATAAAATATTAAAATATTGTGCAGAAAGTGATTCAGTTACTCGCTTCCAAAATCGAAAAATTTTAAAAAGTGCATTAGAGCGTAATACGAATGGTTCCGACAAAAACGTTTTAAAGGAATCCCAATTTCCAGTTTAATGATAATGGAAAAGGCTAAGTTCTTCCATTAAAAATTAAATATAAGCTTAGCATGTGAATATTCTCGAGGCTAGTTACAGAACTTTAAAAACAACATGGAATCCACAAAGTATCTGCCGACTATGTATCTGCCACAATTTTTGGAAATCAGTTGCAAGAATACACATCAAAGAAAAATCTTATAAATAAGAAAATCTACAATGGAGAGGAAACAAGCCTTTTTTGGAAGTGTTTCCCTGAAAGCAGTTTTAGTTGCCATTATGAACTTTTTTTAGATGGCCACAAAAATTCAAAGGACATATTATAGAAAGATTAATATTATAGAACTTTAGAGAACAAGATAAAATACAAGTCTACCGTATCTAAGAGAAGCTCTTAGCGGAAAATATGAAAGTTAAGGAAAAGAAACCAACCACAATAAATGAATTTTTTAAGTAATTACATATGTAGCAATTAAAAATTATTAACATTATATTTTGTAAGTGATTATATAAAACAAACATTTATATTAAAAAGCGTAAAAAATTTTACCTCAGTTAACCGGAAAAATCGGTTATCCAAAATGCTTCCGGTCCCGACCATCCCGGATAATCGATGCCAAACTGTACATAAATAAATGTTTATAATTGAATTTAACGTATATTTTTCAAATAGTTGGCAAAATACTCTTTATTTAACTAAAAATAATTTTAACCCTTAAATGCGTGGTGTAGCCATTTGGCAACATACCGGTTTTTGAATAAAAAAACCCACTTGATGAACAAAACTACATTTTTGGGCATTGGGGGCCCCTTCTGTACATTGTCTTCCTATAGTTTAGCGCAGAATTTTTAAACAGTTAGAGTAAAAATCTTGGTTTTGCTCTGTATATTTGTGAAAAATCTAAAACGCGTTTTTTTTTACAAAAAGGGTAATATTCAAAAATATTTGTTTAAATATTTAAAGTGATATTCTCGCAATAAAATTCATTTTGCGACAATAAATTTTGGCAATTTTTTTTTGTTTTTTTTTTCATATACGCTAAAATAATCAATTAAACAATTTAGCTATTCGACAAAAAACCATATTTTTCAATAAAAATCACCTTTTTTAAAAATAATTTTTTTTTGGTATTTTTCTTGAAATGTACACGCCTTTAGAAATCATATATAAAAAAATGGTTAAAATAGAAGAGATCATGCATTTAAGGGTTAAAAAAATAAATAAGGGAAAAAAAAATTTTTTTCATTGTGGAATTAAAGGCCGAAATAAATATTTTTACTTTAAATTTAAAAATAAAAACATATGTTGAAATTAATATGGTTTAAAGGCTCTATTAGTCTGGTAGTATTGTAAAGTATCGTGTCAGCTTTTTACTTTCAACTAGTGATAGTATACACAAATACTTAGTTTGGAAGTAGATTTGAAGTAAGAAAATCTATTGAAAATATATTTCTACTTTACAATACCTCATTTCACCTCACTTTACTACCAAACTAATTTGGGCTTAAGTTCATTTATTTTTCCGTGAAAAAAAAAATTAATTGTGAAAGTTAATTTTTTATTTTATAAGAAAGACACACATTTTTATTTATTTATTTATTTAAATTATTTATTTATTTATTTATTTATTTATTTATTTATTTATTTATTTATTTATTTATTTATTTATTTATTTATTTATTTATTTATTTATTTATTTATTTATTTATTTATTTATTTATTTATTTATTTATTTATTTATTTATTTATTTATTTATTTATTTATTTATTTATTTATTTATTTATTTATTTATTTATTTATTTATTTATTTATTTATTTATTTATTTATTTATTTATTTATTTATTTATTTATTTATTTATTTATTTATTTATTTATTTATTTATTTATTTATTTATTTATTTATTTATTTATTTATTTATTTATTTATTTATTTATTTATTTATTTATTTATTTATTTATTTATTTATTTATTTATTTATTTATTTATTTATTTATTTATTTATTTATTTATTTATTTATTTATTTATTTATTTATTTATTTATTTATTTATTTATTTATTTATTTATTTATTTATTTATTTATTTATTTATTTATTTATTTATTTATTTATTTATTTATTTATTTATTTATTTATTTATTTATTTATTTATTTATTTATTTATTTATTTATTTATTTATTTATTTATTTATTTATTTATTTATTTATTTATTTATTTATTTATTTATTTATTTATTTATTTATTTATTTATTTATTTATTTATTTATTTATTTATTTATTTATTTATTGAGTCTACTGATAATTATCTTACAGACTATTATAATTAACAAATTTGTTTCTTTAATAAATTAATTCAATTAAAAAGAACAAATAAATTTAATTTAAACTTAGATTTATTGACATTAAAATTTATTAATGGAGAGAAACTGTTACAAAGCTTTAAACATCTAGTAATTGGTTCATTACAACCATAACTGGTTCTATGAAATTCCTCATAAAATAAAGGCGCTTGGTGTAATTCACGTGGAGGATTATATAAATTTACTAGATTTGACAAAGCTTCGCAATCTATTTCATTGCACAAAATCTTATAAATAAACATTAAAGAAAATGATGACCTACGATCCCTTAAGGATTGTAGGCCAAGTAATTTGTAAGAAAGACCAAAACTCTAACCTAGAAAAAGTTGTTCCGACAAATTTTTAATTTGTATTGTTTTATTTTGTCAGCTATTTCCAAGTTTATTAGCAAACATTTTTCTAAACATTAAGCATTAGTATTTAATATGAATGAAATAAGTGATCTCAACAATATTTACTAAAATTTTCTTTGAAAATCGTCATCAAATTATATGTATTTATATATAATTTGATGCAGTTAGATAGACCCATTTTTCGGATCAAATTTTATCAGGTGAGATAACATGCTTATCTCGCTTGATATAATTATATATTCCAATATTCGGATCAAATTAGATATGGACGTATATATGGGTTTATATATGGTGATATATGATTATATAACATATTTTTTAGTCGGGATATATCACTTTTCCGTACTTATTTTTCACTTTTTTTAAGAATTTAAAACTAAACCACTTTTATTATTTACAACTCAGTATCACTCCTATTTTTTTGATCAGTTCAACTTAAGGAAAATATACACTCAAAAAAAATGCACAGTTACTAAATGACAGTTGTTTGTGTAGTATTCAGTAGTTGTTTTTAATAGAAACTACAGTTGTTTTCTATAGAAAAATGCAAAACAACTTTTATGACGGTTAGTTAAGAAAACAACTAACTAAAAGTACTGTAATTTCGTAAAAGTTGTTTAAAGCAGTTGTTTTTAATATAATAAACAACTACCAAAACAGTAATTTTACAGTAAACAGTTGTTTTTGGTAGTTATTTGAAAAATAAAAAATTTCGTTGATTTTTTTTAATTTTAAAAATTCTTTTTTAGTTTATATTTGTTATTATTGATATATTTCTAGTTTCCAATAAAAAACAAAAATTTGTATTGTATATCCAATGCATAAAAGCATAATAACTGGAGAACGGGTTGGAATCTTTACTTCGAATTTTAAATAGGCTGAAGTAATAACACATATTTTTGTAATCGAAAGAAAAAAAAATATTTTTTTTATTAAAATGTACTTTTATAAACAAAAAGAATTGACGGTAAAACAACAGCCGTTTTTACCGATTTTGTCAGTTGTTTTGAAATTTTTGTAGTAAAAATTTATCAGTTAATTTTACGACAACAGTTAAAAATAAAATGTTTAGTTATTTTTTTATTTGTCGCCTTTTTAACTGCATATACCTTTGTTTTAACTGTTATTTTCAGAAGATTCTACCGACAAACTTTTGTGAGTGTAGGCATGAAAGAATAACATCATACATTCAGAAAAAAAATCAATAAAGTCAGCAAAAAATGTTGCTGTGTCAGCAAAATTTTAGTCAGGAGCGTGCTTGCAAAAAAGTTGGTAATTTCAGCAAAAGGTGTTTGCTGAAGATCAGCGAGCTGATTTTTACCAAAAAAAATAGTAATCTCAGCAAAAGTTTTGCTAACACTTAGTCGATTGCAAATGAAAAAAATCCTTGCTAAAATTACAAAATATTTTGCTGAGTATTAGTAGACTGCAAAAAACTCAAAAACTTTGTAGAGAAATTTTACTTTAGTTAATTTATTTGCTGAAAATTTAAATATAAAAATTGTGTAGTTATTTTTTTTATATTCATTTCCGTTGTCTGTACTACATCCAGACAAGCTGCGACATCTACATCTTGTCTATTTGGTTGTCGTCCACGCTATAAATACGGTTATCAGCACAATTTTTGTAGCAAAATAAATTAGTAAAACATTAGTTCAAAATTAGTTTAGTGCTAAAAATTGATAACTAAAACTTTTGCTAAAAACGAAATTTCAGCAAAAAAAAAAAAACTAGTACACTTGATATACAAAACGTTTTACTAATTTTTGTACTAATTTATTTTTTTGAGTGTAGTAATAAAACTAGTACATTTTAGAACTAGTTCAGCCATTTGCTAATACACTTTTATAGTCAACTTCATTCGCTGGTACACTTAAAATAATACGTCTGTAAAAAATCTGTTTCAAATCAATTTGACTAATTTTTAACAAAAATTTTAGTTATCTTCATTTAAACAATACTAAAAATCCTCAGTACTTTAACTAATATTGAGTGTTAATTTTTAAAAATATTTATAACTAATTCGTTAAATTTTACACAACATGTTGTTAAAATATATTTTCACGTTTCATGTGAGATAGAGCAAAATTGACTAAAATTTCGACTACCCCTAACCATATAAAACCCTTGTGAAATGGTTATCTCTATCCAAAGATGGACCTTGGCGGGGCCTTGGACCCTCGGAAATTTTTGATAAAATTGATCAACTTCGTAAAATGGCCCATATGTCGAAAACTAAGCGAGATAGAGTACAATGTGTTTGCTACATTGGAGTGTCCTTACATGCCCTCAGATGATGTGGACTATGCCCGGGGAGGGTCGCGAGACCCTAAATTTGAACAAATTTTACGACAAACAAAACTGTAGTTTTGCTAAGTTTTACTTAAGATTTATTAAATTTAACAAAAAATGGGTTAAAATTGTATTTAAGCCAAAAAACAGTAATAAATTTTATTAAAGTAACAAATTTTTATGTTCAGCCAACAAACATTATTTTGAGTGTAGGCAACTAAAGATCCTTTCCATTTTTTTTACTTATTTTTGCCATACTCAGCTTATTAATACTCATCGTTTGAGATCTGTTACTTGAACTAATTCACAAATAAGCCAATTATCGGGACTCATCTTATTAGTACGCATCGTTTGAGAGCTGTTACTTGAACTAATTCACAAATATGCCTCTTATCGGGACACTAAAGTTTTCATCAGTTATAGTTTGTTGTTTTAAGCATTGAACATTTCATTAGCATTGATAATCAATTGAGGGGCTTATTGATAAGTCACATTTAAATTTTTGCTGATATTCGCCTTTAAAGTTTTGAAAAAAGTAGAAAAAAGGACTTGCAGGACTTTATACTTTGCAATAAGCCCTTCAATTTAATGCCAAATAAATCAACTAATTGGTTTATTCAATTAATACGTCCCATGTATGCAAGAAATTAATAATAAAACTAATATCTAAGTGGGATGAGTTTTTTTATCAAAACAAAAAAATGTGTCAGGACTCTTTAATTTTAGTCTAACAAATTCCCCCGCTCTTTAAAAAAGAGATAAACAATTTTATTATAACTTATTTTAAAAGAGGATTGAAATCAAAAATTCAAATTTTTACATTTGAAGTCAACTTTCAAATGATCTCATTTATATGAAAAAATACTATTTTTAATAAACATATAATTATGATTACGATAAAACAGCTACAGATTTCTTAAATACACATAGAATAAATAAACAAAACTAAATTTACATTTTTAATATTATATAATACTTGTTGCAACTTCACCTTCGCCATGTCAATATTATTACCAATATGTATGTTCCCGTACTTTACCGAAGTTACACAAACTAGCCCAAAGGCGTTCCCGTACTCAAAATTGCGTGTAAATTGTTGTTGTTTGGGCTATTTTGGGTACCCGCGGTAACGTACGGGAACGCACATATAATTTTTCTTACATACATATATTAACAAAATACAATACATATCAAAGGTTAAATTCAATTCGAGCTACCGTGCTTTTACTAATAGCTGCCATTTGTATTTATATTATTTTTGAATAAAAAAAAAAAAATTTCGACTTATTTGATTTTTGCATTTAAATTGTATTAACGTATTAATTTAATTCAATTGATTAATTTAATCAAAAAAAGCAAATTCAATGAAATAATTTAATTCCTATAGTTTTTTTATTAAATCAAATGAATAAATTCACTTGGTGAACGCGTTCATTTTTATAAATTGAACGGAAAAAAGTTTAATTCCTTACTGAATTAATTCATCACTGAATTCGTTCAATTTCATTTTCGTACAATGAACTAAACAAAAAAAAATTGAAAGCTTGCCATTTTTCAATTTATGAACCAATTTTAAAAAAGGATAATGTTTTTATAATCTGCTAGCAAAGTCCTACAATAAATATGCTTACTAGGGTGCGTCGATTTAGCAATCGATATTGTGCCATCGATTTTTCGATAGCTTTACAACACATATCAAAAAAAATCATTTTCGAGGCACCCAAATTTAAATTTTTTGACTTTTTCTCAACTTTTATTTTTAAGGTTTTTTTAATAGATAATAAAAAAAACTCGGCTGATATAACGATGGCGATAGTAGTTTTTCCAAAAAAATGTTTTTCTTGAGGTTTTGGATGATTTTTTGTCGAAAAATCTATCTTTTTTTTACGCGTTAATTTTTAAGGTTATTTAAATTTGGTTTGTTAAAAAATAAATTCGCTGATTTCAAATTTTTTAAATATATCCTATCCAAGGTAAAATTGCACGCTTAAAACGATGGCGATATCATTTTATCGAAAAAAATTTTGTTTTTAGACGAGTTTGGGACGAAATTTAAGCGCCTCGAAAATAATTTTTTTTGATATGTCGTAGTGGAACTTTTTTTTCCTCATGACAAAAGCTATCGAAAAATCGATGGCACAATATCGACAATTTTTTGTCCTTACAAATCAGCCCACCCTAATGCTTACACATATCGTTGGCTTAGTCGGCAAACCTGTCAAGTCCGTTTTTTTTTTAATTTTTCAGGAGAGACAAAAAACTGTATAACTTTTTTGGGTTAACTTTTTTTAAATCTGTAAACGCAGTTTTCTTGTTTAGTTCATCTTGTTTAACCACAAAAAATCATAGAATTCCAAAATAAAAGTTTGCAGACTTATAGGCTCTTTTTGGACTTAGCAGATTTGCTCTTTATAATTTTCTATTTAAATGTGGACTTACCAGATTTTCTTTCAACTTTGTGGACTTACCAGATTTTCTTTTTTTTATTTTATTTTACTTTTATTTATGCCAGCAGAATTCATGACAATCGCCTAATAAAAATTTATAAATTAACAATGTTTTTCCTGAAAAAATTTATAAGTAATAGTTACCCAGCCAACATTTTTCTGAGCGCTCATAAATTATGACTCATAAAAGACTCTGAAAGACGAACATTTTCAGAGTGCTCAAATCTTAGAGTCATAAATATTTAAATATTTATTTATTTATTTGGTCTATGGATACAATAATTATCCTTACAGACTAGCAACTAAAACAATAGTAAATATCTTAAAATAACTTATTTAATAAAACTTTAAATAGAGAATGAGGAACAGTTATATCTAATTGATTACAATAATCATTAAATAATCTCAATGCTTTAGTTAGAGGTTCATTCAGTGCATAATTAGTTTTATGAATATCAATAAAGAAGAACTTATCTATAATCCTTAGGGATCTAGGAGGAACATAGATTTTAATTGAGTTTAATAATTCAGAGGAATCAACTGCGCCACAAATAATACCATGTATAAAAGTTAACGCAAAAATTTTTCTACGAGTTTCCAGAGTTTTCAAGAAGATAAAATCACATTTATCTTCATAGGAAGGAACACAATATGTAGGAACAGGAGCAGAAAGAGTGGAATTTAAAACATTGAAGAAAGGAAGAGCAAATTTAACAAACTTAACTTGGATTTTCTCAATACGGCTTTTATGAATAACCGCATTAGGACTCCAAATAAATGACGCGTATTCCAGTTTAGATCTAACAAAAGAAACATATAAAACGTTTTTTTGTAAAATAGTCAAAAAGATTAGTAGAATTGCGACGTATAAAAGCTAATAGTGAGTAAGCTTTAGGAATTATAAAATTTAAATGGCTGCCAAATGTCAGTTTGGCGTCAAAGACTACACCTAAATCCAATATTTCATCCACAGATGAGAGAGTATGACCTTTCATTCTATATTGAGAAAGAAATAAAAACATTTCGCAATATTAAGAGGTAAACCATTACGTTCAGACCACAAAATAACTCTAGACAAATCCTCCTGCAGGTCTGCAATATCTCCAAATGAAGATATTGGCTTAAAAATCTTTAGATCATCAGCATACATAAGGTACTGAGATTTTTTAAAACAATGACAAATATCATTAATAAAAATATTAAACAGCAAAGGACCTAAAATGCTACCCTGAGGTATACCAGAGGTGGGGATAAAAACATCAGAATATACTCCATCTACAGAAACAGCAGTAGATCTACCAGTTAAATAAAAACGAAACCAACTCAGCATCTGAGAATGGAACCCTATCTTCGAAAGTTTAAGTAATAGAAGTTCATGTGGCACCCGGTCAAATGCTTTTGCAAAGTCTAAGTAAATTGTATCTATTTGAATACCTTTTTCGAAACAAGAAACACAGAAATTGGTAAAAACGGTTAAATTCGTGGTGGTTGATCTTCCAGACATAAATCCATGCTGTGAGACTGAAATATAACGTTTAGGACGAAAAAAAAGTTTATCATATACAATATGCTCAAAAATCTTTGCAATATTAGACAATTTAGAAATTGGCCTATAGTTCACAATATTATTTTTATTACCAGATTTAAGAATAGGAAAGATTGTTGTATATTTCCATTTTTGTATAAAGTATCCAGCCATCAAAGAGTTATTAAAAATAATTCTGAGTGGTAAAATTAGTGCAGAAAAGCATTTTTTCAAAAGAAATGATGAAAGACCATCACTATCACATTTAAACGAATTAGAAAGTTTACCAATTCCTGAGGCAACGTCATCATCATAAATGAAACATAATAGACTCTTATTTATGAGCGTATTCAAAAATTTTTCAATGCTCATAAATTACTCAAAAATTTGTTACAAATGACTCATAAATGGCTCAGAAAATTCAAAATTTTCCAGCAATGCTCATAATTTGGAGTCTTTTATGAGTCATACAAGTGCGCTCAAAAGAGGCTTCATCGGTGAAGAAGAACACCCTCATATATCTATGATTTCAGAAGGTCTAAGGGCTCTTTTATGAGTCTTTTCGGACTCCAATTGTACACTGGGTACCTTAGAAGTTAAAATAACTAAATAACTATTTAGTTAATCTTTAAACAAAAGTCGCATTTAATTCTATTTAAGAAATTTGTTGAAACAAAATGTGTGTTGTTTTCAGCTGGACTTAGCATGTGGATTTCGATGTTTTGTTTGTTTTTTTTGTACTTGACAGAATTGCTTACATAACAACAAGAAAAAACAACATAATAGCATTTTTTTTGTAAATGATGTGTTTTGAGTTACACTAGCATACTACATCAAAAACTCAATTTGCATAAAAATTGGACTTGACAGGTTTGCCGACCAAGCCAACGATATGGTACAAGTATACTGCTTAAAGAGTTATCTGCATTTGAAAACTCAGATTTTGCATTTTAACAACAATCCGTCTAGTCCGGGGTTTAAGCAATTGCGGCAATTAAGGGCCTGTTTATCTATTACGAAAATAGTCTAAACGAAAGAAATTGACAATCACTTTCGTCAAAAATACATGAGAAACAAAAACAAATTTTCGTTACTTTGCTTTCGTTTAGAGTATTTTCGTAATACATAAACAGGGCATAAGTCTATTAAAAAAATTTAGTTATGCACCTACGGGGAAAGGGACCGGTCCTTGATCGGTCTTTTTGTTTGAAAAAGACACGTCACTTTAACATAGGGTTGTCATTGGAAATACCCAATTGCCACAGTTTAGATACCTTGTGACTAAAAATAGCTTTTCAAATAAACTAATAAAAAATTAAGAATTCAAAAAAATCTACTTCGTGTCAAAGTAGGTCTCGATAACACAACCTTCTGATTGTAAGGCAAACGCTCTACCGTCTGAGCTGAAGTTGCTTGTGTGTGATGGCCGATCAACGATGACCGATCAACGACCGGTCTCCGCCCCCTTGGGACCTATCCTGCGTGTCACCTGGGACCGGTCCCTTTCCCCGTAGGGAAACTAATAAAAAATTTAGAATTAAAAATAATCTACTTGGCGTCGAAGTAGGGCTCGATAACACAACCTTCTGCTTGGAAGGCAAACGCTCCACAGTGGTTTGAAACAAAAAAAAAGTGGAAATAAATCTGTATCTTCTAAACTATAAGTCCGATTGCATCAGTATGTATGAGATAATTGTTAAGGAGGACCCAGACTTTCTGAATTTTTTTTACCTCAAAAGTAAAATAGCTTTTGGACCGTGTAGCTCTTTCAATTATTTCCCAACGTGGTTGAAATTTTATATTTTGGAATGAGCTTGGAGAAACGAAGAAAAAACATGCTTACTTTACTATAATAACTGTTATGGGTTTTAAGTAGTGTTTCCAATTATTCGACATAGGCGGTTAACCGGTTAATGCATTATTCGAAAAATCACTATTATTAATTAACCGCCCAAGTAAAAAAAAATAATATGGAGCCATATGAAGTTATATTTAATTATATATAATCTTTTATGTAATTAGATATAATTATATCCGAAAAATGAGAACATCTTATTGTATCGAATTGTATACAATTGTATACAATTTGGTACAATTTGATACAATTTTATGCAATTCGATACAATTGTATCCGAATTTTGTCCTCATCCAATTACATCAAATTATATCTTTTTGTATAAAATTATATAAAATGTTATAAAAGTGGACATAGTTTGATACAATTATATCTAAAAATTTACCTTATACTTTAGATCATATTATATATGACCACATCTAACAATATACAAAAATTATTTTTTTAAATAAAAAAGATATGCAATGTCTGGAGATCAGACCTGGGGGATTTCAATTACAATTGCAAATAAATGTAATTGAAATTAAAAAAAACTCAATTATATTTCATGTAACTGTAATTCAAAATTTTCAATTACAAATTTCAATTACATTTAGAATTAGTGTTTTTTGTTAAAATTTTGTAGAAAAAACTGACTGGACTGATAGGTTGGATAGGCGTGGATAAGTATAAAAAGAATACGTCATGTTGGGCTGTCCCCTCACTTGTGCTTTTTGTCATTATATCTTTTCCGAAAAATGTAATTGTAATTGACATTTTTTCAATTACAATTATATGTAATGTTTAATTGAAAATTTTCAATTACAAATTACTTGTAATTGCTTTTTTTTGAATTACAATTACAAATATGTAATTGTAATTGAATTTTTTTCAATTAAAATTACATGTAGGTAATTGTGTAGTTGCATGTGTAATTAATTTCCAATTATAATGATTAACCCAAAGGTCTGCTGGAGATCCTATAATTTTGATAAATCTTCCATTACTTTTATCCAGATTTACCATGACAGTGCATTAAACATGAACAAAATTTTCTTTATTTTTAGTAATTTTAAAATAAAGTTAACAAGACTGAAATTTTAAAGTTAATAGGATTATGTTATACAACCAAGATATAAGAAAAATAGTAAAAAAAATAGTAAAATATTACAAAATAGTAAAAATTACTAAAAATATAAGATGCAAAAAATAAACTCACACACGAATCATGCACGGGTTATATATTCTTATTCACGCTCACGCACGAATCAAGTACGAATTATATATTCTCAGACTCACGCACGAATCACTTGAGTATAGTAATTATTACTCACGATCACGTGTGAATAACGTGACTGACGAACATTTCTAGTCACGCGCCAATCCCTAGTAATTACTAAATATAAAACTAGTTCAAAATCATTGTTAACATAGAACCACATATAATATAATACGGACCTTATATATTTTTATATAAAATCACTTTGAAATAATTGCTTATGTGGGATGATATGTAATTATAGATGATTTTATAAAGAACGTTATATTGTTATATATTAAAGAAATCATGAAATATTGTAGATATGGAACCATATTAAGTTATATATGGGTTCTTATTCGTCAATATATAATCATATCTAACACAAATTATGAAATATTTCTTATATGGCTCCACATATAGTTTTATATTATTATGTATAGTGTCATACTAAATTATATATAAACGTATATGTAATTATATCTGTAATATGTTACTTTATGTACTTATAGCACATGCAATTATATGTAGGCCAGTATGTAATAATATAAAATCACACATGTCTCCATATTAAAACCTTTGAGGAAAAAACATCTAACATATGATTATATAAAAGTATATCTGCTTGAATTTAAAAGCATATGTGGCCATATGTAACTATAAGTTACTATATGCAATTACATAAAATAATATATGGTTATATCAAAACTTTTTTACTCGGGCGGTTATTGGGGTCGATTAATCGAGAAAATTGGCGATTAATCGTCTAATGCAAAACTAATGTACATATTTCCTTAATTTTATTATCAATATAAACACAGAGCTGTCTGTTTTTTTTAATATTAACGTGACATATAACTCGATGTATTTAAAAATAGTTTTCATATTCTAACCCAGGAAAATTTTCTGTTCAAAAGAATCTACTTTTGCTTTGAAATCCCTTCTACTGTCAATTCTAACATCGATGATTTTTGTCCAAAAAACAATCGCTTCTATAGCCCCCAACTAATTCTATAACATTAGGACTAGTTGTATAACTGATTCTCCGTCTGTTATACCTTATATATAAGATTCTAGTAAAAACAGTTGCAGAACTCGTGTGGTTGGCAACCGATTACAAAAAGATTTCTTGGGAAGGTTAAAAAGTTTCGGAATCTGAGATATTTGAAATTGAAACATTTCCTATATATACTAATAAAAACAGGTCTGTAAAAATGTTGCTAAAGCAACTAAAAATTAGTTAAAAATGGCAGAAAAAACTGATGAAACTAACAGATTTTTTTTTGCAAAATATTAGTAAGTTAAGAACAGCAAACCCGAAACTGTTAAATATCGATAATTTAATGTAAAGTTTTTACATCTTTAGAAAAAATTTAAAAAATATGAGATACAAAATTTCTTTGAATGCGATTTTTTATCAATACTGCCAACAATAAAATATAATAAGTTTGTTCCACGTAATTCTGAGTAAAGTCTGGTAAAATGAGAGTAAACAAATAATTATCTCAAAAAATGGTAAAATTGCTCCATTACTGGGAACGCACAAAACCCCATTTCAAGCCCAAAAATTAACGTCAAAGTTATTCGTATAAACAAAAGCTAGTTTTAAGAATAAAATATCGAAGGAAACAAAGAAATAATATTAGAATGCGGTATTTAATAACGCTATTAATTATTTATTGTTTATAAGTTTTGTTTTGTTAATTATTTTTACAAATTTAAAACAGCTGATTTATAAACAGTTAGTGATTTGACAGTTTTACCATTTTACCCGAAAAAAGTACGGGTAACTTCTGGTGAAAAGAGAAACAAATTATTCTCTCATTAACGCTCTCATTTACCCAATATTTAACAACAGAAACTCTTGTTGGTAAGATTGGGTTCCCGCGGTAACGTAACCTAATATTGCATTTAAAAAAAATTATACCCAAAGTTTCTAAAATTTAAATAAAAACTTTTAGTTCTATTTGAAGATTCCACTTTACTCTGCAAAAAACAGAAAAAAGCTTGCTGAATATTAGTAGTCTGAGAATATCATAAACAATTGTTAAATTAACGGTCTTTTCGTTTTTTTAACGGCCATTACTAATAAACAAAATAACCCAAATTTCAAGCTAATTTACGCAGAGAAAATTTTATTGGATTAGTTTCAATGAAAGTTTTCACTAACCTAATTAAGTTTTATTCACAAAGTGAATGAAAAATATCGTTAGCTGAAATGCAAAACCACGTAACTAACATTTTTACTATTTTACAGGAGAAACAAAAAATGTTATATATTGAAAAATAAATGGAATTTTGGTAATCAAATATCGCAGATTTTCTAAATATAGACTGATTAATTCATTTCTGGAATAAAAGAAATATTTTATTAATGTTTCAAAGAGTTAAGTTAGTTACGCGCTTTTGAACTCGTATTTTCTTAAACAAAAACACGTAACTACAATGAAGTTTTTTTAAGTTTCAAGGAAAATTTTGTTTTGCATTCATAAAATGTAGAATAAAAGAAGTTGTTCTCTTGTTATTTAATATATCGCTTTATATATTTATTTTTTTTTTTTTAAATATGAAAATAAAAAATGATTTACAAAAGCAAAAGATAATTAACAACAATAACTACAATACAAATAAAGGAAAAAATTAAACCTTTACTTCTCAAATGGAATTTCATTGTAATAATAATGACAATCGGGTGGAAGAAATGGTTTAAGGTCCTGAAGATGTTGCCATTTTTTGCTTGAAATTTTTATTCTTTGTAAATGCAACTTCAAAGTTTCAAACGCATTTAATTTGTTTCCAATTCTTTGTGGAAATTCCTTTAACTCATCTGTTGCACTTAATTTAAAATAAATTACTCCAGAGGGATCATACGCTAATACACGAATCATATTGGCTCATATGAATAAAAAATAGATATTACTAATAGGGGGAAATACAGGGTTTTTTAAGCAATTACTTCACAAATCTAGTCTGCTTGGGAGTAGACTAGAAATTTAATTTTTTAATTTTCGTTTACATTTCATGCTATTCTACCAGCCAATTGGTAAATTTGGAGTTAAAAGCCATTCCTAAGCCCAAAGTAATTACTTCGAAGTAATTGCTAAGTTTTATTCATATGACCCATTGACTGTGGGATCTCCAAAAAAAAAATTTATTATAATTAACAAAGTAAAAATTTCAAACTATAATCACTATAATTATGAGAAAATAGGACTACGAGGGAAGGGGAGCGTAGTAGCACTATCCGCTAGTGAAATATAAAAATTCAAATCCTACTATAAATACCAGACTAAAAAAGATGTTATATAATCATATATCACCATATATAAACCCATATATACGTCCATATCTAATTTGATCCGAATATTGGAATATATAATTATATCAAGCGAGATAAGCATGTTATCTCACCTGATACAATTTGATCCGAAAAATGGGTCTATCTAACTGCATCAAATTATATATAAATACATATAATTTTATAAGGATTTACGAAGAAAATTTTAGTAAATATTATTGATCACTTATTTCATTCATATTAAATACTAATGCTAGATGTTTAGAACAATTTTTGCTAATAAACTTGGAAATAGCTGACAAAATAAAACATTACAAAAATTTGTCGGAACAACTTTTTCTAGGTTAGAGTTTTGGTATTTCTTATAAAATGTGTGTCTTTCTTATAAAATAAAAAATTAGCTAATTAGAAATTTATTAATTCAGTTCGAGGCCAATTTCCTTATTATGAATTAATATAATAAGTACTTTTTTTCAAAAACTGCTATTTTTCTTCATCAGGATACTCTCCTGACAAATACTTCACAGAGTTTTTGCTTTCAAAAAACCTCTACACTTTCAGGAATGAAAAGACGGTCGTTTCGGGGATTACGCCACCACTTTCTAAAGAAAACTGATGAAGGGGACCTGGAAAATCCCCGAAACGATCGTCTTTTCATTCCTGAAAGTATATAGGTTTTTTGAAAGCAAAAGTATTTGTCAGGAGAGTATCCTGATGAAGAAAAAAAAAAAGTTTTTGAAAAAAGTACTTATTATGTTAATTCATAATAAGGAAATAGGCCTCGAACTGAATTAATAAATTTTTAATTAATGAATTAAAAAGGTCGAAAAAAACAATTTTTATTTTTTAAAATAAAAATTAAAAACCAACATGATAAAAAATTAACTTTCACAATTAATTTTTTTTTTTACGGAAAAATAAATGAACTTAAACCATATGTATTTCAACATGTTTGTCTAATTTTTAAATTTAAAAGTAAAAATAATTATTTCGACCTTTAATTCCACAATGAAAAAAAAACAAATGTTTCCCTTATTTATTTCTTTAAAATTATTTTTAGTTTAATAAAGAGTATTTCGCCAACTATTTGAAAAATATATGTTAAATTCAATTATAAACATTTATTTATATATCAAAGTGCAAACTTCAAAACCAGATCCACAATTTCGGAGTTTTTTTTAATTTTAATAGTGCAATTAAACTTTATAAAATTTTGTATAGATAGATATCATGGAGACCAAATCGCATATGATTATATATAACGTCATATCAAACATATTTATAAAACCAAAGTGTTAATATAAATGTATATGGTCATATAAAGCCACACATATAAACATTTATAATTATATCAAATCATATAAGATTATATGAAAACTTTTTTAGTCGGGTAAATAAAATTCAATAGAAATAAATATGTGTTAGTTACAATTTTCAAGCAACAAGTATGTAGTTACGTGCTTTCGATTTTCGCTAATAATATGTCTAATTTTTATTATATGACAGTAAAAATTGGAGAAGACGTGGACCTCGTTGATATGCATCATAATCGATCAAAAAACCGATTTTGTATTTTTTGTTAGTTACGTGGTTTTGCATTTCAGCTAACGATATCTTAAATTTTACGAAAAAGATTTTTTAATAAAATTGTTTTTATTGGGTGCATGAAATTTTCAATAAATGCCCAGCAAAATATTGGTAATGACACCTCATTACTATCTGCATTACCAAAAATGATATATCATTACCTTTTGCATTATTTTATAATATAAAATAATGACTTCCTAATAACGGCCTATTGTATTCATTGTTTCTAAATATAAAATAATGACTTACTCGTAATAGTTTAAATAAGTACTTTTTACACAGTTAAATTTTATACATTTTTATTTATTATATGTAAATATGTTTTGTTTAAATTTTTATGACGAGTCCTAAAATTAAAAACTAGAGAAAACTTAAATTTTTCTGAATGTATTTCCTTAAGCTAATAGTATTTGCTTAACTCCTTATTTTTAAGAATCTAGCAATCGGATAACCACTTATAATTCAACTTTTTGTAATCATATGTGTAACCACTTATTATTCCAAATCTCATAACTACTTATTTCTCATTTTTTCGTAAGCGAGCGGGTAAGCGTGACTACTTATAAAAACGACCACGCCAAACAAAAATAATGAGTTTAGACACCAAAAAATAAGTTGTGCGGAGCTATGAATTTCTATTATATAACCACTTATTTGGTAATTAAAGATTTTGCTGGGTGATACTAAGTTTTCCATAAAACTTCATCAGTTCAATGAAAAGTTTCAATGAACGAATTCCAGCGAAACTTCATTGAATCAATGTAAAAATTCATAAACAGAATATAAATAAAAAACATCGAACTAGAGACTGAAAACTGCTCTTACTTTTGAAAATTAGTTTTACTTTTTAAAAGAATTAAAACATAAATCAGAAATTGTCTATGGTACTTCCTAAAGCCTGCTCCAGGCAGACACGTAGTGTATATTGAGAAGTTTACAAACACCTTTATTTTGTCCTTTCGAGATGTTTTTCTAAAGGTTTTTTTAAAAACAAGAACTTACGTATTTTTTTAAAAAATTTCCAAAAAATTATATTAAAGAGCAAGCGATAATAGTTGTGTTTGTGTAACAAGCTATCAACGTTGTCTTATGTCATTCCCATACAAATTTGACATTATTAATGTTAAGAGTTAACACTAAACATTGGCTAATGTCAGATTTGTATGAGAATGACATAAGGCAACATTGATAGCTTGCCGCACAAACACAGCTAATGTAAAACAAATCTTAAAATTCATGAGGTGTCTCGCTGGGGCAATCTCGACTTGCATGGAGTTGCTCAAAAAATGGTATCTAAAGGTTTAAATACCTTTTTCAATAGATTTTAAAAGAATATGATGGTATTTAATTTAGTATTTGTTTTTCTAAGTGCTTCTTACAATTTTTTTTTCCAAAGTTAGAAAATTATTTAGTTTTCGGAAAAAATAAATGCAAAATTTCATATTAAAAATGTAACCGGTTAATCGTGGTATTTTAACCGATTATTCGGGTCGAATAATTATTTGAGTTAAATTATTTGTTTCGACATTAACCGAAATAGAGGCGATTAATCGAGGAATCGAGGAAGTGTTTAGCGATGCTGTTTCTAGCTTCCTGCGCTTCTTCTGTTAGCTCTCCTAAAGGCAGGAAACTATTTTCTATTATTGTTTTTTCATGGGATAATATCAGAATTTATACGTTTTTTGCTATTAATCACCGCTAACAATATTTTAAAACTTTTGATTAAAGTTTCGTCGAGACCTGTTATTTCAGATGTTGTCTCAGAATCTTCAAAAAAAAACGTCTGGCTGTGTTTCTATCATTAGAGCTTCCATAACCGTGAAGAGGTTTATCCACAATTAGACACAACTGTTGCTTAAATGCATTTTCAATTCGTTTCTTTTCCTCCGATCGCATGTTTTGCAAATCTGTGTTAGTTTTTACACTTTTATTTTCATTTCCTGAAATTTGCCGATGTTTTATATCATATGCTAAATGTAAACAATATTCCATAAATCATATCCTTGCATGAAGAGGAGATATTCCAAATTTCAAAGCTTCTTTATTAACGACAGTTTCATTGACTATTTCGTGAAATTCTGAGCTTTTCTTTGCGCATATATTTCCCTTCCAGGTCGATGCGGTATCTGTGACGGCATTGGCTACTTTCCCATCAATCATCGTAAAAACTAGTTGAAATAAAATCTTTAGGATACATCAATTTATTTCCACTTACAAAGGAGATAAGTTGAAAATTTCTAACTCTATTTTCTCCACTATGTTTTCTGTTGAGCTTACAGTTTCCTTCACATACTCGAAACGCACTGGCCGAATTAAAAACTTAGAACCTGGTGTAAAATTTGTTCATAAGTCTTCGTAATTCTTATTTAATGCGGAGGAAGTTGATGGGAAGGTGTCTTCCTTAACCTTCCTATACCCGCGCTAATTTTTGTAACACCTATACCCGCGCGCGGTCTCACAGACCGAAGGTTTGGAAACCTGTTTCTTCATAGTTTTTCCTAACACAATCTATATAGATAATATTTTTTTAACTTAAAGATATAATGAAAAAAATTAAACCATCCCGACTAAAAAAGTTTTCATATAATCTTATATGATTTGATATAATAATAAATATTTATATGCGTGGCTTTATATAACCATATACATTTATATTAACACTTTGGTTTTATAAATATGTTCGATATGACATTATATATAATCATATGCGATTTGGTCTCCAGCCATATTTTAAGAGATCTGCAAATATAGTTTATACATAATTATATATAATGGACACACAGGTAGAAATTATGTGTGGTAACAAAAAAGAAGCACTGGCGGACCGCGGTCTAACAAAAAGAAGTACTGGCAAACCACTAAATTTGGACACTTTATCAACACTTGAAATGGTGACTTTCCAGCGCTTTTTTCCTAAAACATTATTTTATTTTTGAAAAAGAAGCGAGTGAATATTTAAATAATTTTTGACTCCACAATACAATAATCAAGAATCATCTATTTTTAGAGTATTTTGAACTTCTTCAGTGATGAGGGCTCAAAATATGGTGGCAGAGAAAACACTTGATTTTTGTGTTTCTTGGTGCCATCTCAGTACTTTGCAAAGAATTAAATAGATCAGTGTTATCATTTGGGTGCCAGGAAAGCACTTTAATTTTTTTATTTGCGCGTTGGGAAAGCATTTGATTTTTATGTTTCTGGGTGCTTTCTCAGGGCTTTGTAAAGCATTGGCACCACCGTGGGACGGTGTTATCATTTGGGCGTTGGGAAATCACTTTTAACAAGCACTAATACCACCCATTTCGGTGCTTTGTCAGTGCTGGCCCCATTGCAATTTTCTACCTGAGCATTCTTATATCAAAATATATAACAAAGTTAATAGAAAATTGTATTAATGTTATATGCAATTATATCTGACATGATATCTAATTATACAAAATTTTATAAAATTTAATTGCACTATAAAAATTAAAAAAAAAATCACAAATTGTGGATCTGGATCATCCTGAAGATACTCCACAATGGATTAGCGAAATATCAAAAATAAAAAACTTTTTATATTTAAAAAACAAACCTTAAGCTCAAGGAAATTGTGAAGTTTATAATTGAATTTAACATATATTTTTCAAATAGTTGACAAAATACTCTTTATTAAAGTAAAAATAATTTTAGAGAAATAAGAAAGAAATAATTTTGTTTTTTCATTGTGGAATTAAAGGTCGAAATAATTATTTTTACTTTTAAATTTAAAAATTAGACAAACATATGTTGAAATAAATATGGTTTAAGTTCATTTATTTTTCCGTGAAAAAAAAAAAAATAATTGTGGAAGTTAATTTTTTTTATTTTATAAGATAGACACATTTTATAAGGAAGACTAAAAATCTAACCTAGAAAAAGTTATTCCGACAAATTTTTGTAATGTTTTATTTTGTCAGCTATTTCCAAGTTTTTTAGGAAAATTTTTTCTAAACATTAAGCATTAGTATTTAATACGAATTAAGTAAGTGATCTCAACAATATGTACTAAAATTTTCTTTGAAAATCTTCATCAAATTATATATATTTATATATAATTTGATGCAGTTAGATAGCCACATTTTTCGGATCAAATTGTATCAGGTTAGATAACATGCGTATCTCTCTTGATATAATTATATATTCCAATATTCGGATCAAATTAGATATGGACGTATATATGGGTTTATATAAGGGGAGATATGATTATATAACATCTTTTTTAGTCGGGATGCAATAACTTTATTTCCAGTAATTTTATCGACTTTCAGTCTTTTACAAAACAGCCTTAAATTAAATATATTTGAAAAAAGAGTTTTGTCGGTCTCACAGACCAACGCGCGGGTATAGGAAGGTTAAATAACCGCATTCTGAGCGGTACCAAAGATGTCATAAAAACACTTGAATAATCAACTTCTTCATTGCGTGTAGTTTGTTGTTTGTATTCAGTAAATCCAGACGTTCCATCGCAGCCCCTGTTTTATCTAGTAATTGGGAAAGTTCAACACTGCCACTTTTAGAGTTTACTTCCACTGGTGATGGCACAATTTTGTTTTCCGTTTCTTTAATTGACTAACTGTTTGGTAAAATATCGTATCTTTTTTCCTGGAGTGCTTTTCTCAAAATACCACACTTGTTTCTCGATAATCCTAAGCTTAGTATTAGAGCTAACGCATCTTCTTCTGTGAAAGATTTTGATGATTTTAGAGTTGATATACTTTGCACCATACGATTCAATCGCTCGGGAGATGCTGTTGGTAATACGTCTAAAATTTTTCCAGCTTTTTTTGGTTGTGTTTGTATTAAAACTTTGAAAGAATCCTTTATTTCGTTCGAAGAAAAATTTTTAACGACTCCGTCTTGTCTTATTTTTTTTTGTCTTTTGTTGAACATTTTCGTAATCCTTTTTTGGCCGACCTAATTTCTTTCCGCCGATCTCTACATTGAGCTCTATATTTAACCAATCATTATATTTCTCCTTAAACCGTGTCTTTGACATCTTAGCTTCGTATTTCTTTTCATAACTTTTATAAAATTTTTCAATTTTGATATTTGCCTCAGATGTAGTAGGTAAAAATTTAGTCACGTATTAAGCTATTTCTAACAAGAGGGTTGCGCAAAATATCCTGAGAGTAAATAATCAATCATTAGTTATTTATATTAAAGGTATTCATTTAAAGTACTTACGACTCGTCTACTGTGTATATGTTGTAAGTTTATTCGATTAATGTCGGCAAATGAATGCATTTATTTTCATAAGTCGCGTTTAAATGCGCTCAATGAAAATCATAAATTTACTCCATTTTTTCAGCAGCAAATAAAGCACTTTTTCTCACAAAAAAAAAATTGCATGAATTTATTCGCGGTAAAATGAACTTACTAAAAACATGAATTTACTGCAATTTTTCAGCGGCGAATAATGCGCTTTTTCTCACAAAAAACGTGCTTCCAAGGGGCCCTTTTTTATGGAAAAATCATGCCTTCCGTAAGCAGATTTGTAAGGGATTAATTTTATTTATTCCCTTACAAAGCTGCATCCAGCGAAGCAGGTTTTTAGCATGTGAGACCATTTCCTGTCAAGAAATGGTCTCACATGCTAACACGAGGAATGACGCAACAAAACTAACCACACTAAAATTTTTTTCGCAGATTTAAGACTTTTCCAGGGTTGGCAGGCAATACCGCTAAAATACCGTTATCGATTCAAAACCCTTTCAACTGACTACCGTTTCCCCTTAAATACCGTTACCGAAATAACCGAAATACCGTTATCCTTAAAATACCGTTACCGAAATAACTGAAATACCGTTATCCTTAAAATACCGATATCGAAATAAATGAAATATTGATACCCTTAAAATAGCGTTACCGAAATAAATGAAATACCGTTACCCCTAAAATACCGTTACCGCTATTTTTAATTTTCTGATTTTGGTAATTGCAAGTGGGTCTTAAGTATTTTTAGTACTTTAAGTTGGAAAATTGATTTTGTTTTTAATCTCGTCTGTTTTTTGTAAAAGAAATGCGGTATGCATCGAAATAACTGACTACCGTTATCCTTAAAATACCGTTACCGAAATAACTGAAATATCGCTAACCTTAAAATACCGTTACCGAAATAATCAAAAAACCGTTATCTTTAAAATACCGTTATCGAAATAACTATCCTTAAAATACCGATATAAATGAAGTAGCGTTACCCTTAAAATACCGTTACCGAAATAATCTAAAATAGCATCGTTTCGGTTACAATCCATGCTTTTTTCAAATTAATGAAAAATTATATCAAATTAACTTTACTGCCTTTTTAACAAAATTTTTTAGATATAACAAACAAAACAATCAATATCAAAACAAGAATTACTTCGTAGAATATTTTTGACGGCAATAAGTATGTGCCTTTAAAAAAAAATAGTTGATTCAAAAAAACACACATCAATTTGAATAAAAAATATATTGTTTAAACAATTCGTTTTATGAAAAAGTTACAAAATTTTTTTTATATTGGGTTTACTTACGTCTTTGGGTTCAGTGTAGCAAAATAAATTAGTAAAACGTTAGTTCAAAATTAGTTTAGTAGTAAAATAATACAACTAAAACTTTTGCTGAAAACACAATTTCAGCAATAAAATTGCTGAAAATTAGTATACTTGATAAACAAGATGATTTACTAATTTTGCTACTAAATTATTTTTTTGAGTGTAGGCCTCGATAGAATAAGGTTTGGTTGATTGTTTACAAATTAATTTAAGCAAATTGCTGCCTTATTGATTTGAATGTGTATTTTTAATACAATGTCCAATATAAACAGCCATTAGCTTCAACTCTTTCTTGTCAGTATCATCGAAAACACTTATTGTAATTGCTTTTATTCAAATGACGGACGTTTGGAAAATGCCCATGCAAGTGGTGAAACGTATCGAACATTATTCACGATGGATACTGTTGGGAATATTTGAGTACGCACGTTTGTTGGGCGTAATTAATTGTCGACTCGATCGCCAACGAATGATAGTGTTTCCTGTCAAGAAGTGGTATAATATTGGAACAATAACTATACGCCTGTTAATTATAATTGCATATTGGGATGTTATACCATCAGTATACTTTGATTTCGCAACGAAATCTAGCGATTTCCTGCAATTATTTTCGGTGCAGCAGATTATCTCAGTGGCGATATTTAGCACCGCGTTGTTCGTAATGAAAGTTCGCGATGAAGTGTCTCTAATTGAGATGATAAATCGAGTTATACGGCTGAACCATGAAATAACGGGCATTACCAATATAAACTGCATATTCTGCAAACAATTTTTGATACTGACCAGTCTTAAAGGGTGCATAACACTTTTGGGTTACATCAATGAATTACCGACCCTACTGAATGTTGAGACACTGAATTTAAACAAATGGTTTGGCATTGCCGTTGGAGTCTTTCTTTGGCTAGGTTCCATGTTTGTCCTGGATGCCAGCTATTTGGGTTTTCTTATCGTATCGCTGATGTATGGAAGCTTGGGAAAATATCTGCAAACGATTTTGAATAATATGCAGCATATAGAATCGGGAAATGATCAGGGATCCACGCTGACTACCTACCATCGTATGAAGCTGCTGTGCGACTACTCGGAAAAGTTAGACAACGTAGGTTTGATCTACAGTCGTCTGTATCGAGTCACCAACGATTTTACATACATTTTCCAATGGCATATCTTATACTACATTTATTACAATTTCATGGTGATATTCTTACTACTGAGCCATTGCATTTGGCAATATGTACGCAATGGTTATGTTGACGTCATTGAAATCTTTATGGTAGCTGTGAAGATTGGCAACCTGGCATTGCTAATAATGTGCGCCAATTATGCTGTGGAAAAATCGGAAATGCCCAACCAACTGAATCTTGATGTCGTTTGTTCGGACTTTGATATACGATGGGATGCCAGCGTAAGTGAATGAACAAAATTAATATTTGCATATTGATTGCCAATGTACATATTGCACTCAAAAAAGTTTGTCGGTAGAAGGTACTGAAAATGACAGTTAAACCAATGGTATAAGCAGTTAAAAACTCTACAAAGGTCTTGACATTTAAAATAACTGAAGATGTTGCTATTTTAAATGTCACAATCAACTAAAAAATGCAGTAAAATAACTAACAATGTCGTAAAAGTAACTGAAAAATTTTTACGACTAACATTTTAATCCAACTGACGAAATGATAAAAACTACTGTTTTTATAGTTTCTCGGTATTGTAAAACTAAATATATTTTAATTAAAAATATAAAAAAAATGCTTTCGCATATTTTCGCATACTTAGGTAAAATACAACTTCAAAAGTTTTTTTGTAAATAAGGCCTGGTATCTTATGTAATATTAAACAATGATTAAGGAGAAAATCATTGTTTAGGTCTTAATTACAGTCACTTGTCGAATTTTAATCTCTGATTATATTCTAAACATTGATTAAATTTAATTACAGAAACTTCTGTGATTAAGCCCTGAAACATAGATTTTTCACCGTACAATTAATGTTAGTACTAGATATGAGCGATCCGGTGATTTTTGAATAACGCTGCTACCAGTGATCGTGATTTTCAAATCACCGTTCTTTTAAACAGTGACCGTGATCACGGGTTTGTAATAGAGATGGGCGATCCGGCGATTTTTCAGTAACATTGTTCTCAGTGAATGTGATTTGCAAATCGTTGTTCTTTTAAACTGTGGTCGTGATCACGGGTTTTCTATGAAAAAGACTGCGATTTTCTGATAAATAAACGAAATAATATTTATGGCGAGTTTTTAAGATGTCAGTTAAACTGGGTTTAGTTAAACCGAAAACGAATTTTGTCATCCATTTCAAAGTTTATTAACAAAAATTTGCCGGAAAAACTTTTTCTCGAGTATAATTTATTTCTTTATTGAAATAAAACAAAATAAACCACATTTTAAAAGCAGTATTCCAGTTACAAACTGCGTTAAAATAAGTTTAAAGATAATCCACTTCCTAAAAACTGGGCCTTAAAAGAAGAATAGTTGCGACCGGTAACAAAGACATGATAGAAGGAGACATTTTATTCAGAAGAGTGTGAAAGCAAGTCGCTGTTATTGAAAAAAAACATGTATTACTGTGCACAATGAAGTTTGCAAGAAAGAATAGTACAAAAATATTAAAAGAACGACATTCCGAGTAACTGCGACTTGAAATATATGATCACTGCTGTTACCAGTGATTTATCAATAACTGTGATTAAATCACCGGTATGAATATCGCTCATCTCTAGTTAGTACATACTTACATTTTTTACTAATGTTGGTAACTTTTTAAAAATATTTACGTAGACCAATTATTTTCTAAAATAAACACCTTTAAACATTTCATTATGCCCTCTAAATGATGTACATCTTTAGAAGCTCGCCTAGTAATGTATATCTTCTCTAAAAAGACAAATTTTAATTAGGAAAGTGTTTGGCGGAAATTATAATAATATGACATAATATTGGATTCTGTTTTGTTAGAATCCGTCATAATATTGATATTCCTTTAGTAAAAATAAGCCATGATTCGTGTAGGCAAAATTTGACCCAAAAATGTGAAAACAAATCGTCGTTGCGCCTAATAAAATAGCTGTTTGTTTTTTCCCAACTTTACAGGAGAGCAAAAAAACTGTTTAATTTTGTATTTTCGCGATATTTTTTAATGTTATTTTTTTTATTTATTCCTTTACCACTTTCCCATAATTATACCACAAAAAAATCCAGCTTTTTAAGGCCCATAGGCGCCATTAAAGATTTTTCCCAAAAACTACACATACATAGCTATTTTTAAATTGCCATTTGATGTACCTTAATTTAGCTTTTTAAAGAAATAGCTATTTTTGTTTATAAGGATTTTTTAAAATGCTGAGTTCTTACAAAGTAATTATATTAAAATTGGATGATGGGCTTCTGTTCATATTACTTGTGGTGTCATATGCAACACTACACTACTACTACTACTACTGCCGATTTGTTTGCTAAATACTAGTAAAATAAGAACAGCAAACATAAATTTACATAATTTTAGTTATATTTGAGTTAACTTTTAGTTAATTGAAAATAACATATTATTCTTTAAAATCTGCAGAAAATTTTTCTAAATATTATTAGACTCAAAATAGCAACAAAAAAAACCGTTATATCTACAAAAGTTTTGTTATTTTTAAGTTAATTCTAGTTGAATGCAAATAGTAGTCTATCGTGGTGAAATCAGCAGAAATATTTGATAATATCAGAAGGCTTGATTTTTATTTGCATTAAAAAAAACGAAAAAAAAACTGAAGGTTTTTCATTTGTTTGTGAATTTTTGATCTACTGATTTTAGCAGGTTAAGTTGTTATTTTCTATTAACAAAAATTTAACTAAAATGTAACTAAAATTCTGTATAGTTAACAGTTTAATTTTTGCTGTTACTATCTTACTAATATATAGCAAAAATAATTTTCTAATTTCAGCAATTTTTTCTGTAACGTAATTTTTAGTAGTTTTAAAAAAATCTTTTAGTAACTTTTTTCTATTAGTGTATAATACTTTTTTAGCGGTTTAGAATATTTTTCCCAAATTATTTATATTATCCTTTGGCCTAAAAATTTAATAGTTTTAGATCGTGGTGATGTATTAACCCTCTTTCTTCTAATTGCGATAATGTTTAAACTTTATATTTGGCATTGAAAATCTAAAATTATAATTTTTCGCATTATTTAGGCGATATAGCACAATAAAGTTGAAGACGAATAAAAAATTAAATAGTCAGGTTTTGCTATAAATAATGCTATTAGTAAAATAGAATTACATACCGGAAACTGTTGATCAAGTGTTGTTATTTCAGAAGTTATGGCGATTTTCGATTTTTTGACGAATTTAGCAATACACATCAATAAATTTTGATAAAATTAGTTTTGCTTACTACTAACTCTGAGCGTATAATAATTAATTTCAGAAAAATCTGCCAACTAGTTTTTGAGTTAGAGAGATAAGACGTATCCTGACGTTATCCTTTGCGCCCTGGAGCAAAACTCATTTTACAAGTAGAGACTCTACACTAGCTTCGTGATTATCGATAATATATGCCAAATCGTAAATGTATTTTTGGCAACTTTTTAAATATTTTTTTCTGTTTTAAGAAGTTATTTTTTTCTAATTTAAACAATTTTCACTTCAACTACATCTCGCTTTAAAATCATTCCTTGTACAAAAAATTCTGAAGGCAGAAAAGTAGCTAATTATGTTTTATATCGATACAATATTACTGGTTTAATAAAATTTTTTTATTTAGCCAAAAACTATTTAAAATCTGAAGACCGCTTTTTGGCGGCCTTGGGCATTAGAGGGTTAAGGGTATAAAAAGAAGTGTATTTTTAGTTAACCCTTTAATGGCACAATTTTTAAAGCTGTAAATGCAACGTAATACAACTTGGATATCTGCACTCTCAGAACAATTTCGTTGTGACAACAAAATTTTTCGTAACAACCGAATTTGGCTGACATTCGTTTGTGACAATTCGGTTGTCACAACTTAATCCGTTTGGAGCAACCAAATTAGGGAGTTGGGGCAAGCGAATCAATTCGGTTGGCAAAAATCTCGGTCACAACGGATTTAAAATCTAAGTGGAGATTCTTTTTAATAAAACGCTATTTTCCATCGGTATTCGTAAAATTTACTTTGCTAATCCAATAAATTTATAACTGTTACGATTTTAGTTAAAAAGAAAATTCTTTACCAAGTTCCACTATGACAGAAAACGCAAAGCAAACGCTTGAAATAAAATTAACCATGTGTAGAAGGGCACATAGGCTTTTTAATGAACATTTTTAATATGGGAAACAAATAGCTACTTTTGTTAACTTCTGAACCAATTGATATATCGAAAAACACTTTGATATGAAAACGTATGACCAATATACGATATATAAGGGTGCGTACAGAGTGGCCGCTTGTTGCCGAGCCGAGCCGACTGACGCTTATTGCGAGAACCAATGCGAGAAAACTGGTACTATACAAATTAGTACAAATAAGCGCGAACAGGTCATAGTGGGCGCCGAGCTGGTCAGAGCTCAAAGCTGATTGAATGCGAGAAAACAGTTCCAAAGCGTATTTCAGCGACGAAAACATTGTTTATGTTATGTTAATAAAATAAAAATTAAACAAAAAAAAAAAAAATTCAAATAAATAATAAAAATTAAATAAAATTATAACAATTATAAAAAAATTAAAAAAAAAATTTATAAACAAAATTTAAAAAAAATGTAATAAAAATTTCAAGAATAATTGAAGAAATGTGTTAATAAGTAAAATTTTAAAACTCAATGTAAGTTTGAACAACAAACCCAAATGCATACAAACATACATAAAACTCAAATAATAGATAAAATATCAGTGCTGATTCTCGCATCCACTATGCACACCCAAACTTGTTTCTCGCATGAACAAGTTCGCGCAATAAGCGTCAGTCGGCTCGGCTCGGCAACAAGCGGCCACTCTGTGCGCACCCTAATGCAATAATAATAAAAAAAATCGGAAAATCGGAAAAATATTGTCTTGTGCATGCATTTAAGGTGTCTCAGAACAATTTTGCAGTTCTGCCATTTTGAATTGCAAATAATTTAAATTGTCGAATATTCTCGAAAAATATGAGATATGTAATATGATATATAAGACCAGGCCCTATGCAAGTCGCTCAACTACTGTTAAACGCCCTCTGATTGGTTCCGGTAAGACCTTAAGTTTCAGTTAATGGGTATAATTTTTTTGTTATATTTTTTCACATTTGTTGAACCAATTTTTACTACTTACCAAAATGTACTTATAAAACTTAACCTACCACATGTCCATAGGTGACCATATCTTGGAATATCGGATAGAGCCAGTTAACAGAAGTTAAGATTTATGCATACTCTTGAGATTCTAATGTAATGGAATTTTTAAAGACGTCATATATTTTTCCACCGAGGAGTATTTTTGGCAGATACTACTAATTATATAGATAGGAAATCAAAACGTACACTACTTACCGATAGAGGGCGCTGAAATTTGGTATTACCTGAGCCAGGGGTATGGCATCACCAAAAACAAAAGTTATAACGACATCGTTATCACTAGATGGCACTTTGTTCAAAAAATTGACAATTTTCTTTTTTAATTTAAATTGAAATAATAACAAACAAAAAAGCAAATAAAAAAAGGAATTTTCAAATTGAATTATTTGAACAAATTTTTTCCGCTTGATTTTTTCTTATTTTGCGCAGTTTTCAGCAATTTTTGAGTTTTTAAATATAGGCTCAGCTGATACTAAAGTGATACTAAATAGTTGCTCAGGTGATACTAAATTTCAGCGCCCCCTACCGGTGAGTAGTGTAAGTTTTGATTTCCTATCTCTATAATTAATTGTCTCTGACCTGAGCAACTATTTAGTATCAGTTTAGTATCAGCTGAGCCTATATTTAAAAACTCAAAAACTGCTGAAAACTGTGATAACGATTTATTTTATAACTTATTTTTTTGGTGATGCCATACCCCTTATTTTTGGTTTCATATCTTTTATTCTCCACAATAATTTCGAAATAACTCTTCCAAGATATCTTAGAAATAGAATAAAGAAAATCAATAGTCTACGTTTCACGGTTTGTAGAAATTGACTTTCTTTTGGGAGATGTCACTGCTTGTGTATATTAAATTTGATCAAGATATGTTCTCCTAAACCAATAACAAATAATGTATAGGCATAGTTGTGATTTGTTTTCTTTTGAACCTAGTTTTATAATTATTTCAAACTATAAAGTTTGGATTGAATGTAGCAAAAAACATCAAAGATCATCTTATTCTTCATAAATATTTCTTAATAACACCTTCCTGGACTAAAAAAAGTTTATAATTATACACACTCACCCAAAGAAAAAAATTAAGATTTGCATGTAGCAGGGACGTACGGTGAAGTTTTTAATTGGGTGTTCTCCACAAATATTTGAGAACAGTGCAAATCTATGGTCATAGAAAAATTACACAAGTGTAAAAAGTACAACCATACTTGCATATCAGGGAAATCAATGATAAATGGTAAAAAAATAAAAAAAATTAACTTTAATGCTGCGTTTATTTATATTTTTAAATCCCGAGATTTCAATGGAAATCTCGACCGGAATTCTTGACCGTTTACATTTGCACTTTATGACAGTAGCGAGATTTATATTTGACAACCGAATCTTTTTTGTAAATCAAGTACCATAAAAAATAACCTTAAATTAAAAATATTACTAAAAACAATTTTATTCATTGGCGGAGTACAATTTACATTATTTTATGTAAAGATCTAACGCCAATATGTTAGTAAATTCGTTTTTTTGTAATAATATTGTAAATTTCCTAAGTTTTTCTCTGTTTCTAGCGTTTTTTTCCGTGTTTGTAACGATTAAAATTATTTTAGCGATTTTCATTTCATCAACCCTACACTGTGGGAATTATCTGCATGATATTAATGAATTTTTGCATAAAAATAACGAAGTTGCACTGGAACTCGTCCATTGAAACTTTTCATTGAATTAATGGAATTTTTCATAAAATGTTGTAAAAAATTTCATTTCATTTATTAAAACTTTCATACACTCAATGAAAAAGTTTCATTAAAACTAGATTCATAAAATATATGAAGCTTTTTCATCATATCTATGAAATTTTTCATTTATTTTGTGTAGAAAACTTCATTAGTTTGCTGAAAAATTTTATTAAAACTCGTCCAGCAAAATTCTCTCATTATCTATTTTTTTTTTTTGTCATTACAAAAAGTACGATTTTTTAACGAAATTTTTAAAATTCAAAATCTAAAATTCATAAAATTGAAATTACAAAAAAAAACCGAAATAAAAAAGCACAAGAAGTACCAAATAAAATTCAGTTTACATTTATTTAATTTCAATTGATATTTTTTATTTCATTTTGTATGTTTTGAATTTAAATTTATATTTTTTAATTTATGTGGTATTTATACCCTACACCAGGGTTACCGCTGAAAATTTTGAAAAAGTAGCACAAAAAGTCGTGTTTTCAAAATAAAGTCGCACAAGAAAGTCATTTTCAAAAAAAAAAAGTAGCACACTTTTTTTAACGGTTTTTATTTAAACAAAACACATCCAACGAAAAGAAATAACAATTTAAACAAAAATAATAAGAACTCCACCGAAAAATTTATTATTTTGAAAATTTGTTTCTGTGTTTTTTACAAGTTCATTAATAGGAACTCAGTCTTCTATTTCGGTATCTGGCAAATTCGGAGTTGATAGCATCGAGTCACAGGTTTTGACTTTTAACTTATTGGTTAAATTAATTTTCATTAAAAATGCGTTCTTATTCCATTGAACTAATTTTTATGTTATTTTGTCCTAAAATTTAGGATTAAACTAATATTTTTTAGTTTCCAATTTTGCATAGCTATTAATTTCATTTGTATTTGAACTAATTTTGAAAGTTAATTTTTAGTAATCTGTGTTTCTTAATTTTAAAATTTTGCTAGTTAGTTCAAATAATATTTGTTTTTAAATCATTGATGGAACTCACAGTGCGCTATATTAAGTTTTAAATTAGCATTTGTCGTAAATTTGTCATTTTTCTATGGATAAAACTTCAAAAATTTTACTACACTGAGAGAATTATCTGCATGATATCAATGAATTTTTGCATTAGATCTATGAATTGTCACTGGAATTCGTCCATTGAAACTTTTCATTAAATTAATGCAATTTTTCATAAAAGTTAATGAAAAATTTCATATTATTTATTAAAAATTTAATACGACTAATGTAAAAGTTTCATTAAAAATATTTTCATTAAAACTATGAAGCTTTTTCATAGAGTTTAAAAAATTTTTCATTCCTATTGTGAAGAACACTTCATTATTTTAGTGAAAAAATTTCATTAAAACTCGTCCAAGGAATTCTCTCTGTGTATTTTCAGACTTTGAATTCCTTTATTATATTTTCATGTCTCTGCTATCAGGTTCACATATGGGTGGCGCTATTTTCCATATTTTTAATTTCATAATCAGAAAATACCTTATTTCTCGGAAGCTAAGCGAGATACAACACAGTGGCCAAAAATGTGTCCCTCCGTACCTATAAATTTATCCTTAAACTACATTTACACACGAGAGAAAACTGCTAGAGATAGATAGAGCAAAAAACACCTATAATTTGCTTAAATCATTCACAATAGAGATATTTCGAAGTGTATTTTGCTATATCTCGGGTGCAAAAGTGTCTTTATAATCTACAACTCTCAATAATAAATATGGTCATATCTTGGGTTGGATCCGAAGTGTCAAAAAATCCACATTTTAAGCGATATTTTACTAAAAATTTTTTACACCAAGTAAAATTTCTCTTGAATTTAGCCTAAATTTTTTACTTAAATTGTCCATATATTTTGTAGCTTGCTGAAATTTAGTCTGCACGTGTGAAAAAGGTTAGATTTGACCTGATCTGTTAGATCTAATTAGATATCATTCTATATAATTATTTTATTAATGACTTTACAAAAAAGGGGGAAAAAGTCGCACAAAGTTAGGAAAAGTGGCAAAATTAGGCTAGTTTGAAAAAGTCGCACATAAAGTCAAAGGCCGTCAAAAAGGTTGCAAATTGCAACTTTAGTCGCACAACGGTAACACTGCCCTACACCACTATGTGGTCAGGGTATTATAAGTTTGTGCTGATGTTTGTAACACCAAAAAATATTGGTCCTAGACCCACCTTATAGTATACCGATCGGCTTAGAATTTTTTTTTATTTCGATTTAACGATGTCCGTCTGTCCGTCCGTCCGTCTGTCTGTCCATGCATTCTTGTGCGCACTCTACAGGTCGCAAATATTAAGATATTTTGATGAAATTTGGTACACCGACTTATGTCGGCCCAAGGACGACGCCGATTTTGGTGAACATCGGTCCATGTTTAGACCTAGTGCCCATATAAGGGTCCTACCAAAATTATATTGTTTATACGCTGCAGGTCGCAAATATTAAGATATTTTGATGAAATATGGTACACCGACTTATGTCGGCCCAAGGACGAAGCCTATTGATTTTGGTGAACATCGGTCCATGTTTAGACCTAGTGCCCATATAAGGGTCCTACTAAAATTATATGGTTTATACGCTGCAGGTCGCAAATATTAAGATATTTTGATGAAATTTGGTACACAGGCCTATTTTGGCCCAAGGACGAAGCCTATTGATTTTGGTGAACATCGGTCCATGTTTAGACCTAGTGCCCATATAAGGTCCTACCAAAATTATATTTTTTATACGCTGCAGGTCGCAAATATTAAGATATTTTGATGATATTTGGTACACCGACTTATGTCGGCCCAAGGACGAAGCCTATTGATTTTGGTGAACATCGGTCCATGTTTAGACCTAGTGCCCATATAAGGTCCTACCAAAATTATATTGTTTATACGCTGCAGGTCGCAAATATTAAGATATTTTGATGATATTTGGTACATCGACTTATGTCGGCCCAAGGACGAAGCCTATTGATTTTGGTGAACATCGGTCCATGTTTAGACCTAGTGCCCATATAAGGGTCCTACCAAAATTATATTGTTTATACGCTGCAGGTCGCAAATATTAAGATATTTTGATGATATTTGGTACACCGACTTATGTCGGCCCAAGGACGAAGGCTATTGATTTTGGTGAACATCGGTCCTTGTTTAGACCTAGTGCCCATATAAGGGTCCCCCCAAAATTGGCTTGGGTACAAACTGCAGATCGCAATTATTAAGATATTTTAATGAAATTTGGTGCGCTGACTCACATTATAGAAAATTTTGACACAAGCCCCATTTTAACCCATTCGAATTTCGGATCCAAACATTAGTTGCCTTTTACCCAGACTGGTGTAGGGTATTCTATAGTCGGCATGCCCGACTTTAACCTTTTTACTCGTTTTGAATTGCAGTTGATATTTTTAACTTCATTTGGTTTTTTGCTTTTTAATTGATATATATTTTTTTTAATTTCAATTGGTATTTTTTAATAGGAAATGGTGTTTTTTGATTTCGAATTGATGTTTTTTGAATATTAATGGCATTGGTATTTGTTTATTTCATTTATAATTTTGTGAATAACAATTTGCATTTTTTTAAATTTCATTTGTGTTTTTTTATTCCGAATTTTTTTTTAATTTCAAATGGAGTTTTTTGAATTTGATATAATATTTTTTTAATTTCAAATGATATTTTTTGAATTTCAAAAGACATTTTTTCATTTAAAATTGCTAGTTACAAAATACAAAAGCTGTTCTTTGGTTATTATGTATATTTTATTAATTTAAAATAAAGATTTAAAAAGAAATTGCAATTTTTTCATTTGCAGAAAGAATCATTTGAGCAGTGTTTAATAACAAGTTTAAAAAAAATTTGCCTCAACTGGTGACTGTGCTTAAAATAGTTCACACTTTCATATTCAACCATTAACTTGCTTATTTCAGTCTAACTGTGTAAGTAAATTTCAAAACACACACAGTCATCATTTACATTTTCTAAGTTTTCAAACTAAGCGCAGCGTAACTGTGTGAGTTCAGCAACAAAACAAGTTTGTGTTTCTTCTGCTTGCTGCGTTTTGAGTTACTGGTTAATGTGTTTTTACTTGACTGAGTAACGAAAAAAAACTGCATAGTAGACTTCAAATAGCAGACTGGATAGTAGACTGGGGTCAGCAAACTATGTAGTTGGAACTTAAAGAGTTTTGTATATGCAAACAAAAGAAAAAAGAAACACTAGCAGCTTTAAAATGAAAATACAATTAAACTTATCATATTTCCTATTTTATTTATTATTTTGTTAATTATATAATTTATATATTAATTAATTTCACACTTTATCGTAAATATGTATGTACGTATAATACTTTATTCTGATCAATTGTGGTACATAGTACATATGATTTGATTTTTTTAAATTGTCATTAATATGACACTAACTTACAACAATTGATTTTTTGGACAAATTACTACACCCAAAAAATACATGGTAGTTGATCATTATTTTTTCAATTGTGTCATATGTTGGCTGAATAGAAAACTTTTTTAATTTAACAAAATTTATTCCTGTTTTTTAGCTTAAAATAAAATCCGTTAATTTTAAAACATTTTTTGTTAAATTTAAAAAATCTAAATTTAAGTAAACTTTATTTATTTATTACTATTCTTTTGTTATTGTTAATTAATTCATATATTAATTAATTTAACACTTTATCGTAAATATATACATTTCTGCATTGATTCAATTGGTACATATAATTTGCAGGTTTTTTTTAATTAATCCACTCTGATATATGTATGTAGGTATATGTGACGCGCAAAATAGAAAGGGTTTTGTTCAGGAGAGCATGGGATCGGTCTCATTCGATGCTCAGATGTTGTCCACAAAAAAAAAATTGATTTTTTTACCCTTAGGTCCCTTTCTCTATGCGCTGTCACATATGTTAAAAATATGATAACACTACCTTACAACATTTAATTTTTTGGAGAAATTACTACACCTAAAAAAATACATAGTTGTTGATCACTATTCAATTATGTCATATGTACTACATATATTTTTTTGTTTGGCATAATACTAACCCGTAGAGTATATACATATATAATTTGAATTAATGCATTTTCTCGATAAAATTTTATGAAATATAGTACCAGAGATGGGCGAAAATAAATTTTCATTTGCATTGCGACAAGAAGTGATCATATGTACGTGGGCTTTTTTAATTTGCATTTTATTTTAATTTGCATTCCCCATTTATACAATTAAGTATTAGAAATGCAAAATTTTGAATTAATAAATAGATTGGCAACATAATTAATTTTTTTTAAATGGTTGTTGAATTTCTGGCAATTGCAATAAATTCAATTTTGATTTTGTGTTTAAAATTTAGGGTGTAATTTTGTAAAACGCAAAGCCTTGCGTTGCGTTGTTTTCCATACAAATTGTTTTTGTAACAATAACAATTTATACACAAATCAACGCAACACAAGGCGTTGCGTTTTACAAAATAACCCACTTAATTTGTAACTTTTTATATTTTATTTGATTTTGGCAATTTTTTATTTTACGTTGACATTTCATTTGATATCCAGTGTGTTCGTTTACTCGAAATTCTTACTAATTTTACTACAATTGGAAAGTTTTGTTTATTTTTTGAATTGAACTTTTCCTGTTGTAGTAAAAGTAGCAATTTGTAGTAAGTAAACGAACACGCTTATCGATATATCGGTTGAAGAACCTATACAATATATACACCGAATATTCTATAAATATCACCTACAGGCAATTAAAAAAAAACACATTAAATATATGGGTATTTCTAAAATTTCGGAGTAGCTGTATTTGACCTTAGATTTTTGTAAAGATTAACAAAAAAATAATTAAAATTTTGGATTCAATTTTCCGGCGTTTTTGGAGGGTGGCACTTATAGAATTATGACACATAAAGCATATGACAATAAGTGCGTTCCCGTACGTTCCCAATGTTATCGAAATTTACCCAAAAGCGTTCCCGTACTCGAAAATTGGGTAAATGAGAGCGCTAATGAGAGTGTATTAGTGTGTCTCTTTTTACCATAATTTAACCAGACTTTTTCTTCGGGTAAACTTTGGTGAAACAGCTGATGTAAATATAAACAAAAAAACTATTGTGAAAATAGATTTAAAATTTTAATTAAATAAAGAAATAATCAAAAGAAACTTGTTTTTTTATAAGAATTAATTGAATAAAATCAAAAACAACTTTCAAATGCGAATAAATATGGGTATTAGTGCCAAATTGCAAACTGAAATTATACGCATTTTCACATCAGTGATGGGATTTGTGGCACAATCTAATATTGATTGGTCCAATGGCACAACCGATACTATTTTGGCACATTTTCGTTATCTACAAAATTTAATAGAAAATGGATTTAAAAAATAACGTTTCTTTAAAAATTATTGAATTTTTAGTTTCTGAGCATTTATTCGTATTAAAATACATTTTCAAACAAAGCTAAACTAAAAATGTCATCGAAGATATTACCAAATAACCCATAGAATTTTAAAAATTCAAATGATTTAAATTTAGCTCAGAGTTTCGAAAGAATTAATTTAAGTTAATTCATGAAAAATTTAATTCAGTTTTAGAAAATGTTTCTATGTACACCATTACGAGTAACCATTCCTAAAGAATTCATTCATTGGCTGCATTCCCAAATCTTTAATAACAATCGAATGAATTTCATTTATCATTTTAATTGAACGAATTCAAGAAAATTTTAATTCATTAGGTTAGAATTCATTCAAAATAGAATTAATTCCATAAGAATGCGATTACGAAATGAAATTAAAGTTGAATTACACGAAATGAAATTAAAGTTGAAAACACGGGCACATTTTTCAAGACCCATCACTGTTTCACATTATTTTTTGAAATAAGATTTTGGGCTAAAAAAGTGGTTTTTTGTGTTCCCGTACTATTGGGTAATTTTGTCATTTTGTGAGAGGATTATGTGCTTACTCTTATTTTACCGAACTTTACCCAAAAAGTAAAGAAACACACCTAATTATAGAACTTTTAGTCAAGGTTGGCAGGCAATACCGCTAAATTACCGTTATCGATTTAAAACCCTTTCAACTGACTACCATTACCCCTAAACTACCGTTTTAATTTTCTGCTTTTGCTAATTTCACGTGGTTATTGAGAATTTTTTTGTACATTAAGTTGATAAATTGGTTCTGTTTTTAATCTCGTTTGTTTTTTGTAAAAAAAATTGCGGCCTGCATCGAAATATCTGACTACCGTTACCCTTAAAATACTTATTTCCGTCAATAATTCTCTACAAAACAATTGTTGTTTTGATAATTTTTTGTCCATTTTTTAGCAAAATTTAATTTGATAACTCTAAAAAATTTTGTAAAAAGGTAGTAACGTAAATTTGATATAATTTTTCTTCAATTTGAAAAAAAGAGTATGTAATCTGTGGAAAAAAGTTTAGTGAGTTTAGTTTTGTCGCGTCATTACTCGTGCTAGCATGTGTATTTGTAATTGTCGGAAATATCAATAAATTGACATTAAGTGTTTTTGTTTTTAAAAGTATAGATAATTAACAAATTAACTTGAAGTGAGTTGCTAATTGAAGATTTATAAATTTTAATTTAAATAAATTTATATAATTTTGAAGGTTCTCAATTAAATCGTACATTTAAATTTCTGTCATTAATTTTGATATTCTCTATCTTTTTGTTATTTTGTTTAAGGAAAACTATTAATGAAAGTTGTATATTGTATTTGAATTAATTATTTAAATCAATTAAGTTATATGTTTTTGTATATAAAATGGTTCATGTGTTTTAAATAAATTATAATTTCAATTTTATATTTTATTATTTTTATATTTTATCAAATTCATTATAAAAAAGACATTGTATGTATATTGCTTAAAAAAATTTGAAATTGGTGAAATATAAAAAATAATGAAATATAAGTCTAAAAATTAATAATAAATCGATAAAAAATTAATCAACTAAATAAAATGCATTTTTGAATTGAATAAAATGCATTGGTAAAACAACAAAATCATTATGCAATTTGATTAAATATAATTTTTAAGACAACTAATTTTTGTTTATACATTTGACAATATTTTGTCAAAATAATATCACGTTCTTATATGTATACTTCCAATAGTAAAAACTAAAAACCCCAGTATCCAATGATCGCTAAAAATTTATTAAAAAATCAGGCATAAAACAAAGTTTACACTAAAAAAAATCAAAAACTTCAATTCGCTTGCGCTAACTGGATAATTTTTTTTAGTCCTTTTATAAAAAATTACGGCAAGTGTTTATTCGTATAAATTTTATTCAAAATAATGTACGTGACTCTTTGTTATTTTAAGGCTTTCGATTTTGAGAAGTAATCCTGTTTATATAATTATTTGATGAGCTTCTAAATATAAGCAATACAATATGATCCGAAAATTGCATCAGCACTTGCATGTCTCTACCCAGGTAGATAAATACAAACGGCACAACGTCGGCCCGGTATTGGAGGCGTTAGTACATGTACTGGCAATGCGTCGGATATTCAACTTTAACTGTACTGGCATGTTGTCAAAATGATAACACCAATAAACGCTTGGCCGTAGTTATTTCCCAACGTTGGCGAAGGCTTGGGATTTTATTTTTTTGGTATTATCCCAGCATATTTAATAACAAATTTAGTAGTTTGCTAGTACTTTATTGTCCTTTTAGTTTACATCACAGATTTTTAATGCATTCTTTTGAAACTTCACAAGAAAAGAATGGCTATGTCTCTCTTACATAAATAATTGTGTAATAGATGTAAAAATACATAAAATTTTTAAAATTGTTAATTTTAATAAACTAAAAAAAGCTTGTTAATTTTCATAAAACTGTACTGGCAAAGTACGTTTTAAGTAGTACCAGCATTTAGTAAAAAATAGTGCTCTCCCAGTACAATTTTTGTTGCAACGTCGGCAATTTCTACCTGGGTAATTATATAAAATTAGATATAATTTTATACAATTTCATCCTATTCCAAAATTTTAGAAGTGCCCATATATTTTATGTGTTTTCTTTTTTTGAAAAAATTGCCTGTATGTGATATTTATAGAATGTTCGGTGTATATATTTTATATCAAATGAAATGTCAACGTAAAATAAAAAATTGCCAAAATCAAACAAAATAGGGGTTTTCATATAAACTCGTATTCTACTCGTAAACATTTTAAAACTGGTATGTTTATGAGTTTAATGTCAAACTCCATACATAAAAAATATGGTTTTTATTTATACAAGGTTTACAATTAATTTACGAGTATATATAAAAACCCCTAATATAAAAAGTTACAAATTAAATTTTAAACTCAGAATCAAAATTGAATTTATTGCAATTGCCACAAATTCAACAACCATTTAAAAAAATTAATTATGTTGCCAATTTATTTATTAATTCAAAATTTTGTATTTCTAATGGAGAATGCAAATTAAAATACAATGCAAATTAAAAAAGCCCACGTATGATCATTTCTTGTCGCAATGCAAATGAAAATTTATTTTGGCCCATCTCTGGTATTAAATTCCATAAAATTTTATCGGGAAAATGCATGAGTTAGCATGATGACAAACAAAAAAGCAAGTTTGCTTACCGAATCGAATAACGTTAAGTGTAACGGTATCAAATTTTGTTTGTTTCGGCAACGGTAAAGGTAATGGCATTTAAGACTGTTTCGGTAACGTACCGGTATTAAAAAAATTTATTCTTTGTAATTTACTTGTGAAAATTGTATCATCTTTCTTTAATTTGAAAAATAATTTAAACAGAAAGTGCTATTAATTTATGATCTAGAGTCAAACTAAAAAAAACAATCATTTAAGCACCGTAAGTTGTTTTTCACGTGGAAAAATTTCACTCGAAATTTAAATGCCTCAAATTGCAATTTAATTTAAACAAATGAACAATTTTTTAATTTTATAACAAAGACACAATCAAAATAAACATAAAATGTCACATTTTCCCAAGATAAATAATAATATTGTACATTAAATTTGCGTGAAAACAAACTCTACACAATTTTCACGTAAACTAATTGTCGTGAAAAATCATTTTTTTTATATGGAGTATAACAGTTTTTTCACGTGAAACTCAAACAACTTACCACTCATTCAATATAGCATATTTTTAATTTTAGTTGTTAAAAATACAGATTATGAGCTATGAATTCAATGCTGGTACTTTTAATAAGTAAAATTGTTATCTATAAATTTTTTTATAAAAAACTCAAGATTATAAAATAAAAAATTTCAAAAACTGCCATTTTTTACATAAATTAATAAATACCGGGAAATACCTATAAAAATAACGATATCGGTAACGATAACGGTATTTCCAATTTTTTTTAGAGGTATTGATAACGGTATTCAATTTAAAACGGTATTTTATCGATAAAGGTGTTATAACGATAACGGTAACCGACCTTGAAAAAAAAAATATTTAGTACATATGACATAACTGAATAGTGAACAACAACTATGTATTTTTTTAGGTGTAGTAATTTCTCCAAAAAATTAATTGTTGTAAGGTAGTGTTACCTAAACGACATATTTTTTACATATACCTACATACATATATCAGAGTGGATTAATTAAAAAAAACCTGCAAATTATATGTACCAATTGAATCAATGCAGAAATGTATATATTTACGATAAAGTGTTAAATTAATTAATATATGAATTAATTAACAAAAACAAAAGAATAGTAATAAATAAATAAAGTTTACTTAAATTTAGATTTTTTAAATTTCACAAAAAATGTTTTAAAATTAACAGATTTTATTTTAAGCTGAAAAACAGAAATAAATTTTGTTAAAATAACAAATTTTTTATTCAGCCAACTTATGACACAATTGAAAAAATAATGATCAACTACCATGTATTTTTTTGGTGTAGTAATTTGTCCAAAAAATCAATTGTTGTAAGTTAGTGTCATATTAATGACAATTTAAAAAAATCAAATCATATGTACTATGTACCACAATTGATCAGAATAAAGTATTATACGTACATACATATTTACGATAAAGTGTGAAATTAATTAATATATAAATTATATAATTAACAAAATAATAAATAAAATAGGAAATATGATAAGTTTAATTGTATTTTCATTTTAAAGCTGCTAGTGTTTCTTTTTTCTTTTGTTTGCATATACAAAACTCTTTAAGTTCCAACTACATAGTTTGCTGACCCCAGTCTACTATCCAGTCTGCTATTTGAAGTCTACTATGCAGTTTTTTTTTCGTTACTCAGTCAAGTAAAAACACATTAACCAGTAACTCAAAACGCAGCAAGCAGAAGAAACACAAACTTGTTTTGTTGCTGAACTCACACAGTTACGCTGCGCTTAGTTTGAAAACTTAGAAAATGTAAATGATGACTGTGTGTGTTTTGAAATTTACTTACACAGTTAGACTGAAATAAGCAAGTTCATAATATAAAATGAAAGCGAGTGCTTTTTTTTAAGCACGTTGCTTACAAAATATGAAAATTTAACTAAATTACGACTGCTATTAGCAGTCGTTCGAAACTCTGCATTTGAGTTTGATTTCCATTTTGAAATTAATTGTTATTTTTTGGATAACAAGTAGTGTATTATTATTTTTAGGTTTTTTCAGTTACAATAGAAGAGAGATGAAAAATTAGGAAGTTAATTTTTTTTTAAATGTTTCCTTTTATTTAATTCTTAAGTATTTAGAATTTACTTCTCCGCAAAATGAAGAAAATTCTTTAAAAATTAAATTAATTAATAACAATAAAAATTTGTTTGCTATTTTGATTTCCTATATTTTGTAGTCAGATTTTTTCTTAGATTTTACTTACTATGACTATAATTATTCACTGATTCATAAAATGAAATCATTTATAAATATTTCTTCCAAGCCCTAGCTGTATTTATTTTACTAATATGTGCAATTCTTTTCAACGCACAATTAATTCCAGGTTATGTAAAGGTAGACCTGGCAATTCAAGTAAATTCACAAATTCAGTTGGAAAATTTACTGCGTCGGTTTCTTCCACCGGTGCTTCGTTACATGAAGTTTAAATATCGGAATATATAAGTTCAATTCCTTTTCTAAGGTTTTTTCTCTTTTAGAAAATTTGTTTAACTTTTTGGAGAGTAAGTTTCAATGCTACATAAGTTTCATATTCCGTGGATAGTGTTTGAACAGGTAATTCCCTCTTCCAATCCATTTGCATTCTCTATAATTTCAATTCTACTCGTTCAACGTTTATATCCATTTCATTCCACTTGTGTAGTGTTTCATTCCACTCGTTTCCTATTTAGTTTCTTAATTTTAGTGTTTCATATACACTTGTTCTTTAAGTTTTAGGTTTCTAGCTAAAGACGCAGACGTTAAGAGGGGGGGGGGGGGGTAATTTTCCCCTTTTGAACCACCATTTTTACCACGTTCCTGTCCAAAGTCCTAGAAATGCCTTGTCGATAAGTTAGCCCATACTCCAAGGAAAACATATTATATATTACAGGTTTCTAGCCGAAGGGTTCGGTTAGGCCATCAAGGGGGAGAATTATTCCGTTTTTACCCCTCCCGGTAGGAATTTCCAAAAATTCCGTATTAGAGGACGTCTGCGTTGGAGGAGGAACCTACTACATACATAATTTTAGGTCTCTATATCCAGCAGTTTGGCCAGGCCGTCAAGGGGGAAGTTTTTTCCCTTTTTACCCCTCCCGGTATGAATTTCCAAAAATACCATCTTAGGGGACGTCAACGTTGGAGAAGGAACCCAAATACCGAATTTAAGCTCCCTTGTTCCAGCAGTTTGGCCAGGCCGTTAAGGGGGAGACTTTTCCTGTTTTTGACCCTACCTGTAGAAATTTCCAAAAATCTCATCTTAGCGGATGTCTACAATAGAGGGGGAACTTTAATACCAAATTTCAACTTCCTATCTCCAGCGGTTTGGGCAGGCCTTTAAGCGGCACTTTTCGCTTCATCAATCCCCATTTTTGCAATGTCCCTGTCCAAAAAGCACCTTCCCGGTCCAAAAAGCCCATACTCCAAGTAACATATGTTTTACATTTCAGGTTTCTAGCCAACTTTTACTATTTGTGCCCCTCTCGGTAGGAATTTCCGAAAATCCATCGACAGGGAATTTCAGCTTCCTAGTTCCAGCAGTTTGAGCAGGCTGTCAAGGGGGACACGTTTTCTTTTTTTGTCCCTCCCGGTTGGAATTAGGCTGGAAGAGGAACCTAAGTACCGAATTTCAGCTTCCTAGTTGCAGCAGTTTGGACAGGTCGTTAAGGGGCAACTTTCCCTTTTTGAGCCCCCATTTTATAACGACCCTGTCCAAAATTCAAAAAAGTATCTTTCTAATAAGTTAGCCCTTACTCCAGGGACCCACATTTTAATCTTCAGGTTTCTAGCCGAAGGGGTTTTTACCGGCCCCCAAGGTGAGGCTTTTCTTCTTTTTGCCCCTCCTTTTAGGAATTTACAAAAATTCCATCTTCGCGGCTATCTGCGATGGATGAGGAACATTCATACCAAATTTCAACTGCATTGCCTAAGCGGTTTGGGCAGGCCGTAATTGGGGACATTTTTCCCTTTCAACCACCATTTTTACTATGTTGCTGTTCCAAAATAGAAAAATTACGTTGCCGGTGAGTTAGTCCTACTCCAAGGAATACATATTTAAAATTTTAGGTTGGCCAAAAGGGATTGGGCAAGCCGTCAGGAGGAGACTTTTACCTTATTTCCCCTCCCGATAGGAATTTCAAAAATTCCGTCTAAGCGGACGCCTACACAGAAGGAGGAACTCACATACCGAGTTTCCTTTTGGGATATCCTGTAGGGAATTCCAAAAATACAAACTTAGTCGATGTCTACTACAGTGGAGGAACCTTTATACCAAATTTCAACTTCTTACCTCCAGTGGTTTGGGCAGCCACTTTTCCAATTTGTGAGACTGTTTATGTGGAGACTTTTCCCCTTTTTGCCCGTTCCGGTAGGAATTTCCAAAAATCCCGTCTTAGCGCACGTCTATGCCGAATATCAAGAAACCTTGTTTTAGTGGAGATATCCGTGGGGGAGGGAAAAAAGTAGTTTTTTTGAAATTATATATTTAAATGGTACTTTTTGGAAAAACGAAATTTTTTGGAAAAAGATACTTTGTTTTTACAAAGTACTTTATTTGTACTTTTTTTGGAAAAGGTATTTTTTTTTAATGAGGTGTTTTTTTTTGGAAAAATGTATGTTTTTTGGAAAAAGGTACTTTTTTTGGAAAAGGAACATTTTTTTAGAAAAAGGTACTTTTTTTTGGGAAAAGGTACTTTTTTTGGAAAAGGTACTTTTTTTAAAAAGATATTTTTTTGAAAAAATGTATGTTTTTTGGGAAAAGGAAAATTTTTTTAGAAAAAGGTACTTTTTTTGGGAAAAGGTACTTTTTCTTGGAAAAGGCACTTTTTTTTGAAAAAGGTATTTTTTTTTGGAAAAATGTATGTTTTTTGGGAAAAGGTACTTTTTTTTGAAAAGGTACTTTTTTTTTTGGAAAAGGTTCATTTTTTTAGAAAAAGGTACATTTTTTGGAAAAAGGTACTTTTTTTAAAAAAGGTACTTTTTTTTGGAAAAATGTACTTTTTTTTGGAAAAGGTACTTTTTTGGAAAAAGGAATTTTTTTGGAAAAAGGTCCTTTTTTTGGAAATAGGTACTTTTTTTGGAAAAAGGTACTTTTTTTTGGAAAAAGGTACTTTTTTCGGGAAAAGGTAGTTTTTTTGGAAAAAGGTACTTTTTTTGGAAAAGGTATTTTTTTTTAATAAGGTGTTTTTTTTGGAAAAATGTATTTTTTTTGGAAAAAGGTACTTTTTTTGGAAAAGGTTCTTCTTTTGGAAAAGGAACATTTTTTAGAAAAAGGTACTTTTTTTTGGGAAAAGGTATTTTTTTGGAAAAGGTACTTTTTTTGGAAAAGGTACTTTTTTGGAAAAAGGTACTTTTTTTGAAAAAGGTATTTTTTTGAAAAAATGTATGTTTTTTGGGAAAAGGAAAATTTTTTTAGAAAAAGGTACTTTTTTGGGAAAAGGTACTTTTTTTTGGAAAAGGTACTTTTTTTTGAAAAAGGTACTTTTTTTAGAAAAAGGTACTTTTTTTGGAAAAAGGTACTTTTTTTGGAAAAAGGTACTTTTTTTAGAAAAAGGTACTTTTTTTAGAAAAAGGTACTTTTTTTGGAAAAAGGTACTTTTTTTGGAAAAAGGTACTTTTTTTGGAAAAAGGTACTTTTTTTGGAAAAAGGTACTTTTTTTGGAAAAAGGTACTTTTTTTGGAAAAAGGTACTTTTTTTGAAAAAGGTACTTTTTTTGGAAAAAGGTACTTTTTTTGGAAAAAGTTATTTTTTTTGGAAAAAGGTACTTTTTTTGGAAAAAGGTACTTTTTTTGGAAAAAGGTACTTTTTTGGAAAAAGGTACTTTTTTTGGAAAAAGGTACTTTTTTTGGAAAAGGGTACTTTTTTTGGAAAAGGGTACTTTTTTTGGAAAAAGGTACTTTTTTTTGGAAAAAGGTACTTTTTTTGGAAAAAGGTACTTTTTTGGAAAAAGGTACTTTTTTTGGAAAAAGGTACTTTTTTTGGAAAAAGGTACTTTTTTGGAAAAAGGTACTTTTTTTTGAAAAAGGTACTTTTTTTTGGAATAAGGTACTTTTTTTGGAAAAAGGTACTTTTTTTGGAAAAAGGTACTCTTTTTTGAAAAAGGTACTTTTTTTGGAAAAAGGTACTTTTTTTGGAAAAAGGTACTTTTTTTGGAAAAAGGTACTTTTTTTGGAAAAAGGTACTTTTTTTGGAAAAATGTACTTTTTTTTGGAAAAGGGCACTTTTTTTTGGAAAAGGGTACTTTTTTTTGGAAAAAGGAATTTTTTTTGGAAAAAGGTACTTTTTTTTGAAAAAGGTACTTTTTTTTGAAAAAGGTACTTTTTTTGGAAACAGGTACTTTTTTTTGGAAAAAGGTACTTTTTTCGGAAAAAGGTACTTTTTTTGGAAAAAGGTACTTTTTTGGGAAAAAGGTACTTTTTTTGGGAAAAGGTACTTTTTTTGGGAAAAGGTACTTTTTTGGAAAAAGGTACTTTTTTTGTCCCCTTTTTGCCCCTCCCGATAAGAATTTCCAAAAATGCCGTCTCAACGGACGTCTACACCGGTCGAGGAACCTACATACCAAATTTCAACTTCATAGCTCCAGCAGTTTGAGCAGGCCGTCAAGGGGGAGACTTTTTCCCCTTTTTGCCCGTCCCTGTAAAAATTTCCAAAACTCCCGTCTTGGTGGATGTCTACGATAGTGGAGGAACCTTTATACCAAATTTCAACTTCCTACCTCCAGCGGTTTGGGCAGGCCGTCAAGGGGGGCCTTTTTCCCCTTTTTAACCCCCATTTTTACAACGTCCCTGTCCAAAATTCCAGAAAGTACTTTCCAGAAAAGTTAGCCCATACTCCAAGGAACACATATCTTAAATTTCAGCTTTCTAGCCAAAGGGGTTTTGGCAGGCCGCCAAGGGGGAGACTTTTCCCCTTTTTGCCCGTTCCGGTAGGAATTTCCAAAAATCCCGTCTTAGCGGACGTCTACGCCGAAAGAGGAACCTACATACCAAATTTCAACTTCCTAGCTTCAGCGGTTTGGGCTGGGCGATGTTGAGTCAGTCAGTCAGTCAGTCACGTTATTCTTTTATATATAGAGATTCATAAACTTTTACAATAGTCTTATTGCAGGATTTTAAGCTAATTTGGGAAAAACAGTATTCATATTTGCTTAATAACGAAAAAAATAATATAGGTTTATAGTCGATACTCATTTACTTTAAACCTTTTATAAAGTTTGGAGTGAGGAAGCCACCATTTAATTGTTAATTATTTCATTTTCAGGCATGAAATGATTTATTAAAGCCATCCCTAGAATGTGTGGCTTCCAACAACTTGCATCCATCAAACTGAAAAAAGCTACAACAATTGCGTAGCCAATCACCTTTTTCGAAAAATTTCCAAAAAAAATGTAAAAATAAAATTAAAAAGAAAAACAAAACAATAGTGATGTACAGACTGTCAAAACATTATTCGAAATTCGATTAATTTTGTATGCTTCGAATAATATGTTCTAAAAAATTACTTTTTTACACACATTTCCATTGATTTGCTTTATAAATAAAAAAAAATATATTTTTAATGCAATTTAAATTTATCTTAGCACATCATTAGTTCTCTAATTTAAGAAAATACATTTTCACTTCCGATTACCGAGTCAATCGTTTACTAAATTTGTACATCATTTACGACTTATTTGGGAGAAGAGAGAAAATAAACAATAGTGTTGCCAGTATCAAATTGAAAAATTAATTTATAGTTAAATACGATTATGAATAAAGATTTCCAATAACTCTTTATTAAGCGAAATATGTACTTTAACTATAGCAAGGTTCAAACAACGAGGATATAGGCTAAAGAGTTCCCATACGGAAAAAGTGTACTCTTTGGTTCCCTTAAAATTTATATGGATTGGGTTCCTGTTAATTCCTTTGAAGAATAAAAGAAACAAAAGGAAAACCGAAAAAGTTAACAGGGCACTGTTTTTATTGTTTCTTATGATTATTGATTAACGCGGTAACAAAAACAACTTTAAGAGTGAACTAAATAAGAAATAATCAATTTTAATTATTTTTTTTATTGTTTTTAATGTTTTTTTTGCTTGTAAACACGTTTTTATTAAATTTATTGTTTTCGTGACGTCCTTCATTTTCTCTCGTTCGCTGTTAAATTTCTTCAAATTCTTTGTGTTTTTCTTCTCATTCGTTTGTGAATTTTTTCAGAAATCTTGAAACACCTTAATGGATACCCCCTGCTTCAAATACCAAATAAATTTTATTTATGAATTAGCACATTATTCTTTTTTATTTTATTATATGATCTCAATACAAATATAAAATATTTGTAGTGAATCAACTTGTGTTCCTAATAGATTTAAAAAAATGTTTGGCCCTTACTAAAGGGTTCTTCAACAGGGACGCTACAAAAGTAGAAAGACAAGGACAGCAAACGACGACATATTTCTTGCTGCTCTTTTGACATTTCTCTTCAGTAAGGTTTGCCATTTCATGATGGAAAGATATACTAGCCAACAACGAGTCGAAATTATTAAAATTTACTACCGAAATTCGGAGTCAGTGGCCTCAACGTTAAGAGCGCTAAGTCCAATTTATGGTCGTCATAATGAATGGCTTCGTCAATAAACAAAATATGCGTTATTGGTCAGACAGCAATCCACACGTACTCCATGAATCATCATTGCATCCCGAAAAAATTACGGTTTGGTGCGGTTTATGTGTCGGCGGCGTCATTGGGCCGTACTTCTTCCGTGATGACCAAGACCGGCACGTTACTCTGAATAGGAATCGCTACCGTTCAATGATAACCGAATATTTTTGGCCCCAATTGGATGATATGGACTTGGAGGACATGTGGTTCCAACAGGACGGCGCCACAAGCCACACAGCGAATGTCACAATCAATTTATTGCAAACCAATTTTGGAGAACGTGTTATCTCACGAAATGGTCCAGTCGATTGGCCGCCTCGGTCGTGCGATTTGACGCCGTTGAACTATTTCCTGTGGGGCAACGTCAAATCTATGGTCTATGCCAACAAGCCAGCGACGATTGATGAACTTCGTACGAATATCGCCGATTTATGCTTGAAAACCGTCGAAAATTGGGTTCTGCAAGCGTGCTCGTGGTGGTCATGCAAAAGAGAACGATTGCCATACATAATGGCATCGAACGTACTTTCACAGGAATAAAGAATTTCATTGATATCCAAAACCGTTTTTGTTTTATTTAAAAAAACTTTTGTAGAGCTCTTATTGAAAAACCCTTTATAAAAGAGTATTTTAAATTTAAAGTCGACTTTATTTTTAATTATACGGTTTTCTTCATTTTGTGTATGAAAACCCTACAAAAATATTTATATTTTCAAACATTTTGATTGGTTGAAAATAAATTAACCAATCAGAATGCTCCAAAAATAAATCAAGTCAAGGCATACTGCCTGCCACACAATATTTTAACTAAAGTCGACTTTAACTTTAAAAAATAAAACACTTAGGCCTGGTATCTTATGTGATATTAAACAATGATTAAGAATAAACTCATTGTTTAGCACTTAATTACAGTAACTCATCATATTTTAATCTCTGATTTTACTCTAAATATTGCTTAAATTTAATTATAGAAATTTCTGTGATTAAGATCTTAAACGTAGATTTTCCACCCTACAATTCATGTTAGTATTAACATTTTTTCTAATGTTGGTAACTTTTGAAAAAGGTTTACGTAGACCAGTTAATTTGTAAATAAACATTGTACAACATCTTTATTTTCCAGCTAAATAATGAACATCTTTAGTAACTTGCACATATATCTTCTCTAAAAATACCAATTGGAATTAAGAAAATATTTGGGGGAAATTTTAATAATATGACATAATATTGTATTCTGTACGAATTGTTTGTTAGAATCAGTCATAATTTTGATCTTTATTTAGCACAAATAAACCATGATTCGTGAAAGGAAAATTTAACCAAAAAATGTATTTAAGGTGTCTCACAATAAATTTTTTAATTATGCCGTTTTTAATATCAAATAATTTAAATTTTCGAATTTTCTGGAAAAATATGAGCTATATAAAGATATAAGACATACTTCACGCGCTCCTGCAATATCTTAAATTGCAGTTAATGAGTATAGGTTTTTATTAAATTTTTTCTTATTTTGCTTATTTATTAAACCAATTTTTACTATTTAATAAAATTTAACCATAAAACTTAATCTACTACATTCTATTAAAAATTGTTGAAATGTCGGACAGAGTCAGTTAACAACAGAGGTTAATATTTATGCATACTGCTTAGATTCTATTGTAGTTGTTTAGACCAGTTAAATATTTCCTGGAGTACAATTTTTATGTACGCCGTATATTTTTTCCTCTGTGGAATATTTTTGGATTCATATTTTTTTATTTTCCACAAAATTAGAAAATTCTAATTTTTTTAATTAACACAAAATTTCACAGACATGACTCTTCAGAAGATTTTTGCTTTTTACACAAAATTGTTGGAAGATATCTTAAAAATAGAATCAAGAAAATCAAGCGTTTAAGTTTCGCGGTTTGTAAAAATTTACTACTTTGGGAGATGTCACTGTATGTGTATATTAAATTTGATCCAGATATATTTACCTAAACGAATAACAAATAATATAGAGTCATAGTTATTTTACTTTTCCTTTGAACCTAGTTTTCTAATAAATTCTGACTACAAAATTTGTATTGACTGTATCAAAAACATCAAAAATCATCTTGTCCTTCATAAATATTTTTAATAACACCTTCCTGGACTAAAAACAAATTTATAATTATACACGTTTACCCAATGACAAAAATTAAGATATGCATGTAGCATGCAAAAAGACACTTCTTATTTGAGGCATTTAGCGATTGATGATTTTTAAAACAACAATTTGGGCATATATTTTATAATTTTATGACCCCGTATCATGCGAAAAATTCAATAAAAAAACTCTTATTTCGCGAGTTTCCAAACTTTTTTTATTTTCTTTTATTTCTTATTCGTATTGTCAAATGAAAATATCTCAAATTAACAAATCATTGATTAAATTTTTGTAAGTTACCGATATTATGTGTGTTTGGGTACTTTTCCAGTCAAGTCCAGTAAAAATTACTCAGTAACAAATTTACAGAGAGTAAGGCAAAACTTACTCTCAAAAAGAAAAATATCTAAAAATGTACGCAAACAGAAAAATTGTAAGAATTAGTAAAATACTGCTGCCAACTTCTTCCCTAAAAATATCGCTAAATCAAACTAAAAAATCACTAGAAAATATCTAAATTATAAAAAAATTAAATAGCGATAAATCCCTAAATTGCACGAACTTTTTAGGTTCTGTTGAAAAATTTCACAAAAATAGCTATATTTTTCAAACTTCTTAAAACTTTCTTAAAAAATTATTGATACATCGCCAAATTTTTCGATTTTTTTTGTTTTCCATAAAAATTTACCGATAAATCGCTGAATAATAATGATTCAAAAATTCTGTCAAGGAAATAAATGTAAAAAAATGCTAAGAAAATGTGAAAACTGTCTTAAAAAGAAAAATCGCTAGTTTTCCCGCTAATAGCTAAATTATATTTTATCCCGCTAAACGAGTTGAAGTATCGCTAAATTTGCCGAGAAAATAGCTAAATTGGCAACATTTATTAAAATAGCTGATTGCGAAATAAACCTATTCAAATTATTGGATTAATAAATAAAACCTAATAAAATGATCACTTACTTACTCCTTCCATCGTAATAAGCTTATATTTAAATATTTTTTATTTTTACAAAAAATTATTTCAAAATTATTTAGACATATGTTTTGTTTCTTCAATCATATGTTTTAAATCATATGTTTTTTTCTTACAAATTCTTACTAGCAAAAATTCATCCAGTAAAAACTTGTAAGTTCTCTGGTATTGAACTGTCACTTTACCCTCTATTTTTCCTCTCTCCTTACTGAGTAATTGTGTAAACAAACACTTTCCAGTAAAAACTTGTACAAATTTGTACGAATTTGTACAAATTTTCGGGTACGCAAACACACTTATTATTTTAAGTAAGTTTAAGGACTAATCAGTGATTTCTAAATCAATGATTAAAGTAAACTAAGCATTGGAGATAAGATACCAGCCCTAACTCATCAAATTTTAATCTCTGATTTTACTCTAAACATTGCATTTTGCACAAGGCAAAAAAACCTAAAAAGGACCCATTTTTGAACCCCTTTTTGGACCCTTAAAATTCCAAGGTGGCCGATAAGCTGAGACAGGTCAATCTTAGATTTTTTCTCTCTATCACATATCCAAATTTCATCAAGTATTTAGGCTGAAGTACTTCCCTTGTAAGTGTTTTATTTTTTAAACACAAAAATTTTTTAAAATCTATTAGGAACACAAGTTGATTCACAACAAATACTTTATATTTGTATTGAGATCATATAATAAAATAAAAAAAAATAAGTTTATAAAATTACCCAGCAAAACCTTGGTAATATGTTGGTATTACAGAACACATTACCCGGTAATACCATACCCCTTACCATTGCATTATTTCATAACTAAAATGTAATGTCTTACGTATAATGTGCTGCATAACTACTGGGTAGTAATTGCAACTTATTACCAATGATATATTTAAACACCTCAAAGAAAAAAGTTACTTGTAATACACAACATGAGTTCCAAATAATAGCAGCGACTTATTACAGATGGGATATTTTAAAACCGTAAAATAAGGAGTTACTTTTAATGTGATACGTGATCACTGAAAAGAAATACCCACTTATTACCGATGATGTATTCAAATACCTCAAAATAAGGAGTTATTTGTATTGCGATACATGAGTGTTATTTTCTATTTAAAATATTCGATACAAATAATTTATATGTTTTATACATATTGACTGAAATATCTTTTATGTTTTTTGTTAACTTTATATTAATCTGAGTAAATATTAATTAAATATGAATATGCTTCGTTTTAGCATTTATAAAAAACCAACACGATAACGTCTTATTTTAATTTTTTTTTGTAAGAAGTATATATTTTTATACAGTAAGTGAGCGCATAGTTTTAATGTGTTATTTCAGACCTGTTTGTAACACATTTTTTTGGCCTTACTTTAAGCTGTTATGTAAGTAGTATTGTGCTCAGTATCGGTCATTTAAAGGTTACGTAACTCCTAACATGTAACATTAAAATAACATGTTCTTATATTGTTACCTAGCCCTCTTTTTTTGAAAGTACATACCTCCAATCAGAGCTTTGAAGAATTAATTCCTTAATTCAATTTTTCAATTCTGAATTAAAAATTCGATGAATTAATTCACTAAGCACCATATATTGAATGGAATTATTTCATATTTGCTTTCGTTCGATTTATTTTGTTACGAATTAATTCAATTGCAATAGTTCTTTTTATTAAATCAAATGAATTAATTCACCGGTGAACGCGTTCAATTTTATGAATCGAACGGAAAAAAGTGAATTAATTCCTTACTGAATTAATTCACCACTGAATTCATTCAATTTTTCAATTTTCATTCAGTGAATTAAAAAAAAAAATAAGTTCACTGAATTAAAAAAAAATAAAATAAGTTCACTGAATTCAAAGCCTGTTTTCTGCCGTTCAGTAGAAGAAAACAATAATGTACAAATAAAAGTTTTAAATAAGCAATTTTACAGCGTGTGCTAGTAACAAATTAGAAACCGGATGCTGTAAAATTTATGAAATTAAATAAATTAAAAACAATGTTGAAAATGCAAACTAAAGGCTGATAACCGCACTTTGAATTTATAACACGATTTTCTATTAACAATGAATAATAAAGTTTAATTATTTAACAATTTTGGAAATTTTATATTAAAAAATTTGTATTTTTTTTAAACCGATTCCATACCGGTACGACATTAAGGGAAAAGGTTTTTGAATACCGGTATTTTTTTAAATCGAGAAATTCGGTATTGGTATCGGTTGTCAATTTGAAAGGGTTTTGAAACGGATAACGGTATAATAACGGTATCGGTTGCCAACCTTGCTTTAAACATAATTTCACCACTTGTAAATACTTTAGTGATCTTAATTGTGCAACTGTTGGATCATTTTTGGCTCTACCAGGTCTAATGCTGGTAGAGCCAAAGTATTTTCAAATAAAAGAAACTTTTAAAACACTAGAAAAAATGCAATTATATACCATTTGTCTACAATTTCTTTGAAATAATACGGGGGGCTTTAATAGCCAATTTAATTTAACCAATAATTGATTAAATTTTTATAAGTTACCGATATTATTTTAAGTAAGTTTAATGACGAATCAATGATTTCTAGATCAATGACTAAAGTAAAATACCAGCCCTTAGCAGAAAACTTTTGGAGTTGTATTTTACCGAACTATGCACTTTTTTACGTGTGGGACGTCCATATTTGGACCAATCGCCCATATGGACTATTTTCGACTTTCTATTAAATACACCTACACAGTAGGTAAACTCAAAATTTATTAGAGTTATTATACTTTTTTATCATTTTATTAACAAATTTTGACACAAGTCCATTTAAACCCATTCGGATCTGAACATCAGTTGACTTTTAACCAGACTGTATAGTACTTTTAGTAAAATAACTGTGATAATAGTTGTTTTACATTTTACTACGGAAATCCAACTGTAATCACAGTTAAAGCAATTACTGATTACTGCACAAACAAATTTCATATAGTAATTGACAATATTTTTCGAGTGCGCCAATGCCAAGTAATTATTTTTACTTTGTTCTTGTTTTGTCAGGTGGAAACATTTCTCAACCAGCGTAAAGTGGAAAATCTTGAAATCAAAGTATTGGACTTTTTCACCCTAAACAATCAATTTATACTTCTAATATTGTCCGCAATTATATCGTATTTATTCTTGATTATACAATTTGGTATGAGTGGAGGCTTTGGATTTCTAAGTGAAACACAAACATAAATGATGCAGATGATTTTTAAATTATGTTGTTTACATATAACTGTCCCCCTGAGATAAAATTTTTAGTTATAAGCGACGTTGGTGAAAATGTGTAGCAAAATTTTTTTATTATCCATAAATCATTTAAAATTCCTAAAAACACCCAGGTGGAAGTTGCCGACGCACAGTGGGTTCGATTATACCTAAAGTGGCGATTAATTGAAGGAAGGGTTTACTTGCTGCGATAATATTTTTTTGGATTAACAATAATCTAATTAGAAAAAAACTAAATTTTAAACTTTTTATGGATTTTTTTTATTTACTTAGAAAATAATGTATATGTGTATTATATTATTTTAATATAATTACCATATTAATCATCATAAATATTTTAATTATCACAGTATTCATCATCATTACCATCAAAATTATTTATACCCGATCAAAAATATTTATATACAGTCATATATAGTAATATCTCGTTTTATCTTATAATATGTATAATTGTATGTTTCTTATGTGGTACCTTATATAACCATACACTCAGAAAAGTTCTGCAGTTACTACATGACAGTTATTTGTGTAGTAATGCGGTTGTACTTATTTTAACTACAATTGTAGTTAATTTACTTAGTGCATAATTTTTCAATGTTTTTGACAGTTATTTTTTAAACAAGCTACAAAAACTACTACATTGAAGTAACATTTATTTTATGCAGTTATTTTAAATTTTGTGGCATAGTGTATAAAATATTTTTCAAAACTTTTAGAAAGAAACTATTAAGTGTTTAATTTTATTCTAAAATATTCTCTTACTAAAACAAAAAATATAAAGTAAAATACTTTTCGAATATTCTGTGGACAAAAAAGGGTATACTTTTCGAACATTGTGTTACAAAATTCTAAATCAAAGCACGCAATTTAATTTTGTATAATATTTACTGAAAATTAATGTATGTATTAAGTTATATTAAATTACATTTTTTTATGTTTATTTTTTGGCACAGTCTATAAAATATTTTTCAAAACTTTTACAAAAAAACTATTAGGTATTTAATTTTATTCTAAAATAGCTGCGTTTGTGCGGCAGAAATCCGGAATACGTTGAAAAACTGTCAAAATCGTTCTTGATAACACTGATAGAGAGTCACACAAACACAGCTTATATTCTTTTAATACAACAAAAAATATAAAGTGGGATACAAAAAAGAGGATACTTTTCGAGCATTGTGTCCGAAATCTCGAGATCCGATCACACTATTTTATATTTATTATCAAAATACCCAAAATTATTAAAAAAGTCATAAAAATGTTATTTTATGTTGATCCAAAACAATAAATGGGTAAAATCTCTGATCACTTAATAAAAAAACAGTGATCACAAAAAAAAACAATCACTTTTGACTGTGAAAACTTTTACAACTTTTGTCGCAGCGTCTATGGAATACCCTTCAACATTTTTAAACTTTTTTACACTCAAATCAAAGACAATTTTATATAGATAGTAGATTTAAAAATGAAAAAAATTAAAGACATCTTTAGACTAACTTTTTGAAGGCTCGGCTGAAAAATGAAAAAAAAACGTGTTTTCAGCAAAATTCAAGTAGCAATATTTCAGAACTCCTTCGGCCGATTAAAAAGTTTTTATTTTTTTGGATTCAGCGAACTATAATTTATTAGAAATAATATATCACAACAACAAATATTTTATAACAAAATTTAAAGATTTTTTTTAACTTTCCGAAATTTCGCAATTTCAAACGCTTTGCGGGGACCTTGAACGTGAACCGATTTTTGAAATTTTTTACTGGTTACTGGACGCAACTTATCCGCACCCCCCGTTTTTGAAATTCGCAATTCGGCAAAGTTCGGCCCACTCTAATGTGTATGAAGCGCTTGTTTAGAAATTTCTAGTGAAAGAATATGAGAAGAACATGTTTTCTCTTGTCTTAGTCATAAAACAACGCCAACGAGTGAGGACCAGGGCTGCTAGAATTGCCGATTTTTCGGCATTTTGCCGATTTTTTATTAAAAAATAAACAAAATGCCGATTTTTAGTCGAAAAATGCGGATTTTTTGTTAAAACTCAAAAACACAAAATTTCAATTTTTAGTGATTTACAGTGCATATTAATAAATAAGAAAATAATTCTATCTTTGACATTTCGAAAGTTCGTGTTAATACATGTTTGTTGTCGTTAGCTGAAAAAGAATGTTAACAAAATATCTTTGCGATCAACAAATTTGCAACAAAATGTAATCGACTTGTTAAAGCATATTTTTTCATATTTTGCTGCAAATGCACATTTTTAAAATATTTTGCTATAAATGTATATTTTATTGCATATTGTGGTATATTTAGTAGCTTTTTTTTAACCTCATGGGCTCGGTTATGTATTTGTTGAAATAAATAAATAAAGTACATATTTTTTGCATTATTTGCTAAAAACGAATGTTATGCTTTATTTTTTAGTATTTACTTAAAAACTGTGTTTTTGCCTATACACTGTACAAAATTTTATTTTTAAAATTTCTAAATATTTTTCAAATTTCTTTTAATCACGAATACAAAAATATCAGAAATATCAAACATAAATCAATTTCTGACAATGAATAACGGCAATTCTTAATGTTGAACTACTTTTAAAGACAAATATGTAATACTAAAACTGAATTGATAATATCAAAAACGTTGGAAAAATCAATAAAAAATGCATATTTTTAAAATTTGAAATGCATATTTTTTGATTGCAAACATATATCGTATGTACATAAAACACGATTATAAATGCATGAACTTACTAGCCCTAGTAATAATAATTGCATAATATTGCAAGGTGTATGGGAACCTTATGTTCAAAGTAGAAATATCTTTCAAAATTGTGAAATTAATTTATAAGTATTGCTTATCTGAATATGTATCATATAAATATTTATGAAATTACAGCTAACATTTTTTTTATCATTTAATTTATCTCTTAAACCTTTATTTTTAATTAATTGTTAAACTTAAAAACTTATTATTTTACAAGAAATGTCCTTTTCACACATTTTTTTTATGTAAATTAACCTAAATATTACATAAATGGTTATTTTTGAAAGTGCCGATTTTTTGCCGATTTTTTGAAATCAAAGTGCCGAAAATGCCGATTTTTTTAAGAAAAAGTGCCGATTTTTCATCAAAATCATCTGGCAGCCCTGGTGAGGACGCGTAATACGGAAAAGGTTATATATTTTTTATTAAATTATTAAAATAATAAGGTAAGTTTTATAATATAAAATATAAATTTATTTACGGGAATATTAAAAAAATATGGTATTTATTATCTTTCAGTTCTTTTATATTCTCATCCCTTTCTATCTGGAGAAAAAAAGGAAGCCAAACAACACCATATTTCATCCCTCACAGACGGACATCTACAATAATATCTTAATAGTGAAAAATAAAAGTGACATTAAGTGTAAATTTTGATTTCTCAATTTTAAATTTATTATAGAATAAAATTAAGTTAAGAGTGTTTACATAAATTTGTTTTTTATTAAATTAATAATTTTTAAAATAATTTTTATTTATGTTTTTTAACTACATTTGCAGTTGTTTGGACAGTTTTACAATAATTTGCATGTATGTTGTTTCAATTGCATTTGTAGTTATTTTTACTACATTTGTCAGTTGATTTTTAACAGTTAAAAATAACTTCATATTGCAGTTAATTTAACTGCAAATGTAGTCTACACCTTTTTAAGTGCAAATGCAGTTATTTTAACTGTCATTTGCAGTTGATTTTACCTACATTATTCCCTGAGTGTAGCTTATGACTATATTCAATTAAAACATTGTTATATTCTTATACTTTTACCTTATTTTTCGCAATAGATAAAATTTTAATGAAATCAGTCGTTCACAATATTTTTATTTAAATAAAAACATAATATTATTAATATAAAATTATTTGCATTTACCAGTATATAAGACAACCCAGCAAAACCTTGGTAATGGGTTTGACCTTTTTCACGCATTGCCTGGCAATGGGTACCCCTTTACCATTGGTTTTACTTAGAAACGTAAAGTAATACGTTACTAATATTGTGATACATCAATACTTATGTGGGAGGTATGAAATAATGAGTTACCGATATGGAGATATATCACTACTTACTTGGAGCCTTTAAAATAATATATTACCGATATTTTGTTTTATAATAACTTATTAATAAGGGTAAAAATAATAAGTTATTGGTATTGCATAATACATATAACTACTTATTATGCGAAAGTACGATTTAATAAAAATTTAGAATCTAATTACATTGCTCGGATCTTATTGTATTGCCTATATGTAACCAATGAAATATGTACTAATGTGTAATGACTTACTTCACTCTATCACAGCTTTCAAGAATTAATTCATTTTTGAATGAATTCACTACCAATCGAATTCAATTTTCTCTAGAATTGAATGAATTCCTTTTCTTAAGTAATTCACTGAATTCGTTCAACTGAATGTGTTCATCAAACAACAAATTCAAAGAATTAATTCAATTGCAATAGTTCTTTTTATTAAATCAAATGAATTAATTCACCGGTGAACGCGTTCAATTTTATAAATCGAACGGAAAAAAGTGAATTCATTCCTTACTGAATTAATTCACTACTGAATTCGTTCAATTTCATTTTCATTCAGTGAATTAAAAAAAAATAAAATTAAGTTCAGTGAATTAAAAAAAAAAATAAGTTCACTGAATTGAAAAAAAAAAATAAAATAAGTTCACTGAATTCAAAGCCTGTTTTCTGCCGTTCAGTAGAAGAAAACAATAATGTACAAATAAAATTTTTAAATAAGCAATTTTACAGCGTGTGCTAGTAAAAATTAACAAATTAGAAACCGGATGCTGTTTATCAACCTACATGATTCAAAAATAAAGCCTTTTACTATTAAAAATAAAAACTTTACAGATAAATTTGGAAAAAATATAACTATATAACTAGTTTGAAAAATTAATAGTTATATTTTTTCGTCGCGAATAATTTAAATTCAGCGACAATCGATAGTCGACATTTTTTGACATTTAGAAAAAAATTAAAGCAAAACAAAAATATGGTTGTATTTTATTCGCCACAATTCTTCACTAATTCAATTGGGTTTCCATTAATTCTTGTTGTTTTACATTTTTTTGTATTTAATTTTGCTTTTTTGCGGTAAATTATGCATTTTTCTTTTCAATTATATTTCTTCTGTCAAAAAAATAATTTTTTTGTAAACAAAGTACGAATTTTTGCAACTCTAATACGAATTTCTGCAACTCTGTTCCCTTAATTAGTTAAAAATATGGCAACTATTTGACAAATATTTTGAGTGTGTATTAGTGTGTCGTCACGAAAATAGAATAGATTTTATTACGACGACAAATCGCCGGACGACATGTCGACAATTTGCTTCCCATACAAAATATATAAAAAGCACATGTCGTTGTCGACCCAGTTCTGATTAATCTCTTAAGCTGCCCACACACTAGGGAACATTCTTAAAAAAGAGAGCATTTTTTGTGAATGTGTGAGTGCGTTTGTGTGTGTGTGCGTGTTGAGATAGTGCAATTCGTGTTTACAAAATTTTTTTATATTTTTTGTTCCGTCACGCATGTTCCCTAGTGTGTGGGCAGCTTTAGAGCTTAATCACAACTGGGTCGATTGTCGACCGACGAAAGCAAAAGTTGTCACGATAATTTAAATTCAGCGACAATCGACCGTCGACATTTGTTGACGTTAAGAAAAAAAGGAAAGCAAAACAAGAATATGGTTGTATTTGTTTCTCCACAATTCTTCATCTTGTTTTGCTTTAATTTTTTTCTAAATGTCAAAAAATGTCGACAATCGATTGTCGCTGAATTTAAATTATACGCGACGACTTTTGCTGTCGTCGGTCGACAATCGACACAGTTGTGATAAAACTCTAATAGAATCTATTCTATTTCCATGACGACACACTAACCCAAACTCAAAATATATGTCAATTGTTGCCATATTTTTAACTAATAAAGGGTTGCCATTAGAACAGAGCTGTAGAAATTCGTATTATCGTTGCAAAAATTCGTACTTTGTTTACAAAAAAATTTTTTGACAGAAGAAATATAATTGAAAATAAAAACGAAGGTTGGTTACCGTTATCGTTATAATACCGTTATCGCTAAAATACCGTTTCAAATTGAATACCGTTACCGTTACCAATACCTCTAAAAAAATTTTCAAATACCGTTATTGTTACCGATGCCGTTATTTTTAATGGTAGTTACCGGTATTTATTAATTTATATAAAAATGCAAGTTTTTTGACTTTTTGTAATAATTTTCAGTTTTTTTTTTCTACAAAAAAATTTGTCGATAATAATTTTAGTTATTTAAAAGGAACAAATATATATAATTTTAGTTATTAAAACTACCAGCATTGAATTTAAAGCTTATAATATGTATTTTTAACACGTAAAATTAAATATATGTTAAGTTTTTACTTGTTTTTATATGTTTTTAACATAATTTATAATACCGGTACGTACCGGTATTGCTGTTTCGATAACGGTATACCGTTACCGAAACAGTCTTAAATACCTTTACCGTTACCGAAACAAATGAAATTAAATACCGTTACCCTTACCGTTATTCGTTTCGGTAACCAACCTTGATAAAAATATATAATTTACCGCAAAAAAGCTAAATTAAATACAAAAAACAATGTAAAACTACAAGAATTAATGCAAAACCAATTGGTGAAGAATTGTGGCGAAATTTTATTTTGTATTGTTTTTCTTATGTTATAAGCACAGATTAATACCAGATGTGAAACTAATGACAGGTGTCAAAAAAGTATTCTCGAACCGTATGGTTTTGTTTACATGGAAGTCAATTCAAGAGGGAGATAACAATATAAAATCTCCATACATTTTGTGTTGCGCATTTTTTGTATATATCTGTCTCTTTTTAGATTATTGTGCTTTATCTTTTGTGTTTTTCTTAATTTTTTGCGTTTCGTTTTGCTCATTTTCTGTCGGCCATATTGCCCAAATCAGCTGATTCATATCTGGTATAATTTGTGGTTATAAGTATTAAGTATTTGGGTACCGTGTTCTTTTGTCCGAGTACTCAATGCCCAAACGAAACTCCTTAGTACATTCATAGTTGTATTTTTCCAAATATATGCATAATTTTGCCATGAAAATACAACTATACGTAAATACAACTCGTTTAGAAAAGAAATATGAAAAACGGAGTATAGAGTAGTATCGAGTACTCAACTAAACAAGTATTGAGTACTCAAAAAGCATATCGCAAACCATGACTTTTAGGCAGGGACGTAACAGTTATAACTTTTATTCAAAAAAGTGATTGTTTTACAATTATTTCCTGTTTGAGTATTTTTAATTTTCTGTTTATTTGCTCTGTTTGATTTATATTTTTAATTCAAACAAAAACAATCCAAACACGATTTTTATTTTTTCAAAAATAATAAAAGTTATTTTGTGATTTTTTTTTCTTTATCAAAAAATAACAATTAAGAGTATAAATCAAAAGCCATGGAACCAATGACTTCACCAATTATAATATCCTGATGATGTCAACTAGTGTTAATAAAAGATTGAACAGTGATTTAAAGTGAGTAAATATGTATATTCCAGCAACTTCCGGCATTCAATTTAGGTCAATTTTTAATTTTTATTTTATTATCAAATAAAAAAGTTAGTGCTTAATTTTTTCAAAAAATCATTCTGTAACTTTTATAAAAAGTTTTAAAATAAAAATCAAAAAACAACAGAAATTTATAGAGTAAAATATAAAAATTGAAAAAATTAAAATCTTTGCCAAACTTTGTGATTTTTTTGTGCAATATGATTTATAAAATATAGTGCATTATTGAAATATTATAATTAAATAAATTTGGGTGGTGACTTTTTTAGAAATATAACAGTTATTTTGGGTCTCTGCTTTTAGGAGATAATTGACGGTGTTCATAAATTAACTTGTTAAATTGAAGTGATTATTGATAGAAAATTTGTATGGAGAATCTCGAGATAATACATGAGATAATGCAATAATCTTTAAGATGTGAATGGGGTATTACGGTGCTTTAGGGCAGTGTCACACGTTCAACATATATTATGATATTTGGATCGCGATCCATTTTAATGGATTGATGGATCGCGCGTGTATGATACATGTTCAATATTTATCGCGTCAGTATTTACATTATTTTTGTGCTGTGCTGGTCGTTTATTAAAAAATGACGCGAGAAAACAAAAAAAAAAAAAAAGAAAGCCTGTTTAGCTATTTTGCTTGCTTTTTTATTGAAGAAATGTGTTATAAATGTGTTATCTTTTTTGTTTGCACTGCGTATTTTATTTCATTTGTTTTATTTTCTTTATTCTTTCATTTTTTACTATTGTATCGCGAATTGATATCATGAACTATGCTACACGTTCAATATTTATCGCGTGATCCGCGATCTGGATTTCAGAATATTGGGCTATTCTGCGATATGGATCGCGATCCATCAATACTGCATGCTACACTTGCAATATATATCGCGATACTGGATCGCGGTCAATATATATTGAACGTGTGACACTGCCCTTATAGCTAACCCCCCGTTTCCACATGCAAGAGCAAGTTCGAAAAACTCAATACACTCCACTTTTTCACTAATACTATCACACTTATACGACTTGCGGCTCAACTTGCAAGTAAATTTTGAAGGCAGTGGATTTTTGATACTTGCGGCAAGTGAAATGACAGAATAAAAAAAAAGTGTTGCCTAGTAATGTTTTCTATTAATTTAGAAGTATTTGGTAAATTAAAAGTTGTAATGCTACTGATTTTGTATTCATTTGTAGAAAAAAGTAAAAAAGAACACAACGGCATAACTTAATGGTAATTTAAAATATCAATTTTAAAAATTTTTGAAAAAAAAATTGTTAACCCCCCGTTTCCACATGCAAGTAAATGGTTGCCAGTTGAGAATACGTATTATCAGCGAAAATTTTTAAAATTACCGAAAAACATGAAAATTTTACATGTGTCCACACTACTTGCTGCAAGTTCATTTTGAAAATGTCGTCAAAGGCATAGGTTGTCACTAAATAGCAATCCAGTATTGCAAAGTATTCAATATTGTAACAAAGCTGGGAAAAAATTTGTTCTTAACAATTTTTTTTTTCAAAAACTTATAAAATTGACAATTTAAATTACGATTAAGATATGTCATTGTGTTCTTTTTTACTTTTTTTTTTACAAATAAATACAAAATCAGTTGCATTACAACTATTACTTTACCAAATACTAGTAAATTAATAGAAAACTAGGCAACACTGTTTTCTTTATTCTGCTGTTGTTGTTGTTGTTGTAGCAACGCCTCCTACAATAAATATGTAAGCATATATAATATTAATCTTCTTCTTCATCTTCTTCTGCTGACTCAGCTAGATCCAGACCCAGGAACCGGGCCGCCTCCACCGGGTGGGTCCATAGTGACGTGGGATCTAGGTGAGTCGGGTTTGCCGTGCAGCCAAAGAGGTGGTTTACGTCGTGGGGACCTCTCTGGCATGCGGGACATGTGTTCGGGATGGTGGGCTCGATCCGAGACCAATATGAATTAAGGCGTGAACACCATCCCGAACTCTTATTCTGTCATTTCACTTGCCGCAAGTATCAAAAATCCACTGTCTTCAAAATTTACTTGCAAAGTTGAGTAGCAAGTTGTATAAGTGTGATTGTATTAGTGAAAAAGTGTGAGTGTGTTGAGTTTTTCGATCTTGCACTTGCATGTGGAAACGGGGGCTAAGAACAAATTTTTCCCCAGCTTTGTTTGAATATTGAATACTTGGCAGTACTGGAGTGCTATTTAGTGACAACCCAACAAACAAATCGTTCCGTTTACGTACCGTTTTCGGTCCATCATAAACGGAATCCAACTCCGTTTACGTACCGTTTTCCGGATCCGTATACGGACCAGAAAACGGATTTTAAGGAACATCGAAACTGATTCGAATCCGTTGAAAGTCCGTCAATGACGGACCGTTTACGGACCGATATGTCGTGTAAAAAACTGACAAGTCCGTTGTAAGTCCGTCATTGACGGACCGTTTAAGGACCGTTGTGTCGTGTAAAAAACGGACAAGTCCGTTGAAAGTCCGTCAATGACGGACCATTTACGGACCGTTATGTCGTGTATAAACGGAGTGACTTCGGACCAAAAACGGACTTGTATATCTATCTAAATAGACTAATTTTGAGTAAATTTACTAAATTTTTTTTATTTTTAATAGATTTATTAATAACGATGTTATTTACATTTACACTATATTTAATACATCAGTTTACCTTTGAGTTTACCTTTGAGTTGCCTCTTTATCTAGCGCATCAATTCACGATAGTCACCCATAATAAAATCGATCATCTACATGCAAAAGAAAAAATAAATTAGTTATGGTTTATTTGATTGCATTTACGATGGTGTTTTACTCGAAACAACAACAATTTACACACAATTTTGCAAAAATTGGGTGGCCGCGTTAACGTACGTGGTACAGAGCTTTTGTTACAAAAACAAACGATCTTACACAAATCATTGTAAAACACGCACTAAATTTTATTATTCTTACCATCTAATATATGTATGCGACTTGAAGTTAGTTAATTGATGATGTGTTGAACCCATTCCAGCTACCGCCACCAATTTCTCGTCACAAAAAATTTTTAAAATAATTTAATTGTTTTTATTTTGAACACAAATTAAAATCAATTAAGTCCGTATTTTACGGTACGGAAACGGAGTTAAAACGTATTATGTTCGAAAATCCGATTACACAGTCCGTTAATGTTCCGTATACGTACAAGCTTTGCCGGATACGTGTATTACGGACCGTTAATGTGCCGTAAAAGCCGGATTCATGATTCCGTACGTGCCGGAGAGTCCGTAAAAATGTTTCTTGGGAACCTATGCCTTACCAGGTGTCTTCAAATGCAATAAATTATATGATATGAAATGTCAAAACCATTGCAGCGAAACGTCAAAATGATTTCAATTGCAGAGTGGTGGAGAACACTTGACCTTTTCATGGATAAGAAATATCATAGATTTTTCTTCGAAAAACACCAAATTTTATGAAACATTAATGTTTACCGACAAATAATAAAAAACTAAACATTTTTCCATTCCTTTTTACCAAATTTTTTGTTGTTTTTCTATTACAAAATTAAAATGAAAACTAAAAGTGACATTTGATCTCTGGCATCATTGCAAGATCCGATGGCATGTCAGCGATATCATGATATTGCAATAAAATTGAAATTGAGCGTCTTCACTTGAGATGAGAGCATTTTGACAATTGCTTGCTATCATTTTATTGAATGTCAAGACACTAGGTTAGACGACATTTTAAAAATAAACTTGCATCAAGTAGTGTGGACACATGTAATATTTACATGTTTTTTCGGTAATTTTCGAAATTTTCGCTGATAATACGTATTCTCAACTTGCAACCATTTACTTGAATGCGGAAACGGGGGGTAAATCATATTTTATCCCGCAAAATGCGTTGAAATATCGCTAGATTTGACAAGAAAATAGGTAAATGGCAGCAGTGCTTTCCCATTTTGACGAATAATCATAAAGATGGCAATAGTGCTTTTGCCGTTTTTGGCCGAGTTTACAGTTGTCAATATTTTCTTCAGCCATACAAAAGTCAGTGTTACACAAAAATAGTATTTTATTTTGTCTGTTCGTTGTAGTCTTGTTCACGGTCGAAAGTTTTTTTTTGTGTAAACAAAACTAGTAAAAAAATGTTTATATACTTACGAAGCAACAACAAATCTCATTAGTTAGTGAAAATATTATTAAAAAGAACAAAATGAAATTTTATTAATGAAAACATAAATTAAAACGGTGATTAATCAATTTTTAATTTGGGGTGAGTTAGTGCGAAAGCGCAATGTGTATGTTATGTCGATGTCAAGGAATTTTCGAAAAAAAACTAAATTGTATAGTTTGCATTATTAAGATAAAGTGTACGATTTAACGAATATTATTAATGAAAAACATGAAACATTGAAATCCATGGAACAAAATGATAGGCAATCAGTGGCACTCAAGTGTCAAAAATATCAAGGACCCGTCACCGCCCTTAACGAAGTTGGTTGTAATTTACAGTCCCCCTCACCGTTGCGTGCATGCCAGTGGGTGGGTTGGTCCTTAACGGATTGTTTGTGTATTTGTGGGCAACGAGTGCACTGAAATTAAATATTTAAGATTTTTCTTAAACTAAATGGATGTTTGCCTAGTGTATCCTTAGTTTTGTGTGACCATTATGGCATCCGCCCATATTTGTGTAAAATTTTGTTGTTGAACACAAAATTGAAAAAAGAACAGGCAGATGGAGGACTATTTGATTCGCCGTATACAGGAACAGAATCATTTACAACACCTACAACGACATATATGTACCATCACACTACTCTGCTGCAAAGTGTCAAATTGGAATTTCAATCAGTGTTGCCAGGTTTATTAGTCACAAAATCGTCGAAAATTTCGAAAAATATCGTTAAAAGCATTTTGAAAAATCGTTCAAAATCGTCAAAATAAAATCTGTGTTATAAGCAGACCCAGGTAGAAATTGCCGACGTTGCAACAAAAATTGTACTGGGAGAGCACTTTTTTCTACGAAATGCCGGTACTACTTAAAACGTGCTTCGCCAGTACTGTTTTCTGAAAATTAACGAGTTTTTTTTAATTTATTAAAATTAATAATTTTATAAGTTTTATGTGTTTTTGCACCTATTACAAAATTATTTATGTAAGTGAGACATAGCCATTCTTTTCTTGTGAAGTTTCGACAGAATGCATTAAAAATCTGTGATGTACACTAAAAGGACAGTAAAGTACCAGCAAACTACTAAATTTGTTATTAAATGTACTGGGATAATACCAAAAAAATAAAATTCCAAGCATGTGCCAACGTTGAGAAATAGCTACGGCCAAGCGTTTATTGGTGTTATCATTTCGACAACATGCCAGTACAGTGAAAGTTGAAAATCCGAAGCATTGCCAGTACATGTACTACCGTCTCCAATACCGGGCCGACATTGTGCCGTTTGTATTTTTCTACCTGGGGAGCTTTGAAGTAGAGATGAGCGATCCGGTGATTTTTGAATAACGCTGCGACCAGTGATCGTGATTTTCAAATCACCGTTCTTTTAAACTGTGATCGTGATCACGGTTTTTCTATGGAAAAGACTGCGATTTTCTGATAAATAAACGAAATAATATTTATGGCGAGTTTTTAAGATGTTAGTTAAACTTGGTTTAGTTAAACCGAAAACGAATTTTGTCAGCCATTTCAAAGTTTATTAACAAAAATTTGCCGGAAAAACTTTTTCTCGAGTATAATTTATTTCTTTATTGAAATAAAACAAAATAAACCACATTTTAAAAGCAGTATTCCAGTTACAAACTGCGTTAAACTAAGTTTAAAGATAATCCATTTCCTAAAAACTAGGCCTTAAAAGAAGAATAGTTGCGACCGGTCAGAGCTTCGAAGAATTAATTCCCTAATTCCCTTTTTTTGAACTGAATTTAGATTTATATTAAAGGAATTCATTCATTTTTTTCTAATGCCTTCATAAAATTTTATGAATTCTTTCAACAAGGAATTCATTCAATTCTAGTTAATTCAACTTTTGGTAAAGGAATTCATTCAATTCTAGTTAATTCAACTTTTGGCTAAGGAATTCATTCAACTGTGCACTTAATTCAACTTTTGATCAAGGAATTCATTCAATTCTAGTTAATTCAACTTTTGGTCAAGGAATTCATTCAATTCTAGTTAAACCAACTTTTGGTCAAAGAATTCATTCAAGTTCAACTTTTGGTCAAGGAATTCATTCAATTCTAGTTAATTCAACTTTTAGTCAAGGAATTCATTCAATTCTAGTTAATTCAACTTTTAGTCAAGGAATTAAATTTATTTCGTTTAATTCCCTAGGAATTGAAACTTAATTCAGGGAATTAAACAAAAAAAAATTTAATTCGTAGGGAATTAAACAAAAAAAAATTTAATTCCTTAGGGAATTAAACGAAATAAATTTAATTCCTTGACTAAAAGTTGAATTAACTAGAATTGAATCAATTCCTTGACTAAAAGTTGAATTAACTAGAATTGAATGAATTCCTTGACCAAAAGTTGAACTTGAATGAATTCCTTGACCAAAAGTTGATTTAACTAGAATTGAATGAATTCCTTGACTAAAAGTTGAATTAACTAGAATTAAATGAATTCCTTGATCAAAAGTTGAATTAAATGCACAGTTGAATGAATTCCTTAGCCAAAATTTGAATTAACTAGAATTAAATGAATTCCTTGACTTCAAATTGAATTAAATAGTGTTGAATGAATTCTTTAGTGAATGAATTATTTAATTTTAATTCTTTACGCTTTGGTCAGGGAATTCATTCTATAAATTTGAATTCTTTGAATTCATTCACAGGAATTAATTCCTGCTTATGTCTTATTGATGAATTCATTCCTTGAATTAAAGAATTGAATTAAATTTTTGGGAATTCATTCCAAAAAGGAATTAATTCTTTGAAGCTCTGCGACCGGTAACAAAGACATGATAGAAGGAGACATTTTTTTTTTATTTATTCACCATTTTGTAATTTGAAAGCCTAGTGGTCAATTAATAAATTACAATATTCCATTTTATTCAGAAGAGTGTGAAAGCAAGTCACTGTTATTGAAAAAAAAACATGCATTACTGTGCACAATGAAGTTTGCAAGAAAGAATAGTACAAAAATATTAAAAGAACGACATTCCGAGTAACTGCGACTTGAAATATTTGATCACTGCCCAGTAGCAAAAAATACTAGATCAGAACCAGTTATGTACTAGTTTAATTGAACCAGGCAACTAGTACGAGTTCTACCGCCTCTCCATACAAATAACTGTAGAATTTAACATGGAGATGTCATAGGGATGGGGACAATTGTCACCGAACTCCCACTTTGGTACTAGTTGTAGAACTAGTTTGGAAATTACAATTTAAGGACGAAAAATAGGGAGAAAAACTGTTACTAATCTGACACTCGCGGAACCAGTTCCGAAGTGACTCTTTGGAAATAGTACTGTACCAGTTGGTAAATACCTAAATTATATATATTAAAAACAAAGGCTTTTTCTTTGATGAAACGTAGATGCAGAGCTTTGAAGAATTAATTCCTTTTCTTAAGTAATTCACTGAATTCATTCAACTGAATGCGTTCATCAAACAACATTTTCAAAGAATTAATACAATTGCAATAGTTCTTTTTATTAAATCAAATGAATTAATTCACCGGTGAACGCGTTCAATTTTAAAAATCGAACGGAAAAAAAAGTGAACTAATTCCTTACTGAATTAATTCACCACTGAATTCATTCAATTTCATTTTCATTCAGTGAATTAAAAAAAAATAAAATTACATTCAGTGAATTAAAAAAAATAATAAGTTCACTGAATTGAAAAAAAATAAAATAAGTTCACTGAATAAAAAAAAATAAAATAAGTTCACTGAATTCAAAGCCTGTTTTCTGCCGTTCAGTAGAAGAAAACAATAATGTACAAATAAAAGTTTTAAATAAGCAATTTGACAGCGTGTGCTAGTAACAAATTAGAAATCGGATGCTGTTTATCAACCTACATGATTCAAAAAAAAATATAACTATATAACTAGTTTGAAAAATTAATAGTTATATTTTTTTTCCAAATTTATCTATATCTGTAAAGTTTTTATTTTTAATAGTAAAATGCTTTATTTTTGAATCATGTAGGTTGATAAACAGCATCCGGTTTCTAATTTGTTACTAGCACACGCTGTAAAATTGCTTATTTAAAACTTTTATTTGTACATTATTGTTTTCTTCTACTGGACGGCAGCAAACAGGCTTTGAATTCAGTGAACTTATTTTTTTTTTTTTCAATTCAGTGAACTTATTTTATTTTTTTTTTTCAATTCAGTGAACTTATTATTTTTTTTTTAATTCACTGAACGTAATTTTTTTTTTTTTTAATTCACTGAACGTAATTTTATTTTTTTTAATTCACTGAATGAAAATGAAATTGAACGAATTCAGTTCGATTTATAAAATTGAACGTGTTCACCACTGAATTAATTCATTTGATTTAATAAAAAGAACTATTGCAATTGAATTAATTCGTAACAAAATAAATCGAACGAAAGCAAATATGAATTAATTCCATTCAATATATGGTGCTTAGTGAATTAATTCATCGAATTTTTAATTCAGAATTGAAAAATTGAATTAAGGAATTAATTCTTCAAAGCTCTGTGTAGATGAGACCGATAATTTCCTTACTGAGATAATTAGGTTCATTTACTAGAGATGAGCGATCCGGTGATTTTTGAATAACGCTGCTACCAGTGATCGTGATTTTCAAATCACCGTTCTTTTAAACAGTGACCGTGATCAGGGGTTTGTAATAGATATGGGCGATCCGGCGATTTTTCAGTAACATTGTTCTCAGTGAATGTGATTTGCAAATCGCTGTTCTTTTAAACTGTGGTCGTGATCACGATTTTTCTATGGAAAAGACTGCGATTTTCTGATAAATAAACGAAATAATATTTATGGCGAGTTTTTAAGATGTCAGTTAAACTTGGTTTAGTTAAACCGAAAACGAATTTTGTCAGCCATTTCAAAGTTTATTAACAAAAATTTGCCGGAAAAACTTTTTCTTGAGTATAAATTATTTCTTTATTGAAATAAAAAAAATAAACCACATTTTAAAAGCAGTATTCCAGTTACAAACTGCGTTAAACTAAGTTTACAAATAATCCACTTCCTAAAAACTGGGCCTTAAAAGAAGAATAGTTGCGACCGGTAACAAAGACATGATTGAAGGAGACATTTTATTCAGAAGAGTGTGAAAGCAAGTCACTGTTATTGAAAAAAAAAACATGTATTACTGTGCACAATAAAGTTTGCAAGAAAGAATAGTACACAAATATTAAAAGAACGACATTCCGAGTAACTGCGACTTGAAATATTTGATCACTCCCGTTACCAGTGATTTATCAATAACTGTGATTAAATCACCGGTATGAAAATATCGCTCATCTCTACCATTTACCAAATGAAATCTAAAATATTTTGTGTTTATGATTTCTAATCAAAATAAAATATTTTAGTTTTTATTCGCAAACTCAGACTATATTATTAAAAACAAATGAAAACAAAATTCGAATTTTAAAACTCTTAATTTAATCTTTCGAAAAAGTCTCGCATTGTTTCAATGAAATTAATAGGTACACAAATGGTTCCAAATTATTGTTTTAAGAATAAAAACAGGGAGCTGTACTGGTACTTATGAGAAATTTACCAAACTAGTTCCGGAGTGACTCTTTGGTACCAGAACTGTACCAGTTGATTTGCACATAAATACATAAATCGTATTAAACTAGTTCACAACTGGTTCCAAATGGTTATTTTGAGAACTAGTTTTATAGTTACTAGTCAAAAAAACTAGTACTTTTTAGAACTAGTTTGACCATTTGCTACTGGGTGCCGTTACCAGTGATTTATCAATAACTGTGATTAAATCACCGGTATGAAAATATCGATCATCTCTACTTTGAAGTAGAGTTGGGCTTAATACTTCTTTTTGGTGACTAACTACTAGTTCGTTCAAATCGTTCAATCGTTCTTTTTTTGTTATCGTTCTTTTTTGTCATGAGCTGTGTCTGAACAGTGATTCATGAACGGTGTCGTTCGTTCGGCAATTTATTGGCGCACTACATATTACATGTTGATATTAATTTTATTGTACATATACTAATAGTGTCAGAAAATTAAAATTTTATTAAAATTTTGAAATTATTAAGAAAAACATTTAATTCTGTAATAAAATTAATAAGAAAGGGATACAAATTTTTTAGGACTAAAAAAAAGAACGAAATGAACGAAAAGAACGAATAATGGTGATCGATCCCAACAAACAATACGCTCCGTTTACGTACCATTTTATGTCCGTCGTAAACGGAATCCTACTCCGTTTACGCACCGTTTTTTGGATCCGTATACGGACCAGAAAACGGAACATAAGGAACATCGAATCTGATTCGAATCCGTTGAAAGTCCGTCAATGACGGACCGTTTACGGACCGTTATATCGTTTAAAACACGGACATGAGTCCGTTAAAAGTCCGTCAATGACGGACCGTTTCCGGACTGTTATGTCGTGTAAAAAACGGACAAGTCCGTTTAAAGTCCGTCAATGACGGACCTTATGTCGTGTAAAAACGGAGTCACTCCGTTTCCGGTCCGTATCCATACCGATTTTTTAAACAAAAAACGGACTTTATATCTATATAAATTCACCCTATTTTTTATATTATGAGTAGTATTTTTATTTTTTAGATTTATTAATATTAACATTGATTATTTAAATTTATACTATATTTACATCTGGTGCAGGTTACGCCTCTATCCAATGCGTCAATAGTGGCCTATAATAGAATTAAATGACTTTTTTTAAATAATTATAAAATTTAATGGTCAAAAATATATACACCTCTTTGTATTTAACGCTGTGGTGCTGGTTTTGATTTAGGAATTTTCGCCAGCAAATTTTGTATTTAATCTTTTCCTTTCCAATCTTTTCATAACTCAAAGAGGTTTACTATGGCTCATACTATTTCTTGCACCTTATCCAAGTCCATATTTAATTCAGCAAACCACTCTTTCGTTGAATCTTTTTGTAGGATACCACAAGCAATTTGTAAACAGGCAATAGCAATCTGATATGATCGATATAACAAACAAACATCCGTCCGGTGGGAATAATCTGCTGGCGTAGTTTTAATTGTTCACCCAAAACCTTGGCAAAGAATATGAATACTTTTTGATATTTTACTTCGCTGTCTTGACGATCTAGAATCCATTGTTGCGAATGAGAACTTTGCCAATAATTACCAGCCATTTAGGATCGTTAAAATTATAAAAAATTTAAGCGAAAATCTTTTGCTTCTTGAACTTTTGTTTAAAAAAAAAAACACAGGTGAAGTCCGTTTTAACCGGTACGAAAACGGATACACCAAAACGGAGTTAAAACGTATTGTGTTCGAAAATCCATTTCTACGGTCCGTTAATGTTCCGTATACGTACAAGCGCACGTATACGTTCCGTATACGTGCATTACGGACAGTTATCGTGCCGTAAAAGCCGGATTCATGGATCCGTACGTGCCGGACAGTCCGTAAAAGTGTTTCTTGGGATGTCATATCGTTCAATGAACTGAACCGTTCAAATGAACTAGTTCGTTCATGAACGACACAACTCTACTTTGAAGAATTAATTCCTTTTTGAATGAATTCACTACCAATCGAATTTAATTTTCTCTAGAATTGAATGAATTCCTTTTCTTTAGTAATTTACTAAATTCGGCTAAACTCTAGTTTACTTTTTAGAAAACAACGCCCATAACCTAGTGTCTTCAAATGCAATGAAATGTGCAAAGAAATTTGAAAATAAAACACAAAACAACAACAACGAGAATAATTTTGTTGTTGATTTGTGTGTTATTTTCAAATTTCTTTGCACATTTCATTGCATTTGAAGTTAATAGTTAACTTTAGCTAATAGTCAACCCAAAAAAAGTGTTGTTTTGTGTAAATTTTTTGACATTTTCTTTTGTTTATAGTTAACCTAAAGTTAAACCTGCAGTATGAGACCCACCGTTAGTGTTTTGCAATAATAAAAAAACTACAGGGTAAACATACATATCGTCACCTTAAATGCAAACGGACGAAACTACACTTTTAATTTTTTACAGGAGAAGCAAAAAACGTTATAAAATCAATAATAATAAAGTATTCTTTGCAGTTTTTTCAAATTTTACTTATGGTATAGAGATTTATTTATTTTTTAACAACTTTTGTTTTATTTTTATATATTGAACTTTTTAAGTTAGTTACGTCCTTTTGACTTGCTTTTTTCTGAAACAAGAAGACGTAACTACACCAAAGTCATTCTTAGATGTACAACCAATAACGCCATAAAAATTAAAACATGCATGTTATCCCAACAAACAAATCGTTCCGTTAGGTACCGTTTTCGGTCCGTCATAAACGGTTTACGTACCGTTTTCCGGATCCGTATATGGACCAGAAAACGGATTTTAAGGAACATCGAAACTGATTCGAATCCGTTGAAAGTCCGTCAATGACGGATCGTTATGTCGTGTAAAAAACTGACAAGTCCGTTGAAAGTCCGTCATTGACGGACCGTTTACGGACCGTTGTGTCGTGTAAAAAACGGACAAGTCCGTTGAAAGTCCGTCAATGACGGACCATTTACGGACCGTTATGTCGTGTATAACCGGAGTGACTTCGGACCAAAAACGGACTTGTATATCTATCTAAATTGACTAATTTTGAGTAAATTTTTTTTTGATTTTTAATAGATTTAATTGTAACGATATTATTTACATTTACACTATATTTAGTACCTCAGTTTACCTCTTTATCTAGCGCATCAATTCACGACAGTCACCCATAATAGAATCGATCATCTACATGCAAAAGAAAAAATAAATTAGTTATGGTTTAAATGATTGTATTTACGATGGCGTTTTACTCGAAACAAAAACAATTTACACACAATTTGGGAAAAATTGCGTAGCCGCGTTAACGTACGTGGAACAGAGCTTTTGTTATAAAAACAAAGGATCCTACATAAACCACAAACCATTGTAAAACACGCACTAAATTTTATTAATCTTACCATCTAATATATGTATGCGACTTGATGATGTGTTAATTCTGTTGTGTTGGATATATTCTAGCTACCGCCACCAATTTATCGCCACAAAAAGTTTTTAAAAGAATTTAATTGTTTTTATTTTGAACAAAAATTAAAAACCATTAAGTCCGTATTTTACGGTACGGAAACGGAGTTAAAACGTATTATGTTCGAAAATCCGATTACACGGTCCGTTAATGTTCCGTCTACGTACAAGCTTTGACGGATACGTGTATTACGGACCGTTAATGTGCCGTAAAAGCCGGATTCATGATTCCGTATGTGCCGGAATGTCCGTAAAAATGTTTCTTGGGATGTTAGTAAATTTTTCAAGCTTTTTTAATAAAAATACTTGTTTATATTTTAATTAATTTTTTTATATTTATATTTTATCCCCTAAATTCATAAACGCTTTGTAAAATTATAGGAGGTTTATTGAACAAATTTTGTATGAAAATGACGTTTTGTAAACTTGCTATAACTTTACAAAGCATTTATGAATTGAGGGGTATATTTATATTTTATATTTATATTTTATTTAAAAAAAGAAAAAGGATTTATTATTACCCAATAAACATCGATTCAAGCCTTAAAGAAATTTTAAATTCTCTATTTGATATCAAACGTTTACTTCAAGTCATTACCTATGAAACAAATATAGCCTTTGAATTTTCTTTGTGAAATATTAAAAAACTATATTAGAATTATTTTTTAAAAATTTCAAATTTATGTATTAATCTCAAGTCTAAACTCAAATGTGGTTCTAGTTAAAAATATGCTTTGAAATATATTACTGATATTGAATCATTATCATAGTGTTAAATATAATATTTTCTATCAACAATATTCCTCGATTTAAATTTTCTGTTTTCAAGTTTGAGAAAGATAAAATTCTCAAATCATTATCAACAATATTATAAAGTTAAATTATGTAGTAATATCGAGTCTAATAATTTATTCGAAAAATATTTACGAAAAAGCTTGATATCAACAAGTCGTTTTTATTGAGAATCCTATTGTTTTCAATTCGAGAACTAAATTTTCTCAACAGTATTCCAATATTTGAAGAAATTATTGTTATAAAATCGAATTCCATTTAGTTTTAAGGGTAAATGTCTATTGGGTAATTTTTAAACTAAAAAAATACATGTATTTTTAATACAGATATTTTAGGAATTTTAAATGAAAAAAAAATTGCCACGAAACGGGTAATTACCCAAATCGCGGGTAATTTTTGCCTTCGTGGATAGAGCGCGGGTAATTTCTTTCATGCGTAGTTTTTCGGTAATCGGATAAATTACACAATTAAAAAAGAATTCAATGCATGAATTGGATAAATGATATTTTCAGATTTTTTAGTTAATTGAATAAAGTAAAACTAACTCCGACAGTTCAATTCAAATGAAGTGAATTTGATTTTTCAGATAATTCATTAAAACAAATTAGAAGTTCTGCTGTAACTTATTATACACAGAGAAAACCAATTCATTGTGACAACCGAATTTCTTGCCAACTGAATGGTTTGGTGGCAGTAACCGAATTATTGGCTGTTGCAATCAAATGTATTCCTGACATAATTTTAATATATTGTTTCAATCGAAATTCTATTGTATTCACCGAATTTCTGTTGCCACAAACAAATATATCGGTAGATCCAACCAAACCAATCGGTTGGCAAAAAATTCGGTTGCCAAAATGAATCTCTTTTCTCTGTGTAGTCCTTTAATATTTTCTTAAATTTGTGAAAACGTCTGCCAATCTCCATTAAAAATTATAGATTTTCAAATGTGCTATTTTCTAGGAAGAAAAAGAGAAATCATTATATGGGTGATATCAAAAAATGTGATAAAAACCATGTAACCAGTTAATTTCTAATGCATGGATTACATTTGAGTTATATATTTCGATATATATCAGCGCATTGTCACCTGTTTTACAAAATTTATAACAATCTGACCAATTTTTGGTTAATACATAAAATTTGGGGCTAATTTTATTGGCCAAATGTAAACTCCGTAACCAGTAACTCATAAGGTTTTTTAACTTTAATAGCTTATATTTTAATAACCAATGAAGCTAAACACTAACAGTAAGAATTTTTATGAAGAGCAAAAGTAACGTTTTTAACAAAAATTCCCAGCCAGAAATTGACAAACATAAAAGCGTTCTGAAATCACTTTGTATGGTGGTTGAAGCGTTATGCAACATATTTTTGGGTTTTATAGTATTCTCAGAACACTAAAATGATAACCATGATATACGGTCTCATGTTTGTATTTAGAGTATTTTAGAAACGTTGCAAAAACAAAAAATAAAGTGATTTTAAAGCGTTATAATTTTTGTTTATAGAACGTTTTTAAAACATTAGAAAAACTAAAAATAAAGTGATTTTAAAGTGTATTAATACAAAAGTGGAGTGTCTTCCGAGAATTTTAAAAACGAAAAGTAGAGCAATTTTCCAGTACTCTAAATACAAAAAATAAAGTAATTTCTTAGTACTTAAAAACATTTATTTTTTTATATATTTTGTTAGAACTTAAATTAGTTTTAAATGATTAAGTTACAAAATTATAGGATATTAAGAGAAATGTAGATGTGTTCAATTTTTTGTTGGTGTAGGGTTCTGACGACAATGAAATAGTTAAAAGTGAAGTGTTTGATGAAGAAGTAGTAGAGGAAAATTTAGATTCAGCTGATGAGGACGTTGGTAGTTCCAGTTTAAGCACACTTACATGTGGTCATATTGAGCAAATACTGAAAAATTGGGTTGTAAGGAAAATCAAAACACTCGCACAAACCTCTATAGACGAAATATTAATGGTAATGAGATCTGAAGGTAATACATACATCTTTTCCGAAATGTTCTAAAACTTTATTAGGAACTTCTACTTTGAGCGCCGATTCTAAAGTGATGCTAGGTTTAGACGATACTTTGGGAAATTTTCAATATTTTGGAATAAAGTCTAATCTTGATATTACTTTTGATTCCAATCTTCACGCTGAAAAAAAAGGCCTGTCCCAAACATATTTTTGCTGGTAATATATATATATATTTGGAGAAATTGTTAAACATATTCGCCGTGTTTTTACTAGAAATAATATATATTTGCATGCAAATATATTATGTTTGCAAGCAAATATATTATGTTTGCCTGTAAATATATAATGTTTGGATGAAATGAAATGACGCTATCGACAAATATTATATGTTTGGCAGCAAACATATAATATGTGTGTCATAAATAAATTATGTTTCCATGCAAATACTATATATAAATAATATATTTAGTTATAAAGCAATTATTAATATATGCCAAACAATAGGCGTATTTATTCTACTCTCCAAATTTCTCTATATTTTAATGGAAAAACATAAAAAGTAAAATTAATACATCCACTGTTTGGCGATTATTTAATAACTAAATATATTATAAATCATATTGAATTTTACATCTAATACAAATCTTTCATTGAAAAACAATAACTACAATCTCTTCATTTATTTTTTGTTTATTTTTATTAACAAATATTAATTAAAAACTCTTATAATAAGTTAATACTTTAATATACACAATTAAATATTTTCCTTTTCTTTTTAACACAATTTTATGTTTTATTTATACTAATTTATTTTATTTTTTCACATCTTTCACAATAAAATTAATAAATAAAGGAAAAATATCACTAAATTTTCTGACTAGATGCAGTCTAGCTGAACTAAACGATTATTACCAAATACAAAAGTTATAATGGCTACATACAACTTTATATGTATTAAAGAATGGAAATTCGCCGTTTTTCCAAATATATATTAATTGTATCCGCAAATATAATTATTACCGGGAAATATATGTATAGTAACTATAAAAACAATATAATTGGAAGCACACTGCAAATACATATATGGTAGTTGGTAAACATACATTGATTACCTCCAAACATATACAAAAACGTCTTTTTCCTCCGTGTTTATTATAATGAAAAGAAAATTAAAATTATAATTCATGTAGATGTAATGGACGTGTTTGAAAAATTGAAAGGTATAAATATTTTTTTTTTTGTCTCAAACTTAGTTAAGTAATCTAATTTTTAATAATTTAAGATTCTAAGAAAATTTGTGGAACTTATGCCACATTTTTATGGCTCAAGCTCAGTGACAATGAATATTCCTAATCTAATACATATTTCATATGACGTAAATAATATGGGGGCGCCTATATCCCAATTTTCAGCATTTGATTTTGAAAATAGCTTAGGTTGTGTTAAATCTATTGTAAAATCGCTAATCCCATTTCCAATATACAAAGGAAATTGCATGTTTTTAATACCAATTCCCCAAATAATATTCCATTAGTATATCCTCTCAATAAGAGCAGCAACTATTCTCTGGGGAAAGTCTAGAGTTTTTTCTTTCGTAAACATTTATGGATTTCGAATTACATCTATTCATCCTGATAATATATGTATGTTTATTACATAATGGGAACATTATAATTGTGAAAGAAATTTTTAGTACAAAACATACGAAACACAAATACAGTGATATGCATTTGAAATGCAACATTTGCAAGAAAACTGAACATTTTTTGACTACCCGATCTAATCAAAGGCGATCGGATTATATAATGTAACAAATTTAGATGAAAACAGCACTGAAATAGGTATACATATGGTGGAAGCTAAATGCATTCCTACAACATTTTATAACGAATCAATTGCTACTTCTCTTTTACATAAATAATTGCAACAAAACATTAAAAAAGTAATAAAAATAATTTTTAGTACTAAAACATTAAAAATCTTTCTCTTAATCAACAGTTGTAAAATTTGTAAAAAAGTGTTATCAAGGCATTTTAAAGATGGTATTTTCCAAACGTTCTCAAAACGTTTTATTTTTTGTATAAACAACGCTTTGAGAGTACTTAGTTTTTTGTACCATCATCAATTTCTGGCTGGGTTAATACATTTTACAAATTTTTTTTGTATATCTATGCTAACACGACTTCAACTTTATAACGATTTTTCGTCAATTTTTGATAAAAATGCATACATCAGAATTTCGGAGTTTTCTATTAAATATACTGCGAAAAAAATTATAATGTTATTCATACTCAAATGATCGTTGGACTGTAAATAATCACCTAGTATAACAAACTCAAAGCTTTTTTGCAGCATGTAGCATTCTCGAGATGAAAAAGGATGTCTTTAATAAGATTTAAAGAAATGTTGTAAACTCCGTTCCTAATTTTTACACCAAACTAATTTTAACAAAACAATGATTTTGTTTCGGAAAAAAAATTCTGACAAACCGTTTCTGAAAGAAAACGAAAAAAGTAACCAAATGTAAACTCCGTTACTGTAAACTCCGTAACTAAAATTGTTTGCATCAGATTGCATCCAAAAAAATGTAGGTAAATGTTTAAAATTTTTTAAAATAACCATAAACAGAGGTGATTCAACTAATATTTATGCGTCAACAGATGATTCAACTAATATATATACCTCAAATCAAAAAAAGTTATTAGTTTTTTACCCTAAACTGCTGGAGCGAAAACCGATTGATTTTGCATTTCATTGGTTTGGAATCGATATTTCGAGCCATTACTGACATTACTTTCACAAATTAAATTTGTTTCACACAATTTAAAAATTTTTTGATGGCGAAATGTGTTTTTAATATATTATTTTGTAACTTCGCAACCGCTAATTGGATTATAAAAAATTTATATTTTTGAAAAGCATTTAAAAGCACCAAAAATAAAAAATTAAAAAAAAAAATAAAAAATTATTTCGCGGAATGAATTGTATTTTTATTTGCGAAACCGCCACTTTGATAAACACAAATTGTATATTATTGAAAAGCATGTTGAAAACCCAAATACGAAAAATTAATAAATTGAAGAAAATTCGGACCCCGACTAAAAAAGATGTTATATAATCATATATCACCATATATAAACCAATATATACGTTCATATCTAATTTGATCCGAATATTGGAATATATAATTATATCAAGCGAGATAAGCATGTTATCTCACCTGATAGAATTTGATCCGAAAAATGGGTCTATCTAACTGCATCAAATTATATATAAATACACATAATTTGATGAAGATTTTCAAAGAAAATTTTAGTAAATATTATTGAGATCACTTATTTCATTCATATTAAATCTAACGCTTAATGTTTAGAACAACTTTTGCTAATAAACTTGGAAATAGGTGGCAAAATAAAACATTAGAAAAATTTGTCGGAACAACTTTTTCTAGGTTAGAGTTTTTATCTTTCTTATAAAATAACTGAATTAACTAATTAGAAATTTATTAATTCAGTTCGAGGCCAATTTCCTTATTATGAATTAATATGATAGTACTTTTTTTCAAAAACTGCTATTTTTCTTCATCAGGATACTCTCCTGACAAATACTTCACAGAGTTTTTGCTTTCAAAAAACCTCTACACTTTCAGGAATGAAAAGAGGATCGTTTCGGGGATTTTCCAGGTCCCCTTCATCAGTTTTCTTTAGAAAGTGGTGGCGTAATCCCCGAAACGATCGTCTTTTCATTCCTGAAAGTGTAGATGTTTTTTGAAAGCAAAAACTCTGTGAAGTATTTGTCAGGAGAGTATCCTGATGAAGAGAAAAAAACAGTTTTTGAAAAAAGTACTTATTATGTTAATTCATAATAAGGAAATAGTCCTCGAACTGAATTAATAAATTTCTAATTAATGAATTAAAGAGGTCGAAAAAAAATAAATTTTATTTTTTTAAATAAAAATTAAAAACCAACATGATAAAAAATTAACTTTCACAATTAATTTTTTTTTTACGTAAAAATAAATGAACTTAAACCATATTTATTTCAACATATGTTTGTCTAATTTTTAAATTTAAAAGTAAAAATAATTATTTCGACCTTTAATTCCACAATGAAAAAAAAATTCCTTTATTTCTTTAAAATTATTTTGAGTTTAATAAAGAGTATTTCGGTAACTATTTGGAAAATATATGTTAAATTCAATTATAAACATTTAGTTATATGTCAAAGTGCAAACTTCAAAACCAGATCCACAATTTCGGAGTTTTTTTTTAATTTTTATAGTGCAATTAAACTTTATAAAATTTTGTATAATTAGATATCATGTCAGATAAATTTATATATAAAATTATTACAATTTTATATTAACTTTGTTATATGTTTTGATATAAGATTGTTTAGAGAAGCTTATAAGCCATTATATATAATTATGTATAGACTATATTTGCAGATCTCTTAATATATGCCTGGAGACCAAATCGCATATGATTATATATAACGTCATATCAAACATATTTATAAAACCAAAGTGTTAATATAAATGTATATGGTCATATAAAGCCACACATATAAACATTTATAATTATATCAAATCATATAAGATTATATGAAAACTTTTTTAGTCGGGACACATTTTTTTTTGTTATATCTTTTACTTGTGGAAATGTAAACTGCGTTACCACAAAAAAAGTTAAAATTGTGAAAAAAAAGTTGTTGCGACAACTTGTAGAAGAGATTTTTTGCAATTAGGTTTATAATGACTAAACTTACTGATTCCATTAAGAAAAAACCGAAATATTAACACTTTTTGTTTCTTACGAAATTGGCCCAAAAACTTATCACATTTTTGATTTCACCCATATGTATAAGCAGTTATATATACAGTTGTGGCCAAGCATTTAAGTCAATTCAAGTTTTGTTCTATTTTTATTGTTGTTGCCTTTATTTTTAATGATCAAAATAGTGTCTAAATTCGCCACAAGAGGCAAGGAGATGGTTCAGAAAATTGTACAGAATTTTAGCGTAATGTTTATTTTTTCATTTTGTCACTTGTTTTAAGTGGGCGTGGCTTTTAACGAAAAATTAGCGATATAAACCTCTTATCAAATTACATAGTAAAATAGGTGGCAAAATAAAACATTAGAAAAATTTGTCGGAACAACTTTTTCTAGGTTAGAGTTTTTATCTTTCTTATAAAATAACTGAATTAACTAATTAGAAATTTATTAATTCAGTTCGAGGCCAATTTCCTTATTATGAATTAATATGATAGTACTTTTTTTCAAAAACTGCTATTTTTCTTCATCAGGATACTCTCCTGACAAATACTTCACAGAGTTTTTGCTTTCAAAAAACCTCTACACTTTCAGGAATGAAAAGAGGATCGTTTCGGGGATTTTCCAGGTCCCCTTCATCAGTTTTCTTTAGAAAGTGGTGGCGTAATCCCCGAAACGATCGTCTTTTCATTCCTGAAAGTGTAGATGTTTTTTGAAAGCAAAAACTCTGTGAAGTATTTGTCAGGAGAGTATCCTGATGAAGAGAAAAAAACAGTTTTTGAAAAAAGTACTTATTATGTTAATTCATAATAAGGAAATAGTCCTCGAACTGAATTAATAAATTTCTAATTAATGAATTAAAGAGGTCGAAAAAAAATAAATTTTATTTTTTTAAATAAAAATTAAAAACCAACATGATAAAAAATTAACTTTCACAATTAATTTTTTTTTTACGTAAAAATAAATGAACTTAAACCATATTTATTTCAACATATGTTTGTCTAATTTTTAAATTTAAAAGTAAAAATAATTATTTCGACCTTTAATTCCACAATGAAAAAAAAATTCCTTTATTTCTTTAAAATTATTTTGAGTTTAATAAAGAGTATTTCGGTAACTATTTGGAAAATATATGTTAAATTCAATTATAAACATTTAGTTATATGTCAAAGTGCAAACTTCAAAACCAGATCCACAATTTCGGAGTTTTTTTTTAATTTTTATAGTGCAATTAAACTTTATAAAATTTTGTATAATTAGATATCATGTCAGATAAATTTATATATAAAATTATTACAATTTTATATTAACTTTGTTATATGTTTTGATATAAGATTGTTTAGAGAAGCTTATAAGCCATTATATATAATTATGTATAGACTATATTTGCAGATCTCTTAATATATGCCTGGAGACCAAATCGCATATGATTATATATAACGTCATATCAAACATATTTATAAAACCAAAGTGTTAATATAAATGTATATGGTCATATAAAGCCACACATATAAACATTTATAATTATATCAAATCATATAAGATTATATGAAAACTTTTTTAGTCGGGACACATTTTTTTTTGTTATATCTTTTACTTGTGGAAATGTAAACTGCGTTACCACAAAAAAAGTTAAAATTGTGAAAAAAAAGTTGTTGCGACAACTTGTAGAAGAGATTTTTTGCAATTAGGTTTATAATGACTAAACTTACTGATTCCATTAAGAAAAAACCGAAATATTAACACTTTTTGTTTCTTACGAAATTGGCCCAAAAACTTATCACATTTTTGATTTCACCCATATGTATAAGCAGTTATATATACAGTTGTGGCCAAGCATTTAAGTCAATTCAAGTTTTGTTCTATTTTTATTGTTGTTGCCTTTATTTTTAATGATCAAAATAGTGTCTAAATTCGCCACAAGAGGCAAGGAGATGGTTCAGAAAATTGTACAGAATTTTAGCGTAATGTTTATTTTTTCATTTTGTCACTTGTTTTAAGTGGGCGTGGCTTTTAACGAAAAATTAGCGATATAAACCTCTTATCAAATTACATAGTAAAATTTAGGCAGTACTGATCGGTTCTGTACATACTGTATATTTTTGGAAATCCTATAAAATTTTCTTAAGTCTTGCATTATCTTTATCTACAAATAGTCCCCAGACTTAAAATTGCAGCACTTTAAACATGACCAAATTTTTCTTTGTTTTTGGCGATTTTAAAAGAAAGTTAACAACACTGAAATTTTAACAGGAAATGCTTTTTACTATAACGTAAAAAAAATCTTGACTGATTTACTATATTGTGGTAAGAAAAGCATAAAACTATTCCCTTTAAAATTTTAGTGCTGTTAACGATATTAAAAATCGTTAAAAACAAATAAAAATTTGGGCATGTTTAAAGTGCTGCACTTTTAAGTCTGGCGACTATTTGTAGATAAAAATAATGCAAGACTTAAGGAAATTTTATAGGATGTCCAAAAATATAGAGTTTGTACAGAACCGATCAGTACTGCCTAAATTTTACTATGTAATTTGATTAAAGGTTGATATCACTAATTTTTCGTTAAAAGCCACGCCCACTTAAAACAAGTGACAAAATGAAAAAACAAACATTACGTTAAAATTCTGTACAATTTTCTAAACCATCTCCGTGCCTTACGTGGCGAATTTAGATACTATTTTGATCTTTAAAAATAAAGGCAACAACAATAAAAATAGAAGAAAACTTGAAATGACTTAAATGCTTGGCCACAACTGTATGTATAAGCAGTTATATATATATATACAGTATAGCGATATAGTCGGGATATTTGTTAATGAAGTCTAATTTTTTTAATACATCATAATCTCCCAGAAAAGGGGGTTTTGGTTTTCCTCATAAACTAATGAATATAGATAATTGAAATTTGCTTCGTTTTATGACGAACAGAAAATCAACCAAAGGACTTTTGGCTATTCGAAAGTTTAAGGGGATGAGAAGTTCCAAAAAATCGATTTGCGAACGTCGTTTTTGGTGGATGGAAGGGGGAGGGGGCAAACATGTGACATTTTCTAATTTAAGGACCCTTAACAAGAATTGGAAGTCAAAATAACGGTAATATCCGCAAACAAAAAGTCGGTAGTGAAAACGTTAAAATTAAAAAAAAAAAAAATAAGAAAAACTATAAAAGAGGCCCCGCAGAAAAAACTGCCAAAACTAGCAGAATTGGTTTGCTAAATATTAGTAAGATAAAAACAGCAAGAACAAAATTTTAGCTATGTTTTAGTTAACTGAAAATAACAATTCACCTTGCTAAAATCAGCAACAACTTTTGCTTGGTTTTAGTCGACTAAAAACATCATACATTTTTTAGTTTTCATAGCAATGTAGATTTTTTAATGTGAATAACGATTTAACTCACTGAAATTAGGACTCTAATATTGTTAAGCAATTATTATTATTTTTTTTGTTATTTTAACTGGAAAATTGTTACTTTCATTCAACTAAATTTTACTTAAATATCACTAAAATTTGGAGATATAACAGCATTTTGTTGCTGTGTTTTGTCTACTAATATTCAGAAAAAGGTTTTTCTGAATTAAGTAGGGTAAATTGTTATTTGTATTGTACTAAAATATGACACAAGCTTACACACTACATGTGTTTGTATGTTTTTCATACAAGAGTGTAGTTTCGTCTTTTTGCATTACGAAATACATGCACTTGTAGTTACGTCCGTTTGAATTTCTTTAATAAAGTTGCCATTTTTGATCGTAGGAGTCTAAAATTTTGTGTGAACATGTAGTTTGATAAAACGAACCATAATCAATAAAAAACTCGATTTCGAATTTTTGTGTAGTTACGTCCGTTTGCATTTAAGGTGACTTGCTTTGTGCTTTGTGAATTAACTCATCGAATTTTGAATTCAGAATTGAAAAATTGAATTAAGGAATTAATTCTTCGAAGCTCTGACTTAAATGAATATAACAAAAATGCTTGAATTTTTACGATTTTAAAAATTTTAGTGCAAAATTTTCAATTTTTGAAACATTTATTTAGGTTTACAGCCACATGTAATTTTTACATTCGATTTAAAATCATATTTTTTGTAAAATTTGAATGAACATATTGTAGAAATTCGGAAAACATTAAAATTTAAAGGCCACTTTTATGAAAGTCGTGTTAAAACTCTTTATTATCACTGATTTATTTTAAAATTATTAAGTTTTAGGATTATTTTCCAACTTCTAGCCATTTTTTCTACGTAATCTAGCCACTTTTTCAGTTCAAGTGTTGGTAACCTTGAGTGATACTAATATTAATAAAATTTGTTGCTAATTTTAGCAAATAAATTTTACATTAGAATTTACATCAATTGTAGCAAAATTGTTGTAATAATTTCATTGTACTACAAAACAGTATATATGCGTTGGTAAAATTAGCAAAAATACCGCAAGGCTCAAAGTAATTAAATTTCCCATAATAACAGCAACGTTTTCAGTACCCATTACTGACGTTTTTTATTGAGTGTAGTATCTTCAAATGCTATAAAATTTTGCAAATTATACACAAAGCAGCAATAAAATCATTTTCGTTGTTGCTTTGCGTGTTATTTTTATAAAAATACCAAATATTTTCTTCGCGAAGGTTTCTTCAAAGAATTGTGAAAAATAAAAAATATAATAAAAGTATCACGATAAATCTCACGGGAAGTATCTTTTGACTGTTTAATTATTTTCTCATTCACATTTCTTTCATGAGACGATGGAAGAAGAGTATCGTTTGAACCTTCATTTTTAATTCTTATTTCTTTCTTTTCATGAAAAGAAAAAAACTTCTTCGCTTCATATTCAAAACGAGAGCAAATAGTTTACATTTCGTTTTTCAAATCATGAAAATAAACAAAGCCACCACATACTAATATTACACTCATACTAATTACACACTCACTAACACCATCATGAAAATGAGATATGTAATGTAAAAGAAATGAACATAAATAAGAAAAAAACATATTCGTAGTTTTTCTTTCGTGTACGTTGATACAAGAAAGAATAAAAATTAATACTTCATGGTTGCAAATACGAACTCTGATTTCAATGGCTTTTTGTTTATGCCTTTTTATTTTTTTTTTTTTTATTAATTCTTCAATTTAACCGAGGCCTTAGGGCGTTATATGGTTAATTAAAGCTACTAACTAAATAACAAACTTCTATACAAAATTAAAGTTAATTATTACAATATATAATAAATCGCAATATAGGTAAAAAATTCATAAGTACATAAGTACGTATGTATATATATGAGATCACATATAATAAAGCATTATAAATTTTACAAGATTTTGTAACGACTTATTTTTGCTAGGGTATATTCAGCCTCTGTCCAGTGTTCGTTACAAGAAATAATGTACACAGCTTTATTTAATTTTTATCCACAATCGTTATTTTCCTTTATTTATATTAATTCCTATAATTAGTTTACAAAGTTTACGGTTCGGGTCCCTTCGTGTCCTCTCGGGTACTCGTATTATCCTCGTCCCGCTGTGGTAGGCTCGCCTCTTCTGCCCAGATAATTTCTTTGTTCACTGTGCACCTTCTGGTTGGCCTGAATTTGCGTTTTAGCCCTCCTTTACCCTTCGGCTTTAGACGGCTCGTCTTCGGATTTTGATATTGCCTGCCGGTTTCTAAAACTTTAATATCACAATTTATTTTATATTCACTGATGCCAAAAACCCACAAAGTGAAACACACAAGGAAACACCAAGTGTGCTTTTGGCTTAGTATCCCTGTAACTTCGTCAGGTGATCGGTAAACACCATCCGAAGTTCACTGGTGCTCGGTAACCACCAATGGAGATATATAAAGTACTACTACCCACCACCAAATGTTTCTCGAAGTGATCGCTAACCACCAGGAGAAATATTTCACTACTCTAATCTTATTCTAACTTCGTGTGGTGATCGCTAAACACCACCCGAAGTGTATCACTCGCACTCACTCTATTACTCCAACTTCTCAAGTTTCAAGCTTCGTCAGGTGATCGGTAAACACCATCCGAAGTATATCTATGACATTCACTAGCTTTTCCTGGTGATCGCTGCCAAAAGAATGAGACCTTTCTATTTTCTATGCTGCCCTTTTATACTAATCGACAAACAAGTAGATGCTACCAACAAAACAAAACAACCCATGTTATGTTGCTATTGTAATATAGCGGCACATACATTCCTTAAATTCTTTAATTTTTTTAAACAACCTTAATAGTTGTTGCTAGGTGTTTACTGCTTGTTAAATATTACATTTGCACATGCGTATTGCTGTTGTTGTTTGTTTACTACTTTTATTTGTTTGACCAGTGCATGCTTATGCATGGTTGTGATTATGTGTATTGTCTGTTTCTATTCAATAACAGTAGCTACAGTCTGTGACACTAGTTTGTGGCCAAATTAGTCGTCACAATTTTAAAAAAAGAACGAAAATACAATCATAGGAATGCTAAGAATCAATTTCCATAAGAATCTTTAATATCAAGTTCAAAGATAAATACATATTAGGCGTATTTTCTAATCACTTGGATTTAATAAATCCAAAAAGTAGTTCTAAAAGTGCTCAACAGTTGGGGTTAGATTCTCCCTATTTTAAAAAGAATTTTCTGTCCGACACTTCTTTCACCCTAATTTTTAATACCGAATTCGATGATGAAGGATTTTACTTTAACTTTTAAGTTTTAATTATATTTTATATAAAACAGCGATTTTACAGTCTGCCTTTTCAGTTTTATCACTTCAATTTCTATTTTTACACAATTGAAAAATTCCATTGCAATATTTAATATTCACTAATTGGATTTAATTAAATTAATTACAGTAGAGTGAAAAATTGCCATTTCTATTTGAGCTATTTCTCCATGTCCAAGGTGGAAAATATGTATTTGATGAGGCGAAGTTTTTTTTTCTAAACATATTTCATAAAAAAAAATTTAATAAAAATCTTTCATTAGTTAGTTTTTAAATTTTTTTGTTTCTCTTTTAATTTTCATTCGTTTTTTTTTTTTCTGACATTAAATTAATAGGCTGTTTCATTTATTTGTGCTTTTATTGTGGATTTATTAAATACAGCTTTTTTTGGATTTAATAAATCCCATTTTTGTATGAAAAATTCTAAATCCAGGTGATTAAAAAAACGCTAATTATTTCAACATTCTTTCCTTTCGCCTTTCGCACTTTCAAAAACATACATTTTACAAACCCTCCAACAAATGCAGTTTCGCAAATTCTACTAATTTGGGCTTGAATTGAAGCAATGTATAATTAAACATTCTCAATTCTCTCGGCAAAGCATTACATATTCTTGACACACGAATCTGAAATGATTTCATAAAAATATTTAAATGCCTTATAGGTGGTATTATCTGGGGATTTCTAATCGAACGAGTAGAATTAAATTGATCAACTATATAAACAGGGTAACCATTAATAATGGATTTATAAAAAAACAGTAATATCCCAATGCTGATAAAATTCTTAAAAGACGATCCAAGAAAATTAAATGTATGTTGAGACACATGATCTCTTCTTTTCAAATTAAAACATAACGGATAATTCTGTTTAAGGTAAGGTGATATTTCCTCAAGGCGTAATTCCCAGTACCCGAAAAGATCTCCATGCAGTACAATATATGTGGCATCAAGATAGCAGTGGCAACCCGCCTTTTAACTGAACGAGGTAAATAAATATTTAATGAATACAACCTTTCCAAGAGAAATGATACCCGTGAAGATAAATAATTAATATGTGGATAAAAATTTAATTGATTATCCAAGACAAGACGTAAGCATTTCATTTTATCGACAAACTCAACAGAAATGCCACCAATTCTAACATCCATATCATCAGTATCAAATCCAAACCTCATCAATTTTGTCTTTGCCGGATTGACACTAAGCCCATTATCAGACGCCCAAGACACAACTTCCCGAATTATATAATTGACACCCTCTTGTAACACATCTACAAATTCAGCATTCGAATAACAAACGAACTGAACATCATCAGCATATACAAAAGGCACGCAAGAAACGCCATTAACCGTCTGTAAAAGGTCATTTAAATAAATCATAAATAAAAGTGGGCCGATAACAGATCCCTGTGGGACACCACTAGTGATCCGTCGAGTTCGTGAGATATTGGTACCTATCATAAAGGTAGGATTTTATTAGTTCACAAGCCCGATAAGAAAACTTGAACTGACTAAACAATTTAAACAGTAATCTAGTATGTATCACTCTATCAAAGGCCTTAAGCCCAAATTAGTTTGGAAGTATCGTAAAAAAAGTAACGTATCATTCACATAATGAATAAAAAGAGTATAAAAAATAAAAATATTGTATTTTTTATCTTTTTCTTGTGCATAGAATTAAATGTCAAGTAATAAAATAGAAAATTTCTAATTTCAACAGAACTTTTTTACGATTTTACTTGACAACAGTTTCAATGCAAAGAAACAAGATAAAAATATATTTCTATATTATTTTAACACATTGAATTGATTACAGATACGTTTTTTTACTTTACGATTAGACTAATGAAGCCTTTAGACAAATCTACCGAAAGTAGCACTACATTCTTACGGCCATCTAGAAATAGTATAATAGAGTCAGTCAAAGCCAGCAGTAGAGAGGTTGTGCTATACCCCCGTCGGAACCCTGATTGCGATGGATGAACAACTGACCTGAGATCAAGGTACTCAATCATTTGGTCTTTCAAGATTTGCTCGACAACTTTAGAAAGGACCGGAAGTACCGAAATAGGACGCAGATTATCAAATTCAGTAGACTGGCCCTCCTTCTTTATAGGGACAACTCTAGCTATTTTCCAATTACTAGGGAAACTAGACGATACGATAATAGTGTTCACCAGGTGGAGCAAATGTGAGGAAATAAAAGGGAAAACGATTTTCAAAAATTTCAGTGACAGAGAATCGTGACCAACATCATTAGACTTGATACTGAGCAATGCTCGATATAACGTGTCAGTCAGTATCAACACATGCGAAGGAGAAACCTCCTGCAATAGAATGATCCATATTACAGGAATAGTGACCTGGATCAGGTATCTGACAAGCAATAAAATAATCGTTTATCTGATCTGGATCAGAGAAATTTAACCCTCGAAGTGGCACATATTTTGAGCCCTTAGTTCTGGCACATGGTGTCTGGCCAGACCCCTATACATTTACATGCATTTGTATGGAAATAAGGGCTGTTTGCCGTTAAATGTTTTACTAAGATAGGAAAATATTTGTTATATTTTGTGTTTCTATTTCTTTTTACTATGTTATTAGCTACCTGAGGAAGAAAAAATAGACCTGAAAAAATCTTTGGAATGAAAAGGGCAACAATTTTTTTGTTCTATATATATTTCTCTTTATTATGGGTATAGTAATAAATGTTTATGACAAAATAGAAAATTATTATGAAGAATACATTGATTTTTTTATTCAGAATTTTGCGGAAGGCAACAAAAACATAAATAATCTACTTTTGAATGTTGCTGACAAACAGGATTGTTGCATTTGCAGCAAAAAAAGCGTGTCTTACGGCGTATTTTGTCACCTTGCTGCAGGCAAATTCTGCAATCTTTTTTGGCAGCTAATGTGTCTGGACCACTGCGTGAAGCCACATTAAGGTTTGCTATATTGAGAGGTCTCCCAAAGAATGCTTCAAATGCTATACGAGTTGTTGGTTGAGCCACAATGTGCGGATTATTGATACGATTTTCAACGTTGGCCAGTACCAATTGCTTTGCAAGTTTATATAAAAATATGCGTCTTCTTTCTTTTCTTGTATTTTCATCATTTAACTTACATATAATGTAACTTGCCAATGCCATCACATCAATCATGTTGCAGAAAAACGCGTATGTCCAGCGTCTGGTTGACCGTTTTGTTGTGTAATGAGTTAGCATTTTATCCATCGTATCGACTCCGGCTTTAGTTGAATTATAAAATAAAATTGCTTCCGGTTTCATGGCTACGCCTTCAACATGTTTCGTGTAATGCACGGTTGAAATTAAATTGACTGCCTTATTTTTTTTGGGCACGTAGCTGCAAAGTGCAACAAGATTTTCATGAAAACCAAACACACTTGAAAGAATTGGTCGTCTGGTGCTCTTCATAACTTCCTTAGGAAGACATCTTTTGTTTGCTCGAATGGTGCCAACAAATGCCAGTCCCATAGCAGCAAGTCGTTTAGCGCCGTTCAATGAGGTGAAAAAATTATCAGAAATAATTGTTCTGCCGCTGTTTGCGTAACAATTTGCGAAATACATTAGAACGTTTTCACCTTGATTTATCTCCCGATTGTCTCCTTCCTTTCCAGTGTATAGTTTTCCTTTCAATGGAAATTTAGTCTTAGCATCGCATGCCCACCAAACTTTGATCCCATACCTTGCAGGTTTTGATGGGATATATTGGGTGAACTTTGTGCGCCCACGATACGGAAACAACTGCTCATCGATGGTGATATTTTCATAAGGTTCATAATAATTTTGCAGATTTTCATTGAGAAAATTCCAAAGGCCCCGGATAGGAGCTGCTTTATCTGTTTGCTGTCGGAATGCCCGCGTACGACTATTATCGAAACGAATATATCTGGACAGAGTAATGAATCGTTTGTGCGACATAGCCGCACGGAATATGGGCAGCGAATCAGAACGCCACAATATACTGGAGTCTTGCATATTATTATGGCTGAGACCAGAAGCCAACAAAATCCCAATGAATGCATCTAGGTCAGAGCTTGTCAAATCAATCCATTTTCTTTGGGTAGACTCTGGATGTTCTTCATTCCATTTTCTAATTGATTCTCGCCCATGCCGATTTGTTTCACTAATGATGACGAACGTAATATTGGTTGAGAAAAATAGCTTGAATACCTCAACTGGATTGGTGAGCCTTGTTTTTGTTCCAGATTGAAAACGCATGATATTATGCTGGCGCAAACGAGATGCAGGGGGTTCAGTTTCTTTCCATTTAGTACCGTCTTTACCATAAAAACAGCCTGAGTCGACTTCATTTCCTGCTTCAGCATCATTTCCACTTTCTTCTTCTTCATCTACGTCTTCATCACTATCATAAAGTTCGTTAGGTTCAATTTCCAAATCATTTTCTATGTCTGATGCATCATCTTCTGGATTGAGAAAATTCCAAAGGCCCCGGATAGGAGCTGCTTTATCTGTTTGCTGTCGGAATGCCCGCGTACGACTATTATCGAAACGAATATATCTGGACAGAGTAATGAATCGTTTGTGCGACATAGCCGCACGGAATATGGGCAGCGAATCAGAACGCCACAATATACTGGAGTCTTGCATATTATTATGGCTGAGACCAGAAGCCAACAAAATCCCAATGAATGCATCTAGGTCAGAGCTTGTCAAATCAATCCATTTTCTTTGGGTAGACTCTGGATGTTCTTCATTCCATTTTCTAATTGATTCTCGCCCATGCCGATTTGTTTCACTAATGATGACGAACGTAATATTGGTTGAGAAAAATAGCTTGAATACCTCAACTGGATTGGTGAGCCTTGTTTTTGTTCCAGATTGAAAACGCATGATATTATGCTGGCGCAAACGAGATGCAGGGGGTTCAGTTTCTTTCCATTTAGTACCGTCTTTACCATAAAAACAGCCTGAGTCGACTTCATTTCCTGCTTCAGCATCATTTCCACTTTCTTCTTCTTCATCTACGTCTTCATCACTATCATAAAGTTCGTTAGGTTCAATTTCCAAATCATTTTCTATGTCTGATGCATCATCTTCTGGCACATAATCAGCAGTGTCGTCACCATCGTTTTCAAAAACATCATCATTTTCATCAGCTTCTACCTGACTTTGAAAATCACGCACTAATGCCTCTGACAATTGGGGTTGCAAATTCGAGCTACGCAAGCGTGTATTATAAATAAATTCCAGTTCATCAGCCATAATATACTAACAACGCAACAAATCTACCTGCGTAAAATTATTCACAAGTTCAGAATTACCGCACAAAAACTAGATTACTTCTTCACTGTTCAACGTTCAATGAATAACTAATGCATTAAACACATAGACGACTGCGGCTACATGACTACACGACTACAAATGCTGCTGGCTGCAATTGTAGTCGTGTAGTCAGCTACTTAATTTTTTTGAAAACGACAGCAACATAGTAAACAGATGATGCAAAAAATTTGATGTTTTGATAATGTTAATCTTTTTTGGTTTTGTGCTTCTAAAATAATGGCTGAGGAATATTTTGTTAATTTTGTAAGATCCATTTTTTTTTACAAAACATCACAATAAAATTACAATTACAAAACATCACAATTCCAAATATAAATTAATGAAACCTTCAAACAATTGTAAAATATAAACAGCTCTTTCTTTAGTGTTCCCATAACGGTGATTTTTTAGTCAGAACTAGCGATTTTATTTCGCCTCTAGCGATAAAAATTGTCCTGTTTTACATATTTTGTTATATTGTCAACACTATTTTTGTTTTGTAGCCAACAAAAATAGAAATTATCCTAAGTTGACTACAGCGGCAAAAGTAGTCGTGTAGCCGTGTAGCTGTGTTGGTGTCAAAATAATCGTTTTCATATAAACATGTGTATTTTATTTTTGACAGGCTGTAGTCGTGTAGCTGCAGTCGTCTATGTGTTTAATGTTTAACTCACAAACAAAATCAGAAGAAAGAAAGAAGCATAAAAGAATAAAGTAAATACAAATTTCCAACTCGTGCCATGTGCTTTGCCTATGCGTTCATACAAAATGCATAGGGGCCTGGCCAGACACCATGTACCAAAAGTAAGGTGAAGATTTTTTATTTGGCTTTTTTGTCCTGTTCCAAGGACTTTTTTTCAATTATTAATTTATACATCGAAAGCCAACAATATTTTGGGAGATTACCTGAAATTACAGCCATGTACCTAAAATAGAAGTATGCTAAATTGAAGCATGAAAATGAAATATGTCTGGCCAGAACCATGTGCCACTTCGAGGGTTAAATGTTCCTCTGACTCAAGACAATCATTATTTCTCAAAAAATTCCACATCGGTTTCGAACTAATATTCTGGGAAACCGCTGTGTGAGCACGCATCCTTAACTTTCTTACAACTCTTTTCATCGTATTCCTGTTCGCCCAGTAAATAGCCCAGTTGCGTGGGGTCTTATATCGGAGGTAATGATTATACGACAAATCCCTCAAAGAAACGTGATACGAAATTTCTCTGTCATTAAACCAATTATTACTATCCAAACCAACCCTACGACGAACTATTGGCACCAAAGAATGTAAGGTCTCAATATTCGACGTGAGATTTTCGAGTTGCAGATTTACATCATCAGTCAAGTACATGGTACTGAAATCACAATCAAGGACAGCTGCTTGTAAATCCTTCATAATCAATGATTTATAATCCGGATACGATATAAAATTCTCTACAGACGGATTCTAAATGTCAACAGCTATAAAAATGAGGGAATGCCGAGACACACCAGGACATTGCATCTGACCAGATGCGCCCAAGGAAAATGTGTTACTTAAAAGAAAATAATCAATTAGAGATGTTCTATCCCAACATACATGGTAATGCGTCGGTATACAATTATGATGGTAAGCTAAATCCAATCGCTGACACACAGAACGTAGTAAAACGGAATCAATTGGACAAAATATATTGGCATTAAAATCCCCCATAATAATAACATTAGAATACACTAATAGAAAAAAGTCCGTAAAAAATTTAGTAAAAACTACTAAAAATTAGTTAAAAATGATGCTGCAGAAAAAAACTGCTAAATTAGCAGATTATTTTTGCTATATATTAGTAATATAGGAACAGCAAAACTAAAACTGTTAAATATACAGAATTTTAGTTATATATGAGCTAAATTTTTGTAAATGGAGATTAGCAAATTAACCTGCTAAAATCAGCAAAAAATTTTGCTAAATAATTAGTAGCCTAAAAAATCACCAAAAAATTTAAAATTTTCGAAGTTTTGCAAATAAAAATCGAGCCTTTTGAAAACAGCAGTTTGCAATTTTTTAGCAAATATTTCTGCTGATTTTAGCAGAATAGACTGCTATTTGCATTCAACTAAATTTAGCTTAAAAATAGCAAAAATTTTGTAGATTTAACAGTTTATTTTTGCTATTTTTAGTCTACAAATATTTAGCAAAATTTTCTGCAGATTTTACAGTACAATTTGCTATTTTCAATTAACTAAAAGTTAGCCTAAATATAACTAAAATTCTGTAAATCTAGCAGTTTTAATTTTGCTGTTCTCATTTTACTAGTAGTTAGTAAAAAAATCTGCTAATTTTAGCAGTTTTTTCTGCAGCATCATTTTTAACTAATTTTTAGTAACTTTTTCTGCTATTTTTACGGATTTATTTCTATGAGTGTACCTAACAATTAAATCCCCTATCCAGTGTTGCCACCAGTAAAACGAAAAAGTACACAGGCGTAGGTCAAAAATTATCCAAAACCGTATGGAATTACACAAAAAAATATTTATTTTTTACTAGTTTAAATGCATGCACAATATGTGCCCCTTTGAACTCTCTTGCGCACAGCGGGCTAGAATCGAAATAATTTGGAAATGATGCAGCCCCTTCTTACCGGCTGGTTATATTGCTATGAAATTTCATACTGTCATAGAGCTAAAGTTTTGAGGCCCAAATACACGGACCCAACGGGAGCTGTGCCATTCATCTCCAAAGAAAGGCACCTCTAAAATGTAAAAATTTTGAAATCCTGCCATTTTTCGATTTATCAACAGATATTAAAGACGTAACAATAAATTACATTTGGTAGAATTTTGGCAAATGGTGTTTGAATTACATTCTACTAATAACTAGGTGCTAAATTTCAAGAAAATCGGTTAATATTTAGACACAGTTTATCTAGTAAAAATAGCCTTTGCGAATTAATAAAGACTGAATTAGAATTTAGAACACATTTTAATATGCCCCACTGTGCTGCTGTAAACTATGAAAACTATTATTTTTTTCGGTCAAATTTATTTTGCTTAATTTCAAATGGTCTTGCCACACAAGACAAGAATATTTATTTTGCATACATTTTGAAAACTATTTTCTCAAAAAAGGAACGAAATACGGATTTGTATACAAATAATATAAAAACAATATACAATACAGTTTTGACAATATAAAACAACATTTTTGACTTCTAACTAAATTTGGTTTCGTCTTGAACAAATTTACAAAAATAATTCACCAGAGACTTGAAATTTTTGGTAGATGTTACACAAACACCTCATTTTATTAGCAAAAAGCCAAATTACACAAAAACTACACAAAAATGTCATTATTCAAAAATTATCCAAGGAATGTGTAAACAGTCCCGTTTTTGAATAATTATTCAAAAAGTGGCAACACTGCCCCTATCGCTTCCTCAAAAGCACATAAGTCAATAACAAAAAACATCGCAGCTTGCCAGTACTCAAAATTGGTTTAAGTTCTTGTTTGTCTTCTGCTAATAAAGTTCAATCAACAACAACTTCGTTTGATGCTGCTATTACACACAAAAAGCCTAATTACAACAAAAGTGTTTCAACTAATATTACAACTACAATACTAGTGGTCTTTTTTTTAGTTTTTTTTGCAGAATTTTGGTATTTAGCTAAAGACAATATACACAATATTGGTATCACATGAAAGGGTTTTTTGAGGCGCGTCCAGCGGCATATATAACATGTTCAATCATTCCTAGAAATGTCCTGTTTGCAAGGATAATATAAAAAAAAGAACAATTTTTTGACTCTTTTGTATGAAGAATATACAGAATTTTAGTTATATTTGAGCTAAATTTTTGTAAATGGAGAATAGCAAATTAACCTGCTAAAATCAGCAAAAAAAATTTGCTAAATAATTAGTAGCCTAAAAAATCACTAAAAAATTTAAAATTTTCGAAGTTTTTTTTAGATTTTTTTTAATGCAATAGAGCCTTTTGCAAACAGCAGTTAACAATTTTTTAGCAAATATTTCTGCTGATTTTAGCAGAATAGACTGCTATTTGCATTCAACCAAATTTAGCTTAAAAATAGCAAAAATTTTGTATATTTAACAGTTTATTTTTGCTATTTTTAGTCTACAAATATTTAGCAAAATTTTATGCAGATTTTACAGTACAATTTGCTATTTTCAATTAACTAAAAGTTAGCCTAAATATAACTAAAATTCTGTAAATTTAACAGTTTTAATTTTGCTGTTCTCATTTTACTAGTATTTAGTAAAAAAATCTGCTAATTTTAGCAGTTTTTTCTGCAGCATCATTTTTAACTAATTTTTAGTAACTTTTTCTGCTATTTTTACAGATTTATTTCTATGGGTGTAAGTTTGCAATTTCAATAACAAACATCTCCGAACAAAAGAGTCAAAAATTTGTTTTTTTATAGAATATCCTTGAAAATAGGACATGTCTGGATACGATTGAATTTGTTATATATACCGCTGGACGTGCCTTTCACATGATACGCATATTGAGTATGTTCTCTACAGCTAAAATGCAAATTTATTACAAAAACTAAAAAAAATACCAGCTCGTGAGATCTCGTTGCTAGACCGGATATTTTGGGAATCATCATAAAACAAACCAAGGTTTATTTTGAAGGGGGCACTTTTTTTACTTTTTTTAGTGAGTCGGTCTATTATCCATAAATTTTTTTGTAGAAAAAAGACTGAAGATTATTACAAAAGAGTTAAAAAATTTGCATTTATATATAAATTAATAAATACCGGTAAAATACCGGTAACTACCCATAAAAATAACGGTATCGGTAACGATAACGGTAATTGTAAAATTTTTTAGAGGTATTGGTACACGCTGAAAAAAAAACGGCCTGCCCCAAACATATTTTTGCTGGTAATATAATATATTTGGAGAAATTGTTAAACATATTCGCCGTGTTTTTACTAGAAATAATATATATTTGCATGCAAATATATTATGTTTGCAAGCAAATATATTATTTTTGCCTGTAAATATATAATGTTTGGATGAAATGAAATGACGCTATCGACAAATATTATATGTTTGGCAGCAAACATATAATATGTGTGTCATAAATAATTTATGTTTATAAATAATATATTTAGTTATAAAGCAATTGTTAATATATGCCAAACAATAGGCGTATTTATTCTACTCTCCAAATTTCTCTATATTTTAATGGAAAAACATAAAAAGTAAAATTAATACATCTACTGTTTGGCGATTATTTAATAACTAAATATATTATAAATCATATTGAATTTTACATCTAATACAAATCTTTCATTGAAAAACAATAACTACAATCTCTTCATTTATTTTTTGTTTATTTTTATTAACAAATATTAATTAAAAACTCTTATAATAAGTTAATACTTTAATATACACAATTAAATATTTTCCTTTTCTTTTTAACACAATTTTATGTTTTATTTATACTAATTTATTTTATTTTTTCACATCTTTCACAATAAAATTATCACTACATTTTCTGACTAGATGCAGTCTAGCTAAACTAAACGATTATTACCAACTACAAAAGTTATAATGACTTTATATGTATCAAGAATGGAAATTCGCCGTTTTTCCAAATATATGTTAATTATATCCACAAATATAATTATTAACGGGAAATATATGTATAGTAACTATAAAAACAATATAATTGGAAGCACACTACAAATACATATATGGTAGTTTGTAAACATACATTGATTACCTCCAAACATATACAAAAACGTCTTTTTCCTCCGTGTAACGTTAACGGTATTCAATTTGAAACGGTATTTTAGCGATAACGGTATTATAACGATAACGGTAACCAACCTTGGTTTAAACCCACAGTTACCGAGGATAATATTATAAATTATGTTGCTAAACATTTTAATGTTGATGGATCGAAAATTTTTTGCCACAAATTAGTCAAAAAGATGCATCCTTGGAGAATTTCAAATTTGTTAATTTCAAGCTGGGTGTTTCGTCTAGTTCTTATGCACAACTTCTGATGTTAAAGTCCGGCCTTTTCAGTTTTTTCCAAAGAAGTCGCTGACAATGCAGCAAACTTAACGGCTGAATCACTAAAGGTTTATTACCAAAATCTGTCTGGTATGAGGACTAAATCATCATTGATTAGTTGCTTTACTTCTGATTGTGATTATGATGGTTTTGTTTTCACGGAGACTTGGTTGAACTCTGATTTTTGTGATGAAGAATTTTTAATCTCTTCTTATATATGGTCTTTCGTAAAGATCGTGATGCTCTAAAAATTGGACATGGAAAAGGTGGTGGTGTTCTTATAGCTGTAAAGAAATTGTTTTGCTGTAAATTTGTAGCATTATCAAATACTGATTCTGAATCAACTGTGTGTATCTATTAAATCTGCTACTTATGATCTATATATGTATATGCGTTTCATACATTCCGCCTCGTAGTTCTGAAGAGATATATTCGGCTCATGCTTCTAACATTTCCAGTCTTGCTGATCGTTTTAATGATGGAGACCGAATGTGCGTTTTGGGTGATTTTAATCTATCTGATATCATTTGGTCTGTAATGCCTAATTCAGATCTCTTTTTGCCTAATAATGTAAAAAAATCTTTTGAAATTAGTATTCTTGATTCAGTTTTTAGCCTTGATCTAGTTCAAATTAATTCAGTTTTTAATAGACTAAGTAAAATCTTGGACTTAGTTTTTATTAGTTCTGATTTAAAGTTTTCGATTGTTGAATCCAACTTCCCAATTTCACCTTCTAACGTTCATCACTGTGCTTTAGAAATTGACATTGAATTTCTTAAGTATGCTCGAAAGAACAGTAATATTGAAAAAAGTTATAATTATTATGCTTGTAATTTTAATGCTCTAAATGCTATGATATATAATTTAAATTGGTATAATATATTGAATAATGAAATTGTATCTGTTTGCTATGAAATATATTTATCTAATGTTCTAAAAATTATTAATATTAATGTGCCCCTTTCTAATCCTAAAGTGTACAAACTTCCTTGGTACACTAAAGGTTTGAAAAAACTAAAGAATCTTAGAAACAAATTTCACAAAAAATTTAAAGCCTCAAATAGTACCAGCGATAAGCAAAATTTTCTTCGTTATGAAAGAGAATTTAATTTTCTAAACAAATTTTTGTACAATCAATATTTGATGAGTTTCAATGAATCAATTAAAATCAACCCAAATAATTTCTGGAGTTTTATTAATTCCAAAAGAAATACTTCTCTTATACCATCACTTATGTCATATAAAGATATTTCTTCGGACAACTTGAAAGACTCTCTTAACCTTTTTGCAATGTATTTTCAATCTAATTTTAATGATGATTCCTTTTCTATTAATGAACATGATTTTGATGATATTGGATCTTTACAAATCTCGGATGCAGATGTTGCTGCGGGAATTGGCAAACTTTCGAATACTTTCAAATGTGATAATGACGGCCTTTCATCCTTCCTTTTAAAGAATTGCTTTTCTTCTTTGATATTAACCCTCAAAATAATATTTAATAAATCTTTGAGGGCTGGTTATTTTATTCAAAAATGGAAATATACTACTATTTTTCCAATTCTTAAAGGTGGCAGTAGAAATAATATTACCAATTATCGACCTATATCTAAATTAACTAATATTGCTAAAATTTTCGAACACATCGTGTACGATAAACTTTTTTTCAATTAAAACGACACATCTCAGTGTCACAGCATGGTTTCATGGCTGGGAGATCAACGACAACAAATTTGTCCGTTTTCGTAAATTTTTGTATTTCTTCTTTTGAAAAAGGTTTTCAAATTCATACAGTTTACACTGATTTCGCTAAGGCGTTTGACCGTGTACCACATGAACTTTTGTTATTGAAGCTTTCCAAGATTGGTATTCAGTCTAATATGCTTAGTTGGTTCCGTCATTATTTAATTGGCAGATGTGCTACAGTCTCTGTAGATGGAGTTTGCTCGGATTATTTTATACCAACTTCTGGTATTCCTCAAGGCAGCATTCTTGGACCGTTGTTATTTAACATTTTTATTAATGACATTAGCAATTGCTTTAAAAATTCTCAGTTTTTAATGTATGCTGATGGTCTTAAAATTTTCAAGCCAATTTATTCTGTCGGTGACATTTTTGAACTTCAGGAAGACTTAAATAATGCAATTTCCTGGTCAGATCGCAATGGTCTACCCTTTAATATTGCAAAATGTTATAGTATGTCTTTGCATAGACGTCGAAATATTCTCATTTCTGAATATAAAATGAATGGTCATGTATTAACATCTGTGGATGAAATCGTGGACCTGGGTGTAGTTTTTGATGTTAAATTATCATTCACTAGTCATTTAAACTTCATTATTCCCAAAGCATATTCTCTTCTTGCATTTATTCGACGTAATTTGGATAAATGTTTTGATCATTTTACAAAAAAGGTTGTTTATACATCTTTTGTTAGATCTAGATTAGAATATGCTTCTTTTATATGGAGTCCCAATGCTGCTTTTCATATAGCCCGTATTGAGAAAATTCAAAGGAAGTTTATCAAATTTGCGCTCCCATTTTTAAATAATCATAATTCTTTTGATATTCCGTCTTTTTTTAATTCCCTCTTACGAGGATAAATGTGAATTTATTTCTTTGCGAACTCTTGAAACTCGTCGGAAAATTGCGGCCTTAACATTTTTGCATGGTATTATTGATTCCCCTGAATTGTTAGATTTAATTTCAATATATGTTCCTCCAAGATCATTTAGAAATATAAGTAAGTTTTTCCATATTGATATACACGCTACTCAATATGCTCTGAATGAACCACTTAATAAATCTATGAGGTTATTTAATATGTGTTGTAATCATTTAGATATAAGTGTTTCTCAATCTGATTTTAAAACCTTATTAAATAATATATTTTAAATTAGTTTTTAAGATGCTAGTCTGTAAGGATAAATTGTATCCATAGACTGAAATTAAATAAATAAATAAAGTCCCCATCAGACAAATAGCAAACGCCAACCAACAACTTAATATCTCGTACAGCAATCTCTACGAGCAAAGCTTCGCAAGCATCATTGACATCAGACATAAATACTGTTCTGTACTTTATACTGTCTGATAAAAATAACGCCACACCTCCACCTCTTCTCTCTCAAGGCCTATCATTCCTGCATATATTGTAGCCAGGCATTTTAATTTTCTGAGACAATACACAAGGCTTAAGCCAAGTTTCGCTAAATCCAACAATATCTAAATGATTGCCTTCCAAGATATGTCTTATCTCATCAATTTTAACATCAGTCGTAGACGCACAAAAACTTGTTATATTCCAATGTCCGATTTTCAGAAAACATTGAAAGTTGTTTAAATTGTTGCTTAAGACAGAGTTATCACTGCAAATAGGACCTAAATTAATAGCATACATTATGATTTCCTTTAGATCAAAGAAATAAAGAAAAAAAAGTAAGAATTAAATTTTAATAAATTGAAAACAATTCCAAAAATTTAAGTTAAAACTTAAAATAATAAAAAAAAAAAATAATAAATAATTATTGAGAACAAAGAATAAAAAAAAATCAAAATCAAATGCTCACAAGAGTTATTAAGAAAATTTAAAGGAATTAAAAAAAAAAGAAGCAAACTTCTTAATTAAAGCAGCAAGTTACCAAACTGAAAATATGATTAAAAAATTTGTTTTTTTTTTTATTTTTTTTATATTTTTATGTTTCACACTTTGAAACCCGTAGACATAATTGATACATTTGTGATATTAAGGAATCAATCAAAATGTAAAATTTTTCTCCAAAATAAAAACGGATGATACAACTACTTATCTAACAAATCAGTTAATTCGTTATGAAATTGAAATAAAAAGCTCTATAAAAGCCACACAGAAAATATAAATAGAGAGATATCCGACTAAAAAAACTACTATGCACACGAAAACGCACAAAAACCATAAAAGAGTCAGCTCTACGTAAAGCCCATAAATGGCCAACAAAATTATAAATACACTCAGAAAAGTTTGTCGGTAGAATATACTGAAAACGACAGTAAAAACAAAGGTATATGCAGTTAAAAGGGCGACAAAGGTACCTTTAAAATAACTAAAACTTCTGTTATTTTTAACTATTGAAAAATAACTAACAAATGCATTAAAAATAACTACCAATGCGTAAAATTAACTGAAAAATTTTTACTACAAGAATTTCAAAACAGCTGACAAAATCGGTGCAATCTAAATGACTAACAAAAACTACTGTTTGCTGTAAAATTACTGTTTTGGTAGATGTTTATAAATAACTGATTTTAACAACTGTTACGAAATTACAGTACTTTTCGTTAGTCGTTTTCCTAAATAATCGTCATAAAAGTTGTTTTGCCTTTTTCCATAGAAAAACTGCAATTACTGTTAAAAACAACAACTACAAAAGCCCCGAAATTTATTTATGTGCTTTGCGAGTTTTAAACCATTACATATCTACTCGCTTAATCAAAAAACATTCATCATGAAGAACACCACCCTTAAATGATCAATTATCGTCTTATAATATTGCTGTTAATAAAAGCAAACCCACTATGCCTTCAATTAATTTTGTTAACTAAAATTATATAAAAGATTAATTAAAAACGAGTAAAACGGCTCAAGTCGGGCATGCCGACTATACAATACCCTACACCAGTCTGGTTAAAAGCCAACTAATGTTTGGATCCGAAATTCAATTCAATTCAATTAAATTCAATTTATTTCTTATAATATTTATATTATTTACATTTGACTTAGAAGCAAAGAGTTTAGGAACTTCGTTCCTTTTCTACTTAGATATATAAATATATTTTTTTAATTTATGAAATTTATGTACATTCCCAGGAAGAAATTGCCAACATTACAACAAAAGTTGTACTGGGAGAGCACTGTTTTTTACGAAATGCCGATACTACTTAAAACGTGCTTTGCCAGTACTGTTTACTGAAATTTAACGAGCTTTTTTTAATTTATTAAAATTAAAAATTTTATAAATTTTACGTATTTTTACATCTATTACACAATTATTTATGTAAGAGAGACATCGCCATTCTTTTCTTGTGAAGTTTCGAAAGAATACATTAAAAATCTGTGATGTACACTAAGAGGTCAGTAACGTTCTAGCAAACTACTAAATTTGTTATTAACTGTACTGGGATAATACCAAAAAAATAAAATCCCAAGCCTGCGCCAACGTTGGGAACTAACTACGGCCAAGCGTTTATTGGTGTTATCATTTCGACAACATGCCAGTACAGTGAAAGTTAAAAATCCGACGCATTGCCAGTACATGTACTACCGCCTCCAATACCGGGCCAACATTGTGCCGTTTGTATTTTTCTACCTGGGTTATTATTAAACGGAAGGAAAAAAATTTACAAAAACCTTTATGAAGCAGAGGTATAAGATAAAAATGAGAAAAAAATAAAGTAGATAAAATTATGATGATATCAGTTCATTGATATGTACATGTTGTGAGAGTTGGCATCTTCCATTAAAATTTAGAGTCAATCTTTCGATTTTATTCAAAACGAGTTCGAAGCCATCGAGACTATGTAGGCGTCGGGTGGAATAGTACCATGGTAGTTTAAATATCATTTTAAGTAGCTTATTTTGTGCTACTTGGAGTTTTTTTATATGACATTTCGCAGACGTGTACCAAACTGGAGCACAGTAAAACATTATGGGGTGGAATATAGATTTGATGATGAGTTTTTTATTGTCTGTGTTCATTTCCGACTTTCTGTTTATAATTGGGTACATTATTCTAATCATTTTGTTAATTTTGTCCACTACATAGGGAATATGATTATTAAAATTAAGCTTTGTATCAAGCATTACGCCCAAGTATTTGACGTTGTTTTCCCATGGAATATCATGGTTCATGAAACGAGATAAACTCTGGGGTATAAAACAAGACTTACGTTTTCTTGTAAAATAAATTGCCTGCGTTTTTTCAGGGTTAACCAAAATCTTCCATTTATCAAAATAATTACTCAACCCAGTAAGAGCAGACTGCAAGTTTGTAATAATATCAGCTGAATATACATCAGAACTAAGAATTTATGTATCATCTGCAAATATAGACGTAATGCAATTGGAAAATGTTGGAATGTCAGCAATAAAGACGTTGTAAAGAACTGGCGACAGGCAAGAACCTTGTGGACACCCTGCAATGATATTAACTTGTTGTGAACAGGTTTTACCAAGTAAACGCTGAACGATCTATTTTGAAGAAAGTTTTGAATAATTTTTATGAGTTCAATTGGAAAGTTGAATTTTTTCAATTTAAAAATAAGTCCATTATGCCAAAAGGAGTCAAACGCAGCTTTTATGTCTAGCAATATCATTCCAGTTGATTTGCCGTTTTGAAAATTATTTTTAACTAAATTTCTGATTTTTAGTAGGGGTTGAGACGTATTATGTTCACTTCTGAACCCGAATTGTTGCGATGGAAGTATATTGTTTGCATCGATAAAATTACTAAGCTTTTCCTTAATAATTTTTTACAAGATTTTACTTATAGAAGAGAGCAGACGTATTGGTCTATAAGAAAGTGGAGAATCAGGAGGTTTATTTGGCTTGAGTATTGGTATGGTTTTTGAGATTTTCCAATCACTGGGGAAGTAGCATAATTTAAGGCAAGCATTAAAGATGTTCGTTAGATAGTTGATACCTTTATTAGGTAAATTTTTAAGACATTTATTATTAATACCGTCTAAACCTGGAGTTTTTTTGTTTTTAATTTTTTTTATAATAACATACTACATTGTTGTGTTTTAAAATTGGAATATTGCTAGATTTCTTCTTTAACATTTTGGAAACTTTCCAAAAAGGGGAAGATGCTTTATCCAAATTGGACAACATGTTATTACAAGTTTGGTTTCTGAAGTGGTTCATTTCATTCGTAATATTTTTATTTAAACGTGTCATAGCTCGACGATCATTAACATCTCTGTAACGCTTCCAGTTTCTTTTAAATACGTTCCTTAATTGTATCATACTTTTTATGTTGTTTGGTAAGGGTTTAGAGTAGGCTTTCCAGTACCGATTTCGGTAATACCGAAATTGTCAAAATTCGAGCCATTTTAGCAAATTCGAAATACCGATTTTAGAACGATACCGATTTCGGTATTGCATACAATTTTTTTGTTTATTTTTTAATATTTTATGTCTTTTTTAAAAGAAGTTCTGTTTTTGTGTTTTAAATTTTTTACAAATTTTATATTTTAAAGATGCAAATAAATAAATACGAGTATATTGCATTTTTACTTAACCAGAACTTTGTACAACGCAAGAACTAAAATAAAATTAACCCATTCAAAAAATGTGTGATTATGATTACTTCCCAGTGTAGAAAATCATTACCAGATATGTGGTTATGCAACTACATACTTGGTAATGGTACTTAGTTACTTTTGTTATTACATTTCTTATTACCTTTATATGGCGATGTCGCGAAAAAAATGAGTATACGAAAAATCAAAAAAATATATCGTTACCTATGTGCTTACCAGTACTCACAAAAATAATGAGTCTAAAAATAGATTTTCAAAAAAATAAATTATATAAAAAAAATATTTTTTATTCTATTTTTTTTTTAAATAAAATTTGCTGGTGCGGGAATCGAACCTGGGTCTACAGATTGCCAGTCAATAGCTCTACCATCTGAGCTACAGTGATGTGCCATTCAAGTTTTTTCTAATTTTATTCTCGTTGCCTTTATTTTTAAAGATCAAAATAGTGGACAGATGCGCCCGCTAAATTTTAGTATATAATTTGATAGAAGGTCGATATCGCTTATTTTTCATTAAAAGCCACGCCTACTTAAAACAAGTAGCAAAATAAAATAACAGACATCACATTAAAATTCTACATAATTTTCTGAACTATCTCCTCGCATTTTTGGGCGAATCTATTCACTATTTTGATCTTTAAAAATAAAGACAACGAGAATAAAATTAGAAAAAAACTTGAATGGCTCTATTTTATTGCACATCACTGTATATCGACATGTAATGTTTGATAGATAAAAACATAATTGACCTGCTGCACACAAGTAAGCTTACTCGCCATCATACAAAAAATTTTAAAATATGTGGTTACGTATACCCTTACCAGTGTTTAAAAAATATTGAGTCTAAAAATAGATTTCAAAACATTTTCAAAAAAATCTAGAAAATTATTTTCTATTTGAAATAATGATAAAAATAAGTCATTATCAGTAACTCATTATTATATGGTTTAAAATAATGCAGAAGGTAAGTGGATGTCATTACTGGTAGTCCAAAAAATAATGATATGTCATTACCGTTTCTACACTGGGTTATAAATAGTATGAACTTTTCAAGGGTTATATCCACGAGTTTTAATTAATTTAAACATAAAAAATTCTAAAGATTTTCTGGAGAGAAAGTCAAAAGAAAAAAAAATTAGTCTAATAAATATTTGTTCACTTTTGTGTCTACTATTTCCCAGTATTGGTTGGTGATGGTAATTGTCAAATTTGTCCAAATTTTCTTTCTAAATTTTCTAAAACAGAATAAAAAAAAATAATTTTTGATTATGTAGATTTTTTTGTTTCTCGCGAATGATATTTTTTGTTTTTATTCAGGTTTAAAAATGTTTTTTTTTAATTTGCGAATTAATTTTAGTCAATAATATGTCTTCCCGAATCAAAAAAATATAAAAATAATTCGCGACAATTATCTTTATATTTCTTTATTCGCGAATTTATAACTCAGATTTTTTATCGTCTTTGAAAATAATTTTTGAATCAATTCTTCAAAACTCTTCGCGTAACTCGATTCGAAAAAAATTTTCGAATTCGTAAATTTTGTACCTTTCGTAAAAAGAAAAGTTTTTGCAAAAATCTTACTTTTTGAATTTTTATGTGTAGTGTACAAGGTTTACGATAAAAATAAATTAAAAAGTAGAATTTTTATGCAGAATTATATTTTTAACAATATTTGCAAGATTTACAAATTCTAAAATTTTTTTACAATCGAGTTACGCGGTTACCCCCTGATCTGATATATTCTTCGCGAATTATCTCTTAAAACAAATTATTCAATCGAATCACAATAGAATCAAATCATTGATTACAAAATATTTTAAAACATTTACTGATTCATAAAATTAGTAAATTTTTATTCGTATTGATTCAAAAAAGAATTATCTTTTCTAAGCTCTGAAAAACAGGCCTGATTGGAATCAATAATTTTCGTACACAATTTTGAAATTTTGAGATGTGCTATATCTAAGTTTACGCGCTAAATAAGAATATTTTTATGAAAACCAAAAATACCAAAAATTCGGTACTGGAAAATTTTCAATACCGAAATACCGATTTCTCAATACCGATTCGGTATTGGAAACCCTAGTTGAGAGGTTGATGCTATTCTACTTTTGGGCACACTTTCATCTACTCCAATTTTTACTACATTATTAAAGACATTTATCGTGTTGTCAATTTGAGTGCTGTTGATTATTTCATTAAAACTATCCGCCACAGGAAGATTCCTGTTTATGAATTTCATAAAATGCGGCCAGTTTGCCTTGCTGAAAGCGTAGCATAAATTGTCTACCATTTCATAATTTAAATTAATTGTACTAATGATTGGTAGGTGGTCAGAACTCAAGTCATTTATAACTTTTACTGCGGCCATATTTTGAGATATGTTAGTTAGAAAAAAATCTAGAGTTGACGGTTGTTTACTTGGATCAGCCGGAATATAAGTATATTCATGGGGAAATACTATTTGTGTTTGGTTTAGTTGGAGTTTCTCATATAGTATGTTACCCCAGCCATTACTTCTTTGACATCCCCAATAACTATGTCTGCAATTAAAATCTCCTCCTAATATGTATTTATTTGAGCTCGTTAGTTTACGAATATCTGTCGCAAATGTTTTCTTCTAGGGTCCCTGTTTGTTGACCCACCAGGATAATAGCAAGAATAAATATTTATAAAGTCATTACCAGATTTTACCTTAACACCTATGTTTTCAATCAGTTCTGTGTTAATAGGAGGTATAAGTTGATGCTGAATGTGTTTTTTAATTAAAATAGCTACTCCACCTCCTCCACCACGTTGACGGTCGTGTCTGTAGCAGTTAGGGTTTGGGATTTCCCGGACTTTTTTATTTCCCGGGAAACGGGAATGAAAAAATTTAATTCCCGGGAAATATTTTTGAACAAAATTGTTAATGAAAACCACCTATATAAGTAATTTGTGTTAAAAAAAACACTATTTCAGTACAAATGCAGTCTGTGTATTGAGAATTCAAAGTAAAAAATATCAGAATGTTGAACATTTGATTTCACATAAATTACTCGCAGCACTGCCAAATGAATTGCATGATTCCAGCAGAAAGCACCTACTACTGGACTGTCGGAAACAAACCGTTTCATCACACTTGGCCCATTAGATATTGTAGTAATTTAAATTAAAACACTTGCGAGCATTTGTTTGATACTCGCTTGAGTATTTGTAGGATACTAATTTTTATTTACAAAACTATCTTCTTAAATACTAACAGTAGAAGTCTTAAAACTAGATTACAGCTAAATAAACAATTACACCTAATTTGTAACAAGGGTAACATGACCTTGTTCATGCACATGTGTAATTAGTGATAAACAGAAAAGGTTTTATTATCTGTGTTCCTTTTTACTTAACTAACAGTTACACATAATAGCATATGGAAATTTCTAATTATGGGAAAATCCATACCCATGAAATATTAAACGTTATTTCCTAAAAACCATGTTCAATTCTGAACAGATATGGTGGCCACAATGTTATTTTCCAAAGACAAATAAAACTCTTCTAGTCTTATTTCTACAATTCTTCTTATTTCATCAGCATTACATCTTCCTGATATATAAACCAACCCCAGGTTATAAAATGAATTATTTCCGTTTATACATATGGTCAAATATCTTTTTTGTGATATTCTTGTCCATTCATCTAAGATTATATATAGTAAAATCTCCTATTGTTAGAAATATTGCTCGATATTTCTTTTATCATGATAAAAGATATGATTATAGTACTTTAATATAATGTTCTTTACATCGTTTTACATTTTTTACATTTTTTGGCAATGCCAGGTTTTTATTATAAAAACTTTCTCGAATAAACGAAGATCTAGTTATGGTGCGGATTGACATTCCGTCGACTGCGGCTAATTTGGATACCATTTCAGGAAATGTTTGCCCTCCCATAAAACGTTCAATGCCTATTCAGCTTACACTTTTTTCTTCGGGTACTTTGCAAATTTTAGCTGGAACGTTATTCTTATTGTTGTTCTCTTCAAGAGAAGTTGCATGACCATAATTTTTTTTTTTTTTGAACCAAATTTAGATGTCGGATAACCAAATTTAGATACAACGAGTAAAAAGGTTAAAGTCGGGCATGCCGACTATACAATACCCTACACCAGTCTGGTGTATTGTTTGGATCCGAAATTCGAATGGGTTGAAAACGTTACTTATAAGAATATTGACCCTCAATATAAAGGAGTATTTTAAATTTAAAGTCGACTTTATTTTTAATCAAACGGTTTTATTAATTTTGTGTATGAAAACCTTACAAAAATATTTATATTTTCAAATATTTTGATTGGTTGAAAATAAATTAACCAATCTGAATGCTCCAAAAATAAACCAAGTCAAGGTTTACTGCCACACAATATTTTATCTAAAGTCGACTTTACCTAAATTATACATTTGCAAAATGCCCTTACTATGGGCGATTATTTGTAAGAAACAAAGCTTTTTTTCATATTTCTTTTAAACATTTTACCAAGTTTTTAGGTTTTTCTACACTCAAAAAAAAAAAGTCAGTAAAGTCAGCAAAAAATGTTGCTGTGTCAGCAAATTTTTAGTCAGGGGCGTGCTTGCAAAAAAGTTGGTAATTTCAGCAAAAGGTTTGCTGAAAATCAGCGAGCTGATTTTTACCAAAAAAATAGTAATCTTCAGCAAAAGTTTTGCTAACACTTAGTCGACTGCAAATGAAAAAAATCGTTGCTAAAATCACTAAACTTTTTGCTGAATATTAGTAGACTGAAAAAAACTCAAATAACTTGAAGCGAAATTTTACTTTAGTTAATTTATTTGCTGAAAATTTAAATATAGAATATGTGTAGAGTTGTTTTCCTTTTTTTGTCATTTCCGTTTCCAGACAAGCTGCGACATCTATGAATGCTGTTATCAGCTATGAATGCTGTTATCAGCACAATTTTTGTAGCAAAATAAATTAATAAAACATTAGTTCAAAATTAGTTTAGTGCTAAAGAAATATAACTAAAATTTTTGCTGAAAACGGAATTTCAGCAAAAAAAATTGCTGAAAACTAGTACACTTGATATACAAGACGTTTTACTAATTTTTCTACTAACTTATTTTTTTGAGTGTACTTAAATTTTGAATAAGTTATGCGAAAAATCTTTATTAGTTGAAATGCTCCTAATTACTTGGCAAAGATTTTATTTGTGTGTCAAATAAATGTATTCCCTTTTAAAAGATTTTAACAATGACATTTTTGTTTTGGTATTTAAAATGTTTTTTATGACTAAAATTAAAAAATCCTATTCGAAACAAAAACAATTTAAAAAATTTAATATTTTTAAAATTTCCCGTTTTCCCGGGAAAAATATATTATTTTCCCGGGAATTCCCGGCAAACTTTTCCCGGGAATTCCCGAACCCCAAACCCTACACTCAAAAAAAAAAGTCAGTAAAGTCAGCAAAAAATGTTGCTGTGTCAGCAAATTTTTAGTCAGGAGCGTGCTTGCAAAAAAGTTGGTAATTTCAGCAAAAGGTTTGCTGAAAATCAGAGAGCTGATTTTTACCAAAAAAATAGTAATCTTCAGCAAAAGTTTTGCTAACACTTAGTCGACTGCAAATGAAAAAAATCCTTGCTAAAATCACTAAACTTTTTGCTGATTACACAGTACAACAGCCAATCTGAGGGGTGAGAAATTCCAATTCAGGGTGATGGTACTAGGTCAGTATAGTTTGGCGTTCGTATGTGTCATTTTTTTTTTATGACCTTTTAAATTTTTTCCTTATCTTGATGTTTTTTCGCTTAGTTGTAACATTTTGGCAAAAACGTAGTTTAACATAACTCGAGAACCACTTGTCCGATTTTGATGAAACAAATTTAGAAAAATTTAGAATTACAATTTCTTTAATCCGTTCATATAACGTTTTTCTTTATAATCAACAGTTTTGCCGGTAAAAATAAATTTGTGGAGAAAAAAAAATATTTTTTTGCTAAAAAATTAAAAATTTTTTTTTTTTAAATTCATAAAAAATCCAAAACGGAAAAAAGGATCAAGTGTTATTAATTTCATGTAAAGTCACATAACCTATAAACAAAATTTAACGCGTTCTGCTTTTATTTACAATTAAGTGAAGGTATCCCATTTTGACAAGAATATTGATATTTGTTTTTATTCAAAAAAGTGTCATTTATCGCCTTTTTCATAAATTTTCCCCAATAACTCCAGACTTCTGGCCATAAACTACTAAAAAAATTAAGTAAACATTTTTATAATTTTTTATTTTATTTATTTATTTTTATTTATTTTAATAAATATTGCCTAGACTTTTTCGATGGTGGTTGTTCGGGACTAGTGGCATCGCATTCATCGCTATCATCAGTTTCTGAACCACACATAATGTCAATGTGTGACTCCACTGTTGGCCCTTCTGCATCTCCTGAAAATTCTTTATCATCAAGATCATCCTTGTCTTGCCACACTAACTTACTCCACCAGCAAATTTCCGCAATTATTGCACTCGGCGACTTTTTGCCTCTATATCTGTAAGTTTTTGTTTTATTAAAATGAGTTTGAAAAAATAAAGAATCAGTATTACCTCATTTCAAATGGCATAGCAACTTGATGATAGCGTTCACCTTGTTCATCAGATTCGGTAGCCAATTGTTTGCTGAAGTAGTCCAGATGATGATGTAAATAATGGATTTTCAAGGACATGTGGACACCAATTTCCGAGAATGCTCTTAACATCCTTGCGACAGAAACATCGTAGTTGTTAGAACGATGCTTTCCCAACAAGCCTTCTATTACTTCTTTGATTGCCTGCCATGCATTCAATTCAGCGTCAATCAAAATATTGTTGAATGCGTCACTTTTAATCAGCTTTCGTATATCTGGACCATTTAGTACGCCTGATTGGAAAAAATCAATTTGTTAAGATGGAAAATCATGGGACATGAATGTGATATTATAACTTACCTTCTTTAATTTTACTTTCGCTGAGTCTCGGGTAAATTAGTTTCAAACACAAGAAAACTTCATCTCTTTTGGCGACAGTTTTGATAAAATTCTTAACAATTCCAAGTTTAATATGCAGTGGAGGCAGCAATATCTTCTCCTTCGGCACTAGAGGCTCACGAATAATATTGGCTGTTTGTAACCTGCTGTGGTCTCTGAGTTTCCATCCGTGGCATGCATATTGGTCACCGGAAAATCGTGTGTCCCAATCGCACAAAAAGCACATATATTTTATATAGCCGCTTTGAAGACCGCAAAGCATTGCTACAACTTTTAAATCGCAGCATATGCGCCACATATGTTTGGCGTAGTTAACCATTTATAAAATATTTTCCAGTGCATCATATGTTTCTTTCGTTTCTGTACTGTAGGCGATTGGAACTGAAGGTTTTTTATTGGTCTTATGCAGTAAAACCGCCTTCAAGCTGAGTTTTGAACTGTCAATAAATAATCTCCAGTCATCTGCTTCATATTTTATTTCCATTGCGTCCATCAATTTTCCTACATCCGGGCAATATGCAGAAGTTTTTTCATCATTCACAAGGAATAAACTTTGGAGTGTTGCCTGACGACTTCGATAAGCTGTGACTTTCACACCGGGTGCCAACAAATTGTTTGATTTCAAAATGGGAGCCAGCTCTTCCGATTTATGCTGTGTTAATTCCAACTTGGCAACAATTGAATCAAGCTTATTTTGATTTATTAAAATTGGCTCATTGGATACTGATGGCTCATATGGGGAATCATCACGTGCATGATATGTCGGAGCAGTCGTAGAAGAGAAAATATCTGGGCTAGAAGCTTTTGGCACAGGAATGTGGTCCGAATGAGGCAATGGTGTTGCTGCACTTGCAACACCAACGTAATTATACGATTTTCTTATCCTTTTTGCGGCTCCTCTATTCGCACATGCATAGCAATTCAATGGATTGTGACCTTCGCCAGGATTAGTCCAAGTCATTGGGATACCGAATGGCATACTTTCACGTCTTCTATTTTTCCAATCCATTAGACGGTTGTAGCAGCTTTTACACACTATATTTGGTACCCAATTTTCGTTCACTATAACATTTTGGTTGAAGTACATCTCGTATGTTTGAACAAAATCAGTACTGAAATTTCCCCTTTTTTTATGTGTTGAGACATATTGACCACAGCAGTAGCAAAAGCTATTTATATCTGGCTTGCACAGTTCCATATTCTGTTCTCTTTTGTTCACTTTTAAAAAACTGGAGAAAAATCACTTTTACTGTTCGCGTTCGTCGGCACTTGTTGAATGACAAAAATCACAGAACCAGTGTGAGAAAGAGAAGAAGTATAATGACAATGCATGTTTTATGTGAACATTACAGAACCAGTGTTGCCACATCAATATTTCTCTTTTAGTACAGTAGAAAAATATGAGAGAGTTCGGCTTGTGAGTGTCAATGTTTTCTCCAAATAATGTTGTGCATATCTGGAGCAAATTTTTGAAATTCATACATTTACCTAATTGTGAATAAATGAGAAACGCGTGCATCTATTTTCATGATCTATGCCTTTTTTTGCTCATGAGTTATGTGACTTTACGCGAAAGTAATTAGTTTTGGCACTTTTTTCCATTTTGGATTTTTTATGAATTAAAAAAAAAAAAATATTTAAATTTTTAGGCAAAAAATACTTTTTTCCCTTCATACATTCATTTTTAACTTCGAAAGTGTTGCACATATAGGAAAACGGTATAGAAACAGATTAGAGAAATTGTAATTCTAAATTTTTCTAAATTTGTTTCATCAAAATCGGACAAGTGGTTCTCGAGTTATGTTAAACTACGTTTTTGCCAAAATGTTACAACTAATCGAAAAAACATCAAGATAAGGAAAAAATTTAAAAGGTCATAGAAAAAAAATGACACATACGAACGCCAAACCCTTTGAGGGTTTTACTATACTGACCTAGTACCATCACCCTGACTTGGAATTTCTCACCCCCCAGACAATAATCCAAAAAATGTTCCATAGTGTTATTAGTAGACTGAAAAAAACTCAAAAAACTTGTAGCGAAATTTTACTTTAGTTAATTTTTTTGCTGAAAATTTAAATATTGAATATGTGTAGAGTTGTTTTTCTTTTTTTGTTATTTCCGTTTCCAGACTAGCTGCGACATCTACATCTTGTCTATCTGGTTGTCGTCCACGCTATGCATGCGGTTCTCAGCACAAATTTTGCAGCAAAATAAATTAGTAAAATATTAGTTCAAAATTAGTTGAGTGCTAAAAAAATATAACTAAAATTTTTGCTGAAAACGGAATTTCAGCAAAAAAATTGCTGAAAACTAGTACACTTGATATACAAGACGTTTTACTAATTTTTCTACTAACTTATTTTTTTGAGTGTAGTAGCAGTAGAAGTTCTGATGTTTTATTGTAATTTTCTTATTTAGCCGGGTTCCACAAAGTAAACAAATGTCAATATTGGTTTTTTCCAAGAAATGGAATAATTCTTTTTTTTTTAGTGCGAATGCTACGAGCATTCCATTGTAATAACGTTATGTTGCTATTCATTGGTACAAAAATTTGCATGCAAGGTTTGTAACAACCTCAAATTGCTCTTCACGAGTCCTGCACGAGTCCTGCACGAGTTCATAAATTTGAAATTAATTCAAACGTAAGATTTTTTAATTCTTCTAAAGAGAACAAATTATTATTATCGTTATTTTGGGTGAATGGTTGGTTATAACCCGTTCTAGATGTATTTGGTGTTTCGCTCTGATTTAAAGCATTTGGAAAATTAACATCGTAATCTGATTGGTTGTTGAATTGTTGGCTTCTTTGTCTGGTACTCTTTGGCTGAGCACGTTGCCTTATTTGCTTATATGTTTCCCTATACGGGCAGCCAGGGGACATAGGCTTATGGGGGCGTATACAATTAGCACATTTTACAATGGTTGACTTGCATTCTTCAGTTTTGTGATTCCCGGCGCAATGGGCACAAAATGTTTTAACATTGCATCTGTTGGCACCGCGGTGCACCGTGTCCATACATCTGACAATTATAACACTGGGTCAGTTTTGTTTTTGGTATTCCCACCTGACTTTTATGTAGTTGATGGCTGAGTAGTTTTGCCTTAATTCTCTTAATGTGATTGACTTTTTTTCAAAATAGACAATAAATATAATTTGTTCGTTGTTACTGTCCCTAGCTCCAGCATAGGCTCTAGTAGCAATTTTAACATCGATACATTTAACGCCCATGTCTAAAAGTCTGGACTTAACAACTGATGGGTCTGTTTTATCTAGACCTAATAGTACAGCCTTTTCGTTTTTAGCCGCATATGTGAAATATTCGAGCTGAAACTCCTTAGTGACAGAGTCGCAAACGGTAGTAAAATCTACGTTATTTGTGCACAACAATTTTAGACCGATGGAAATTTTACGTATAGAGTAATATTTGATTTTTAATATTCTACACATTTCATGCAGTATTTAAAATAGAGATAGCATGATACAAAAAATATGTAAGTGCAAAAAAGAAAGGAACAAAATCCACTTAGAGTGGAGTACTACATCATTGTGAATCTGTTTTTAAACAAAAACTACACTCATAGAAATAAGTATGTAAAAATAGCAGAAAAATCTGATAAAAATTAGCAAAAACTGTTCCACGATTAAAACTACTGAAATCAGCAGAACTTGTTTGCTAAATAATTGTTAAATTTCCGAAATATACTTATAAGTTAAATTTAAGCAAACTGCAAAACTTTTTAACCTATGAAGAAACTTTTTAACCAAAAGTAGCTAAAACACTGCTATATCTACAAATTTTTAGTTATACTTGGCTAAAATCTATTGAATTAAAATCAGTAGTGATTGCCTTTTGCACAAGTTCATTTTTATTTTTTCTTCCTAATGCAGTCTAATACTGCTTGTGTTAGTTGCTTTAGAGCTGTTGGTAGTATATTTATTAGATGCATAACATGCAGTGGTCTATTCCATAAAGGGTGCTCTGGTGTCAATAGTGATCGTGATTTTAATGTTTTAATTTCATCAAATAATATTGTTTATAACTGCAATAAATCCGCTAAAGGATCTAATGATTTAATTGCTATGATAACAATTTTGTCAATTGAAGAGAATTAAAAAAGTTATTCAATGCCTGTATATACAATAACAATGCAGTTGAGAGTGATTCATTTAAAAATAAAAAAATTCATGCTGAGTCCAGCTTAAATTCAAAAAATAATGATTTACAACAAAAAGGTCGTTCAACTCTGAGTGATTCCTTTTCTTCAGGTTCTGCTAATTATACTTTTCGTAATGATGTTGTTGATACTGAACCAAGTAATAATGTTTTAAATTCTAATATGCGAACAAGAAGAGCTAGCATTAGTCTTTCTCTACATGATGATGATGACATTCATAATGATCCCTACGGGGAAAGGGACCGGTCCCAGATGACACGCAGGATAGGTCCCAAGGGGGCGGAGACCGGTCGTTAATCGGTCTTTTTGTTTGAAAGAGACATATCACTTTAACATGGCGTTGTCATTGGAAATGACCAATTGCCACAGTTTAGACACATTGTGGTAGTAAGGTGGTGTGTCTAAAAATAACTTTCCAAATAAACTAATAAAAAATTAAGAATTAAAAATAATCTACTTGGGGTCGAAGTAAGGCTCGATAACACAACCTTCTGCTTGTAAGGCAAACGCTCTACCGTATGAACTAATGTTGCTTATGCGTGATGGCTGGCTGATGGTTAAGTTATATGTTTTTCGTTTCTGTTCAAATAAAAAAGAGAAAGAAAAAACAAACACACACACAGCCAATAAAAAAATCATGGAAAAAAAATAGAAAGAAAACAACTTTAACGCACATACAAATATGGTGGAAGTGCCTTGAATATGCCCCCGATTGACCGGTCATGGGATAGGTCCCTTAATGGCAGCTGACTTGTATTTTGCGTTGGCCATAATTAAATTAAAAAATCAATTAAAAATTAGAAATAACAAAACCTCTGATAATATAAATAAAAATTTAAAAAATTCCCCTTAAGTTAAAAAGAAAAGTTAAATGAAATACCAATTGTTAAAACTAAAACAGCGTTAACATTAAAAAAACGTTGAAAATACAAAACTTAAAATTTCTTAGCAAAACATTATAGAAATTTAAAATAAGAGCTAAAATAAGCAAATCGTGAAAAAATAAAGTTAAAAATAAATAAAAGAGTAAAATAAATAAAACATATTTTTAAAAATATGCCGCGAATTTTGTTTTTTATTTCGGTATCGGTCAAGTTTTTTTAAAAGCAACAGTGAAAATAACGGATCAGAAAATACTTAGAATATTAATTCATTTTCTTTTGTTCATATTTGTACTAATTTAGTAATATGCCTTCGGTTGACCGGTCACGGGATAGGTCTTTGGAGGGCAATTGACTCCTGATTCCCCGTAGGGATATTATTGCTACTATTAAACCAAATGCTGTTATTGCTGCCTGTGTTGAAAACTCCCGAAGGCAGGAAAGCACCATGAGCATTGTAAAAATGGGTAAAAAGGGTAAAAATTTACAAAAAATGGGGTAAAAAAGCACGACATTATTTTTTTGAAAAGTTTATGTCAAGAACTTAACAACTCATTTTAGTAATTATTTTAATTTTTGCATTAAACATACAAAATTTGTTTTTTCGGACTTTCTATATTTTCATATATTTAGTTATTCTTCTACCTCAAGTCCAAATTCTAATATGATATTGTCATATTAGATTTTATTTGTTGCTTCAAAAATTATTGCTCTCAAAAAGGAGTTGATTTATAGCTGGTTTTACCAAGTCAGACAGTTCATATACGAAAGTACAAAATTCTCGTCCTGTTGATTTTTTGTACCTTATGTAATGTCTCGGTTGGTTTAGTAAAGCTATCATTTTCTTATTGCGGACAACTGAAGAGTTAGCGTGATGGCTACGAAACAATTGTATTGTCTATCAGGAAAATGATCTACCTCTTTTCAAACAACAAATAAAATCTAATATGACAATATCATATTAGAATTTGGACTTGAGATAGAAGAATATTCTAACTAAATAACTCATTTTAGCTTTGTAAAATCATGTAAAAAGGGTTCAAAAAATAACCAAAACAGGGGTAAAAAAGCACCAAACTAATATTTCAAAATTTTAAAATTTAAATATAATGAAGTTGCTATTTAAAATTGTATTACAAACATTGTGAAAAAATTTATTTTTTGTATATTTCGTATTATTTTTTTCAACTTTAACAGATAATTCAAGAAAAATTAAAAAAAAGGGAACAAATACCAAAAATATATCTTTTCCCTACGGGGAAAAGAACCAGTCCAAAGTGACACGCAGGATAAGTCCCAAGTGGGCAGGGCCCGGCCCTTGTTCGGTCTCCTTGGCGTTGTCATTGGAAGGATCCAATTGCCACAGTTTAGACACCTTGTGACACCTAAGGTGAAAATAGCTTTTCAAGTAAACTAATAAAAAATTAAGAATTAAAAAAAATCTACTTGGCGTCAAGAAGGGCTCGATAACACAAACTTCTGCTTGGAAGGCAAACGCTCTACCGTCTGAGCTAATGTTGCTTGTGCATAATGGTAAAGTTATATATTTTTCGTTTCTGTTCAAATGAAAAAGAAAAAACAAACACTACAACAAAAAAAAAACGAGTAAAAAGGTTAAAGTCGGGCATGCCGACTATACAATACCCTACACCACTCTGGTTAAAACCCAACTAATGTTTGGATCCGAAATTCGAATGGGTTAAAATGGGACTAGTGTCAAAATTTTTTATAATGTGAGTCAGCGAACCAAATTTCATTAAAATATCTTGATATTTGCGACCTGCAGTTTTTAACCAAGCCAATTTTGGGGGACCCTTATATGGGCACTAGGTCTAAACATGGACCGGTGTTAACCAAAATCAATAGGCTTTGTCCTTGGGCTGACATAGGTCGGTGTACCAAATTTCATCAAAATATCTTAATATTTGCGACCTGCAGCGTATAAACAATATAATTTTGGTAGGTCCCTTATATGGGCACTAGGTCTAAACATGGACCGATGTTCACCAAAATCAATAGGCTTCGTCATTGGGCCAACATAGGTCTGTGTACCAAATTTCATCAAAATATCTTAATATTTGCGACCTGCAGCGTATAAACAATATAATTTTGGTAGGTCCCTTATATGGGCACTAGGTCTAAACATGGACCGATGTTCACCAAAATCAATAGGCTTCGTCATTGGGCCAACATAGGTCTGTGTACCAAATTTAATCAAAATATCTTAATATTTCCGACCTGCAGCGTATAAACAATATAATTTTGGTAGGACCCTTATATGGGCACTAGGTCTAAACATGGACCGATTTTAACCAAAATCAATAGGCTTCGTCCTATGGGCACTAGGTCTAAACATGGACCGATGTTCACCAAAATCAATAGGCTTCGTCATTGGGCCAACATAGGTCTGTCTACCAAATTTCATCAAAATATCTTAATATTTGCGACCTGCGGCGTATAAACAATATAATTTTGGTAGGACCCTTATATGGGCACTAGGTCTAAACATGGACCGATGTTCACCAAAATCAATAGGCTTCGTCATTGGGCCAACATAGGTCTGTGTACCAAGTTTCATGAAAATATCTTAATATTTGCGACCTGTAGAGTGCGCACAAGAATGCGTGTACAGACAGACATACGGACGGACGGACAGAGGGACATCGTTAAATCGAAATAAAAAAAAATTCTGAGTCGATCGGTATACTATAAGGTGGGTCTGGGACCAATATTTTTTGGTGTTACAAACATCAGCACAAACTTATAATACCCTGACCACATAGTGGTGTAGGGTATAAAAATGGAAAAGAAAAAAATAGAAAAGAAAACAACAATAACACACACAAATATGGTGGAAATACCTTGAATATGACCGGTCATGCGGATAATGGCAGTTGACTCATTTTTTGCGTTGGCCATAATTAAATTAAAAAATCAGTTAAAAATTAGAAAATTACCTCAAAAACTCTGATAATATAAAAAAAAAATTTTAAAATTCCTCTTAAGTTAATAAGAAAAGTTAAATGAGATACCAATTGTTAAAACTAAAACAGGGGCAAATTACCGCAGTAGTGATCGACTGTTATCCGATAGCAATTATTGTTACTTAAAACATTACAAAGATTAAAACTAGGTTAGAGGCAGTATTGCCAGAAACTACCCTACGGGGAATGAGGAGTCAATTGCCCTTCAAGGACCTATCCCGTGACCGGTCAACCGAAGGCATATTACTAAATTAGTACAAATATGAACAAAAGAAAATGAATTAATTTTCTAAGTATTTTCTGATCCGTTATTTTCACTGTTGCTCTTAAAAAAAATTGATTGATACCGAAATAAAAACAAAATTCGCGGCATATTTTTAAAAATATTTTTTATTTATTTTACTCTTTTATTTATTTTTAACTTTATTTTTTCACGATTTGCTCTTATTTTAAATTTCTATAATGTTTTGCTAAGAAATTTTAAGTTTTGTGTTTTCAACGTTTTTTTAATGTTAAAGCTGTTTTAGTTTTAACAATTGGTATTTCATTTAACTTTTCTTTGTAACTTAAGGGGAATTTTTTAAATTTTTATTTGTATTATCAGAGGTTTTGAGGTAATTTTCTAATTTTTAATTGATTTTTTAATTTAATTATGGCCAACGCAAAAAACAAGTCAACTGCCATTAAGGGACATATCCCATGACCGGTCAATCGGGGGCTTATTCAAGGCACTTCCACCATATTTGTGTGTATGTCAATATTGTTTTCTTTTCTATTTTTTTCTTTTCCATGTTTTTTTTATCTGCTGTGTGTGTGTTTGTTTTTTCTTTTTCTTTTTTATTTGAACAGAAACGAAAAACATATAACTTCACCATCAGCCAGCCATCACGCATAAGCAACGTTAGCTCAGACGGTAGAGCGTTTGCCTTACATGCAGAAGGTTGTGTTATCGAGCCCTACTTCAACGCCAAGTAGATTATTTTTAATTCTTAATTTTTTATTAGATTATTTGAAAAGCTATTTTTAGACACACCACCTTACTGCCACAATGTGTCTAAACTGTGGTAATATGTCATTTCCAATGACAACGCCATGTTAAAGTGATATGTCTCTTTCAAACAAAAAGACCGATCAACGACCGGTCTCCGCCCCCTTGGGACCTATCCTGCGTGTCATCTGGGACCGGTCCCTTTCCCCGTAGGGTAGTTACCAAAAATGGCTAAATTTCTGGGGAAAAATGGCTAAAAAATGGCTAAAATAAAGCTAAAAAATGGCTGAACAATTTTTAAGATGAATCTCCCGATTTTCTTTAAAAATTTGTTAAACGCAGTGAAAACTACCAACAACATTCAGTCCAACAGCCATTTAAAAGACAATTTTTGAGCAGCGGCTCTATATGAAAATTATGGAGTTAAAAATTAACTAAAAGTAGGGTATAATATCTTAGTCAAATGCGGACACTTAAAAACGCCGTTTTTGTAGTTTTGAAGGATTTTATACCTCTCAAAAGCGAAGAATTTTTATGATTTCTGCCATCGAATATTATGCTTTCATTTTGGCCGTTTTGCTCTATCTCGCTTAGTTTTCGAGATATGGGCCATTTTATATAATAAAACATTTTTATTAAAAATTTCTGAGGGTCCAAGGCCCCACCAAGGACCATTTCTAGATAGAGATAACGTTTTATGGTTAAAATCGTCATCTTTAAAACTTCGGATACACATTCACAATGATAGAGTACTCCACTCTGCAGTGGATTTTGTTCCTTTCTTTTTCGCACTTACATATTTTTTGTTTCATGCCATCTCTATTTTAGTACACTCCACTCTGCAGAGTGGAGTACTGCATCATTGTGAATGTGGCTTTAATGTTAAAAATAATCATATTTTTGTTTATTTAATTTTTCTTTGATTGCAGTTAAGAACTTCCTAAGATAAAAATGATGTTCAAACAATAACAAACACTTAAATTAGTATACAAATTGTCCTGGAAAAAACACATCAACTAGTGGTTTTGACCAACAAAGTGTGTCAAAGGTGAGTGTCATTTGTCAAAATTATTTTCGCAATTAAAAAAAAAATGGAATCAGTGATTTATATGTTGGACTTATTACTAATACGGAACTAATTAATGTTTACAGAACCGTGGTGGGTTGGTTGGCAATTCTTATCATTACACATCTGTAATACGTAACGAAGTAGGAGGCCGAAAGTATAACTGTAAATTGGGGAATCAACACAGTTGTTTGCATTTCATTCGTTTCTTGTCTTCCTTTTTTGGTTTTTTTTTTTCATAGTCGCCAACAATCATCAGTTATTTACTATGGCGGATGATGAAATACTATTCGACGATGTTTATGAATTGTGCGAAGTTATTGGCAAGTAAGTAGACTGGAACATATTATCATATCTATCTATCCATTCATCCGTTCATTCATTCATTAATTTTATCAGTATGTCATACTACAATTTCACTTTCAATATTAGTTTTTAAGAACTAATTTATGTTAATTTGTTTCGCTTTTGTTTTTCTTTTCTTTATTTTTTCGCAGGGGACCATTTTCCATAGTTAGACGCTGCATACACAGAGAATCAAACCAACAGTTTGCTGTTAAAATAGTCGATGTGGCCAAATTCACTGCCAGCCCGGGCCTTAGTACAGCTGGTAAGAGTGGGCATCTTTGTTAACGTTTTTATTTTAAAACATTGCACTGTGGGTTCAAGGGCCGGTTTTTGAGGCAATAAATCACAATACCTTGATGGTTACTAAAGCCTTCAATAAAAATTTATAGTTGTTCAGCCAGTGACACGTAGTCTTAAAAGTTACTGTGACACTCTCCAAAATGTTTGGAAAAATTTTCTAGTATAATTTCGCCCACTGTCAATCATTATCAAAAATGCTGCTTTTGCTGATAAGGGCAGCATCTTGCTTAGAGATGGGCGCGTGACATGAAATTTTCGTGTCACGCGTGAGTTAAAATGATAGCATTCACGTGAGTCGTGCGTGAGCGTGAGTTGAAAAATATTTTCGTGAGTGAGTCGTTCGTGAGAAAATTTTTGTGCGTGAATTTGTGTGATTATATTAAACCAGATTGCGATACTTTACAATTTTGGGAAAATTCCAGAGATCTTCCCCTCCTTCAAATAATGTGTATTAAAGTCACTTCAGGTACTAGGGAACGGGTGTTTTTTACTTCTGCCAGAATTCTTATGTAAAGAAGCAATCGACTTCTTGTACAAAACATTGGAAAATTTTGTCCCTCAAAAATTTTGAATAACATTTAAAGATTTACGGTGAATTTTTTAAAAATTTTATAAAATTAAATTAAAGGAATTAAATGCGCTAAAATCCCAAAACCTAATTAACAAATTATGAAAAATAATCTGTTAAAAGCATATGAATAATAATGCTAACTTTTCTAAAAAAAAGCAGCCAGATAATCATAGAGATTAGAAATTATAACATAACGACCAATATTTTACACATATTCCATCAAATTTCGGATCACCATATCTAATTGTATCAAATTAGATGAATTCTAATCCAATTAGATCCCTCCACTTCTCGGATTAAATTAGATCCACTTACCATACCCAGAGCTTTGAAGAATTAATTCCTTAATTCAATTTTTCAATTCTGAATTAAAAATTCGATGAATTAATTCACTAAGCAATATATATTGAATGGAATTAATTCATATTTGCTTTCGTTCGATTTATTTTGTTACGAATTAATTCAATTGCAATAGTTCTTTTTATTAAATCAAATGAATTAATTCACTGGTGAATTAATTCCTTATTGAATTAATTCACTACTGAATTCGTTCAATTTCATTTTCGTTCAGTGAATTAAAAAAAATAAAATTACGTTCAGTGAATTAAAAAAAAATAATATTACGTTCAGTGAATTAAAAAAAAAATAATAAGTTCACTGAATTGAAAAAATAAAATAAAATAAGTTCACTGAATTGAAAAAAAATAAAATAAGTTCACTGAATTCAAAGCCTGTTTTCTGCCGTTCAGTAGAAGAAAACAATAATCTACAAATAAATTTTTTAAATAAGCAATTTTACAGCGGGTGCTAGTAAAAATAAACAAAATAGAAACCGGATGCTGTTTATCAACCTACATGATTCAAAAATAAATCCTTTTACTATTAAAAATAAAAACTTTACAGATATAGATAAATTTGGAAAAAAAATATAACTATTAATTTTTCAAACTAGTTATATAGTTATATTTTTTTCCAAATTTATCTTTATCTGTAAAGTTTTTATTTTTAATAGTAAAAGGCTTTATTTTTGAATCATGTAGGTTGGTAAACAGCATCCGGTTTCTAATTTGTTAATTTTTACTAGCACACGCTGTAAAATTGCTTATTTAAAAATTTTATTTGTACATTATTGTTTTCTTCTACTGAACGGCAGAAAACAGGCTTTGAATTCAGTGAACTTATTTTATTTTTTTTTCAATTCAGTGAACTTATTTTATTTTTTTTCAATTCAGTGAACTTATTATTTTTTTTTTTAATTCACTGAACGTAATTTTATTTTTTTTAATTCACTGAACGAAAATGAAATTGAACGAATTCAGTAGTGAATTAATTCAGTAAGGAATTAATTCACTTTTTTTCCGTTCGATTTATAAAATTGAACGCGTTCACCGGTGAATTAATTCATTTGATTTAATAAAAAGAACTATTGCAATTGAATTAATTCTTTGAATTTGTTGTTTGATGAACGCATTCAGTTGAACGAATTCAGTGAATTACTTAAGAAAAGGAATTCATTCAATTGTAGAGAAAATTGAATTCGATTGGTAGTGAATTCATTCAAAAAGGAATTAATTCTTCAAAGCTCTGACCATACCGTATATAGTTATATCTAGCTCCATATCAATTTTTTACACGGGAAGCAAAATCAAATTGGATATTATTAGATATACACATATATTTGTTCCTTTTACTCCTGCAAGGAGCATATTAGATATAGTGCGCAAGATTTGCCTAGATCTGATCAGATCTACTGAGCTGTGATCAGATCTGATCTAAACTTTTTTACACGGGTAGTTATTATAACCTATCAAATTAGATATGTCATCATATAATTTTTTTACTCGGGTTGTGAATTGTTAGATAGGTAAATAAATAGATAGCAGGATTAGAGATGGGCGCGTGTGTGCATTTTGACTCACGCTCACGCACGCTCACGAAAGAAAAATAATAATCACGCACGAACATTTTTTAATTAGGGTTGCCATCCGTCCTCTTTTCCCCGGAAACCGTCCTCTTTTTTAGGGCGTCCGGGGCAGTCCTCCTTTTTCAGTAAGTGTCCGGGGTTGCCCTACTTTTTGCACTTTTCTCCATAACAGTTTTTTGAATTGTTGGCATCGCTCTTTTGTCGCTGTTATTTCAATTGACTTGGCATCACTTACTTTAATTGCCAAATTTTAAGTTTATCAGCAGTGAGCCAATTGTTGAATTTAAAAAAAATTAACATTGCTTTTAATGATGCAAATTTATTTAATGAATTCCTTATCTTGAAAAATTATGTAAAAAACTTAAATTCAACTAACGTGACTGATAACAAGTTTTGGTGCGATTTTTTTTTTTTATTAAAAATGATGTTTGCTATGAAATGAAAAAACTTGTTGGGTTTTTTTGTTCTTACCAGCACATAAGGCCAACGTAGAACTTATATTTTGTTTAATCAAGGCGCAGCGGACGCCAAAAAGAAATAAATTGAATCCCGAAATTATTTCTGATATTATGAGTCAAATATTTATGAATATTTGAAGAAATGTGCCAGTAATATATTGATTCAAATTGGAAGCGTTGAAAAATATTCATGAAACTCTTGATAATTCCCCAGGTGGAAATTATGTGTGGTAACAAAAAAGAAGCACTGGCAAAGCGCAAGTAGACCGCGGTCTTACAAAAAGAAGTACTGGCAAAGCATTAAATTTGGACGCTTTCCCAACGCTTGAAAAGGGTGAATTCCCAGCGCTTGTTTTCCTATAACATTATTTTGTTTTTGAAAAAGAAACTCTAACTCTTGACTCCACATACAATAACTCCAAGAATCGTCTATTTTTAGAGTAATTTAAAATTCTTCAGTGATAGCCCTCATCACTGAAGAATTTTAAATTAATTAATTTGGTGGCAAGGAAAAAAACAATTGATTTTTATATTTTTAGGTGCTATCATTTGGGTGTCAGGAAAGCACTTTAATTTTTTTATTTAAACGTTGGCAAAGCATTTGATTTTTATGTTTATGGGTGCTTTCCCAGGGCTTGGTAAAGCATTGGCACCACCGTGGAACGGTGTTATCATTTGGGCGTTGGGAAAGTGCTGTTAACAAGCACTCATACCACCTATTTCGGTGCTTTGCCAGTGCTGACCCCTTTGTAATTTTCTACCTGGGTCGTATCAAGAAATTATAAAAATGTACATTCCCGAAAATGTATGCAAAAAATTTGTTAATCGTTGTTTTTTGTTTTTTTTTTATTCAGGTACTAATAATTTTAAGTTCAGAATAATTCTTTTTAATCTTTTTTGTGAAGTTTTTTTTTAATCAATGCCCAGTGAACGCCAAAAAAAAATTTAATACAAAAACTATTTCCAATTACATTTCTGATATTATTAGAAGCTGTATTTTCGACTTAACTATATCCGTTAACTTTTAAAAAAGCACAAAGTGCATAAAAACGTTTTTTAGACGAAAACTGACATATTACTTTTCGTATGCACGTTAACTTACAACGTGGATAATTATCAACGTTGAAAACTCAACGTTTATACATTTTCACACCTAGCGTAACTTCTTCGCGTTACTACCTAAAAAGTTTTACTGACGTACGTTCGATTATACCGATATTCGATATACCGGAACTATCAAACTATAAAAAATTTGATACTCCATTCAGTTTAACGTAGATTTTCTATAATTACTTAACATTGATAGGTATGAACGAAAAAACAGCTAGAGTCAAATATATTTTGTTTAATCAAGGCGCAGCGGACGCCAAAAAGAAATAAATTGAATCCCGAAATTATTTCTGATATTATGAGTCAAATATTTATGAATATTTGAAGAAATGTGCCAGTAATATATTGATTCAAATTGGAAGCGTTGAAAAATATTCATGAAACTCTTGATAATTCCCCAGGTGGAAATTATGTGTGGTAACAAAAAAGAAGCACTGGCAAAGCGCAAGTAGACCGCGGTCTTACAAAAAGAAGTACTGGCAAAGCATTAAATTTGGACGCTTTCCCAACGCTTGAAAAGGGTGAATTCCCAGCGCTTGTTTTCCTATAACATTATTTTGTTTTTGAAAAAGAAACTCTAACTCTTGACTCCACATACAATAACTCCAAGAATCGTCTATTTTTAGAGTAATTTAAAATTCTTCAGTGATAGCCCTCATCACTGAAGAATTTTAAATTAATTAATTTGGTGGCAAGGAAAAAAACAATTGATTTTTATATTTTTAGGTGCTATCATTTGGGTGTCAGGAAAGCACTTTAATTTTTTTATTTAAACGTTGGCAAAGCATTTGATTTTTATGTTTATGGGTGCTTTCCCAGGGCTTGGTAAAGCATTGGCACCACCGTGGAACGGTGTTATCATTTGGGCGTTGGGAAAGTGCTGTTAACAAGCACTCATACCACCTATTTCGGTGCTTTGCCAGTGCTGACCCCTTTGTAATTTTCTACCTGGGTCGTATCAAGAAATTATAAAAATGTACATTCCCGAAAATGTATGCAAAAAATTTGTTAATCGTTGTTTTTTGTTTTTTTTTTATTCAGGTACTAATAATTTTAAGTTCAGAATAATTCTTTTTAATCTTTTTTGTGAAGTTTTTTTTTAATCAATGCCCAGTGAACGCCAAAAAAAATTTAATACAAAAACTATTTCCAATTACATTTCTGATATTATTAGAAGCTGTATTTTCGACTTAACTATATCCGTTAACTTTTAAAAAAGCACAAAGTGCATAAAAACGTTTTTTAGACGAAAACTGACATATTACTTTTCGTATGCACGTTAACTTACAACGTGGATAATTATCAACGTTGAAAACTCAACGTTTATACATTTTCACACCTAGCGTAACTTCTTCGCGTTACTACCTAAAAAGTTTTACTGACGTACGTTCGATTATACCGATATTCGATATACCGGAACTATCAAACTATAAAAAATTTGATACTCCATTCAGTTTAACGTAGATTTTCTATAATTACTTAACATTGATAGGTATGAACGAAAAAACAGCTAGAGTCAAATAAAATTTTGATATGAATTTTCAAGTTTTATGAATATTTGAAGAAATGCGACATTACTATACTAATTCAAATTGGAAGCATTGAAAAACATTCCTGAAACCCTTTACAATTCGTATCAAGAAACTGTAGAAATGTAATTCCTGAAAATGTATGTAATGAATTGGTTAATCGTCATATTTTTTGTTGTTTATTTATTTATGCACCACTAATTTAAAGTTCAGAATTATTTTTTTGTTTTTTGTGAATTTTTTTTAGTGGCAATAAAAATTGTTTTATTTATAAAATAAATTTTTAATTGTACATTTCATCGCGTTGTTGATTTTTGTAAAATTAATTTATTAAAAAAATTGTCCTCTTTTTTAAGACAAATGTCCTCCTTTTTTGAGGTTGACGTCCTCTTTTTCTCAAAATGAAAATGGCGACCCTATTTTTAATAGACTTTGGGACGTAGATCACGAATATGGGCTTAGAATTTTAAAGTTAGCTATAGTTTAACCCTCTAACCGGCCTAAGCTTTTTTGCAATGAAATTTATACCATGTGTTGCTTACGAAAAATAAACAATAAGTACTTCTACAAAATTTTTTTTCGTTGCCTACTTTAGGCGATATGGGCCAAAATAGTTTAAGGTTTAGGCACAAATTATTTCTCTTACCAAGAAACAATTGCACTAAAAAAATTACATTTTTGTGCTGTTACTTAAGAGGATGTAGCGATTTTCGTTTTTCGAAAAATGCGAAATTGAGCGAAAACGCACCAAAACTTCAATATATATTATTCAAACTTATAAGCTTTGCTACCTATACCAAATATATTCTTTTTACCAAATTTCAAAAAAATCCGTCCATTCGTTTTGAAGTTAAGGCGATGTCCTTTAAAGGTATCCTTATGGAATCCTGTGCGTCCTTGGACCAAAGTAAGGAACTTTTTTAATAGCTTAAGCTCCAATCTTACTTCGTGGTCTCTATCAATTGTTTTAGTCAATTTAAATATGTTTTTAAGATTTTTTAAACTTTTGGTTGTTTTAAAATATTTAATTTTTGAAATTTTACGAAATTTTATCTTTGACTCTTTCTCGCTTCCAAACCGTGCATTGTATACAAAAAAATTCTTCACAAAAAAGTTTATAAATTTTGTTTTCTGTTGAAAAAGCATAAAGTAATAACGCTATTTCTCGCAACACTTTAAAATTAAGAAATATGCCCTTTAATTTGATATACAGCATGTTTTGAAAGCTGCGATACATATGCATTAAAAATTGAAATTTCTCTTTTTTCACGGTTTCGTCAATAAATAATCTGCGGTGAAAGGAATATGCAATATTTGAATTTGCACCTTTAGTAAGCATCTTATATTACTTAATTTATCAAAAAATTTGCAATTTTCTATTTTAATTATACCCTACACCACTACGTGGTCAGGGTATTATAAGTTTGTGCTGATGTTTGTAACACCAAAAAATATTGGTCCTAGACCCACCTTATAGTATACCGATCGGCTCAGAATTTTTTTTATTTCGATTTAACGATGTCCGTCTGTCTGTCCGTCCGTCCGTCTGTCTGTCCATGCATTCTTGTGCGCACTCTACAGGTCGCATATATTAAGATATTTTCATGAAACTTGGTACACCGACTTATGTCGGCCCAAGGACGACGCCTATTGATTTTGGTGAACATCGGTCCATTTTTAGACCTAGTGCCCATATAAGGGTCCCCCCAAAATTATATTGTTTATACGCTGCAGTTCGCAAATATTCAGATATTTTGATGAAATTTGGTACACCGACCTATATCAGCCCAAGGACGAAGCCTATTGATTTTGGTTAACACCGGTCCATGTTTAGACCTAGTGCCCATATAAGGGTCCCCCCAAAATTGGCTTGGTTACAAACTGCAGGTCGCAAATATTAAGATATTTTAATGAAATTTGGTTCGCTGACTCACATTATAGAAAATTTTGACACAAGTCCCATTTGAACCCATTCGAATTTCGGATCCAAACATTAGTTGGCTTTCTAAAAATTAATTATATAAAAAAAAATATTTTTTATTGTATTTTTTTTTTTTAATAAAATTTGCTGGTGCGGGATTCGAACCTGGGTCTACAGATTGTCAGTCAACAGCTCTACCATCTGAGTTATATCGACATGTAATATTTAATAGATAAAAACACAATTGACTTGCTGCACACAAGTAAGCTTACTCGCCAACATACAAAAAATCAAAAAATATGTGGTTACATATACCCTTACCAGTGTTTAAAAAATATTGAGTCTAAAAATGGATTTCAAAAAATTTTCAAAAAAATCTAAAAAATTATTTTCTATTTGAAATAATGATAAAAATAAGTCATTATCAGTAACTCATTATTATATGTTTTAAAATAATACAGAAGGTAAGTGGGTGTCATTACTGGTAGTCCAAAAAATAATGATATGTCATTACCGTTTCTACACTGGGTACCGGACTAAACCACGGATAATTTTTAATATGGTTTAAAATTATATACTTCAGGCTTTTAGAACCATACAAACCTATTTTGATTAGGTAAAGGATCTAGGATATAATTGCAATTAAAGTGAAAACTTCACTTATTTTCCTATTTTGCAAATCTAGTAAAATCCCTTAATCGGATTTGCAAAATCTTAACACGCGACTTAAAGTCATATCCACTAAATTCATTTTATCAAAAGAATCACAACTTCTGCATCAAAAATTGCAGAAAATTCAGTCTGAAATACAAATTCTATATCTTTTTTATTTCAAATTAATTTTATATGTAAATATTTACTAAGGCAAAAGGAAAAAAAAAATACATTTTTAAACATGCATCTTTTAAAATCGTTATTTCTTAGGAATTTGCACTTTAATTATTTTAAACTTCGTTGAAATTGATTAGAAAATATATGTTTTACATTTCTGAATGGATTTATCTGAGTTTTATAATTTAAGATTCGTCACAGACTCCTTTATTTTTAGGTATCAAAAAAGTCTTTTCCAGCTTTAGTCGACTTTAACTTAAAACGAGTAAAAAGGTTAAAGTCGGGCATGCCGACTATACAATACCCTACACCAGTGTGGTTAACAGCCAACTAATGTTTGTATCCGAAATTCGAATGGGTTCAAATGGGACTTGTGTCAAAATTTTCTATAATGTGAGTCAGCGAACCAAATTTCATTAAAATATCTTAATATTTGCGACCTGCAGTTTGTAACCAAGCCAATTTTGGGGGACCCTTATATGGGCACTAGGTCTAAACATGGACCAGTGTTAACCAAAATCAATAGGCTTCGTCCTTGGGCTGACATAGGTCGGTGTACCAAATTTCATCAAAATATCTGAATATTTGCGAACTGCAGCGTATAAACAATATAATTTTGGGGGGACCCTTATATGGGCACTAGGTCTAAAAATGGACCGATGTTCACCAAAATCAATAGGCTTCGTCCTTAGGCCGACATAAGTCGGTGTACCAAATTTCATCAAAATATCTTAATATTTGCGACCTGCAGCGTATAAACAATATAATTTTGGGGGGACCCTTATATGGGTACTAGGTCTAAACATGGACCGATGTTCACCAAAATCAATAGGCTTCGTCCTTGGGCCGACATAAGTCGGTGTACCATATTTCATCAAAATATCTTAATATTTGCGACCTGCAGCGTATACACAATATAATTTTGGGGGGACCCTTATATGGGCACTAGGTCTAAACATGGAGCGATGTTCACCAAAATCAATAGGCATCGTCCTTGGGCCGACATAAGTCGGTGTACCAAGTTTCATGAAAATATCTTAATATTTGCGACCTGTAGAGTGCGCACAAGAATGCATGGACAGACAGACAGACGGACGGACAGACGGACATCGTTAAATCGAAATAAAAAAAAATTCTGAGCCGATCGGTATACTATAAGGTGGGTCTAGGACCAATATTTTTTGGTGTTACAAACATCAGCACAAACTTATAATACCCTGACCACGTAGTGGTGTAGGGTATAATTAAAATAGAAAATTGCAAATTTTTTTTGATAAATTAAGTAATATAAGATGCTTACTAAAGGTGCAAATTCAAATATTGCATATTCCTTTCACCGCAGATTATTTATTGACGAAACCGTGCAAAAAGAGAAATTTCAATTTTTAATTCATATGTATCGCAGCTTTCAAAACATGCTGTATATCAAATTAAAGGGCATATTTCTTAATTTTAAAGTGTTGCGAGAAATAGCGTTATTACTTTTAACTTTGCATTTTTTTTGCAAAAACTTTATTAAAAAATTAATTTCTCTACAAAATCGTTTTTGCAAATATTTCTTAAACTATAGCTAACTTTAAAATTCTAAGCCCATATTCGTGATCTACGTCCCAAAGTCTATTAAAAATAGGGTTGCCATTTTCATTTTGAGAAAAAGAGGACGTCAACCTCAAAAAAGGAGGACATTTGTCTTAAAAAAGACAATAAATTAATAAATTAATTTTACAAAAATCAACAACGCGATAAAATATACAATTAAAAATTTATTTTATAAATAAAACAATTTTTATTGCCACTAAAAAAAAAATTCACAAAAAACAAAAAAATCATTCTGAACTTTAAATTAGTGGTGCATAAATAAATAAACAACAAAAAATATGACGATTAACCAATTCATTACATACATTTTCAGGAATTACATTTCTACAGTTTCTTGATACGAATTGTAAAGGGTTTCAGGAATGTTTTTCAATGCTTCCAATTTGAATTAGTATAGTAATGTCGCATTTCTTCAAATATTCATAAAACTTGAAAATTCATATCAAAATTTTATTTGACTCTAGCTGTATTTTCGTTCATACCTATCAACGTTAAGTAGTTATAGAAAATCTACGTTAAACTGACTGGAGTATCAAATTTTTTATAGTTTGATAGTTCCGGTATATCGAATATCGGTATAATCGAACGTACGTCAGTAAAACTTTTTAGGTAGTAACGCGAAGAAGTTACGCTAGGTGTGAAAATGTATAAACGTTGAGTTTTCAACGTTGATAATTATCCACGTTGTAAGTTAACGTGCATACGAAAAGTAATATGTCAGTTTTCGTCTAAAAAACGTTTTTATGCACTTTGTGCTTTTTTAAAAGTTAACGGATAATATGGAATTGTGTAGAGTTGTTTTTCTTTTTTTGTCATTTCCGTTTCCAGACAAGCTGCGACGTCTACATCTTGTCTATCTGGTTGTCGTCCACGCTATGAATGCGGTTATCAGCACAATTTTTGTAGCAAAATAAATAAGTAAAACATTAGTTCAAAATTAGTTTAGTGCTAAAAAAAAATAACTAAAATTTTTGCTGAAAACTGAATTTCAGCAAAAAAATTGGTGAAAACTAGTACACTTGATATACAAGACGTTTTACTAGTTTTTCTACTAACTTATTTTTTTGAGTGTAGTTAATTCAGCTTTTAGTCAAGGAATTCATTCAATTGTTAATTCCCTGAAGGAATTAACTTTTTCGTTTAATTCCCTGAATTTAAGTTTTTCACCTAACAATACAAAATGAAAAACTAATTATTATTTATACAATTCTAGTATATTTAATTTAAGTAATATGTCCTTGTTGCTATTAAAGGAAGTATACATATACGTTATTAAAATCCGTTTTAGTTAAACCATTAATATAAATTATCGGAAGGGCTGAAAGGCCTGAAGTGGGCATTAAGTGAAAACTTAAATTCAGGGAATTTAACGAAAAAGTTATTTTTTAGGGAATTGAACGAAAAAGTTAATCATTAGGGAATTAAACGAAAAAAGTTAATTCCTTAGGGAATTAAACAAAAAAGTTAATTCCTTAGGAAATTTAAATAAAAATTTAATTCCTTAGGGAATTAAACGAAAAAATTATTCTTTCAGGGAATTAAATGCACAAAAGAATGAATTCCCAGGGAATGACCAAAAGTTGAATTAACTAGAATTGAATGAATTCCTGGACTTAAAAGTGAATTAACTCGTGTTGAATGAATTCTTTAAATTTAATGTTTAATGTTTTGGTCAGGGAATTCATTCTCTAAATTTGAATTCTTTTAATTCATTCAAAGGAATTAATTCCTGCTTATGTCTTATTAATAAATACATTCCTTGAATTAAAAATTTGAATTAAATTTTTGGGAATTCATTAAAAAAAGGAATTAATTCTTTAAAGCTCTGGAGTGCGTTTACCAGACGTTCAACTGTTACTGTTACTGAACGATATGATTACCTACCGCTAAGCTAACATGCTGTGGTAGCGCTACCTTATTTTGGTAGCGTAAAAATTGTACGCTACTTGTGAGCACTACATCAGCAGTAGTATGTCCCTTAAATGAACGATTTGTCGATTTTCATTCATTATACCCCGCAATTTTATTGGAAATGGTCCCAAATGGAAGAAATCGATTTTTTTTTGGAAAATGTTAAAATGTTGGAAAAAAGTGTATTACTATTATTAAAAATTCTCAAAATTCGAAATTTCGAAAAAAATTATTTTTTATTTCATTTATTCTTTTAATATAAGCTATGTTTTCGACTTAACTATATCGGTTAACTTAGAAAAAAACTCAAAGTTCACAAAAACGTTTTTGAGACAAAATCTAACACATAACTTTTCCTATGGACGTTAACTTTCAACGTGGGCAATTATTGAAAACTCGACGTTTATACATTTTAGCATCCAACATAACTTCTTCGCGTTACCTCCTAAAAATATTTGCTTGCGTACATTCGATTATACCGCGAATATTATAAACATTAACTGATTAAAATTTTTTTATAGTTTAATCGGTTACACGTTGATAGGTTTTAGTGAAAATACAGCTATAGTCAAAATGATTCAAAAATGGAATTCTGACTTTATCGGATATAATTAACCCACTTTAGCCTGGAATCCAAAATGACCCACAAATTTGATAAGCAAAAACGATAAGCAAATTTTAAAGATTTTTTTTACTATTTGTACCATATAACAGTTGATATTAAAGAAAAAAAAAATTAATTCGAAAAATGATAATTCGAGTTTGTGTTTGGAGCGACTGCTTTCCAGGACATTTTACGAAAACTGTTTATTTTGTCAAAAATTTAACAAAATTTGAATGTTTTTATCAAAGTTTTCATAATTTTCCAAAAAATATCCCTTAAATTTCATTGGAATTTAATTATCTTAATTTTATTTAAAACATCTTTAACTCTAAGTGGCCTGGGGACAAAAAAGACCCATGCAACTTAATATTAATTATGACTACAAGATTTTAAAGCTTTTGAATTGATAAAAAGAAATTTTCCACTTGATAAAAATAATTAGTTTATATAAAATAATCCATATAGGGTTAATTTTTACACTTTTCGCCAAAAACGACCCACTAGGAATTTTACAGAATAACACTTCATAAAAAGGTGTTTTTTTCCACTTGATAAAAATTATTATTTTGTGTAACTTGATCCATACAGGGTTAATGTTTTCACCTTTCAGCTAAAAATACCCACTCGAAATTTCGGATTTTAGGAATTTTTAATAACCCAAGTAAAAAAAAATGATATGGAGCCATATGAAGTTATATTTAATTATATATAATATTTTATGTAACTATATATAATTATATCCGAAAAATGAGAACGTCTTATTGTATCATATTGTATCGAATTGTATACAATTGTATATAATTTCGTACAATTTGATACAATTTTATGCAATTCGATACAATTGTATCCGAATTTTGTCCTCATCCAATTACATCAAATTATATCTTTTTGTATAAAATTATATAAAATGTTATAAAAGTGGACATAGTTTGATACAATTATATCTAAATATTGACCTTATATTTTTTATCATATTATATATGACCATATCTAACAATATAAAAAATTATTTTTTTAAATAAAAAAATATATACAATATCTGGAGATCAGACCTGAGGGATTTCAATTACAATTATTGTAATTTGTAATTGAAAATTTTCAATTACAATTACAAATAAATGTAATTGAAATTAAAAAATAAAATCAATTACATTTCATGTAACTGTAATTGAAAATTTTCAATTACAAATTACAAGTAATTTTCAAATTACAAGTAATTTGTAATTGAAAATTTTCAAGAAATTACAAGTAATTTGTAATTGAAAATCTTCAAGCACGAACCACTTGAGTATAGTAATTATTACTCACGATCACGTGTGAATAACGTGACTCACGAACATTTCTAGTCACGCGCCAATCCCTAGTAATTATTAAATCTAAAACTAGTAGTATCGGTCAAAGTAGTTCGGCCAAAAAGTGACATTTAGTCGATTTTCTGTTATTTGAAAGCATTGTGGAGAAATTTTCATACTGCTAAATTGTTTGTTGAGCGGATTTAATTCGATTTTCAGTGTCAAATTTAAGGAAAACTCCGTAGTTTAGCTGTAAAGCTAACTGTTCGGCCGCCGAACTTTTATCAATTTGGCCGAACTTTCGGTGGCCGAACTTTCGGTGGCCGAACAGTGAATTTGTTGCTTAACTTCGGAATTTTCCTTAAGTTTGACCCTCAAAATGCATTCTAATCGGACCAACAAATATTGTTTCATAAGCAAAATTTGTCCATAAGGCTTGAAAATACCAAATACCGACAAAATATATTTTCCAGCTGAACTGTTCCGTCGGACACTAAAAACTAGTTCAAAGTCATTGTTAACATGGAACCACATATAATATAATACGGTTTTATATGGACCTTGTATATTTTTATATAAAATCACTTAGAAAAAATTGCTTATGTGGGATGATATATAATTACAGATGATTTTATAAAGAACGTTACATTGTTATATATTAAAGAAATCATGAAATATTGTATGTATGGAACCATATTGTATATTGTATATATGGGTTCATTTTCGTCAATATATAATCATAACTAACACAAATTATAAAATATTTCTTATATGGCTCCACATATAGTTTTATATTATTATGTATAGCGCCATACTAAATTATATATAAACGCATATGTAATTATATCTTTTATATGTTAATTTATGTACTTATATATAGCACATACAATTACAGTATGGAACATTTTTGGGATTATTGTCTGGGGGGTGAGAAATTCCAAGTCAGGGTGATGGTACTAGGTCAGTATAGTAAAACCCTCTAAGGGTTTGGCGTTCGTATGTGTCATTTTTTTTTATGACCTTTTAAATTTTTTCCTTATCTTGATGTTTTTTCGCTTAGTTGTAACTCGAGAACCACTTGTCCGATTTTGATGAAACAAATTTAGAAAAATTTAGAGTTACAATTTCTTTAATCCGTTCATATAACATTTTTCTTTATAATCAACAGTTTTGCCGGTAAAAATAAATTTGTGGAGAAAAAAAAATATTTTTTTGCCTAAAAATTAAAATTTTTTATGAATTTAAAAAAAAAAAATTTTAATTTTTAGGCAAAAAAATATTTTTTTTTCTCCACAAATTTATTTTTACCGGCAAAACTGTTGATTATAAAGAAAAATGTTATATGAACGGATTAAAGAAATTGTAATTCTAAATTTTTCTAAATTTGTTTCATCAAAATCGGACAAGTGGTTCTCGAGTTACAACTAAGCGAAAAAACATCAAGATAAGGAAAAAATTTAAAAGGTCATAAAAAAAATGACACATACGAACGCCAAACCCTTTGAGGGTTTTACTATACTGACCTAGTACCATCACCCTGACTTGGAATTTCTCACCCCCCAGATTGGCTGTTGTACTGTGTTATATGTAGGCCAGTATGTAATAATATAAAATAACATATGTCTCCATATTAAAACCTTTGAAGAAAAAATATCTAATATATGACTATATAAAAGTATATATGCTTGAATTTAAAAGCATATGTGGCCATATGTAACTATAAGTTAATATATGCAATTAGATAAAATAATATATGATTATATCAGAACTTTTTTACTCGGGAATACACTTATTTCTAAAATAGGCCATTTTCGGCCAACTTTCGGCATGCAATAACGTTTAACAAAAAAAAAATCGATTTCTTCCATTTGGAACCATTTCCAATAAAACTGGGGGTGTAATGACAAATCTATTAGAAACATCCTAATCAGCAGTCGTTTGTTTTTTTATTTTATTATTTTTTTGTTTAGGGATAAGCAAATATAAATAAGGCAAATATAGGGTGTTTTTTTAAGCCCGATAGAACTTGAAATTGTAAAAAATAACACAAAAAATTAAATTGTAATCAAAATTTTTTTTTTATTGGAAAGATCAATACGTGACATTAACATTTGAAAATGATTTCGGGCATATGGGCACCGCGGCTGTTCTTGACGAAGCGCATTCTGGACGTCCAATTTTGGGCCACTTTTTCGAGCACTGCTGGCCGTATGTCACGAATAACACGAACAATGCTGTCCTCCAAGGCATCAATTGTTGCTGGTTTATCAGCATAAACCAGTGACTTCACGTAGCCCCACAGGAAATAATCGAGAGGTGTCAAATCGCACGACCTTGGAGGCCAATTGACAGGTCCATTTCTCGAAATCAACTTATCGCCAAATTTTGATTTCAATAAGTCGATGGTTGCGTTCGCCGTATGGCACGTAGCGCCATCCTGTTGAAACCACATCTCCTCCGGATCAATGTCATCCATATTTTCAAACAAAAAATCATTGATCATGGTGCGGTAACGATCTCCATTGACCGTAACGCGAGCTCCGGCCTCATTTTTGAAGAAATAAGGTCCGATGATGCCACCAGCGTGAAAACCGCACCAAACGGTGCATTTTTCTGGATGTAATGGAGTCTGTAGGGTCTCTTGTGGATTGGTCTCACTCCATATGCGGCAATTTTGCTTATTAACAAACCCGTTAAGCCAAAAATGCGCCTCATCGCTGAACACAATTTTGCGTCTATAAGTTGCGCGAATCGACGACTGATTTTCAAAGTAAATTTGGATAATTTCGTAGCGTTGTTCAAGCGTGAGTCTATTCATGATGATTTGTCAGAGTATACTGAAACAAATAAAAAAAAATGTTTCATCAAAATTTAATTTTTTGTGTTACTTTTTACAATTTAAAGTTCTATCTAGCGTAAAAAAACACCCTTTATAATTATATAAAAAAAAATATTGCACTTGATCAACAAGAGGGTATTAACTCAAAATTATAAAATTTTCAGTAGAGGTGAAAAACTGTTTGTGGTTACATTTCAAGAGAATTTGAAAATACGAAAAGATCGTAGTAAGCAAATTCCACTTGAAAATATTGTTTTTCTTTTAAATTTTTGCAATTATTGCAAAAAGATCTATTTTTTGAGTTAATACCATTTTTCTGAAACTTTTTGTTGATCTAAAGGTAGCCACTACACTATCACGAAAATGGTCTCAAATGTGGTTTTCGGGATGAAAGAGTAATCGGAATACGTTGATATTTTAACAGTAGATAGATATTGATGTTGTTAGTTGATTTCTTGCAAAAAGTGAAACCTCTACAAATATTTTTATTTTAAAACAAAAATAAAAGTATCATCGTTCACCAGCTTAAGGTAATCATAAAGCGCTACAATACAATTGTAGCGGTAGCGGGTTACTCTGGTAAATCTGCCCATTGATTTTTCTTATCAGTGATTATCGAATTTGCCCAACTCACATTGAAAATGTATTAAACTTTTTTCGTTTCCACCTTTTAAGACATTATTAATTTATTTAGAACGAAATATTTTTATTACAGATTTAAAGCGTGAAGCAACAATATGTCACATGTTAAAACATCCGCACATAGTCGAACTCTTAGAGACCTACAGTTCAGAAGGCATGCTTTATATGGTATTCGAATTGTAAGTAATTGTACCGAATACAGATATCCCGAACTTTATCTTAAACCAAAATCATGTGTTCCCTAACGTTAAATGTAAATGGGTGAAATCAAAAAATGTGATAAGTTTTTGGGCCAAATTTGTGAGAAGCAAAAAGTGTTAATATTTCGGTTTTTTCTTAATGGAATCAGTAAGTTTAGTCACTATAAACCTAATTGCAAAAATCTCTTCTACAAGTTGTCGCAATAACTTTTTTGGCACAATTTTAATTTTTTTTTGTGGTAACGGAGTTTACATTTCTGCAAGCAAAAGATATAATAAAAAAATTGGCTAAGAATTTTCTTCAATTTATTAGTTTTCCCTTTTTGGGTTTTCAACATGCTTTCCAATGATATATAATTTGTGTTTATCAAATTGGCGGTTTCGCGAATAAAAATACAATTCATTCCGCGAAAAATTTTTTTATTTTTTTTTTAATTTTGTATTTTTGATCTTTTTAAATGCTTTTCAAAAATAAAATCCAATTAGCGGTTGCGGAGTTACAAAATAATATACATATTAAAAACATAACATTTCGCGATCAAAAAAATCTTAAATTGTGTGAAACAAATTTAATTTGTCAAACTAATGTCAGTAATGGCTCGAAAAATCGATTCCAAATCAATGAAATGCAAAATCAATCGTTTTTCGCTCCAACTGTTTAGGGTAAAAAACCAAGGTTGGTTACCGTTATCGTTATAATACCGTTATCGCTAAAATACCGTTTCAAATTGAATACCGTTACCGTTATCGATACCTCTAAAAAAATTCCAAATACCGTTATCGTTACCGATACCGTTATGTTTATGGGTAGTTACCGGTATTTTACCGGTATTTATTATTTTATATAAAAATTACAATTTTTTTATTTTGAATTTTATAATGTTGAGTTTTTTTTACAAAAAAAATTTATAGATAATAATATTACTTATTAAAACTACCAGTATTGAATTTATAGCTTAAAATCTGTATTTTCAGTACTTAAAATTAAAAATATGCCATGTGTTTACTTGTTTCTACATGTTTTTAACATAATTTTTAATACCGGTACGTACCGGTATTGCTGTTTCGATAACGGTATACCGTTACCGAAACAGTCTTAAATACCGTTACCTTTACAGTTACCTAAACAAACGAAATCCGATACCGTTACCCCTACCCTTACCGTTATTCGTTTCGGTAACCAACCTTGTAAAAAACTGATAACTTTTTTTGATTTGACTCAAAATTATTAGTTGAATCACCTCTGTTTATGGTTATTTTAAAATATTGTAAACATTTACCTACATTTTTTTGAATGCAATCTGATGCAAATAATTTAGGTTACGGAGTTTACAGTTACGGAGTTTACATTTGGATAATTTTTTCGTTTTCTCTCTGAAACGCTTTGTCAGAATTTTCTTTCCGAAACAAAATCGTATGATGTCTACAAGGTGAATCCAAATATGAATTTGTTTGGTGTAAAAATTAGGAACGGAGTTTACACCATTTTTTCAAATCTTATTAAAGACATCCTTTTTCATCTCGAGAATGTTATATTCTGCAGAAAAACTTCAAGTCTGTTATACTAGATGAGTATTTACTAGAGTTGGGCTTAATCGTTCTTTTTGGTGACTCGGTCATATCGTTCAATAAAATTCATTGAACTAGTTCGTTCAAATCGTTCAATCGTTCTTTTTTTGTTATCGTTCTTTTTTGTCATGAGCTGTGTCTGAACAGTGATTCATGAACGGTGTCGTTCGTGTACATATACTAATAGTGTCAGAAAATTACAATTTTATTAAAATTTTGAAATTATTAAGAAAAACATTTAATTCTGTAATAAAATTAATAAGAAAGGGATACAAATATTTTATGACTAAAAAAAGAACGAAATGAACGAAAAGGGCGAATAATGGTGAACGATGTCATATCGTTCAATGAACTGAACCGTTCAAATGAACTAGTTCGTTCATGAACGACACAACTCTATTATTTACAGTCCAACGATCATTTGAGTATAAATAACATTATACTTTTCGCAATATAATTAATAGATAACTCCAAAATTTTGGTGTATGCAATTTTATCAAAAATTAAGACGAAAAATCGTTACAGAGTTGAAGTCGTGGTAGCTAAGATATACGAAAAAGTTTGTAAAATGTATTAATTTTTATCATAAAAATTGTTACAGTTAGTGTTTAGCTTTATTGGTTATTAAAATATAAGCTATTAAAGTTAAAAAACCTTATGAGTTACTGGTTACGGAGTTTACATTTGGCCTATAAAATTGGTCTCAAATTTTATGTATTAACCAAAAATTGGTCATATTGTTATAAATTTTCTAAAACAGGTGACAATGCGCCGATATATATCGAAATATATAACTCAAATGTAATCCATGCATTAGAAATTAAGTGGTTACACGGTTTTTGTCACATTTTCTGATATCACCCAAATCCTAAATGCTTTACACCGTCCAGAAGACATGATTTTTGTTCTTGATATCCGGGGCAGCGACTTTCATGCACTTAAAAATCTAAAATATGCGCTTAAAATATGCAGAATATGCACTTAAATGGAAATATGCACTAAAACCCAAAAATTTGCACTTTAAATCCAAAAATAACGCTTAAAAACAAAAAAAATGCGTTTTAAATTTATCAATTTTTAAAAATCATATTTATTATACGAGCGTTTGGTTAAAAATTAAATCTAATATAAATGTCTAACAGCTGGTATGTTATCTCCAATGATTACACTGTGTATCAATATCTTAATAACTTTTCTAAATATAGTCGCTGAAAACCAAAATATAAAAATTTTTTAAGGTTTTTAAAAAATTTTTTTTTTTGATATAAGACGAAGTCCGATTTTAAATATCAAAGCCAATTTGGAAAGAAAAAGGTCCAAAATTTTTGAATATGTCATACTGCATTAACAAATTATGTGCACTTTTAGAGCCTTTTGTAATTAAATTTAGACTTAAAATGAACAAAAAAATATTTTACTGTACTAAAAATCTACTGTACTATTACAGAATTTTTTTCTAAAAACATCAGATTTCATTCCCTATTGATTTTTTTGAGATATTATTGCGATTTGCAAAGTTTGTATTTAAATCACAATATTTTCGTACACATTAAAAATGAGTTCGTCGAGAAATAATTGTAGAAAGAATGCGAAGGCATTATTTAAATATAAACTTTGAAAATCGCAATAAATTCACAAAAAAACCAACGTAAACGATTGCTTTTCTTGGTTCTATTTTTAAGATATCTTACAACAATTTTGTGTATAAAGCAAAAATTTTTAGAAGAGTCATTTCTCTTAAATTTTGTGTTAATTACAAAAATTACAATTTTCGAATTTAGTGGAGAATAAAATATATGAATCAAAAATATTCCTTTTGGGAAAAATATATCGCGTACTTAAAAATGCGCTGCAGGAAACACTAAAGTACGCAAACAACTGTATTTTCCCTGAGGAATAATTTTGGTCTAAACAACGAGCATAGAATCTCAGGAGCATTCACAAATCTTAACCTCTGTTAACTGATTTTATCTGGCATTTCAAGAAGTTTTGGTAGAATAAATAGTAAAAGTTGGTTCAATAAATAAGCAAAATAAGAAAAAACTTAATAAAAAAACTATACTCATTAACTCCAATTTAAGGTCTTGCAGGAGCAAGTGCGAGACCGTTTAACAGTAGTTTTATTCCCACGAATCGTGGTTTGTTTGTACTAAATGAAGATCAAAATTATGACAGATTCTAACAAACCATTTATTACAAAATATGCAAAAGTATGCAACAACAAATCGATGCCATTTTGTTGCAAATTCTTCGATTCGGAAAAGTATTTGGTTTTAATCATTTTTGGTTTAATGACTACAAACATGCATTTGCACGAAAGTCGCTGCCCTGGTGATATCGCTTATTATTGTGTAGCGCAGTGAGTAATTATAATAAACACTAGGGATTTCACTCGATTAAAAATTATTCGATTAATCGAACAAACAAATGAAAAATTCTAATGAACAATTTAAAAAACGAATAATTTAATTAATATTTGACGACTCATCGAATAAAACGATTAAATAAAAAAAACCTTTTTAATAAAAACTTTTACTTTAAAGAAAAATAGTACTAAAAATAGTAATTGTGTTGATAAAATGCCTACTTACAAGGAAGGCATCCAAATGGGTTCTTTCCGTTTTTAATGTAATTTGGATATGCGAGAAAAAAATAATAGACTTATTTTTTTAGCGGCCCAATCTCATGTTTAAAACAGGTCTGAAATTTACAATTTTTAGATTTATTTGTACACAGCGTGGAAAAGTACTAGAGAATATCAAAGTTTTGTGATACCCATATTGCCCAGGGATCCAGGGTTGCCGCCTATTTGCAATATTTGAAATATTGTTAAAAAAGGCGCTACGGGATAATCCGTCCTAAAGCCGAATGACAGCTTATATCGAAAAACGCTCAGACACCCCCTCGATAAAATTAAATAGGCATTTTTATATGTGAATTTTAACTAGAACCAAAAACAATTCCCCATCGAAATGCGCTTTTCGAAAACATAATAGTTGAATGAATAGTAAAAAAAGTTGGGCATGTTCGGTCATGTTTGGTACATTTTTGGCCCCACTTTTCAACGCCTAAACATGAGATTGGATCGCTGAAAAGATACTTGCTCATTATCATTATCCGATCTAGTTAAGATTGGAGAGAACCCATTCTTGTTAGTAAAGAACTCTTCCGTGCTAGTAAACTTAGAAATTTTACGTTTGAATGAGAAATCATTATACCCTACACCACTACGTGGTCAGGGTATAATAAGTTTGTGCTGATGTTTGTAACACCAAAAAATATTGGACCTAGACCCACCTGATAGTACACAGATCGACTCAGAATCACTTTTTATTTCGATTTAACGATGTCCGTTTGTCTGTCTGTCTGTCTGTCCATGCATTCTTGTGCGCACTCTAAAGGTCGCAAATATTAAGATGTTTTAATGAAATTTGCTACACAGACCTATGTCGGCCCAAGGACAAAGCCTATTGAATCGGTCCATGTTTAGACCTAGTTCCCATATAAGGGTTCCCCAAAATTGTCTCTTTTACACGCTGCAGGTCGCAAGTACGAAGGTATTTCAATGAAATTTGGTTCGCTGACTCACATGGTTCCAATCACAAAGCCTATAGATAGGATCGGTCCATATTTCGACCTATCGCCCACATGGGCTATATTTACGATTTTCTCTTCTTTTATCATTTTATAGAAAATAGAAAATGTGTCAAGTCCCATTTTAACCCATTCGAATTTCGGATCCAAACATTAGTTGGCTTTTAACCAGACTGGTGTAGGGTATTGTATAGTCGGCATGCCCGACTTTAACTTTTTTACTCCTTTTTTATATGAAGTTTGACAACTTTTTTTTTTGACAAATGTACGAAGAATACTGGCAAGAAATATGTTCTTTTTGACGGTATTATTAATTAAATTAAAATGATGATAGCCCAATATATTTCTGTGGACTTTTGACAAAAACATCCAGCCAGAAATTTATGATGGTAAAAAAAAATAAGAACTCTAAAAGCATTGTCTATATCAAAAATAAAACGTTTTGAGAACGTTTGGAAAATACCATCTTTAAAATGCTTTGATAACGCTTTTTAACAAATTTTAAAACTATTTGAATAAGAAAAGATGGTATGTGTTTTAGTACTAGAAATGATTTTTATTACTTTCGAAATGTTTTGTTACAATTATTTATGTAAAAGAGAAATAGCAATTAAGTCATTATAAAATGTAAGAATGCATTTAGCTTCCACCATATGTACCTATACCTATTTCAGTTTTGTTTTCATCTAAATTTGTTACATTATATAATCCTATCTCCTTTGATGAGATCGGGTAGTCAAAAAAATTTGTTGTTTCCTTGAAAATGTTGTCTTTCAAATGTATATCACTGTATTTGTGTTTCATATGTTTTGTACTAAAAACTTCTTTCACACTCGTAAAGTTCCCATTGTGTAATAAACATATATTATCAGCATGGATAGATGTAATTCGAATTCCATAAATATTTACGAAAGAAAAAACAACTTTTGATTCAGAAGTGAGTGAAGGTTTCCCCAGAGAATATTTGCTGCTCTTATTGAGAGGATATACTAATGGAATATTATTTGGGGAATTGATATTAACAACATGCAATTTCCATTGTATTTGGGAAATCGGAATAGTTGGCGATTTTACAATAGATTTAATAATAAAGGGTGAACACACCAAAATTGCGAGACTTAGAAACTAATACCAGAAAAAAACTAGATGGCTTTGAAATAAATTTTTTTTTATTCGAATACTTTGAAGTTTAAAGGTAATAAAAATATTAGTTATTATTTGTTCCATATGCAACTGATAGGACTTTTCGTCGCACACGCGCCATCATCGTTTGCACGAGTGCATCATCGACTTTTCGCGACGCCGACGACCACTTGTTTTTGAATTCTGCAATATCTTTTACCAGTTCACCTGTCTTCTTCAATATTCCTTTCTATATTGACCAATATTCCTCAATAGGGCGTAGCTCTGGGCTATTGGGTGGGTTGCAGTCGCGAGCTACAAACCAGAACAGTGGTTTGGTGACGTGTCTCTTAATAAATGGCAGAAGACGCTTTTTGCGGCACTCATCCCGATAAATTTGAGCGTTAATTGTTCCAGATGCGATGAAAGGGCTGCTCTTACGACCACAAGAGCAAATGTCTTGCTAAATCATGTATTTTTTTAGAAACTTGGACTTCATTTTCAATTTACAGCTTTCAGGAGCATCTTTACGACTTGCAGCAGTAAAAAAATTTTGGCCAGCAATATATCTGAAATTTTGAAAGCAGTAAGTTTCGTCGTCCATGACAATGCACTCATATTTCGTGATTTGGAATTCGTACAACTTGCGGCTGCGGGATTTCGCCGTAACATTCTGATTTGCGTCTCGATCTGGTGCTGTTTGAGCTTTAAAACTTCTCAGTGGAGCGTGCCGCTTTACCTTTTGTACGAAAGACTGCGATTTACGTACAGATTTTGCAACAGAACGTGAAGAATTATTCGGATCTTGCGAAAATGCCCTGAGGACCTTCCGAGCACTGTTTGTATCACTTTGGTCATGCTCACTGACCTTCTCTGTAGAGATGTAAAATCTTGGAAACTGTCGAGTGGTAAACTTTTACATTTTTAGCTATTTTACGCGCACTGAGAACCGCATTTTTATATAATCGTGCAAAATAATTTGCCTCGTTTTTAACTCGGTGGTCATTTTTGACGAAACTAAAAGTCAAATTCGAATGAAATTTCTCATATATGAAATTTTAGGTCATGGCCTACTCAGGGCATTTGAATTTCATATAATATTATAAGCTTTCCAAAGTGTCGCAATTTTGGTGTGTTCACCCTTTAATTAAGTTTGAGACTAAAATATTTATACCTTCATTAGTTAAAAAGTTGACTTCCAAAACAAGTTCTTCCAGAAATTCTCTAGCCGAATGCGGTTTTGAATTTACATAATAGAGACCAATCAAGGTCAGAACCCTACATCACCAAAAAATTTAACACATTTACATTTCTCTTAATATCCTAAACTTTTTTTAACTTAATCGTTTAAAACTAGTTTAAGTTCTAATAAAATATATAGAGTGCTGGAAAATATAATAGAAACGCTTCAAGTTTTTCCTAATTTAATTCACGTTGCCTTTATTTTTAAAGATCAAAATAGTGGCTAAATTTGCCCCGAAAGGCGAGGAGATGGTTCTGAAAATTGTACAAAATTTTAACGTAACGTTTGTTTTTTTTACTTTGTCACTTATTTTAAGTGGGCGTGGCTTTTAACGAAAAATTAGCAATATCGACCTTTTATCAAATTACATAGTAACATTTAGAGAGTACTGATAGGTTCTGTACAATCTGTATATTTTTAGAAATCCTATAAAATTTCTTTAAGTTTTGCGTTATTTCGATCTACAAATAGTCGCCAGACGTACCTTAAACATGACCAAATTTTTCTTTGTTTTTAGCGATTTTAAATAAAGTTAACTACACTGAAATTTTAAAGTGAGTAGTTTTATGCTTTTCTTACCACAATATAACAAATCAGTGTTTTTTTTTACGTTATAGTAAGCATTTCATGTCAAAATTTCAGTGTTGTTAACTTTATTTATAAATTGGTTAAAAACAAACAAGAATTTGGTTTGGAACGTTTCTAAAATACTCTAAATACAAACATGAGACCGTAAATCATGGTTATCTTTTAAAATTTATAATTGTCTTATAAAACAAATTTTCCATACAAAATTCATTTTATAGATGTGTTATAAGGTTTCCAAATTATTATGCATAGGCACTTTAGTGTTCTGAGAACACTATACGATAAAACTCAAAAATATGTTGCTTTGATAACGCTTCAACCACCATACAAAGTGCTTTCAGAACGCTCTTATGTTTGTCAATATCTGGCTGGGCACTTATTTCAAAAACACATTTTTTTTCAGAAGAGGTAACAAAACACATTTAGCATTGTGTGGTGCAAAAGTTATGTCATAATGTGAATTGCATACCATTTTGTTAGGAATGAAAAAAAAATGAGTTCTGTTTTCACGAAAAGTTTATTTGAAGATGTAAAGTTTATTACATTTAGGTCGGCTAACTTATCTAAAAGAATGCTTATTTTAACACTATTTAGAGTTATCTTGAGGAGAATTTTACTCTTGGTTAAGGTAGTGAAGTTGGTCTTTAACCTTAACCACGAATAAAATTTGCATTAAAATGGGTCTGGATAGTCTTAAATTGAGCGTACTTTTAGATAAGTTAGCCGACCTAAGTTGAAAAATTATATCGGTCAAATGAGTTGATGCACATTTGTTCTCGGTTTACGGCATTTTCCATTGTTGCTCGCAAACAGTCACTTTAGCAGTCACTTTTGCATTTCATGTGGGTTCTCTGTGCCCCAGAAACGCATAACCACTTAAGTGGAAATGGGCTTCGTCGCTCATTATGATTTTATGAAAAGTGGTCGAATAAGCAGTAACAATATTTCTACGTTCTTAGGGTGTGTATTGCTCCATTGCTTGTTGTCAAATAATTCTCCATCTGTCTACAACATAGATGTCAAACACAATGACATTTGACGCCATTTGCAATAATTAAAGCACATTCACATTATGACATTACTTTTGCGAACCCGGTATAGTTAAAAACGTTGCTATACTGTCTTTTTAAAATTTAGTTTTTTCATGCCTAATGGCACAAATGATTAAGTTATTTTGTAAAACAGAAATTAATAAAATTTTGATATACAGTATAACTCGCTTAATACGAACTCGGATAAGACGAATTCTCGGTTAATACGAACTAATTTAGAAGTCCCGAAGTTTTGGCAACAATTTCAATATAAAAAACATCGGTTAATACGAACTCGCTTAAGACGAACACTCGGCTAAAACGAACTGTTTGTGACGGTCCCACAAACAAATTTCTATATAATTTTCCACTTTTAATACGAATTTTACAAAATTCGACAATTTTTTGATTATTTTTTTTTTTGTTTTCTGACAAATTTTAAACCGAACACATAGACGTTTTTTCTTAAATATACTGCAAATTAATTAGAAATTTATTAATTCAGTTCGATATTGCAAATAATATATTTAGGAAACCAAATGAAAAAATCGTTGAATTTTTAAAGTTGTTTCAAGGAAATTTAAATATTTTGGGGATAATTAGAACATTTTAAATAAATTTTACCCCGGTTAATACGAACCTCGCTTAGAGAATTAAAGAACTAATTAATGTAGTGCCCCGAAGTTCGTCTTAAGCGATTTTGACTGTACATACAGTAGTGGACTAAAGTGGATACATTAATTCAACATTTTTCGAAATTTGTTATAATTTTTATTTTATTATAGAAACTTAAATGATTTTTTTTAAAGCATAAAACTAAAACATTCTTTTTCAATAAAAACCTAAATACAGTAGACTATATCATTAAGAAGTTAATGAAAAAAATAATTGCAAATTGTGACCGCTTTTATCCAGTACCCGAGTAAAAATAGTTATATATTGTCATATACATGTGATTGGGCTACATCTGACAACGAATGGAGTCACATTAAGACACATTTCATTATATACAACTACATCTGATATTATATTTTCAACGAATTTTTTGTAAGGTAATTGATATTATTACATATCCCCAAATCTGACTCCATATATAACTACATAAGCCTTATAAAACTAATCAAATTATATGTAGTGAGCGATATGATTATATATGATTTGATACTAAGTTTTATAACACTGTATGTGTCGTCGTACTAAAAATATAATTTAATTTAATATAACATCAAAATTAGTTATCTGCAAATTCAGAGTTAATTACTCCCTAGCCAAATAATTTTCACGTGATGTTTTTGCATGTAAAATCATATTAAAAAATTTAGAAGACAAAAGTATTCAAATAAATTTTTATTTTATGTTTTAAAATTTGGGTCTTCTTTGGGTGTTAAAACCATAGACATTTCAATGTCAATTTAATAGCTGGTATGCATAAAAAGTATGCCTACTATCAGACAAAATTTTATAAAATCAGATATTTTTATATCAAATTAGATATAATTTGATGTCCTGGATATGGACAAATCTCGGATCAAACTGTATCAAATTATATCTAATTTGATATAATTAGACACATGTAGATGACCCATTTTTCGGATCAAGTTATATGTCGTTGTATATGGGGATTTATCAAAAAAGATATACTTATGTATGACACCATATTAAGATTTTTACCCGGGTATTGTTCATATTTGAAATTTTCTTTCTTTAATATTTTGTCGAAAGTCCTTTGTTCTTTAAAACTGATTTTATGCGAGAAGGAATGCTTTCCACGAGATTTATAATAGTTTGAGGTGGAATATTAGCCCATTCCGCTAAAAATCCTGACCAAAGGTCATCTAAGTTGATCGGTGCTCGTTCGCATTGGGAGTCTTCTTTTGACAATTGCCCACCAATTCTCGATGGGATTCAAATCGGGGCTCTGACCTGGTCACTTCAAAAACTGGAAAAACTACACTTGGATATCACAAATTGAACAAAAGTTATTAATACAGACTTAAAAATATTCAAATATGTATCCACTTTAGTCCACTACTGTATGTCTATTTCATGGGGGTCTTATATATCTTAGAGTATAAGATATAGATAGATATGTGCGAATCAGACATAAATTTTATTGACTAGAAAAATTTTGGGAAATTTACCTGAGTCGACTTAAGTAAGTGCTGTTGTCAAAAATCCACAGATTTAAAATATCTTCAATTATATATCAAATTTTTACACAATTTTCAAAATTTCGTATTGATAATATAATTGATAACTTTTAACTGTAGGGGAAGTGCGACACACTTGATCCTTTAAAAGACTTGTTCACTCCCTACACTCAACCAAAAAAGTCTGTAATGGCTACTGAAAATTTTGCTGTTATTACGGGAAATTTAACTGTTTTGAGGCCAGCGGTATTTTTTGCTAATTTAAGCAACACATGTCTGTTGATCTATAGTACAATAAAATTAGTAGAAAAATTTAGTAGCCGCACTAAATTTTAGTAAAATTTATGTAAAATGCAATTCAAAATCGATTTGCTAAAATCAGTTAAAAAACTTACTAAATATCATAATTTTAGTACAATGAAATTATGAAATACTACTACTACTACAATGAAATTAGTATAAATAATTAGTTGCAGCTACTAAATTTCAGTAAATTGCTGTAAACTGTAATTTAAAATCAATCTGCTGAAATTAGCAAAAAATTATACTAAAAAATAAAAAAAACTGTAAAATCTAAAAAAAAAATTATTTTTCTTTCGATTATAACAAGCGTATAATTACTTTATCGTACTTGAAATTTGGAGTCAAAATTGCAAACGGTTCTCCAGTTATTTCCGTTTTATGCATTGGAGATGCAATAAAATTTTCTGGGTGTTATTTCTAAACTAAGAATATATCAATAGTAACAAATATAAACTAAAAAAGAATTGTAAAAAACAAAAAAAAAATATTTTTAAATTAGTATATTTTTCTGCTAAATTTAGCACTCGGTTTTGAAAGAAATGTTTTTCTGAAATCAGCAGCGAAAATTAGTAAAAAAATCCGTAATTTGTGATAAGAGAATAGCAAAAATGATTACTAAAAATAAAAATTGTACTAATAATCAGTATAAAAATAGTATAGTGCGATTGGAAACTGTTTACAAATTTTTTTACAAACTTTTTTATCTGAGTGTACTATCTCAGAAAGGACATAATATAGAAAAAAGTTTCTTCTACCGATTGGTCCAAACTAGGGTATTCAATTAATCGGCTTTTAATCGTGCAAATAATTATTTGGGTTCTTTTTTTAACCGGTTAATCGAACAAAATTTTAAAATTAATCGATTAATCGAAACAATTTTCTGTAAAATAATATATGTACATACACCTGTTGGATTTTTATTAATTTTATTTTAAAAAAGGAACAAAAATAAATTCAGTAACTCTTCTGAAATTCATAAAAATTAAAAAAAACTAATAATTGAGATCAGATTTTGTCAATAATTTTATTTTTTCTGTCCCCTTTTTCACATATTAAAATTTTATCCAAATCGGGGAGAATCAACCGCAATGAGTTGAAGGAGAATATAAGACGCCGTACATTAATTTGAATCTCTTTCGTATGCATTGAATGCATAAAAAACGTAAGTGTAGCGACGAATTCTCTTGAGAATTGATGTTCCCTCTACGTTTCCATACCTCCATCCCTTTATTTTTATTAATTTTTTTAATTCAGAGTGCTAACTAAACAAGCTTTAATACACTGAGCATTAATTATAATTAATAATTCTAATAATCATTAAGTACAATAATTATTAATGCTTTCCTTTAATATCAACGTTTAAAAAGTCGTAAAAAATAATTAAAAATTTATTGTACGTGAATAGATTTCACTACTTTACTAGATAAATCACAACAACAGAGTAGTAATTTGGAAGATGATAAAGTAAACTGTGATCATTTTATGTTGCTTTTGTTTTTTCTATCGGATTTAAGATGTTTATTAACGCTCCTATTTGAAAACATGAAATTATCATTGAGTTGAAGCTAACAAATATTTCTAAATATTCTAAAAGATCATCCCTTAATTATTTTTTTAGTCCAGAATGAAATCCGGATAGGACAAGTCTACAGCAAATTCTTTATCACAATTTTTTACAAAAGTTTTGAGATCTTAGCACATTTACTTTATTAAAAAATTTATAATTAGAAATTTATTAATTCAGTTCGAGGCCAATTTCCTTTTTATGAATTAACATAATAAGTACTTTTTTCAAAAACTGCTATTTTTCTTCATCAGGATACTTTCCTAACAAATATTTCACAGAGTTTTTGCTTTCAAAAACCTCTACACTTTCAGGAATGAAAATTTAAATTCTTTAAACATTTTTGTGATTTTCTACAAATTTCGATTAATCGATTAATCCTATGAAATTATTCGAATTATTCGTTATTCGAAATTTGGACATTTTAAATTATTCGAACAATTTTTGAAAAAAATTGTTCGATTAATCGAATAACGATTAATAGATTGAATACCCTAATCCAAACATTGCAATCGTCACTTTGTGCTAATTTTTCTTTTTTAGTTTGATTTAACTTCTGGACATCATTACCTGTATATTCTCATTTCTGTTATTGTGATCTTACTTAGCAAATGTTTCTGCAGTTCCTGTTTTAAATACAAAAATGTTGGTTATGTAATTTTAAACATTACACAGTACAACAAAATAAGAAAAATTTGATGCATCGGGGTTGCGAGATATTATTTCTAATAGATTTTGGGACGCATATCACGAATATGGCCTTCGATTTTCAAAGTTAGCTATAGTTTAAGAAATATTTGCAAAACAGTTTCTGTGGGAAAAATAAACTTTCTGGAAATTTTTTTGCAAGAAATTGCAAAATTGAAAATCAGAATGATATATTATACAACCTTCAAACAGGACAAATTATGCCCTTTAATTTGATATATTGCACATTTTGACAGCTGTGATAATATTCCCTATACATGTATAGGGTGATTCAGTAGTAGTGCAGATCTTTGAAAGGAAGTATGTATTTGTGATTTGTGGAGGTTTTTTAAATTTTTTTTGCGACAATTGGTACTACAGTCTTCGGCAAATTAATTCATCGAGCGATATTCAGTTGAAGAACGCGTAAAAGTTATCCAAACATTTTATGAAAATGGTCGTTGTGCAAGAAGTGCATTTCGAGCATTGCGGGATTTTTTTTTTATCATGACATGATAAGAAACTTTTTATGGCCTGAATTAGATGGTATGGACTTGGAACACATGTGGTGTCAACAGATCGGTGCCACTTATCTTAAATTATGAAACTTAGATAAAATCACTAAAATATGTAAAACGCATATTTTCTAAAGAATACCAACAAAGTTTTAGATAATTGAAGTGCATATTATTAAGAAATGATTATATTATTCAAAAATGACCTTTATTTCCTTTTGCCATAGTAAATTATATACAAAATTAATTTGAAATAAAAAAGACATAAAACCTGCATTTTAGATTGAATTTTCTGAAAATGTTGATGCAAAATTTGTGATTCTTTTGATGAAATGAATTTAGTGGAATATAAAATTATGTCATGTGTTAAGATTTTGCAAATGCGATTAGGGGATTTTATCAGATTTGCAAAATAGGAAAATAAGTGAAGTTTTCACTTTAATTGCAATTATATCCTAGATCCTTTACCTAATCAAAATAAGTTGATGTGGTTCCAAAAGCCCAAAGTATATACTTTAAAACCATATGAAAACGAATAAAAAGGCTAAAGTCGGGCATGCCGACTATACAATACCCTACACCAGTCTGGTTAAAAGCCAACTAATGTTTCGATTTGAAATTCGAATGGGTTAAAATGGGACTTCCCGATCAAAAAAACATTATATCTAGCATATGTAGTCATATCTCATTTGATATAGATCGACATATGATCTTATCCAAGTTCATCTCAAAATTGGGGTATCCAGTAATAACCAGTAATATCCAATGAGATCCCTCAAATATATTACAGGATTAAATAAGATCCTAATAGATCTCAAAATTGGGAGATCCAATAATATCAAATTAAGATCCTGATAGATCCCAAAATGTCCCATGGGATTAATTTACATCCAATTAGATGCAAACGGATAAGCTAATTTTGGCAGATCGAATTGGATAATTCGACATCAAAATTTATCCTATGATATATTAGAAATTATTTAAATTTTAAAAAATTTTAAAAAATTAAAAAAAAAACATTTATTATTTAAAAAATATTTATTTCATTAAAAAAAAAACAAAAAAAAAATACCATCGGCAGGATTTGAACCCAGGTTGCTGGCGTTGTAGTCGGCCACTTAACCCACTCAGCCAAACACTGCTATACAACATGACTGACTATATGAGACAACATTGTTCGTGTTACTGAGCTATATATAATTATATAAATTTAGAAAAAATAAATTAATAACATTCTTTCAAAAAAACAAAACTTAAATATTTTAAATGTTTTCCACTGACGGAAATTTTTTGGTGAATAAGATAAAAAAAAATGTTTGTTGAAGGGTCAGGCACCGATTAAATGGCTCAAAAATCTAAATATCAACAGTCTGTATTTGCGAAATTAATAATGGGATAAGAGCAATATACATGTTATTTAAAAGGTAATAAGGTATGACATATATAAGCTTAGCAATCCTTTGGAAAAAATACTCTTATCCAACACTTTTTCACAAATTGCTTTCTTTGTATTAAAAGTAGGAGTACAAAAATCAAAATATTGCCAAAATTGTATGTACAAATATTACAAAAAAAAAAAATCATTTCGCTCTGGAAGAACTCAAATTCAGAACTTTAACGAAATTATTATATATTACGATATCTAATTATTAGGGTTTATGTCCCGGGAATTCCTGGGACGGGATTCCCGGGAATCCCGCCGTTTTTTCAATCCCGCAATCCCGGGAATTTAGTGCGGGATTTCCCGGGATTTTTTTTATTCTTTTACATAAGTTTTAGCTAGTATATTAACATTTTGGAAGTTTTATTTCAATTAAAAACATTGATTGTTTTAAAAATAATTTAAATAAAAAATATTTAAAATTAAAAAATGCGTTTTAAAATTTAATAATATAATATATAATATAAAAAAAAAAATGTTTGCCAAATTTTTTGGGTTTATTTAAAGCGTAAACAAATTTTATTAGACATTATCAACTTTAAATACCAACAAAAATACTCGCACCTCGGAAATTTTATATTTTTTAATGATGGTCTTTGTTCAAATAAAGCAATCAACAACAACATTTCAACATCAGTATTTCAGCTCCAAATACCTCCAAAAAAACTCGGCATTAAAATTAAAAAAAAAATGATAATATTTTCGTATTTTCAATTGATGTAAGTGTTTTGAGTTTTTATTACCTACTTCAAATAATTTCATTTAAATTTCAATTGCTATTCCTTTATTTCAGTTGTATTTTTCAAATTTTATAAGGGTTTTCACAAGGGGTGTGCTATTTGTTGTATCGTTGTATCGTCCTAACAAAAAACAGAGTTGTTAAAAATTAAATTGAAAAAATACAACATTTGAGAATAGCACGATACAACATTTTTACGTATGTTAGTGTCCTATGTTTGAGTGTGCTAACAGATAGAAAACTGAATAGAATAGAAAATCGTTGTTAAACACAAATAAAAATTTTAACAACTCTGTTTTTTGTTAGGACGATACAACGATACAACAGATAGCACACCCCTTATGAACAACCTATATGTTTTTGTTAGATTAAATATTGTTGACCTTTTGGATTTTTTATATGTTAATTTAAAAAAAATGCAACAATGAAAATTAAATAATTTTTTTAAGTAGTTGTGCCATAAAAAATTTCTATTCAAAAAATACCAATTAAAGTTATAAAACTATTTAATAATATTTTAGTGTCTATTTTTATAAAAAGATTTAGACGATTTGTCTAAAAATTTGTGTGAAAAATACTCATTTTTAAACTTTTTAATAAAAATAGACGAATACTTCTGAAAATCTGCATAGAAAAAAAAATATCTAGAAATAGAAATTTTTGGATTCCATATTTAATCAAAAAATCGATCTCAGTTCTGATTCTAAAGCTGGTCCGATACAAATTTGCACCCATTAACAATTCCATTATATCCTGAAAGAATTTATGATTCAATTTGTTTAACCGTTTAAACCGCGAATTAATATTTAATTAATGTATTTCTAAGAGTTGTTTTAAAATTAAGACGGCCTTCCATACAAATATATTACCTGCATATTAGTTCGCTATTTAAAATGTTAAACGAATTGATCTGGAAAAAGTGGAAGATATGGATATTTTATATTAAGCCTTTATTTCAGAATATATTAAGTAGATTTTCTCATGACTGCAACCAAAAGATGAACTTTGTCGTAAGTTTTTTTTAATAGATATCGAGTTTTTCAAGTAAACATACGTCGGATATATTCATTTTCTAACGAGCGGGAATTCCTGGGATCCCGGGAAATTCAGAAAAAAATCCCGCTGTCCCGGGAAATGAAAAAGTCCGGGAAAAGAAAAACCCTACTAATTATATATTTAAAATACTATTAATTGAAAACATAATTTGCAGATGCTGTTGACACAAAATGGTTTAACCTTTTTAAGATCTGTAAAAAAAATATTTATAAGTAAATCAAGTTGAGTTAAAAAAAGTAAAAAAAAAATTTTTTTGTGCCCGAGCTGGGATTCGATAGTAGGGTCTCTCAGGTATTATGTGAATATATATAATTATATATTAAACGCATAGAAAATGTTACTGACGTGGGACCATATATAACCATATCTAAAATTATATTGTTAATCTTGCACCATATATGGAATCATATATACTCATATCTTATATCATTTAATGTAATATATAATCATATATAAAAATATCTTACATCATACAACCAACAAATTTTTATAACAGGGCATATATTACTATATCTCAAAATATATGGCTTATATGCCACCATATGTGATCATTTATTATGTTATATATGATCATTTATAATTATATATTACAACAGATCTGTCATATCTCATTATGTATAGCATATATGGTTAATATCTAATTTTATAAAAGACAATATATAAAAATATATGGTTATATAAGGTACCACATAAGAAACATATAATTATATATGGCTGTTTATGACAACATATATACTCACATATTATAAGATAAAACAAGATATTACTATATACGACTATATATACATTTTTTTGATCGGGTTGTGTCAAAATTTTGAATAAAATAATAAAAGAAGAGAAAATCGTAAATAAAGCCCATATGGGCGATAGGTCCAAATATATGACCGATTCTATCTAGAATCTATCGGCTTTGTTCTCGGGACCACTTACAGCGAACCAAATTTCATTAAAATATCTTAATATTTGTGACCTGCAGCGTATAAACAATATAATTTTGGGGGGACCCTTATATGGGCACTAGGTCTAAACATGGACCGATTTTAACCAAAATCAATAGGCTCCGTCCTTGGGCCGACATAGGTCGGTGTACCAAATTTCATCAAAATATCTTTATATTTGCGACCTGCAGCGTATAAAAAATATAATTTTGGGGGGACTCTTATATGGGCACTAGGTCTAAACATGGACCGGTGTTAACCAAAATCAATAGGCTTCGTCCTTGGGCTGACATAGGTCGGTGTACCAAATTTCATCAAAATATCTTAATATTTGCGACCTGCAGCGTATAAACAATATAATTTTGGTAGGACCCTTATATGGGCACTAGGTCTAAACATGGACCGATGTTCACCAAAATCAATGGGCTGCGTTATTGGGCCAACATAGGTCTGTGTACCAAATTTCATCAAAATATCTTAATATTTGCGACCTGCAGCGTATAAACAATATAATTTTGGGGGGACCCTTATATGGGCACTAGGTCTAAACATGGACCGCTGTTAACCAAAATCAATAGGCTTCGTCCTTGGGCTGATATAGGTCGGTGTACCAAATTTCATCAAAATATCTTTATATTTGCGACCTGCAGCGTATAAAAAATATAATTTTGGGGGGACTCTTATATGGGCACTAGCTCTAAAAATGGACCGATTTTAACCAAAATCAATAGGCTTCGTCCTTGGGCCGACATAAGTCGGTTTACCAAATTTCATCAACATACCTTAATATTTGCGACCTGTAGAGTGCGCACAAGAATGCATGGACAGACGGACGGACAGACGGACATCGTTAAATTGAAATAAAACGTGATTCTGAGTCGATCGGTATACTATGAGGTGGGTCTAGGTCCAATATTTTTTGGTGTTGCAAAACATCAGCACAAACTTATTATACCCTGACAACGTAGTGGTGTAGGGTGTGTAGTACCCATATATATTCATCCCAAAAGCTATCATTTGTTTTGTTAACTCCAATGTTTTGATTGTGAATTTTATTACTTAAGTTTTACTAGACAAATCTAAAATACTAATACAAAATAAACTACCCAGCAAAAAAAAATTGGAAGTAATGCTTTACAAACTAATTCTTTCACTGCTTCACAAGTATCCGTTAGTGTATTTATACTGCTTTCCCATCAAATCCTTCTATTACCCGGTAATGACTTTGGTAAGAAGAAATAAGTGTAGGTAACCTCTTACTTTTCTATTACTAGACCTATTATTTTAACAAGGGCAAGTCCATCGATGTAACTCCTTACATATTCTATTACCTCTTCTGAACTTACAGGAAATGAGTTTTTAAAAACATTTTGTTTAAATTTAAATTTTTTAAACCGAATATAAATTTTAAATTCACGGGTTTTTAACAAAAAATAGAATTTTTAAAATGTTCTAGAAAAACGAATTATTTATACCAATAAAAAATGCAAACTTATGAATTTGGTATTAAAAGTAATGCAAGGGTAAGGTGTAAAGGTGCAAGGTAATGCAGGGGTAAGTGGTTTGATATATTACCAGGTCATATGCATAGTAGTACCCATATATTACCAAGGTTTTGCCGGGTTTTTAGAAGTTCTTCTGAACAACTTCAAAAAATCACTTCTTTCATTGTTAGTGTATTTTTACTGCTTTTTTAGAAGTTCTGAACAACATCCAAAAAATCACTTAAGTATTGCTTCTAAAGAGTAATAGCTCTAAAACTGATACTAAAAAGTGATTTTGGTATCATTTAGCATTTCCAAACAGAGGGTCGCGGGTTCGATTCCCGGCGGGACCAATATTTTTAATTTTTATACCCTACACCACTATGTGGTCAGGGTATTATAAGTTTGTGCTGATGTTTGTAACACCAAAAAATATTGGTCCTAGACCCACCTTATGGTATACCGATCGGCTCAGAATTTTTTTTATTTCGATATAACGATGTCCGTCCGTCCGTCCGTCCGTCCGTCCGTCTGTCTGTCCATGCATTCTTGTGCGCACTCTACAGATCGCAAATATCAAGATATTTTGATGAAACTTGGTACACCGACTTATGTCGGCCCAAGGACGACGCCTATTGATTTTGGTTAAAATCGGTCCATGTTTAGACCTAGTGCCCATATAAGGGTTCCCCCAAAATTATATTGTTTATACGCTGCAGGTCGCAAATATTAAGATATTTTGATGAACTTTGGTACACCGACCTATATCAGCCCAAGGACGAAGCCTATTGATTTTGGTTAACAGCGGTCCATGTTTAGACCTAGTGCCCATATAAGGGTCCCCCCAAAATTATATTGTTTATACGCTGCAGGCCGCAAATATTAACATATTTTAATGAAATTTGGTGCGCTGACTCACATTATAGAAAATTTTGACACTAGCCCCATTTTAACCCATTCGAATTTCGGATCCAAACATTAGTTGGCTTTTACCCAGACTGGTGTAGGGTATTGTATAGTCGGCATGCCCGACTTTAACCTTTTTACTCGTTTTCTTTTAATGTTTATAATTAATTTGTTTAAATTGAATTTTTCAATTTTTAAAAATATGTATATATAAAAAAATGAGGAGAAATTGCTATTTATGCACTTGTAAAAACAGTACTGGAAACAATGTTGAATTGGAGTGCACCTTTTACACTTGTGTAATAAGTACTTTTATTGAAGAGAATACGGAACAATATCTCGCAGTAACAAAGTGGTGTTTTTATGCCAGTCAATTAATTGGTGAAAAGAGCTTCCTTTGCACTCGTTCAAAAAGTGCTGAATAAATGTTTAAAGTGGGAGTACTCCTCTCCTATGAAAACTCAATGTTAAAATCATTAGTGTTTATTATGTTAAAAAAGAAGTACATCTTCGGCATCTCTTTTTTTTGCTGGGTACCCTTTAATTTATGAAGTTAACATATTTGGTATAAATAACCCAGTATAGAAAATCATTACCAGATATGTGGTTATGTAACTACATACTTGGTAATGGTAACTAGTTACTTTTGTTATTACATTTCTTATTACCTTTATATGGCGATGTCGCGAAAAATAATGAGTTGTCGTTACACACCAGCATACGAAAAATCAAAAATATATCGTTACCTATCTGCTTACCAGTACTGACAAAAATAATGAGTCTAAAAATAGATTTTCTAAAAAATAAATTATATAAAAAAAAATATTTTTTATTGTATTTTTTTTTTTTAAATAAAATTTGCTGGTGCGGGAATCGAACCTGGGTCTACAGATTGCCAGTCAACAGCTCTACCATCTGAGCTATATCGACATGTAATATTTAATAGATAAAAACATAATTGACCTGCTGCACACAAGTAAGCTTACTCGCCAACATACAAAAAATCAAAAAATATGTGGTTACATAAAGGGTTTTTCAATAAGAGCGCTACAAAAGTAAAAAAGTTTAAATAAAACAAAAACGGTTTTGGATAACAATTAGGGTTTGGGATTTCCCGGACTTTTTTATTTCCCGGGAAACGGGAATAAAAAAATTTAATTCCCGGGAATCCCGGGAAATATTTTTGAACAAAATTGTTAATGAAAACCACCTATATAAGTAATTTTTGTTTAAAAAAAAACTATTTCAGTACAAATGCAGTCTGTGTAGTGAGAATTCAAAGTAAAAAATATCAGAATGTTGAACATTTGATTTCACATAAATTAATCGCAGCACTGCCAAATGAATTGCATGATTCCAGCAGAAAGCACCTACTACTGGACTGTCGGAAACAAACCGTTTCATCACTCTTGGCCTATTAGATATGGTGGCCACAATGTTATTTTCCAAAGACAAATAAAACTCTTCTAGTCTTATTTCTACAATTCTTCTTATTTCATCAGCATTACATATTCCTGATATATAAACCAACCCCAAGTTATAAAATGATTTATTTCCATTTATATATTGTTGTGATATTCTTGTCCATTCATCTAAGATTATAGTAAATCTCCTATTGTTTGAAATATTGCTCGATATTTCTTTCATCATGATATCTTTTACATTATTGTAGTAATTTAATATAATGTTCTTTACATCGGTTTCATTTTTTTGCAATGCCAGGTTTTTATTATAAAAACTTTCTCGAATAAACGAAGATCTAGTTATGGTGCGGATTGACTGCGGCTAATTTGGATACCATTTCAGGAAATGTTTGCCCTACCATAAAACCTTTAATGCCTATTCAGCTTACACTTTTTTCTTCGGGTACTTTGCTAATTTTAGCTGAAACGGAATTCTTGTTGTTCTTTTCTTCAAGAGAAGTTGCATGACCATAAATTTTGTTTTTTTTTTTGTGCACCAAATTTAGATGTCGGATAACCAAATTTAGATACCACCGTTAACCAGTCTTTTCTTTTCACATTTATTAATGAAAACGTTACTTATAAAATTATTGGCCCTTAATATAAAAGAGTATTTTAAATTTAAAGTCGTCTTTATTTTTAATCAAACGGTTTTGTTCATTTTGTGTATGAAAACCTTACGAAAATATTTATATTTTCAAATATTTTGATTGGTTGAAAATAAATTAACCTATCAGAACGCTTCAAAAATAAACGAAGTCAAGGTATACTGCCACCCAATATTTTAACTAAAGTCGACTTTACCTAAATTATACATTTGAAAAATTTAGAGAGTAAGGGCGATTATTTGTAAGAAACAAAGCTTTTTTCATATTTCTTTTAAACATTTTACCAAGTTTTTAGGTTTCTACTTAAATTTTGAATAAGTTATGCGAAAAATCTTTATTAGTTGAAATGCTCCTAATTACTTGGCAAAGATTTTATTTGCGTGTCAAATAAATGTATTCCCTTTTAAAAGATTTTAACAATGACATTTTTGTATTGGTATTTAAAATGTTTTTATGACTAAAATTAAAAAATCCTATTCGAAACAAAAACAATTTAAAAAATTTAATATTTTTAAAATTTCCCGTTTTCCCGGGAAAAATATATTATTTTCCCGGGAATTCCCGGCAAACTTTTCCCGGGATTTCCCGGGAATTCCCGCCCGGGAATTCCCGAACCCCAAACCCTAATAACAATGCAATTCTTTATTCCTGTGAAAGTACGTTCGTTGCCATTATGTATGGAAATCGATCTCTTTTGCATGGCCACCACGGGCACGCTTGCAGAAGTCCAGACGCTGAACCCAATTTTCGACGGTTTTCAAGCATAAATCGGCCGATACTGCTGCAATTTCACGTTCGATATTCGTACGAAGTTCATCAATCGTCGCTGGCTTGTTGGCATATACCATAGATTTGACGTAGCCCCACGCTCAATTGTTGATCTGCTAGGACGATTATGACGACCATAAATTGGACGTAGCGCTCTTAACGTTGAGGCCACTGACTCCGAATGTCGGTAGTAAATTTTAATAATTTCGACTCGTTGTTGGCTCGTATATCTTTCCATCATGAAATGGCAAACCTTACTGAAGAGAAATGTCAAAAGAGCGGCAAGAAATATGGCGTCGTTTGCTGTCCCTGTCTTTCTACTTTTGTAGCGTCCCTGTTGAACAACCCTATATATCCTTACCAGTGTTTAAAAAATATTGAGTCTAAAAATAGATTTGAAAAAATTTTCCAAAAAATCTAAAAAATTATTTTCTATTTGAAATAATATGTTTTAAAATAATACAGAAGGTAAGTGGGTGTCATTACTGGTAGTCCAAAAAATAATGATATGTCATTACCGTTTCTACACTGGGAAGTTGAAATTTTTAAACTAAATTTAAGAAAGTTCCGTACTCAAATTAGGGTAATTCATACAATATTTAATTTCCTAATGTTTTATTTACCAAATTCTTAACGGTTAAGATTTTTAACTAAAAAGTGTACATTTTTGAAAAGTTTTAAAAAATAATTAATTTAATTTTGCATTAAAAATACAAAAATTGTTTTAGTTCGAATATTGTTCTACCACAAGTCCAAATTCTAATATGATATTGTCATATTAGATTTTATTTGTTGTTTCAAAAAGGTTGACCATTTTCATGATAGACAATTGAATTGTTTCGTGGGCATTACCCCATCTCATCAGTTGTCCGCAATAAGAAAATGATGACTGGAACAATATTATATCAGAATTTGGACTTGAGGTAGAACAATATTCTAACTAAAAAAAGTTTTTAAAAATATTAAGCTAAATCAAGGAAACAAAATTTTGGAAAATGCCTTATTATTTTTTATTTAATAAAAATGCTGGGTAAACTTAAATCGAATACAATCGAATGTCGTGCATGTAGATGTAGGCACACTCAAAAAAGCTTGGCAGTTACTACATGACAGTTGTTTTATTTATTTTTTTTTTAAAGAGAAGCAACACCCAGGAAATTGTTCCTATTAATTAACGTGTTGCTTCCTTTGGAAAGGGGATAGAGAAGAAGTGAAAGGTGGTGAAAGATGGAGGGCCTCAAATATGGCAACACTCTAATTGCGCGAGATATTGAATCTAAGAACAGTTGTTGCGCGCCATCTGATGAAGAGTTGACGAACTTTGTTGAAGCTTTTTAGTTCAAAGTCCTGTTGTACTATTTTACTTCGGTGGGGTTAAGTGCTATGAGAACACCGAAGGAGGACGCTGCGATATGTATGAGGGATAGAAAAAACTCATAAATCGATGTTGCCTTGGTTAGGGATCGAACCCGCAACCTAACGTGTAACAGTCCAACGCACTATGTTTGAAACACCTGCTTTTTCCGTGCGAAATTCAAATTTGGAAACTATCCATATAGCTTTGTTTTTTTTGCCAACCAGTTACTAATACTCCAATTCAAACAAATTGATACTTTTTTTTGAAAAGTACAAAATACTGTTTGACAGCGCGCAGTCAAAGTCATTGTTCCCATACGTGTTGAAACAATTTTGTAAAATATCACTTTTTTTCGAAAGTTTGAGCATTTATTGTGAAAAGTGTGTTAAAATTTTATAAAAAGTTTGTAATAGAGAATAATCTGTCATGTAAGTACTTAAGATTTGTTTCATAAATTCTTGAGAACTTTTATAATTTTTTTTGAAAAATGAAATTTTTAACATAACCTTTAAAATGGGTTTTTTTCAAAAGTTTAATTTCATGTAAGCTTTTGAAAAAATGTTAACGTTTGGCAAAGCAAATGTAAACATATTTGATTACACTAAAGTGTGGTTCATTTACTAGGATTTATCTCATATTGCGTAAAGTTGCGTAATCTGAATAATATCATTTTTTGCAGATTCCTATGCTTTGAAAAAAATCGAACTTTTTGAAATTTGGTTAAAGCAACCCTCAAAAAACTCAAAAAATGATATCCTTGTCCAATATGTCTTAAATAAAGTTAATGCGTTTGCGATTGACGATGATTGCGAGAAAATATTGGTGGAGAACGTACGCCTTTTCTGCAAGTATCTAGAAACAAAATGGATAAAAAGTGGAAGAAGAGAAAATCAATTTCGAAATGAAAACTTTTCATTGCTAAATAGCGAGATATCTTTCCAAATTAAAAAAGCAGTTATTAAAACTACTTCTTCCACTGTGGGCGTCCAGAGGTTCCATTTTGGAAAAAGTCGGAATATGGGAGAAGAAGAGCAGCAGCGGAGCTTGCAACGGCTATATTAGGGCAAACTGATTTACTAGTACAAGCAGCAGCAACCTCAGCTAGGAAGGAAGGAAATGCTAACTTAGCTGCAGTTCTTAAGGAAATCATAGCAAGTCCAACAAGACCTTCCAAAATTAAAAAGATGTACTCAGAAAGCCAACCTAAACCAATTCCTCTTTCTGCAGATGAAGCGAAATCAAAATGCCGACCAGATATCAAAGTAACCTAGACCGTAGCAAGAGCTCCTTTAGAATCTGTTGTGTTACATACTGCCAATAGAATTGTTGAAATGCAAAAGGAGGTTTTTGAAGCCGTAATGGAATCTGAAAATTCTGATCATTTAAAATGTGAGTTAATTTTAGCTACGGATTTGACAGTAGCACAGGCCAAGCGCAATATAAGCAGATGTTTCATACAACAGACTCATCCAATAATTCTGATGCTTCGCTTCTAGCCACAGCAATTATACCACTGAGACTCGTACTCTCCTTTGGAACACCTATTTGGAATAATAATTCGCCCCAGTCAACATGGTTTTGTCGGCCAATTAAGTTGGAATTCGTTAAGGAAACGAAGGAATCTATTTTGAGAGAAGAATTGGACTTAAGAAAAGAAATTGATGGTTTACAAAATTTACTTATACATATTGGCAATGGAAAAACGGTACAAATATCGTTCAAGTTATATCTAACATTAATAGATGGAAAAGTTTTAAATATTTTGACGGGAACTAAATCAACTCAAGCTTGTCCTATCTGTGGTGCGACGGCAACGGACTTCCTTGGTACAACTGATTATTCATGTGAAAGATTTCGTGCAAAAGAGTCCAACATCAAATTTGGGCTAAGTCCCTTACATTGTTGGATCCGTTTTTTTGAGTTCATTTTACATTTAGGCTATAAATGTAAAGTAGAAAAATGGCAAATACAGTCAGAGGATCGCAAACATAAAGTTTCAAAGAGAAAAGAAGAAATTCAAAATGCTTTTTGGAGGGAGCTGGGTCTTCGTGTGGATATGCCTAAAGTTGGTGGCTTCGGAAGCTCCAACGACGGAAATGTGTTAATTCATTCGAAGCAGATTATAGAGAACACTATACTGCCAATTGGTGTTTTTGGCGAATCGGCAGTTGAATCGCGCCACAAGATTTATAAATCCGACAGATTGCATCATGCTCGCAAAAACAGCAGAACTAACAACCTTCTGGATATTTTCAACAGAGCTTTAGATACATCCGATCCAATAATTTCGACAAAATACTTAAGCAGGCGCATGCAACAACATAAACCTTCCGCATGAAGTTATAGAGCTTCTAAGTTCCAATGATATAAATGAAAATGTGGATGAAGAAAACCACTACGAACAAGGCGAATTTTTATCCCCTAGTTCAATAAATATTTTGAGTCAAATGAGTCTAGAAAATGAATTGCAGTTAACTGATACAATCAATTTGACTGAAAACTAAAGTAAAATAATTTTTTTTAATAAAAAAATAATAATGAAATAAATTGACTTTTTTGCATCTAATCGGTCACCAATGGGTTAATTTTTTCTTAGATTTATCCAAAAATGCCTGTCTTTAGCTTCCCTCTCAATGTGGCTCCAAAAAGTTTAATATTTTAAAAGTTATTAATTTCGCACGGAAAATGTAGGTGTTTGAAACCTAGTGCAACGCGCTAACCATTACACCACTAGTAATCAGTAATTATTTTTTAAACTGTAATTACAGTTATTTTTCTATGGAAAATTACAAAACAACTAATATGATGGTTTTGTTTTAAGTAATTTTGTAACAGTTCTTTAACATAAAACATTTATTTTTAATATCATAATAAACAACTGCCAAAAAGGTATTTTCATAATAAACAGTTATTTTTGTTCGTTATTTAAGAAATAAAAAATTTCGTTGGTTTTTTAAAATCATTGTTTAGTCTATATTTGTTATTATTACTATACTCTTAGGGTCATATGCATAATCACTTTTTAAATTTATAAATGTCGTACAAAACAAATTTTTCATACAAAATTCATTTTATAAACGTATTATAAGATTTTCAAATTATTATGCATACGCATTTTAGTTTGCAAATAAAAATCAGAAATTTGTATTATATACTGGAGAACTGTTTGGGATTTTTTCTTTAAACTTCAACTACGATGAAGTAATTACAGTAATTTTTCCTATTTTATCAGAGGTTCTAAAACTTTTTTAGCAAAAATTTGTCAGTCAATTTTACGACATTTTTAGTTATTTTTAATGCATTTGTTAGTTATTTTAGACAACAGTTAAAAATAACAACAGTTTTAGTGATTTTAAAGAATTGCCTTGTCGCCTTTTTAACTGCATATACCTTTGTTTTAACCGTAATTTTCAGTAGATTTTACCGACAAACTTTTTTGAGTGCGTCATCTATGTGAAGCTTTTCGAAGTTTGTAAGGAAAATACATTCAAATACATGCACGCATTCATGATTACGTCTTTAAACAAACAACGATGGATGGTTTCTAAATTAACATTGACCGCGTCATACTTGAGCATATCTTTGAACGAGTAAAAAGGTTAAAGTCGGGCATGCCGACTATACAATACCCTACACCAGTCTGGTGTATTGTTTGGATCCGAAATTCGAATGGGTTAAAATGGGGCTTATGTCAAAATTTTCTATAATGTGAGTCAGCGCACCAAATTTCATTAAAATATCTTAATATTTGCGACCTGCAGTTTGTAACCAAGCCAATTTTGGGGGGACCCTTATATGGGCACTAGTTCTAAACATGGACCGATGTTCACCAAAATCAATAGGCTTCGTCCTTGGGCCAACATAGGTCTATGTACCAAATTTCATTAAAATATCTTAATATTTGCGACCTGCAGCGTATAAACAGTATAATTTTGGTAGGACCCTTATATGGGCACTAGGTCTAAACATAGACCGATGTTCACCAAAATCAATAGGCTGCGTTATTGGGCCAATATAGGTCTGTGTACCAAATTTCATCAAAATATCTTAATATTTGCGACCTGCAGCGTATAAACATTATAATTTTGGTAGGACCCTTATATAGGCACTAGGTCTAAACATAGACCGATGTTCACCAAAATCAATAGGCTGCGTTATTGGGCCAATGTAGTCTGTGTACCAAATTTCATCAAAATATCTTAATATTTACGACCTGCAGCGTATAAAGAGTATAATTTTGGTAGGACCCTTATATGGGCACTAGGTCTAAACATGGACCGATGTTCACCAAAATCAATAGGCTGCGTTATTGGGCCAATATAGGTCTGTGTACCAAATTTCATCAAAATATCTTAATATTTACGACCTGCACCGTATAAACAGTATAATTTTGGTAGGACCCTTATATGGGCACTAGGTCTAAACATGGACCGATGTTCACCAAAATCAATAGGCTGCGTTATTGGGCTAACATAGGTCTGTGTACCAAATTTCGTCAAAATATCTTAATATTTACGACCTGCACCGTATAAACAATATAATTTTGGTAGGACCCTTGTATGGGCACTTGGTCTAAACATGGACCGATGTTCACCAAAATCAAGCTTGTTCGTCCTTGGGCCAACATAGGTCTGCATACCAAATTTCATCAAAATATCTTAATATTTGCGACCTGCAGCGTATAAACATTATAATTTTGGTAGGACCCTTATATGGGCACTAGGTCTAAACATGGACCGATGTTCACCAAAATCAATAGGCTGCGTTATTGGGCCAATATAGGTCTGTGTACCAAATTTCATCAAAATATCTTAATATTTACGACCTGCAGCGTATAAACAGTATAATTTTGGTAGGACCCTTATATGGGCACTAGGTCTAAACATGGACCGATGTTCACCAAAATCGATAGGCTGCGTTATTGGGCTAACATAGGTCTGTGTACCAAATTTCGTCAAAATATCTTAATATTTACGACCTGCAGCGTATAAACAATATAATTTTGGTAGGACCCTTGTATGGGCACTTGGTCTAAACATGGACCGATGTTCACCAAAATCAAACTTGTTCGTCCTTGGGCCAACATAGGTCTGCATACCAAATTTCATCAAAATATCTTAATAGTTGCGACCTGTAGAGTGCGCACAAGATTGCATGGACAGACAGACGGACGGACGGACAGACGGACATCGTTAAATCGAAATAAAAAAAAAATTCTGAACCGATCGGTATACTATAAGGTGGGTCTACGACCAATATTTTTTGGTGTTACAAACATCAGCACAAACTTATAATACCCTGACCACATAGTGGTGTAGGGTATAAAAATTTACTGCGCGAAATTCTTTACTAAAATTACACCCAGTCGTTGTTAGAATTTACTATTTTATAACAAACATGAAAATAATAAATTTGTTTATCACCCCAGTGTAGAAACGGTAATGTCATATCATTATTTTTTGGACTACCAGTAATGACACCCACTTACCTTCTACATTATTTTAAAACATATAATAATTAGTTACTGATAATGCCTTATTTTTATCATTATTTCAAATAGAAAATAATTTTCTAGATTTTTTTGAAATCTATTTTTAGACTCAATATTTTTTAAGCACTGGTAAGGATATATGTAACCACATATTTTTTGATTTTTTGTAAGTTAGCGAGTAAGCTGACTTGTGCGCAGCAAGTCAATTATGTTTTCATCTATCAAATATTACATGTCGAGATAGCTTAGATGGTACAGCTATAGACTAGCAGTCTGGAGTCCCAGGTTCGATTCCCGCACCAGCAAATTTTATTTAAAAAAAAAAAACACAATAAAAAATATTTTTTTTTATATAATTTATATTTTTGAAAATCTATTTTTAGACTCATTATTTTTGTTAGTACTGGTAAGCACATAGGTAACGATATATTTTTTGATTTTTCGTATGCTGGTGTGTAACCAGAACTCATTATTTTTCGCGACATCGCCATATAAAGGTAATACGAAATGTAATAACAAAAGTAACTAGTTACCATTACCAAGTATATAGTTACATAACCTTATATCTGGTAATGATTTTCTACACTGGGACGATACTATAAGGATAAAAATAACAAAAAAGCAAGTCGTCCATAGACTTCGGTGATATTTGAAAATGTACAATTTTAGTTTTTTTTTTTCTAAATAACTCAGCTGATAGCTGAATATCAATCATTAGGTCCTTTCGATTACTGGATAATTTGTACAAATTTGTACAAATTTTTACTGGATGGCGTTCGTTAACACAAATACTCAGTAAACAGAAAGAAAAAAGAGAGAATAAAGTGACAGTTCTATGTTGAGAGTTTCTAAGTCTTTTTCTTTTTCTTGCAAATTTTTACTGAATAAATTTTTGCCAGTAAGAATTTGCAAGCAGAAAAAAACATATGTTTCGAAAACATATGATTGTTTATGGTAAATTAAAAAAATTATTTTCCAATTATAATATTTTATGGAAATGCAAAGCAGTAAAACTTTCAAAATAAATTATGGAAAAGATAAGAAAACCTTCTAAAAATGTTCTGCTTAAGGTTTAACATCAAAAATTGTCTTCTTTCATAGCGACCAGTTAAAATTTATTTGTATATTTGGTGTTGTAATCAGCTGTGTGTACAAACTTGCAAATTGTTGCAAATTTTCTGTTCGCGTACATGTTTGGGAAAATTTTATTTTGAGAGTAAATCTTGTCTTACTCCCTGAAAGTTTGTACTGAGTAATTCTTACTGGACTTGACTGAGAAAAGTAATCGAATGGACCTATTGATAAAGCGGTTTTACTAATATTCATGTCAAATTTTAAATCCAACAACCATTGTTGAAACTACATTTTTTGTGATCGTCGGTAGACTTTTGTGATATAGTGTATACATTTTTTTCTACAGCATGGAGGGCTCAGATTTATGTTTCGAAGTCGTAAGAAGGGCAGTGGCGGGGTTCGTTTACAGTGAAGCTGTTGCATGGTGGGTAGCTATTGAGTTGGGTCATTGTTTTTGCTTCATTTATCAAATCAACATGTTTTCTATCTCGGATTTCAGTCATTACATGCGCCAAATATTGGAAGCTTTGCGATATTGTCACGAAAATGATATTTTACATCGCGACGTCAGACCGGCTTGTGCACTATTGGCAACGGTAGATAATTCAGCACCTGTTAAATTGGGTGGCTTTGGTTCCGCCATACAGTTGCCAGGAGGTAGAGAAGCTTTAGAAACACATGGTCGCGTGGGATGCCCACATTACATGGCTCCAGAGGTTGTAACTAGACGTTTGTATGGAAAGGGATGCGACGTTTGGGGTGCTGGTGTGATGCTACATGTTTTATTGTCTGGGCGCTTGCCCTTTCTGGGGTCAGGAGTTCGATTACAAAATTCAATAGCAAGAGGCAGGCTAATGGTTTGTATCATATTTGCGCTGTGTGTTGCCGTCTGTGAAATACACATGTCGTCTTTCTTTCTTTCTTTCGTTCTTTCTTTAGTTTGAAGCACCAGAATGGAAATCAATTTCTTCATCTGCAAAAGACTTGGTATCAAAAATGTTGGCAGCTAATCCCCACCACAGATTATCTATAACGCAAGTTTTGGAACATCCTTGGATAAGAGTTAGTTTATGTTATTCAAATAATACTTTCGATAATGTAACGTCTGTATGGTTTCAGGATCGAGATAAGCTTCAACGTCAACACTTAGCCGATACAGTGGAAGAATTAAAGCGGTACAATGCCCGACGTAAACTTAAAGGAGCTGTGCAGGCCATAGCGGGCGGGACGACGCTGGATCCTCTTTTTGGTACCGACACAGATTCAAGTAAGTTTGACATGGACATGCAAGTATGTAATGCCATGACCAATTTCCAATATCTTCGTTGTAGTGCCTGTAGCTACTGCTACTGATATCTTAAATGAATGGGCTGATGAGGAGGCTGGCATTGAGGCTGTACAACGAATTTTAGATTGTCTCGATGACATTTATGCTTTACAAGATGCTCATGTCGACTCGGATGTATTACGTGATATGCTTAGAGACAGTCGTTTACAGCAATTATTGCACGTAAGATAACCGCATTTGAAACGAATTATTTTGCTAACAAACGCTTTGTAATTACTTTTAGCTTTTTGATCGAATCAGTTCAACGGTTATGTCTGCGAATCGCGCTCCAGTTGGCGATGCTGTAGCACGAAGCCGTGACGTCATAGAACTTTTATCTTCCATAGGTGGCAGTAAATACTTAAAAGATGATTTAATGCAAATGTTGGCCTCACCTCACTTACAGGTATGTTTGTATGTACACATTAATTTCTCAACTAAAGCATTAATTTGGGCAAGATTCTTCGCTTATATAAAATATTTATAAATAAATTGCGAAAACTGTTCACTTAGATTTATATATTATACATATCGTTGGCTTAGTCGGCAAACCTGTCAAGTCCGTTTTTTTAATTTTTCAGGAGAGACAAAAAACTGTATAACTTTTTTGGGTTAACTTTTTTTAAATCTGTAAACGCAGTTTTGTTGATTAGTTCATATTGTTTAACAACAAAAAATCATAGAATTCCAAAATAAAAGTTTGCAGACTTATAGGCTCTTTTTGGACTTAGCAGATTTGCTCTTTATAATTTTCTATTTAAATGTGGACTTACCAGATTTTCTTTCAACTTTGTGGACTTAGCAGATTTTCCGTTTCTTATTTTATTTTACTTTTATTTATGTCAGCAGAATTCATGACAATCGCCTAATAAAATTTATAAATTAACAATGTTTTTCCTGAAAAAATTTATAAGTAATAGTTACCCAGCCAACATTTTTATGAGCGCTCAGAAATTATGACTCATAAAAGACTCTGAAAGACGAACATTTTCAGAGTGCTCATATCTTAGAGTCATAAATGAAACTTAATAGACTCTTATTTATGAGCGTATTCAAAATTTTTTCAATGCTCATAAATTACTCAAAAATTTGTCACAAATGACTCATAAATGGCTCACAAATTTCAAAATTTTCCAGCAATGCTCATAATTTGGGGTCTTTTATGAGTCATACAAATGCGCTCAAAAGAGGCTTCATCGGTGAAGAAAAACACCCTCATATATATATGATTTCAGAAGTTCTAAGGGCTCTTTTATGAGTATTTTCGGACTCCAATTGTACACTGGGTACCTTAAAAGTTAAAATAACTAAATAATTATTTAGTTAATCTTTAAATAAACAAAAGTCGCATTTAATTCTATTGAAGAAATTTGTTGAAACAAAATGTGTGTTGTTTTCAGCTGGACTTAGCATGTGGTTTTCGATGTTTTGTTTGTTTGTTTGGACTTGACAGAATTGCTTACCACTGCATAACAACAAGAAAGAACAACATAATGACTTTTTTTTTGGTAAATGATGTGTTTTAAGTTACACTAGCATACTACATCAAAAACTCAATTTGCATAGAAATTGGACTTGACAGGTTTGCCGACTAAGCCAACGATATATTGATATTGATTTCCATATTAACCCTTCCACATGCACGGTTTCAAACGGAAAACGAAAAAAAGGGGAAAGAAAAGAAAAAAGGGAAAAAATAAAAGAGGAAGCAATATAGAAACAAAAGTTTTCTTAAAGTCCAAAACTGTTCTAAAGCTATTTAACAAAAAATCTCCCCATCAAGAAAAGAAAAAAACTACAAATTAATACGTTTTTGTAAAGTTTCCTAAAGAAAATTTGGGATATTTTTCGTTTGAGAACTTTTTTTTTATGAAAAGTTTGACAAACTATAAAAAGAATTTTTTTAAGAATTAACTTTAATTAAAAATCCATTGTGATACTGTTTTTCGTAAGAACATTTTTTATACCCTACACCACTATGTGGTCAGGGTATTATAAGTTTGTGCTGATGTTTGTAACACCAAAAAATATTGGTCGTAGACCCACCTTATAGTATACCGATCGGTTCAGAATTTTTTTTTTATTTCGATTTAACGATGTCCGTCTGTCCGTCCGTCCGTCTGTCTGTCTGTCCATGCAATCTTGTGCGCACTCTACAGGTCGCAACTATTAAGATATTTTGATGAAATTTAGTACGCAGACCTATGTTGGCCCAAGGACGAACAAGTTTAATTTTTTTGAACATCGGTCCACTGTTTAGACCTAGTGCCCATATAAGGGTCCTACCAAAATTATATTGTTTATACGCTGCAGGTCGTAAATATTTAGATATTTTGACGAAATTTGGTACACAGACCTATGTTAGCCCAATAACGCAGCCTATTGATTTTGGTGAACATCGGTCCATGTTTAGACCTAGTGCCCATATAAGGGTCCTACCAAAATTATACTTTTTATACGCTGCAGGTCGTAAATATTAAGATATTTTGATGAAATTTGGTACACAGACCTATATTGGCCCAATAACGCAACCTATTGATTTTGGTGAACATCGGTCCATGTTTAGACCTAGTGCCCATATAAGGGTCCTACCAAAATTATACTGTTTATACGCTGCAGGTCGTAAATATTAAGATATTTTGATGAAATTTGGTACACAGACCTACATTGGCCCAATAACGCAGCCTATTGATTTTGGTGAACATCGGTCCATGTTTAGACCTAGTGCCCATATAAGGGTCCTACCAAAATTATAATGTTTATACGCTGCAGGTCGCAAATATTAAGATATTTTGATGAAATTTGGTACACAGACCTATATTGGCCCAATAACGCAGCCTATTGATTTTGGTGAACATCGGCCTATGTTTAGACCTAGTGCCCATATAAGGGTCCTACCAAAATTATACTGTTTATACGCTGCAGGTCGCAAATATTAAGATATTTTGATGAAATTTGGTACATAGACCTATGTTGGCCCAAGGACGAAGCCTATTGATTTTGGTGAACATCGGTCCATGTTTAGAACTAGTGCCCATATAAGGGTCCCCCCAAAATTGGCTTGATTACAAACTGCAGGTCGCAAATATTAAGATATTTTAATGAAATTTGGTGCGCTGACTCACATTATAGAAAATTTTGACATAAGCCCCATTTTAACCCATTCGAATTTCGGATCCAAACAATACACCAGACTGGTGTAGGGTATTGTACAGTCGGCATGCCCGACTTTAACCTTTTTACTCGTTTTTTATAGAAAATTATATAATTGTAAAAATCAAAAATTCTATATTTAAGGCGAATGCTTTAAAAACTACATTTTTATAGTAACCATAGAAATTTGTTCCCCTTTTCTCTTGAAAAAATTCACTCGAACTTGTATTTTAAAGGCCTCAAATGGTCATTTAAATTGTGAATGAAAACATTTTTCTTTCGTTTGTTATTTTTGTCAAGTAAATTAAATGATTTTTCTAGATTTTATTTAAGCTAATTAGGCCTAACGTTTTTTATGTAAATAAAACAACTGCTGATTTCATATTGCCTATTTTTCATTTTATATGAAAGATGTTATTACAGCACAAAACGCCAATTTTTCACAGGATAAATAATATCAAATTTGCTGAAAAACAACTGATACACAATTTTCACATGAAACACTTTATCGTGAAAAACATTTTGTTTACACGTAAAATCGAAACAACTTACTGTGCTTAAAATAAGAAATTCTGAAAAGTTTGTTGAGAAAACGTTTTTGCAAATAAATTTGTTTCAGGTAGGGACTCTTATTCCGCAGACTCTGCAATTCTTTCTCTTTTGAAACTATCGTATGTATATTGAAAACTTTTTTATTTTATTCATTTATTTCATTTCAATTTCATACAATTCAGAGTTTAGAACCTTACAAAGCAATGGTGGCTTGTCCGCAAAATATAATCATAATTTTTTATTTTTTTTGCCCTTCTTTTAATAAGAATTTGATCGAGATCTGGGGATTTTCTACACACAGAAAATTTAAATAAACTGTTTTCGCTAAATAACTCAATGACGTAGAATTTAACTATAAAATGTTAAAAATTCTTTATCGTCTTGAAATCTACAGAGGTTAAGTTATCATTTGAGTATAATAATGAATTTTTATGTAAGAAGATTTTTCCAGGATTAAAAAATTGCCATTTTTTAGTCCAGTCACCATTTTTACTATTTTAAATTTTACAAAACTAGATATGTATGTATGTATGTATTTTTTCTTTATTAATTAAATTTTTTGTTTTACAATTTTAGACTTAAAGATTATTTTAATTTTAAATATATAAAGAAAATTACGACATGGTTATAAAAACCGTCAGCCGGAAATTTGGATACTATAAAGCTAAATAATATGTTTTACAACAATATTCCTTTTTTTCCATTTCATTCATAAAAATATTATCATACTTTAATAAGCGATTTAATTTCAAAATTTCAATCTAAAAATTATACTCTTCTATTAAGAATTTCCTATACGTTAATGCTTTTGCAATATAATTATATAAGCGATGCCAGTCACCATCAGCACCACCATTCAAAATTTCAAAAATTTCAGTGTCTGAAAACCTTGAGCATCGTAGGAACCTGCATCTAATTTCATTTAAAACTGGGCACCTTCCTATAAAGTGGAGGAGTGTTTCTTCTTCGTTCAAATTGCATAGGGAACACATTCTAGATCGTGGATTTCTATATTTATTTCCGCTTAACCACAGAAGATCTCCTCGGGCTTTCATTATCATGGATATTTCACGTTGGTTATATCGTTCGTTGCAGTATGTCAGGCCCTTGGAACGATCTAGATTTTTATATACCCTTCCCAGTGTAGAAAATCATTACCAGATATATGGTTATGTAACTACATACTTGGTAATGGTAACTAGTTACTTTTGTTATTACATTTCTAATTACCTTTATATGGCGATGTCGCGAAAAATAATGAGTTCTGGTTACACACCAGCATACGAAAAATCAAAAAATATATCGTTACCTATGTGCTTACCAGTACTGACAAAAATAATGAGTCTAAAAATAGATTTTCAAAAAAATAAATTATATAAAAAAAAATATTTTTTATTGTATTTTTTTTTTAATAAAATTTGCTGGTGCGGGAATCGAACCTGGGTCTACAGATTGCCAGTCAACAGCTCTACCATCTGAGCTATATCGACATGTAATATTTAATAGATAAAAACATAATTGACCTGCTGCACACAAGTCAGCTTACTCGCTAACTTACAAAAAATCAAAAAATATGTGGTTACATATATCCTTACCAGTGTTTAAAAAATATTGAGTCTAAAAATAAATTTAAAAAAATTTTCAAAGAAATCTAAAAATTTATTTTCTATTTGAATTAATGATAAAAATAAGTCATTATCAGTAACTCATTATTATATGCTTTAAAATAATGCAGAAGGTAAGTGGGTGTCATTACTGGTACTCTAAAAAATAATGATATGTCATTACCGTTTCTACACTGGGTTTCATCGCTTTGTAGAGCATAAAACTGGTGATCTTGGTATTTTTCTTGCTTCATTGATTGGATTGACTGCAAAAAAGCTTTACTCCAAACAAGTTTATTTTGCATATCCGCATTAAATCTTATACCGTATTTTGTGAAACGCTCAGTCAAACCTTTAAACCAGTATATATTTTTGGCTATTATTAATTTTGATAGTTTGTTCGGTAATCTCTCATTGCTATATTCAAAAATTGTTTTATATATTGCAGGCAGTGTTGCCATATAGCCAGTTTTAACTGTTTTTTACAGTTTTTTGGGATGCCTAACAGGTTTCCAGTTTTTTCTTGTAAAAAACAGTTTTTTTAAAATTTCATTTACAATTTTTTTTATTTTTTTTAACTAATATTTAAGAATTATGCTTACCCAAGTAAAAAAAATGATATGGAGCCATATGAAGTTATATTTAATTATATATAATCTTTTATGTAATTAGATATAATTATATCCGAAAAATGAGAACATCTTATTGTATCGAATTGTGTACAATTGTATACAATTTGGTACAATTTGATACAATTTTATGCAATTCGATACAATTGTATCCGAATTTTGTCCTCATCCAATTACATCAAATTATATCTTTTTGTATAAATTTATATAAAATGTTATAAAAGTGCACATAGTTTGATACAATTATATCTAAAAATTGACCTTATACTTTAGATCATATTATATATGACCACATCTAACAATATACAAAAATTACTTTTTTATATAAAAAAGATATGCAATATCTGGAGATCAGACCTGGGGGATTTCAATAACAATTGCAAATAAATATAATTGAAATTAAAAAAAACTCAATTACATTTCATGTAACTGTAATTGAAAATTTTCAATTACAAGTAATTGTAATTGAAAGTGATTTCAATTACAAATTTCAATTACATTTAGAATTAAAGTGTTTTTTGTTAAAATTTTGTAGAAAAAACTGACTGGGATTGGTTGGGTAGGCGTGGATAAGTATAAAAAGAATACGTCATGTTGGGCTGACCCCTCACTTGTGCTTTTTGTCATTATTTCTTTTCCGAAAAAATGTAATTGTAATTGACATTTTTTCAATTAAAATTATATGTAATGTATAATTGAAAATTTTCTATTACAAATTACTTGTAATTGTGTTTTTTTTTTGAATTAAATTACAAATAATATGTAATTGTGTAATTGCATGTGTAATTAATTTCCAAATATAATGATTAACCCAAAGGTCTGCTGGAGATCCTATAATTTCAATAAATCTTCAATTACTTATATCCAGATTTACCATGACAGTGCATTAAACATGAACAAAATTATTTTTAGTAATTTTAAAATAAAGTTAACAAGACTGAAATTTTAAAGTTATTAGGACCAAGATATATACAACCAAGATATAAGAAAAATAGAAAAAAAATAGTAAAATATTACAAAATAGTAAAAATTACTAAAAATATATGGTGCAAAAAATAAACTCACTCACGCATCATGCACGGGTTATATATTCTTATTCACGCTCACGCACGAATCAAGTACGAATTATATATTCTCAGACTCATGCACGAATCACTAGAGTATAGTAATTATTACTCACAATCACGTGTGAATAACGTGACTCACGAACATTTCTAGTCTCGCGACAATCGCTAGTAATTACTAAATCTAAAACTAGTTCAAAATCATTGTTAACATAGAACCACATTTGAAAATAATACGGTTTTATATGGACCTTATATATTTTTATATAAATTCACTTTGAAATAATTGCTTATGTGGGATGATATATAATTATAGATGATTTTATAAAGAACGTTATATTGTTATATATTAAAGAAATCATGAAATATTGTAGATATGGAACCATATTAAGTTATATATGGGTTCTTATTCGTCAATATATAATCATATCTAACACAAATTATGAAATATTTCTTATATGGCTCCACATAAAGTTTTATATTATTATGTATAGTGTCATACTAAATTATATATAAACGTATATGTAATTATATCTGTAATATGTTACTTTATGTACTTATATATAGCACATGCAATTATATGTAGGCCAGTATGTAATAATATAAAATCACATATGTCTCCATATTAAAACCTTTGAGGAAAAAATATCTAACATATGACTATATAAAAGTATATCTGCTTGAATTTAAAAGCATATGTGGCCACATGTAACTATAAGTTACTATATGCAATTACATAAAATAATATATGGTTATATCAAAACTTTTTTACTCGGGTATGCAAAATAATTTGAAAACCTTATAACACGTTTATAAAATGAAGTTTGTATAAAATATTTGTTTTATAAGCCATTTATAAACTTAGAAAGTGATTATGCTTATGACACAAAAATTAAAATAAAACTTTAAATATTGTAAAAAATTAGGTACAAATCGAAACATAAATAAATTTGAAATTGGCAATATAATACTACTAAATATGCTTACTGGAAAAACGAAACATTTTTATAACAACTTTCATCAAAAATTAGCATGGAATAAAATTGTCTAAACCATATCTGACACGTCATAGATCCGACGGACATTTGTTAGCCGAACTTTTCAGATCATTTCTAAATGAAGGATAATTTAGAAGTTTATATGTGTTTTAAAACGATGTCTCATCAACAAAGGCCGAAATTGATTTTTTATTTTTTAAGTAAATATTTGCTAATTCGGGATAACAATTTACTACTATTTTTTCAATTGTGATCAAGGACAATTCTAAAAAACGTAATTTTTTTTACGGGTTTTTTACACACCGTCAAACAATTCTCCACATAACAATACTCAATCTAATGAAAGGTAATTTTATGTGAAATGCAAATCCATAAAGATTATTTTGAAGTACAACATTGGCGAGTAAAGTATTCTATCCTAAGTTAGGGTTTAATAGAAAAAGGTTGACATCTCGGAAGGGTATTCGATGAACTTTTTAACTTCAAATGCAAATCCATAAAGATTATTTTGAAGTACAACATTGGCGAGTAAAGTATTCTATCCTAAGTTAGGGTTTAATAGAAAAAGGTTGACATCTCGGAAGGGTATTCGATGAACTTTTTAACTTCAGATTCGGGCCTAGGAGACCAAAATTCTTAAAAAAAAAGTTTTATTAGAAGGCTGTCCAAAAAGTCGTTTACTATAAATACCAAACGCAATTAAATTATTCAAATCTCGATATTTAGAAAATTGAGACCCTGGGATAATATTTTAGTCTCAGGATACTTCGAGATCCCAGAATTTCTTCTGATTTTTAAATTTTTTTCGAAAAACAGTTTTTCTATACAAAAACAGTTTTTTTTACAGTTTTTCTAAAAAAATATATGGTAACACTGATTGCAGATGAAGACTGTAGGTATATATATGAGCTTCTTCTTGTTCCGTCTCTAGAGCAATAACATAATTCGGAGTATTATTTGGCAATCTAAGAACTCTTTTTGTAAAAAACTTTTGTAGATTATCGACATAATTTAAACACGAAAACCCCCATATCTGAGCTCCGTATGACTGAACTGACCTGCAAACAGCTTGAAATAACTTCCATTTTGCTTTAAGCGACACATCCCTTTTTCCAATAAAGTTTTTCCATGTAATATTAATACATACTTTTGCAGCATAATTTTTCGAACATACGTGCTTAGAATACGACATTGTAGGTGTTAGTAAAATGCCTAGATATTTGTACTTATTAACAATTCTTACATTTTCATCTTTAAATTTCCACTTCTCCTTTGAACCAATACATTAGCAACCTTATATTCATTTCCTCGATCAATAAGCCACCTTTCAAGTATTCATGAAGATCATTTAGATACAACGCAAACAACAACGGTGACAACAGGCATCCTTGTTTAACACCTGTATTTGTATCGAAGTAGTCAGATAATTCATCCTCTGCCCAGACTGCAGATTTGGTGTTTTTGCATACATTTTCAATAATGTTAACTACTTTAGATGACATTCCCATTTGATGAAGTTTATAAATAAGGAATTTTCGTGGGACTCGGTCAAATGCCGCCCGAAAGTCTACAAAAAATGCATACACTTTTTTATTTTCAGAAAATTTGAGGTTTACAATTGATGTTAGGTTATAGACGTTGTCGATCGTAGACTAACCCTTTCGAAAACCTGCCTGAAATTCGTTTAATTTCTGATGGTTGTTTATCCATAGAGTCAATCGTTCATGTATTGCCCCCATCATAATCTTCCCAACACAATTCATGAAGGAAATTCCTCTATAGTTGCCTGGTTGGTTGACATCACCCTTTTTATGAATAGGAAAAAACTAGATACTAATAGTACACTAGGCCGGGTCGATTTGTGGGGAGGCATGGCTCAGGGAAAATCGTATTCTAGGGATCAAAATAAGAAACTTTGCCGAAGGAACCATACCTCTAAAACGAATTCTACTACCCCCCAACTGTTGACTTTTGTCCCGTAGGGTCAAGTTTTGAAAAATCACACTTTGACCCATTTAGAGTGCCCCAATCGAGTCCAAATGTAAGACCGACCCCCACTAACTTTGGAGGGCCGATCCACCCATGCCAGTGGCACACCCCCTGGAACTTCCCTGGGGGGTTCCCCATACAAACATTTTAAAAAATCACCATTTTTGGCACTTTATTTTATTATTTTTTATTTATTTTATTTATTTTTATTATTTTATTTATTTTTTCTCTTTAGAAATTTATTTAGTCAGAACATATGTAAATGAAAAAATTAATTTAACTTAGTAATAGAAAAGAAAATAAAAAAAATTACTGTTTGAAGTCTTTTTTGCTTTCAAGTCTGGGCAATTTCGCACGGCTCTCTAATGTCGTCACCATAACAGCCTCTACATTTTCCGGTATAACTCGTTTGGAAACGCTAGCTAGCAATTGAACGTGTCGTTCTGTTTCTTGTATGTGTGATGGAATTTTTGGATCATTAAACGGTGGATCATCTTGATTTAAATATTCTTTCAAAGTATCGTATGGAATGCTTCGCGTGAATGGTGGTTCAAATACGTCATTTATGTCATTCATATTGATCATTTCCGTGTAACTTGTGCAATAAAAGTTTATATCTGGTTTTTTATAAGCTCTAAGTCCCGTTGGGTCGTCAACATCGGTTCGATAGCGTAGAATTATCTTGATAGCACAGTCGCGCTTTTCTTTGCTATCATCAAACAACATTGATAACAAGATATTTTCCGAATGCGCATAATATCAATTATCTGTAATTACTTTATTGACAATTTTGCGTAAACGAGGTTCTAGAAATCTTGACCAACTAATGAATTTGAAAAATAATCTACTACCGTACACGACAGAGCTGTAATACTTGATATTGAAGTACATTGGCACATAACATGTAATTATAAATTCAACCAGTATTCTTAAATTTGCATCTGGTTCTGGTTTAATTTGAAATTGTGTGTTGTTATTCTTTTTTAAATGTATTAATAATTTTTTTGCATTAATTTCACAATAAAAAAAGAAAGAAAAGTGTGTAATAAAAAAGTGTTGTGACAAAGAAAAACTAAACGCCCAGTGTAAATGACATGGCTTTTGCAATTTAGTTTTGTACAAAAACCAGCTGGTTTTTCCTCTGTCTAAATTCAGTATAAAGTAATTTAGATTTATTTTTTAAATATTTTAGAGCATATCGAATGTTTACATAATTTTGATACAAACAGTGCGTTCCCGTACGTTCCCAAAGTTACCGAAATTTACACAAAGTTACCGAAATTTACCCAAACGCGTTCCCGTACTCGAGAATTGTGTAAATGAGAGCGCTAATGAGAGTGTATTAGTGTTTCTCTTTTTACCAAAATTTACCCAGACTTTTTCTTCGGGTAAACTTTGGTAAAACAGCTGATGCAAATACAAACAAAAAACAATTGTGAAAATAAATTAAAAATTTTAATTAAATAAAGAAATAAGGAAAAGAAACTTGGTTTTTTGTAAGAATTAATTGAATAAAATCAAAAACAACTTTTAAATGCGAATAAATATGTCTATTTGTGCCAATTCGCAAACTGAATTTATACGTATTTTCACATCAGTGATGGGATTTTTGGCACAATCTAAGATTGATTGGTACAATGGCACAACCGATACTATTTTGGCACATTTTGGTTATCTACACAATTTAATAGAAAATGAATTTAAAAAATAACAATTCTTTAAGTTTTAGTTTTTAAGCATTTATTGGTATTAAAATACCTTTTCGAATAAAGCAAAACTAAAAAATGGCATCGAAGATATTACCGAATAAAGCACCGTAAGTTGTTTTTCACATAAAAAAATTTCAATCGAACTTTAAATGCTTTATATTGCCAGAAAAATAATATTCTTGTACATTAAATTTGCGTGGAAACGTAAGTTTTCACGAGAAACTCATTTTCGTGAATTTATATGGAGTATAACAGTTTTTTCACGTGAAAAAGGAACAACTTACGGTGCTTAACCCATAGAATTTTAAAAATTCAAATGCTATAAATTTATCTCAGAGCTTCGAAAGAATTAATTCATCAAAAATTTAATTCAGTTTTAGAAAATGTTTATATGTATACCATTCCGTGCAACCATTCCTAAACAATTCATTCATTGGCTGCATTCCCAAATCTTTAATAAGAATCGGATGAATTTAATTTATCATTCACCTTTTAATTGAAAGAAGATTTTAATTCATTCAAATAGAATTAATTCCATAAGAATTCAAAATAGAATTAATTCCATAAGAATGCTTTTTACAAAATGAAAGTTGAAAACACGGGTTCTGAGTGAAAATTGAGTTTTGGCACAATAAAGGCCCATTTGGCACATTTTAGTCACACACTTGGCACAAAACAAACATTTTCAAGTCCCATCACTATTTCACTTTATTCTTTGAAATAAGTTTTTTGGCTAGAAAAGTGGTTTTTTGTGTTCCCGTACTATTGGGTAATTTTGTCATTTTGTGAGAGAATTTTATGCTTACTCTCATTTTACCGAACTTTACCCAAAAAGTAAAAAAACACACCTAAAGTATTGTGCACTAAAAAAAAATGTAAACCCATTGGTTATTGTAAAAAATATTTTTCTCTTTACGGAGTATAACAAACCATTTTCCAAAAAAAAAAATCTATATACAGTAACCACTTGACAATCGTTAATCCGAACTAGAGATACCAATCCCGATCCCGAAAATCTCGGGGTTGGTCTTGAAAAAATCCCGCGATTTCCGATTTCATTATTTGACATATTTTATCTCTTTTTGTATTTGTTTTCATTGTTTTATTCGAACAAAGTCACACAAATCTAATCACATAATGAAAAATGAATGAGTCTCAATGAGAAAATAGTAAATGTTTTTTAAATTCTTGTTAAATTATAAATTTTGTCGCATCAAAGGAATTAAATATGCTAAAAATCCCAAACGTATTTAACAAATTGTGAAAAATAATCCGCTGCAGGCATGTCCCTATCCGGATTTCATTCTTGCCTAAGGAAATCGTCAGGGGACGACGTTTTTAGAATTTCTGGAAATATTTGTTAAGTTAAATTATAAACTCAATGAGAATTTTTTGTTCTCGTCTAGGAGCGTTATTAAACATTTAAAATATCAAAGAAAAAACAAAAACAACGACAGAAAATTTTCCACAATTTGCTTTGTCATCTTCCAATGTACTACTCTGTTGTTTTGACAGATCTAGCAATGTAGTGACATCCATTCATGTAGAAACAACAATAGAGAACAATGTTTTCTAAAGTGTCAGTAACATTTAAATTTGCACAAGCACTTGCATATTAGTTTTTTAATTTTATTTTATCGGGATATACATTAATTGCATCAAAGGAATTAAATATGCTAAAAATCCCAAACGTATTTAACAAATTGTGAAAAATAATCCGCTGCATTTTGTCATTTAAAAGTATTAGGGTTATATGCATAATCAATTCTAATTTTCCATTCAAAATTTATTTTATAAATGTGTTATAAGGTTTTCAAATTATTATGCATAGGCACTTTAGTATTTATTATCAGAGAAATTTGTTTTGAATATTTTACAGTTAGGGGTCAATAAAGTGTTTTGAAATTAAAGTTTTATAAAATTCTGAGAGTTAATCGATTTGGCAAGTGAAACATTCAAATAATAGATTAAAATAGATTACAGATAAAATAAATCTTAATAAAAACCTTAATAATTTAAAAATTTTGCAGATGTAAAACTTTTGAAAATGGAAATTCAGCTTTATTTAATCTTTTAACGGACATGTTTTTATTTATTTTATTGATGATTTGCTAAAATCATAACTTCACGCAAAATAATTTTGCCGATTAAAAACAGCAGATTTTTGTTAAATTAGATAATCTAACAGCAAAGGCAATCAAAGGCAAGCAGATTGCCTTTCTGACATCAGCAGAGGTACATACTTATGTGCTTAATATTTAATGTTAGTTGATTTTAAAAAACTAATAGTCACCAAATATTTCTGATGATTTCAGCAGAGTAGTTTGTATTTGCATTCAATAGATTTTAGCCAAATATAACTAAAAAATTGTAGATATGGGTAAATCTACGGAACCGGGCGATTCCATGTAACTCGGGATTTTAACCATTTTAATAACAATATATAATATTTTTGATGGTATCAGCATTTTCGAGGCAACGAATTTACTCAGGCGGACATCTTAAATTTTAATATTTAATGTGCTCTACTCAATTAAAAACTACCCTAATTTACCCTAATTTTGCTTGTAACTTTCAAAAGTTTTTCAACTCTTTTGGCTATAACTTTTTCAGCATAAGAGGAAATCGCCTGAAACCTTTGGTGGATAATAATTCTGATGTTAAAACATCTCACACTTGTTGAAAAAAATAGGTGCCCTCAGTTAGGAACAAATGGTAGTTCTTTAAAATCTGTAACTTTGATTTCTAATTTTTGCGCTTTCAGCCCCAATGTAATCGAAAATTTTTTCATACTGACATATAACTGACAAATAAACTAAATAAATGAGGCCAAATTGATTAGTGTGCCTTCAGAAATAAAGAAGATATGACAATAAAAATCTCTTCAGGTCTATGTGTGAAGAACATAACATTTCATATTTTTTGGAGGGCACAATCGCAGTTTGAGAAATAATTAGTTACAGTCCTGCTTGATCGGTATGTATCAGTAATACTACATATTATTGTGTGTAAGTGCCAAATAGATCGTACCATTATTTTGGTATTCAGAGCTTTTTGGAGCTAAAAGTGATGTCGAAATGAAACTGATAATCCGATCATTTTGGCACTTACACACAACAATATTAATGGCGATATATTTCATATAAGCCAGATTTCAACCATTAACCCTTTTATCTGTGGATGTGCCAGAAATTAAAAATAGAATTTTTAGAGTATTTTGCAGCGAAAAGTGATGTAGAGCATAATAAAAAAACCCGATCTGTTTAGCACTTTCATATAATGATAGTTATGATAACTTCTACCGTTCCAGATTGATTAAGACTCCATAATTCTTAAAACTATGGAGGTGCCTTCAATTTGAATTTAACCCCTTAGCGATTTTTGAAGAAAGATATGCTGTAGAGAATACAAAGTTCATCCGAAGCATTTAGCACTTTCACATAATAATAGTAATGAAGATATGTACCATTCAAGACATATTTGATCCCGTAATTCTTTAAACCGTGGATGTGCCATTCAATTTTGTGCTGCAATTTTGAGGGAAATTTATATGGGCACTAGGTCCAAACAGACCGATTTAAACCACAATCAATAGCCTTCGTTCTTGGGCCGATATAAGTCGGTCTACCAAATTTCATCAAAATATCTTAATATTTGGTACCTGTAGTATGCGCACAATATGACATGGAGAGACAGACGGACGGACGGACGGAAAAATACTTAAAATCAATAATGGAAATACAGCGACTGATTTTTCGCAAATTTTAAATTCTTACAGTGACTATTTTTTTTTTGTTGGAAATCTCTTCGAGAAATATTTTTCATATAAAAAACTTTGAAAAAAAGAGCTTTCCTAGAACCAATTAAAACATTTTCAAGTGCTACCAAGCATTATCATCAGTGTTTAATTATGTATCTACAAACGTAGAACAGGTAGCAGCGACGAGGAACATCTGTTTATATATTGAATATGAATAGACATGTTTCTTGTTGTTGTTAGCTTGTGGGATCATTTCTTTTTGTACACAGAAACTACATGAGGTAATGTGTATTCTTTTGTATGATAAGAAATGAAGCCTGTAGATAAAACACCAATTCTAAGCAGGCATATAGTTGTAAGATATTTAGTTTTATTTTAGTATATAATTATTGTAAATTTGTAAATAAAGTTGTTGTTACGAACAAACCATCAACGCACAAGGTTGTGTTTTATTTTTCCTCCTCCCATCGTAGAAGATTCTACAATCAGATTGTCTTTATTTAAATTTTTGTATTTAAATTCTTAAGCAGGGAAGACACGATACAACAAGTTGTACAATAGACCGTACCACCTTAGAGGCAAAAAAAGTGCTTCGTACACCCTCCAATATGAAGTATTTTTGCAAGGCAATTTCAAAAAAAATTTTTTTTTTGCCGAACGTAGGGGTCGCCATTTTACATTTTTCGTTATATCTTTGGCATTTACAGTTGGATCTTAAAGTATGATACATTGATGTTTTTCTCTCGAAGAGATCAGTGTTTTGCTCTAAGGGCCATTGACCTCAAGTATTCCGTTATAATAGTTACCCACCCGATCTCAGTTGCTACCACCAGGCACGTAGCTAGGGGGGACTCGAAATCCAATTGCGAAAACTGTTGTCTAAAAAAATTTTTAAGCTGTTTGGTGCCCAACGAAAATGTTTTTGTAAAAATCCTTATTAGTTATGTGTGCTAAGCATAATCAAAGAAGTTAGAAAATAAAGAGAATGCAATCCTCCAAATTACTGAATAAAACTTTATAAAATGTGCCTGCAAATAGGAAACCGAAATTTTTTTCGCACCTTTTAATTGATAAGTGGCTATTTTTTATTGTTACTACTAATATTTTTCGTCATATTTGTTATAATTTGAACATAAAATTGATGAATTAACCTTTGGTTTTCCTTGTACAAGCTATTTCCTAGTGGCTACTGAAAATGTTGCTGTTATTATGGGAAATTTAACTGTTTTGAATCCAGCGGTATTTTTTTTTGCTAATTATAGCAACAAATTAAATAAATTTTAGAAAAATTGTTGCAATTCAAAATCGATTTGCTAAAATAAGTTAAAAGATTTACTAAATATCAATAATTTTAGTACAATGAAATTGGTATAAATAACACTGCATGACACTTAAAAAAATTAATGGATATCTGAGCATCAGTTCTATATATTTCGAACATGCTGATTACAATGGCGTACTTTATTTTTCAATCTAAGGTGCAGATTTTTAGCTAAATGTCTATAAAGTTTGGCGCTTTTCCATTTATTTTTTATAAACAAAGATTTTTAAATGCAATCAATATAAATTGTTTGTGGTGAAATGTACACTCAAAAAAAAAAGTCAGTAAAGTCAGCAAAAAATGTTGCTGTGGCAGCAAATTTTTAGTCAGGAGCATGCTTGCAAAAAAGTTGGTAATTTCAGCAAAAGGTTTGCTGAAAGTCAGCGAGCTGATTTTTACCAAAAAAATAGTAATCTTTAGCAAAAGTTTTTCTAACACTTAGTCGACTGCAAATGAAAAAAATCCTTGCTAAAATCATTAAACTTTTTGCTGAATATTAGTAGACTAAAAATACCTCAAAAAACTTGTAGCGAAATTTTACTTTAGTTAATTTATTTGCTGAAAATTTAAATATAGAATATGTGTAGAGTTGTTTTTTTTTTATCATTTCCGTTTCCAGACAAGCTGCGACATCTACATCTTGTCTATCTGGTTGTCGTCCACGCTATGAATGCGGTTATCAGCACAATTTTGGTAGCAAAATAAATTAGTAAAACATTAGTTCAAAATTAGTTTAGTGTTAAAAAAATATAACTAAAATTTTTGCTGAAAACGGAATTTCAGCAAAAAAATTGCTGAAAACTAGTACACTTGATATACAAGACGTTTTACTAATTTTTCTACTAACTTATTTTTTTGAGTGTAGGCACAGGACCTGAATTCATATTTAGACTTAAATTTTGGTTAATAAAACTTGATTTTAAAACCATTGTTCGCATTTTGTAAGGATTTTTATGATTTTTTAAGGTTTAGGCTAATTGAATCGCTGATAGCAAAATCGGCCTTAATAAATGCTGTGGCTTAGTAAAAAAGCAATTAAAAGGAAAATATTTCAAGCAAAAAATGTATACATATATAATGGCCTATACGTTAAAAAATCGCGACTTTTCAAAAATTTATATGGCAGCATAGCTTTCCAAGTTGTCTCCAAAATTTATTCTGGAAGTGACTGTAAATTAAATACATATAAAAATTCGGATTTGTCCCAACAAGATTCTTGCAGTATTGTAACGATTCTCTTGTTCGCGGTTTACTATTTTTTTTCTTTTCTTTAATTTTTTAAAAATTTTCTATCTTTTCCCCATTAATTTCAAATTTTTCTATTCAATTGAAATTTTCCCAATTTGACTCAAAAATAAAATATCTTTTTTTCTTTATAGCCAAGCATTATAAGGTGTTTTTTGAATTTACACCCACATATTCATGTTCGTAATTATCAATAACTTAAATGAGCCAAATGTAGGAAATTATTGTAAAACCTTACACCCAAAATAAATTTTAGTTCGCTTTCAATAAAATATAATTATCACAGATACAATTCGGCCTTTAACGACATAGTTGCCCTCACAAAACAGATATAGAGAAAAGCGTGCTGCAGAACTTTATCTGAAAAAGGCAACTCTCAATTGGACGTATAGTATCCTCAAGTCCATATATCCTTAATATGAAAGATGCCGATATGTCCTCCGTTGACATCTGCAAGCTCATAATTAACGTTACCAATTTTCCTTCTTACAACCGCTTTTACTCCAGTAGGAGCAAGTTTTGCATTAAATCTGCTGATCAATGAACTTTGTACGAAATTTCGGTGTATCACCTCTTGCCCGATATTGAATTCTCTAATCCGAGATCTCAAATTGTACGTTTTAACATTACGATCATAAGCGGTTTTTATCTTTATTCTTATCGAATCTCTCAAAAGTGAAAACTCGTCTTTTCGTTCCAATTGCGTATCCGTTTCAGATAAAAGATTTAGATTTCTTAATACGTTATAATCTTGGCCATGATTTAACATTATTTGACCAAAGACGAGTTCGTATGGTGTTTTTCCGGTTGTTTGATGAACACTGCTTCTTATTGCACAATTTATGCTGGCTAAATATTCATCCCATAGTCTTTGATCGTTACGTATATATGAGCGGAGAGCCTCATTGATGGATCTGTTTACCCTCTCACTTGCATTTGATTGCGGACTATGAACAGCAGTAAACTGATGTTTAATTCCAAATTTTCCCATTAAATTTCCAAATTCTTTAGATTTAAATTGACTACCATTATCTGAAACTATGGTTTCTGGTACACCATAACACGTAAAGATTTCGTTCTTTAAATAATCAATTATCGGCTTAGTCACAAATTTTCGTAAAGGCTTTAAAAAGGTGAATTTAGTGAAATGATCCAAAATTATAAAAATGCCAATATTACCTTTTCTCGTGCGTGGAAAAGGACCAATTAAGTCCACATACAGCCTTTGAAATGGCCTTTCGGTTACAACCATTTCACCCATTGGTGGTTTCAGAGAAGACGTTGGTGTTTTAGATGTCTTACACAATTCACAATTCTGTACATATTCTTTTATATCGGTAACCATCTTAGGCCAAAAGAAAAATTCACGAACTCGATGGGCCGTTTTGGCAATTCCACCATGTGCAACATTTGGCACATCATGACCCACATGAATTACATCCTTACGTAATTCCATCGGAACAAGTAATTTCCATGAATCCGATTCATCGAGATTCCCAGTTGCAAAATCTGTTCTTTTATAAATATATTCATCAACCACCTTATAATCAGGTAATTCCGCCTTTGAAAATTCTTCTCTAAGCTTAGAATACTCAGGAGTATTAAATGACGTAGAACTAAGATCAATTTTTGGTAACACTTGTAAATCAATTTCATCCACACTTGTTTCTTCTTCAAAAGCTCTTGACAACGCGTCGGGTACAATGTTGTCTTTACCCCTACGGTGCTCGATCGTAAAGTCAAATCCTTGTAATTTTAAGGCCCATCTGGCCAACCGCCCTGAAAGATCTTTCTGCCTCATTAACCATTTGAGGCTGGCATGGTCGGTTATGACTTTAAACTCCTGCCCCTCTATATAAGCTCTAAATTTTCTAATTGCAAGTATAACAGCAAAACATTCTAGCTCCGTAATTGAGTAATTCCGTTGCGCCTTATTAAGCTTTTGCGACATATAGGCTATTGGCCGCTCGTTACCATCTTCATCGAGTTGTGCTAAAACCGCCCCGATTCCAAAAGTACTTGCATCACATTGCAAGATAAACGGTTTGTCGAAGTTTGCATGAACCAATACAGGTGCTGAAGTTAATTTTCGTTTAATATTTTCGAAAGATACCTGAGCATCTTCCGACCATAGAAAGGTTTTACGTTTAGTCAGCAATTCCGTCATCGCGAACGTAGCCGTAGCATATTCATCAATAAATCTGCGATACCAACCGGCCATTCCGAGAAACTGGCGCAGTTGTCTTACAGTCTTAGGTACCGGAAATTCCGAAATAGCCCTAACCTTATCAGGATCGATTTTAAGAGCTCCTTGTCCTACTACATATACCAAATAATGGACTTGTTTAATGGCAAAACAGCTTTTCTTCACATTTATCGTTAGGTTAGCCTTCCTAAGTTGAGTGGCCACCTCCTGTAAGTGTCGTATATGTTCGTCAAAGTCTTTCGAAACAATTAGTAGATCGTCAAGGTAAACAAATACGTTCGTTTTCAAAGTATACGGAATGACTTGGTCCATAAGTCTGCACATTGTCTGCGGTGCATTACACAATCCAAACGGCATTCTTGTAAATTGATACAATGGCCGATTAGGGATTGTGAAAGCAGTCTTCGGTCTAGAGGATTCGTCCAATTTAATTTGCCAAAAAGCATCCTTCAAATCCACTTTGGAAATGAAGTAAACTGGAGGAAGCCTCGAAATAAGTCCGTCAATGTTAGGTATTGGGTAAGCGTCTTTTGTAGTCACGGAATTCAATTTTCGACTGTCCAAACAAAACCGAACTTTTCCCGGTTTAACAATTAAAACACCAGGAGATGACCACGGTGAAGTCGCACACTCCTCGATAACTCCTAATTCTAACATTCTATCAATTTCCCCACATAAAAGTTTTTCCCTAGCAGGGGAGATTGGATAATATCGTTGTTTTATCGGAATTGACTTTTCAGTATCTATGTTATGTTCCAATAACGTTGTGCATCCTAGTCCATCTCGTTCCGAATTGGGAAAATAATTAATTACATTCTGTAGTTGTTGTTCCTGAATTGCGTTTAGAAGTATTTTATTTGAATCTTCTTCCAAAATCACCTCACTTACTGAACTTACTGTGTTTACTGATATTTGGATTCCAAATTTCTTCCAAAAATCCATTCCACAGATAATATCCTGCTTTATAGATGGAATTAGCAAGAATTCAATTGTTTTTGTTAGTCCATTATAATTTACTTCCACATTTGTAGATCCCATTATACGCTGTTTTTGTCCATCTGCAGTTTTAACATTTCCAAGGCCTCGTTTAAAATTTTTGGAATCAATTATATTTTGATACATATCTCCTCCAATTACGTTTACGTTGGCACCACTGTCCAATAGTGCGAAATGCTTTTTGTCTCCTATACTTAAAGAAATGTAAGGCCTATTATCATTTTCCTGGTTAACCACCGATGAAATAATACATTTTCTTAACCGTTTTCTCCATTTATAAAACTCGAGCATTCTTTTTAATGACCTGGTAAGTTTTCGTTCAGGTTCATCAGTATTAAATATCCTCTCTCTAACCCGGTTATATTCTTCAAGACGAATATGATATGGTCTTTGCAACGGGTGAATCTTTGTAACAGCAGGTTTATTTGTCATATCAGGTTGGTTAGTAATATCAGGTTCATAAATTTCTATGTTCGGGGTTTCGGATGTCCGTCCTTGGGTGTACGGACACCCCTGTTGAAGTTTCCCTGTTCCTGGCAACAATTTATACATTGTGGTCTGTAAGTATTCTTTACTCCACAACCGTAACAGAATACTGTCCGAGGTTCTTCACAATCCATCAAACTGTGACCAACTTTGTCACAGTTCCAACATTTTCCCGAACGTACCACTACACAAATTTCCGTGTCTTCTGCATCAACATTTTCTTCCAAGTCTGACTGAAAATTTTTGTTAGACACTTCTGCAACTTTTCCCCTTGGAAAATCACGTTTATTAACATTTATCGTAGACATGTCTTTTATAAACTTCTCATGTCTTCGCACCGCACGTCTCAATTCAGCAACCCGAGTTATCTCAAGATGGAGAAGTTCATGTCTAACTTCCGGTTTTAAATTCCGCTGAATGGTCTCACATAATTCAATATCTGATAATGGTGTTCTAAGTCGATCACATAATGTTATTATTGTGTCATAGTATTCGTCAAATGTTTCGGTAGATCTTTGTTTTCTCCGTCTTATCTCATCCTTAATGTCGAAATCCGTATTATAATCCTTGTACTGGTGCTTTAATGCGCCACACAAACGGTCCCAGTCCATGTCGTAACTGCTCCTATGAAAGCGCCAATACCATTTCAACGCTTTTCCCTCGAAAAGAAGGTGCGCGTGTTCACATAAAAGTCTAAAATTCCCACGTAGATTCGACTCTGTTAAGGTGTTTACACGATAAATAAATTCGTCGACCGAGATATCTGAGGTATCACCAGAAAAACGTATTTTCCAATTCCTCACTATATTTAAAATTCTTTCTGAATTTCGTTCGAATTCACCGTCTGAATAATGATAACTAAGACCTATTCCTTCATGTTGTCTATGTCGGGAATCAGTACTCCGATCTGATCTTTCATGGCGATGTGCATCATTAAGATCCATTCGATTATATTGTCTCTCTTGAGAATCATTAGTCGTACGTATATTATTCTCTATCCGGGAAATATCCTCCCGATCTATTCTCTCATGGTGTCCATCCTGCTCTACCGGTCTCGAATTTGCAATATTCAGATCCCGGAATCCATTTGCAATCATATTACTAATCTCACTTCTAAATATTCTTAAAGAATCATCAACTATACCACGCACTCTAAAAAACTTTCGATAAAAAGTCACAGTATAAATATTATCACTACTCAGTGAAGTCTTTCGGTATGGGTATATTGGATATAAATTATAAATAAAAATTATAAACCAAACAAAAAAATAATAGGAAAAGAAATAAAAAAATCTATCAATCATCAACAAAATTAAAAATAAAAGAACTTCCCATCTCTGCCAGAAAACTTCCGATATAAATCAGAATGAAATAGTTCCTATAACAAATCTGAGAAAAATAAAAGTAATAAGGATTTGAAAAATGTTTTTGAAGGAAAGGAATCCGAAATTGTATTATTCTATACCCATAATTGACATTATGTGATACGAACTAATTAACAGGGTTTGGGTTCGAATTTGAGAGGTTGTCTGGCCTATTGGTCTGCATCAGTACAATACTCGTTTGACTCATATCTATTTTCTAATTCTTGATATTTGTTTTAGTTTTATCTTCTACCTTTAAATTTTTTTTTTTTGATTTTTGCTTTTTGTTTGGACTTATTGTTATTTGATTTTAAATCGGATTCCTTTCCTTCAAAAACATTTTTCAAATCCTTATTACTTTTATTTTTCTCAGATTTGTTATAGGAACTATTTCATTCTGATTTATATCGGAAGTTTTCTGGCAGAGATGGGAAGTTCTTTTATTTTTAATTTTGTTGATGATTGATAGATTTTTTTATTTCTTTTCCTATTATTTTTTTTGTTTGGTTTATAATTTTTATTTATAATTTATATCCAATATACCCATACCGAAAGACTTCACTGAGTAGTGATAATATTTATACTGTCACTTTTTACCGAAAGTTTTTTAGAGTCGTATTGATAGTTGCGATTTCGTTAATACGGATTAACATAACTTCTTAAAAAAAAAGAAATTTGTGAGGGCAACTATGTCGTTAAAGGCCGAATTGTATCTGTGATAATTATATTTTATTGAAAGCGAACTAAAATTTATTTTGGGTGTAAGGTTTTACAATAATTTCCTACATTTGGCTCATTTAAGTTATTGATAATTACGAACATGAATATGTGGGTGTAAATTCAAAAAACACCTTATAATGCTTGGCTATAAAGAAAAAAAGATATTTTATTTTTGAGTCAGAGAAAAATTGGGAAAATTTCAATTGAATAGAAAAATTTGAAATTAATGGGGAAAAGATAGAAAATTTTTAAAAAATTAAAGAAAAGAAAAAAAATAGTAAACCGCGAACAAGAGAATCGTTACAGAGATTTTTGGCGCCCCACGTTATAGCCAAGCATTATAAGGTGTTTTTTGAATTTACACCCACATATTCATGTTCGTAATTATCAATAACTTAAATGAGCCAAATGTAGGAAATTATTGTAAAACCTTACACCCAAAATAAATTTTAGTTCGCTTTCAATAAAATATAATTATCACAGATACAATTCGGCCTTTAACGACATAGTTGCCCTCACAGTATATTTAACAAAAATAGATTCTGCGGTTTTAGAAGACCTTGCAAAATAGCGATGACTATGGCTAGCTTGTCGCTAAAACAAAATCCTCAAAGGGATTTGCAAATCTAGTTTGGGTTTTAATTTGATGTCCTCTTGAAATTTTAATCACGTTCACGTAACAAAGACGCACTAACCAGTTTGGTGTTAAAAATTGTCGAATCGGTTTAGAAATTGTGAGTAAAAATGTCAGGACACCAGGAAATTTCCATACAAAATGAAACATTTTGTACAAACAAACAATCGGAATAAAAATAACTATAACTGGGCATTATAGTTCACAGTTCATTTCAATCAATTTTATTTTTAAGCTAATGTATTCTTTTAGTTCACTAGTTCATTCGAGAAATTTTTTCAATTGTTCATACACTAATATAATAGTCTTCAAAAAATTTTGCTGTAAAAACAGCTGAATTCAGCGGAACATTTCCTAAAAATTAAAAAAGTACAAACAGCAAGAAAAAATCTCTTAAATTTACAAAATTTCAGCTATATTTTAGTTAATCGAAAATAACAATTTACACTGCTAAGATCGGCAAAAATTTTCCTGGATATTAGTAGACAAAAACATCACAAACAATTTTAAGTTTTTATTTTTTTTTTTAATTTCTTAATGCGAATAAAAATCTACACTGCAAAAAACAGTCCACTATTTTCTAGCAAATATTTCTGCTTCTTGTAGCAGGAGAGACCGTTATTTATATTCAACTCAATTAAATTTAAAGATAAATCAACTTTTGAATATATAACGATTTCTACTAATATTCATCAACATTTCTTTGCCGATATTAGCAAGGTAAATTTGCAATTCGCTAAACAAAATTTAGCTCAAATATTACTAATATTTGGTACACTTAACAGTTGCAATTTTGCTGTTCTTATCTCACTAATATTTAGCAAAAACGATTTACTAATTTCAAAAGCTTTCTTTGCAAGGCCCCTTTTAACTAATTTTGAGTATCTTTTTTGTTTGCTAATTTATACATCATTTTTTCTATCAGTGTAAGATTATATTATGGCAATGGTTAACTTGATAATTCCGAATAAAATAAAAGAACCGAAAGGAACAGTTGAAATTTAACTTATTCGTGAACGCCAGAGGGTTCCTAACTCTAAAAATGAACAATATTTTTGGGGTTTCGCGCCACACAGATATTTCAAGAGGTCCTAAAATAAAAAACCGAGCTAACTTTGCAAAATCCTCCGGAATTTTGCCTTCATTTAGTATTGGAACCTGAAAATCCCACGGAGTCTATGCTTGGCAAAAAATGAGTAAAAGAACATACTCCATACAAAATGGAAACATGCAAAGGTAATACCAGTGCCAAAGTCTAACTCAGAATTTCGACCAATAGCTATCTTACCTTTTTTATCCAAAGTACTTGAAAAACTTATGCATATTCAAATAAGTGAACACTTAAATCGGTTCGGTTTTTTATCTGATAGCCAATCAGGCTTTCGACCGAAAAATAGTTGTATCACAGCTCTGATCAATGTTAGTGAGGATATAAGGAGTGAAATCGATATTGGTAAAGTAAATATCTTAGTATTGCTTGACCATTCAAAGGCTTTCGATACTGTTGACCATTCTATACTCTGTCTTAAATTAAGTCAACTTTTTAATTTCTCATGCATGTCAACCTTACTACTCAAATCTTAACTACACTCAAAAAAATAAGTTAGTAGAAAAATTAGTAAAACGTCTTGTATATCAAGTGTACTAGTTTTCAGCAATTTTTTTGCTAAAATTCCGTTTTCAGCAAAAATTTTAGTTCTATTTTTTTAGCACTAAACTAATTTTGTACTAATGTTTTACTAATTTATTTTGCTACTAAAATTGTGCTGATAACCGCATGCATAGCGTGGACGACAACCAGATAGACAAGATGTAGATGTCGCAGTTTGTTTGGAAACGGAAATGACTAAAAAAGAAAAACAACTGTACACATATTCTATATTTAAAATTTCAGCAAACTAACTAAAGTAAAATTTCGCTAAAGTTTTTTGAGGTTTTTTCAGTCTACTAATATTCAGCAAAAAGTTTAGTGATTTTAGCAATGATTTTTTTCATTTGCAGTCGACTAAGTGTTAGCAAAACTTTTGCTGAAGATTACTATTTTTTTGGTAAAAATCAGCTCAATGATTTTCAACAAACTTTTTGCTGAACTTACCAACTTTTTTGCAAGCATGCTCCTGACTAAAAATTTGCTGACACAGCAACATTTTTTGCTGACTTTACTGACTTTTTTTTTGAGTGTATCAGATCGTTATCAGTCAGTTTTCTTAGTTTTCAGCTTTGCCTGTTGAAAAAGGAGTTCCGCAAGGTTCGATTTTAGGACCGCTACTTTTCTCCCTCTATGTGAATGACTTACCAGACTGCGTAGTACATTCTAAACTCGAAATTTATGCTGATGACGAGCAACTCTATTTAGGTAGTTCAGTAAAATGCTTTCATGAAAATGTAAGTAAACTTATGACCTCAACCAAATTTATCTCTGGGCCTCAAAAAATAGGCTCTGTTTGAACCCTCAAAAATCGAAATGTCTCTTAATACGAAAAAAATCCAACTTTGATATTGTTCTTAATGGCAAGAAGATTGAAATTGTCTCATCTGTAAAAAATCTTGGGATAATTTTCAATAACACGCTTAGTTGGTCTAACCATGTAAATTCTGTAGTTGGCAAGATTAATTATATGCTTCGAACGTTATGGCCAATTCAGTTCTGTACTCCTTTAGAAATCAGAGTACTTATTGCTAAAGCTAAACCCAGTTTGTTATATGGCTGTGAGCTTTTTGCACTGTGATTCTGCGAGTAAGGGTAAATTAAACGTGATATACAATAAAATTGTAAGATATGTTTTTGGGCTTTCAAGGCGTGATCGGCAAAATAGAGTATCTTCCTTCTCGAAACAGTTGTATGGCATGTCCCTAGAAATTCTTTTGAATGTCAGAATACTCACTTTGCTTCACAAGATAATATATATTAGGGAGCCACAAAAACTTTATAATCGTCTTAACTTCTTTCAATCTGTGAGGGGTAAAAAGATAGTCTCTCTCCGTTACAGAAGCCTAATTTCTGAATGGCAATTTTATTTTAACGCCATCCATATTTGGAACCTTCTTCCAAACAACATACAAACCAACAACAATGCAACATGGTTTAAAAAAGAGATTGTTGAACATTTTTCTACGTAATTATATGACATAAACTTAATTTCACTGTCTGTATTTTATATTTTTTATTTAATTTATTTTATTATTATTATTATTATTTTTTTTTTTTTTTATATATATTTATAATGTGTTTATTTTATTTATTAGTCATTTCAATTATTATCTATTATTTTTACTATCATTAATTAGTTAAATTAAAATTAATTTATATAAAATTTTAAAATGTAACTCATTTATGTACCTACCAATTTTTAAATCCCATACTTTAATTTAAAAGATATGTATATATCTTGTTGTGTGGGATTGTCAAATAAATAAATTCAAATTCAAAAAAAAATTCAAAATTCATATCGGAAACGGATGGCAAACCATTTTAAATATTGACAAAAAAACTAAAAGTTTTGAAAATTGAAATCACATAGAAATTAAATTACACTTGAAATATTTAGTTTAGAACTTAGAAAATGCGTTAAAAATTAAATTTTATCTTATGGGTATTAGCCATTCTTAATTGTAATATTTAAAAAGTTTCTTTCTTCCTTTACCAATATCTGGCAATTAAAAATTATAAAAGGGACAGCTGGTGTAATTATAAACAAATAATACCGTTGTGAACAAATTTTAATTAAGCAAGAAATACGCAAAATAAAACTTTTATATATAAAAATTAACTGAACAAAGTTAAAAAAACTTTTAAATGCAAAAAATATGTGCATCTGTGCGATTTATCAGCCTAAAACCAAATTAATTTATTTCTTTTAACTAAGTTTTGGGCTAGAAAAGTTATTTTGTGCGTTCCCATACTTTTGGGCAATTTTGTCATTTATGATTTTGTGCTTCCTCTCATTTTACTGAACTTTACACAAAACAAGTAAAGGAGTACACATAACTTAAAATAACGAGTTTTTGGTAAGGGTTATAAATTTTTCAACTGTGTACATAGTTTTCCCTAGTATAACAAAAAAAAAAAAAATTTGGAAAAATTAACCAAAAAAATTTTAATTTTTAGTTAAAATTTAATTTTTAGTTAATTTTTTTGCTACCTCCACATTACTAACTTACAAACTTTTTTGCTATTTTTTTTTTTGCTGAATTTAGTTACTAATTTTTAACAATAAATTTGCTAACTTTACAGTATTTTGCTGAATTTTAGTTACTAATTTTTAACAGAAGATTTGCTAATTTTACAAATTTTTTGTAAACTAAACCACCAATTTTGGAGCGCTTATAAACAAAATGTTAAATGACTCATAAAAATTACTGCATATTTTAAACTCGACAAAAATAATGCAAAAAGTTTTTAAATAAAGCTAAATTGAAATGGTTGAAAATTTGCACTAATAAAATATCTAAATTATTAAAATTTCTATTTATCGTAATACATTAATTTTCAAAGATCAATGTTTATTTTGGACGAACCATTTTAATATGACAATTTTGATTAAAAGTATCTCTGGGGAGGAAGTGGAGTTTACGGGGATCACCCTAATTTTTTCCCCCAATATTGTACTTTTTAAGCTTATTTAAAGAATACAATATTTTTAATCGGCCACACCTACTTTTCAGTGGGTGGAGCTTTAGAGGTGAAAATGGAAACTCAAATAAATTCGGAAGTAAATATCCGATCAGTAAACAATGAAAATCAAAAGAAGGGTCTCTGAAATACATTTTGTTATGGTTAACATCATGATTAGGGTTTGGGATTTCCCGGACTTTTTTATTTCCCGGGAAACGGGAATGAAAAAATTTGATTTTTGAACAAAATTGTTAATAAAAACCACCTATATAAGTAATTTTTGTTAAAAAAAAAACACTATTTCAGTACAAATGCAGTCTGTGTAGTGAGAATTCAAAGTAAAAAATATCAGAATGTTGAACATTTGATTTCACATAAATTACTCGCAGAACTGCCAAATGAATTGCATGATTCCAGCAGAAAGCACCTACTTCTGGACTGTCGGAAACAAACCGTTTCATCACACTTGGCCCATTAGATATGGTGGCCACAATGTTATTTTCCAAAGATAAGTAAAACTCTTCTAGTCTTATTTCTACAATTCTTATTTCATCAGCATTACATCTTCCTGATATATAAACCAACCCCAGGTTATAAAATGAATTATTTCCGTTTATACATATGGTCAAATATCTCTTTTGTGATATTCTTGTCCATTCATCTAAGATTATATATAGTAAATCTCCTATTGTTAGAAATATTGCTCGATATTTCTTTTATCATGATATCTTTTACATGATTGTAGTAATTTAATATAATGTTCTTTACATCGGTTTCATTTTTTTTGCAATGCCAGGTTTTTATTATAAAAACTTTCTCGAATAAACGAAGATCTAGTTATGGTGCGGATTGACTGCGGCTAATTTGGATACCATTTCAGGAAATGTTTGCCCTACCATAAAACCTTTAATGCCTATTCAGCTTACACTTTTTTCTTCGGGTATTTTGCTAATTTTAGCTGAAACGTTATTCTTGTTGTTGTTTTCTTCCAGAGAAGTTGCATGACCATCAATTTTTTTTTTTTTTTGTGAACCAAATTTAGATGTCGGATAACCAAATTTAGATACCACCGTTAACCAGTCTTTTCTTTTCACATGTATTAATGAAAACGTTACTTAAAAAATTATTGACCCTTAATATAAAGGAGTATTTTAAATTTAAAGTCGACTTTATTTATAATCAAAAACTGTTTTGTTCATTTTGTGTATGAAAATCTTACAAAAATATTTATATTTTCAAATATTTTGATTGGTTGAAAATAAATTAACCAATCAGAATGCTCCAAAAATAAACCAAGTCAAGGTATACTGCCACCCAATATTTTAACTAAAGTCGACTTTACCTAAATTATACATTTGAATAATTTAGATAGTAAGGGCGATTATCTGTAAGAAACAGAGCTTTTTTTCATATTTCTTTTAAAAATTTTATCAAGTTTTTAGGTTTTATTTACTACTTAAATTTTGAATAAGTTATGCGAAAAATCTTTATTAGTTGAAATGCTCCTAATTACTTGGCAAAGATTTTATTTGTGTGTCAAATAAATGTATTCCCTTTTAAAAGATTTTAACAATGACATTTTTGTTTTGGTATTTAAAATGTTTTTTATGACTAAAATTAAAAAATCCTATTCGAAACAAAAACAATTTAAAAAATTTAATATTTTTAAAATTTCCCGTTTTCCCGGGAAAAATATATTATTTTCCCGGGAATTCCCGGCAAACTTTTCCCGGGAATTCCCGAACCCCAAACCCTAATCATGATACAACCATACTAGGTAGATGCATTAGGGAGAGTTTGACAGTTCAGGGTTTTATTATGACAGTTCAGGGATTTTTTCGTATACTTTCGCCATGTATCAAAAGTAGCCGATTACATTTTTTGTTGTTGTTTGTTGTGTTTGTTGTTCTAATGCATCTACCTAGTATGGTTGTATCATGGGTTAACATATTATTGTCTATAAATATTACCACTTTTTACAAAAAATCATTCTTGGGAAATTTTCATTGGCATTGAAATATAATTGGCATTACTTTATCTCAATGTCAAAAAGTTTCATCACCATTCAATGCCAATGAAATTTTTTTCAATTTGCATTGTTGAAAACAATGATAATGAAATGTACACATAATTGAAGAAAAAGCATTGTAATATAAAAAAAATATAAAAAATACGCGAATTTTTAATTTTTTTTCTTAATTTATTCTTTTATTAAAACATGAAAACAAATACTTCTTTCATCAATTATAAATGGGCATTTAGGCATTGAACAATGCCAATTGAAAAAATTTCAATTAATTGACACATACAATAAACTGGTCCCAAGTATGTTTTTAAACACACATTTATTTTTTATTTATTAATTTTCATTTCATTTGCTCCTTTTTTACCTTTTTCCAGTCCACTAGTAATCTGCAAAAGTTTTGTTGATTTCAGAAAATTTTAGCAAAAATTTTGTAGATTTAACAGTTTTTTTTTTGCTATTTTCATTTTACTATTATTTAGCAATTTTTTTGCTGATTTCAGCAAGTTAAATTGTTATTTGCAATTAACAAAAATTTAGCTCAAATATTACCAAAATTCTGTAAATTTAACAGTTTTTTTGCTATTTTTATTATACTATTATTCAGCAATTTTTTTTTGCTAATTTTAGCAGGTTAAATTGTTATTTGCAATTAACAACAATTTAGCTCAAATATTACTAAAATTCTGTAAATTTAACAGTTTTTTTGCTTTTTTCATTTTATTAATATTTAGCAAACTGATTCTGCTAATATTAGCAGTTTTTTCTGCAGCATAATTTTTTTAAATTAATTTTTAGTAACTTTTTCTGCTATTTTTACGGACTTATTTGTATGAGTGTACCTTTATAGCAAAACACTGGTCTCCTCGAGGCAAAAAAAAAAATGATATATCACACTTTAAAATCTGACTTTAAATGCCAAAGCTATAGCGAAAAATTAAAAAAGGCGACCACTACGTTCGGCAAAAAGAAATACATTTTTTTTTGAAATTGCCTTGCAAAAATACTTCATATTGGAAGGGTGTACGGCGAACTTTTTTTTTGCGGTACGTTCTATTGCACAACTTGTTTGTCGTAAGCACAGTTTTCATCGTGTCTTGTTGGGCTGTCGTATGGTCGTGCGGACATGTCGAACAAAAATCAAATTTTCTGTTGGTCCGACAGACATGTCCACTGGTGTATTGATAAGTCCGTCAGACAAACTGTCAAAATGCTGTCAATTTCTTATACGCAATAGTGTTGCCAATATAGCGAATTTTGGCTATCCCACTATTTGTTTAAGCGGAGTTTTAAGAAATACACAATATTTTTATAAATTTATACAATAGTTTAAAAAAAAGACTGTTCAATAAATTTTGAAAATTCTACGTGATGAATGTTTACAAAAATTGGATTTTTTTTGAAATTTGTGGACAAAATTTTTTCAAATTTTGAGAATTTTAATTGGTAACTAAAATACAAAAGTCAATTTCGATAAAGCATTTTTAAATATTTTTGTTGGCCGATCGCACACATTAATTACACAATTTCCATTTACTGCGTTTTAGCGTTTTTGTGTGGTCCGATTATTCATAACGTTTTTTAAAAGTTATAGTCCGCTCCAAAAAACGTGAGTCCTTCAAAATACTTTTTCAAATGGCATGTTGTAGAACTTGTCTGACTGTAAATTTCAAAATTATTTTTCGGTCCGACAACAAGTTGTTCTACTAGTTGTATCGTGTCTTCCCTGCTTTACAGTAAATTCAAAATGAGAATCATATCAGTTACCAATTATTTTTGTTTTCAACGAAAATCACATGCTTTTACAAATCTATTATTTTCCTCTATGTTATTGTTGTTGCTTCTACCAAAGTTTCATTTGTTGTAAAGCAAATGTTTTTGTTGTGTTTAACTTTCAAGCTTCTTATTCTAAGAACCTTTTATTGTAGAGAACTTTGACAACGATTACTTGTAATATAAAGGAAATTTATTATTTTTTGCTAGGTTGATACATCTACATTAGACCGAATCACGTAAAAAGTAAAAAAAAGTGCCCCCCTTAAAATAAACCTAGGTTTGTTTTATGATGATTTTCCAAATATTGCGGGTTTAGCAGTGAGATCTCACGAGCTGGACCATTTTTAAAAAAGGTATTCTTTTTAGTTTTTGTAAGAAATTTGCATTTTAGCTGAAGATAACATACTCAATATGGGTATCATATGAAAGGTTTTTTTTTTGAGGCGCGTCCAGCAGTATATATAACATGTTAAAGCATATCCAGACATGTCCTATATTCAAGGATATTCTATAAAAAAACAAATTTTTGACTCTTTTATACAGAGATGTTTGTGATTGAAATGTCAAACTTACATATCATAATCTATAGTCGTTTTAATTGAACACGTGTTTCAGAATTTTTTGAAATTCGCGATTTTTCGCGTTTTATCAGAAATTCAATGTGGTAGAAACAATATGTTCTAAATAGGGCAATATGGATAACAAAACTTTTCTTTTGACAAGTAAATCATCGCTAAGTAGATATAGTTTGGAATTTTTCAAATTTCATACATTTTGCACGATGCTCTGGACCAAATTTTTGTAAAATTTTTGAGTTACTGCAATCTGCATTTGAATTCAGTATCTACTTGATGTAGGAAAAAAAATGCAACTTAACAGTAAAAAATCCAGCACGCGCTTTTTTTCGGAATAACTTTTTTTTGCGGAAAAAAGAATTTTATAAAATAATAATAATTTAAATTCAGTTTCTACACTCATAGAAATAAATATGTGAAAATAGCAGAAAAAGTTACTAAAAATTAGTTAAAAATGATGCTGCAGAAAAAACTGCTAAAATTAGCAGATTTTTTCACTAAATACTAGTAAAATGAGAACAGCAAAATTAAAACTGTTAAATTTACAGAATTTTATTTATATTTTGGCTAACTTTTAGTTAATTGAAAATAGCAAATTGTACTGTAAAATCTGCAGAAAATTTTGCTAAATATTTGTAGACTAAAACAAAAATAAACTGTTAAATCTAAAAAAATCTTGCTATTTTTAAGCTAAATTTAGTTGAATGCAAATAGCAGTCTATTCTGCTAAAATTAGCAGAAAAATTGTAAACTGCTGTTTTCAAAAGGCTCGATTTTTATTTGCATTTAAAAAAAATGGAAAAAAACTTTGAAAATTTTAAATTTTTTGGTGATTTTAGCAGGTTAATTTGCTATTCTCCATTTACAAAAATTTAGCTCAAATATAACTAAAATTCTGTATATTTATGCTAATTTAGCAGTTTTTTTCTGTAGCATCATTTTTAACTAATTTTTAGTAGTATTAACTAAATTTTTAACGGACTTTTTTCTTTTAGTGTAGAAAACCATATTATGCGATGTCATAATTCTGGTGCAGCTGATGACAACATCAGTGCTGTGTAAAAAACTCGAAACGGATTTGTAAAATAAAAACAACGAAATTACCCTACTTATTATATTGTAGTAGTGGAGACATGAGGAGTGGAGAAATATTGCGAGAAAATTGCAGCATGTAAGCTGCAGCTGAATTTTTCTTCTTTAAATTCTCTCATTTTAATGTTTCATGTGGATAAATATGTGTATCCCAATGTAAGAGTTCGTGTGTGTGTGTGTGTGTGTTATTTGGGGTAGTGGAATTGGGCTTTTAGGCTCATTTGAGATTCATGCTAGTATTTTAGTTTTGTGGGCTGTTGCCTCATATGATCTAAGGATACAATGCATTTAATGTGATTTTCTGTTTCAACAACAACAAGTCAACTACCAACATTTACATGGCTCACATCATCTTATAAATCGCCGCGCTAATTACCGCCTCGAGCTTATTGTGAGAAGCTCTTTGATTGTATTGTAAACGTACCGTACCGTATAGAAGCGAATCGTACCGTAAATTCAATGTTATTTAATTGTTTTAACCTCTCGTCCATTCGCCGTTTGCTATTTCGTTTAGTTCAGTGTTGTTTGTGTTTGTGTAGTTGAATTAGCTACTGAATTATAAAAATGATTTATATGACTGACATACTTATGTTCATAAAGTCACGTGCTAAAAACGGACCCTCGACACTTTCTCAAATGGCATTTATGTTATGCTATCCTATCTATGTGTGGTGTTTAGAAGAGATTCTAAAACGGGAATTTACAATATAACAACAATAATCCAACATCCAAACATATACAAAAATATATACATACATATATCCATATGTAGCAGGTACATACATATGGAAACTGTATGGTCGCTAGATTCGTGTCGAAATCTCAAACAAAATAAATGTGGTCATTGTACGCCGCACCCTTTCGTTTGTATTGCAAGTGAAAAACTACGCCATATTTGTTTGCAAATAATGCGCAATAAATTACAAAACATACGAAACGTAATGATTTTCGTTAAAAACATATCAACATTCCAATATACAAATGTATGCTTGCATTTGAGTGTGTGTGTGTGTATTGTCTAAATACTAGGGCATCCGAATTGGCCGGTTTTATTTTTGTTCGAATCGAACAATTCGAGTAATTTTCTTTTTATGAAATTAATAAAAAAAACAAAAAAAAAAGAAAAAATAAATAAATTGACTTATGATCATATGAACTGTCGAAGTCCATTTTCTTTAACTCTTCTCCTTCATTTTATGTGCACGGGCATGATTAAAATACCATTTTAGAGGTAAACTTGAGATTTTATTTTCCAAAAAAAAAAAAACAAAATAACAAGGGCGAGAAAGAAATGTATGTATTATACTGAAGTTTCGGTGTAAAATTCTTCCCCCTTTTCTAATTTGTTTTACCATGTAAAGTTATCACAGCAAAATCTTAATGGGTGCTCATTTTTAATATCTAAATAATAAGCAGTAGAATTAGGGTCTACCTACTGGATCTAATTCAGTGTTAAAACTCATTATTTTTATTCGACAAGATCGTTTTTGTAAATAGTTGAGGATATTTGTTGCATTAAAAAACACACATAATTTGTGCACCTGTAGTTATTCGTATGCTGATAAGCAGCTACAAAATAAGTGGTTACATGGTTTCAAATTATGAGGCTTACTTGCTCACATGCAAACAAATATTTAGTAGAATAAGTTAAATATTTGAATTATTTCAATTAATCGTATACAATTTTTAGTAGTTGATAGGTGCAAAATCAATTAAAATATTGTATAATTTCGTAATTGAAAGTCGTTTTTTGTGTGTGCTTATTAGCAGTAAAAAATAACTCGCACGAAAGCTAGACTTCTTATAAAAATTACCTTGTCTAATAAAAACAAGTAGTACTGATGTCGAATTATAAGCAATAATAATTTTTCCATAAAAAATTTCACACTAAAATTTCAGAATGAGAAAAAGTAATATTATTGACATTTAATCGAATTAGGGTTATTTTGTCGTTTTTAATTGATGGATTCTTCACTCTGCATAGTGGATTTCGTTCCTTTATTTTTTGCAGTTATTATACATAAATATCTTTTCTGCCATCTCTACACTCACCATAACTTTTCCGTAAATGTTCAATGGTTATTTAAAGAGTAAATTGGTAAAGTTGTTTCAATTGAATAAGCTGTTAAATTTTAAAGAAGTATATTTTTTTAACCTTTTCTATCAGTCATTCAATAAGCTAAATACACAAAATAAATATTCTGTCAAAATTTTCTGTTAAAAACAATCAATTATTACAATATAATTGATTTTAAAATAAACGAGAAATCTATTATTTTTACCGACTTTGCCAGTTAATTAATTAACAATTAAAAATAAACGACAAAATTCAATTATTTTAAAGGGAAAGTGGGTAGCCTTTTTTTTAACTTACCAGTATTTTCAATTCGATTGATTTTAAGGAAAAAATATTATGAGTGTATTTTAGTACACTGCACTCTGCATATTGGAATCTAATTTTGCCATATAAAATATTAAGCCAAATCAAATATCAAATATTTAGTTAGAATATTGTTCTACCTCAAGTCCAAATTCTACTATGATATTGTCATATTACATTTTATTTGTTGTTGGTTGTTAAGGTTGATCATTTAAATAAAATCTATTATGACAATATCATATTAGAATTTGGACTTGAGGTAGAACAATATTCTAACTAAATATATAAAAATATAGAAAGTCCGAAAAAACAATTTTTGTATTTTTTAATTCAAAAATTAAAAATAATTGTTGATATCAAATATCTTTCGCTATAATTTGATATATTTTTCTACAGGTCGATAGTAAATCTCCTTAAAAATATACTAAAGTTTCAGAAAGGAATTCCAATTCACACTCACATAACAATTCGGTTGCCGCAACCGAATTTGTGAGGTTGCCACAACCGAATCATCATGGCAATTCGGTTGCTGCAACCGAATTATTTATAGGGATTCGGTTGCCACAAGCGAATTATTTATAGAACGGGGTTGTCTCAACTGAATATTATTATGTTTCACCAGTAATTCTAACAATATTTTTCGCAATAAAAACGTATATATTTTTTTATATATTTATTGTTATAATAATAAAATATTTACTAAAATATTAAACAGCATTAATAAATATAAACTAATTTAGCAAATAACTAAAGATATAATTATTCTCTATATGTCCAGCCAATCCCTAAAAAGGGTGCGGCTAACAACCCTGAAAATTACCGCCCGATCGCAATATGCTCTGCCCTCTCAAAGGCGATGGAGAGTATGATTAATTACCATCTTGTGAATTATCTAGAGTCTAACTCACTTCTTAATGACCGACAGTATGGCTTCCGCAGAAATCTTTCTACGGGAGACCTGTTAGCGTTCCTCTCGGAGCGTTGGAGTCGGTCCATCCACCGTTTTGGTGAGAGCAAAGTGGTAGCTCTGGATATTTGAAAGGCCTTTGATCGTGTATGGCACGGAGCGCTTATTTCAAAGCTTATTGCTTTTGGTGTGGGTAATGACTTCGCTCGTTTTATTTCGAGCTTTCTCAGAGATCGCACTATTCGTGTTGTTATAGATGGGGTCTCATCCGACGAGTTTCAGCTGAATTTAGGCGTACCGCAGGGTTCTGTTCTTTCTCCTTCCCTATTTCTTATCCTTCTTAATGATCTTCTTGGTCAAACTTTCAACCCTATCTACTCTTTCGCAGATGACAGCAACATTTGTCATTCATTTTCCTTCGATCGTAGGCCAAGCCCTGAGGAGATTGGGGGCAAAAGGCAGATTATGAATGACACACTGAATCGTGACCTTTCTACAATCTCTGAGTGGGGTCGTGCGAATAAGGTCGACTTTAATGCACGCAAGACCATTGAGGAATCGGATACTCTTGATGTTCTGGGCATGAAAATTCAGTGTGATGTCCGTTGGAATAAACATGTTTTTCAGGTGTCGAAAGAAGCATTCAAGTGTCCAGGTTTTTTTACGTCGGTGCAAGAAGTACTTCACTCCATCCGATTTACTCACTATTTATACCACCTATATCCGACCGAAGATGGAATACAACTCCCATATATGGGCAGGAGCTTCGAAGTCTATTTTGGAGCTTCTGGACCGTGTGCAAAGGAGGGCGTCGGCGCATATCAATAGGGTATTCAGCTCTATTGACTCATTGCAGCATCGTCGGAATGTGGGTTGTGTGACCCTGTTCTATCGATATTACCATGGGAAGTGCTCGGCTGAGATAAGTGAACTTGTCCCCAAGGCCCAAGTTTTTATTCGTGATACTCGCTTATCAAGTAGAGCGCATCCGTTTGTAGTCGACTGTCCAGTGGATCGTACGACGCATTATAGAGAGAATTCGTTTATCAGTCGCACTAGCCGTATGTGGAATAAACTCTCCGCAGAACTCTTCCCTGTTACTTACAATGTTGAGAAATTTAAATCAAATATTCACAAACACTACTCCCTCTTTCCTCCTCCTCATAACCTATTTTCCTAATACCAACACAACGCACTGCGTTAATAGGGGACATCCCCCTGAGTGTTGGTCCATCAAAGAAGAGAAGAAGAAAACAGTAAAAGATTGAATACTTTTTCGAACAATAGCTGTTTCTTAGAAAGATAATTGAAAAAAATACCTTTTTTAGAGAGGTTTTTAAGAAAAGTTCAATTTCCAAACAAGAGTACTATTTCTAGGACGATACAAAACAATTTCTAGGACGATATACACAAAGAAACAGCATTTATATTAGAAATTTAGAAAAAGTACTAATTTAGTTATCTTTTTAATAAATAGTTCTAAATTAGTATTTTTTTACTCAATATTTGAAAGAGATCTTTTATTACTCCTTCTGGAGCTGTTTTAGTAATCTCTTCTTAGTAATGTTTCTAAGAAATGTACTAATTTATAAATCTTTTTATAATTATTCTAGTACAGTACTCTTTCTTATCCAATCTTCAAAATAGTATTAAAATATAAATATAAGAAGTTTTTTTTAATAAAAAGGTAACCTCTCTTTTAAACAAAACCTTTTCTTCGAAATATTACTATAGGAATACTTACTCTTTCGATAAAGGTAAGAAATAAAGAAAAGAAGAAAAGAAGAAAAAAAGGATACTAAAAAGTACAATTTCTTCGAAAGAGTACCAAAGGATGTGTTTTGCTTAAAAAAAATACTAAATACTTACCCTTTCTTTAAAAAGGATAATTGTTTTTAAAAAATATTAAAAGAAGTTCTCTTTCTTGTAAAGAGTATAAAAATATTATAAAACTGAAAGTTATTTGTCTTTAAAGAGTACTTTCTTACCCAGCAAAAAACCTGCTTCGCTGGATGCAGCTTTGTAAGGGAATAACTAAAAATAATCCCTGTAAAGCAGAATTTGTAGCGCGTTTTTAAGCGCATCCTTTTTTTACTGCTTCCAAAATACTAAAAATTTTTTGCTGGGTAGTAACCCTTCAGTGAAAGATTTTTAGAAATTTACTTTTTGTATTACTTTAACGACAAATTACATCTTGCATTACTCTTTTGAAGAAAAGATAATTATTTTACTACTCTTTGTTGAAAATACTACTTTTTACACACTCCTTTTAAGAAACCATTCCAAATTAGTATTTGTATTTTAGACTTTCGAAAAAAATCCCCCCGTTTTTACATTATTTTTAAGAAAGAGCATTCTTTTATTATTCTTCTTAAGAAGGGTTATTTTTTTAATACTCTTTCTAAGAAAAAGTACTAATGATGCCTTTTTCATAAAGATTACTGAAAATGAATGAAAGATATTCTACCGAAAACCGGATTGTCTTAGAAAAAAAGGTATTTTCAATATATCTTCAAACCTTTCTAAACAAAGGCTTGTTTTTTAGTACTTTCGCAAAAGTACCAAACAGGTAACAAATTTACATTTACTTAAAGTAATTTGGTACTAAAAGCAGCTTACTTTCTCTCCATGGTATTTAAAGAAAGAGACTTGGCAGTTCTATATATAACTTCATATCCTCCAGACCTGTAGAGTGCGCACAAGATTGCATGGACAGACAGACAGACGGACGGACATCGTTAAATCGAAATAAAAAAAATTCTGAGCCGATCCACTTGACCACGGAAAAGTTGTCCAATTTTGAGGTGGATTGCATCTAGTAAAAGATCACGCTTTACCCCAGTAATTTATCTGCATCCAAAATATGTGTGAACAAATTAAGAATTAAGATACTCTACTTAATTCCATACTTACATCTTCTGAGGCCCATTTAAATAAAATTTTCTGTAAGCATATATTTAGCCATTATATACGTACGCCTGATTTTTTCAAGTTTTGCTAATACCATTTGTTCAAAATAATTCTGTTTTTTGCAATTTTCATTTTATTTTGTTTGTTTTGTCTTAAATAATATAAATATGTTTCTTTTTTTTTGAAGTTTAAAATAATTCAAATTTAATTCCAAAGTCATAACCGAATTAAAGAGAAATTCGGTTGCTGCAGCCGAAATCATATGAATTCGGTTGGAGCAGCCGAATTCATGAACTGTTCGGTTGCAGCAACCGAATTAATGAAGAATCACGTTGCTTCAACCGTAGAATTCGGTTGCAGCAACCGAATTAATGAAGAATCACGTTGCTTCAACCGTAGAATTCGGTTGTGACCACAAAACTCGATTGATATAACGTAATTCTGTTGCCACAACCGAATTGGACTTTAATTAGGTTGCTGCAATCGAAGAATTCCGTTGTGATGACCAAAATATTCTGTTGAGGCAACCTCGTTCTGACCCAATCGTTCTGTGAGTGCATTGCAACACACAAAACTACAGTCACATTGTATGTGTTTTTTGAAACTTTATTTGAAATTTTCTCAAACCCGTTTTTCCGAAAAGTTGCTCCACTGTATACGCTGTAATGTTCCAGTCGGAGTTAATGAAAGGAACAAATGTACTCTAATTCATTATACCCTACACCACTATGTGGTCATTATACCCTACACCACTATGTGGTCAGGGTATTATAAGTTTGTGCTGATGTTTGTAACACCAAAAAATATTGGTCGTAGACCCACCTTATAGTATACCGATCGGTTCAGAATTTTTTTTTTATTTCGATTTAACGATGTCCGTCTGTCCGTCCGTCTGTCTGTCTGTCCATGCAATCTTGTGCGCACTCTACAGGTCGCAAATATTAAGATATTTTGATGAAATTTGGTACGCAGACCTATGTTGGCCCAAGGACGAACAAGTTTGATTTTGGTGAACATCGGTCCATGTTTAGACCTAGTGCCCATATAAGGGTCCTACCAAAATTATATTGTTTATACGCTGCAGGTCGTAAATATTAAGATCTTTTGACGAAATTTGGTACACAGACCTATGTTAGCCCAATAATGCAGCCTATTGATTTTCGTGAACATCGGTCCATGTTTAGACCTAGTGCCCATATAAGGTCCTACCAAAATTATACTGTTTATACGCTGCAGGTCGTAAATATTAAGATATTTTGATGAAATTTAGTACACAGACCTATATTGGCCCAATAACGCAGCCTATTGATTTTGGTGGACATCGGTCCATGTTTAGACCTAGTGCCCATATAAGGGTCCCCCCAAAATTGGCTTGGTTACAAACTGCAGGTCGCAAATATTAAGCTATTTTGATGAAATTTGGTACATAGACCTATGTTGGCCCAAGGACGAAGCCTATTGATTTTGGTGAACATCGGTCCATGTTTAGAACTAGTGCCCATATAAGGGTCCCCCCAAAATTGGCTTGGTTACAAACTGCAGGTCGCAAATATTAAGCTATTTTGATGAAATTTGGTACATAGACCTATGTTGGCCCAAGGACGAAGCCTATTGATTTTGGTGAACATCGGTCCATGTTTAGAACTAGTGCCCATATAAGGGTCCCCCCAAAATTGGCTTGGTTACAAACTGCAGGTCGCAAATATTAAGATATTTTAATGAAATTTGGTGCGCTGACTCACATTATAGAAAATTTTGACACAAGCCCCATTTTAACCCATTCGAATTTCGGATCCAAACAATACACCAGAGTGGTGTAGGGTATTGTATAGTCGGCATGCCCGACTTTAACCTTTTTACTCGTTTTTGTTTAAGTTTACCCAGGCTCTATGCGAGATGCTCACGTACTGTTACGCGCTCTCTCACTGGCTCTGGCTGAGATTTGAAGAAGTTAAATTGCAGCTAACGGATTTATATTTTTTTTACTATATTTTTTCATATTATGCATATTTATTGAAATAATTTTTAGTATTTATTAAAATTTAACAATAAAACTTAACCTACCACCTTCTAATGAAAGTTCTTCCAATGTCGGCCAGAGCCAGTTAACAGAGAAAGAGACACATGTATCCTCTTGAGATTCTATGCTCGTTGGTTTACCCCACTCATATTAGGTAAATGAACTACTGCTATAAATATGGTAAATTTACCCCCAGTGCGTAAATTACACACATTAAAAATTCGCGTAAATTATTTAACTGGTTTATTAAATTTACTGAAAATTATTCAGATACGGACTTTTGGTTTCGCAGGATATCATTAACCCACTTTAACCTGGAACCGAAAATGCCCATAAATTTAATAGAAACCCATGTGAAAATCGAAATATATATGAACACACATGATCATACATTGATTTGTATATGATCATGCATGGGCATGCATGATCATATACGTCCATGACTAGTTCGATGTATGACCATACATGGTCTCATATATTTCCATATATCTTCGGATCCGAAATTTGAGGGTATATGACCGCACGTGTTCATATATGACCATATATCCTTACATATGATTCACATATGCTCATATATGATCATATATGGGCATATACCTCCATATACCCTCAAATTTCGGATCCAAAGGTATATGGAAATATATGAGATCATGTATGGTCATACATTGAGCTATGATGGACGTATATGACTATGTATACCCACCCAGCAAAATCTTTCATTACCAAATAAGTGGTTATATAATAGAAATTCATAGCTCCGCACAACTTATTTTTTGGCGTATAAACTCATTATTTTTGTTTGGCGTGGTCGTTTTTATAAGTAGCCACGCTTACCCGCTCGAGAGAAATAAGTAGTTATGAAATTTTGAATAATAAGTGGTTACACACATGCTTACAAAAAGTTGAATTATAAGTGGTTATCCGATTGCTTACTTGATTCTTAAAAATAAGGAGTTAAGCAAATACTATTAGCTTAAGGAAATACATTCAAAAAAATCTAAGTTTTCTCTAGTGTGTAATTTTAGGACTCGTCATAAAAATGTAAACATAAAACATATTTACATATAATAAATAAAAATGTATAAAATTTAACTGTGTAAAAAGTACTTATTTAAACTATTACGAGTAAGTCATTATATTATATTTAGAAACAATGAATACAATAGGCCGTTATTAGAAATTAATTATTTTATATTATACAATAATGCAAAAGGAAATGATATATCATTTTTGGTAATGCAGACAGACAGGTGTCATTACCAATATTTTGCTGGGCATGCATGATCACATACGAGCCAATGTATGATCATGTATGCTCATATATATATCGATTTTCACATGGGAATGCAAAAACTGCTATTTTAGTTGTTTTTAAATTCAAAATTTGGAAATGTCAAAATATAATGTTTGTAATATAATAGTTAATAATTAAAGAAAAAATAATAAATTGAAAAAATGATAATTTGGGTTTTGTTTGGTGAATGACTCCTTTCCAGGACATTTTATGAAAATTGATTACTTAGTCAAAAATTGTAGGGATTTTTCACAAAATTGTGCACAATTTTCCAAAAACTATCAACTAAATATCGTGTTATAATAATCATTATTTTTATTTAAAAAATCTTTAACTTTTAGAGTCCTGGGGACAAAAAAGACCCATGAAGCTAATTTAATTTCTGACTCCAGGTTTCTAAAATTTTGAAATTGCCCCTTGATGAACAGTATTATTTTATGTAACCTGATCTACACAGGATTAATATTTATTTAATTTTTTTTAACCCTTAATGTCCTGGGGACAAAAAGAGCCATGAAGCTTATTTTATTTCTGACTATATTTTTATGAAATTTTGAAATTGCTCGAAACATGTGTTCTACTTGATAAAAATTACGATTTTATACACCCTGTTCTATACAGGGTTAATATTTTCACTTCTGGTAAAAAAAAAAAGCCCAAACAGTTATTAGTTATTAGGTAGCTTGTAGGATAATGCTTTTTAGGCGAACTTTCAGACTTAAATTAAATTAAATTTGGTATATGATAGACTGATCTAAATTACAAAATATGCTCTATTCTTTACGGTCCAATACCACATTTTAGGGTTAAAAAGGTGGAATAAAAATGGCCCTAGTTTCCTTTTCTATGCATCTGTAAAGAAGTTCTAAAATTTTTTGCCGGAAATGTCAAAATTATATGCATTTTTTAGGCAATATTTTTTAAGTTTCAGAAAAAGTTACAAAGAGCTAATATTATGGTACATTAAAATTGAAAAAAATTAAGTTATTATTTGTTTTTTTTATTACTATAAAATATTAATCTTATTTTGATGTAGTGTGTAATTTTTATTAAATAGCGACAAAAAATAACGAAAAAATTGGAAGTAATAACACAAGAGTAAACCCGGAAGCCCTACAATTTTACAAAGTAAAATATTAAATTATCAATTTTTTTTACAATAACTAAAATTCATGAGGGAGACAGAAATTTCCTGATACCAAAAAAAAAAAAAAATTTGCCAGAGATTTAAAAAATATAATTTTATAAATTATAATTAGTTTCTAGTGCATTTTGATAATAAATGTAGCTTAAATTTAGTTTTTGAGAAAAAGGATATATGGGAGATAGTCATGTCCTTGCACCGATTGTAATAAAATAATCACTGAGCTAAAAGACATAATTTTACACACAGTTACCAATTTTCGCTTTATTTTGTTTATAATTGTAACTAAAATTTAAAATTTTAGATTAAGGATGTATGGGAGGTAGTCATGTCCCTGCACCGATTTTGCAGAAACTTTGAATTTTTCTTAATTTACATGTTATGAACCAGCACACCAAATTTCGTTCTTCGGCGGTAACTCCTCTAATTTTGCCGATTTACTATACTATTTTCTTTTTTTTATGACTATTTTCTTACACTAAAAAATAGACAGTAAAGTCAGAGACTATTAATTATAGAGATAGGAAATCAAAACTTTAACTACTCACCGATAGAGGGCCCTGAAATTTTATATGAGCAACTATTTAGTATCAGTTTAGTATCAGCTGATCCTATATTTAAGAACTCAAAAACTGCTGAAAACTGCTCAAAATAAGGAAGAAGCAAACGAGGAATGTATTCAAATAAAAAATTTTAATTATTTGTTTGTATTTTTTCCTTTGTTGTTTGTTACACTGTGAGACAAATGGTAGGGGTCATCCGGAAGGGTTCAAACTACCGGGGAAAGTTATATCGGTAAAAAAGAAGTTATACGTGTCCCGGCGTTTCGCTGGGTCACCCCTAGGAATCGAGATATGTCGATTTGACCTTTGGTGGTCTTTTTTTTGACATAACTCGAGAACCACTAGTCCGATTTTGTTCAAACAATTTTAAAAAAATTAAAAATTACAATTCCTTTAATCTGTTCATATAACGTTTTTCTATATACTCAACAGTTTTGCCGGTAAAAATAAATGTATGAAGAAAAAAATATTTTTTGCCTAAAATATTAAAAAAAAGTAATAAACAAAAGGTTATTGATTTTTATGGTAGAGGTAACAAACATTTATTTTTACCGGCAAAACTGTTGAGTATATAGAAAAACGTTATATGAACAGATTAAAGGAATTGTAATTTTTAATTTTTTTAAAATTGTTTGAGCAAAATCGGACTAGTGGTTCTCGAGTTATGTCAAAAAAAAGATATATCTCGATTCCTAGGGGTGACCCAGCGAAACGCCGGGACACGTATAACTTGTTTTTGACCGATATAACATTTCTCGTTGGTTTCATCCCATCCCGATTTTGACTGTCGCATAGTGTTATTTAGCAAAATTTTTTGCTGATTTTAGCAGGTTAATTTGCTATTCTCCTTTTACAAAAATGTAGCTCAACTATAACTAAAATTCTGTATATTTAATACTTTTAATTTTGCTGTTCCTATATTACTAATATACAGCAAAAATAATCCGCTAATTTAGCAGTTTTTTTTCTGCAGCATCATTTTTAACTAATTTTTAGTAGTTTTAACTAAATTTTTTACGGACTTTTTCTATTAGTGTATGGTTAGTGATAATGGAAAATCCATACTCAGAACAAAAAACATTTTATAGAATTGTAGGGGACAGTTTTTTTAGCTGGCGTAAAAGTCGGCCCATTTCTAGGTTTTTCGATTTCTTGCCTTCTATTTCGAAGAAACTATAGACGAATTAGTTATCCAGTAGGGTGTATCATTTTTTAATAGTTTGGGTATGTTTCGAGATGTGCATATGTGCTAAAAATTTTAACCCGTTAAAAATTATTCAGTTAGCGTAGTCGTGTTAAAGTTTTAAAAAATTTTGAGTGTAAATTTTTCTTTATGATTTATTTATTAAAACATTTTTATGCCTTCTGGAATTTGTAGTTTATTTATATTTTTGGCGATATACATATTTCTAAAAAACTTCAAAATTCCGCTAAAACTTAAAGAAATTTGTAAAAATCTGCGAATTTTTAGTCAGCAGGGTGCTTGGAAAATTTTTGATTTTCAGTTAAAAACAAAGAAAAATATCTGCCTACTCGATTTATCGCTATAAATTACTCGATATAAATTTACCATTTCGAATTACTCAAACAGTTACTTGACCAAAGTTATTCGATTAATCGAATAACGGCTAACTAATAGGATACCCTACTGCCACACAGAGATTTCCTACAATAAACATCACGCTGATTGTGGGAAATATCTTTGTGTATGCAGTCTTGCCAGGTTTGACGATTTATCGTCATTTCGACGATTTTTACTATCACAAATAGCCAATTGCCGATTTTATCCTTTAAAATGACGATTTTTAATCCGAAATACAGCAGGAAATGTGCAAAAATACGATTATGTTTCAATCTCTCATTCAAGTTTTTAGTTTTTAAAATTACGCAGAATCGCAAAAAACATAACAAAAACTGCTGCAAAATCAGAAGATTTTTCTTCTCTACGATTTTAAAAAATATTTCGGAATTTGAGAAAAAAAAGTATCGATATTGAAAGTCTAATTAAAATTATATATAGAAAAAATAAAAAAATCCATTGAAATGCATCATAATTTTTTATTTATTGCAAAAATGTCAATTTTGCCTTAAGATACCTATTTCAACCCTTTGGCGACCAAACTTGAACCGCTGTAGATTTTCTAACGAAACTTTTTGAGGAAATGGGCCTATGGCTGAGAATTATTTTTATGGAGGTTTTTGGCGCTTAACTATGCATCGTGTCGGAGAAAAATGGAACTAAAGCTATAACATTAATGCAGTATCGCTCCTGAATGGGTTAACATTTTTAACAAATTTTAATTTTATATTTTTCTTTAAACTATGGCCAATCCAAAAATAATAAATAATCCAAATATTTCAAAATGAATTTTTAAAATTAAAAAAACCAAAAACAAAAAACCAAAAAAAAAAAAATCTTAAAAAAACAAAAATTTTAATTTTCGATTTCGAGGTGACCTCGTACTGCTCTGAGACTATCTGGCTACAAGTTATGGATATCCTTACAAAGCTACACCTCTCTAGTGTCAAGCACAATAGTTTAGTTACAATTGTCTCACAAGATTTCCTAAAATAACATAAAGTAAAAATGGGACACATATCAACCATTGGTCGTCAAAGGGTTAAAATGTACAAATCTTACAAGGGGGGGGGGGGGGGGGGCTGGGGAAATGTTTTGAGTTTATTAAAAGGATGTTTTCCAAAAAAAAAAAAAAAAAAAAAAAGCGAAAAGTTCTTAGAATTCGCGCAATAAATATTTTGGAAAAATTCTTTTTATTTTGTATAGAGTTTTGTCGCGGAAATAAAACAAACTTTAAAATTAGAAAATTCTTGTCGTTTATTTAACCTTCTTTTTCTATTTTTAACTGCACAATTTTCTTGAGCTTAAGGTTTGCTTTTTCCTGAAGATGCTACACATTGGAGTAGCGAAATATTGCAAATAAAAAACTTTTTATATATAAAAAACAAACCTTAAGCTCAAGAAAATTGTGCAGTTAAAAATTTAAAATTAGAAAAAATCTTAACCCGCTTTAGAGCAGCAGGGTGTTAAAGTTTGAACTTTTAGCCAAAATTTCTCTGCTAGGAGGCGCAAACAAATATATTTCTTAGCATAGGTTTATATTTTCACAAAGTTTGGTCAAAAACTGTTCAGCCAAACAAAATCTGTAGGAAGGGATTAACGTCAAAATTTTATAGGACAAATACAGACATGATTATGAAAAGTTAGATAATGCAATGTCCAAAAATGTTAAGAAATTGATCGAAATTCATAAAAATCTGAATATTCAACATAGTACAAAATCTATACAATTTGAATCTATTTCATTTCGTTCAACATTGTTGCCAAATTAATCATATTGCCATTAATTTAAAATGACATATTGTATGAAGAGTTATTTAAAAAAAAATACAAATTTAAAAAATCTGTCTTTGAAGCATTTGGTGCAGTAACTTTTTGAAGACTGCGAAGAAGTAAAATTCTATTTCTTTTTTATTTTGAAGGCCTAGACTCCTAAATATGCGATGTAACTTTTATTTTGTTATAGGATATTTGTTTGCTCTATCAGCAAAAAAAAAAAAATAAATAAAATTTTTCGAGTATCCATGAACTTTTATACATTGATGAAGTGGAGAATTGATGGGCTACGTATTTGTTTTTCGCTGTCTCTTTCCAGGGGATTAAAAGTTATGTCAAGTTGCTTATTTAATTTAATCGAGCTTTTTCTTTTCCAACATATGTAAAGTTCATTAGGATTTGCGAGTCCGCCCTAGAAGACCTTGTTAGCTTTATTAGTTGTGCTTTTGACAAATCCGTCATATTAATGGGAACTGCAGTTTTGATGAATGAAATTATTCATTCTGTTTCCGGACCATGAATTAGTTCTACATAAAATAATTCAGTTTTCATGTTGTTGTTGGTGGTTTTTCATCAAAAGTTATTACAAGTATGGAGACCACAACTTTTCTTTATACATAAATTTTGTCGAATTTTCTATATTTTTTAATATTTCTACACTAATAGAAAAAAGTCCGTAAAAAATTTAGTTAAAACTACTAAAAATTAGTTAAAAATCATGCTGCAGAAAAAAAAAATGCTAAATTAGCAGATTATTTTTGCTATATATTAGTTACATAGGAACAGCAAAAATAAAACTATTAAACATACAGAATTTTAGTTATATTTGAGCTAAATTTTGTAAATGGAGAATAGCAAATTAACCTGCTAAAATCAGCAAAAAATTTTGCTAAATAATTAGTAGCCTAAAAAATCACCAAAAAATTTAAAATTTTCGAAGTTTTTTTTCGATTTTTTTTCAATGCAAATAAAAATCGAGCCTTTTGAAAACAGCAGTTTGCAATTTTTTAGCAAATATTTCTGCTGATTTTGCAGAATAGCCTGCTATTTGCATTCAACTAAATTTAGCTTAAAAATTTTGTAGATTTAACAGTTTCTTTTTGCTATTTTTAGTCTACAAATATTTAGCAAAATTTTCTGCAGATTTTACAGTACAATTTGCTATTTTCAATTAACTAAAAGTTAGCTTAAATATAACTAAAATTCTGTAAATTTAACAGTTTTAATTTTGCTGTTCTTAATTTTCTAGTATTTAGTAAAAAATCTGCTAATTTTAGCAGTTTTTTCTGCAGCATCATTTTTTTTTAACTAATTTTTAGCAACTTTTTCTGCTATTTTTACAGATTTATTTCTATGAGTGTATACTTTTTATTATTTCTATAATTTTATAATTTTTCACGAATTGTCGCGATTTAGATGACGTTCAGTATATTGAACGACTTTGTTTAAGACTGTATTTAAAATACTGAGTTGTTCCGGAACTGTATGTTCAAAAATAAAATTAAGGCTCTGACTCAGGGCTGGGATATATTTGCAGCTATTGAAAAAAATTGTGATGAGGTAGAGCAATGTTAAGCGGTGGTTTTACTAGTTAGTAAATGCATTTTAGTTATATGCATTTAGATCAGTTGAGGCCCTAAGCAATGACCACCAAATTGTTGTATAGTGTTATTAATTTCTTTTAAATTATAATTTAATTTAAAATTCGGACAAACATACACTCATAGAAAAAAGTTTGTAGAAAAGTTAGTAAAACTGTTAGTACTTCAACTTAACAAATTTTGAACTAATTTTTAAGTTAAAATTTAATTTTTAGTTCATTTTTTTGCTACCTCCACATTACTAACTTACAAATTTTTTTGCTATTTTTTTTTTGCTGAATTTAGTTACTAATTTTTAACAATAATTTTGCTAACTTCACAGTATTTTGCTGAATTTTAGTTACTAATTTTTAACAGAAGATTTGCTAATTTTACAAATTTTTTGTAAACTAAACCACCAAATTTGGAGCGCTTATAAACAGAATGTTAAATGACTCATAAAAATTACTGCATATTTTTAACTCGACAAAAATAATGCAAAAAGTTTTTAAATAAAGCTAAATTGAAATGGTTGAAAATTTGTCCTACTCACAAAATATCGAAATTATTAAAATTTACGAGAAAAGTTTCTATTTATCGTAATACACTAATTTTCAAAGATCAAGGTCTATTTTGGACGAACCATTTTAATATGAAAATTGTGATTAAAAGTATCTCTGGGGAGCAAGTGGAGTTTACGGGGATCACCCTAATTTTTCCCCCCAATATTGTACTTTTTAAGCTTATTTAAAGAATACGATATTTTCAATCGGCCACACCTTCTTTCCTGTGGGTGGAGCTTTAGAGGTGAAAATGGATAATAAAAATAAATTCGGAAGTACATATCCGATCAGCAAACAGTGAAAATCAAAAGAAGGGTCTCTGAAATACATTTTGTTATGGTTAACATCATGATACAACCATACTAGGTAGATCCATTAGGGAGATTTTGACAGTTCATGGTTTTATTATGACAGTTCAGGGATTTTTTCGTATGCTTTCGCTATGTATCAAAAGTAGCCGATTAAATTTTTTGTTGTTGTTTGTTGTGTTTGTTGTTCTAATGCATCTACCTAGTATGGTTGTATCATGGGTTAACATTAGGGTTTCCAATACCGAATCGGTATTGAGAAATCGGTATTTCGGTATTGAAAATTTTCCATTACCGAATTTTCGGTATTCATATAAATATTCTTATTTAGCGCGTAAACTTAGATATAGCACATCTCAAAGTTTCAAAATTGTGTACGAAAATTATTGATTCCAATCAGGCCTAATCTTCTCTCTTGTGTTTAATTCAGAGCTTAGAAAAGATAATTCTTTTTTGAATCAATACGAATAAAAATTTACTAATTTTATGAATCAGTAAATGCACAGAACCAAATTTGTTCATAAATATTATGAAGAGCTATCATTGATTCCAGTTCATAATATGTATGAACAAATCCATACTATTTAAAAATTTATTTTCTTATAAAAAATATATATTCAAATCAAGTTGGTTTGAAATAAAATTAGAAAATAAATGTCAAAATATTATTTTCTTTTTTTTAGCCAATTTTATATAAAAAAAAAAAAAATTACAAAATAAATGAAAGGGAACTTCGTATTAGTGGTTTAAAGTCAAAGAGAGGTATGTAGGAATTTTTATCAATCTCGTTTAGATATAAAAAACATCTTGCCATCATACTGATTTACTTTTAAATTATTTGTTGCAGCTGATATCTGTTAAAATTTAGTGGTACCTTTTACTAGGATGAAGGATATAAACCAAAATAGTATGTAAATTACCCTACAAATACTACGGAGAATTTAATGTGCAGCTGTTCTACAAGAATATAAATGCTGGCGTAATAACAAATTATTGATTTCAGCAATTTTCCTTTCGATTATCAACATATAGTTTAAGTGCGAAATTTGTATTAAAGTATATCAATAAATCATTTTTATTAAAAATCCCTTTTTTCATTTGTTTCAATTCCTTAAAAAATCCTAAATAAATAAAAACATTCATAAAATGTAGGAAAAGTTCATACATATCATAATTTCTATTCCTTCATATGATGAACATTTTTCTTATATGTATGAACAAATTCATACCCCAAAAGAAAAAGTTTTGGGAAAAAAATATCATGTTCGATTCATACAGTTTATGAAAAAATACATTCCATGTATAAATTATTTTTTTCTGTGTGTATTAAAATATTTTGTAATCAATGATTTGATTCAATTTTGATTCGATTGAATAATTTGTTTTAAGAGATAATTCGCGAAGAATAAATCAGATCAGGGGGTAACCGCGTAACTCGATTGGAAAAAAAATTTTAGAATTTGTAAATCTTGCATATATTGTTAAAAATATAATTCTGCATAAAAATTCTACTTTTTAATTTATTTTTATCGTAGTGTACACACATAAAAATTGAAAAAGTAAGATTTTTACAAAAACTTTTCTTTTTACGAAAGGTACAAAATTTACGAATTCGAAAATTTTTTTCGAATCGAGTTACGCGGAAACCCTCCAGTGTTTTGAAGAATTGATTCAAAAATTATTTTCAAAGATGATAAAAAATCTGAGTTATAAATTCGCGAATAAAGAAATATAAAGATAATTGTCGCGAATTATTTTTAAATTTTTTTGATTCGCGAAGACATATTATTGACTAAAATTAATTCGCAAATTAAAAAAAATCATTTTTAAACCTGAATAAAAACAAAAAATATCATTCGCGAGAAACAAAACAATCTACATAATCAAAAATAATTTTTTTTTATTCTGTTTTAGAAAATTTAGAAAGAAAATTTTAACAAATTTGACAATTACCATCATTAACCAATACTGGGAAATCGTAGACACAAAAGTGAACAAATATTTATTAGACTAATTTTTTAATCTTTTGACTTTCTCTCAAGAAAATCTTTAGGATTTTTTATGTTTAAATTAATTAAAACTCGTGGATATAACCCTTGAAAAGTTCATACTATTTATAAGTAATCATAATCACACATTTTTTGAATGGGTTAATTTTATATTAGTTTTTGCGTTGTACAAAGTTCTGGTTGAGTAAAAATGCAATATACTCGTATTTATTAATATTTGAATATTTAAAATATAAAATTTGTAAAAAATTGCAAAGACAAAAACAGAATTATTGTCAAATTGTTAAAATTTCTTTTAAAAAAGACATAAAATATTAAAAAATAAACAAAAAAATTGTATGCAATACCGAAATCGGTATTGTTCTAAAATGGCTCGATTTTTGACAATTTCGGTATTACCGAAATCGGTCCTGGAAAGCCTAGTTAACATATTATTGTCTATAAATATTACCACTTTTAAAAAAAACCATTCTTGGGAAATTTTCATTGGCATTGAAATATAATTGGCATTACTTTATCTCAATGTCAATGCCAAAAAATTTCATCACCGTTCAATGCCAATTAAATTTTTTTCAATTTGCATTGATGAAAACAATGTTAATGAAATGTACACATAATTGCAGAAAAAGCATTGTAATAAAAAAAAAAAAAAAATACGCGAATTAAAAATTTTTTTTTTCTTAATTTATTTTTTTATTAAAACATGAAAACAAATACTTTCATCAATTATAAATGGGCATTTAGGCATTGAACAATGCCAATTGAAAAAAATTTAAATTAATTGACAGATTCAATAAATTGGTCCCAAGTATGTTTTTAAATATACATTTATTATTTATGTATTTATTAATTTTCATTTCATTTGATCCTTTTTTACCTTTTTCCAGTCCACTAGTAATCTGTAAAAGTTTTGTTGATTTCAGATAATTTTAGGAATAATTTTGTAGATTTAACAGTTTTTATTTGCTATTTTCATTTTACTATTACTTAGCAATTTTTTTGCTGATTTCAGCAAGTTAAATTTTTATTTGCAATTAACAAAAATTTAGCTCAAATATTACTAAAATTCTGTAAATTTAACAGTTTTTTTTGCTGTTTTCATTTTATTAATATTTAGCAAACTGATTCTGCTAATATTAGCAGTTTTTTCTGCAGCATCATTTTTAACTAATTTTTAGTAACTTTTTCTGCTATTTTTACGGACTTATTTGTATGAGTGTACCAACCATGGCAATCTTATTCAAAAAACAATCAAAAAAGTAAGCTTAAATTACAAAAAATACAAAAAATTAGTACAAAATGTGTACTAAAAATTTGGAAAAAATCCAACAAATTGGCACCACTGACTTTAGCGTAACTGAAAATTTTGTGTTTATGTGTGCGTATCTCATAGCAACAATACATCCCAACAAACCAAAACACTATGGAAATAGTTTGTAACAAACTTACTTCCATAAGCCTTAAGCTTAGAAAATTGTTGTGAATACTATTGTAAAAGGCTTGTTAACAATTGATTAATAAAGAAAATTGAACCCTTGTGATAATATTACTAGTATGTAGTATATAACAAGCTTAGAAGTCTAATTATAGAATAAGCTTACAGAAAAATAGTTTTCTAATCATGCTTATAGTAAGCTTATTTTCGTAAGGTTTTTGTAAGCTTATAAATACAATTAAATAATAAGTTTTCCAATTATTTTTTAGTCTTCTAAGGGCCGTTAACTATAAAAAAATAACATTAGTTAAAGCTAAACTACATCTATAACATCTATAACCTTAGTTTAGCTATAACTTTAAATTATTTTGTTTATTGTTAACGGCCTTTAGGTTGCTTTCTTAATTAGATATTTTATTATTTTATAAATTTATAAATTTGTTATTTTTTGCTTTGCGTAATATTTTTTTCGTGATTCTCGGCGATTTTCGGCAAATTGGAAGATTAATTTTGTGCTTCTTATGAATTGCAGTATCTGTCAAATTTAAAAAGTGAATGAAAGTGTCAATGAATACAATATATGAAATAATTTACTTCTTACGGTTTTTGTTGCACTCAGGCTGCGCACAAACCTTTTCTACTCTGTTATTTTCCGGCATAGCTTTCCCGCCAGTTCGTCCACCAATAATTTTAGTTAAAAGTTTTCGGTGAAGTTCGGAGCCAGTGTTTTAATTTTTTATGGCATATTTAAAAATAAATTTTATACACTAATAACTAGGGATGTGCGATTAATCGATTAGTCGAACAGTATGATTAATCAGAACTTTGATTAATCAGTTAATTGATTAATTGAAAATTTGATTAATCAGAATTATGATTAATCGAATAATTTTAATTTTGATTAATCCGAACTCGAACAGTTTTAACTAATATTGAAAAAATGCTTAAAAATAAAAAATTACAGAAATTTTGTCTTTGTTTTGTGGCAATGACTTATATAGCTCCAAATAAAGTAAATCAGACAGACTATTCGCTCACTGGTCACACTTGACCAATGTCCATTCTTAAGTTTCACGTGTCTGTATTGAACTGGAGTTAAAAGGCGTCTTCAACGAAGAAAAACAAGATATTCAATTATTCATAAATTTGATAAATCAAAATCATGATTAATCAATTATATTATTTTGAATAATCGTCGAAATAACTGATTAATCGATTAATCACGTTTTTGATTAATCAAAATCGTTGAATAATCGACTAATTGATTAATCAGGAAGTTTGATTAATCGATTAATGGATTAATCGCACTTCCCTACTAATAACTTTTTTCTAACATAGATTTATATATTATTAACTTACGTCACTCAACTTTACGATACTGTACTATCAAACAAAATAAGAAGACTGAGGACTTTCGCAAATAATTCGAAATTCATTTGCTTTAATAACGCGACATCATATGCAGAAACACTTACAAAACTATAGCGATCCTTTGCAATCATACATATTTGCCAAACTGTTATCCAGACCAAGTTTTTAGCAAGTGTTATTGTGAAATTCATGCGTTCCAATAACGGGACATCATATGTAAAAACACTTACAAAACTATAGCGAGCATAAGTCGTTTGCAATCATATTTGCCAAACTATTATCCAGACCAAGTGTTTAGCAAGTGGTATTGTGAAATTCATGCGTTGAAATAACGGAACATCATATGCAAAAACAATTACAAAACTATAGCGAGCATAAGTCTTTTTCCAATCATATTTGCAAAACTGTTATCTAGGAGAAGTGTTTAGCAAGTGTTATTGTAAATACTGTTACTATGTGAAGCGTTTTTAAAACACTATTTAAAAAGTGTTCATATTTTGCAATTCAATAAACCTATCATAATTATGCTTACGAAAAGTTGTAGAAAATTCTTAGTAGCAAGCTTATTCTCCAGTTCAGTTATATTTCGCTTATAAAGTGGTTTGTTGGGATGCATGTAAGCTTTGTGTGTCTGCCTATGTTCAATAAGTCCTTTGAGTGTTCTGCATCGGAAATGTAAATGAAACCATACAACTATATATGCTTCGTTAGTTCTGAAAATGTTTAAAATTGACATAAAGCAACAAACAGATAACCTTTTCAAATCAACAAACAACTTGGCTTATTTTAAAGATTGACCACCATCGCGTATATTATTATAATCATAATCATTTGCCTCATCATCATCATCATCATCATTATAATATCATAAATTGTGTCTTTATATACATGTGTAGCATAATAATTTTCTACTAGGGATACCGATCCCGAAAAACAGCGGGATTTTCGGGATTTAGAAATCCCGGGATTTCCGATTTCATTATTTGGTATATTTTATCTCTTTTTTTTGTTATATTCCACCTAAATCATATAAATCTAATATCTTATTAAATGTTATTAAATAACTGATTTTTGCCATTCATAAATAATAGATTACAGATTAAATAAATCTGAAAGAAACCTTAATAACCCTATTAAAAAAAATTAATATGGAGCTTTATATGGTAATATATAACTTAATGTGATCCATATACCATTTCATCCGAAAAATGGCCCGATATAACTGTGTCAGTTGGTTATCACTTTTTATCTAATTGTATCAGTTTAGATCTTAACTGATTAGATTATATATTAAGCATATGCAATTTTATCTGATTTTTGACCTGATACAATTTTATGGGTTTATGTCGCATGGTATTAGTTTAGATCCAAATAGATACATTACTATACAAACTAATATAGTTATATCTGAATTTTGACCTGATGCAATTAGATCTGCTTTAAAACTTTGATACAATTATATAAGGCAAATGTCGTATACAAATATATTTTAAATTCTTTTCGTTTATTTAACCTTCTTTTTAAATTTTTAACTCTACTATTTTCTTGAGCTTAAGGATTCGTTTTTATTTATAAAAAGTTTTTTATTTTCGATATTTCGCTACTCCAATGTGTAGCATCTTCAGGAAATAATAATTAAATGAACAAATTATAAACAATTTTAAAGTTTGAAAAAATTTGAAAAGCATTTGTCAAATATAAATTGTATGTATACATTTATACCAGCAAACAAAGTTTTTGGTATAAAAGTATAACAAACAAAAATAACAATAAAAATGTATAATGTAATGTGTTATAAATTAATGTAATGTGTGCTATTTCTTTTGTATTAAATATCTATAATTCTGAGCTACATTTTCAATATCTGCCTTAAAGTCATTTCTATTTGTTGTTGGTGTATTAATTATCTGTAACATTTCTAATATATAACGACGTTTATAATTATGTTCTGTATTTAAAACTGATACATTTTCAAAGTCAGGATAGTGATTTAAACTTGAACAATGAGAAGATAATGCTGTCTTTTGTGAATTAATATGTCTATATTTCTTATCTGATCTATGTCCAGCTATTCTAGTTCTCAATTTATTCTTTGTTGTACCTATATATACTTTATCACAATTCTCTCCGTCATTTCATAAAAAACTTTTTATAAATAAAAACCAAACCTTAAGCTCAAGAAAATAGTAGAGTTACAAATATATTTTATTTATATAAAATTGTACCAACTACGATCTAAACAGATACCATTAGATATAAACCGCTAAAATTGTATCAGGTCAAAAATTGGATATAATTTCATCTGAATAATGTACAATTTTATTAGTTGAGATCTAAACTAATACAATTAGATAAAAACTGATACAATTACATCGGGCCATTTTTCGGATGAAACAGTATATTTATACAGATATAACTTAATCGCATTTTATACGACTATATGTAACTCTTTTTACTCGGGAATTTAAAAACTTTTATTCAACTGTGAAACTTTTTAAAATTTATTTATTTTATTAATGATTTGCTAAAATCATAACTTTATGCAAAATAATTTTGCCGACTAAAAACATCAAATTGTAATTTGAAATTTGCTTAAATTTAACTCGTAAGTATTTTTCTTATATTTCGAAAATTTAACAATTATTTAGCAAACAAGTTCTGCTGATTTCAGTAGTTTTAATCGCGGAACCTTTTTTGCTAATTTTTAGTAGCTTTTTCTGCTATTTTTAAATACTTATTATATATACACTCACAATATATTTTCCATAATGATTGAGGTTTATTTAAAAAGTAATAGGTAAAGTTTGTTTTCAATTGAAGAATCAATTAAAATACATTGAAACATATTGTTTAACACAATCAATAAAAAACAAACTAGAAAAAATATGTATCGTCGGTAGGAGTTGTATTTTCAGTCAAATATTCTATTTCAGTCAAATGTCTATTTTTTAGAAAAAATAATTTAAATAATTTCGTTGTTTTCTGTTTTAAAGGTGCATTTACAATGATGTAGTAATCCAATCTGTAGCAAATTTAGTTTCTTTCTCTTTCGTATTAATAGATTTTTATATTTTACTATCTCTTTTTATTCCACTCCATAGTAAAACATGTTTGACTCTGTAGTACAGATTTGCTCCACTCCAGAGTTAACATTGCTCTGTTAACTGTTTAACATGACAAATATACCTAAAAAAACACATCACTAATTTGTTCACATCTCTAATTGTCAACAAAATAAAAACAATTTTTTTAAAATGCAAAAATAAAACGAAATTTTTTTAATAAACAATATAAAAGTATAAGAAAAAAATATAATACGAAAATAAATTGCGGTGGTGAAAATAAAATGTAAGTATTGATGTGTCATAAATTTTTGAAGTAACTCTACTCTGCATTTTGAACAGTTAACATTTTAATCTGTGCCGCAGAGTAGAATCACTCTACCATTGTGAAAGCACCTTAAAAAAAAATTAAAATATTTTTGGTTTTATTTTTTGTTAAAATACATAGTTTGTTTGTATACAAAATTATTTCAATTCAAATTACAAGAAATTCTTTACTCTTACACACAAACATAGCCAATAAAAATATGAACGGGTGTGTTTTGTATGGTGTAGTGTTTTCAAAATGAACCAAAAAAAAAAAAAAAACTTTCAAATATGAAAAAACAAACCACAAAATCGTTTTTTCTAAAACTTTCAAATATGAAAAAACAAACCACAAAATCGTTTTTTCTAACATTTTGTCAGTTAAAAATTGAAGATTGTTTTAAAATATTTTTAAATTTTTATTTCTTTTATGGATTATTTAAACAATAGCCGTTTTTTCTAATCACTTGGATTTAATAAACCCAAAAAGTATTTCTAAAAGTGCTCAACAGATGGGGTTAGATTTTTCCTATTTTAAAAAAAATTTCTGTCCGACACTGCTTTTACCCTTATTTTTAATACCGAATTCGATGATGAAGGATTCTACTTTAACTTTTAATTTATAATTATATTTTACATAAAACAGCGATAAACAGTCTGCCTTTTCAGTTTTATCACTTCATTTTATATTTTTGCACAATTGAAAAATTCCATTGCAATATTTAATATTCACTAATTGCATTTAATTAAATTACTTACTGTAGAGTGAAAAATTGCCATTTCTATTTGAGCTATTTCTCCATGTCCAAGATGAAAAATATGTATTTGGTGAGGTGTAGTTTTTTTTTCTAAACATATTTCATAAAAAAAATTTAAGAAAAACCTTTTATTTGTTAGTTTTTCAATTTTTTTGTTTCTCTTTTAATTTGCATTCGTATTTTTTTTTGACATTAAATTAATAGGCTGTTTAATATATTTGTGCTTTTATTGTGGATTTATTAAATCCAGCTTTTTTTTGGATTATTTTTATTTTTTTGTATGAAAAATTCTAAATCCAGGTGATTAAAAAACACACTAAATGTTTGAAAATAAATAGCAAAGTGGTTTAGGTTTAAATATAATGAAAAATCAGTCCTCTTTTTAGTTGTGTTTTCAATTAATTTAATATATATTTTAGGTTTTTTTAACGATAAAATATAGTGATTGCGATATTGCATTAGGTTTACCTATTACCTTTTGATGTTTTTTTTTTTTTTTTTGCAAATATTAGTTTTTCGCGGTTTCCAAATTAATTCCCGCATAAACCTTCTTGAAGTTCGCAATATATCTTTCTTATTTAATAAAACTGAAGACCAATATCTCGCCAAAATTGTAATGTTCTTGGAGCCAAACGATGCCTATCTATCTTTACCCAGCAAAATATTGGTAATGACACCTCATTCCTGTCTGCATTACCAATAATTATATTATTTTATAATATAAAATTATGACTTCCTAATAACGGCCTATTGTATTCATTGTTTCTATATATAAAATAATGGCTTACTCGTAATAGTTTAAATAGGTACTTTTTACACAGTTAAATTTTATACATTTTTATTTATTATCCCAGCAAAATCTTTCATTACCAAATAAGTGGTTATATAATAGAAATTCATAACTCCGCACAACTTATTTTTTGGCGTCTAAACTCATTATTTTTGTTTGGCGTGGTCGTTTTTATAAGTAGTCACGCTTACCTGCTCGCTTACGAAAAAATGAGAAATAAGGAGTTATGAGGTTTTGAATAATAAGTGGTTACACACATGCTTACAAAAAATTGAATTATAAGTGGTTATCAGATTGCTTACTTGATTCTTAAAAATAAGGAGTTAGGCAAATACTATTAGCTTAAGGAAATAAATTCAGAAAAATTTAAGTTTTAGTTTTAGGACACGTCATACAAATTAAAACATAAAACATATTTACATATAATAAATAAAATTTTTATAAAATTTAACTGTGTAAAAAGTACTTATTTAAACTATTACGAGTAAGTCATTATTTTATATTTAGAAACAATGAATACAATAGGCCCTTATTAGGAAGTCATTATTTTAAATTATAAAATAATGCAAAAGGTAATGATTCATCATTTTGGGTAATGCAGATAGTAATGAGGTGTCATTACCAATATTTTGCTGGGATAGTATGTAAATATGTTTTATGTTTAAATTTTTATGACGAGTCCTAAAATTATACACTACCCAGCAAAATCTTTCATTACCAAATAAGTGGTTATATAATAGAAATTCATAGCTCCGCACAACTTATTTTTTGGCGTCTAAACTCATTATTTTTGTTTGGCGTGGTCGTTTTTATAAGTAGTCACGCTTACCCGCTCGCTTACGAAAAAATGAGAAATAAGTAGTTATGAGATTTTAAATAATTAGTGGTTACCATCATGGCACTTGGTAATACTTTTTGCTATTCTCTTATTACAAATTACGGATTTTTTTTTACTAATTTTCGTTGCTGATTTCAGCAAAACATTTTACAAGTTTTTCAAAACCGAGTGCCAATGCTTAAAAAGGTAATGGTAATGGTAACTGGATAACAGTTTGCAATTTTTACTTTAAATTTCAAGTATGATGAAACAATTATACATTTTTTACAATCGAGAAAAAAAAATATTATTTTATTAAATTTGATTTTATTTTTTTTTTATTTTACAGTTTGTTTATTTTTAGTACATTTTTTGCTAATTTCAGCAGATTAATTTTAAATTGCAGTTTACAACAATTTACTGAAATTTAGTAGCGTCTACTAATTATTTACACTAATTTCATTGTACTAAAATGATTGATATTTATTAAGTTTTTTAACTGATTTTGGCAGATCGATTTTGAATTGCAGTTTACAATAATTTTGCTATAATTTAGTAGCGGATACTAATTTTGTTGTACTTCAGATCAGCAGACATGTGTTGCTTAAATTAGTAAAAAATACCTCTGGGCTCAAAAACTAAAAATGGTTAAATTGATTTGTACTTCGCCAATTATTTCATAAAATAAATTATTTAATCGAATCAATATTAATTCCATATAAATTCTACTAAATCATTATCTCACTTTATTCAATATCAAATCATTGATTTAAAGTTATTAGAACATAAATTATTCACTGATTCATAAAAACAAAACTTTTTTATGCGAATTAATTCAAAATAGAATTATCTTTTTCAGAGAAAAAATATCTCTAAAAATTGTGGAACTAATTTATGTAGTATTGGCATAAGTTAATATCTGAACTAACATTTTTTTGTTATTATTTAATTTATCTCAAAAACTTTTATTTTAATTTGATTGTTAATTATTAAATTTAATTTATTTTCAGTGTAAGTAATATTTTTTTACACTGAAATGTTCTTTTTATATATTTTTTAAGAGTATATACATATATATTTTTATAAGTGTTTTTGATTGTGCCGATTTTATGCTGATTTTTTAAAAAAAAAAGTTGCGATTTTTCATAAAAATTATATGGCAGCCCTGCTCACGTGCCCATCTGGAGTTAATCAGATTGGCTTCTGAAAGAAATTATTTATTATTCAATGGCTAAAAAAATTTGTCATTTAGTAGTGTTAATACCAAGGTTGGTTACCGAAACGAATAACGGTAAGGATAACGGTAACGGTATCGAATTTCGTTTGTTTCGGTAACGGTAAAGTTAACGGTATATAAGACTGATTCGGTAACGGTATACCGTTATCGAAACAGCAATACCGGTACGTACCGGTATTAAAAATTACGTTATAAACATATAAAAACAAGTAAAAACATAGCATATTCTCATTTTGAAGTTTTAAAAATACAGATTATTACCTATTTATAAATTCAATGCTGGTAGTTTTTACAATTAAAATTATTATCTATAAATTTTTTTGTAAAAATAACTCAAGATTATAAAATACAAAAGTAAAAAAATGGCATTTTTTATATAAACTAAATAATACCGGTAAAATACCGGTAACTACCCATGAAAATAACGGTATCGGTAACGATAACGGTATTGGGAAATTGTTTTAGAGGTATTGGTAACGGTAACGGTATTCAATTTGAAACGGTATTTTAGCGATAACGGTATTATAAAGATAACGGTAACCAACCTTAGTTAATACTTATCAGAGAAATTTGTTTTGAATATTATTCAGTTGGGAGTAAATAGAGTGCTTTGATATTAAAATTAAAAAAAAAATCAAAAAGTGGAGTTAATCGATTTGGCAGGTGAAGCATTCATTCATATGTAGCTGAAGGCATCTTCATCATATCAGTTTGTGCAATCTGTATATATATATATGTATGTATATTTACACACACACACACACACACACACACACACACACACACACACACACACACACACACACACACACACACACACACTCATTTACAACCAAATGAATATGGATGTGTATTAGGATGTCCCATGAATACATATTTTCAAGTAATGGCACTCAAACGATACGTATTAAAGAGTTGAATACGGACTAACGAGCGTACTTTAAGCTCTGAAACGCGATTTAAACATTCAAAAATGGTATATTTTGTCGAAACAGTGCTCAAACGTCTCGTACTCGTATACATGTTTAATAGTATTTTTTTAAGTTTTCCCAAGTGCACCATAGTAACAATTTTTTTTTTAGTTTTGTGCATGAATGGTAACCGAAACGATGCGGTTATCGGTAAAGGTATCGGTATTTTGAGGATAACGGATTTTTAGTTATTTCGGTAACGGTATTTTAAGGATAACGGTTTTTTGATTATTTCGATAACGGTATTTTAAGGTTAGAGATATTTCAGTTATTTCGGTAACGGTATTTTAAGGATAACGGTAGTCAGTTATTTCGACGCATCCCGAAATTTTTTTTACAAAAAACAAACGAGATTAAAATCAAAAACCAATTAACCAACTTAAAGTACGAAAAATACTCAATAACCACGTGCAATTACCAAAGCACGTGGTTAACGGTATTTCATTTATTTCGGTAACGGTATTTTAAGGGTATCGATATTTCATTTATTTCGGTAACGGTATTCTAGGGGTAACGGTATTTCATTTATTTCGGTAAAGGTATTTTAAGGGTATCGATATTTAATTTATTTCGGTAACGGTATTCTAGGGGTAACGGTATTTCATTTATTTCGGTAAAGGTATTTTAAGGGTATCAATATTTCATTTATTTGGGTAACGGTATTTTAGGGGTAACGATATTTCATTTATTTCGGTAACGGTATTATAAGGGTATCGATATATCATTTATTTCGGTAACGGTAGTCAGTTGAAAGGGTTTTTAATCGATAACGGTATTTTAGCGGTATTGCCTGCCAACCGTGGTTTTGTGTAAAAATACTCAATTGACACTTTACTAGCTTGAACACTTTTGAAAATAAAAATAATTTGACAAACTTTAAAAGAAATTCTTGAATCGGCTGTTCGCAAAATAAACAATTTACTTTTAGACAAAATTAAACTTCAAAGTTTTGTTTTCGAAAAATTTTAAGTAATTTGGCCAAAAAAAGGCGTCTTTAAGTTTGAGATTAATCCATTAGAAAAAAAATTATAATATAATTGTTATGCACTTGCTTGTTTGAGTGTCTAGTACTTGAGCCAATTCTTTAGGGCACCCTATGTTGGGACACCCTAATTTGTATGCATATATTATAACCTCGCTCTGTGACCTAAATTTTCCCAGCAGAGTCAATTATAAAAAAGAAAAGCCCGAAAGCTTGTATGCTGAATTTTTATAAGTTCATCATCATCGACGCTTAAGCACGTGAGCGAGCAAAACCTTTGTAATTTGTTATAAAAAAAATGTAAAAGTGGCGGTAATGTGTTAAACTGGAAAAAAGGCTTTGCTAAAAAAAGGAAAACAAAAACAAAACAAAAGAAACATGATTTTCAACGGTAGACATAATTATGTGTGAACCACAAATTATACCAGATATGAATATGGCCGACTGATTTGGGCAATATGGCCGACAGAAAATGAGCAAAGCAAAACGCAAAAATTTAAGAAAAACACAAAAGATAAAGCACAATAATCTAAAAAGAGACAGATATGTGATCTTCTCCGAGAAAAGGGACCTAGTGTGTCAAAAAACGGGAACTTGGGAAAATCGATGAAAATGAGAAAAACATTGAAATTTTATTATTTAAATGCGTTCTTCTCAAAACTTCATTTTCACACACTAGGTCCCTTTTCTCGGAGAAGGTCACATATATACAAAAAATGCTCCATACAAAATGTATGGAGATTTTATAATGTTATCTCCCTCTTGACTTGACTTCCATGTAAACAAAACCATACGGCTCGAGAATACTTTTTTGACACCTGTCATTAGTTTCACATCTGGTATTAATCTGTGGTGTGAACGAAAGATACTCGAAAAAATTAACGAATTTGTAACTGCAATAAGACGAACAGCAAGCACCCCAGCAAAACCTTGGTAATATATGGGTATTACTATGCATATTACATGGTAATATATTAAACCGTTTACCCTTGCGTTACCTTGGACCCTTCCCAGCAAAAAATAACCTCGAGTGGTAAGCAGTCACTACATTTGTATGCTTCCAAAATAGCGCTTAAACTTCTTGCGTTCAAGTAATCAATTAAAGAAGGCAGAAAATCAAAATCTATTTTAATTTAATTTGCCTTCTTAACTGCATACTTTTGAAGCAGTAACGAATGCAGAGATTTCTTTTGTTGTTTATACGATTTGTTACGAACAGTGCAATGCTTCTGACTTACGATCTGTTACGAGCACACATTTTTTACTCTGCCTTCTAAACTACTTCTTTTATAAGCAGGAAAGAAGGCAGAGATTTTATTATCGATTTTGCGACAAAGTGTTACCAGAATGGACTTTGTCGGGAACTCCTCAAAAAAAAAAGTACGTGACCCCTTTAGAATCAGATAGAAAAATTCCTTTTTCAATTCCAGAAGGAGTCCTTTATTTTTATTAGCGCATTACTGAAGCAAGTATTTTACTGCATCTTCGGAGAAGTGAGTGAAGTGCTTTTTTATTTTATTAAATACACATTATTTTAGTGCATCTCGAAGCTGAAGAAAATACGCATTTCATTGCTTATGAAGGCCTGATTTTATTGCTCCTTAATTACCATGGAAGAAGCGCTTTTCACCTGCTGAAAAGAGACATACCAAGTGGGACATCACGAACAAAAATCATGTCTTCTGGAATTAGTTTAGGAAGCGCACGGTTATTAAATAATGCCTTCCAAAACTGCTTCTAGGTATGCGGTATTTTTTGCTGGGTTACATCTTACCCTTGCATTACTTGTAATACCAAATTCATACGTTTGGATGTTAATTCTTTTTTGTAGAAAATTTTAGAAATTCTATTTTTTGTTAAAAATTTGTGAATTTAAAATTGATATTCGGTTTATAAATTAAAATTTAAACACAATGTTTTTGAAAACTCCTAACTGTAAGTTCAGAATAACATGTTACTAGGTAGGAGTTACATCGATGGACATGCCCTTGTTAAAATAATAGGTCTAGTAATAGAAAAGTAAGAGCTTACCCCCCTTCTTACAAAATGCATATTTTTATAACCAAAACTTTTCCAAAATTTTTTGTTAAAAAAATTTAATTTTTATTTAACACTCAATCTGTATAAAACAAATTAAAATATTAAGAAAAAAAAACATTATTTTAAGGTTATTTTTAACCTAGAGGTAATAGGTAATCATAACATGTAAATTCAGAATAGCATATTACTAAGTAAGGAGTTACCTCGACAGACATGCCCTTGTTATTAAAATAATAGCTTTGGTAATAGAAAAGTAAGAGGTTACCTACATTTACTTCTTCTTACCAAAGTCATTACCGGGTAATAGAAAGTTTTGCTGGGACATACTAAACAAAGTCACTGTTAGTAAAATGTCACAATAGTGCCATTTTTTACACTATCGGCTGCCCTGGCCCTTTTAGTTAGTTTGAGCATTTTTTTGAAATCAACAAAATAACGTTATTTTATTAAAAACAGTTATTTTTTGAATATTTACAAAATAATTGTAAATATAGCATTTAGTTGTTTGCAACTGGATATTTTATACGTGCTTGGAGTCTAGGATGTTTTCAATACGAAAAATGGGAAAAGAGACTAAAACGATTTTTAGATGCACAATCTTATATTTTTAATGAAAAACTCATAAAATTATCAAAATATTAATAGTTTTTTTTTGCCAACCCGATTAAAAAAGATGATATGGTGACATATCTAATTTGATATAATACAATAACTAATCAAATACAATTTAATTCGAAAAATGGTGAATACAATTGTATCTACGTAGATCAAATTAAATTTAATTACTTTAAATTTTCTGTTTATATTTTACGGTATCCTTCAAGCATATGGATAAATTTGGTGCTTCGTTATTCCTAAACCAAAATAATTACTTCGGAGAATTGGCTAATTTTGATTAATATGACCCAATATTCAATTTAAAAATAAAAGAATCGGTTGTTTCGATGTAAATTTATACCATTTTAAATGAAAATAAATTTCAATTTAAATTTACTAAGATATTAAGAGTTCATTTGAAACAAGAATATACCATAGATTATACAGGGAAAATGTTACTTTTTTAAATCATTACAATCAAAATATTACGTCTGTTGACTGTACAGAAAAATTTGTTACTTTAACAAAATTTAAGGGCACTCCAATGGAGTAAACATTTTGTCCGTTTTGCTCCATCTCGCTTAGTTTTCGAGATATGGGCCACTTTATGAAATGGAAAATTTTTAGGTGGCACGCGACGTTTTATTGAATATTTTCAAAAAATTTAAATCTTATTACAAAATTCTGTTAAATATTAAATTTCGCTTTAAAAATGTTTGATTTAGCTCGATAATGGTGAATAAAAATCTGTGGTGAAACTATTTTGTTTTTTTAGAAATATTGTTAATAACTCGCAAAATTCGCCCTTAAAAAATTTTCCCTGCAACTGGTTTATTGGCAAATTGAAAAGGTCGAAATTTTTCTGGTAAAATTTCTTATAAATCTAGATTGGAAGGTGTTCAAGTTTTTCGATGAGAAAAAGAAATCGGAGAAACAAAAAAGTGCCAGAAAATTAAGCAAAAATGAAAACAACTTTTAATAGAGTTGAAGTTTTTTATTTCGAAAATAGGTAAAACAAAATAACCCCCAATGAGATAAATCCTAAAAATAAGTTTCATAATAAAATAATTCCCAAAGGAAAAAAAAAAATTAAATAATCTGCAATGAAATAATATCCAAAATACAAAATAATAAAAAAAATGTAGGGATGTGCGATTAATCGTTTGATCAAACTTCCTGATTAATCAGAATTCTGATTAATCAATTAATAGATTATTCAACAATTGAATAATCGAAATAACTGATTAATCGATTAATCAGTTATTTCGATTATTTAAAATAATGATTAATTGATTAATCATGACTTTGATTAATCAAACCTATGAATAATTGAATAATATTTTATTTTCTCCATTAAAGACGCTTTTTAACGCCAGTTGAATATAGAAACATGAAACTTAAGAATGGACATTGGTCAAGTCTGACCAGTGAGCAAACAATCTGTCTAATTTCCTTTACTTCGAGATAAGGCATCGTCAGTATTATTAACTTTCTTTTAAAATCGCTAAAAACAAAGAAAAATTTGATCATGTTTAAAGTGCTGCAATTTTAAGTCTGGCTACTATTTGTAGTTAAAAATAATGCAAGACTTAATGAAATTTTATAGGATTTACAAAAATATACAGTTTGTACAGAACCGATCAGTATTGCCTAAATTTTACTATGTAAATTGATCAAAGGTCGATATCGCTAATTTTTCGTTAAAAGCCAAGCCCACTTAAAACAAGTGACAAAATGAAAAAACAAACATTACGTTAAAATTCTGTACAATTTTCTGAACAATCTGCTTGCTTGCCTTTCGGGGCGAATTTAGCGACTATTTTGATCTTTAAAAATAAAGGCAACGAGAATAAAATTAGAAAACACTTGAATCGTTTCTAATTTATTGGCCACCACTGTATGTGTGCTTTTATAGAAAAAAATCATGATCATTATGTCTATAGTACCAAAATTTTTTTCATTTAATTTTTTTTATCATTATAAATTAACAAATAAAAACTCATAAAAAATAAAGAGTTCTGTTATATCTAACTCATACAGCAATAGAAAAACGTAAAAATTTTAGTTAAAACTATTAAAAAATATTTAAAAATTACGTTGCATAAAAAAATTCGATCATATTACTTTTGAAAATATTAGTAAGATAAGAACAGCAAAAACCAAACTGTAAAATACGTATAAAAATTTTAGTTATATTTGAATAAATTTTAGTTAATAGAAAATAACAACTTAACCTGCTAAATAATAATTACCCAGTGTAGAAAATCCTTCCCAGATATGTAGTTATGTAAGTACATACTTGGTAATGGTAACTAGTTAGTTTTGTTATTACATTTCTTATTACCTTTATATGGCGATGTCGCGAAAAATAATGAGTGTGTAACCAGCATACGAAAATCAAAAAATATATCGTTACCTATGTATGTATGTGCTTACCAGTATTGACAAAAATAATGAGTCTAAACTTAGATTTTCAAAAAAATAAATTGTATTAAAAAATTATTTTTTATTGTAATTTTTTTTAAATAAAATTTGCTGGTGTGGGAATCGAACCTGGGTCTACAGATTGCCAGTCAATAACTCTACCATCTGAGCTATATCGACTATCGACATGTAATATTTAATAGATTAGAACATAATTGACGTGCTGCATACAAGTAAGCTTACTCGCCAACATACAAAAAATCAAAAAATATTTGGTTACATATATCCTTACCAGTGTTTAAAAAATATTGAGTCTAAAAATAGATTTCAAAAAATCTAGAAAATTATTTTCTATTTGAAATGATGATAAAAATAAGTCATTATCAGTAACGCATTATTATATGTTTTAAAATAATGCAGAAAGTAAGTGGGTGTCATTATTGGTAGTCCAAAAAATAATGATATGTCATTACCGTTTCTACACTGGGTAGTAGATTAGAAATCACCAAAAATTTTAAATCTAGAAAGCTTTTTTCTCTTTTTTTAATACAAACAAAAATCTAGTCTTCTGAATTCAGCAGTTTACTATTTTTAGCAACCATTTCCGTTGATTTTAGCGGGATAGACTGCTATTTTCATTCAGCTAAATTTAACTTAAAAGTAACAAAAGTTTTGTAGATATAACACTTTATTTTTGCTATTTTATTCTACCAATATTAATATTTTCTGCAGATTTTAGAGTATAATTTGTCATTTTCAATGAACTAAAAGTTAAATATAAAAATTATATAAAATATATTAAAAAAATCTGCTAATCTCAGCAGTTTCATTTGTAAGACCATTTTTGCTTAATTTTTAGTAGCTTTTTCTGCTAAATGAATGTTCTTTAGTGAGACTATAAATCATAAATTAATATCACTTTCTGTTTTAAATTATTTTTTCAAATTAAAGAAAGATGATACACTTTTCACAAGTAAATTACAAAGAATAAAAAACTTGGAAGAATTCGATAAGGCCAGCAATACAGATAATAACAAAGGATAAAAATAGCATTGTTAGATTTCGTTGATGTTAGTCTAAGTTGAGTTGTTAACATATTCGATTTGCTTTCAACTTTCACATAAGTAGATGATTATCAAATTATTAACCCGTCAATGCAATCGACACTGATGATGACTTTGTAGCGAAGCCGAAAATACGTATTCTGTCTTGCTGGCCTTATCGAATTCCTTCAAATTTTTATTCTTTGTAGTTTACTTGTGAAAAGTGTATCATCTTTCTTTAATTTGAAAAAATAGTTTAAAACAGAAAGTGATATTAATTTATGATCTAGAGTCAAACTAAAGAACATTCATTTACCAAATAAAAGATCAACTAAGGAGTGTAATTTTTCAAATTTGGAATTTTTAAAGTAGGCTATGCTCCAAATCATTAAAACTAAAATGAAAAAAATTATAGGAAAATATTCAGTACCTTCATAAAATTGTGTCAACATAACATTCTGATTCTTTTGTGTGATACTTTTTGAGCAATTATGAATCAATTGGAACGACGAAAATTAATTATCGACAAATGGAAAGAAAATCCATACGGAGCAGTACATTTGATTTCAAAAGATTTGAAAATGGCAAGAAGTACGGTAGATTCAGTCCCGAAATGTTATTTTGAAACTTTGTCAATATCCAGCAAACAAAAAACCGTAACGTAACAAAAAATGGTCCGCGGGATAAAAACTTGGAAAAGAAAATTGTATGTCGGGGAATGAAAAATAGAGGTATGTCGGTCAGAGATATAGCAAGAAAATGTGGAACCAATTTGCAAAAAACGCAATGGTTTAAAAACACACAAAAAATCTAAGATACCAAAAGTCACTGAGAAGCAAAAGAAAATCATAAAAACTAGATGGCGAAAATTATATAACTTGAAAGAAAAACTGCTGCATAGTAATGGATGATGAAACCTATGTGAAAGCTGACTTCCAAACTATTCCTGGTCCTCAATATTACACTGCATTTAAAGTAGAGATCCTTCCATATTCTGAAACATCTATCGGCATTTAAAAGTTTGGTTTGAAGGGAATGTGCCAATGCGGCAAAAAGAAATCTTCATATGTAACAACAGGTACAATTAATGGAGATGTGTACAGGGAAGAGTGCCTAAAAAAAGATTAATACCTTTATAAAAAAAAAATACTGGATCTACTCTATTCTGGCCTGATTTGCCTGAAAATCTGCTCAGAGCTAATAATATTGAATTTGTTGAAAAATACATGAACCCACCAAATGTCCCACAATGTCAACCCATTTAAAGGTATTGGGGTCTAATAAAAGCGAATTTAAAGAAGACCAAACAGACTGCTAATGACATAAAATATTTTGAAAAAAAGTAGAAAGTTGCATCCAAAGCAATAACAAACAGCACTGTCAAAAACTTAATGGAAGGCTTTCGGAAAAAGCTAAGATTGGAGTGGACCACAAAATAAAATGGATATTTTTTTGTTCTTATATAGTTTTAATACTTTTATTTATCAGAAAAAAAAAAATAAATGTAAAAATAACTATTTACTTCAGTGATGCGCAAAATTGATTTGCAATTGTATTAGTGAGCAAAAGAGAGAACTGTACTGCGAAAAACATTGAGCGAATTAAAAAATATGTCTTTTACATATTTGTCAATCTCCATATTTTTATACAATCTTAAACCTATTTTTATAGATTTTAAACAAAATCTTCCATAGTAATACTTTTATGACAATGTTTTTTTCTTTATTTCTATTAAAGGTATACTATGAAAGATTTTACTATGGAAATAAGCATAATGTCTTTAACAACTTATTCCCTAGATTCCTGAAAAGTTCTATAACGTGAAAGGCATTGCATGATATCAAAAACATTTTTCATTATATATTTTCTGAATGTCGTAATTAATTTTTTTCAATGCACATGAAAAAAATATCAAAACACCCGTTGAGCATGTGCACTCGGCGCTGTCTCAGTGACGACTAAATTAAAGAGCATAAGAATATGTGTGAGATAGTAATTTCGCAATTGTGCTATGAAACGCGCACCCCTGATTTACTTAATTGCCTGTTTTTTTCTTACAAAATTTCCAGATTTGATACCATACACTCCTTATATACCCCTCATTCATTTTTCTGCTATTTTTAGAGGTTTATTTCTGTGAGTGCAGGGTTCAGAATTTAAAGTCCCTGAATATCGTATTCGACTTCGTTTTAAAGCGAATATTATTTTAAAGTTATTTACAGGTCTATTCCACCTTGAAATGCCATAAGAATATTTCCGAATGAACAAATTGCTTGACAATCGAATCAAATGAATTTAATGATTGCATTAGGTGCATTAAGAATTCATTCGATGCTTCGAAATAGGTTTTAGGTATTTAATCATGGGGAAAAACATTTTGCTCGTTTCGAAAAATACAGAAATTTCTAGATTTCTTAATTCTCCTAATTTTTAATGTTTTTTTTTTTTTTTTTGTATACATGCACTCATAGAAAAAAGTTTCTAGAAAAATTAGTAAAACTGTTAGTACTTCAACTTAACAAATTTTTAACTAATTTTTAGTTAAAATTTAATTTTTAGTTAATTTTTTTGCTACCTCCACATTACTAACTTACAAATTTTTTTGCTATTTTTTTTTGCTGAATTTAGTTACTAATTTTTAACAATAAATTTGCTAACTTTACAGTATTTTGCTGAATTTTTTGTAAACTAAACCACCAATTTTGGAGCGCTTATAAACAGAATGTTAAATGACTCATAAAAATTACTGCATATTTTTAACTCGCCAAAAATAATGCAAAGTTTTTAAATAAAGCTAAATTGAAATAGTTGAAAATTTGTCCTACTCATAAAATATCTAAATTATTAAAATTTATGAGAAAAGTTTCTATTTATCGTAATACATTAATTTTCAAAGATCAAGGTTTATTGTGGACGAACCATTTTAATATGAAAATTGTGATTAAAAGTATCTCTGGGGAGCAAGTGGAGTTTACTTAAAAAAAAAATATAATAAAAAATATTTTTTTTTATATAATTTATTTTTTAGAAAATCTATTTTTAGACTCATTATTTTTGTCAGTACTGGTAAGCACATAGGTAACGATATATTTTTTGATTTTTCGTATGCTGGTGTGTAACGACAACTCATTATTTTTCGCGACATCGCCATATAAAGGTAATAAGAAATGTAATAACAAAAGTAACTAGTTACCATTACCAAGTATGTAGTTACATAACCACATATCTGGTAATGATTTTCTACACTGGGTTATTTTATGGAAATTCAACGCAATGAAATTTTCAAAATAAATTATGGGAAATATAAGAAAACCTTCTAAAAAGTTTCTGCTTAAGATTTAACATCAAAAAATATCGTCTTCCACAGCAACCACCTAAAATTTATTTGTATATTTGGTGTTGTAATCAGCTGTGTCTACAAACTTGCAAATTGTTGCAAATTTTCTGTTTGCGTACATGTTTGGGAAAATTGTATTTTGAGAGTAAATCTTGTCTTACTCTCTGTAAGTTTGTACTGAGTAATTCTTACTGGACTTGACTGAGAAAAGTAATCGAATGGACCTAATATCTCTTAAAATTAAAAAAACACAAAAAATTTAAAAATCGAAAAACGTGTAAATAGTACTAAATGACTCAGAGGAGTACCATAGTACTTTTGAGGTTCCAATAGTACCACAAAAAGTACTATAGTATTAACTTTATCCTCCCTGCCATCAATATATGATAAACATGTAACAAAATGTATACGGTTGGAGAGATCTATTCTTTTTCTTTCATAAAGACAAAAATCGGTTAAAAAACAACTAAGTTATTCGTTCAAAAGTACTAGAATCAACCCAAAAACAGTTTTTTCAGAATAACTCTGAATTTTGAGGGTGTTTCTGAAAATTTTAAAACTTTTTTGTCATGTACTCAGCAATGCCAATAACCTACACTAGGTCGCTTTTCAAGTATATTTTACCTGTAGCACCGTGTTATCCTAAAAAAATATTGTCTTATTTTGTAGAGCTGTGTTTTTGAAGACTAATAATAATTGAATTTGATTAACCCTTTAATGTTGATTAGATGCGGGTTAGAGGGGGACAGGCTTTAGGGTTCAACAAACCTTTACGGGGATTCTTCCAAATAATAAGAGTATATAAATTTTTCTTATATAACATTATAAATTATATTAATTAAACCTTTATATAATTGTGTATAAAGGTTTCTTTGTTGGTTTTACAGCATTCAAATTGTTAAATGATTATTTACATTAATGTTTCTTTATATATAGAATAAAAAGGTTGATATTTTATGGATTTATATTTAATTTGTTAAAACTCTTCACTATCACTTTAACGCACGATTTTGATACTGGTTAGCGTAGTTCGGCTTGTTGTTTTTAACGATGACAAAACAGAAGTGAGTTGGTTGCAATTGTAGGCAACCAACTTCAGATGACGTTTTAAGAGAGGGGGCATTAATGAACATCAGTGATGACCTGATGGTGCACTTTGTTCGCGGTGCGAACAAATGTCAAATGTTGCTTATAGGCAACATTGTATATTTTCGGTTATAGTTCCTATAGTTTTTGTTATTTTTCAAACGGTTTTTTTTTCAACTGAAACTAATATGTGTGAGCATTCGTTTACGAAGTTATATTTTTAAAAGCTTTACAAGTAAGTGTTCATTTGCGTGCTGTGTTTCATAGTGTCCCCACACAAATTTTCTCACATTAAAGTTTAAAGCAAAATAAAATTTTTGTTTCAATAAGTCTCAAAAATTATGTGATGAATAAAATTCAAAAACTCTAAAAATTTAATGTAGAGTTTAGTTATAGAAATAATATAAAAATAAAATAAATTAATGCAAAATTTAAAATAATTGTTGAAAAATGAGCATACCACAGCTAAATCTCATTCAAAATATGTATTTTTTTTAGGTAAAGTTCATTGTTTTTACAAATGTATTAACAATAGGGTTTGGGGTTCGGGAATTCCCGGGAAAAGTTTGCCGGGAATTCCCGGGAAAATAATATATTTTTCCCGGAAAAAAGGGAAATTTTAAAAATATTAAATTTTTTAAATTCTTATTGTCTGGAATAGGATTTTTTTTATTTTAGTCATAAAAAACATTTTAAACATCAAAACAAAAATGTCATTGTTAAAATCTTTTAAAAGGGAATCAATTTATTTGACACACACAACAAATTTTTTGCCAAGTAATTTCAACTAATAAAAATTTTTCGCACAACTTATTCAAAATTTAAGTGTAAAACCTAAAAACTTGGTTAAATGTTTAAAAGAAATGTGAAAAAAAGTTTTGTTTCTTACAAATAATCGCCCTTACTATCTAAATTTTTCAAATGTGTATTTTAGTTAAAGTCGACTTTAGTTAAAATATTGGGTGGCAGTATACCTTGACTTGGTTTATTTTTGGAGCATTCTGATTGGTTAATTTATTTTCAACCAATCAAAATGTTTGAAAATATAAATATTTTTAATAATAAGGTTTTCATACAGAAAATTAATAAAACCGTATGATTAAAAATAAAGTCGACTTTAAATTTAAAATACTTCTTTATATTAAGAGTCAATAATTTTACAAGTAACGTTTTCATTAATAAATGTGATATTTTCAAGTAAGTTTACTTTATTTTAATACATCTGATTTCAAACTAATATATTCTTTTATATTAAAGAGTAACATGTCAGGAGTATGGAAATATTTCACAAAAAAGAACAAAGCAGCGCAGTGCAATATTTGCCCTAAAAGACTAATTATACCCTACACCACTATGTGGTCAGGGTATTATAAGTTTGTGCTGATGTTTGTAACACCAAAAAATATTGGTCGTAGACCCACCTTATAGTATACCGATCGGCTCAGAATTTTTTTTTATTTCGATTTAACGATGTCCGTCTGTCTGTCCGTCCGTCTGTCCGTCCGTCTGTCTGTCCATGCAATCTTGTGCGCACTCTACAGGTCGCAAATATTAAGATATTTTGATGAAATTTGGTACGCAGACCTATGTTGGCCCAAGGACGAACAAGTTTGATTTTGGTGAATATCAGTCCATGTTTAGACCTAGTGCCCATATAAGGGTCCTACCAAAATTATACTGTTTATACGCTGCAGGTCGTAAATATTAAGATATTTTGATGAAATTTGGTACACATTGATTTTGGTGAACATCGGTCAATGTTTAGACCTAGTGCCCATATAAGCGTCCTACCAAAAGTATACTGTTTATACGCTGCAGGTCGCAAATATTAAGATATTTTGATGAAATTTGGTACACAGACCTATATTGGCCCAATAACGCAGCCTATTGATTTTGGTGAACATCGGTCCATGTTTAGACCTAGTGCCCATATAAGGGTCCTACCAAAATTATACTGTTTATACGTTGCAGGTCGCAAATATTAAGATATTTTGATGAAATTTGGTACACAGACCTATGTTGGCCCAATAACGCAGCCTATTGATTTTGGTGAACATCGGTCCATGTTTAGACCTAGTGCCCATATAAGGGTCCCACCAAAATTATATTGTTTATACGCTGCAGGTCGCAAATATTAAGATATTTTGATGAAATTTGGTACACAGACCTATGTTGGCCCAAGGACGAAGCCTATTGATTTTGGTGAACATCGGTCCATGTTTAGAACTAGTGCCCATATAAGGGTCCCCCCAAAATTGGCTTGATTACAAACTGCAGGTCGCAAATATTAAGATATTTTAATGAAATTTGGTGCGCTGACTCACATTATAGAAAATTTTGACACAAGCCCCATTTTAACCCATTCGAATTTCGGATCCAAACAATACACCAGACTGGTGTAGGGTATTGTATAGTCGGCATGCCCGACTTTAACCTTTTTACTCGTTGTATCTAAATTTGGTTATCCGACATCTAAATTTGGTTCAAAAAAAAAAAAAAAATTATGGTCATGCAACTTCTCTTGAAGAAAACAACAACAAGAATAACGTTCCAGCTAAAATTTGCAAAGTACCCGAAGAAAAAAGTGTAAGCTGAATATGCATTGAACGTTTTATGGGAGGGCAAACATTTCCTGAAATGGTATCCAAATTAGCCGCAGTCGACGGAATGTCAATCCGCACCATAACTAGATCTTCGTTTATTCGAGAAAGTTTTTATAATAAAAACCTGGCATTGCCAAAAAATGAAACCGATGTAAAGAACATTATATTAAAGTACTATAATCATATCTTTTATCATGATAAAAGAAATATCGAGCAATATTTCCAACAATAGGAGATTTACTATAATCTTAGTTGAATGGACAAGAATATCACAAAAGAGATATTTGAACATATGTATAAACGGAAATAATTAATTTTATAACCTGGGGTTGGTTTATATAGCAGGAAGATGTAATGCTGATGAAATAAGAAGAATTGTAGAAATAAGACTAGAAGAGTTTTAATATTCTTTGGAAAATAACATTGCGGCGACCATATCTAATGGGTCAAATGCGATGAAACGGTTTGTTTCCGACAGTCCAGTAGTGGGTGCTTTCTGCTGGAATCATGCAATTCATTTGGCAGTACTTAGAGTAATTTATGGGAAATAAAATGTTCAACATTCTGATATTTTTACTTTGAATTCTCATTACACAGACTGAATTTGTACTGAAATAGTGTTTTTTTTTTAACAAAAATTATTTATATAGGTGGTTTTCATTAACAATTTTGTTCAAAAATATTTCCCGGGATTCCCGGGAATCAAATTTGTTCATTCCCGTTTCCCGGGAAATAAAAAAGTCCGGGAAATCCCAAACCCTAATTAACAACGAACACAAAAACATACATATGAATATTTAGTACCCAAAGGGTACTTTTTGTAGTGTGTGCTCATGTAACCTTTACTCTACGAAAGGAAAATTGCAGCCCCATCAAAATTAACAACGTATTAGTACCTCAACAAAATCACGTAAAATACTTAGGAATTCACCTTGATCGTCGACTAACTTGGAGTAAACATATTGAATCCAAATTAATTCAAATTAAATTGAAGACATCTCAATTGATGTGGCTTATAAACTCGAGATCCACTCTTAGTCTAGAATACAAAGTTCTCATGTACAACGTAGTAATTAAACCAATTTGGTCCTACGGTATCCAACTGTGGGGAACAGCTTCTGCTTCAAATATCGAAAAACTCCAGAGAAGACAATCTAAGATTCTAAGAATTATAACTGGTGCCCCTTGGTATTTCAAAAATTCAAACCTTCACAAGGATCTCAACATCCCCACTGTTCTCGAAGAAGCAAGAAAAAGCAGTTTAAAATACGTTAACAAACTTATTGAGCATCCAAATCCCCTAGCCCGCAGCATACTTTCTAGCGATGGTCATATGCGTCTGAAGAGAAAAGACACGCTAGACCTGGCATTGGAATGATGTATAACAGAATCTGAAATCATTTGGTTGGAAACTGGCATTGGTCTGGTACAATTAGTATAAGGTAGTATTTAAGATTTGAAAACTTATTGTTATTTTCTTTAAGAGAAATTTTCAATAAATACAAATATATTTAAAAAAAAAAAAAGGTACTTTTATGTAATTGTTGCTTTCAAAAAGGAGTTGATTTATAGCTGGTTTTCCAAATCAGACAGTTCATATATGAAATTACAAAATTGTCGTCCCGTTGATTTTATATACCTTATGTAATGTCTCGGTTTGTGAATAAATAGGCAAGGAATTTCATGCAAATGCATGTTTTTTCTCGATAGTGCAAAACTAATATGGACTAAATACTTATCCGAATCATCGAATTTAGAACAAAATGGCATCGATTTGTGTTTGCATATTTTGACTTTAAATGCATATTTGATGCCTTTTTAATGCATATTTTGTGCTTTTTAATGCATATTTGTGCATATTATTCTTTTTAGAAGCATTTTTTATTTTGTAAAAAAATATAAAAAATTGATACGTTTTCATATTTTGATTTAATCAGTATAAACATTCTTAAAAACCTTATTCACCTTTGGGAAATCTTCGAGTTTAGTGTCTGTTTGCAAAATAACTAACTTAAATATATTTTTAAGTTTTAAAGTGCATTATTTTTGGAAAAATATTAGTTTTTAGTGCATATTTCTTATATTTTTAATGCATATTTTTCGTTTTTAACCGCATATTTAAGGCGCATATTTTCCTTTTTTTAGTGCATGAAATTCCTTGCCCTAGTAATAAAGCTATCATTTTGTTATTGCAGACAACTGAAGAGTTAGGGTGATGCCTACGAAACAATTGTATTGTCTATCATGAAAATGATCAATCTTTTTTGAAACAACAAATAAAATCTAATATGACAATATCATATTAGACTTTGGACTTGAGGTAGAACAATATTCTAACTAAATATATGAAAATATAGAAAGTCCGAAAAAACAATTTTTGTATTTTTTAATGCAAAAATAAAAATAATTGTTGACGCTAGGCGGAGCTGCAAAACTATAAAAATTATAATAAATATTTATTTGGCATAGATCTATATTTCCACAAAGTTTGGTCGGAAAATTCCCAGCCATTAAAATTCGGGCATAAAAGGGTTAATAAAGACTTTTTAAGTAATGTTTTTTGAAAATGAATAAAATTAGCAGTTACACTATGTATCCAGCAGACGACTTTTTTGTCACAGCTGTATAATCTTTACTTTTTAGAGATTGATTTTGTACAAAATGTCATTGTACATGAAATTATTATTGAAAATAAAGATTTACTACTACTATTACACTGTGGAACAAATTCAGGTTAGCAAAAGTTAGGTCGATTCTGAGAGTGAGGGGTGAAAATAGAGGCTAAATTAGAAGACCCGTATCGCGGCGTTTGCTTATGTTAGTTCGAATTTTTTCATGTTGTTTATATGGTTTTTTGGCTATAACTCGTCGACTAATTGATATTTTTTAAATCTGTAAAAGCCAAATTATTGCTAGAGACCTGAACAACAATTAAAATTTTTAAAAAAATTGATTTGATTTTTTTTTTAATTGTTGCTCAGGTCTCTAGCTATAATTTGGCTTTTACAGATTTAAAAAATATCAATTAGTCGACGAGTTATAGCCAAAAACCCATATAAACAATTCGAACTAACATAAGCAAACGCCGCGATACGGGTCTTCTAATTTAGCCTCTATTTTCACCCCTCACTCTCAGAATCGACCTAACTTTTGCTAACCTGAATTTGTTCCACAGTGTTGTTCATAAACAAAATATTCAAATTTCCAACCTGAAAAAATTCAAATCTGAAATTTGACTTAAAATATTTAAACCGAGCTTAGCTTAGAGGGAATGCAATGGGCTGACAAACGGAACGTCGCCAGTTCTATTACAGTTCGCGACATAAAAAATTTTGAATTTTTAAACAAATTTTGTGGAACGTATTAATTATATTTATAGAATTTGTAATCCATAAACATTAAATAAAATTAAATAAATTGTAAATAAAATTCGGTAATGACAATAGTATTAACAATGAATAAAAGTGATTGTACCTGGAACTGCAAAAATACAGTTGGCGAAAAATTCAGTTGGAACTGCGAATGTTTAAGTACACGGATAATTTTTTTATTCTTTACGGATTGTTTCGAGCACATTCGCGTACAGTCATTGCCGTAATAAAAATCATGGCCGTTGAATATTTGATCAGAAAGGATATTAAAAAATAAGTGTTGTTGCTGTCGCTTTTTTGGATTTATTTAGCTATTTCTTTATTTGTTTGTTTGTCTGTCTGTCTGTCTAACTGTCAGTCTGTCGGTGAATGTGAATGGATGGCGACGAAGATTGTGATTTATCATTAGAACCGTTTTGTATTCAATGGATTGGCTTAGAAACTGCAGAAAGCCTGCCACCTTATATTATACGCTACTACAATAATTTGCATGTAAAGGTAAGTAGGCCACATTACAATTACCCAAACGTTCATAAACACCTAAAGACATTACAAATTGATTTTGACTCATCATCATCATCACGTTTTGAGTAAAAATATTGTAATAATATAATACAACGCAACCGGTATGGGCTGGTACATAAAACAACAATGATCAGACCAAGAGTTATATCGAGGAAACATCTTTGCAACCGAATAACTTTTAATTCTTACTCGTATGTACTATGAAATATTTTCTTGAAGTACCTTTCATTTGCCTACGTTGCTTTGAAATAAATATAAAAAAAAAAATATTTACCTCTCTATTTTCACGAACGAGTTCGCTTATCTTTTCTTATCTGTGACACATCTACGGATTGCTGTACCTCTGTCTATTGACAGAGGCTCTGAAACGTCAATTTTTATTTATTTTTTTGTACAAGTAGTATCCCTTCTAAGTACAAATCGTGTTTGAAGATATATTGGTCACAGGGCATGCATTAACTTAAATATTTTGGTTGGATTTGTTTGTTATTTTTTCATTTTTCATTTCTAACGAAATGTTTTCTAATATCCGTTGACATACAAAGTTGCATACGTATGTGAAGGTAGGGGAATGTCGTGTACCGTGGTACTTTTGAAATTTCGGTGTCAATATCTCTAAGATTGAGATAGATGCGAAAAATCTTCAAAAGCATAAATATTAGTGTTGGTATTGTTATAGATTGCAAATGATAAAAACTTTAATCATTTTTGTGCATTTTAAGAAATTATGATTTTTTTTTAAGAAATCGAAAATTACAAATTGGAGTGTAGGGTAGAGGGGGGATCCTTCGCCACTTTTTTTCAAAGCACTGTGATTTCTTAACCCCTAATTAATTATCAAAAATTACTTTCAAATTGAAGATCTACATATCTTGGCTTTAATTTGCATGATTTTTATTCTAATTATTAGTATATTTTCTATTACTTTTTTTATGATTTCCAAATTAACCCAAATCGGCGTAACTGCCCCAAACCTGTGGGATATTCGCCAAAAGAGCTAGATACAATTTCAACAAAAAAATATTGTTAATACGGCAAAGTCAATGTTTTAATGACTGAAATAAATAATTTAGAATAAGTTCTTTAAGGTATATGATTCTTTTTAATCAATAAATCTCCACTACATTAAAAAAATTTTTTTGAAACTATAATATAATGATTATTCAAAATTACAAAAAAACTGAACAATTAATATAAATTTAAGAATAAACAAGATTGTACTAATTTACTATTGAACATATTTTAAACATATAGAAAAGTCTTATAGAGCATTTTAGGCAGGGAAGCACCAACTGTTCGTAGCTCCAGGGGCCATCTGGTGATTGTGCCCCAGAGGCAGGTACTAACATAAAATTAATATTTTTTCACACTTTTTAAGCATTTATTAAAATAAATTTATTATTTTCTGAAAGCTTAGGATCATAGGTCTGATATAATGAAAAATTATTTTTTTATCACACGATTTGAGGAAGTTATTGCAAACTGTAGTTGCTTTCAATTATTTTTATGACACTCCAAAAAACACAAAAACACGTCTATCTGCGAACACATGTGATATAAATTCGTCAAAGTGGATGTCAAGTAAAGGCAATTGAAAAGTGCACAAAATATATTTTTTCCAATTTTTTATCTCCCTTAACATCGGAGAACAATGGGTTTAGTGTATGTGCCCCACTGGCGAAGGATCCCCCCTCTACCCTACCTTGGAACTTGTAAAAAATGAAAGGAATTTTGCAAAAAAACATACTGCCCCCGTAATGGAATTTATTGCACTATTTGCAGTAGAGCTCATATCTATCTGAAATGAGACAATGCAATTTAATATTTGCATAAAAACATCACTTTTAAGAAATGGCGAAAATTGTAAATCGTAGCCAATTAAATTCATTGAATTAATCATGTATTGAAATTTGTTGAATACATAGAAGCGGAAATATTCAAAAAGATCCATGGTACACACACGCATTTTAATTTTTGCAAAAAAGACAAGTTTTTTCTTGTTTATTTAATATATTGTAGTTAAAAAATTTACTTAATTTAGATATAGAAAATGATGAGCTTTATATTGATTTGAGCCCGGCACTTGAAATATCTTGAATATTTTTAAAAAGTAGTATACAAGAGTTTCAAAAATTTACTTTTGTCGTTCCAAGGTAAACGCACCAAATTTTAGGTTCTCCTGTAGACTTATCTGAAATTTTGTGTAGTTTAAAATGATCATTAGGTAAAATAAAAAAAAACTAAAACTTCATAGAAGAAGACTTTACAATAAAACATTAACAAATAGGGGAAAATGCAAAGTTCCAAGGTAAACGCGCTTCTAGGCACACGACATTTCCCTACATGATAGTAAATTCTTGAATATTTATAAATTAGATAATTTAAGATTTGTTAGTCTAGCGCTCTACTACTCTACTGGTGGGTTGTAACCAGTGTTGCCAAAACTTATTTAGGAAAAATGTTAGATTTTTTGCATAAAAATGCTAAAAACTAAAAAATATGCTATAAAAAATATGCTAAAAAATTTTTATAAAAAATGTTTCAATTTGTTTAAAAAAATACTATTTTAGTGACTTTTTACAATTAGACTGAAAATTAATTATGAATTCAGTTCATTTTATTAACTTAAATTATATAAAAGAAAAATTAAAAACAACTCAAAAGTTAATTCTTGTAAAAAAGTTCAAAAATCCTTTAAAATAAATTTATAATTATTTGATTTCCAACTGTGTCACTGAAAATATGTTATCTCAAAAAGTTAAAGGCGGATAAACAAAAGTACCCCAAAATGTTTTATTTATAAAATAGGTGGTAATGTGGAATACTTTGGCGGGTAATATGAATTTCCCATTCTGCCTTAATTTATCTACTCCAAATTCATTTAATGGTTTTTATTGCACGCTCTGTTTACCGTTTTCAAATTTCTGCATGAAATTCTTTAAAAAAATAATTTTCGCGATCAGGGTTAATACTTTTTGTGGTGTAGGTTGACGTTGTAAGATTTTCGGTATGATTAAATGAAAAGTGTACAGGTGTTACAGTAAAAAAAATCAAAATTCACTGAAATTCTTTAAAGATAGGAAAACGCTATCCACATTACCCTCTATGACCCAAACCTAAAAAAAAGTATTTTTGTGCAAAATCACTCCTTCACCATAACAAAAAAAAGTAAAACGAGTAAAAAAGTTAAAGCCGGGCATGCCGATTTAAAATTTTAATATTAAAGTACCATAAAGCAATATTTTTTGTACTTTTGGGATTATTTTTGAATTTCAATCAATCCAACTCTGTTAAATACAATTTTTCGCTATTTTTCCCCAGAAACATTTTTTTTTTACGATTTTTGTTTTTTTCCAAATAAATTTTTTTTCTTAACTCTATTAAATATTTTTCTAAACCCTATTGAATATACACAAAATAACATAACATATCATTTTTATTTGCATAAAAAAATGTTTTTGCGAAATTTTTGCAAAAAAAATCTATAAAAAAATTTCGTGAAAAAAAATTATAGCTTCCTTAATGTTTTATATATTTAATCGAATTTGATAAATTTATAATTAAGAACCCAGGAAAATTTTCTGTTCCAAAGAATCGGTTGTAGAATAGCTACTTTTCATTCACAACCCCTTCTACTGTCGATTCTAACACCGATTCTTTTTATTTAAAATTGTCCCAAAAGCATCGCCTTCTATAGCTCCAAAGTGGAACCGGTTGCTCTAAAATCAGTTCCAGAACTATATAAGTATAAAAATAAATTTGTTTGGTACCCGTCGAAATTTTTAATTGCGAATACGAGCGCTAACATTGAAAAACTGCTATGACTATTGAATTCAGCGTACTCAAATTAGCTTTACCAGTAGGTGAACCCTAAAATTTGCGACTGCACAGTGTAATTAATATGTACGTATAAAAATAGTTCCTAGTACTTACTCTAAAAGTAAAAAAAATATTTCTTTTTCATATTACATTTAAACTTAAATCGTAAAATAAGAGATAATTATTCAAAAACGAGGTTTAGTATAAATATTATTCATGAGAGTTAGAATAAACTGTGATTTTGAAACTGATAATAGTGATTTTTTAATGCTTATATTTCAATATAAATAATAAAATTTGGTGTTAGTTTATATAGTTATATAATAAATATATAATAAATAACACAAAGAAAACGTAAAATTTAATTAAAATAGTTTAAAAAAATAAAAATAATTAATTAAAACCACTTTTAACACGTTGTTACAAAACTATAACAATCCGAGTTCAGTTGTTAAACGAGAACCGTGGAAAAAGGTTGATTTAATAGTGTTTGTTGGGTTTTTATATCGGAAACAACATCAATAATATTTTTATAGCAAAAATTCAAATTAATGTAGAATATTCTGAAAAAAACAGAAAATAAAACTGTAAAAAATGCTAAATTTTGTTGGAAAAATGCTGAAAAAAATGCCATATGCTAGATAAATTTTTTTCATGCTAAATGAATTAAAAAAATGCTAAATCTAGCATTAAATACGCTAAATTTGCAACACTGGTTGCAACTGAAGCTGTTATAGAATATTGAAAAGAGAACATTTTGAAAAATCTTGGATGTGAATGAACCTTTCCAATTAATTCATTGTTGCCGATTAACCTATTAATGCTAGACCCAAATCTGGTTTACCTACACACAGAAAACAGATTCGTAGTTCCAACCGAATTTTTTGCCAACCGAATTTTTGTAGTTCCAGGTACAATCACTTTTATTAATTTTTGTTACTGTTGTAATTACTGAAAATTATTTACAATTTTTGAATTTTTGTTGTATTAATTGATTACTTCAATGTTTGTAGATTATAAATTCTATAAATAGAACAATACGTTCCACATAATTTATTTAAAAATTAAAAATTTTTTATGTCGCAAACTGGGATAGAACCGGCGACCTTCCGCTTGTTAGCCCATTGCTTTCCCCTCTAAGCTAAGCTCTATTTAATTTTTTTTTTTTGTCAAATTTCAAATTTGAATTTCTTCAGGTTTGAATATTTTGTCTATAAATAAAATTATATCAACAACAGAAAATCAGTTAAGTCTTTTAATTAAAAAATTTATATCGCGAACTGGGATTGAACCGGCGACCTTCCGTTTGAACATTGCTTTTCCTCTAGGCTAAACTCGACATAAATTTTTTTTGTCAAATTTCAAATTTGAATTTCTTCAGGTTGAAAATTTGAATATTTTGTTTTTGAATAAAATTATATTCACACAGAAAATCAATTGTGTCTTTTAACTTGAATCAATAAAAAAATTATTTAAAAAAAAAAAAGTAATGCCTTGGTTGAGGTTTGAACTCAAATATCTAAGGCTATAAGGCTGTGTTTTCATCAACATCATCATCATCATTTCATCATCATTATCATCATTTCATCATCAAGCAGAAAATAATTTTACTTATATACTTTTACCTCTAGTTGCCACATTTTTTATCCGATTTTCATAAGTAATACCTTTCTGGAAAGGTTGTAATGTTATATTGTTTACAACTTAATTAGTTGTTTCAAAAAGCCATCGCAAGATGGCGCTAATCTAGCATTTATTATAAAATTGCAAAAAATTGAAATTCGGGAACCTCGAAAATGATTTTTTTGATATGTCGTAGTGGACTTTTTGGCTCAGTACAATCCCAAGGATCAGAAACGCGAAGCGCCCATTAAGATGTTCAAATCGCCCCACCCTATTGTGTACCCAGGTAAAAATCGACATATATGGATTAGAGATGAGCGATATTTTCATACCGGAGATTTAATCACAGTTATTGATAAATCACTGGTAACGGCAGTGATCAAATATTTCAGTTATTTGGAATGTCGTTCTTTTAATATTTTTGTACTATTCTTTCAATATTCTTCATTGTGAACAGTAATACATGTTTTTTTTTCAATAACAGTGACTTGCTTTCACACTCTTCTGAATAAAATGTCTCCTTCTATCATGTCTATGTTACCGGTCGCAACTATTCTTCTTTTAAGGCCCAGTTTTTAGGAAGTGGATTATCTTTAAACTTAGTTTAACGCAGTTTGTAATTGGAATACTGCTTTTAAAATATGGTTTATTTTGTTTTATTTGAATAAAGACATAAATTATACTAGAGAAAAAGTTTTTCCGGCAAATTTTTGTTAATAAACTTTGAAATGGCTGACAAAATTCGTTTTCGGTTTAACTAAACCAAGTTTAAATGACATCTTAAAAACTCGCCATAAATATTATTTCGTTTATTTATCAGAAAATCGCAGTCTTTTCCATAGAAAAACCGTGATCACGATCGCAGTTTAAAAGAACAACGATTTGCAAATCACATTCACAAAACAATGTTACTGAAAAATCGCCGGATCGCCCATCTCAATTACCAACCCGTGATCACGGTCACTGTTTAAAAGAACGGTGATTTGAAAATCACGATCACTGGTAGCAGCGTTATTCAAAAATCACCGGATCGCTCATCTTTAATATGGATCCATACAGGTTTAGTGTATGTTCGTGCATTTTCACACAGAAAAAAATAATTCATACTTGGAAGAAATTGTTTCATAATATGTATGAATCCAACATTAATTTTTTTTCCCCAAAACCTTTTCATACAATGTATGAATTTGTTTATACATATTATGAAAAAATTCATTACGAATTTTGTTTTAATTTATGCATTATTTCTGATAAAGAGGAATGATATAACTAAAACAAGGTTGGTTACCGAAACGAATAACGGCAAGGGTAACGGTAACGGTGTCAGATTTCGTTTGTTTAGGTAACGGTAAAGGTAACGGTAAAGGTAACGGTATTTAAGACTGTTTCGGTAACGGTATACCGTTATCGAAACAGCAATACCGGTACGTACCGGTATTAAAAATTGTATTAAAAACATATAAAAACAAGTAAAAACATGGCATATTTTTAATTTTAAGTACTGAAAATACAGATTTTAAGCTATAAATTCAATACTGGTAGTTTTAATAAGTAAAATTATTATCTAGAAATTTTTTGTAAAAAAAAACACTTAAGATTATAAAATAAAAAATAAAAAAATTGTGATTTTTATATAAAATAATAAATACCGGTAAAATACCGGTAACTACCCATAAAAATAACGGTATCGGTAACGATAACGGTATTTAGAAATTTTTTTAGAGGTATCGATAACGGTAACGGTATTTAATTTGAAACGGTATTTTAGCGATAACGGTATTATAACGATAACGGTAACCAACCTTGAACTAAAACGATAAGCCGCGCTTTTATTTAAAACGGTTGTTAATCTACTAGAGATGGATTTTCTATACATTTATTAAAAAATAATAATCACAATAGGAATTGCAAAGAAATATTAAATATCTGCAAACAATTGTTATGTTAAATAAAATATATATATAAAACGCCATCTACCATTATAATATACTTGAGCGAGGGAAAACTCTTGAGAGCCCAGCTAAAAATCGACATATATGCGTCAATGCAGGTTAAATGTATGTTCATGCATGGCCATAAACATGCATTCATGACCACACATGGTTACATAAATCTCCATACATGAATCACATATGACCATACGTGTGCATTAATGAAATTTGAGGTAATATCTACATGTATGAACATGCATGTTCATGCATGTTAATGCGTGCTCATGTATGTTAATTGATGTACACACATGTAGATATTACCTCAAATTTCATTAATGCACACGTATGGTCATATGTGATTCATGTATGGAGATTTACATATGTAACCATGTGTGGTCATGAATGCATGTTTATGGCCATGCATGAACATACATTTAACCTGCATTGACGCATATACATATGTCGATTTTTAGCTGGGAGGTACAATATTATTTCTTTTCAAAAATGGGACACACGCAGGAAATATACTCTTGTTAAATAACATTCTTCGTTTTCAGCTAAATCCAAGCACTGTCTGGAGAATTGGATTTAAACCATTATCGGATGTTGTTCATCCTGTCTTAGGCAACACGGAACACATTGTACATAGTATATTTATCTAAAAGGAAGTAAAAATGATGGTGTTATAAACCATAGCTGTTAAATTTCGATTACGATTACTAATCAATTAGTTTACATTTTGAAAAGAATTGTATTGATTATATAATTCTCTATTAAACAATTTCTGATTACTAATTGATTATGATTACAAGTAATCTAAAAGTAATCAAGATTACTTGAGATTACCATAAAATAATCAAAAAGAGTCAAAAGTAATCAAAAAATAATTCGACTACTTTCAAAGATTACTTTTGATTATTTTCAAAAATATTCGGCATGAGTTACAGTGCCTTAGTCGAATTTTTGCGTGATTGAAATGTTCGGAAATGTCATCTGAAATTTGAAAAAACATTTTGGATAAGTTTTCATGGTAAAAATATAGAAATTACTTTGTTTTTGTTTATTTATTATTTATGATTCTTTTTGATTATATTTTGTCGTAATTACAAATAGTCCTTATTACTTTTAGATTATTTGGAATCACAATCAATTAGTAATCGTCCGAAACTGAATATAATCTTAATTTAATCATTACTTCACCTTTAAAAAGAAAGTAATCTAATTACTAATTATTATGATTAGTAATCATTACTTAACAGCTATGGTTATAAACACACCATTGTGTGTATAAAAACAATATTGCACATACCTTTTCATTTCCGCGCTTAACGATCCGCTTATATTTACAAATTAATTCCTTTTTTTCTTCAAAACGAAATTAAAAAATAGTTTGACATTTTAATTTAAGGAAGAATTCATACATTGTATGAATTTGTTCATACATATTACGAACTGAAATCAAAGAAAGCCATTCATACTATTTATGAACAAATTTGGTTCTGTCCATACACATGCATGATTTTCCATACATGGACGCATAAACCTCCATACATGAACTCATACATATATGTCCATACTTGTGCATTAACGAAATTTGAGGTAATATCTGCATGTATGGTCATACATGTTCTTGCATCTTTATGTATGTTCAGACATGTACATACGTGTAGATATTACCTCAATTTTCGTTAATGCACATGTGTGGACATATGTGGATGCATGTATAGAGATTTATGTATCCATGTATGGAAAAGCATTCATGTCTATGATCATGCACGAACATACTGTTAAGTTTTTACCTTTTAAAAACGTTGGTTTATTTATAAACGTTAGTGGAAACAAAATTCGAAGTTTCTTAATTCGGTGAACAATTGAATGCTTTATGATTACACTCATAGAAATAAATCCGTAAAAATAGCAGAAAAAGTTACTAAAAGTTAGTTAAAAATGATGCTGCAGAAAAAACTGCTAAAATTAGCAGATTTTTTTACTAAATACTAGTAAAATGAGAACAGCAAAATTAAAACTGTTTAATTTACAGAATTTTAGTTATATTTTGGCTCACTTTTAGTTAATTGAAAATAGCAAATTGTACTGTAAAATCTGCAGAAAATTTTGCTAAAAAATTTTAGACTAAAAATAGCAAAAATAAACTGTTAAATCTACAAAATGTTTGCTATTTTTAAGCTAAATTTAGTTGAATGCAAACAGCAGTCTATTCTGCTAAAATCAGCAGAAATATTTGCTAAAAAAATTGTAAGCTGCTGTTTTCAAAAGGCTCGATTTTTATTTACATTTAAAAAAAAAATCGAAATAAAAAACTTAGGCTACTAATTATTTAGCAAAATTTTTTGCTGATTTTAGCAGGTTAATTTTCTATTCTCCATTTACAAAAATTTAGCTCAAATATAACTAAAATTCTGTATATTCAACAGTTTTATTTTTGCTGTTCCTATATTACTAATATATAGCAAAAGTAATCTGCTAATTTAGCAGTTTTTTTCTGCAGCATCATTTTTAACTAATTTTTAGTAGTTTTAACTAAATTTTTTACGGACTTTTTTCTATTAGTGTACGAGTGGATTACAAGCGATCATTGTTGATAAAAATATATAAACTTTCCAATTTATATTTTTGTTAATAGCACGATTTAGTCCCTCCGACAAAGAAAATTTCATTAAACTTTCATTCATTTCATTATCTTGACCACATTTGATAAACACTAGCAGCTCAAACTGGACCTCAACTTCTAAAGAAAACCAAATTCAACGAATTTTCTTCTGCAGAATATGTAAAAACGATACTAAAGAATTTTTTTTTAATTTTCATCTGAATTTTATAAAATAATTCGGATCTGTTATGGATCTTCTTATACAAAGGTTTGGTCTTTAAAAGCCACCATATTTTTCCAAAAATGACGGTCAACGAGTCATTTACAAAAATTGCATTTGAAATAAAGCATTTGTAAAAAATTACAAAATTTTATAATCTGTAACAAGAACACGGCTGAAGTTCAGTTTATGGGGCACCCCTCAAAAAAAAAATATGACCCCCTCTGGAATTAAAAAAGAAATGTTTTTTCTATATGGTGTTAAGGGGGCCGGGGCCGCTGGGACCCGCTAGGTCCAAAAAACCGAAACACACCCATAATGGTAAGTGCGACGGCTCAAATTAAAGGAAATTTTCTACCGATTTTAAAAATACATTTGGTTTTATGATCCATAAAGTGTGGCTCCCACCCCGGGAGTCTAAAATAGTAATAAAGTATGGGGACTCAAATAAACGGACATTTTCTTAAGAATTCAAACATGACCACAACGTACCAAAAAATAAAAAAAATGTTTGCCCTGCGGCGCTTGTAACACAATACATAAAAACCCCTTAAATTCATTAAATTTTATTATTTGCCAAAAAAAAAAAAAAAACACCAACTTTTACCAAAATAAAGCTTATGTATGAAAAAATCTCGCGATTTTTTAAAATCATTTTTCGCCTGCGACGCTGTGTCCCATAATATACAAAAAACCCGCTACCTCCAGCACATTCACATTTCAAATGTAAATGTGCTGAAGGTAAATTTTAGGGTATATTGCAACGTCTCAAACCGGTTTTGTAATATACTCTACTAGACCTACAACCTACACTAGGTCACTTGAAAATTGTCTGTAAATTTTTTTTTCTAGCACCGTGTTATTACAATATATATTGTAAAAAGGTGGTATTTTCATTGTTTTTTTTATTATTTTTTAATTTTTTCGTATTTAAATTTTTAATTTCTTTTATTTTTTTAATGTGTGTTGTTTAAATGGAAAAACGTTTACAAAAATTTGCTTTTTTAACGGCGTTTGTGCTACTTTATTTTAAAACACGACTTTTTGTGCTAGCTTTTCAAAATTCTCAGCGTTAACCCAGACAGGAATTATTTACTGGTTTTTCAAAAACCGGTTCGATCATCCTAGCACCTACATTTGTATGTTTTTGCTTGCATCTGTATAAACAAAAGTATATTTGTGTGTGTGTGTGGTTTGTTAGGCAGGCCATGATTTAGAAATTTAACCACAGTTTCATCTTTTGGCCTAAAGGTGAACACAAAAGTTCACACCATAAACAACAACAACAACCAAGAACATATTCTACATATGAGGGTAGTACGGATAGGACTCTACAGTCGAGGGGTTGCAGGAAGTAAAATTATTATCAGTCTGTACCTACTACCCAGGATAAACTTTACGACCAGAGTTAACCCAGCAGAAACAGGCGTTAGCAAGAAATCAGCACTCATAGGGTTTTACTAGTTGCCACGCTATTTATTTTTGCTAGCGATGTCAAAAAATGTGAGAATGATTTCCCAGCATCGTTACTTACAAAGATTGAATAAGTTGTTCTGAAATACTTGATTACATAGCGTCAGCTTGTAACTTTGACCCATATGCAAAAAGTCATTATCGAGAAAAATGACAGAGAAGATTTACATTGTTTCATATTCCAAAATTCTATATTGGATTTATCAGATATGACAGGATATCGAGGAAGAGGTTTCTAATACCGAATAATAATATTCAGATGATATGCAATCCATTCCTAACTAAATTTCTTTGAAAAATAGTCAGTGGTTCAAGCTAATAGTAAGCTGACTTAAAAATTTTTTTGTAATGATGGAAAAATATGCTTAACTCTTTGAAAAAATAAAATAAAAAATAAAAATAATAAATAAAATAATCTGAAAAGCTTTAAGCCCGTATTAGGGTTTTTATTTAAGTTTTTTCTATTCCTTTTTAAACTTTTTCGTAACTAACCAAAGACTTGAACAAAAACGCTAAAAAAAGTCAAGAAAAAGTTAGTGTAATACGTAGGGGGGTTTTCAGGAACCCTATTAAATCCTGAGTTTTTTGCAAAATAACTTTTTATCTTCGAGAATTTTCTATTTAGTTATACAAATTATCAAAACAAAAGATTTAATTTTTTTAAATTTTATTTTATCGGGATATACATTAATTGCATTAAAGGAATTAAATATGCTAAAATCCCAAACGTACATATTTAACAAATTGTTAAAAATGATCCGTTGTAGGCATGTCCCTATCCGGATTTCAGTCTTCCCTAAGGAAATTGTTGTTTTCTATTGTGGTTTCTACATGAATGGATGTCACCACATTGCTAGATCTGTCAAAACAACAGAGTAGTACATTGGAAGATGACAAAGCAAATTGTGGAAAATTTTTTGTTTTTTCTTTGATATTTTAAATGTTTAATAACGCTCCTAGAGGAGAACAAGAAATTCTCATTGAGTTTGTAATTTAACTTAACAAATATTTCCAAAAATTCTAAAAACGTCGTCCTCTGACGATTTCCTTAGGCAAGAATGAAATCCGGATAGCCTACAACGGATCATTTTTCCCAATTTGTTAAATACGTTTGTGATTTTAGCATATTTAATTCCTTTAATATTAAGTAAAAAATAAAATACTAAATCGGGACTTTTTTCATCAATTACCAGTAAGTTGTTTTTTTGCAAGAATATATAATTACTTATATGGCTTATTATTAGCATATCATTATTTTACATTTTGAAGCTTGCAAAAGGTAATGCTTTTGCTGGGAAAATACCTTCCACATATACATATATATATGAGCAATTCCTAAAAACTTTTAATATTTGGGATCGAAAAAAACGATTTTTTATGAGAGCAAATAAATGGTGTTTTGTGTACACATAACCTGATATTTGAGCTGTTCAAATTCGTTCGCGTGAATGAGTTCATGCAGGGGTCGTCAAAGCGATGGCGGCTTAAAGTGGAAAAAAAAAATTCCCAAAAATGAATTTCTTAAGGTCTCGTTACTAGAACGTAAATTTAAAGAGTATTTTATTTTTGCTAAGTTACTCAATATATGTAAAGTCCTATTAAGGGATGATAAATTTGATTTTCAGAATAGTACCAACGAGGTTAAAAATAGTACATTTTCGACCCGAAAATGTAAGTTTTGGTACTATACAAAACTTAAATTTTTTTTTATAAAATAACAAGCAAAAACTTTCATAAAAATTCATTGTGGATTATATTTTATCACTGAAAATCGGATTCAATTTCATTTTAAATCGAAAATTACACAGTACAACAGCCAATCTGGGGGGTGAGAAATTCCAAGTCAGGGTGATGGTACTAGGTCAGTATAGTAAAACCCTCAAAGGGTTTGGCGTTCGTATGTGTCATTTTTTTTTTAATTCATAAAAAATTTTAATTTTTAGGCAAAAAAATATTTTTTTTTTCTCCACAAATTTATTTTTACCGGCAAAACTGTTGATTATAAAGAAAAATGTTATATGAACGGATTAAAGAAATTGTAATTCTAAATTTTTCTAAATTTGTTTCATCAAAATCGGACAAGTGGTTCTCGAGTTACAACTAAGCGAAAAAACATCAAGATAAGGAAAAAATTTAAAAGGTCATAAAAAAAATGACACATACGAACGCCAAACCCTTTGAGGGTTTTACTATACTGACCTCGTACCATCACCCTGACTTGGAATTTTTCACCCCCCAGACAATAATCCCAAAAATGTTCCATAGTGTTATTTGCAATCAATTTAGCTCATTTGATTCATTCAATCATTAAATTAGTTTATGCCAAATTTAATTTATTTGTGAATTCAATCGATTTTTATTTACTTAATTTGTTTACTTTTCAAAAAAAAAAAAATCTTGAGTCAAATTTTTGAAAAATTTTAAATAAATCCAGAAAATGTTTTACTCAAAACTCCGAATATTTTATGTGTTCGTTTTAAACACAAGTTTTTGTATGAAAATTGAAAAAAAAATTTTAATTGTTTTTGTCAATAAGATTCTTTTTTAAATAAACCGGATTTCTATAGAATTTTTGGAAATAACCAAAATGTGTCAGTGTACCAATCAAACTTTGATTGTGCCAAACTTGGTACAATTGTGCCACAAATCCCATCACTGATATGCAACTAAAAACAGCTGCTTTGCCACTCTCACGTAAAACCGGAGAGAAATTATATTTTCAAGAGAATTGTCCGTCCCGTTACGCCAACGTTGCCAATTTAGGCATTTTCCGGCCATTTTAATTTCATCTAGCCATAAAAAAATGGCTAGATTGGATCTAGCCTTAAGATTTAGCCATTTTATGTTGCCCTAGCCATTTTTTCTTTTAATGTTTTATAGTTAATTTCATATAAAAGTGCTTGAATTTTTACCATCTTCAAAATTTTAGTACAAAATTTTCAATTTTTTAAACTTTTATTTGGGTTCACAGACACATGTAATTTTTACATTCGATTTAAAATCATGTTTTTTTTGTAAAATTTAAAAAAAAATATTTTAGAAATTCGGAAAACATTAAAATTTAATCTAAATCGTGTTAGAACTCTTCATTATCATTGATTTATATTAAAATTATTGGGTTTTAGCATTATTTTCCAAATATAGCCATTTCTAGCCATTTTTTCTCCGTCGTCTAGCCATTTTTTCAGTTCAAGTGGTGGCAACCTTGGTTACGACTCGTTTACGGCGAGCTGATTTTTACCAAAAAAAAAAAGTAATCTTCAGCAAAAGTTTTGCTAACATTTAGTCGACTGTAAATGAAAAAAATCCTTGCTAAAATCACTAAACTTTTTGCTGAATATTAGTAGATTGAAAAAAAAACTCAAAAAACTTGTAGCGAAATTTTACTTTAGTTAATTTATTTGCTGAAAATTTAAATATAGAATATGTGTAGAGTTGTTTTTCTTTTTTTGTCATTTCCGTTTCCAGACAAGCTGCGAGATCTATATCTTGTCTATCTGGTTGTCGTCCACGCTATGCATGCGGTTATCAGCATAATTTTTGTAGCAAAATAAATTAGTAAAACATTAGTTCAAAATTAGTTTAGTGCTAAAAAAAATATAACTAACATTTTTGTTGAAAACGGAATTTCAGCAAAAAAATTGCTGAAAACTAGTACACTTGATATACAAGACGTTTTACTAATTTTTCTACTAACTTATTTTTTTGAGTGTACACAGCACTATTTGGTTCTCCTTGAGCATATTGAATCAGCTGGTCCGTCACTTTACATTTACGTTCCCGAAATTCCGGCTTTAATCTATTTCAGTAATTATTTTACATATGCCCTGTCCCAATTAATACCTATAAAAATTCATTCAAATATATGATTGCTTCAGTTGCCAAATTGAATTTAAAAACACTCTATTGACTCCGAACTATACACAGAAAAAACAGTAGGCACCAATGATGGGAATCCAAGGCAACATCAATTTATAAAAAATTGTAATATGTATGAGTTTTTTCTATCCCTCATACATATCGCAGCGTCCTCCTTCGGTGTTCCCATAGCACTTAACCCCACCGAAGTAAAATAATATAACAGGGCTATGAACTAAAAAGCTTCAACAAAGTTCGCCAACTTACCATCAGATGGCGCGCAACAACTGTTCTAAAATTCAACATCTCGCGCAATTACAGTGTTGCCATATTTGAAGCCCTTCATATTTCACCACCTTTCACTTCTACTCTATCCCCTTTCCGAAGGAAGCAACACGTTAATTAATAGGAAGAATTTCCTGAGTGTTGCTTCTCTTTATAAAAAAAAAAAAAAAAAAATTAATTAAAGCCCCAAAATACACTATATTTTGTTTAGTTTCTGTTGATATTAGTATTGTAATTTGTATAGTAAGATACTAATATTTATAAAGTATGTGGTTTGAATTAAAGCTATGCTGCCAAACAAAAAAAAAATCTCCATTTTAACGTATAGGCCGCTATAGATGAATACATTTTTTATTGAAATATTTTCCTTTTAATTGCTTCCTTACTAAGGCATTATATTTATTGAGGTCGATTGTACATTCGGCGACTAAACTCGCTGAAATAGCAAAAAACCATAAAAGCCTATATAAAACGCTAAGTAGTGGTCTAAATATCAAGATTAGAACATCGCATTTATATCGTAAATATGGCCACATGTCCTGTGCTTACATTTTAACACAAAAAAATTCATATTAATTGAATTTGAAAAATTTTTTATATAAAAAACTGAATGGACAACCGCCAAACTTTAAAGACATTTAGCGAAAAATCTGTACCATTGATCGAAAAATAAAGTACGCCATTGTAATCAGCATGTCCGAAATATATAGAATTGATGGTCAGATTTCCATTAATTTTTTGAGTATCATGCAGTGTAGTTAACATTTACTATTTCCAATCCGTATATAGGAAATAATTGATAAATTAAAAGTACACCAGCGATGTTAAAAGTTTCTAGGCATTGCTCATATGTACACTCGTATGTATACACAATATACTGTACTGTATATACAAATTTAAGCAGCGGGTCAATGATGAAAAATCAAGCTGCTGCAGCAGAACATGTGGGTACGAATGTTTGATCCATCCATTGTAGGCCACAAGCCATATGTATTTTTTTAAAGACTAACAACAATATCTGGGACTGATTCTGCACCATGCTCATGCTGTGTTTGTTTTAATTACGGTAGAGGCTCATTTTCTGTAAATGAAAATGCCAAAAATGTTGGTATTTTTTGGTGTTTTTCTTTTCTCTTGCTTTATATTTATATATTTGTGGACTTTGATGTACATTAGGGTATTCCGTTAAAATAAGAACTTAAGAAATAGAAGTTGAACGCTGTGTATTGACGAGCATAATATGGAAAAATAGTTAACAAAGCTCTTGGGGAAGCATCTTTAGTTCCATACCAGCAATTAAATTGGTCCGATGTTTGTGCATTGCGGTTACCAGCGTTGGCAGAGATATAGTGCTTTACTAACCACAAAATTATAAAACCGGGCTGGCCTCGGTTACTAAAACGTTGGCAAAATAATCAATAAAGCGTTTTTGGAATAATAAAATAAGGGCTTTGTCAGTACCAAAATTATAATTTAAAAATGTAGGCAAAGCATTGGTAAAACAATCACACACTGAGAAAACAGATTCGGTGCTGACAACGGCATTTGCAACCAATCGAATGGTTCGGTTGTGATAGCCGAGTTTTTTAGTTGTTGAGTTGTGTCGTTTTCGAACGAACTAGTTCATTTGAACGGTTCAGTTCATTGAACGATATGACATCGTTCACCATTATTCGTTCTTTTCATTCATTTCGTTCTTTTTTTTTAGTCATAGAAAATTTTTATCCCTTTCTTTTATTAATTTTATTGCAGAATTAAATGTTTTTCTTAATAATTTAAAATTTTTTAATAAAATTGTAATTTTCTGACGCTATTAGTCTATGCACAATAAAATTAATATAAACATGTAACATGTAGTGCGACACCGTTCACGAATCACTGTTCAGCCACAGCTCATGACAAAAAAGAACGATTGAACGATTTTAACGAACTAGTTCAATGAATTTTATTGAACGATAAGACCGAGTCACCAAAAAGAACGATTAAGCCCAACTCTATTCAGTTGTGAGAACAGAAAACCAATTGAGACAGGACTAATTTAACTGGGACAACGAAATCTCAGTTGTATCAAGAATAATTAGGTTGTCACAACAAAAACGTTTATATGATGCAACTGCACCGATCGATTGGCAAAAGATGGGGTTGTCAGCACCGAATCTGTTTTCTAGGTTATCAAATGCTTTTTGAATAATAAAGAAAAGGGCCTTGCCAAACCCAATATGCTAACACCGGGCTCGGCTAGGTCGGGATTTTGCTGTGATATGCCACCACGTGCACACAGAGAACAGATTCGTTGTGTATTATAACATAATTCGATTGAACCTATAGACATTATTGGTTATGCCTACCATAAGTATTTTCGAAGAAGAAAACGAAGGCCCAACAGAATTTATGCAGTATTCTGTAGATCCGACCGCATTTATTTAACAATTCCTTTCATATTAAAACACTTTTCCAAAATTTAAAATTTTTTTTTTAAATATTCAAAATATTTTTTAAATATAAATTACATAAACAAATATAAAAATAGTGATAAGATTCTACGGTGTTTTTGCATAAACAGATCATTGGATTTTTCGTATTGATAAAAAAGTTTCACCTATTTCAGGTTCTGAGAATTTTTTTAGAAGAAAATCCTTCAGATTCTATGAACTATTCCTAAAGAAAACCCCTCGTATGCTAATGACTTTCTCCTAGGAAAATACTCGTGACCTTTACATTCAACATTTGGGAACTTTGCAGTGGCATTGAAATTTAAATGGCATTATTTAATCGCAGTGCCAATTGAAAAAATTTCATTGGCATAAAGTAATGCCAATTAAATTTCAATGCCAATGAAAAGTTATCATATTAATAAATAGTGCTTCAAAACACATATGGTCAAAATAATAAGTACAGCCTGAAATATTTTTTTAAAGGCTCGTAACCGAAAATTTATTTAAATTAAAAGCAAAAACAAATACTATTTTGTTTTGTTATAACATTATAAATAAAATAAATACTAAAACAATAACAAAAAACAAAAATTAAATTCGGTCTTGTTCAAAAAGTAAGTATTTAATTTATCAAAAAACATTGGACAAAATAATAAGTACATTTAGTTAAAATAAGCAAAACAGTAAAAAAAATTAAAGTTTTTCTGCTAAATTGAGTGATTTTAGCTGAGTTTCGTTAAAAGCCGGTATATCCACCATTATTTTGAATTATTTTGTTGGCTCTTTTTGGCATGCTGGCAATAAGCTTTCTGCAGGTCTCTACTGGTATTTCATACCAAGTTTTTTGAACAAAATTCCGTGGAATCTGGTCATAGTGTCGGTAATTCGATGTATCGGACCGACATCATACCACAAGAAAAAACCCCAGATCATAATATTGCCGCCCCCGTGCTTGACCGTCTTCTTTGTAAAGGGGACAACCCTTAGGGCGTCGAACATTCCGGGCACAGTCGTTTCCAAATTATTTAACTTTTGTTTCATCGCTCCACAAAATGTTTTGCCATGTTTTTTCACCGTCTGCTCCGGACCAATTCGAATGACTTCTTGCAAACGCTAATATAGCCTTTAAATTTGTTTGTCTAAGCAAAGGGACTCTTCTGGCTATCCGTCCTGGGAAATGAGCTTCTTGTAGTCTACGACGAACCGTTCGCGATGAAATTACATTTCCAATATCTGCTGAAATCGCTCTTGAAGACACAAATGGGCCCTTCTTCGCAAGAGTTACAATACGGATATCTGTTGTTTTTGAAGTTTTTTTGGGTCTTCCGTGAGTTTTGACTGGACTTTTAGGATTTAAAGCCTTTTTGATTTTTCGTATGTTGGCGAGTAAGCTGACTTGTGCGCAGCAAGTCAATTATGTTTTTATCTATCAAACATTACATGTCCATATAGCTCAGATGGTGGAGCTATTGACTGGCAACCGGGAGTACCAGGTTCGATTCCCGCACGAGAAAATTTTATTTAAAAAGTTTTTACATTAAAAAATATTTTTTTTAATAAAACTCATTTTTTTGAAAATCTATTTTTAGAATCATTAGTTTAGTCAATACTGTGGTAAGCACATAGGTAACGACATATTTTTTGATTTTTCGTATGCTGGTGTGTAACTCGTTATTTTTCGCGACATCGCCATATAAAGGTAATAAGAAATGTAATAATAAAATTAACTAGTTACCATTACCAGGTATGTAGTTACATAACCACATACCTGGTAATGATTTTCTACACTGGGTTTTAAAGGCATTGCCATAGTAAAGTTATTTAAATAAAAAAATAACCGTTAAAGTAACTGAAATTAAACATAAAGAAAAATAAGCAGGTGTACTTATTATTTTGACCATATGGTGTATTTGTAACTTTTAAACTACTTGTCGGATTGAAATATTATATATGGGCGATTACAGTCAATGATATAAGCTTCGAAAATAGCACATTTGGAGTGACCTTGCTACAATACAGCGTGAGTTAGAGAGTGCCAAATGTGACCACCTCGAGATGGAAAAGCCTTTCAGAACTTGTACCTTTTAAAAATATGATTTTTTTTTTAATTTTTGCAATTAATAAAAATTATAGGCCTTTTTTAATCATGGGATTTATTTTTGGATTTTTTTGATTTTGTTAAAAAATCCACATTTTGTTTTTAATTTTAAAAATTTAATATTTTTATCAAAATCCAATACGTATTCGATAACACTGCCATACAAAAAAAAAAGGTGAATGTTATTGCAGTGGTTTTAGTATAATTAGGGGGTGCTGATTACGAATCTGCAACCAGTTTGTTCAAATTGGGTCTAGGTTTCGCGCAATTCGCTATTTAAATTTTTTCACAAGGTTGGTTACCGTTATCCTTATAATACCGTTATCGCTAAAATACCGTTTCAAATTGAATACCGTTACCGTTATCGATACCTCTAAAAAAATTTATAAATACCGTTATCGTTACCGATACCGTTATTTTTATGGGTAGTTACCGGTATTACACCGTTATTTATTATTTTATATAAAAATTAAAATTTTTTTATTTTTTATTTTATAATCTTGAGTGTTTTTTTTTTACAAAAAATTTATAGATAATAATTTTACTTATTAAAACTACCAGTATTGAATTTATAGCTTAAAATCTGTATTTTCAGTACTTAAAATTAAAAATATGCCATGTTTTTACTTGTTTTTATGTTTTTAACATAATTTTTAATACCGGTACGTACCGGTATTGCTGTTTCGATAACGAAACAGTCTTAAATACCGTTACCTTTACCGTTACCTAAACAAACGAAATCTGATACCGTTACCGTTACCCTTACCGTTATTCGTTTCGGTAACCAACCTTGTTTTTTCAATTTTTCAGTCGATTTAGTCAATAAAAAATTTATAATTTAGTAACTATAGCTTCCGAAAGAAAACGCTTTACACAGTTTAAGCTTAATTCCGTGCCGTATTTTTAAAACTAAGTGTGTATCAATATCTCAATAACTTTTCTAAATATAGTCGCTGAAAGTAAATTTTTCAAAATTTTTTAAGGTTTTTTTAAAAAAGAAAATTTAAATATAAGTCGAAGTTCGATTTTAAATATCAAAGCCAATTTGGAAAGAAAAACATCCAAAATTTATATATGTATATGTCATATTGCGTTAACAAATTATGTGCAGTTTTAGAGCCTTTTGTAATTAAAATTAGACTTAAAATGAACAAAAAAAAATATTTTACTCTATTAAAAATCTACTGTACTATTACAGAATTTTTTTTTTAAAGCATCAGATTTCATTCACTATTAATTTTTTTGCGATATTATTGCGATTTGCAAAGTTTATATTTAAATCACAATATTTTCGTACACATTCAAAATGAGTTCGTCGAGAAATAATTGTAGGAAGAGTCCGAAGGCATTATTTAAATATAAACTTTGAAAATCGCAATAATTTCGCAAAAAACCAATAGTGAATGAAATCTGATGTTTTTGGAAAAAAAAATTCTGTAATAGTACAGTAGATTTTTAGTACAGTAAAATATTTTTTTATTCATTTTAAGTATAAATTTAATTACAAAAGGTTCTAAAACAGCACATAATTTGTGAGTGCAATATGACATATATAAATTTTGGACCTTTTTCTTTCCAAATTGGCTTTGATATTTAAAATCGGACTTCGTCTTATATTTAAAATTAAAAAAAAAAAACCTTAAAAAATTTTGAAATTTTGACTTTAGAAAAGTTATTGAGATATTGATACACACTTAAGTTTTAAAAATACAGCACGGAATTAAGCTTAAACTGTGTGAAGCGTTTTTTTCCGAAGCTATAGTTACTAAATTATAAATTTTTTATTGACAAAATCGACTGAAAATTTGAAAAACAATTTAAATCGCGAATTGCGCGATACCTAGATCCAATTTGAACAAACTGGTTGCAGATTCGAAATCAGCACCCCGTAATTATACTAAAACCACTGCAAATTTGTGAAACTTATAAATATTGTCATACTTTGTAAAGCTGTGTAATATAATGTGAAAGAAAATTATAAAATTTTGTAAAAATGTGAACATAGGAATTGAATTGAATGAATACACGTATTAGTTTTGAACCACCCAGACCAAAAAGGCAAGTCCCTCAGTGCTCAAATTGTCAGCAATATGGTCATACAAAATCTTTTTGTAGAAGACAGCCTAAGTGCATTAAATGTGCTGGAAACCATCCCTCTAAACTTTGCTCAAAACAAAACTGGTCAAAAGAAGTAAAATGTGTTCTTTGCGATGGAAATCACCCCGCCAATTATACAAAAAAGCTTTAAAGTTAACCCTCTAATCGGCAAGCCCGCCTCCAGGCGGGGTATATTAAATTGACCAGAAATGCGCCAAACGAGTACTTTAAAATGAGAAATTATGCTTTTTCAACAGAAAACAAAATTTATAAAATTTTTTGTGAAGAATTTTTTTGTATACAGTGCACGGTTTGGAAGCGAGAAAGTGTCAAAAATAAAATTTCGTAAAATTTCGAAAATTAAATATTTTAAAACAATCACAATTTTCAAATGTCTTAAAAACATATTTAAATCGACTAAAACAATTGATAATGACCACAAAGTAAGATTGAAGCTTCGGCTATTCAAAAAATTCCTTACTTTGGTCCAAGGATACACAGGATTCCATAAGAATACCTTTAAAGGACATCGCCTTAACTTGAAAACCAATGGACGGATTTTTCTGAAATTTGGTAAAAAGAATATATTTTGTATAAGTAGCAAAGCTTATAAGTTTGAATAATATATATTGAAGTTGTGGTGCATTTTCGCTCAATTTCGCATTTCTCGAAAGACGAAAATCGCTATATCCTCTTAAGTAACAGCACAAAAAATGTAATTTTTTTACTGCAATTACATCTTGGTAAGAGGAATAATTTATGCTTAATCCTATTAACTTTTATGCGCTGGTTTTCGAGATTCACCCTTAAGCTATTTTGGCCCATATCGCCTAAAGTAGGCGACGAAAGAAACTATTGTAGAAGAACTTATTGTTTATTTTTCGTGAGGAAAACATGGTATAAATTTCTTTGCAAAAAAGCTTAGGCCGGTTAGAGGGTTAAGATATCCTTCACACAATAATGAAGTAATCCATGCTAATGAAAATGAATGCAATCTCATTCCACCTAATAACTCTTACGCAAACATAGCCAGAAATTCACAAAATCTCACAAGAAACCAAGAACCTACCCATCACTGGTAATTCAAATGACACGTCTGAAGTCATCAACCTCCTCAAAGCACTTTCCCAATAGATGACAACTGTTACAAATCTTCTCATCAGCTTAATGGCTTTCCTAAAAATAACATTTTGGAACGCTAACGGGCTTTCCCAACATGCCCTAGAGGTAATAACATACTTGCTCACAAATCAAATTGATGCACTTCTCATATCTGAAGAGTTATTTAAAGTTTCCTAATTACAAGCTGTACTTTGTAAACCATCCTGATGGTAAGGCTCACAGCGGATCAGCGATACTAATAAGAGATAGCATTAAACACCACCAAGGCAGAAACTATTGCACCGAGGAAACACAAGCCACAAATGTTATAATACAAGACTGTCAAGGACCCCTTATATTATCTTCAATATATAGCCCCATAAAACACAAACTGAAAAAAGTGATTACGAAACCTTTTTTAGTACTCCCGGAAACAGATTTCTTGCATGTGGTGACTACAACGCCAAACACACTGCTTGGGGTTCACGATTGAAAAACACAAAAGGAATACAATTATACAGTGCTATTCAAACTGTCTCCTTGAGTATAATATCCCCTGGATCACCAACACACTGGCCAACAGATATGAGAAAAACCCCCGATTTAATTGATTTCTGCATTTCCGAAGGGGTGTCTCAAAAGTCCTTTAAATGCTATACTTGCCCAGATTTATGCTCTTATCATTCACCTGTTATTGTAATTCTGAACTCAAAAATACAACTCTCAGAAAAACCCTGCAAACTCCACAATAAAAAAACAAATTGGACATATTTTCGGTATTTGATAGGGACCAATCTCAAGCTAAACATTTCATTAAAAACTGAAAATGAAATAGAAAATGCCATTGAACACTTCAATGAAACTATCCAAGATGGTGCTTGGAACTCCACTCCAAAAAGCAGTTACAATCATATACCAAAACTCCCTGTAGGAATTCGACATAAATTATCTGAAAAACGAAAGGCAGGAAAGACATGGCAGACAACTAGATCACTGGCAGACAAGAATAAATTAAACAAACTTATACGTGAAGTCAAAGGCTTGCTCCAAGCTGAAACAAATAAAAACATAGAATCTGAGCTAAAAAGCATAGGCCCTACAAATCCACGGACTACTCATTGTGGAAGATAACCAAAAAAGTAAAACAACAGGTTAAAATAAACCACCCATTGCGCAAAAATGATTATTCTTGGACTAAATCAAACAGTGAAAAAGCAGCCACGTTTGCTGAACATTTAAAAAATGTATTCACCCCAAATAGCACAGAAGACACACCAGAACACATTGCACATTCTTTAAACGAAATTTACCAACTTGATCTCCCGATAAAAAAATTTAGAAGGAGTAAAGTAGCGAACGTTATAAAAAAGCTTAAATCCAATAAAGCCCCAGGTTACGACCTCATTACTGGAAAAGCTCTTAAATAATTATCAAAAAAAGGGCTTACACTCATCACTAGTATTTTTAATGCCTGTTTAACGCGAAATTTCATTCCATCGCAATGGAAAATTGCTCAGATAAGCAATAAGTTTACCGACCAATAAGTTTACTCCCAATTCCATCCAAACTTCTCGAAACTTTGCTTCTGGTAAGATTAATGCCGATTATTGAGCCAAAATCCCTTATTCCGAGTCACCAGTTTGGTTTTAGAAAATATCATGGTACAATTGAACAAGTCCGCAGACTTGTAGAAACAATACAAGAAACATTTGAAAACAAAAAATACTGCACAGCTGCTTTTCTAGATATTTCACAAGCATTTGATAAGGTTTGGTACGATGGCCTACTTTACAAAATAAAAACTCTCCTTCCAATAAATTATTACATCTTTATTAGGTCATATTTCGAAAATCGTCTCTTTTATGTAAAAGAAGAGGATGAAATGAGCTGTCTAAACGTAATTAAAGCCGGTGTTTCTCAAGGTAGTGTCTTGGGACCAATCCTGTATCTCATGTATACTTCTGACCTCCCACAATCTGACGGAGTATTAATAGACACTTTTGCTGATGATACAGCGGTTCTTTCTGTTCATGCAAGCCCGAAATCAGCTGCTAATAATTTACAAAAATGCATAGATAACATCTCTAAATGGCTTAAAGACTGGCGAATAAAGGCAAATGAAAACAAATCCGTACAAGTCACATTTACTCTAAGAAAGGAAACATGCCCTCCTGTAATATTAAATAATAATGAAATCCCCCAAGAAAATCAAGCTAAGTATCTTGGCATACATCTCGATAGAAAACTAAATTGGAAAAAACATATTAAAAGTAAAAGAACAGCTCTTGATTTACAAATCACCAAAATGAAATCTCTAATTGGTTTCCATTCAAAACTTTCTCTCGAAAATAAGCTGCTGGTATACAAATGCATTCTAAAACCAATCTGGACATACGGCATTCAACTGTGGGGTACAGCGTCAAACTCAAATCTTGAAATATTGCAGAGATTCCAATCTAAAATTCTCAGAAAAATCACAAATGCTCCTCTGTACGTAACGAGCAACCAACTTCATAGAGATCTCAAAATCCCAACAATAAAAGAAGAAGTGAAAAAACAATTACTATCCTATAAATCAAGGATTCAAAATCACCCCAACCCTTTAGCAGTAGTGCTGATGTCTAACCCGGCTACTTTTACTAGACTCAGAAGAAGGGCGCCCCGGGATTTGTTGCAAAGGAAAAAAAAATAAAAAAAATTCACTCTAAAAATTAAAAAAGAGAAAAAAATGTATGATAAATGTAAACAAAAATTAACTATTGTTAAACATATATTTTGTGGGACGATCACTGGATCCTCACCACTCCTATATTTATATTATATAAACCAAATGTAATGATTAATATCAACTTTTGATAGATTGTATTAATAAAGTTAAATTAAAAAAAAAAAAAAGGAATTGAATTAAGCTAAATCCGAAATGGATTTATAAATGGATTTAGCTTAATTTAATTACAGAAATAGCATTTTTGCAAAATTTTAATTTTTTCTTTCATATTATATAAGCGACTAGGTGTTATATTTGGATAAGAATATTAAATTTGGTAAATAAAAAAAAAACAAAATGTGCATTTTTTAACAAAATAAAATAAATCCAATGATTAAAAAAAAGCCTAATGTCAAATATACTAAAAGTCATTATTGTTATGGTATTTTTTATGTTGTTTGTTTTTTCTTGTAGTTTTTAAATTTTTCTATTTAATATAGCATAAAACATCTCAGAAAATGGTTAAATAATAACCCGGGTAAAAATTTGAATATGGTGTCTTATATAATTATATCTTATCTGATAAGTTTCCATATACAACCACATACAATTTGATCCGAAAAATGGGTCATCAAATTAGATATAATTTGGTGCAATTTGATCCGAGGTTTGTCCATATCCAGTATATCAAATTATATATACTTCGATATAAATATATCTGACTTTATATAATTAAACCAGATAGTAGGTAGGCTTTTTATGACTGGAAGTTATGCTTAACAGCTATTAAGTTGACTATTGAAATTTAAACAATTTTAAAAGCCCAAATTTTAGAAAACATAACCCCATGTTTAAAAATTTTCCTACAAAAATTGGTTGTGTTTTATAAAAATGCATTTGAATGTTTTTGTCTTCGGAAACGTACACACAGGAAAAAAAAATTGCCAACCGAATTGCTAAGCCTATTTTGGTTGCTACAACCAATAAATTCGGTTGGTGAAACCATATTGCAATGTGATTACTAAATATTTTGGGTATTCCAACTAAAATTCAGTTATATAAACCGAATTTTGTTGTGATAACCAATATTCAGTTGCACCAACCTATTTTAGTAGATGTAACCGAATTTCAGTTGGAAAATATCATATTTTTTCTCTGAGTGTACGCATAATTTTTTTAATATGAAATTATATATAAACAATAACTTGATTTGTTTATGGAGCCTTATATGGTTATATGTGAAGCCATGTTAATTTAAATCTTAATTTACAGATAACTAAATATTATGTTAAACTATATATTAGTTTGTATAGGATGTTATATAAAGTTATATAAAATTACAAAAAAATATTTTTAGTATGGCGTCACATACATTTTTATGTAACTTAGCATGGAACCATATATAATCCTATCGGTCACTACATATATTTTTATTAATTTCATATGGCTTACGTACCCAGGTGGAAATTATGTGTGGTAACAAAAAAGAAGCACTGGCAAAGCGCAAGTAGACCGCGGTCTTACAAAAAGAAGTACTGGCAAAGCATTAAATTTGGACGCCTTCCCAACGCTTTAAAATGGTGAATTCCCAGCACTTGTTTTCCTATAACATTATTTTGTTTTTGAAAAAGAAACTCCAAAAGAGTGAATATTTAAATAATTTTTGACTCCACAATACAATAACTCCAAGAGTCGTCTATTTTTAGAGTAATTTAAAATTCTTCAGTGATGAGGGCTCATTTTTTGGTGGCAGGGAAAACACTTGATTTTTATGTTTCTTGGTGCTATCTCAATACTTTGCTAAGCATTAAATAGATCGGTTTTATCATTTGGGTGTCAGGAAAGCACTTTAATTTTTTATTTGAGCGTTGGCAAAGCATTTGATTTTTATGTTTATGGGTGCTTTCCCAGGGCTTGGTAAAGCATTGGCACCACCGTGGAACGGTGTTATCATTTGGGCGTTGGGAAAGCGCTGTTAACAAGCACTCATACCACACATTTCGGTACTTTGCCAGTGCTGGCCCCTTTGTAATTTTCTACCTGGGTAGTTATATATGGAGTATGATTTGGGGACATATACTAATATCCATTTCCGTATAAAAAATTCGTTCAAAAAATAATATCAGATGTAGTTGCATATAATGATGTGTGTCTTAATGTGACTCCATTCATAGCCAGATATAGCACAATCACATTATATATGACCATATATAACTATTTTTACTCGGGAAAATAAATTTTCAAACAATTCGTATTTTTATTTTCCGACAAAATATGCTAACTCTGAAAAAATATTTGTGTTGTGATATACTAAAATACAATATGCTGTCTCAAAAAAAATACGCAAAAAAGTGCAAAATATGAAATTTTTTGCATGCCCGGGTGAAAACGGCCATATATGATTAGTGTTTCCAATTCGGTTAATCGATTAACCGATTCCTCGATTAATCGCCTCTATTTCGGTTAATGTCGAAACAAATAATTTAAAACTCAAATAATTATTCGACCCGAATAATCGATTAAAATACGTCGATTAACCGGTTAAATTTTTAATATGTAATTTTTTGCTTTATGTTTTCCCAAAACTTCATAATTTTCTTAACTTTGGCTAAAAAATTGCAAGAAACGCTTAGAAAAATAAATACTAACTAAAATACGATAAAATTGTTTTAAAATCGATTGAAAGAGAAACCTTTAGATGCCATTTTTTGAGCAACTCCAAGCAAGTCGACATTGAACCACCGAGACACGTCATGGGTTTTAAGAGACTCTTAAAACTGAATTGTTTTACATTACCAAAATTAATTTAAAAAAAAATCTTTTTGAATTTTTTTGTAACAAAATAACGAAGTTTCTATTTAATTTTATTTAAAAAAATGCTTTAACACTATGTGTTGGCTGGACCAGGCTTAAGGAAATACAATAGACAATTTTTCATTTCTGTTTTAATTCTTTTAAAGTGTAAAATTAATTTTCAAAAGTGAGAGCATTTTTTCAGCCTCTAGTCGATGATTTTATTTATATTTATTTTAACAAAAAGAGTGCGTATTAATTTTTAAAATTTTATTATTGCAAACATAGAATTTTGAAAGGCTGAAAAACTACTCTCACTTTCGAAAATCTGTGATAAAATTCGAACAAACAAATCTGTTTGAGATTTGACATCTGTTACTGCACACTGAGGGAATTTTCTACATGCTTTTTGTGAATTTTTATACTGACTCAATGAAATTTTGTTGGAATTCGTCCATTGAAACACAGAGGAGATTGTAAGATAAACAAAAATCTAAAAACAGAATATTTGTACGTATTTGTATTGATCACTTCTGACTAAAAACAATAACAGAAAGCTGAATAGAAAAGAAAACAACAAATTAGTTTTATTGTATTCAATGCCTTACTTGGGTGACGGGTTGTTGAAAAAAATTATCATATGACAATAAAAACATCATATAAATAATTGATACCTACAATTTAATGGAAAACCACAGATCTAGTCTGATCTGAAAATTATAATGTGTTTATAATTTTTAGAGAAAAAGGTTTGTTCTTCTTCTTAACCTCAAATCTATTTAAAATTGCATATTAATTACAATATTAATTGCAGCTGTCTATATTACGTTAAAACAACACTGTACTAAACTTTTCACTAAGTTGATGCAGTTTTATGAAAAATTTCGTATTATTTATTGAAAATTACATACATCCAATGAAAACGCTTTTTCGTAAAATTTGATTTGCATTAACTTTGTGAAGAAAACTTCATTAGTTTATTAAATTCTGTCTGAGTAAATTACCTTAAAATTTGTTTAATGTTAATGTCCTTTAAAACCGAAAAGACTGAGAATTTAACAATTATGATATTCTCAGATTACTAATATTCATTAGCAGAATAAATTGGTATTTTCAAATGGAGCTTAACATTTTTTATATTGATGGCTCAATGTAAAAGGCTGTTCTAGTTTTTAATGTTAAAAATCAGCTCTTTGTGTTTTTATTGATAAAAAGTTAAGAATATACATTAATTTTGCATTAAACGATTAATCGATTAATCGCCAATTTTCTCGATTAACCGACCCGAATAACCGGTTAATTAATTTTAGTGATTTTTCGAATAATGCATTAACCGGTTAACCGCCTATTTCGAATAATTGGAAACACTATATATGATGATATATGATCGAATATATAGGTTTATATGTGATTCCATATATGCTCGGATACGTAATTTGAGGGTATATGACCGTATATGGTCATATATGGACATATGTGAGTTCATATACACCTGCGGTCACACACATCTTACCATTTAATTTTTCGCAGTATTTGTCAAATTTCTCAGCTTATGTTTGGGTCAAATGCAAAATTTTTTAAACATGCATTTTATAAATAAAAATACGGTTTTAACAAAATTTCATTGATTTCGAAAGTGTATTTTTCTTTTTTCCATATGAAATGCATAAAAAGATAATTTTGATTTTCATATATTTGTCCCGGTTTTCAAAATATTTTCAATATTAAACAATATAAAAAAAATTCATGGTTGTTTACTAGATAAAACATTATTATAATCTTAAGTCTAATAAGATGTCGACCCCCTCTGGAGGCTATAACAGCTTCGATTCGGGATGGCAATGACTCGACAAGTTTTTGCAATTCACTGTTTGAAACCTCATTTTCCCAGACATTTTCCAAAATTCTTTTTAGCTCCAGTTTGCTCTGTGGCTTATGCTGAGCCACTTCACGTTTCATCACGTGCAATTTCGCGACAAGATACTCCTCCTTCCTCCAATGTAAAAATAATGACCTTTTTGTCTCAAGTCAACCGCTTATATTTTAGACTCACATTTGAGGTCTATCTGTTTAACTACTAATTTCTAAATGATTTTTTTTTCACAATATTCCGTATTTATTTTTAGTTTGAAGTTTCTTGCACAGATAAATTGATATAATTGCTATACAGCAAAAAAATACCGTTATAATTTCTATTTAAACAAGCGTTTGTCAAACAAAATTCAGTGGTAAGATGTGCGTGGCCGCGTCTGCTTGAAATGCCAACAAGTGTGGGTTCATTCAAACCCCACATGCTGCATGATTTTTTTTTAAATTAAATTAAAATAAAAAGAGTTAAAAGAACTTCCTTATCATTGGTTCAAATATACATAATTTGTTTTTAAAAAGAACAACTTCCTTCCTATGACAAGCCATTGTTAAATTCATTGGTGAAAAACCCGAAAAAGAGCAACTCCGTTTTTAACAGTTGCAGTGCTTTAATTACTTCTTTTTCCTCACTTTTTTTGCTGGGTATTTACACGCTCCCAGTGTAGAAAATCATTACCAGATATGTGGTTATGTAACTACATACTTGGTAATGGTAACTAGTTTTTTTATTACATTTCTTATTACATACCTTTAAGCCTGAGTTACCCAACCGTAAACGGTAACTGTAACGAATCAGCTGTTTCGAAACCACAAGAAGAAGTTTATACAAGTGGTTACGCACACGTTAATGTAGACGTACTTGCCGGATCATTCTGTTGAAATCAGAATTTTCTATCCGTCATCGAAACAGCTGAATGATTTTAGTTGGGAAAAAAATATAAAATGAATAAAGAAAATAGATTCAAACAACAAATAAGAAATAAAAATTAACAAATAAATGAAAAAATTTAGAATAAAATATAAAATCACATGAAATAGAAGAAATAGAAGAATAGAAGTAATGTCGTTTACAGTATTTTATAAGTGTACTTTTTAGCTACGTACAGCACGGTACAGTTACATCGCATTTACGTTTACGGTCCCATAATCCGCCCTTTATATGGCGATGTCGCGAAAAATAATGAGTTATGGTTACACACCAGCATATGAAAAATCAAGAAATATATCGTTACCTATATGCTTACCAGTACTGACAAAAATAATGAGTATAAAAATAGATTTTCAAAAAAATAAATTATATAAAAAAAATATTTTTTATTGTATTTTTTTTTTTATAAAATTTGCTGGTGCGGGAATCGAACCTGGGTCTACAGATTGCCAGTCAATAGCTCTACCACATTCAATGTGGCAAAAAAAGTCACGCCACTTAGATAAATTTTTTTAATTTTTAACCATAAGCAAACATGCTCCAAATGATCAAAGGAACATCGACAGGGGAGCAAGTTTTGTGGAAAAAGTCATATTTTCAAAACATTTTTTTTATTTGTAAAAAAAAATATATGACAATTACTTATTTTTCAAAAATTTGATTTTTTAATTAAATGGTAAACAATTGTCATACACTACAAAAATCGTTTCGTTACTGTTAATAGTTATTTTCAACTAAAAAGTCAAATTTCTATGTAATATTTTGAAATAAAATGGATTGTATTTTTTTTTTTACCGTGGTGTTTAATATTTGAAATAGTTTTTAAAATTTTTTTATCAAATATTACAAATTTTCTCTATTGGTTGTAAAATAAATTGTAAATTATGTTTGGAATTTGTAATATTTGATCTTAAACCGAACAAAAATAACACTCATTGTAACAATCTTCAGATCAACTAAAAATCTATAATAAAATACCCACAGACAAGGTACAGTCCAAATTGTTAAGTATATCCCCTTAATTGCAACATGTTAGTCATTTCTACGGCATGATGGGTTAGGATTAGAGATGAGCGATCCGGTGATTTTTGAATAACGCTGCTACCAGTGATCGTGATTTTCAAATCACCGTTCTTTTAAATAGTGACCGTGATCACGGGTTTGTAATACAGATGGGCGATCCGGCGATTTTTCAGTAACATTGTTCTCAGTGAATGTGATTTGCAAATCGTTGTTCTTTTAAACTGTGATCGTGATCGCGGTTTTTCTATGGAAAAGACTGCGATTTTCTGATAAATAAACGAAATAATATTTATGGCGAGTTTTTAAGATGTCGGTTAAACTTGGTTTAGTTAAACCGAAAACGAATTTTGTCAGCCATTTGAAACTTTATTAACAAAAATTTGCCGGAAAAACTTCTTCTCGAGTATAATTTATTTCTTTATTGAAATAAAACAAAAGAAACCACAGTTTAAAAGCAATATTCCAGTTAAAAACTGCGTTAAACTAAGTTTAAAAATAATCTACTTCCTAAAAACTGGGCCTTAAAAGAAGAATAGTTGCGACCGGTAACAAAGACATGAAGAAGGAGACATTTTATTCAGAAGAGTGTGAAAGCAAGTCACTGTTATTGAAAAAAAAACATGTATCGTATTACTGTGCACAATGAAGTTTGCAAGAAAGAATAGTACAAAAATATTAAAAGAACAATATTCCGAGTAACTGCGACTTTAAATATTTGATCACTGCCGTTACCAGTGATTTCTCAATAACTGTGATTAAATCACCGGTATGAAAATATCGCTCATCTCTAGTTAGGATGTTATACACAAAACATCCTAACTAGAGAATAGAATTAAAAGCTTGAATGTTAAAAAAAGCACGAATCATAGCTTTACCCATTGAAGGAGCTCCAATAAATAAGCAACAACTACAACATAGAGAAAAATAATAGCTTTGTTAAAGATATCCCAATAAGCACATAGGTTTTAAAAATTCAAGTGCTTTAAATTTTGCTTGAAGTAAAGTATATTTCAAATTCTAGCACTTGTTTATTTAACAAAAATATTTCAAACTTGAATTTTTGTTTCCCTTTTGCTGGAGTATGCTATTGAAATAAAATGTAATAAAAGTTGAATTCAAGCCTTGAAACTGGAAAACAGGGCTGGAAATGAACTTGATTTCAACTTGAATTCCAGTGAAAATGTTTATAGGGATGTGGTTTTCGTTATAATAATATGAAATGGATAAGTAAAAATGTTTGAATATACTTCTCAAATGCTTTTCTTTGAAATTTAACATATATATAAAAAATTTAAACATATATATTTACAAAAAACTAAAATCTACATTATAGCCTAGAGAGAACCACATAAAGACAATCTGATGATAGTGAATTTGGTAACACTTGAAAATGCATTAATTGTCAACCATTGGTTCTAGGAAAGTTTTTTCATAAGTTTTTTCTCTATTGGTTGTAAAATAAATTGTAAATTCTATTTGAAATTTGTAATATTTGATCTTAAACCGAACAAAAATAACACTCATTGTAACAAAATCTACAATAAAATTTTTTTATATAAATATTAATAAATAAGACTTATTTACCTATCCAACGAGATATGTACATAGTTACAAGGTTGACTTCGATATTTTTACACTAGGTTTTTCTTTGAGTGCGGGCTAAAGGTGAAACATTTTTGTTATTTTAGTTAAAAATATTTATTGAAAATCAAAAAGTTCATATTTAAAAAACTCGTAAAATAAAAATGTCTCATTTTAGTTAAATTTTTAAAAGTTTTGCTAATTTTTTCATTTTTAAGGTCTACTCTAAGCATGGTTGGTAACAGAAACGATGCGGTTATCGGTAAGGGTACCGTTTTCGACATTATTTTGGTATCGCTATTTTAAGGATAACAATGTATTTGTAACAATGTAATGTAACAAAAGATCATATTAGGAATTTTACAGGAGATTTAGATTTTCTTTTCGCTCGATATTCTTCAGGAACATGCCTCGACTATCCTGACCAGGAAGCTTCGAAAAGTCTGCCAAAATCTAAGTTTAGTCATGCATTACACAACATTCAAAGTTTTGAAAACAGTCTTATTTTCGAAGTTTTGCTCGTTTTTTGGCATCAACGTTCTTCTTAGCAATTCTGTCCGGAACTTTCTGAACTTAAGTGTTTGAGCCTAACTTGCTGCACAAAAATTTCCGAACATTGCACGCGCCGAGCCACTTCACGGCCAGAAATGTTTGGAATCGCCCTCAATAGCTTTGGTTTTGATTTGGTTTCTGGGTCCATTTGCTTTATCCGTTCCACGCTTTTTTACAACTATTAATTTCTTGTTGAACTTTTCGACCACTTTGGAAACACATTGCCTGGTAACGTGTACTTCTGTTGCAATTTTTTTTTATAAGTCCACCATGGATTATTTTGTGTAGTGTCGATATTTTTTTCGTGCACTTGTTTTTGATTCACCATTGTTAACTACTAAACTACTGGAATTTGACGAACCGATGCATTTTAAAATCTTAAATGTTTCTCAAATATATTTTGGTTTTGAAGAAAAAATATTTTAATTAAAGTTGCAAAAAGTTAGTAAGAAAAATGTGTGTTACACTTTTTAATTTCGCACTTCTTAATATACGCTTATTTGTGCTTTCTTGCAGTTGAAGCTGCCGATAGAGTTAAAAATTTGCACTAACTTCAGATACAAATTTTTTAAATGTGTTGTAAAAAACAATATTTATTAGCAACCTTCGTCAATTTATCATTCTAAAGAAATGATTTTTTAATGCCGTTTAATATTATTCAGCATGTATGATGAGTGTACTAATAATAATCATGACAGTATTTGTTTCAATTCCCAAGTTATACACAAAATATACCAAACGAGTCGTAAAGGCTCGTAGTAAAGACAATGTCAACAGAAATCGTAGGGAAAAATATTGTTGCGAAGAAATCTCTACGCTCTACATACAGCGCATGTCCGCCAGAGATGAAGTACAGAAATTTTGAAAAAATCCTAAAAAAGTGCAGAATCAGCACACTGAGATTACAACCAACAGCATCCACCACCCACTCGCCAAATATACTTTTGTTACATTCACAATTGTAACAAACGTATGGTTGTCTCTTTTTATCATTGTGCTTTTGACAAATCTTCATCTCTTTGCAATTCTCACAATTCAGTGTCAATGAAATGCAGATTTGTGTGTTAGCTTTATCTGCATTCAGCTGCGAGCAGTGATGAAAAAGTTGCGAAATTTTCTGATTGTGATGTAAAGGAATGAATCCTATATTGGCTTACCTTTTATAATGAAACTGTGGCAGTATAACGCGAGCCCTTGGCTGGTAAGGGTACAACGAAATTTAATTAGGGAGAAAAAAGTCAAGTTGTGCACGGTTTAGCACAGTATTTTTTTCCCCATCATGAAATAAAAGTTTTTCTGTGCAAAAGACCATAAAATAAAGACTAAAAACAATTGAATTTTCCTATTTGTTTTTCCTCGTTAATAATAAATTAAATATATATTTTTGTATGTTTTAGTGAAGAACAAAAAAAAAAAAAATAATAATAATAAAAATAATAATAAAATCAAGTATATATTCAGACATGATGAAGTATGAAAAATTTTAGTGAATATAACAACTTATTAATTAAAAAAAAAGCTGATTGAAAATGTATACATGAAAAGAAAAATTTAAAAAAATTTCATAATTCTTTAAAATAAAATTTGCATATTGCGGTCGTGCTCTCGCAGTTGAACTCCGTTATTTTCTGTACACACTTCGTACTTGTCGTTTGATTCGTTTGTTAATATATATATTTTTTTTTTCAATTTTGTGTATGTGGGAGTTGCTCCGTGACACGTACAGTATCTCAACTTCCCATATATCACACACACGCTTACAGACATACCAGATATTCGAAAGACTTAATTCAATTTGAGCTTAAATCACGAAAAATTGAATTCAGATTTTAAAAATGTTCATACATCATTCTGTTAAACCATTCGTAAAGAATTCATTCATAAGATTCATTCCCAAAGCTTTAATAGAAATTGAATGAATTTCCAATTTGACTCATTCAAATCGCATGTTCATTCAACATTTAACTAATGGAATGAAGAAATTTTATTATCATTCACTTAGTGCAGAGTAGTTTAAAATAAACACCCAGCTAAATATCAGTAATGAGTGCTCATTACTAATATCTAAATAATAAGCAGTAGAATTAGGGTCGACGGCATATAATTCGGTGTCAAAACTCATTATTTTTGTTCGATAAGCACACAAGCTAAAACAAAGCATACAATACTATTTATTTATTTTAGTTGCACTTTAAACGTTTTTCCTTTGTATTATGCTAATGTTTCAGCATTTAATTGAAAATTTAAATTTATCATTTGACTAAATGAATCAAAAACAATTATTTTTCATTCACCTTTTTACCAAATGAATTCGGGTAAATTTGGTTTCATTCAATTAGAATTCAAGCAAAATTGAATGAATTGGGAATTAAGCTATCGAATTAGTTCTATAAGAATGCTATTACGGAATGAAATGTAATCCAAATTTCAATAATTTTTAAAAGTGAATGAAAGAATTAATTCTTTTAAACCTTTGACACCTACACATCCTACTTACACATCGAAAAAGCAACAATCACAGTTTCGGATGTGAAAAAATAAATGATTTCAATAAAAAAGTTGTTGCTATTTTTTGTTTTTTCACAAAACTATATTAAACGTGCTTTTTTACTGTGATGACTATTTGTTGTCGCTTTAACAGTAGTTTTGTGAAATGTAAGTTGTATATGTTTGAGTGTGTTTGTTGTATTTCTGTAACGATTCGAGATAAACAACAACAAAAACATGGAAAATCCCTGAAATTGAATTGTTACTTATTATCTTATACAGTATTTGGGATATAACCAGTGTTGCCACCAGTAAAAAAAATTACACAGCTGTAGGTCAAAAATTATCCAAAACTGTATGAAGCTGCACAAAAAGGCTTTAATTTTTTTATATTTTTCCAAATAATATATGGCCTTAGACCAACTCTTCTGCGCGTTGTGGGGCAGAATCAAAATATTTTGGAAATAATGTAATGATTTCTTACCGGCTGGTTGGATTACTATGAAATTTCTCAGGGTCGAAGTCAAAGTAATTTCGAGCCATTAAGTTTTTCTTGGCGACCCCCAGTGCCACTTGACACCAAACCCCCTCGAGCATTGTGAAAGCCTGCCTGAAATTTTGAATTTTTTTAATAACCTGGTCCAGTTTTCTGCAGAACCAAATCAACGCCATTTTTTCTGAAAAATATTGGTTATGTTTGCAAAAAAATATTCTATTATCTGAATAAAAATTAAATGCAATATATTTTTCAGGCTTAAAATAATGAATTAAACCTTTCTAGGTTAACTATTTCTAAATTGCTGAATTATTTTCAAAATATTTTGATTGTGAACCACTTTCTCTGATCATGTAAACTACAGCAAAAAAATTCGCTGTTTTAAAAACTTTGAAAAGTACTTGTTTTTCCAGTCAATCACAAACTAACTAATCCAAATATCACTCATGAACAATATACGGGGTTAAAAATAGGAATTAAATATAGCACAATGTGTTTGATTTTTTCTTAATTGGGCTTAATTTTGAACAAATTTACGAAATAATTTGTCGAAAAAAAGAAATTTGTGGTAAATATTTCACAAACTCATTTAATCGAAATATCGACTAATTTTTATTTTATTATTAAAAAGCTCTGGAAATGAATTTACGGAAATTTCTGTAAAAAGTGAAATTACACTAAAACTACACAAAAATGTCATTATTCAAAAATTATCCAACGAATGTGTTAACAGTCCCGTTTTTGAATAATTATTCAAAAAGTGGCAACACTGGATATAACAGTATTTTCATACATATACACACGAGCACACATACAAACATAGTGTGTCTGTCATACGTACACGTTCATACTTGCAATCCTTGTATGTAGCAGATATGATAAATGAAAAACTTCAAATTTAACTAAATAGATTTTAAAATTAGTAACGTTTGACTTACAGTGAAATGTTTCAAAAACAGGCACTACCAAACTTTGCCCGAAATCAATGTTTTGAAATGAAAGTATAATCCGGACAGTTCTAAAAATGTTTTTGAAATATTTGATCAAAACTCTTTTTTACTCTATGCTGGGCGCATATGCAACTGATAGACATTATTCGTGTACACTGAAACCGCTTGCTTTCGCGATCTTTTAAAATTTCAAGCAAAACCATAATATTTTAATACAAAAAAAAAAAAAATTTTTTTTTCTCCCGTGTTTTTGTGTTTTTTTTTTTTGTTTGTATACACAGAAAAAATAATTCATACTTGGAATAAATTTGTTCATTATATGTATGAATCCTACATTACTATTTTTCCCAAAACTTTTTCATACAATGTATGATGAACTTTTTTTATACAATGTAGGAACTTGTTCATACATATTTTGAACAATATAATAACATGTACAAATAAAATTTGTTTGGTGTAAAGCTTTTCAAACAGTGAACGCACGTAATAACAATATTTTTCCCATCAGTATATATTTCAGTAATAAATAATTCAAAATATATAAAATACAGTATCTTTATTAAATTATATTAAACTGTTGTTGGAGTAGTGATACCTTAGTATCTAACAAGAGCGTTGTCACTGAAATTTTCCAAAATCTCACGGAACAGAATAGCAGAATTAATATAGACATCAGAAAAGATATTGAGTGATACATTTTTATAACGGTATTTAGCTGCCTAATTGACGAATAAATCTAATCTGGATATGGCATCGAGAATGAACGTTGCCCTAACAAATCTGTCAAATTCAAAAGATATAAAAATTATAAGATTATTTATTTACATTTATACATCTGCTACACTCAAAAAAATAAGTTAGTAGAAAAATTAGTAAAACGTCTTGTATATCAAGTGTACTAGTTTTCAGCAATTTTTTTGCTAAAATTCCGTTTTCAGCAAAAATTTTAGTTATATTTTTTTTAGCACTAAACTAATTTTGAACTAATGTTTTACTAATTTATTTTGCTACAAAAATTGTGTTGATAACAGCATTCATAGTGTGGCCGACAACCAGATAGACTAGATGTAGATGTCGCAGCTTGTCTGGAAACTGAAATGACAAAAAAAGTAAAACATACACCACTACGTGGTCAGGGTATTATAAGTTTGTGCTGATGTTTGTAACACCAAAAAATATTGGTCCTAGACCCACCTTATAGTATACCGATCGGCTCAGAATTTTTTTTTATTTCGATTTAACGATGTCCGTCTTTCCGTCCGTCCGTCTGTATGTCTGTCTGTCTGTCTGTCTGTCCATGTATTCTTGTGCGCACTCTACAGGTCGCAAATATTAAGATATTTTAATAAAACTTGGTACACCGACTTACGTCGGCCCAAGGACGACGCCTATTGATTTTGGTGAAAATCGGTCCATGTTTAGACCTAGTGCCCATATAAGGGCCCCCCAAAATTATATTGTTTATACGCTGCAGGTCGCAAATATTAAGATATTTTGATGAAATTCGGTACACAGACCTATGTTGGCCCAATGACGAAGCCTATTGATTTTGGTGAACATCGGTCCATATTTAGACCTAGTGCCCATATAAGGGTCCCCCCAAAATTATATTGTTTATACGCTGCAGGTCGCAAATATTAAGATATTTTGATGAAATTTGGTACACCAACCTATGTGAGCCCAAGGACGAAGCGTATTGATTTTGGTTAACACCGGTCCATGTTTAGACCTAGTGCCCATTTAAGGGTCCCCCCAAAATTATATTGTTTATACGCTGCAGGTCGCAAATATTAAGATAGTTTGATGAAATTTGGTACACTGACCTATATCAGGCCAAGGGCGAAGCCTATTGATTTTGGTTAACACCGCTCCATGTTTAGACCTAGTGCCCATTTAAGCGTCCCCCCAAAATTGGCTGGGTTACAAACTGCAGGTCGAAAATATTAAGATATTTTAATGAAATTTGGTTCGCTGACTCACATTATAGAAAATTTTGACACAACTCCCATTTTAACCCATTCGAAATTCGGATCCAAACATAAGTTGGCTTTTAACCAGACTGGTGTAGGGTATTATATAGTCGGCATGCCCGACTTTAACCTTTTTACTCGTTTTTATTTTGAATTTAAAACAACATTGTATTCAAAGATTTTTATAACTTTTCAAAATCAAACAAAATTCATATATCGTGTGAATTTGTTCATACATATTATGAACTGAAATCGGTAAAAGCAGTTCATTCACCCAGAAAACAGATTCGTAATTGCCACCGAATTTATTGCCAATCGAATGCTTCGGTTGCGACTATAGAATTTTTTAGTTGTGGCTACCGAAATATTGTTGAGGCAATAGAAATTCTGTTGCCAATATCAAATGAATATTTATTCTACTGATATTCAGTTGCCACAACTGAAAAATTCGGTCACGGCAATCGAACCATTCGATTGGCAACAAATTTGGTTGTAAGCACGAATCTGTTTTCTCTATGTACTATTTATGAACAAATTTGGTTCTGTGTATAAAAAACTTTACAAACAATACCAAAAATTCGTCATTTTAAGTGTGTTCCTTTACTTTTTGGGTAAAGTTCGGTGAAATGAGAGTAAGCACAAAATCCTTTCCCTAATGACTAAATTGCCGAAAAGTACGGGAACGCACCAAATTACTTTTCTAGGCCAAAACTTTATTTCAAAGAAAAAAAAATTAAAATGCGTATAGTTTTAGTTTGAAAAATCGCACAAATGCAAATATTGTTTGCATTTAAAAGTTTTTTGACTTCTCTCAGTTAATTCTTATATATAGAATTTTATTTTGCGTATTTCTTTGCTTAATTAAAATTTAAAATTTTTGTTCAGAATGGTGTTTTTTTGTTTATCATTGCGTCAGCTGTTCCTTTTACAATTTTACGAAGTTAAGAGTAAAAAGAGAAACACAAATACACTCTTTTGAGCGGTCTCATTTACCCAATTTTCGAGTACGGGAACGTTTTTTTAAGAAAGGTACCCGCGGTAACGCAAAGGAAAGGAACCTTTTATGTGATAATTCAGCAGAAAAATTAAAAGACAAATTTCTTTTATTAATTTCCTGATAATGATAAAGACAGAAAGAAAATTTCAATGTAAAAATGTCTTATAAAATAGTCAGACAGGAAATTTTATAAAAATCTCTTTAAAGGGCGCAAAACTGAAACTTTTTAAAAATTACAAATAAGAATGGCTAACAACCATAAAAAAATTTAAAACTTGAAGCTTTGTTCGCAGTTACAGCTTTAATATTTTATAAAAAAATTCATTTTTAATTCTAAAACTTCTGCAAAACAAATTTTAAAAATATAGTATTATTGTATTATCACAGTATTTTTAATAATTTTTTAAAAAACTTGGTATTTTTAGACATTTTTTAGAAATTCTTATTTAGCAATTCTGATTGTTCAGATTTGTATTCTTCTTTGCTAGTTGAGAGAAAATAGCCCAATTTCAATATTTTAAAAACGGGTTAATTTATTAATATTTTAATAAATTTTTAAATTGTATTTATATTAAGGCCTCAAACTATCACATGCTCTTTACTGCGTTGTTATATAAAAAATTCCTAACAAAAATGATGGACTCTTAAATGTAGACATGTCTTTAAAGATACGTTAACTAGTGTCTACAAATGCAACAACGAAAATAATTTTGTTGTTGCTTTGTATGTAATTTGTAAATTTTATGGCATATTTTATTGCATTTGAAGACACTAGGTTAGTAACAGAAGGGTTAAAATGAACCACAAATAAATTAGGTTTCCTTCCCGCTTTGCCGGGAAATCAAAATGTGCGGGATTTTGCATTCCCTATTTGTCATGTATTTGTGACAAAAGTAATTGTCAGTGTCGGCTGTTTCGTAAAAGAACTTGAATTTGAATGTTTTTTAGTTTGACTCTAGATCATAAATTAAAATCACTTTCTGTTTAAATTATTTTTCAAGTTAAAGAAAGATGATACAATTTTCACAAGTAAATTACAAAGAATAAAAAATTTTGAAAGAATTCGATAAGGCCAGCAAGACAGAATACGTATTTTCGGCTTTCGCTACAAAGCCATCATCAGTGTCATTTTTCTTGAAGAGGTTAATAATTGATAATCGTCTACTTATGTGACAGTTGAAAGAAAATCGAATATGTTAACAACTCAACTTAGACTAACATCAACGAAATCTAACAATGCTATTTTTATCCTTTGTTATTTATTATTACTCTTTTTTTGCTTTGAACCTTAATTCTTAAGGTATCTCAGCTGGTATTTTGTAAAGAATTAACTGCCAGTTTTACAGTCATAACCAAGTTTAAAATAGCACAAAAAAAGTTGAAATTTGGCAGGCAAAATGGCACGAAAAAATAGTAAAATTGACACAAAAGAAACGCAAAAATGGCACGCTTATTCCAAAAACTTTAAAGTAGAATAGTTGATTTAAGTGTTTTTCTGAATGTTTTTAACAAACATATAATAATGAAGGAATTTACCGCTGAACTGCTAAAGTGCATTCGCCGTATATTAGTACGATTAAAAAAAAATCAGGAATTTTATTAAATATTAAAAAAAATATGGTTTTTTTTTTAATTTTTTACAAAAATTATTTACAAAGATTGAGTTTTACTGAATTTTATAGCATTTTTTTAATGAAAAGTCTAAAAAATAGACAAAATGGCTTTTTTGCAAGGTTGGTTACCGTTATCGTTATAATACCGTTATCGCTAAAACACCGTTTCAAATTGAATACCGTTACCGTTATCGATACCTCTAAAAAAATTTCTAAATACCGTTATCGTTACCGATACCGTTATTTTTATGGGTAGTTACCGGTATTTATTATTTTATATAAAAATTACAATTTTTTTATTTTTTATTTTATAATCTTGAGTGTTTTTTTTTACAAAAAATTTATAGATAATAATTTTACTTATTAAAACTACCAGTATTGAATTTATAGCTTAAAATCTGTATTTTCAGTACTTAAAATTAAAAATATGCCATGTTTTTACTTGTTTTTATATGTTTTTAACATAATTTTTAATACCGGTACATACTGGTATTGCTGTTTCGATAACGGTATACCGTTACCGAAACAGTCTTAAATACCGTTACCTAAACAAACGAAATCTGATACCGTTACCGTTACCCTTACCGTTATTGGTTTCGATAACCAACCTTGCTTTTTTGGCAAGGATTTGTAAAAATGGCATTTTTACAAAATAAGTGAAAAAATGGCAAAAATGGCATTTAATGGCAAATGCCAAAAAAAAACTTGCCCTGGTCATAATTAAGATCGATTTTTGTCTTAACTTCTTAAGTAGCAAATTTGTAACTAAAGTGGCCTTAAGGGAAGATCGGTTGTTCCTTTTAATGTCTTTTAGGTAAGAAATTTTCCAATCAATCTTAATTCAGACTATAAAACGGGCCCTAATTTTTATCTTAAACTTTTTCAAATAAAAAACTTAAAAAAAAACTTCAAAATAAAATATAAAAAAGCCGCATAAAAAATAAACAAAGGGCCGGGCATTTGCCCAGCCTTGGTATATAAGTTAACTAAGAAAAATACAGTGAGGAAATATTAAGGGATAGCAGCCCGAGTAAAAACGTTTGTATATAATAATATATAATTGTATGTATCCATATTTTTTTTTGTACGCCTTTGTATATAACCGGGAATAATTACATGAGTCCATTTATAATTTTTTCTTTCTCAAAAAAATTTAATATGATGTCATATTTAGTTGCATCTTACTACATATCGATCAATATGTAATTGTATGCTGCATTTACAATTAGATAAGGTTAATATAATTATAGATGACGTTATATATATGACCTTCTCCGAGAAAAGGGACCTAGTGTGTCAAAAAACGGGAACTTGGGAAAATCGATAAAAATGAGAAAAAACATTAAAATGTTATTCTTTAAATGCGTTCTTCTCAAAACTTCATTTTCACACATTAGGTCCCTTTTCTTGGAGAAGGTCACATATACCTATTTAGTATATAATCCAATATAATATATATTTTTATATGATTTAATATTAAAAAAAAAAAATAGATTTGTTTTGGACAAAATTATAAATTACCCGCTTGAGAGTCACACTAGAAAATTTGTCAATTGGCTTTTGGATATATTTATATAATACTTCAAACACTGGACAAATTTTCAATCTCATTTTGAATATACCCAGGTAGAAAATTACAAAGCAGCCAGCACTGGCAAAGCACTGAAATGGGTGGTATGAGTGCTTGTTAACAGTGCTTTCCCAACGCCCAAATGATAACAACATTCCACGGTGGTGTCAATGCTTTACAGAGCACTGGGAAAGCACCCAGAAACATAAAAATCAAATGCTTTCCCAACGAACAATTAAACAACTCAAACTGCTTTCCCGACACCCAAATGATAACATCGTTGCAATTAATGCTTTGCAAAGTATTGCGGTAGCACCAAGGAACACAAAAATCAGGTGATTTTCCTGGCACCAAATTATGAGCCCTAATCACTGAAGAATTTAAATTACTCTAAAAATATATGATTCTTGGATTTATTGTATTTTGGAGTCGAACATTAAGTATCCACTCCTTTTTGGTGATTCTTTTCCAAAAACAAAATAATGTTTTTGGAAAACAAGCGCTGTGAAGTCACTATTTTCAAGCGTTAGTAAAACGTCCAAATTGAGTGGTTTGTCAGTACTTCTATTTGTAGGACCGCGGTCTACTTGTGCTTTGCCAGTGCTTCTTTTTTGTTACCGCACATAATTTCTACCTGGGTAGTCATATCTGGGGACTTTTGACAAAACAATTTAAGTCGACTTAAAAACATTTTCCAAGATTTTTGTCAACAATTTAACTTTTGAATCCGCATATTTCTGTATGTTCCTCATATTATCAACACTATGTACACAAAAAAAAAAAATTGTGACAAAAATCAACTTTTTGTTTTCGAAATTTTATTAATTTCTGTTTGATAAAGGAACTTATTTGATTTCTAGCATTAGGAGTTTTCAATATAGAGATATTTTTCGTGCACCATTTTAAAAAGAAAGTAATAAATTGTAGCACTTCCTGTATTTGTTCAATCAGTGTTGTATGATCATTTTGACGGAACAAATTCTTTTTATTTTAGCTCTTACATTTCATTAAAATTTAAATTTCCCTTTTTAAAAACCCAAATAATGGGCAGGTTTACCAGAGAAATCCGCTATTGCTACAATTGATATGAAACGCTTTATGATTACCTTGATCTGGTGAGCGATGCTACTTTTGATTTTGTTTTAAAATTTAAGTACTTGCAACGGTTCCTTTGTTTTTTAAAATTTTTTGTTCCTTTATAATTATATTTGCACGTGTTTATTATTATTATTATTATTCTTAAAAAAAAATATTTAAAAAAAAAACAAAGCCAACGCTACCAACTGTTTCTAAGCCTTTTTCAAATTTTCTTAAGGCAGAACAACTTATTTTGTTGGAGGCGATTTTTCCAAAGACTTTCAAAATAAAATTTGCATTTTATTATAACACCAGCTTTCGAACTTTGTTGGAAAATGTGTACAAAAATGTTTTTAGCAACAGTAGAGGTGTTTGTGCTTTCTCTAACATGTTCCTTTGTCAAAATCCACAGACATGAATTATCTTTCAGATAATAAAATAACTAAAAATAATGTTAGTCTAAGTTGAGTTGTTAACATATTCGATTTGCTTTCAAATTTCACATAACATAAGTAGACGATAATCAATTATTAATCCATTCAAGGTAAATGACACTATGATGGCTTTGTAGCAAGGTTGGTTACCGTTATCGTTATAATACCGTTATCGCTAAAATACCGTTTCAAATTGAATAACGTTACCAATACCTCTAAAATTTTTTACAAATACCGTTATCGTTACCGATACCGTTATTTTTAATGGTAGTTACCGGTATTTTACCGGTATTTATTGATTTATATAAAAATGAAAATTTTTTGACTTTTTTGTGAAAATTTTCAGTTTTTTTTCTACAAAAAAATTAATGGATATTAATTTTAGTTATAAAAACTACCAGCATTGAATTTAAAACTTATAATCTGTATTTTTAATACGTAAAATTGAATATACGAGTATGTTAAGTTTTTAATTGCTTTTATATGTTTTTAACATAATTTATAATACCGGTAAGTACCAGTATTGCTGTTACGATAACGGTATACCGTTACCGAAACATTCTTAAATACCGTTACCTTTACCGTTACCGAAACAAATGAAATTCAATACCGTTACCGTTACCCTTACCGTTATTCGTTTCGGTAACCAACCTTGCTTTGTAGCGAAAGCCGAAAATACGTATTCTGTCTTGCTGGCCTTATCGAATTCTTTCAAATTTTTATTCTTAGGAATTTACTTGTGAAAATTGTATCATCTTTCTTTAATTTGAAAATAATTTAAAAACAGAAAGTGATATTAATTTATGATCTAGAGTCAAATTAAAAAAAAAAAAACATTCATTTACCATAACTAAAAAACTTTAACAGTTCTCATGAAGTTTAACGGTAAAGCTAAAAAGACATGAACTATTTGTAAGAGATTTAGGTCTTGCAAAAACCCGTACTCTCAGGTAATTATTTCAGTTAAACATATAGTGCAAAAGCCGGGTAGTGCAATGCATGTTTTTTTATATGTTTGTATTATTAGTTCAACTTTAATTTTATACCCATATATTAAATCTGATCAAATTATTTCGCGCCATTATTCGGATACATTTGTATCTGATATTATCAAATTTTAACTGAATTGATGCAAACTTATGTAATTATATGGGCCCATTTCTCGGATAAAATTGTATAAAGACACATGTTAAATTACATATGACTGTATAAATCCCCATATCAATTCGGGAGGTCAAAATTTACTAATTTTGCAATATTGCACCACGCCCATTTTTCAGAAAAATAAAAAATATTCTGCAAAAATGCTGTCTCGGCTAGGACAATATTTATGATAAGTTTGAAGAATTTATATTTTTGACTGAGACGGTCCGACTAATTTTGCCTCGTATATGTATTATGTGTGTGTGTTTTTTTTTTACTGTACAAATTTCGAATTTATTTCTAGTGTCGATGAGTATGTGTATGTCTGTTAATTGAATTAAAAAAATTGAAAATTATAAAAAAACAAATTTACAAAAAAAAAAACAGTAAGCAACATGGGAAGGCATTGTTTATTTTGCAATAATTATTGCTGCTGATATATGTGTGTATATAGTATTTCGTACATTGCATGTGTGTGTATCCATGAGTCGTTTAAAATAACAACAACCAAGGAAAAACTTTACAACAACAACTTTACAAAAACAAGAGTATTGATTTTGGCCAACACAATAAAATATACTACAAAACTATCTTTTCGTGAACTAACGACGTCAACACAACAACATCTTCGTCATTCCAATCATCATTATCAGCTTATTCGCCAACAACAAAAACAATAAGAACAGCATCATCACCGAATCGTTAGATGGAGCAGGTGCAGGAGCAGGAGCAGAAGCTGTATTAAATATTATTGTTATATACATACAACATACTTCTCAACGTATATCGTTCGTTACTCCGGCAATTGACTATTTTCTCATTGTAACTTTTAGATTTTTCTGTTGCTGTAAGTACATAAGCGACTGGTTTTTATTATTTATTCTTAATTTTTATATTGAGTTCCTTATTTCACAGAAGTTTGTTAAATATGTATCCAGAGTTGCGTTGCGGATAGCCTCTCAGTTCCTCTCTTCTGCTTGAACACAAATCTCCTTTTCTACTCCTTGTTTAGCAACAAAAACAATAATAAAAAACAAAATGAAATGAATCAATGAAAATTAAGAGTGGAGTTTTAATGCTGCAAAACTCTTATATCCGAATAGGTATCGTATGTAGTACGCGTATCACTCACTATATTATTTGTTGCCATTTAAAATTTTTCTTTTTATTTAAACGTTTTACCAACATCTGTGTCCTTTTACCCCATTTTAAGAATGCAAAAGGTATAACAACACAGCCTCTTGTGTTAACCCTCTTCGACTGGCTTATTTTTCCAAATTTCTTCCTCGACAAAATTTAATATTTTGGACAAAGTTTAAAATGTGGTGCCAGACTAAAAAAACATATATTTTTGGGCCCCCCAACGAGCGTATAAACTGGAGATGGGCAAAATTTTGCTTGATTCACATGAATTATACAATAAAAAGTTAACTACATGAACTCTTGTCCTAGACCAGCGGTTCCCACTAGGTTTTGCTTCACGGACCCCTTGAGACATTTCTACTAGCTCACGGACCCCCAAACCAGTGTTGAGCGAGAGGTACTTTAAAAATTAAGCAGGAATAAAGAAAAAAACATTTTTTCAAATCAATATTTTGTTAAATAATTTAAAAATTATAAAAAAAAAATGGTTTTTTTTTAAATAACTTGTTTTATGTTTTTTGTCGGATCTCTTCGCGGACCCCCTGGAATTCCGCTAAGTAAACCCATTTGGGAACCGTTGTCCTATACCATTTCGACAAAATTCAAGACATAGACAACAATGTTTAAGAATTTTTTTTATTTCATTTCATCTACAGAAATTAGATTCTTATACAGATTACTATACAAAAGAAAATCTTAAAAACTAGTTAAAGTGTTCAAATAAAAATAACTTAAACTTATCCTTATTTACAATAAAATTTAAAATTGGAGAGAAAGTATTGCATAAATGCATACATTTTGTAATCGGCTCATTTTCAGCGTAATTATATCTATGAACAGATTCCTCGAAATTGCGTTTTACTCTTAAATCTCTTGGAGGGCGATACAAAATAAAATGTTCACTAATTTCAAAACAGCTTATTTCACCCGATAGAGCGATAAAAACGAACATTATTGCGAAATACGATCTACGATCGCTTATAACTAGGGTTTTTAACCCGGGAATTCCCGGGATGAAATTTCCGGGAATTTTCCCTATAATTCCCGGGAATTCAAAAAAACACTAAAACAACCATGTACATTCTCATGGATATCTCCAACGATGTCCATGAGAAGAGTATCGACTATGGAAAGAAATTTGTTCGGATTTTTTTAAATTTTATTTGGATAGAGAAAACTCTTCACTATATGATCCGATTTCGACAAAAATTCGAAGAAATAAAATTTCCACAGTTTTTTTTTTTTTTTTTTTTGTAAAATTTGTTGTAGTCTCAAAGTAATATTCTATGCGTTAAATTTGTGTATACCATTTTTTGGTTGCATTTTTTTTACTTTTTTTATTAGAGCCCTATATCGCATAACACGCAGAACAAAGATATAAAAAATACATCCAAAGATGGAATTTTCGTTAAAGAAAAGCCAGTGACAATTCCTTAATGATGGGCGAAAGCACGTCATATCCTTCAACCAATTTGTCCCAATTGGCTAAACTAGGAGATCTAAATTTTATTAATACACGGTTTTTATGAAATTTTGCTGTTTTGTTAATTTTAAACTTTAAACGCGTTTGCCCACAACCATGAGTTTAAAATCGGCTGCCACTGTACAGCCAAAGCGGGTAAACCGATTTGAACGCGGTTTTTTTTTCTTTCGTAGGCAACAAAAAACTCTAGTCCTTATCGTGGATATTTTTTTTTTAATTTTAGTAATTTAAATGTAATATCCCCAAGTAAAGGTCTTTGTTCTTGCATTTTTTTGTAATTCTTAAATTTGTGTGGCAACTTTGTTAAAAAAAATTTTTTTAAATAAAAATCGGGCCACGAAAAGGACTAGAGAATTTATCTGGCATTAAGAATGACTTTACATTTTTATTTTCCGATAATTAATGAAGGGTGCACAGTGGCAGCCGATTTTGCCTTTTTTTAAAAAAGGCCAATAACCCTGTCGGTTTTGGTTGGCGAAATTTAAAACTAATCATTTTTGAAAATACTGCAATAAAAGAATAAAATTAAAAAAATATTGTTAATTAAATTTTTGACAACCGGTCAAGTATGCTTCTAAAATTGCTGCTGTTACAGTATTTACCTTCTTAAGGCTATTTTTTATGGAAAAAATCAATTTTTTACGTTTTATCCCAATGAGCGTTTTTCAAAATTTTTTCGAAATCATATAATTTACAATTTTTTGATTGAAATGAAATGCAAAAAACACATTTCTGCATTATCAGTTTTCGTCAAAGTGGAACATATTATGTTTTTCGAGCAAAAAGTAGTATTTGCTGTTAAAATATGAGTAAAAAATTACATTAGTATTCCCGGGAAATCCCGGGAAAGTTTGAAAAAAATTCCCGATTCCCGGGAGCTCGAAAATGTCGGGAAATTAAAAACCCTACTTATAACGAATTTCCTCCTAACATCATAGGATGGTAAATCATAAGGCCAAATTAATTTCAGAGCCGGCTTTATAAACATTTTTTGGATACGCTCAATACGATTGGATGCACCTGCTTGATATTGAACAATATTCCAACTTACTTCGAACCAAAGAAACATAACGATTTGAGAGTATAACGATCTTTGAAATCCTTAGAATTTCTTCTCACAAAGCCGAGCATACTATACGCTTTAGATGTTATATAGTCAATATGGCTAGAAAAAGACAATAAAATAACTCTCAAGTCTTTCACCTCAACCTCACGTTTTAGCGAAGAACCACCTATTTCATAATCGAAAACTATAGGATTTAAACAACGTGAGTAGGAAACAATACAACATTTAAATACATTTATCCTTATTTCATTTTGAGTACACCATTCTGATAACCTTGTTATATCAAATTGCAATTTAGTGCAGTCATTTAAATGTGATATTTTTGCAAATAATTTTTAGTCATCTGCAAACAAAAGACATTTTGAAAATTTCAAAATTAACGGTAAATCGTTTATAAAAATAATAAAAAGTAATGGTCCAATATGTGTTCCCTGAGGAATACCTGAATAGGCGTCAATTAAACGAGAAGAAAAAGAATTATCAATTGAAACATTCAGTTTTTTTCCAGCAGAAAGTTTTTCAAAAATAATAAATGATTTTGAGATAATCCAAGCTTGCAAAGTTTTTGTAATAAAAGATTGTGGCTAACGGAATCAAAAGCCTTTGCAAAGTCCGTATAAATCACATCACACTGTGACCTTTGTTCCATGGCACTTACTATATCACGAGTAGGGTTTATGTCCCGGGAATTCCCGGGACGGGATTCCCGGGAATCCCGCCCTTTTATCGATCCCGCAATCCCGGGAATTTTGTGCGGGATTTCCCGGGATTTTTTTTGATTCTTTTACAGAAATTTTAGCTATTACCTATATATTACAATTTTGGAAGCTAAATAAATTTAAAGCATTAATTTGAAATTAATTTAAATAACATTTTTTGAAATTAAAAAATGCGATTTAAAATTTAATAAACTGAATTAATATAAAAAATATTATTTAGGCCAAATTGTTTTTGGAAATCTGTTGAATTTGGTTAAGTTAAATCGAAAACAAATACTCGAACTTCATAAATTTTTTTTTTAAATATATATACAGCTATTTGGCCCTGTGGGCTTACAGCTTGCATGTAAATAAATAAAATAAATAAATAAAAATAAATAAATATACAATACTTCAACATCCGTATCTCAGTTCCAAATACCTTCCAAAAACTAGGCATTAAAAAATTAGTATTTAATATTTTCGTATTTTACATTGAGAATTTTGAGGTTTTTTAACTTCAAATAATTTTATTTAAATTTGAACTGCTATTCCTTTATTTCAATTGTATTTTTTAAATATTATGCAGATGATTTTTCAAATTATTTTTATATGTTAATTTAAAATGCAATTATGCAAATTAAATAATTTATTTTTAAATAGTTGTGGCATAAAAAAATTCTATTCAAAAGATACCAGTTACAGTTAAAAAAAAAACTATTTAATGAATGTTTTTCATTCAATTTGAGATCAAATATTATCACATTTTCCATTAAATTAAGATTCAAATTAAAAGAGAGATGATAAAATTTTTACAAGCAAATTACATTGAATAAAATTTTTAAAAATTCGATGAGGCCAGTAGGATAGAATACGTATTTTTGGGTCCTGCTACAAACTAGAGATGAGCGATATTTTCATACCGGTGATTTAATCACAGATATTGATAAATCACTGCAGCAGTGATCATATATTTCAAGTCGCGGTTACTCGGAATGCCGTTCTTTTAATATTTTTGTACTATTCTTTCTTGCAAACTTCATTGTGCACAGTAATACATGTTTTTTTTTTCAATAACAGTGACTTGCTTTCACACTCTTCTGAATAAAATGTCTCCTTCTATCATGTTTTTATTACCGGTCGCAACTATTCTTCTTTTAAGGCCCAGTTTTGTAACTGGAATACTGCTTTTAAAATGTGGTTTATTTTGTTTTATTTCAATAAAGAAATAAATTATACTCGAGAAAAAGTTTTTCCGGCAAATTTTTGTTAATAAACTTTGAAATGACTGACAAAGTTTAACTGACATCTTAAAAACTCGCCATAAATATTATTTCGTTTATTTATCAGAAAATCGCAGTCTTTTCCATAGAAAAACCGTTATCACGATCACAGTTTAAAAGAAGAACGATTTGCAAATCACATTCACTGAGAACAATGTTACTGAAAAATCGCGGGATCGCCCATCTCTATTACAAGCCCGTGATCACGGTCACTGTTTAAAAGAACGGTGATTTGAAAATCACGATCACTGGTAGCAGCAAAATCGGACTAGTGGTTCTCGAGTTATATCAAAAAAAAGATATATCTCGATTCCTAGGGGTGACCCAGCTAAACGCCGGGACACGTATAACTTGTTTTTGACCGATATAACATTTCCCGTTGGTTTCATCCCATCCCGATTTTGACTGTCGCATAGTGTTATTAACCCACAAAGGTATAGAATATTGAGGATGGGTTTGTAGTAGAGATGAGCGATCCGGTGATTTTTGAATAACGCTGCTACCAGTGATCGTGATTTTCAAATCACCGTTCTTTTAAACAGTGACCGTGATCACGGGTTTGTAATAGAGATGGGCGATCCGGCGATTTTTCAGTAACATTGTTCTCAGTGAATGTGATTTGCAAATCGAGTTATGTCAAAAAAAAGACAACCAAAGGTCAAATCGATATATCTCGATTCCTAGGGGTGACCCAGCGAAACACCGGGACACGTATAACTTTTTTTTTTACCGATATAACTTTCCCCGGTAGTTTGAACCCTTCCCGATCACTGACCCCTACCATTTGTCTCACAGTGTAATTGATGATATATTTATATTGAATTGTAACAAGCAAATTGAAACAACTCAATTAGGCTAACATCAACGAAATTCTAACAATGTTATTTTTATCCAGCTGCTTCCTATGAAATTCAACTCTGATCGACAATTTATGAAGCTCAGATTTATGAACGACAAAGAGCCGTTAATTTTAAATGCATATTCTAATTATTTTTTAACCTACAACATAAATCCATGTTGATAGTAAACAATTAGGCATACTTATTAAATTATATTTTTCACTATATCTAGTGTGTTAAGATGAATAAATTATTATTTAATAATATTCTAGTGTCGATATTTATAAAAATATTTAAGAGAATATGCCTAATAATTTGTGTGAAGAATACTCTTAAACTTTTTTGTAAAGTAATTCTATGCGAATACTTCTGAAAATCTGCATAGGAGCAAAATCTTTGGAAATACAAATTTTTGGATTTCATATTTAAGAAATACTTAAGCAAAAAGTCTATCTTAGTTCTGACTATAAAACTGGTCCGGCACAAGTTTACACCCATTAACAATTCCAACATATCCTGAAATAAGGGAAGAAAATAAAATAGCCGTGTCTTTCACTTTTTCTACATCAATTCGTTTTACCGTTCCAACCGCGAATTAGTATTTAGTTAATATATTTCGTTTTAAAATTAAGACGGCGTTCCATATAAATATATTAGGTAGAACAATATTCTAACTAAATTTGTGTAAATATATTATCTAAATAACAATTCGCGATTTAAACTGTTAAACGAATTGATATTGAAAAAGTGGAAGTCATGCATATTTTACATTTAGCCCTCCTTTCAGAATATATTAAGTAGATTTTATCATGGGTACAACCAAAAGATGAACTTTGTCGGACGGTGTTTTAATAGAAATCGAATTTTTCAAGTAAAATATATGTCGGATTTATTTATTTTCTAACGAGCGGGAATTCCCGGGATCCCGGGAAATTCAGAAAAAAATCCCGCTGTCCCGGGAAATGAAAAAGTCCGGGAAAAGAAAAACCCTAATCACGAGTTACCAACATCAAGTTCGTAGTAGTAGATCAAAAAGCTTGTCCTTAATTATCCCATCAAAAATTTTTACAGGAGAGCATTGTTTTACTATAGGTCTGTAATTAGAGACCTGGCTGCGATCTCCTGATTTAAAAATGGGGACAACGGAACAGAATTTCCAACTGTCTAAAAATGTTCCATGTTTAATACACGCATTATAAAGAGTTTTAATAGGAATTACAATATTCTGTGAACATCTTTTAAAAAATAATGGGGGATATATACCAATGGAACACTTAGTGTCCTTTCTTAAAGCACTTATGGCCTCCGTTATATCATCTAAACCCATAATGAAATCAATTAAACAGTCGGGGGTCTGACTGGACTGGACATCCAAAATATTTGGAGCAGGCTTTACAAATGTACTTTGAAAGTAGTCCGCAAAAAGATTACAAGATTCAGCAGTTCCATTAGACACTATATTACCATAAAACATACGCTTTGCAATACCATTGTCATCCTCTTTGCTATTAATAATATGCCAGAAGGCAGAGGAATCAGACTTAATTTTGTTTTCTATATCAAAAATATACTGTTTAAGACATAGTCATAAATGACTCATGTTCACACTAAATATTTCTTTAATCGCAAATTAATTTAAAGGATAATATCGAAATATTTATGAAACTTTAAGGGAATACGACGAGCTTATACACGGTGGCGCAAAAATAACCTTCCGATGTTTTTTAGCTGTAATTTAAAAAAAAAAAATGAAAAACTTTGATTCTTCTTGTGGATTATTTTTATTTGGTCTTTTAATTTTTTTTACATCAAGTCGAGAATATGATGTCATGTAAATGGCCGCGGCCACAGTTGATTGTCATTTGAGCCCTTTTTATGGCATTTTCGAAGAAAAAAGGTCCGATGACTCCTCCAGCGAAAACAGCACACCATACAGTGACTTTGAGCGGGTGTAATGGCTCTTCGTGGGTTACACGCGGATTTTCAGTGCCCCAGAAGCGTAAATTTTGCTTATTTACGTACCCGCTAAGATGGAAATGGGCCTCATCACTCATGATTGGTGATGAATGAAAAAATGGGCTCAAATGACAATCAACTGTGGCGGCGGCCATTTACATGACATCATACTCTCGACTTGATGTAAAAAAAATTAAAAGACCAAATAAAAATAATCCACAAGAAGAATCAAAGTTTTTCATTTTTTTTTAATTACAGCCAAAAAACATCGGAAGGTTATTTTTGCGCCACCTTGTACCTACAAAAACATTGGGACAACAACATTTTTTTGTAGGTGTAAGTGAACCAAGTTGTCTACTGAACGTTAAAGTCGAACATGTTTCTGGTTTCTGACTTGTTATTTGTTGTTAGTAACGTCAACGTCACAAATAACAGTCCTTGGTAATTGATCTATGGTCCTTGTTACTTGATAGCACATATTTTACGAATATTTAAAACTCATACATGTGGTTGCGGCACCATAATTGTTTGGTTATTGTAATCTCATTTTTTCCTGGAACAAGTCAAATTTATATTCCCAATCGAAATTCGGTTTAAAAAACGATAATACAACCGATAAACTTGATTTTTTCACATAAATTACTTAGTAACTTAATACGCTGTACCAAACTTTCAATATTTTATGATAAATATTTGCATAATTTGCTCTTAACCCTTTACTGCATGAAACTTCAATCAAATCAATTCAAATCTTAATGTATGGTTGTATATGTAATAGTGTGTCAAAAATTAGTAGATCCCTGTTTAGGCGTTTTTCGAAATTTTCACTTTTAACGTTTTTGTAAAAATTTCGGATCACACAATAACCGGAGTTATAGCGATCTGCTAATATTTAATTAGTTTGTAAAATAATTTCTAAATAATAAATGTCCTTTAATTTTAATTATTTTGAATTGATATCAATTAGATATTAAAATAGAGGTGTTGTTATACCGTATTAAAAAATATACAGTGCACAAAGAAAAAATTTGGACTCATTATATATTAAAATGAAACGAGCTGTAATCAATATAAAAGACAAAAAACGAAAAAATGTGTTGAAAAGCATACAATTACTGTTAATTTTACCCAGGAGTTTGGCATCACAAAAAAAAATAAGTTATAAAAACACAATTTTCACTAGATGGCACTTTATTAAAAAAACTGACAATTTTCTTTTTTATTTAAATTTAAATAAAAACAAACAACGGATATCTCGGAGATTTTAAATATAGGCTTAACTGATACTAATTTTAGCGCCCTCTACCGGTGAGTAGTGTAAGTTTTGATTTTCTATCTCTATAATTAATAGTCACTGATTTTACGTACAATGTGCTTATGTTGTTTTAAAAAGAAATTCAAATAACATGGTTGTTATTTGAATTTCCGTTTGAAAATTCAAAGTGTCCAACTTTTTTCTTTGTACACTGTATATACAGTTGTGGCCACCCGAGTAAAAAAAATTATATATAATCATATGTGGCATATATTACAATATATAATTAGACATGTGGTTATGTATATCCATATATAATTATATATGACGTTTTTTCCGAAAATTTTTCCTTATATTATGCTATATATAATTTCATCTAATTAGATATCGGCCTTCATAATATTAGATATGGCATATATAATTATATATTACATAACATGGTTGATCTTATTGCATATATAGTTATATATAGAACTATATCTTAATATATATGGTGGCATTTTAGCAATATATAATTATATATGGTATCATTTAAACAATATATAATTATATATGGTGACAGCTAAACTAGATATTATCATATATGGTGCCATTTAAACAATATATGGTCATATATGGTACCTCATAAACAAAATCTTTAATTCAGTTCCAGATATGATAATATATGGTACTATATATAGTGCGATATATATTTATATATGGTGTTATTTAAGCTATATATTATCATATATGGTGCCATTCAAACCATATATTATCATATATGGTGCCATTCAAACCATATATTATCATATTTGGTGCCATTTAAACCATATATTGTCATATATGGTGCCATTTCAACAATATATGCTCATATATGGTACCTGATGAACGACATTTTTAATACAGATGCAGATATGATAATATATGCTACCATATATAGTAACATATACTTTGATATATCGTATCATTTAAACAACCCGAGGAAAAATAGTTACATATAGTCATATATGTGATTAAGTTATATCTGTATAAATATATAGTTTCATCCGAAGAATGGCCCGATATATTTTTATCAATTGTTTATCAATTTTTATCTAAATGTAACAGTTTAGATCTGACCTGATTAAATTATGTGTTAATCAGATGAAATTGTATCAGATTTTTGACCTGATACAATTCTATCGGTTTGATCGTAATTGGTTCAATTTTACATAAATGAAATATAATTGTATCCGACATTTACCTTATACAATTGTATCAAAGTTTTAAACTGATATCAGGTCAAAATTGGGATATAACTATATAATTTTGTATACAGATATATCTATTTGGACCTAAACTGATACCATGTAATATAAACCAATAAAATTGTATCAGGTCAAAAATCTGATACAATTTCATCTGATTAACACATAATTTAATCAGGTCAGATCTAAACTGATGCAATTAGATAACAACTGATACAAATAAGAACTGATACAATTTTATCGGGCCATTTTTCGGATCAAATGGTATATGGATGAATCTAAGTTATATATTACCATATAAAGCTCCATATTGGTGCCATTTAAACAATATATTGTCATATATGGTGCCATCATATATGGTAACTCATCAGCAACTACAATATTAACTGTATTTCAGAAGCTATTAAATGTATTTCAGAAATTTTAAATGTATTTTAGAAATTATGGAATGTATTTCAGAAATTTATTAATTGTATTTCAGAAATAATCAAATCTATTTCAGAACTTGTTGATGGTTTATCATAGTTAATAGAGAAAAATTTCTAAATTACATTTAGAAATTTATCATAGTTAATAGAGAAATTGATAATTTCTGAAATACAGTTGTGAATTTCGGAAATACAATTAATAATTTCTGAAATACAATTGATAAAACTGAAATTCAATTGACTAGTTCTGAAATACAATTCATAAATCTGAAAAATAATTGATAAGTTCTGAAATACAATTGATAAAAAAATTCAATTGATTATTTCTGAAATACAATTGATAAATTTTAAAAACAATTGATACAATTGGAAATGGTGTAGAGCGTTAAAAATATGTAAATAAAATTATTTTTAAAAAAAAATTCCATTTAATAAAAAAAATATAATTTTATAAAAACATTTACAGAAAATAAAATTATAATTTTATAAAAAGAAATTCTTTTGAATGGGGGAAATGTTTTTAGTTGATCTGTTATTTTTAAGTAAATGAATGTTATTTTAGTTTGACTCAAGATCATAAATTAATATCACTTTCTGTTTAAATTATTTTCAAATCACAGAAAGATGATACAATTTTTACAAGTAAATTACAAAGAATAAAAATTATTGAAAAAATGTCGATAAGACCAGCAAGGAGAATGCGCATTTTTATAAAAAAAAATGCATAGCCGTGAAAGGTATCGAACTCGAGATCTTCTGATTTTAAACCTTATTTTAACAAAATATTTTAATTTTTATAAAATCAGTGATCTTCCACTGTATTATTTTTTGAACTATTGTCAATATCTGTCTGGGATCTTATTTAATCCCAAATAAATGGAGATCTTACGTAGTACCCAAATATAATGCGGGATCTAATTTTAGCTGTCATTTTTCTGGATAGTTCTAGATGTCAATCTCCAAATATATTGCTGTTTCTAATTCGATCTGCAATTTATGGGATAAATTAAGATCCTACCAAATCCCCAAATATATCACTGGATTTAATTCGATCTGCAATTTATCGGAAAAGTTAAGATCTTACGCAATCCCGAAGTATATTACTGGATCTAATTTTATCTGTAATTTTTTGGATAAATTTAGATCTTACTTAATCCCCAAATATATTGCTGGATCTAATTCGATCTTCCATTTTTCGGATCAAATTAGATCTAAGTTTATCCACAAATATATTGCTAGATCTAATTAGATCTGCCAAAATTGAGATCAAATTAGATCTATATTTATCCCTAAATATATTGCTGGATCTAATTCGATCTGCCACTTTTTCGGATCAAATTAGATCTAAGTTTATCCACAAATATATTGCTGGATCTAATTCGATGTGCCATTTTTTGGATCAAATTAGATCTAAGTTTATCCCCAAATATATATCTACATCTAATTCGATCTGCCACTTTTTCGGATCAAATTAGATATACGTTTATCCACAAATATATTGCGGGATCTAATTTGATCTGCCAAAATTGAGATCAAATTAGATCTAAGTTTATCCCCAAATATATAGCTGGATCTAATTGGATCCGCCATTTTTCGGATCAAATTAGATCTAAAAATATCCGCAAATATATAGCTGGATCCGCCAATTTTCGGATCAAAATAGATCTAGGTTTATCCCCAAAGATATCACTGGACCTCCCAATTTTGAGATATAACTTGATCTTAGTTTATCCCCATATATACAATGGGATCTAATACGATATGATTGGATACACCCAATTTTGAGATCTAATTGGATCAGCTAGATATTACAGCAGATCTTAAACAATATCAAATTGGATATAATTAGATATTGCGCGAGATCAATTTTTTTTACTCGGGCAACCATTTGAGTCAATTCAAGTTCTTCCTAATTTTATTCTGGTTGCCTTTATTTTTAAAGATCAAAATAGTTGCTAAATTTGCCCCGAAAGGCGAGGAGATGGTTCAGAAAATCGTACAAAATTTTAACGTAACGTTTGTTTTTTTTTTACTTTGTCACTTATTTTAAGTGGGCGTGGCTTTTAACGAAAAATTAGCAATATCCACCTATTATCAAATTACATAGTAAAATCTAGGCATTACTGATCGGTTCTGTACAATCTGTATATTTTTGGAAATCCTATAAAATTTCTTTAAGTCTTGTGTTACTTTGATCTACAAATAGTCCCCAGACTTAAAATAGAAGTACCTTAAACATGACCAAATTTTTCTTTGTTTTTGCGATTTTAAATAAAATTAACAACACTGAAATTTTAAAGTGAGTAGTAGTTTTATGCTTTTCTTACCACAATATAACAAATCAGTGAAGATTTTTTTTTTACATTATACTAAAAAGCCTATTGATTTTGATGAACATCGGTCCATGTTTAGACCTAGTGCCCATATAATGGTCCCCCCAAAATTATATTGTTTATACGCTGCAGGTCGCAAATATTAAGATATTTTGATGAAATTTGGTACACAGACCTATGTTGACCCAAGGACGAAGCCTATTGATTTTAGTGAACATCGGTCCATGTTTAGACCTAGTGCCCATATAAGGGTCCCCCCAAAATTGGCTTGGTTACAAACTGCAGATCGCAAATATTAAGATATTTTAATGAAATTTGGTGCGCTGACTCACATTATAGAAAATTTTGACACAAGCCCATTTTAACCCATTCGAATTTGGGATCCAAACATTAGTTGGCTTTTACCCAGACTGGTGTAGGGTATTGTATAGTCGGCATGCCCGACTTTAACCTTTTTACTCGTTTTTTTTTTTTTTTTTTTTTTTTTTTGAAAGGGTAATTTTGTTGGAAAAATGCTCCTTTTTTGGCAAAATGTATTTTTTGTGAAATTGTGCTATTTTTAAAAAATACCTTATTTTAAGTCATTAATATTTTACACTGTTTTTGGATAAGTCACTTTTTTGATAAAAGTACTTTTTTTTTTGTTGGAAAAATCGCGTTTTAGTGGGGTCTATGTCGGAGTATAATAATGCATGCCAATATATATATTGTGTTTTTTTTTTGAAAGGGTAATTTTGTTAGAAAAAAATCCTTTTTGGAATAAGTGCTCCTTTTTTGGCAAAATTAATTTTTTGGTATAATGGGCTATTTTTAAAAAGGAATTTTTATTTATTTTTTTTAGATTAAACCCGTTTTAGTGGGTGTCTATGTCGGAGCATAAGATTTTTTTTTTTTTTTTTGAAAAATAACTTTTTTGGACAAATAACCTTTTTTTTTTTAAAGAAAAGGTACTTTTTTGAATAGGATAGTTTTTTTTGAAAAAGATAGGCGCAAAAATCGCGTCTAGTGGAGGTCTCCTGCGGAGGAAGAAAAAAGTACTTAAAAAAGCGATATTTTTTGAATTTTTTTTTTCTGGAAAAAGTTACTTTTATGGAAAAAGTACTATCTTTTGGGAAAAATGTCTTTTTTTTTTTGGAAAAAAGTAACTTTTTTAGAAAAAGGTACTTTTTTTGTTAATAAAACATAATTTTTAGGGAAAAAGGTACTTTTTTTGAAAAAGGTACTTTTTTTTTTGAAAAAATTACTTTCTGGCCCACTCCAAAAATCCCGTCTTAGTGGGGGTTTACGCTGGAGGAGGAACATTTATGCCAAATTTCCAGTTCCTAGGTCCAGTGGTCTAGGCTGGGCGTTGAACATCAGTCAGTCTTTTACGCCGCTCTTTTATATACATATATAGATAAAAGTAATCATTGTGTATAAAAATAGCAAACAAATACGAAATTGACTAAAACATTGACGAAATAATAGCATTTTTATAAAATAAGGAGTGAGAACATAAAAATGTTAACACACATTTTTTCCTATAACTTTGGTTTAAAGTTTCTCATATTTTTTTTTCGGCAATCTACATTTTCAAAATATGTCAGTTAATAAATTAATTTACATCATGAGTTTTAATTTGCAATTTTTTACACAACGGACGATGAAAGAAAAGTGCGTTCAAAAATAATTAAATATTTTCAACAAAACCAAACATGGACATACAAAAAAATTGCAAAAGAGACTAATGTATGCCGCCAAACAGTTTCAAAACTGGTAAAAATGTATCTGGAAAACCTAACAATTGAAAGGAAGCCGTGAACAGGAACAACGACTGGTTATCGTAACATAGGTAAGGCATATAAAGTTAAATGCATCCTTAAGAGAGCTCCTAACACATCTGGCAGAAAAACAGCTCGGTTAGCCCAATGCTCGGACTTTTTTGTACCTAAAGTGAAACGTAAAGCAGGACTAAAGTCCTACAAAGTTCAAAAAGTTCCCGATAGAAACGCTTTTAAAAATTTGGAGGCTAAAACCAGAGCTCGAAAATTGAAATCAAATTTTATACAAAAATACAACTGTTGTGTAATGGACGACGAAACTAATGTCCTGGCTGATTTTTCGCAGCTCCCTGGTCAAGAATTTTATGTTTCCGATGTTCGAGGAAATGTTGCGGAAAAATTAAGGTCGAAAAAGCAAACGAAATTCCCTAAAAAATTCCTAGTATGGCAAGCCATATGTAGCTGCGGCCAAAGAAGCCAGTCATTTGTGACATCTGGCTCTATAAACAGCGAAATTTATATTAAGGAGTGTTTGCAGAAGAGACTTCTTCCATTTTTGAGTCAGCACAATGTATCCACTTACTTTTGGCTCGATTTAGCATCTTGTCACTACAGCAAGAATGCGCTGGAGTGGTATAATGATAATAATGTGGTTTTTGTACCAAGAGAGGCAAATCCACCAAACTGCCCGGAGCTCAGTCCAGTGGAGAGATATTGGGCTCTTTGTAAAAGAGAATTAAAGGGTCCAGGACATGCAAGATTTCAAATGTAGATGCACCACCTGCTCTAGAAAGGTGACATAAACTACCATAAAAGCCTTAATGGGAGGGTTTCCGGAAAAAGTGGATAACTTTGTTCGTAGTGGTTAGAATTCCATACGGTTGTTTTTGTTTGATTTTGTATTAAATTTCATTTAATAAAAATTTGGTTTGAAGTCTTAAAATTCAGTGGTTTGTTTTTTATTTAACTTTATGTGTGTTAACATTTTTATGATCTCACTCCTTAATACAAGTAGCATAATACGCTTTAACCGATTCGTCCCAAATTTGGTGGACATGTAGCAAACTAAGAGATATAGATAGCTTTTCTTCATACACGATTTTTCTTAAATTTTGCTGTTTTCTTAGCTTAAAATCAACTTTAGACATCAAAAGCATTTTTCTCACAACCATGAGTTCAAAATCGGGTGCCACTGTACAGCCAAGGTGGGTTAACCGATTTAGATCCGGCTTTTTTCTCTTGTAGCCAACAAAAAACTGTAGTGCTTATCGTGGCCCTTTTTTAAATTTCAGTCAAATAAATTTTATATTCTCAAGTAGGTACAGTTGATTTTTCTTGCCTTTTTTGGGCTTTGAAGCTTGTTTGGCAACTTTGTTAATAAAAAAAACTAAATAAAAATTGGGCCACGACAAGGACTAGAGAATTTATGTGGTATTAAGAATCACTTTACATTTTTATAGTGTCTGACCGAGTATTCGGCTTCAACTTCGGAGTTCGGCGAATACTGAACTTTTCTGTAAATCAATATTTTGCTACATTTAGCTCTTTAATTTTCTATAGTAACTTATAATAAATATGCACATCTTTAACTTAATTTTTACTTAAGGGGGTATCGACTCTAGGAAAAATTTTGTTTTCGAATTTTTTTTATATTTTATTTGGATCGGGCATACTCTTCAGTATATGCTCAGAAAATATCAGTATAAAATTCGAAGAAATAAAATTTACACATGTTTTTTTGGAAAATATATTTTAGTCACAAAGTAATATTCTATGCATTAAATTTGTACACAAAATTTTTTGGGAGCGTTTTTTATCATTGTCTTTATTATAAATCTTATTTCGCATAATACAGCAGAACAAAAAGAGAAAAAAATACATATAAAGATGCAAGAATTGCACACAGTCTTTAAAGAAAATCCAATGACGATTCCTCGATGGTGGGCGAAGGCACGTTATATGAGGCAGGTACTTGATGGCTTTTTATAAGCCATAAAAGTAATCAATGTATATAAAAAATAAAAAAGCAAATACAAAACAAATTAAATAATGTACGCAATAAAAGATTTTGACCGAAATGATATGTCTAATAAGTTCTCTACCATCGTTTTTAAGAATATTTGGGTTAATATATAAAATACTCTTTATCCGATTCTTCCCAAATTTGGTGCACATGTATGTAGCTTTTTTCTTAGCGTAAAATTAATTTTAAACTTTGAACGCGTTTTCCCACAACCCTGAGTTCAAAATCGGCTGCCACTGTACTTCCAGGTGTGTTAACCGATTTCGATCCGGAGTTTTTTCTTTCGTAAGCAACAAAAAACTGTAGTCCTTATCGTGGTCCCTTTTTTGAATTTTTGTCAAATAAATTTTATATCCCCGAGCAAATGTGTTTTTTCTTGCCTTTTTTGGAATTTTTAAGTTTGTGAATTTTTAATCGATATATCTCGATTCCTAGGGGTGACCCAGCGAAACGCCGGGACACGTATAACTTGTTTTTGACCGATATAACATTTCCCGTTGGTTTCATCCCATCCCGATTTTGACTGTCGCATAGTGTATTTAGACTTATATAATTTCTAATATAAAATTAATTCTTTCCCACTACGAAAATTCCAAGAAAAACCACCTGAGCTTTTTTACGATCATGAAAATTTGAGGTCTTTAAGACATTTTATTAAAAAAAATTTTAAATTACTATAAAATATTTTTTAATTTATGTCCCTTGCGGGATCCCGGGAATTCAAGATAAAATTCCCGCTTTCCCGGGAAATCAAAAAGTGCGGGATTTTGCATTCCCTAGTGGTAACTTTGTTAAAAAAAATGTTTAAATAAAAATCGGCCCACGACAAGGACTAGAGAATTTATCTGGTATTAAGAATCACTTTACATTTTTATTTTCCAATAATTAATGAAGGCTGCACAGTAGAGCGTACCACCTTACAGGCAAAAAAAAAAAGTTCGCCGTACACCCGCCAATATGAAGTATTTTTGCAAGGAGGTTTCAAAAAAAATTTTTTTATTTTTTTTTGCCTAACGTAGGGGTTGCCATTTTACATTTTTCGTTATATCTTTGGCATTTACAGTCGGATCTTAAAGTATGATACATCGATGTTTTTCTCTCGAGGGCCATTGACCTCAAGTATCCCGTTCTAGTAGTTAGCCACAAGATCTCAGCTGCTACCACCCTAATGTCAGAAAATTAAAGCCCGCAAAAAATCATTAAACTTTTGGTAATGAAGTTTTTCGTCTTTTTAAATTTTTTTTCATTGGATTTTTCCTTCATAGCAAAACACTGGTCTCCTCGAGGCAAAAAAATCAATATATCACACTTTAAAATCCGATTTTAAATGCCGAAGCTATAACGAAAAATTAAAAAAGGCGACCCCTACGTTCGGCCAAAAAAAAAAAAATTTTTTTTTTGAAATTGCCTTGCAAAAATACTTCATATTGGAGGGTGTACGGCGAACCTTTTTTTTTTGAGGTACGGTCTACTGCACAGTGGCAGCCGATTTTGCCTTTTTTAAAAAAGGCCAGTACTGAAGTGGCAACTCTGGCGATTTTGGCTGGGGAAATATAAAACTGATATTTTTTGAAAATACTACAATAACATGGTTTTTAAACAAAAAGATAAAATATTAAAAATATTGTTAGTTGAATTTTTGACAACCGTTCAAATATGCCCTCTAAAATACTGTTGTTACAGTTGCATGAAATTGTATTTTTATTCAAACACAAAAGTATTCGGCTTCGGTTTCGGCCGAACTTAGTAATTTTAGCCGAAGTTCGGCTTCGGTTCGGCATTAAAAAGTGAGTTCGGTCGGACACTACATTTTTATTTTCCAATAATTTATGAAGCTGCACAGTGGTAGCCGATTTTGCCTTTTTTCAAAAAGGCCAATACAATACACACATATAAAGAAACTTACACCCATAGAACAAACTTACACCCCGAGCTGACAACCGAATTCGTTGCCAATCGAATGGTTCGGTTGTTGCAATCAAGTTGTTCGGTTGTGGGTATTGTTGGCGCAATTGAAATTCTTTTATCACGGTCAAATTACTGCTCCCGCAAACGAATATCTATTTTGAATATTTGTTGCCGATCAAATGGATCGGTTTTAACTTGAATCCGTTTTCACCATATAGATTTCAAAACCAATTTTAAGTTTTCAAGAAGCTTTACATGCAAACCAAATCCAGTCAATCCACCCATTGTCTACAACAGTCCTACCTTTTCCATCATTAAAAATATTTATTTTCATTTTGATCATTCGAAAATGTAAATCGCAGATCAGGCTTGACGATATCAGCAACACGTCGCAACTCTGGAATATCCAATTGTTTCTTTGATTTTTTTTTTTTTTTTGTAGATAAACTTTTGCCTAGAAATTAACTAATTGATTGTTTTGCTTTTCACATTTTAATTGCAGAATTAAAACTAAAAAAAATATCGCATGCTAAACTACTTTATAATAACTGCAAAACCAAAAACTATACTTTAATATAAATACTAAAACCACTAAAAATAAATTCCAATTTAATTGAAAGAAATGTGATGAAAATTAAATAAAAAAACTAAATCCTTTTAAACTTAATGAAGATCATAATTCAACAAATATATGTAGAAATTTAAATTTAATTTAGAATACAGCACATTTCACATTAAATATATGAAATATTAAAAAAAAAAAAACAAAAACAAACCCCAATAACAAAATACAATAAATAATTTAAATTTACGAAAATAAAAAGAACAAAAAATTATTATGTAAAATTAAAAAAGTTGTTAAAACTTAAACTACATGTACAGTGATGATGATGATGATGATATATTAATTAACTGTATTGTATGTAGTAGCCACATAAGAAACAGTTTAGTTTGTTGATTGATTAAATTTAATTCTCTAAACAATTGTTAAAACTTGTTGAACTAGTTTGTTTGTTAATGTTAAAAACTAGTACATCATTATTAACAAAAAAAAAGTAAAAAAAAATCAATTCGTACATTTTATACAAACGAACCCTACTAACCAACCAACCAATACACCTACCAACAATATTAATCCCTGACAACATAACCTCGAAATCGGGAAAAGAAACTGTGATCTTCCAATATTTAAAATAGAGCTGAGCCAATGGTTGGCAAACGTATTTGACAAATAATGCTAATTGTTGGGAAGTTCGAAAGTTTGCACCAGAGACTGCATGCAGGTACATTTCCACCGACGACAATTCCAAAGCGAAGTAGAATTTAGGTGGGAGAGTCGTGTCGCTAGACATATCACGATATCACAAAAGCTAAGGATTGGTGGTCTAATTCGAAGCGAAACGCCTGCGTTAGCGGCAAACGCGTGACCACAACTAAACAAACATTTACTCACGTCAGTCTTCTCCACCGCCACCGCACAGATTGCAATGCTCTGGTAGCCAGGACAGTTATACCGTGGATCACTATTGCGATTCGCATCCAACAAATAGCCTTCGTGGAGCGGCGGCGGCTTCAGGGTCAGGAATTCGCAGCAGCGGCGGTGGTGGTGGTGGTGGCTGTGTCCAATGGTCGTCTGCGGAAGCTGGTGGTATAGGAGCAGGAGGTTGCGGTGGCGGAATAGGGAATTGCTCAGCAATTCCGCCTTCATCAGGATCAATGTGTCCCCACGGCAATGCCGTGCCTCCCCCACTGACACAGTCGATGATGTCCGGTGGCGGTGGTCACGCTCACAATGGCAGTTTACTAGGTTCCCACATCTCACTGAGTGGCATAGCTATAGCTGGCCGCTCTCTGGATGACATCATGCCACCCAGTGCGTCGGGTGGCGGTCACTGTCGCAGCATGAGCGGCCTTAATAATCTAAGTTTAGGGCTTCCTGCGGCTCCAGTGCCGCCGCCACCCATATTCAATCCGTGTAGTTCAAATAGTATAAGTAGCATGTCAATGCAGGGGCCGTCGTCTTCGCGTTGGGGCCCCCGAACGTCATGTCCAGTACACAGTCCATTTCGCATTAGAGCGCCGAACGGTTCAATATGCTCCGGACATCAGGTAATTTTCATAAACCCGTTCAACCATCGGGTCAATGTTATTGTAAATATAGTTGTTATTTTTGAATTCAATTTTGCTGACTTAGAAGAATCTTGCCTTTAAATCATAAACAACTTTTATTCATAAATCCATTTAAGTTTAGTCTGAACACTAGCATTTTCATTCTGTACTTATAAAACTCGAGGCTGAATGTATTTTCTTATTTATTCTTCTTTTTCTTGCAGGTAAGATTTCATTGGAATGTACGCAACCATAACACATGGCACATTGTGCCAAAGACATGTAAGATTATTTTAGCTAATTTAATACATATTACACAGGGCAACACGAAATTTTAATCTTAACTTACTCATTATACCCTACTCCACTACGTGGAGAGGGTATTATAAGTTTGTGCTGATGCTTGTAACACCAAAAAATATTGGTCCTAGACCCACCTTATATGTAGTATACCGACCGGCTCAGAATTTATTTATTTCGATTTAACTATGTCCGTCCGTCCGTCTGTCTGTCCATGTATTCTTGTGAACTTCTACAGGTCGCAAATATTAAGATATTTTGATGAGATTAACATAATTTGGTACACCGACTTATGTTGGCCCAAGGACGACGCCTATTCATTTTAGTTGAAATCGGTCCATGTTTAGTGCCCATTAGAGTGGTCCAAAAAAACATGAAAGTTGGAATTCGCGATCTCCACAATGTTGCCCCAATTCCTTAATGTCTAAAAACTCTCTGTGCCAAGTTTCAGCTAAATCCGCTGTTATTTAGAGATAGCACAAAAAGTTGTCTTTTAAGAATTAGTAATTTATCTCTACACTGAAAATATTATTACAGTAACTGACTGTAGTTTATTTAAAAAGTTATCCGTACATTTATTTTTAAATGATTATTCAGTTAAAATACAAAGAAATATATTTTTTAGCTGTTTTTGTCGTTTATTTAAAAAATAAATTACATAGAAATACGGATTTTCTGTTACAGTTAATATTTTCATTTAAAATGTTTTGTAAAAAAAGGAATTCCTTTTCGATTTCTAGGTCAGTTAAAAAAACGAAATAAACTAAATATCATTTATTCTTACGGATTTTATAGTTAATTTTTTGAAATTTAAAAAAACGAAATAAATGAAAAATCATTATTTTTTAAGGATTTTGTAGTTTATTTATTAACATTTAAAAATAAATGAAAAGTTCTTTTGATTTAAACGAAAAGTCAGTAGACCGATTTTCAGGTGATTTTTCATTTATTTTAAATTACATTTTCAGTTAATTTAAACTACAAACTATTTTGTGTGTAGAGTAATTTATACAAAAAGTAGGTTGACTTTAAATTTAATTATTTCTTAACCTGCACGCTATTATTTAACAATTTTTTTTAAATCTGGTCTTAATTAATGTGAATATAAGGAATTTGAAATCAAAACTTAAAAAAATTAAGTAACTTTTAAGTAATTCGCGGTTTTTTTTAAATTTATACAAAAAAATACATATTTTAGTAAAATTTTCGAAATTTTTCGAAAAGATGTAATTAAAAATTCAACTTGTTTTTGCCTTGTATGCGCAAATTTCTCAAATCTGATCTTTATTTTAACGCAGATTATGAATCAGCAATCGAAACTTAAAAAAAATTTGTGGTTTATGAATTATTCGCGGTTTTTGAAAATTCAAAAAAACTCAAGTTTTTTGAGATATTTTCCCAATTACCTGTAAACGGTGTTATCGAAAAATGCAATTTGTTATACTTTTGCAATTTACTTACCAAGGACCTTCATTATATATAACACTGATTTTAATTTTAAAAAGGATAACATATATCCTTGCAAATTAAGTTAGAATTTGACATTTTTTAATATTTCGCTATTATTTAGATTGCTATAATTTTATTGCTACCAAAAACCCTATCCCACAAATAGGACATTTAGCAGATATATATTAATGCAAAAACGAAATTTTCATATTGGTAAATATAAGAAGACATCCTGATCGAAGTTGATCCTTTTTTGTATGAAATTTTAAAATTTCGCGAAATCCGCGACTCCGATTTCAATTTTGATTTCATATTCGTAATGTACACCTAAAAATATATTAGATTTGATATGTCGCGATCATAATAATTATATTTAATTTTTCTCATTTTTTCCATTATTTTTAATTAATTAAAAATAATAGAACAAGTACAACCTCGAAACTTCAATTGCGATGTGCTACCTCTAAACAAAACTTTTTTGGTGATATTTTTGATCAGACTACATTTTTTTTCAAAGTGGCATATTTGTAGGGTTGTGGAGCGTGAAAATTCCAACTTTTTTTTTTTTTTTGGACCACTCCAGTGCCCATATGTATAAGGGTACCCCCCAAAATTGTCTTTTTTACACGCTGCAGGTCGAAAATACGAAGATATTTCAATGAAATTTGGTACACAGACCTATGTCGGCCCACGGACGACGCCTATTTGAAATCGGTCCATGTTTAGACCTAGTGCCCATATAAGGGTCCCCCCAAAATTGGCTTGGTTACACGCTGCATGTCGCAAATACGAGCGTTTTTTATCATTGTCTTTATTAGAAATCTTATTTCGCATAAAGGTTAGGTTGGTTAGGTTGAATGGGAGCCCGCCAGAACGGCGAGTTCACTCGGAGGCCATAGGGCCCATTGTGATTCCCTTAGTTTTCCCCACATGGAAAGAAATACCACGACCCGAGAAATCTAGAACCATCCCGATCCCCTTAAAAAGTTCGCAAGACCAGACAGAGAAACATCGCGTAGACTGTCCAGGTCGTCGAAGAACCTGCACCCCAGATATCTGAGTCGCCGTTCCTTCAGTCCCGGACATTCACAAAGCAGATGATTCACTGTCTCCTCCTCCTCCTCGTCCCCACAGCCCCTGCAGTAGTCCGCCTGGGCGTAACCCCAACGCGCAGCTATTCGGCCTATCGCGCAGTGTCCCGTTAGAACTCCTACAAGCATCCCGACCGTCCGCTTGCCAAATCCAAGAAGAATCTTTGTCCTCCCCGGATCAGGCAGTGGCCATAGGGTCCGAGATATCCTAAAATTGGTCAAGGTTGTCCACCTTGCCCTATATCCCCTATCACACCGAATAGCTCCACCAGAGGAACCAGGACCTCCGTCTGTATAGGGTCCTCAACCGACTCGGAGCCATTCCTCGCACACTCGTCAGCCCGCTCGTTCCCCGCAATCCAAGCGTGTCCAGGAACCCACGCCAGCCTTACCGAGTGCCGACGAATACGGTGGAGGGATTCAATACAGTGCCGCACACACCCCGATCTGACAGTATCGGATTCCAGGGCTTTCAAAGCAGCAAGACTGTCCGCAAAGATGCTAATGGACGATGGATCCAAATCCCGTTCCATTATCATCCGTGCGGCCACGTCAATTGCATACACTTCCGCCTGGAACACGCTACAATCGCCCGAGAGTCGTATGGAGATTCGAAGGTCCAGTTCGCCGGAGTAAACTCCCGACCCTGTCCCCATGTCCGTCTTCGAACCGTCCGTGAACACTGAGATATCACCACTCCGAATAACGGAGTAGGCTGCCCAGTCTTCCCTGGTCGGTACAATCACCTCAAAAGTCCTCTGGAAATTCGTGACCGGTACAATAGAGTCCGTTTCACGATCCAGTAGTGCACGACCAATCCCATGCAGAATGGTACTGTGCCCCCAAGTGCGTTGCCTCAGCTCCTGCATCTCCCTGAGTCTGAGAGCTGCCTTTGCCGCCGTGCCCCTGATATAAATATCCAGTGGTGGGATGCCAAGCATCACCTCCAAACTTGCCTGGGGTGTAGAACGAGCCGCCCCCGTAATACCCAGACAAGCCAGTCGTTGCACCTTTGCGAGAGTGGAGAGATATGAACCCGTGTCCACCGCCCTCCACCACACCAGTGCCCCGTAGGTCAAGATTGGTCTGATAATCGCCGCATACATCCAGTGAATGATATACGGCTGTAGACCCCATCTCTTCCCAAAGGTCCTTCTACAGGTGTAAAAAGCACACAAGGCTTTTCTCATTCTCTCCTCGGTATTCCTCTTCCAGGAAAGTTTAGAGTCAAGAATGACACCCAGATACTTTGCCTCCCAAGAGAGTTGAAGAGTAACTCCGTCCAATCTAGGGAGATCAAACCTCTCCGGTTTGTACTTCCTTGTGAACAAAACAAGTTCGGTTTTAGATGAATTGACTCCCAGACCGTTCTCCCTTGCCCACCTGGATAGCATCGTAAGCGCCGACTCCATGAGATCACTGACCGCCTGGAGAAATTTCCCCCTGATCAGTAGCACAACGTCATCGGCGTATGCCACAACCTTCGTCCCCGTTCTCCCCAATGAGTCAAGGATTCCATTGATCACAAGATTCCACAGAAGAGGAGAAATGACCCGCCCTTGTGGAGTACCCCTTGTGACCACCTTCCGCGCCCCATCACCGCCTATGTCCGAGTTTATAGCCCTGCTCCTGAGCATATTTCCCGTCCACAGGGTTATCTGCGGGTCAGTGCCAATACCCTCCAAGGCACTAATGATCGATGATATACTCACGTTGTTGAAAGCCCCTTCTACATCCAGGAAGGACGCCAACACATATTCACGGTCGTGAAGAGCATCCTCAATTGTGCCGACAACCTCACTCAGAGCCGTTTCCACCGACCTCCCCTTGAGGTATGCGTGCTGGGCTCTGCTGAAATTGTCTGCAGAGAGGATGCTCCTCACATGAACATCCACCAGTCTCTCCAGTGTTTTCAATAAAAACGACGAGAGACTAATCGGCCTGTAGTCCCTGGCGGTGCTGTGGTTTATCCTCCCCGCTTTCGGGATGAAGACCACCCTGACCTCTCTCCACCCAGAGGGTATATACCCCGATGCCAGGCTGCCAGTAAAAATACGCAGCAGCCATGGCATGATAATGTCCAGAGACTCCCGCAAAAGTGCCGGGAAAATACCATCCGGCCCTGCTGATTTGTAGGGCTTAAAAGACCGTATCGCCCAAGCAATTTTGCGTTCGTCTACCATTGACCAGATGTGCTCACCTATCTGAATTGCAGTCGATGAGAGTGCGTCCAACGGGACATTGGACATCACATCCTCTCTGCAACCCGGAAAGTGAGTCTCCATCAGGAGCTGAATGGTTTCCCTATTACCCTCCGTGAAAGTACCATCAGGCCTCATAAGGGATCCTGGTGCACTGGGTGCCTTAGAAAGAACCTTACGAAGCCTCGCTGCCTCCGTAGTGCCCTCTACTTCCCCACAGAACTTAGACCACGATTCCCTTTTTGCCCTTCGAGTCGCCTTCTTAAAGGCATTAAAACTGAGACGGTACCGCTCCCAGTCCTCAGGTCTGTTCTCCTTCTTCGCATTATTGAAAAGTTTTCTGCTCTCCGTCCTAAGTGTCTTAAGCTCCGGAGTCCACCATGGTTGGTGAATTTTCCTCGGTGGCAAGCGCTCAGGACACGAGTTCAGAAATGCTTCCCTAAGATTATCCGTCAATAGACGAACTGAACCTTCGACGTCTCGCACACTGACCGGGGTGTCCCGTTCCGGGCCCGGTATCGTCTGAACAAAACTACGAAATTTGGCCCAGTTTGTCTTCCTAGGATTCCTATATGGTATCATTTCCCTAACAGAAAGATCAACGCTGAAGAGAATCCTATAATGATCAGAGAATGAACATTCTTGTGAAACTCTCCAGTCTTGGACTTCAACAGAGTCAGTATTCGATACCATGGTTATATCAATAACCTCTTCCCGAATCCTATTATAGAATGTTGGCCTTTTGCCCCTATTACATATAATCAAATTAGTGGACATTAGGTAATCAAACAGTGACTCACCTCGGTCATTGATGTCAGTGCTGCCCCATAAAGAGTGATGAGCATTGGCATAACCCCCCAGATTTCGCATAAAACAGCAGAACAAAAAGAAAAAAACTACGTCCAAAGATGCAAGAATAGCACACAGTCACATAAATTAATAATAAATTAATCGCAGCACTGCCAAATGAATTGCATGATTCCAGCAGAAAGCACCTACTACTGGACTGTCGGAAACTAACCGTTTCATCACACTTGGCCCATTAGATATGGTGGCCACAATGTTATTTTCCAAAGACAATTAAAACTCTTCTAGTCTTATTTCTACAATTCTTCTTATTTCATCAGCATTACATCTTCCTGATATATAAACCAAGCCCAGGTTATAAAATGAATTATTTCCGTTTTCTTTTGTGATATTCTTGTCCATTCATCTAAGATTATAGTAAATCTCCTATTGTTAGAAATATTGCTCGATATTTCTTTTATCATGATATCTTTTACATGATTGTAGTAATTTAATATAATGTTCTTTACATCGGTTTCATTTTTTTGCAATGCCAGGTTTTTATTATAAAAACTTTCTCGAATAAACGAAGATCTAGTTATGGTGCGGATTGACTGCGGCTAATTTGGATACCATTTTAGGAAATGTTTGCCCTACCATAAAACCTTTAATGCCTATTCAGCTTACACTTTTTTCTTCGGGTACTTTGCTAATTTTAGCTTGTTGTTGTTTTCTTGAAGAGAAGTTGTATGACCATCAATTTTTTTTTTTTTTTTTTTGTGAACCAAATTTAGATGTCGGATAACCAAATTTAGATACCACCGTTAACCATTAGTCTTTTCTTTTCACATTTATTAATGAAAACGTTACTTATAAAATTATTGACCCTTAATATAAAGGAGTATTTTAAATTTAAAGTTGACTTTATTTTTAATCAAACGGTTTTGTTCATTTTGTGTATGAAAACCTTACAAAAATATTTATATTTTCAAATATTTTGATTGGTTGAAAATAAATTAACCAACCAGAATGCTCCAAATTTAAACCAAGTCAAGGTATACTGCCACCCAATATTTTAACTAAGGTCGACTTTACCTAAATTATACATTTGAAAAATTTAGATATTAAGGGCGATTATTTGTAAAAAACAAAGCCTTTTTTTATTTCTTTTAAACATTTTACCAAGTTTTTAGGCTTTAGTACTTAAATTTTGAATAAGTTATGCGAAAAATCTTTATTAGTTGAAATGCTCCTAATTACTTGGCAAAGATTTTATTTGTGTGTCAAATAAATGTATTCCCTTTTAAAAGATTTTAACAATGAAATTTTTGTTTTGGAATTTAAAATGTTTTTTATGACTAAAATTGAAAAATCCTATTCGAAACAAAAACAATTTAAAAAATTTAATATTTTTAAAATTTCCCGTTTTCCCGGGAAAAATATATTATTTTCCCGGGAATTCCCGGCAAACTTTTCCCGGGAATTCCCGAACCCCAAACCCTAGTTGACATACAAAATACTCTTTATCCGATTCCCAAATTTGGTACACGTATAGAAAACTGCGAGATATAAATTCTGTTCATACACGGTTTTTTGAAATTTTGCTATTTTCTTAGCGAAAAATTAATTTTAAACTTTAAACGCGTTTTCCCACAACCCTGAGTTTAAAATCGGCTGCCACTGTACAGCCAAGGCGGATTAACCGATTTCGATCCGTGTTTTTTTCTTTCGTAGGCAACAAAAAACTAGTCCTTATCGCGGTCCTTTTTTGTCAAATAAATTTTATATCCCCGAGCAAATATGTTTTTTCTTATCTTTTTTGGAATTTTTCGGTTTGTGTGGCAACTTTGTTAAAAAAAAATTTTTTTTAATAAAAATCGGGCCACGATAAGGAATAGAGAATTTATCTAGGATAAAGAATCACCCTACATTTTTATTTTCCGAGAATTAATGAAGGTTGCACAGTGGCAGCCAATTTTGCGTTTTTTTAAAAAAGGCCAGTAATGAAGTGGCAACTCTGGCGATTTTGGCTGCCCAAGTAAAAAAAAATGATATGAAGCCATATGAAGTTATATTTAATTATATATAATCTTTTATGAAATTAGATATAATTATATCCGAAAAATGAGAACGTCCTATTGTATCATATTGTATCGAATTGTATACAATTGTATACAATTTGGTACAATTTGATACAATTTTATGCAATTCGATGCAATTGTATCCGAATTGTCCTCACTCCATATAAAAAAAACGAGTAAAAAGCTTAAAGTCGGGCATTCCGACTATACAATACCCTACACCACTCTGGTTAAAACCCAACTAATGTTTGGATCCGAAATTCGAATGGGTTAAAATGGGACTTGTGTCAACATTTTCTATAATGTGATTCAGCGAACCAAATTTCATTAAAATATCTTAACATTTGCGACCTCCAGCGTATAAACAATATAATTTTGGGGGGACCCTTATATGGGCACTAGGTCTAAACATGGACCGATTTTAACCAAAATCGATAGGCTTCGTCCTTGGGCCGACATAAGGCGGTGTTCATCAAAATATCTTAATATTTGCGACCTGTAGAGTGCGCACAAGAATGCATGGACAGACAGACAGACGGACATCGTTAAATCGAAATAAAAAAATATTCTGAGCCGATCGGTATACTATAAGGTGGGTCTAGGACCAATATTTTTTGGTGTTACAAACATCAGCACAAACTTATAATACCCTGACCACCTAGTGGTGTAGGGTATAATAAACGCAGAACAAGCCGCAAGGTTGTATCTCTACTCTTATTCTGGCAACACCCTTATTTAATGTTTCTCCACTATTAAAAGAAATGTTAGTGATTCATAAAGTTAGTAAACGATTGACTCGTTAATCATAGGTCAATAATGTTGTTTTGAAGATTTTATCAATAAAAATAATTTATAATAAATCAAAACATGACAAAAACAATTTTTTTATATATCTTGGCTATGCAATAGTGTAAAATAATATTTTAAAGACAGTGTAATATTACGAATACTGGATGTATTCGAATTACGACTATGTTTTGATTAAATCAACATCACTCTTTTGTTCAGTTTATTTTGTAATTTATTTGTATACCAATTTGTGAAAATTTAATGAAAAAACGCCTAGATGGTGCAATTGTTCCAGATTATTTTTAATTTGTTGGCTACAAAGTGTTAGATTCTATATATTCTTGGGTGGATGACCCTTCAAAAAGCCTTTAAATAAATTAAAACTGAATATTTTTGGTGTCAATAGAGATTTCTATTTTCCAAACTTTATGAAACGCTTTTTTTAGGCATGACCCTACTTTAACAAATTGTTAAATTGTTCGTTATTAAACGAATTATGAATACTGTTTTTGCCAAATTAGCTTAAAAACGTTTAATTAAACTGTTTAGAAACATTATACATAACACCGTTAGTCTATATTAGTTTTGGACTATCGAGAAAAAACATGCATTTGCATGGAATTCCTTGCCCTAGTCATAACTTTTCATACAAAACAACAATAAAATTCAAAAAATCAAATTTTATTTGTCAATGTTATGACTAGGGCAAGGAATTCCATGCAAATGCATGTTTTTTCTCGATAGTCTAAAACTAATATGGACTAAATATTTATCCGAGTCATCAAATTTAGAACAAAACGGCATCGATTTGTAGTTGCATATTTTTGCATATTTTGTCATAAATGGCTTTAAATGCATATTTGGTGCTTTTTTAATGCATATTTTGTGTTTTTTAATGCATATCGTGCATATTTTTCATTTTTAGGAGCATTTTTTATTTTTTAAAAAAATATAAAAAATTGATATTGAATTAAAACCTTATTGACCTATGGGAAATCTTCGAGTTCTGTGTCTGTTTGCAAAATCACTAACTTAAATATATTTTTAAGTTTTAAGGTGCATTATTTTTGCAAAAATAATAGTTTTTAGTGCATATTTCTTATATTTTTAATGCATATTTTTCTTTTTTAACCGCATATTTTAGGCGCATATTTTCCATTTTTAAGTGCATGAAATTCCTTGCCCTAGTTATGACTGTGTCGATACCAGGTCTCAATTTTTTTGAAGTTTTCAAACAAAAATTTTAATAAATATAATTTATTGTGACTTTGCAACAATAAATTCATGGGAAATACAGTCACAACTAAGAGTCACAGACTTTTCGTAGGAATAGGCACGTGTGTTGATGAATAAAGTCGAATTTTGCCAAACAAAATTGTTGTTCTATTGGTTATCCTACGGACTTTTCGGCCGATGTGTAACAAAAGCTCACTTTGATAAGGATTTTGATGAATAATGTAATGGAGATTTAATGAAATTTAAGGGCTTATACTTTTGTTTTTACTGTTTATTTTACTGTTTTTTCGAGCGTTTTAAAGGTCTTAAAATGTTATTATACCCTACACCACTACGTGGAGAGGGTATTATAAGTTTGTGCTGGTGTTTGTAACACCAAAAAATATTGGTCCTACACCCACCTTATAGTATACCAATCGGCTTAGATTTTTTTATATTTCGATTTAACGATGTCCGTCTGTCCGTCCGTCTGTTTGTGCATGTATTCTTCTGCGCACTCTACGTGTCGCAAATATTAAGATATTTTGATGAAATTTGGTACACCGACTTCATTCGGCCCAAGGACGACGCCTATTGATTTTGGTTGAAATCGGTCCATGTTTAAACCTAGTTCCCATATAAGGGTACCCCCCAAAATTGTCTTTTTTACCCGCTGCAGGTCGCAAATACGAAGATATTTCAATGAAATTTGGTACACCGACCCATGTCGGCCCAAGAACGGAGCCTATTGATTTTGGTTGAAATCGGTTCATGTTTAGACCTAGTGCCCATATAAGGGTACCCCCCAAAATTGTCTTTTTACATGCTGTAGGTCGCAAATACGAAGATATTTCAATGAAATTTGGTACACAGACCTATGTCGGCCCAAGGACGAAGCCTGTTGATTTTGGTTAAAATCGGTACATGTTTAGACCTATAGCTCATATAAGGGTCCCCCCAAAATTGGCTTGGTTACACGCTGCGGGTGGCAAATACGAAGATATTTCAATGAAATTTGGTTCGCTGACTTACATGATCACAAGGCAAAAGCCTACTGATTCTAGATAGGATCGGTCCAAATTTGGACCTATCGCCCATATGGGCTATATTTTCGATTTTCTCTTCTTTTATCGTTTTATAGAAAATTTTGACACAAGTCCGTTTTAACCCATTCAAATTTCGGATCCAAGCATTAGTTGGCTTTAAGCCAGACTGGTGTAGGGTATTATATAGTCGGCATGCCCGGCTTTAACCTTTTTACTCGTTTTTTTATACCCTACACCACTACGTGGTCAGGGTGTAGTAAGTTTGTGCTGATGTTTGTAACACCAAAAAATATTGGACCTAGACCCACATTATAGTATACCGATCGTTTCAGAATCACATTTTATTTCGATTTAACGATGTCCGTCCGTCCGTCTGTCCAGGCATTCTTCTGCGCACTCTACAGGTCGCAAATATTAAGATATGTTGATGAATTTTGGTACATCGACCTATGTCGGCCCAAGGACACAGCCTATTGATTTTGGTTAAAATCGATCCATGTTTAGACCTAGTGCCAATAAAAGGTCCCCCAAAATTGGTTCTTTTACACGCTGCAGGTTGCAAATACGAAGATATTTCAATGAAATTTGGCTCGCTGACTGACATGGTCCCAAGGACAAATGCTATAGATTCTAGATTGGATCGGTCCATATTTGGACCTATCGCCCATATGGGCTATATTTATAATTTTCTCTTCTTTTGTCATTTTATATAAAATTTTGACACAAGTCTCATTTTAACCCATTCGAATTTCGGATCCAAACATTAGTTGGCTTTTAACCAGGTGTAGGGTATTGTGCAGTCGGCATGCCCTAATTTAACTTTTTTAATCGTTTTAGCTTTAAAATATTGTTTTTAGCTGTTTTTTTGGTTGGCATAATAATGACAAATCGTTTTGTGTTGGATAATATAATTATGTGTGAGTCATCCTTAAAAAGTTATTAAGACATTTGTGCTTTCAGATTTTCAGTGCCAAGCTATCTCTCGATAGGTTCCTTTCGATCTTAATTAAATTCGGATATGACACTTAAATTTCGTATCTGCCCAGTCGCAGAGGTTTAAAGGCACAAAATTACGCATTTGATTACACTGCAATACAAATTTTCAATAAAGTCGTGACCAAATGAATCTGACACCTAATCTTTATGTAAAATTGTCCGCTGAATCCGAATATGAAGTCAGAATGGTCAAGAGTAGAACAGTTTTTGAGATATTCTAAAATAACCGTTATTTGTGTTTTTAAAAAAGATGATGTCACTTAATTGCAAATATATTCAAAAATATTCGTAGGTGTATGTATTTCTTTTTTTGTAATGAAAGATAATAAAATTACTAAAATAACCATGTGTTGTTTGTGGAGATTAGTCAAGAAATGACAGAGTGACAGTGGACAAAAGTTCAAACTTCATGAAAAATTTTAATGTTTTTTACAATTTAGCTTTTTTCAACTTATATTTTTAAAACTAAACAATAAAATTTTTTTAAGTTTTATCACTTACGACGTTAGTTTATTTCAATACGAACATTGTGCCCAATATGATCCAGATCGGTGCAAAAATGACAAAGTTATGGAAGATTTTCGATTTTTATCAAATAAAAAAAGAAACACAACAAGTAAATATGCAAAGCTAAATGTTAGTAACAATAAATATTAAAAATGGCTTAAAACTGTTAATTGCTTTGCCTATTGTGATTATTTTCTGCCTCCCGCACAAGGAACCAACAATAGTCGCCCAACATCGCCTCATCATACGCCCCTTAATACCGACGTTCCATTTCTTGTAAAGGTTATTTGGGAAGAAATTTAAGTGCGAATGCAGAAGCTGTATTTTTAAAGACATATTAACTCCTTTAAGTAAGATATAACAATAAATGTTAATATAAAACGAGTAAAAAGGTTAAAGTCGAGCATGCCCGACCCTTATATGGGCACTAGGTCTAAACATAGACCGATGTTCACCAAAATCAATAGGCTTCGTCCTTGGGCTGATATAGGTCAGTATACCAAATTTCATCAAAATATCTTAATATTTGCGACCTGCAGTTTGTAACCAAGCCAATTTTGGGGGGACCCTTATATGGGCACTAGGTCTAAACATGGACCGGTGTTAACCAAAATCAATAGGCTTCGTCCTTGGGCTGCCATAGGTCGGTGTACCAAATTTCATCAAAATATCTTAATATTTGCGACCTGCAGGGCATAAACCATATAATTTTAGTAGGACCCTTATATGGGCACTAGGTCTAAACATGGAACGATGTTCACCAAAATCAATAGGCTTCGTCCTTGCGCCGACATAAGTTGGTGTAGCAAATTTCATCAAAATATCTTAATATTTGCGACCTGCACCGTATAAACAATATAATTTTGGTAGGACCCTTTATGGGCACTAGGTCTAAACATGGACCGATGTTCACCAAAATCAATAGGCGTCGTCCTTGGGCCGACATAAGGCGGTGTACCAAGTTTCATCAAAATATCTTAATATTTGCCACCTGTAGGGTGCGCACAAGAATGCATGGACAGACAGACAGACGGACGGACATCGTTAAATCGAAATAAAAAAATAAAAAAAATTCTGAGCCGATCGGTATACTATAAGGTGGGTCTAGGACCAATATTTTTTGGTGTTACAAACATCAGCACAAACTTATAATACCCTGACCACATACTGGTGTAGGGTATAACAAAATCGTGTTAAAAACTGTACCAATTTTCTCATAGTTTTTTAACAAATCTTGAATGATGTCTTCATAATTTGGGCTCCTGAAATTTCCCAGAAAGCTTGATACAACCAAACCAAATGACTTCCATGCCTTTGATTCATCGTCAGACAAAATCGAATCAAATTTGGAATCTTTCAGGACCTTTGTAATTAGTGGTCCCACAAAAACTCCTTTAATTTTGGCATCTGATATGTTGGGAAAAACGGGTTTCAGGTATTCAAATGCGACACTGTTTCCTCTTTTTAGCAAAGCTTTGACGAAATTTTTGAATAAGCCAAGTTTAATGTGTAACGGTGGCAAAATAATGTTTTCCTTTTTTACCAGAGCTTTGTATTTGACATTATCTTGGCCAAGCATAAAATTTACTCTATCCGGCCAATCTTTTCGGGCATAGTGTTCGTGACGCGATCGGCTGTCCCATTTGCACAAAAAACAGCAGTATTTTGTGTAGCCTTGATGCAAACCAGTCACCATGGCAACAACTTTTAGATCGGCACAGATTTTCCAGTTATGCTGTTCGTACTCTATCAGACCCAGTAATTTAGACATGGACTCATACGATTCTTTAACTTTAACTGCGTGCGCCACCGGAATTGAGGGCTTTTCATTACCTTTGTGCAACAAAACAGCTTTCAAGCTTAACTTGCTGCTGTCGATAAATAACCGCCAATCATTAGGATTGTATATCTCCCCAAATTGATTGAACAAGCCGTTTATGTCAGGGCAATAGCAAAAACTGACTTTTTTCGAAAAGTAACCGGAAAAACTCTCATGTCGGTTTCTATAATATGAAATTCTTACATCAGATGTCACAAAACTATGTTCCTTCATTCTTGATGCTAACAACTCTGCTTTATTTTTCGGTAACTCCAAATCTCTGATCCAGTCATTGAGTTCAGCTTGTGTGAGAGGCATTGTTTTTTTTTTTTTTTTTTTTTTTCTTTTAAATCACTGTCGTCAAAATCACTAGAATCAGATGAATCGCACTCATGCTTCCGCTTTGGACAAAGGGGATATTGCACTTCAAGCATATGAGGAGTTGGTTTTGTAAATGAGTTGACATCTGCATATTCAACAGACTTATGACGTCCATTTTGCTTTACCTTGGCTAAGCAAAAATAACAGTCAATTTCGTGGTTCGTAGGATCTCGCCAAATTGCGGGAAGATCAAATGGCATATACCGACTGCGGTATAGTAAATTAGCTTAAGATTCTGAAGGCATATTTTTTAAACACAAAATTAAGAAATGCATACTTACTTTGCGCCCGGCATCCACATAGTTAAACGAGTTTTGCATGAATTGCATAAAGTATTTGGGGTCCAAGATTTCGAAATGTTTTCCAGATTGACTTTAAAATACTGCCAAAATGCATTTTGTAATTGGCTTGAAAATTTTGACGGCTGCGAAAAACTATAAACTCCACAAGCATAGCAAAATCTGTTTGGATTATTCTTGTAGATAAATGCACATTTTGCACTATGCATTTTTTTCTTTTTAATACGAGTTGTGCGTTTCAAGAGAATCAAAATATTTAGCAAACAATTTGAAATTGTGAACTGTCAATAAAACAAACCTGTCAACACAAAAGCAGTGTTGTCAAAAATCTTTAAGAAAAGAATTTTTTACCCTTTTGCATTCTTAAAAATATTTTCTCCCGCGTTATTTCTATTAACATAAGCTTTTTTAGAGATTTTTTTACAAAATTCAATGTTTCTATACATACAGCGTTCGTTTTTCAAATTCTGCGTATTTACTTCCTTTGGGTTTTTGATTTGATAAAAAGCGAAAAGTGGGTTAATTCACTAAATCTTCTGTAGCTTTGCCATTTTTGCACCAACCTGAGTCTTGTTGGACGCAAAATGTTCGTATTGAAATAAACTAACGTCGTAAGTGACAAAACTCAAAAAAATTTTATTGTTTGGTTTTAAAAAAATAAGTTGAAAAAAGCAAAATTGTAAAAAATATTAAAATTTTTCAAGAAGTTTGAAATTTTATCCACTGTAACTCTGTCGTTTCTTGACTGATCTTCACAAGCAACCCATGGTTATTTTTGTAATTTTATTATCTTTCATAACGAAAAAAGAAATATATAAACCGATGAATATGATGAATTTGAAGATATTTGCATTTAAGTGACATCACCTTTTTTAAAAACACAAATAACGGTTATTTTGGAATATCTCGAAAACTTCTACTTTTGACCATTCTGACTTCATATTCGGATTCAGCGGACAATTTTACATAAAGATGAGGTGTCAAATACATTTGGTCAAAAAACTGTCACGTAGTGTTATTTATACACCCAGAAAACAGATTCGTTGTTACAACCGAATTTGTTGCCAATCGAATTGGGGCGGTTACGGCAACTATCATCCACTTTTATTGTAGATTCGGTCTGTACTAATGTATTATTCGGTTATGAAATTAAATATGTTCAGTTGTGAATACCGCCCTCAAAAAAAATAATTTGGTAATAACAATTGAGTTTAGAAATTTTTTAAACCATTTCCAATAAAAATGCACATGAAAACATAGTTTTTATTAGATTTATTGAAAATGAATAAAAATAAAATTTTATAAATTTAAATCTTTGTAAAAAAATACGTTAATACGTAATTTCTGCAAGAGTTTATTTTAGAAGGACCATTTTCGAGGCCAAGTTGTAATTCCTAAAGCCTTCTTACAACAGAAAATGCATTCTCCTTTTCCGTGGAGGAAATCATCCGAATTTCTAGTGTTTGTGCTCTTTAGGGTCTTGAAGTATGCCTTATAACAAAAACCGTTTACTCGATAGGCAAGTGAAGATAATTTCACTAAAAGGCATTAGAGTTAATCTACAAGAAATATATATATTAGAATCATAATTGATTGAGAAGATTAACTGATGTTAACTCCTACAACAAATACCTACTTCTAAAATAACATTCCTTTGGAACCCAAAAAATGCATTTGCTTTTCTGCCGAATGCGTTTTTTTTGTACTTTTAATATTTCTAGGACAATTTATTAATTTTAATTGTTGAAATTTTATTTTAAAATATTTTTAAACTGGTATGTAGAATTGTATAATGGTTCTGATTACCAACCTAATATTTATAATTGTACTTTGGTAACAAGAACTGAAATTATATAATACACAATAAAATAATCTGATGAATCAACCATTGATCCGTTGCAGATATGACACACAAAATATAAACTAATTTTAAATTACAACAACCAGCTTTTAGTTTTGAACATTAATAAATCAGAGAAAACTATAATATATATTAATTGTGCATACCGAAATAATTAAAAGAGTGTATTTTATTACGTAAGTTGTTGGGAAGCCCGATTTTTCTTGCAAACAGAATTTCTATTAGTTGCGATTTTGTAATTTCTATGGAAAACGACAACCTTAATATCTTCTATTGATTTTTTATAATGTCAAGTAAAATTTCGATTTGGTAAAGGAATAATGGCAACTATAACTGATTCCCAGCAGAACTTTTTTCTGTGTGTAGTCCTTTAAAAGTTTAAAAGAAAAAAAATTCGGAAATTCAATTAAAAAGGTGGGGGAAAAAACTACGAAAGATTAGTGCACCTACAAAAAAATTTTGTTGTCCCAACCGAATTTGGTTCCAACCGAATCGTTCGGTTACTGCAGGTTTGTGACAACTGAATTATCGGTTGCAGCATCCGAACGATTCGGTTGGAACCAAATTCGGTTGGAACAAGAAATTTTTTTGTACGTGTGTTAAAGTAACTTCAAATGAAGGTTAGTGTTTAAGGGTTAAAATCTAAAAGCAATAACCGAACAGTGATGAAAGTGAATTTTATATAAAAATTGTCAAAAGGCTGGTAACCTGCCTGCTTCTGGAATGTCAACAGTATAACTGAGGAAGTGTTATTGATATTGCTCATTACTGCGACATAGTCGTACAGCAAATGTTGTTTATTTGAGTCCAATGTTAACTGTAAGACTGTGTCTTAGTTTTAAAGCTCTTCTACTCGTACACTAATACATGAGTTTTGGTCTATCTGCCAAATGCCACTCAACACCTGAAAAAAATATGGAAGTGAAAAGGAAAACAAAAACAAAAGTGAATATATGAATATAGAGGAAACCAAAAGTCGAATTTTGTAGGTAAAAACACTCATATAAACTAAGTCAGGGTTTTGGGATGTCAGTTAAACCTGGTTTAGTTAAACCGAAAACGAATTATGTCAGCCATTTCTAAGTTTTATAACAAAAATTTTCTGGAAAAACTTTTCCTCAATTAAAACTTTGGTCTTTATTGAAACAAAAGCAAATAAACAAAATTTTAGTGGCTGTATTCCAGTTACAAACTGCGTTAAACTGAGTTTAATGTCAATCTGCATCCTAAAAACTGGGCCTAACAATGTCAACTGGAACGACAGTTAAAACAACTGCAGTTTCAATGGAAATTTGATATACTTGACGTAAAATTTCTTTTTTCTTTGCCAAAATTTTTACCTGGCACCATAATAGAAAAATATAATAAAAATTGAACAATTTTGAGAAAAAAAAACTAAACAACCCGAGTAAAAATAGTTATATATTGTCATATATCATGTGATTGGGCTACATCTGACAATGAATGGAGTCACATTAAGACACATTTCATTATATACAACTACATCTGATATTATTTTTTCAACGAATTTTTTGTAAGGTAATTGATATTATCACATATCCCCAAATCTGACTCCATATATAACTACATAAGCCTTATAAAACTAATCAAATTATATGTAGTGATCGATATGATTATATATGATTTGATACTAAGTTTTATAACACTGTATGTGTCGTCGTACTAAAAATATAATTTAATTTAATATAACATCAAAATTAGTTATCTGCAAATTCAGAGTTAATTACTCCCTAGCCAAATAATTTTCACGTGATGTTTTTGCATGTAAAATCATATTAAAAAATGATGCGTACGATTTAGAAGACAAAAGTATTCAAATAAATTTTTATTTTATGTTTTAAAATTTCGGTCTTCTTTGGGTGTTAAAACCATAGACATTTCAATGTTAATTTAATAGCTGCTATGCATAAAAAGTATGCCTAATATCAGAAAAAATTTTATAAAATCAGATATTTTTATATCAAATTAGATATAATTTGATGTCCTGGATATGGACAAATCTCGGATCAAACTGTATCAAATTATATTTAATTTGATATAATTAGACACATGTAGACGACCCATTTTTCGGATCAAGTTGTATGTCGTTGTATATGGGGATTTATCAAAAAAGATATACTTATGTATGACACCATATTAAGATTTTTACCCGGGAAAGTAAGATTTTCTAATATTCTATGCTATATATCAGGTATGGGCACATAAATGGGTTGAAGGCCCAAATTTGCGATTTCACAAACTTACGGAGGGCCGCACCAATTAATACATTACTCGACAAAAATGATTTTTTTGTACAGCCTTCTGCTAAAACCTTGTTTTGAGTATAGTTGGTTTTCCAAATCCGGATCTAAAGTCAAAAAAGTCCACTGAATAGCCATCGAGTTGTGGGTCTTTCTTTTTTTATTCCCTCACCCAGGGAAATACTTTATGAGTCAATATTGTGGAGAAGTACATCAAAATCTTTTATATTTTTATGATTTTTTATATTTTTGATCCAAATATCAATATAATTCTTAATACGAATCTGAATTCAAAAAACTTTGTCGAATTAATCTTCGAAAATATAGTTTTCATTATTTAAAAAAATTTGGTTTAAGGTTTTCACCAATTTTTAAATATTTTTAAATTTACTTAATGGATTTTGATCCCTTATTTTATTTATTAAAATGTGTAACATGAGTAACGTTATTAACGGAATTTTGATACAAAACGTGGAAAAATATAATTTTTATCGAAAATCTGAATGTAAATGAAATTTAAAACTCATAGGTCTACAACATTTTCTTATCGAAAATTTATAACAAATGGCAAACCTCTCAGGCTCTGATTGCATTAAATTAAGGCCTTATCTAATACTACGTTCACAGTATGATTGTTAAACACGTTTATGTAAACATAGAAGTTAAACATATCAGTTCACACTTAAAAATGAAGTGTTTAAGTTAAACATCTCGAACAGCTGTTCCTAAACAATTAAAAAAAAAAAAAAATACAAACATTTTACAAAATTTCCCAAAAAGTTATTTTTTCTTCGGCCGGAGGCAATAATTAATAATTTTCGGCATTATCCAACGTTATAATTGCTATAAAAAGTGAAATAACATTATCCGCCCCAGTCGGAAACAAGATTTTTCAATTTTTAGTTAAGGGACAACTTCATGGCTGTTTTTAGATTTTTAGTTCACCGGAAGCAAAGTTTAATTAATTGTTTTGTTCATCTATCACTTTAAAACAAAAAAAAATTGAATAAAAGTTTATTTTATTCAATTTTAATTTTTTTATTTTTCTTGTTGTGTCTTCTTCTGCTTCAAACTTGTCATTCAACACCAATTGATATCAATTTTATCGTGTTTAACAACGTGTTTAAAAATTAAACACGATAATTTAGCGTGTTTAAGGGTAGAAAAATTTACTGTAAAACATCTCACTTAAACATTTTTAACGCTTATTAAACACGTCAAATCGAGTTAAACACGTATATGTGAACGCCGTATAAGTCTAAACGATAGAAATTGACAATTACTTTCGACAAAATTACATGGGAAACAAAAACAAATTTTCGTTATTTTGCTTTCGTTTAGACCATTTTCATAACCCAACCTAATAATTTGGATACTTTTATGAGGGTTCTTATTCTGTAAGTCAAAAATTTTTCAAACAAAGCACATATTTTTTAAATTTTAAACTTGCTTTTCAAAAACTGCGCATTAGTCTTATAATAGTAAAATGAATCATAAAAAGCACAAACATTTGAAGCAAATTTTTAAATCCAAAGCTAATCCAGAAACGACTCAGAAATGTAAATAAATTTAAATATTTTGTGAACTATTTAAAAACTATTTCAAAAAAAGATTTAAATAATTTTGCAGAGTATTTCTTTGAGTCAGTTTTTAATCAAAATGGAAGGCTCTTTTTTATACAAGTGAAAGTTCAATAATATATTTTGAGCAATTTTCTGATTCATTTTTAGGCTCGTTCGCTAGCTGGGAACTCTAGAAAATATAAATTATGAAAACTTTGAATAACATTTAAAAATTGGGATAAGGCGGAATTGTTTGCTTTAAACGCGGGATAAAAATTCAAGACGGCACAGGCCTTTACACTAATCGAAAAAGCCTGTAAAAGGTTTTGCTAAAGCTGCTAAAAATTACCTTGCATAAAAAACTGCAGAAAGAAGCAGATTTTCTTTGCTAAATATTAATGAGTTAATTGAATTAAAAATTTACTCTTCTAGAATCATCAACAAATTTTAACAAACTCAAAAAAATTTTAAATTGTTTTGAGAGAATAAAAATCTATTTTTGTGAAATCAGCAGTGTACTATTTTTCATCATACTTTTTTGTTGATTTTAGTAGGATGACTATTATTATATTTAACTCTTACTGATATTTAGCAAAAATCGTCAAAAAAATTTCTGCAGTCACTTTTAAATAATAAACCTGTAAAAATAGCAGAAAAAGCTAGTAATTGCTTTGCTATTTTCACAGGTTTATTTCTATAAGTGTATGAAATTTTTTTTTATTATATTGAGGCTCCATTGGATGTTTATTCTGTTATTGCTGTTTTCTATATTGTGTATTTTTTAAATTCTCATTTAATTTTTCTTTTTTATTCAATTTAAATGTTTTTTTTTAATTTGTTTAAAATAAAAAAAATTTTTTTGATTGTTTTAAAATTAATGAAGGGCTGCACGAAATTGATTGACGGGCCGCATTTGACCATGTATGCATATATTTTTTCACGTTCCCATCATTAAAATTACAGTAGATTTTAGCTTTTTTTTATGTAATCAATATTTGTCGCTATTCAAATTTTAATATCTATGTATATAGCGAAACAAATTTACACCTGCGGTCACACACATCTTACCACTGAATTTTGTTTGACAAACGCTTGTTTAAAAAGAAATTATAACGGTATTTTTTGCTGTATCGCAATTATATCAATTTATCTGTGCAAGAAACTTCAAACTAAAAATAAATACGGAATATTGTGAAAAAAAAAAGAATCATTTATAAATTAGTAGTGGCATTATAAACAGATATACCTCAAAAATGAGTCCAAAATATAAGCGGTTGACTTGAGACCAAAATGTCATTATTTTTACATTGGACGAAGAAGGAGTACCTTGGCGCGAAATTGCAAGACGGATAGACTGTAGTCATCCAAAAAAAGAACCAGGACGACCGTTTAGAGAGCAGCAGCAGGAAAATAACTAGGAGAAAGACATCTGACCGAACAGATACCGTTATACACCGAATGAGCCTGAAAAATAATTTTAAAAGTGCCCTCGAAATAAGAAGAGATCTCGAGAAAGACCACCAAGTTAGCAATAGTGTGAAGACGGTTCGCAAACGACTCCGGGAATTCGGGATTTGTGGCAGTAGATCAGCAAAAACCCCCTCCTGACACAAAAATTGAGAGCTTAACGGTTGGAGTGGGCCAAAATGCACCGCAATTGGACTTTTGAGCAATGGCGAAACGTTGTATGGTCTGATGAGAGCAATATTAACTGGCACTTTGCCGACAATACGGGCATTCTAGTGGGTCTATTTTTCATGATGACTCCGAACCATGTTACCGTGCACAATCGGTAAGTTTTGATTATAAATATGTGGTATCATTATATTCGCATGTAATGATACCACGTTCACTAAATTTTAAAAGAATTTGATGATATTTTAGTAAGTTTTTGTTTATTCTAAGCTTTTCTTGTAATTTTTTAGCCAAAGTTAAGAAAATTATAAAGTTTTGGGAAAAAATAAAGTAAAAATTCCATATTAAAAATGTAACCGGTTAATCGACCTGTTTTAACCGATTATTCGGATTGAATAATTATTTGAGTTTTAAACTATTTGTTTCGACATTAACCGAAATAGAGGCGATTAATCGAGGAATCGATTAATCGATTAACCGAATTGGAAACACTAACCCAAACATAAGCTGAGAAATTTAAAAATACTGCGAAAAATTAAGTGGTAAGATGTGCGTGACCGCAGGTGTATAATATTATTTTTTACCAAAATACATGAAACCGGTCAAATTTATAAACTTGTGTCTAAAAGCGTGCTGTTCAAAAGTAAAAATGTAGTAGTTGTTGGTGAGAAAATGAGAATTGCATTGTAAGAAATGTTGAATGGGTTAATAGAATCTGTATGAATTTATTTTTTATTAAAAATAAGAAAATGTTTTGTGTAAAAAGTGAAGTACTAACGGAAAATATAAATAACACTGTTTTAAAGAAATAAAAATAAACAAAAATACAATTTTTGAAAGAAAAAAAAAAAATAAGTACATAAATACATTAGGGTGACTTTTTTTTCTTTCCATGTAAAACAAAAGGTTTTCGATTTTTTTAAATCAATATCAATGATTTCATTGTGGTTGCATATTTATAAAATATCTTAAAACTGCATTTATAATCATAAAATATTTGTCGTACATTGTTATTAATTTTTTTTTAAGTGCATTAAAAAAAGATCAGCATACATTCGCACTCATGTTCATTCGTCGCTGTTTCAGTGACGACTAAAAGCAAGAGCGTAAGAATACATAAATGTGAATTGAGCAGGGACAATTGTGCTATGAAATGAACAGCACTGGTCTAAAAGTAACCTTAAAGATCAATCAGTGGCGGATCTAGGATTTACTCATTTACATTTTTTATATCTTGTACTGCACAGTGAGGTGTTTTCGAAGAATTTTGGAAATAATTCCGCCATTTTTATCGGCTTGGCAGATTCAGATGAAATTTTACACGCCCATAGAAAACGTAATTCTGAGCCGATCCTCCAGACGTACCGGGAGCTACGCTACTGGACTTTAAAGTAGGGCACCTCGAGGCTGTGAAAATTTTTAAAGCTTGTCATTTTTTAATTTTTTTTGTTTATGAACCAATTTTACTTTGATAATCTGCCAGTAAATCCCTACATAAACATGCTTACATGTGGGATATCTCTTAAAATATAAAAGTTATTCCCATTTGAAAATTGAAATTTAGCATTTTTGCAATAACTAAGTCCAATTTTTCACCAATGGCAAAGCCAAATCAAGTCCAATAATCTTAAAAAAAGTGCAGTTATATTTGCAACTAAAAGTTTTACAAAGAAAATTTCAATGCAATATCTTTTTCACGTCTTCAAATTTGAAAATTAAAAAAAAAGAAGTAAATTAATATTTTGGTCAAAAAGGTACCAATGCTCATTTGCCTTCAGATTAAAAGTTTGTTTAAGAACATACACTCCGTTTCATAACTATAGCCGCACTTATAAAACAACAGATATATGAGGTTCTAAATAATTTAGACATAAAAAAGACCATATAACTAAAAGTTACATCTAAAAAACATATATTTCCACAAAAAAAAAAATTAATTTTTTTAACGTAGATTAATTTAAATCGCCATTTTTATTTTTGGAAGTTAAAACCATTTGAGTAAAAAATTAAATAAAATAATTTAATGTTAGGTAAAGTCTATCTGATTTTGAATAATACCAAAAATCCCATTTAACTTCCATTGTCCACCAATTTTGTTCATTCATTGGTCTACAAACACGAGTTTCTGCTCTTTTAACATCAAAAACTGTTTGATACTATCGAAAACTACTGTTTGATAATGGAAAACAATTACATAACAAAATTCCGTAGGTATTCTAAATTCGGCTCTTATCCCGAAAACATATGGGTCATTCCATAGCTTTAGTATTTTCAGTTCGAAAGCATCCCTTAGTAAACGGATTTTTAAGGTCTAATGCGTTGCCAGGTTAGAAATTAATAATAAAAAATATTTTCTATATGTTTGATATATAATTATATATAATCATATATAACCTGAGGAACCATACTATGGAATCCCAAAAAAAAAAAAAAAAATATAAAAATCTGGTCTAGAGCACCGTGAAAAATGTATTAAATTTGCAAAATTCCAAACTATATCCACTTAGCGATGATTTACTTGCCAAAAGAAAAATTTTGGTATCCATATTTCCCCATTTAGAACACATTTAGGTTGTTCATAAGGGGTGTGCTATCTGTTGTATCGTTGTATCGTCCTAACAAAAAACAGAGTTGTTAAAATTTTTATTTGTGTTTAACAACGATTTTCTATTCAGTTTTCTATCTGTTAGCACACTCAAACATAGGACACTAAACATACGTAAAAATGTTGTATCGTGCTATTCTCAAATGTTGTATTTTTTCAATTTAATTTTTAACAACTCTGTTTTTTGTTAGGACGATACAACGATACAACAAATAGCACACCCCTTGTGAAAACCCTTATTGTTTTCATTGTGTTATTACGGGAAATTTAACTATTTTGAGCCCAGCGGTATTTTTTGCTAATTTTAGCAACACACGCTGCTGATCTGTAGTACAACAAAATTAGTGGAAGAATTTAGTAGCCGCTACTAAATTTTTTTAGTTCAAAATCGATTTGCTACTTTACCAAAACCTTATTGACATATGGAAAATCTTCGAGTTCTGTGTCTGTTTTAAAAATAATTACTTAAATATATTTATAAGTTTTGAAGTGCATTATTTATGCAAAAATAATAGTTTTTAATGCATATTTCTTATATTTTTAATGCATATTTTTCTTTTTTAACTGCATATTTTAGGCGCACATTTTCCATTTTTAAGTGCTTTAAATTCCTTGCTCTAGTCATTATTATGATTGTATCGAAATACAGTCATAACTAAGAGTCACAGACTTTTCGTAGGAATAGACACCCATATATCCCAGCAAAAATAAATGGAATGACTTCTAAAGGAATCACTTCCTTCATTACATCACAAAGAATTACTCCTTTAGGAATGGGTTTTCCACAACATCTTATGCTGAAATAAATATATGCTAGTCAGAAGTTCTTTTTCATGGGTGATAAGAAGTTAATATTTTGTATGGGTGCTGGCCAGAGATGGACTAAAATCATTACCATTACATTTTCATTACCATTACTTGATGTAATGGTAATGGAGCTTTTTTTATCATTACCATTTTTTGAAGAAATGGTAATGTTTTTTTTTTTCATTATCATTGCGTTAAAAAATGGTAATGAATATTTTTTTTAATTTTCATTTGTTTTGAAAATTAAAATGAACCTTTTTTTAATTTTCACTACTTTTATCTAATGTTTACATAGTAATGAAACGACCATTTGTTTTTCATTACAATCCGTTTTTGTCGAAGTTTTTTATTTTAAAAATATGAGGTTTACAAATTACTAAAAGCATTTTTTAGTTCGTAATCTGAGGCCTATGGCAAAAAAAAATCGCGAAAAAAAATTGCATAAAGGAAAATTCTGGCATCAATATAATTTGTTTGCAGAACATAAATAGCTGATTAAGTTTTTTAATTCAATTCTAGTACCATAGTCTTTTTCGCGATCCGGCATTGTTTTGCAATTTTGTAAGTGCGGTTTTTTTAATTTATAATCTAAGGACTATAATACTCATTTCGTACAACAAAGTTTGGTGGCTAGTTGAAAAAAAACAAAAATTGCGAAAAAAAAAATCGCAAACAAAAAAATCCAAAAAGGAAAATTTTTGCATTAATATATTTGCTTGCAGAATGTAAATCGCTGATTAAGTGTTTTAATTCAATTCTTTTACCATAAAGTCTTTTTTCGCGTCCCGCCATTATTTTGGAGTTTTTTAAGTGCGGTTTCTTAAAATTTATATTCTAGCGACTATAATACCCGTTTCATACAACAAAGTTTTGGGGCTAGTTAAAAAAAAACCGCGAAAAAAAATCGCGCAAAAAAAATTACAAAAAGGAAAATTCTTACATCAATAGATTTGTTTGCAGAATGTAAATCGCTGAATAAGTGTTTTAATTAAATATTTTTACCATAAAGCCTTTTTTCGCGGCCCACCATTATTTTGGAGGTTTTTAAGTGCGGTTTATTAAAATTTGTAATCTAGGGAATGCCCGTTTCATACAACAATGTTTGGGAGCTAGTTAAAAAAAACCGCGAAAAAAAATCGCGAAAAAAAAATTACAGAAAGGAAAATTCTTACATCAATAGATTTGTTTGCAGAATGTAAATCGCTGAATAAGTGTTTTAATTAAATTTTTTTACCATAAAGTCTTTTTTTCGCGTCCCACCATTATTTTTTAATTTTTTAAATGCGGTTTCTTAAAATTTGTAATCTAGGGACTATAATGCCCATTTCATACAACAACGTTTGGTGGTTAGTTGAAAAAAAAAAAAATCGCGAAAAAAAATTTGACAAAACGAATCTTTTTGCATCAGTATATTTGTTTGAAGAATGTTAATCGCTGATTAAGTTTTTTAATTGAATTTTTCTGCCATAAAGTCTTTTTCGCGTTTTTTTTAATTTATAATCTAGAGACAAACATCAAAGTTTGGTGGCTAGTTGACAAAAAAAAAAAAATTGCGAAAAAAAATTTACATAAAGGTAAATTTTTTAGTGTAGAACAAAGAAAGAAACGTTCTTTACATCATTATGTTAAGTAATGGTAATGAAATTTCATTTGTCTACCTAGTGTAGAAAAAATGAAAATGATTTTTTGTTTTTACTACCATTGCGTATTGTAATGAAAATTATAAAAACGTTTCATTACATGTAAAGAAAACAAATGAAATTAACATTTTTTTCATTGCAATTACATTTTGTAATGGTAATGAATTTTTTTTTAAATTTTCATTTTATAGATTTAATGGTAATGAAAACCCGCAATGGTCATTACAAAGTAATTAATTACTCCCATCTCTGGTGCTGGCACAGAAATCAGAGGGTTGCGGGTTCGAATCCTACCAGGTCGGAAAAAAATTTTTGTAACTTTTTTTTACACAATAATTTTTTATAGTTTTCAATGTAAAATTTTTATTTTTTTTATTTTTGTATACTCAATTAATTTTTGCGGCCCTATGCTCCTTGCAGGAGTAAAAGGAACAAATATATATAATTAATTTTTGAAGCGATTAAAAAAAAATTTTTTTTTAAATTTTATGGAAATGTAAAAATTCTAAACAAAAATATAATTGATGGTTTTCTTAATTTTTATTTGAAAAATAAAAATTGTTTTTTTCGACCTTTTTAATTGATTAATTCAGTTCGAGGCCAATTTCTCTATTATGAATTAACATAATAAGTACTTTTTTCAAAAACTGCTATTTTTCTTCATCAGGATACTCTCCTGACAAATACTCTCCTGACAAATACTTCTCAATTCTAAAATTTTTCCGAAGAACCTCCTCATATTTTTTTGACTTTTTACGGTAGAAAAATTTTACATTTAAAAAAATTTGTTAATTCGAAGACATTAAAAAATATCAGAGTCATATTTGCATAAAAAAACGAGTAAAAAGGTTAAAGTCGGGCATGCCAACTATACAATACCCTACACCAGTCTGGTGTATTGTTTGGATCCGAAATTCGAATGGGTTAAAATGGGGCTTATGTCAAAATTTTCTATAATGTGAGTCAGCGCACCAAATTTCATTAAAATATCTTAATATTTGCGACCTGCAGTTTGTAACCAAGCCAATTTTGGGGGGACCCTTATATGGGCACTAGTTCTAAACATGGACCGATGTTCACCAAAATCAATAGGCTTCGTCCTTGAGCCAACATAGGTCTATGTACCAAATTTCATCAAAATATCTTAATATTTGCGACCTGCAGCGTATAAACAATATAATTTTGGTGGGACCCTTATATGGGCACTAGTTCTAAACATGGACCGATGTTCACCAAAATCAATAGGCTGCGTTATTGGGCCAACATAGGTCTGTGTACCAAATTTTATCAAAATATCTTAATATTTTCGACCTGCAGCGTATAAACAGTATATTTTGGTAGGACCCTTATATGGGCACTAGGTCTAAATATGGACCGATGTTCACCAAAATCAATACGCTGCGTTATTGGGCCAATATAGGTCTGTGTACCAAATTTCATCAAAATATCTTAATATTTACGACCTGCAGCGTATAAACAGTATAATTTTGGTAGGACCCTTATATGGGCACTAGGTCTAAACATGGACCGATGTTCACCAAAATCAATAGGCTGCGTTATTGGGCCAATATAGGTCTGTGTACCAAATTTCATCAAAATATCTTAATATTTACGACCTGCAGCGTATAAACAGTATAATTTTGGTAGGACCCTTATATGGGCACTAGGTCTAAACATGGACCGATATTCACCAAAATCAATAGGCTACGTTATTGGGCTAACATAGGTCTGTGTACCAAATTTCGTCAAAATATCTTAATATTTACGACCTGCAGAGTATAAACAATATAATTTTGGTAGGACCCTTATATGAGCACTAGGTCTAAACATGGACCGATGTTCACCAAAATCAAACTTGTTCGTCCTTGGGCCAACATAGGTCTGCGTACCAAATTTCATCAAAATATCTTAATATTTGCGACCTGTAGAGTGCGCACAAGATTGCATGGACAGACAGACAGACGGACGGACAATGAAATTTTTAAAAATATTTTTTAAATTGAGAATAATATTGGTGATATTTCCCAATGAAAAAATTTTTAATTATCTATAACTTTTACAAAACAGAGGACTTGAAAAATTGATTTTTTAGTTTTAAGCCCTTTTATAACCAATCGTTGTGAATTAATTATTGTTTGCTTTTCCCGATTTTTATTCTTTCTTTTTTGGTTTTCAGAACGCTGCCACTTAATTAAACAAAAAAAAATTTTAAATATCTTTCTCTTCTTTATAAAAAAAAAAAATTGCATCAAAGTTGATAGCCCCAAAGCTTGAAACTATGCGTATTTTCCGGAATATGGCAATTATTAAGATATTTCCCTGAGGTTCACGGAGTTTTGACCATGATATTCGGACTCAGCACCCTCTAAAATATAAAAACCAACTGCAATTTCACGTTTGTCTCGTGGGCGAAAAATCGCACTTTTTAGCCATTGTTCTTTGTATTGAATTTAATAAGTAAATACAAGTGGTTTTTAAAAACTACTATTTTTTGGTTAACTGTAAACGTAGTATTAAAAATATGTTAACTTTAATTTAATACACAAATAAAAAATATTTAAATTGAAAAAAACTCATTACTTGTAGCCTGCACTGCGAGTCTTATCTGCAACATATTAATGAGTTTTTACATAAAACTATTGAAGTTTCACTGGAATTGGTCCATTGAAACTTTTTTTTGAATTAATGGAATTTTTCATAAAATGTTGTGGAAAATTTCATTTTACTCACTAAAAGTATCGCAGGGGAGAGTCGTGTACCTTAGCACTTTTGAAAATTCTGTGCCAATATCTCTAAGATTAAAATAGATGCGAAAAATCTTTAAATGCAGAAATATTAGTGTTGGTGTTGTTATAGATTGCAAATAATAAAAACTTTAATAATACTTATGCATTTTAAGAAATTAAAATTTTTTTAGAAAAGCGAAAAAGTTTCAAAATTACAAATTGGCGTGTACCTTGGAACTCGTAAAAAATTAAGGGAATTCCTTTAAAAAAATAGTACCCCATAATGAAATTTGTTGCATTATTTGCAATAGCTGAGACTTGAAATGAGACAATGCCATTTAGCAAGGTTGGTTACCGTTATCGTTATAATACCGTTATCGCTAACATACCGTTTAAAATTGAATACCGTTACCGTTACCAATACCTCTAAAAGTTTTTTCAAATACCGTTATCGTTACCGATACCATTATTTTTAATGGTAGTTACCGGTATTTATTAATTCATATAAAAATGCAAATTTTTTAAACTTTTTTGTAATAATTTTCAGTTTTTTTTTTGTACAAAAAAATTTATGGATAATAATTTTAGATTATTAGAACTACCAGCATTGAAGATAAAGCTTATAATATGTATTTTTAACTATTAAATACCGTTACCTTTACCGTTACCGAAACAAATGAAATTTAATACCGTTACCGTTACCTACCGTTATTCGTTTCGGTAACCAACCTTGCCATTTAGTATTTGCATAAAAACATAATTTTTAAAAAATGGCAAAAATCTTAAATCAAAGGTTATTTTGTAGCGAATTAAATTCAAAAAGTACAATTAACCTATGGAGCTTCAATTAATCATGTACTGGAATTTGTTGACTACACAGAAGAGGAAATATTCAAAAAGTTCCAAGCTTATTTGTACAATATAGTTAAGAAATTTACTGGTTACTGCATTTAGAAAACGACAAACTTTATATTGATTTAAGCGAATATCTTGAAATATCTTGATTATTCATAAAAAATTAGTTTAATTTTTTTCAAAAATTTACTTTTGTTGATCCAAGGTACACGCACCCAATTTTAGGATCTTCTATAGACTTATCTGAAACTCTGAGTAGTTTAAAATGATCATTGGGCAAAATAAAAAACTTGATAGAAAAAGACTTTACAGTAAAACATTAACAAATAAGGGAAAAATGCAAAGTTCCAAGGTACACGCGATCCAAGGTACACGACTTTCCCCTACACTCAATGAAAAAGTTTCTTAAAATATATGAAGCTTTTTCATTAATTCTAAGAAATTTTTAATTTATTTTGTGAAGAATGACAAATCGTACACACAGGAAAAAAAAATTGCCATCCGAATTGCTAATTTTGTAAGCCTATTTTGGTTGCTACAACCAATAAATTCGGTTGGTGAAACCATATTGGATTGCTAAATATTTTGGGTATTGCAACTTAAATTCAGTTGTATAAACTGAATTTTGTTGTGATAACCAATATTCAGTTGCACCAACCTATTTTAGTAGATGTAACCAAATTTCAGTTGGAAAATGGCATATTTTTTCTCTGTGTGTATTAAAATTCGTTGAGCAAAATTCTCTCTGTGTAGAGGTAATGACTGTTTTTTTAGGAAGTTATCGCGATTGACATGTCCTTGCTAAAATAATTCATTTTATAGTATAAAAGTAAAATGTTGCCTATCCCAAATTCTTGTTACAAAACTCATTACCGGGTAATAGTAGAAGGTTTTGTTGGGATCTGGATTTATGGCGAGTTTAGCCGCAGAGCTCTACTACATATAAAATATCAGAATTTCATTAGGATCGGAAGGAACCCATCGGGATAGTTTCCTAGTTAAAAACAAGTAACTAAAACTTTAAATATTTTTTCAAGATGTTCGTATGAAGTATTTTTGCAAGGAGGTTTTAAAAAAAAAATTTCTTTTGCCGAACGTAGCGGTCGCCATTTTACATTTTTCGTTATATCTTTGGCATTTACAGTCGGATCTTAAAGTATGATACATCGATGTTTTTCTCTCGAGACCTGTGTTTTGCTCTAAGGGCCATTGATCTCAAGTATTCCGTTCTAGTAGTTACCCACCAGATCTCAGTTGCTACCACCCTAATGTACAACCCTAATGTCAGAAAATTAAAGCTCGCAAAAAATCATTAAACTTTTGCTAAGGAAGTTTAAAACCAGTAGAATTTTTTTTACATTTTGGTTGCCGAACGTAGGGGTCGGCTTTTTAATTTTTTTTCATTGCTCTCCTCGAGCGAAAAAATCGATATATCACACTTCAAAATCCGACTCTAAATGCCAAAGCTACCATCATATCTTGCACGGGCAAAGAAATTGCAATTTTATTACCAAATTGTTTTATTCAGAAAAAATAAAAAATATTCCTTGACACATTTTTTAATAAAACTAACTTGTTAATATCTTGTTTTTTTTTAACTGAAACGTCGATGTACGATCCCTAAATTGTATAAATTTGTTCATACATACACTCAAAATAATAAGTTAGAAGAAAAATTAGTAAAACGTCTTGTATATCAAGTGTACTAGTTTTCAGCAATTTTTTTTTGCAGAAGTTCAGTTTTCAGCAAAACTTTTAGTTATATTTTTTTAGCACTACACTAATGTTGAACTAATGTTTTACTAATGTATTTTGCTACCAAAAATTGTGCTGATAACCGCATTTATAGCATGTACGACAACAGACAAGATATAGATGTCTCAGCTTGTCTGGAAGTAGTACACACAACGTAAATGATAATTAAAAAAAAAAAACAACTCTAAAAAATTTCTATATTTAAATTTTCATCAAATAAATTAACTAAAGTAAAATTTCTCTACAAATTTTTTGAGTGTTTTTCAGTCTAATAATATTCAGCAAAAAGTTTAGTGATTTTAGCAAGAATTTTTTTTTTCATTTCCAATCGACTAAGTGTTAGCAAAACTTTTGCTGAGAATACTATTTTTTTGGTAAAAATCAGCTCGCTGATTTTCAGCAAACACTTTTTCTGAAATTACCAACTTTTTTGCAAGCACGCTCCTGACTAAAAATTTGCTGACACAGCAACATTTTTTGCTGACTTTACTGACTTTTTTTTGAGTGTAGTATGTACAGAAATCAATGAAAGCAGTTCATACTATTTATGAACAAATTTGGTTCTGTGTAGTAGATTTTCAATGTCAAATATATAATTCAAATATTATCGCAAATCTGAAGAAAGAGCATTAGAGGGTTAATATTTATAAGTTTCAGCAACATCTATTTATGTTTAGCCATGTTTTCGTAAAAAATTTCAAATTTCGTAACTTTCGAAAAGTGAAAATCGCCATATTATGGGGCTTAATAAATCACTAAATGTAATTAAATAAAATTAATCAATTAATAGTACAGTTTTTTGTTTTTTTTTGTGGGTAACTAGTCAACAAACAAGTCAACAATAACGGCTCAGAAGTACAGGCGTTTCCTTACTAGCGTCGTGTATCATATTCTTTGTTAGTCCTTTTTGAACAACTTAGAAATGTCACTCACATACAGCAACAGCAACAAGAAACACATAAAAGGTACTACAGCCATTATCTGCACTTTATCCAAATAGTTTTTTTTTTTTTTTTATTATTAATCATCAAAATCACTTTTAGACATTTTGCATTGTTATGGCTTTTAGGTGGAGGGGGAGAATGAAGACGGACAGCCTGTCACTTGGTTGGATTATTCAATGCTTGAATGGTTTTCCTTGGTAGTTTTTTTAATGTCAGTTTTTTTTAAGTGCTTAAAAGGATAGTATTCCTGGCCAAATTCTCCGATTAGTATGAAATTTAAATATGTGATAGAGAAAAGAAATCTAAGTACAATCGTATTTCGTAGGTCACCTCGGGGATTAAGAAGCTAAGATAGGGAAAACCGCATAACAATAACACCCAGAAAACAGTCCCATTTGTGGCCAACTTATTTCTTGCCCATCAAATTCTGGCGTTTACGGCAACCAGGCACGTAGCTTGGGGGCTAGAGCCACTGGGTAAGTTTTGAAAGTAGTTTTCACTGATGAAAACTGGTAAAGTTCGTCAGTGAGAACGTACTATAACAGAATACATTGAAAGTAACAATGTTTTTTAAAAAATTTAATACAAAAATATATATTTTTTGTTGTTATCAAATAGGCAATGTGTAGGTTTCTGAAATTTTTTAAATAAAATAGACTCGAAACCCAATTTTTAAAAACTTATTTAATTCGACATTTTACAATTTTGTTTCCACCCTAAGTTATGCAGTATAATTACTCAATTACTTTTACCTGAATTTTACAGAAAAAACTAAATAATTTTTCATTTTTATTTGTTTTCAAAAAATTTTAATTATTCTTGTATTAATTGGTCTTTTATAAATAAAAATATTAATAACCTTACTATTTATTTGCTATGAGATAGGATTAAATATTTTTTTAATTAATATTTTTATTTGAGCACAACTCAAATATTTATTTTTTAATTGATATATCTCTTCATCAAATTGCAATTAAAATTTATTTCTTTAAGAATTTTGTTATTATATTAAAATATTTTAATTTATAGAAATATAAAATAAACTTTTCTAATAATTATTTCATTTGGCTCCAAACAAAATAAAAATACATTTTATTCAAATCTAATTCGAACAAAATATTTTGCAGTTTTATATGAACCAAAATCTAATAAAAAGAAAATATATTTTACTCAAATTTTGTTCAAGTAAAATATTATTTGCTAACGAAATGTATCAAATAAAAATTTATTTCAACATAAAATATATCAATTAAAATTTATTTCAACATAAAATATATCAATTAAAATTTTTGCTCAACTTTTTTATTAGAAATGTTTCAATTAGATCTGTTGTCAGGTTTTTTCAATCTAACATTTTTTTTTAAAAAGTATAGCTATTTTACGTATTGTACACAAGCAAAGCTTTGAAGAATTACTTCGTTTTTTCACTACCAATCGAATTCAATTTTCTTTAGAATTGAATGAATTTCTTTACTTAAGCAATTCACTGAATTCCTTCAACTGAACGCGTTCGGCAAACAACAAATGCAAAGAAATAATTCAATTGTTATATTGTAGTTCTTTTTATAAAATCAAATGAATTAATTCACTGGTGAATTAACCCACCACTGAATTCGTTAAATTTCAATTTCGTTCAGTGAACTAAAAAAGAAAAAAAAAGATGTTCAGTGAATTGAAACAAAAAAAATTACGTTCACTGAATTGAAAAAAAAAATACGTTCACTGGATTGAATAAACAAAAATTATGTTCACTGAATTCAAAGGCTGTTTTCTGCCGATCAGTAGAAGAAAACATTTATTTATAAATAAATTTTGTTTTGTTTCCCAGCAAAACTTTGGTAATGGGTGCGATATACGCGATATAATGCAGTAGGTAATGATACCTCATTACCTACTGCATTATTTCAAAACAAAAAGTAATGACTGATTACGTATTACGTATTTGTAAACGGAAAGTAATGATTAAAACATTTTTGAAAATCTATTTTTAGACACATTACTTTGTGTTTTTTTTGTAAGCATGGGTGTAAGGTGTATATTTTTCGACATTACGAATGAAAATACTAAGCACAACAATTCATTTACTTTTTAACAAGGACCCAAAATAATTATTATCAAAATTGTTGGAACCGAAAAAATTGCTCAATTTTAAGAAATATTTTTGAAAATTGATTCACAATTATCAATTTGAGTTACTTCTAAATATTTTTTTATAGATCTTTAAAAGATTAAACCATTTTGTGTCAACAGCATCTGCAAATTATGTTTTCAATTAATAGTATCTTAAATACATAATTAGATATTGTATTATATAGGGCAAGGAATTTCATGCACTTAAAAATGGAAAATATGCGCCTAAAATATGCGGCTAAAAAAGAAAAAATATGCATTAAAAATATAAGAAATATGCACTAAAAACTATTATTTTTGCAAAAACAATGCACTTAAAAACTTAAAAATATACTTAAGTTAGTTATTTTGCAAACAGACACAGAACTCGAAGATTTTCCATAGGTCGATAAGGTTTTTAAGAATGTTTATTTTGATTGAATCAAAATTTGAATACGTATCAATTCCCGAGCAAAAAAGTTTTGATATAATCATATATTATTTTATGTAATTGCATATAGTAACTTATAGTTACATATGGCCACATATGCTTTTAAATTCAAGCATATATACTTTTATATAGTCATATATTACATATTTTTTCCTCAAAGGTTTTAATATGGAGACATATGTGATTTTATATTATTACATACTGGCCTACATATATATGTATGTGCTATATATAAGTACATAAAGTAACATATAAAAGATATAATTACATATACGTTTATATATAATTTAGTATGACACTATACATAATAATATAAAACTATGTGGATCCATATAAAAAATATTTTATAATTTGTGTTAGTTATGATTATATATTGACGAATATGAACCCATATATAACTTATAACGTTCTTTATAAAATCATCTATAATTATATATCATCCCACATAGGCAATTTTTTCAAAGTGATTTTATATAAAAATATATAAAGTCCATATAAAACTATGCTCCTTGCAGGAGTAAAAGGAACAAATATATATATATATATATATATAAAACCGTATTATATTATATTTGCTTCCATGTTATCAATGATTTTCATCTAGTTTTAGATTTAGTAATTACTAGGGATTGGCGCGTGACACGAAATGTTCGTGAGTCACGTTATTCACACGTGATCGTGAGTAATAATTACTATACTTAAGTGATTCGTGCGTGAGCGTGAGTAAGAATAACCCGTGCATGATTCGTGTGTGAGTTTATTTATTGCATCATATGTTTTTAGTAGTTTTTACGGTTTTGCGTGAGAATTTTCTGATTGTAAGTTTTTATATACTCATGTGTGCTAATTAAGAAACGAAATGCCCGTTCGTGAGTAATTTGTTTTTGTTTAGGAGCGTGAGTCAAAAATGGCTTACGCACCCATAACATTTAACAACACTGAAGCTTTAATACGAAATTCTCTATACTAGGTTTGTTTTTTTCGAATTTTATATATATCTATAACTACTTGTGAAAAAACGACTATCCGTACTTACCTGACTTTTCTTTTATTTTTTGTAAAGAACTGAAATTTAAACATTTGGAGTCCCCTTTGTACAAAAGCTGTTTTCGTACAAAGACTTCGCCGGAACGCGAAATGGAGCAATAATGCCCTGCTCCACCATTGCTAACAAACGCATAATTCATTTGTTAGCTTTTGTTGTTTTTGTTTACATTTGAAAGAGAAAAGCCAAGAATTTTTAAGACTTGGTAGCATTTTTATAACTACTTAATTTTTAAGAAGCTAAATTTATACCTACTTAAAAATTTTATAAATGCTTAAATTTGTATGGAATATTTATACAAAATTCGAAAAAAAACAAACCTACTATAACGTACACTTGACTGATTTTTTATATTATATCTTGGTTGTATATCATAATCCTATTAACTTTAAAATTTCAGTGTTGTTAACTTTAAGATGAATGGGGGAATATTTAGTTGATCTCTTATTTTTAAGTAAATGAATGTTCTGTTTTAGTTTGACTCTAGATCATAAATAAATATCACTTTCTGTTTAAATTATTTTCAAATCAAAGAAAGATGATACAATTTTTACAAGTAAATTACAAGGAATAAAAATATATTTGAAAGAATTCGATAAGACTAGCAATACAGAATACGTACGAGTATTTTCGGCTTTCGCTAAAAAGCCATCATCAGTGTATTTCGTCTTTAGTGGGCTAATATTTTAATGATTGTCTACTTATGTGACCGCTGAAAGAAAATCGAATTTCTTATCAACAACTCAATTTTGCTTTGAAACTTAATTCTTAAGATATCTCAGCTGATTCTATTCAACTCTGTGTATGATAACCAGAGACTTTTGAATTACAACGAACCGTTAAATTTAAATGTATATTATTTAAATTATATTTTTGCACCGTGTCAATGTGTTTAAGATGAATGGGGGAATAACTTTATTTTAAAATTACTAAATTAAAAGAAAAATTTTTTCATGTTTATTGCACTGTCATGATAAATCTGGATAAAGGTAATGGAAGATTTATCGAAATTATAAGATCTCCAGCAGACCTGGAGTCAAAGGTTTAAAAGGCTTAATTCTTTCATTTACTTTTTAAAAATTAATGAAATTTGGATTAAATTTCATTCCGTAATAGCATTCTTATGGAATTAATTCGATAGCTTAATTCCCAATAGCTTTAAATTATATGAATTCATTCTATCTTGATTGAATTCTAACTGAATGAAACCCAATTTACCTGAATTCATTTAATAAAAAGGTGAATGAAAAATGATTTGTTTTCATTCACTTAATCAAATGAAAAAATTAAATTTGCATGTAATTGCTGAAATATTAGCATTATACCAATGATAAACGTTTAAAATTCATCTAACAGAAATAAATAGTATCGTATGCTTTGTTACAGCTTGTATGCTTTGGTTTTGATTATATGTTAGTTTCAAACTACACTGCACTAAGTGAATGGTAATAAAATTTCTTCATTCGATTAGTAAAATGTTGAATGAACATGCGATTTGAATGATTCAAGTTAGGAATTCATTCAATTCATATTAAAGCTTTGGGAATGAAGCTTATGAATGAATTCTTTACGAATGGTTTAAGGGAATGGTACATGAATATTTTTAAAATCTGAATTTAATTTTTGGTGATTTAAGCTTAAATTGAATTAAATTTTTCGAAGCTCTGCCTGGAGTTAATCATTACATTTTGTAATTAATTACACATGCAATTACACAATTACATGTAATTGTAATTGAAGAAAAACTCATATACAATTACATATTATTTGTAATTGCAATTCAAAAAAGAATAATTACAATTACAAGTAATTGAAATTGTTTTTTTATTTAAAAAAATAATTTTTGTATATTGTTAGATATGGTCCTATATAATATGATAAAAAGTATAAAGTTAATATTTAGATATAATTGTATCAAACTATGTCCACTTTTATAACATTTTATATAATTTATTATTTTATAATTTGATGTAATTGGATGAGGACAAAATTCGGCTACAATTGTATCGAATTGCATAAAATTGTATCACATTGTACCCAATTGTATACAATTGCATAAAATTCGATACAATATGATACAATAAGACGTTCTCATTTTTCGGATATAATTATATGTAATTACAAAAAAGATTATATATAATTAAATATAACTTCATATGGCTCCATATCATTTTTTTTACTTGGGTTTTTTTTTCAAAATAAAAAATGCTCCTAAAAATGAAAAATATGCACAAATATGCATTAAAAAGGCACCAAATATGCATTTAAAGTCAAACTATGCAAAAACATGCATTTATGACAAAATATGCAAAATATGCAACCACAAATTGATGCCATTTTGTTCTAAATTTGATGATTCGGATAAATATTTAGTCCATATTTGTTTTAAACTGTCGAGAAAAAACATGCATTTGCATGGAATTCCTTGCCCTAATAATATGTAATAACTTCGTTAAAGTTTTGAATTGGAGTTCTTCCAGAGCGAAAATGCTTTTTTTTTGTGTACTATTTCTACATAAAATTATTCCAATATTTTTATTTTTTTACTCCTACTTTTCATACGAATAAAATAACGAAAATCTCTCAAAAACTCCTGAAAAAATCCTACAAAATGAGAAATTTTTTTCAAAAGAATTGCTAAGTTTATAGTAGGGGAGAGTCGTGTACCTTGGTACTTTTGAAAATTCTGTGCCAATACCTCTAAGATTAAGATAGATGCGAAACATCTTTAAATGGAGAAATATTAGTTTTTTTAGTTAAGTGTTGTTTTTTCAAACTCGTCGTATAGATAGACCAAACACAATTAATATATTAATTAATATGTATTATTATTAATTCTAATTTAGTAGATTTGAGGTTAAGATAAATATTAGTGTTGGTGTTGTTATAGATTGGAAATAATAAAAACTTTAATAATTCTTATGCATTTTAAGAAATCACAATTTTTTTTAGAAAAGCGAAAAGTTTCCAAATTACCAATTGCAGTGTACCCTGGAACTCGTAAAAAATTAAGGGAATTTCTTAAAAAAATATTACCCCATAATGAAATTTGTTGCATTATTTGCAATAGAGTTGATATCTACTTGAAATGAGACAATGCAATTTAGTATTTGCATAAAAACATAATTTTTAAAAAATGGCGAAATTCTTAAATCAAAGGTTATTTTGTAGCGAATTAAATTCAAAAAGTACAATTAGCCTATGGAGCTTCAATTAATCATGTACTGGAATTTGTTGACTACACAGAAGAGGAAATATTCAAAAAGTTCCAAGGTACACGCATTTTAGTTTTTGCGAAAAAGGTAATTTTTTTCTTATTTGTACAATATAGTTAAGAAATTTACTGGTTACTGCATTTAGAAAACGACAAAATTTATATTGATTTAACCGCATATGTTGAAATACCTTGATTGTTTAAAAAAAATTAGTTTAAATTTTTTTCAAAAATTTACTGTTGTCGTACACGCACCCAATTTTAGGGTCTCCTATAGACTGATACGAAACTTTGAGTAGTTTAAAATGATCATTGGGCAAAATAAAAAACTTCATAGAAGAAGACTTTACAGTAAAACATTGACAAATAAGATAAAAATGCACAGTTCCAAGGTACACGCGATCCAAGGTACACGACTTTCCCCTACATGTCATACCTTATTTAAATGACATTTATATTACCTTTTCAACAACATGTATATTGTTCTTACCCCATTATTAATTTCGCAAATACAGACTGTTGATATTTAGACTTTTGAGCCATATAAATCGGGCCTAGACCCTCCAACAAAAATTGTTTTGTTGTCTTCTGCACCAAAAAAACTCCGTGAGTGAAAAACATTTAAGATTTTTAATTTTTGTTTTTTTTTTTGCAAGAATGTTATGAACTTATTTTTTATATATGTAAATTTATATAATTATATATAACGCAATAAGACTAACAATGTTGTCTCATATAGTCATTTTGTAAACCAGTGTGTGGTGAGTAGGGATGCCAAACGGGAAATCCCGAATACCGAAATCCCGGGATTTTCGGGATTGGCAAAATCCCGAATCCCGGGATTATTTCTCAAAAATCCCGGGATTTTCTTATTTTTTAATATTAATATAAACGCAAATAAACAAAGTGAGCACATTTAGATTACCTACGTTTTTTCTTGAATTTTCTAATATTGACAAGAAATTGATGCCAAGATCTTGGTAAAATTATAAATTAAGTAGATTATTCGAGTAAACTATGCAAAGACTGCGGAAAAATTTGAAATTTTGGTAAACAATATTAAGTTTTTGAGTAATACATGCGAAAAATCAAGTTTGTTTGCTATTTTACCGATTTATTCTTCCAAGCGAAATTCGATTTCTGAAACTGGGAGTGTAAGTTGTGGCTGGGACTATAAGTTTGAATTCTTCCATGAAAACATTTGATAACGATAATCAAATAACTTTGTTGCTGTAATTACACGATTTAGTGGGCAAGGTTATCGCAACGAATCTGTTTTAAAATCTGCTTACAAAATACTGGGCGCAAGTGTACTTAATGACAGGCCTTCATATATTATCCCAGCCAGAAAAATACAAACGGGAAAGCATTGGCAAGGTATTTTAACAGGTGGTACAAGTACTGACAAAAATTGGTTTCCCTTTTCCAATATGATAACGTCAATAGACAAAAGGACCGGCAGTTCAAAAAGCGCCGGAAAAACTGGAGAAACAAAATTTTTAACTTTGGCAAAACGCTGCCAAAACCAATAAATTGGTGGTTTGGAATTATATTTTCCAAAATAAAATAAAATAAAAAAAGTTCATATGTATCTTTTTTTGCCCTGCCGTGATGTTTTGTAAAACAAATACTGGCAAAACGATTTTTGCAAACGCTGACAAAGCGTCCCAAATGAGTGTTCTGCCAGTCATTTATTTTTAACATCGCGGTTACCCAGTGGTATGCAAGAACTTGATTTTTTGTACCACTGTCAATTTCTGAGATTTTATGAGATGTTTCAATATTCATAAAACGTACCACATTATTAATTAACAACTATAAAATAATTATAAAACGCTTTATTCCATAAAAAAATTAGTTACATAACATAAAAATTTTTACAAATAAAGGAAAATTTAAATCCCGAAATCCCGAAAAATCCCGAAATCCCGTAAAATCCCGGGATCCCGAAAAATCCCGTAGTCCCGAAAATCCCGAGATCGGGATCCCGGGATTTCATACAAAATCCCGAATCCCGGGATTTTCAAATATCAATCCCGATTGGCATCCCTAGTGGTGAGTGAGTTAAGTGATCGACTACAATTCCAGCAATCTGGGTTAGAATCCTGCCGACGGTGTTTTTTTTTATATTAAATAAAATTTTTTTAAATATATATATATTTTTTTTTAATTTTTTTTTGTTTTTTTTTAAATGTTTTTTATTAAAATTTAAATAATTCCAAATATATCATAGGATAAATTTTGATCTAAAATATCCAATTCGACCTGTCAAAATTAGCTAATCCATTTGTATCTGATTGGATCTAAATTAATCGCATGGGATATTTTGGGATCTATCAGGATCTCAATTTTATATTATTGCATCTCCCAATTTTGAGATCTATTTGGATCTAATTTAATCCTGTAATATATTGTATATCCCCAGCTAAAAATCGACATATGGGTCCATACAGGTTGAATGTATGTTCGTGTATGTTCATAAACATGCATTTATGACCATACATGGATGCATAAATCTCCATACATGTATCATATATGTGCATTAACGATATTTGAGAGAATATCATGCGTGTTCATGTATGTTCATACATATACACACATGTAGATATTAGGGTAGAGGGGGATCCTTCGCCACTTTTTTTTCAAAGCACTGTCATTTCTTAACCCCTAATTATTTTTCAAAAATTACTTTCAAATTAAAGATCTACATATCCTGGCTTTAATTTCCATGATTTTTATTCTAATTATTTGCATATTTTCTATTACTTTTTTAATGATTTTCAAAGTAACCCAAATCGGCATAACTGCCCTAAAGAGCCAGATACAATTTCTTTGCATTATGTTTCTTTAGCTAATTTCGTGTAAAAATTATTACAGCATATGATAACTATGCATTTTCTTTTTAGGTTCTATTAACGCTTTCACTATCGACTTTTTGTTGGCAGGTGTATCGTTATTTTGACTTCAGATTCTTGTTAGGAGTCCTCAAATTAGAAAAAAAATATGTAACACTTTTGCCGTTCTCCCCCTCCGCCTCCTATCCCCCACAAATGACGTTCGAAAATCGATTTTTTGAAACTTCTAGTCGCCGTTTTACCTCTTGAACATTCGAATAGCCAAAATTGCTTAGGTTGATTTTTCTTTTCGTTATAAAAGGCAGCTATATGCCTAATTTCAATTATCTACCTTCACTAGTTTATGAGAAACACCAGAACCCCCTTTTCTCGGAGATTATGATTATATTTAAAAAATTAGACTTCATTAACATATATCGCGACTATATTGCCATGTCAAACTGCTTATACATATAATGATCTTTATTTGAAGGCCAAGAGCCCATTAAACTTATTTACAAAAAGTATGAAGCTTTTTTTCCATTATCAAATTTTATATATTTTTTTAAAGATGTGTACAAGGGTAGTGAAAGAGTTAATTAGTAACGATTTTTAATAATTTCTCTATTTTTTATTTAGGCCCTGTTGCATACTCATGATGTTGTGGCTCGGGATGTTTATGGAGAGGAGGCTTTACGAGTAACTCCTCCACCTATGCCTCTTTACTGCAATGGTGAAGATTTGGACAGTACTGACGCCGCTGAATTACAACATGTGACTCGCGTGCGTTTGGTTCAGTTTCAAAAAAATACTGACGAACCTATGGTAAGTTGGTACTAAAATGATCTTTAAAGTCAAATTTCATATAAATATATAAATTTGTGTCCCCAAAATAAATGGATAAATATAGCCCAACTAATGTGTATTGGGAAATGCGCCGTTAAAAAGGTGTAACATACATTTTTCTTAATAATATTTTCCACCTTTGATTAAAATAACTTTTTTTGATAACAAAAAACGGTTTGTCAAATTCGAGTGGCTTATTGGTTTATAATGGAGAATCAACAAGTGCGCAAAAAAAACAAAAAAAAAATATATATTGAAACTATTCAATTATTGAAACTAGCGTTGAGCTTAAAACATTTAAAGTTTAGAAAGTTCTGGACAGAAATACTGAGAACGTTGATGACAAAAAAAAGAGCAAAACTTCTCTGTTCACTCTATTATATATTAGAGGGTGTCGGTTAGGCTGGTTCATAAAAAACAAAAGTAGGATTTTGGTATGGGTCAGCCCGAATATATATTAAGCACCGTGAAGAATTAACACATGATTTTTTTTTAATTTTTTTTATTAAGGTTTATGGGTTGCTACCGGGCCCTAAAGGTTGGTATTTTTCAGAAAAATCGCTGCATCTATTCCTTTTTTCTTGGGTGTGTATTAAAGAAAAATCCAAAATTTATTTTTATGAAGGCCATTATTGAATGAAGGATTGTAAAAAAAAGTGTGTGAGATTTTCTTTTCAGAACCTCTTTATTTTTATTTTACAATTTAAAACATTGATTTATTAAGAGTAAATTTAATTTTGTATTTGAAATTATTGTTAAATTAAAGTATTCAATGCAAGTTTATTTTTTACAGATATATTAATGACTAAAATTGATTCGCGAATCATAGAAATACAAATTTAATTCGAGAATCAAAAAATAAAATGATAATTCGCGCGACTCAAATAAATCCAGACATAATTCGAGAATCAAAAACAAATTTTATTGGTTCTTTTTTAGAAATTAAATTACTACTGATGATTGAATTAATTCGTATTTTCGAATATACCCCATTTGTTAAAAAAACGTGTCCCGAATGCAATACTTCACTGCAATATGAAAGCAATTGTTCTAGAAGATAAATGGGCGATGTCACTAAATTATAGTGTTTCCAATTCGGTTAATCGATTAACCGATTCCTCGATTAATCGCCTCTATTTCGGTTAATGTCGAAACAAATAATTTAAAACTCAAATAATTATTCGACCCGAATAATCGGTTAAAATAGGTCGATTAACCGGTTATATGTTTAATATTGAATTTTCCCTTTATTATTTCCGAAAACTTCATGATTTTCACAACATTCGCAAAAAAATTGCAAGAAACGCTTGGAGAAAACAAATACTAACTAAAATACGATCAAATTTTTTTAATATCTACTGAAAGAGGTCTTTAAATTTTTAGATACCATATTTTGAGCAACAGCGAGACACGTGATGAGTTTTAAAAGACTCCTAAAACGGATTTGGTTTACATTATCGCAATTAATTTTTAATAAAATTTTTTGGAAATTTTTTAACAAAATATCGAAGTTTCTGTTTATAAAAAAAAGGCTTTATAAAAACATCACGAAAGGCCAAAATATATCATTGATTTCATTTCATTGCATTGATATATCATTGATTTCATTGCAGAGTAAATTGGTATTTTCAAATACAGCTAACAAATTTTTATATGGATGGCTCATTCTAAAATGGCTCTTAATAAAATTTGGGAAACTTTGGATATAAATTTTTTTAAATGCAATATTATATTTTATTGTTGGCAGTATTGATTAAAAATTGCATTCAAAGAAAATTGTACCTAAAGGTTTTCAGATTTTTAAAATTTTTTCTAAAGATGTAAAAAATCTACATTAAGTGATCGATATGTAACAGTTTCGGGTTTCCTTATCTCAACTGCAACTTTTAACTAATTTTTAGTTGTTTAAGCAAAGCTTGTACAGACCTAATTTAGTATGTACAAGAAATGTTTCAGTTTCAATAATCTCAGATTCCGAAACTTTTTACTTTCCCAGGAAAATTATTTACTATCGGTTGCCAACCATACCAGTTCTGCCATTTGTTTTACTAGAACCGATGCCATGGAACTGGTTCACGAACCCGGACCACGGATCTCATATATAAGGTATAACTGACGGAGAATCATCTAGAACTAGTCCCAGATGTTATAGTATTAGTTCCATAACATTTTCCAAAGCAACGATTTTCACTTTGGGGGCTATAGAAGCAGTTGATTTTGGAAAAAAATCATCGATGTTAGAATTGACAGCCCGAGTAAAAAAGTTTTGATATAATCATATATTATTTTATGTAATTGCATATAGTAACTTATAGTTACATATGGCCACATATGCTTTTAAATTCAAGCAGATATACTTTTATATAGTCATATGTTAGATATTTTTTCCTTAAAGGTTTTAATATGGAGACATATGTGATTTTATATTATTACATACTGGCCTACATATAATTGCATGTGCTATATATAAGTACATAAAGTAACATATTACAGATATAATTACGTATACGTTTATATATAATTTAGTATGACACTATACATAATAATATAATACTATATGTGGAGCCATATAAGAAATCTTTTATAATTTTTGTTAGATATGATTATATATGGACGAATAAGAACCCATATATAACTTAATATGGTTACATATCTACAATATTTTATGATTTCTTTAATATATAACAATATAACGTTCTTTATAACATCATCTATAATTATATATCATCCCACATAAGCAATTATTTCAAAGTGATTTTATATAAAACCGTATTATATTGTATGTGGTTCTATGTTAACAATGATTTTGAACTAGTTTTAGATTTAGTAATTACTAGGGATTGGCGCGTGACTAGAAATGTGAGTCACGTTATTCACACGTGATCGTGAGTAATAATTACTATACTCAAGTGATTCGTGCGTGAGTCTGAGAATATATAATTCGTACTTGATTCGTGCGTGAGCGGGAATAAGAATATATAACCTGTGCATGATTCGTGTGTGAGTTTATTTTTTGCATCATATATTTTTAGTAATTTTTACTATTTTGTAATATTTTACTACTTTTTTACTATTTTTCTTATATCTTGGTTGTATAACATAATCCTATTAACTTTAAAATTTCAGTCTTGTTAACTTTATTTTAAAATTACTAAAAATCAGAGATGGGCTAAAATCATTACCATTACATTTTCATTACCATTACTTGATGTAATGGTAATGGAGCTTTTTTTTATCATTACCATTTTTTGAAAAAATGGTATTGTTTTTTGTCATTACCATTGCGTTAAAAAATGGTAATGAATATTTTTTTTAATTTTCATTTGTTTTGAAAATTAAAATGAACCTTTTTTTAATTTTCATTACTTTTACCTAATGTTTACATAGTAATGAAACACCCATTTGTTTTTCATTACCTGCCGTTTTTGTCGAAGTTTTTTATTTTAAAAATATTAGGTTTACAAATTACTAAAAGCATTTTTTAGTTCATAATCCGAGGCCTATGGTATCCATATTTGATACCAAGTTTTGGTGGCTAGTTGCAAAAAAAAATTTGCGACAAGAAATTGCATAAAGGAAAATTCTTGCATCAATATATTTCTTTGCAGAACATAAATAGCTGATTAAGTTTTTTAATTCAATTCTAGTACCATAATCTTTTTTCGCGATCCGCCATTATTTTGCAATTTTGTAAGTGCGGTTTTTTTTTTTAATTTATAATCTAAGGACTATAATACTCATTTCGTACAACAAAGTTTGGTGGCTAGTTGAAAAAAAAAAAATTGCAAAAAAAATCGCAAACAAAAAAAATTCAAAAAGGAAAATTTTTAACTTCAATTCTTTTTCGCGTCCCGCCATTATTTTGGAGTTTTTTAAGTGCGGTTTCTTAAAATTTATATTCTAGTGACTATAATACCCCATTCATACAACAAAGTTTGGGAGCTAGTTAAAAAAAAACCGCGGAAAAAAAATTTACAAAAAGGAAAATTCTTACATCAATAGATTTGTTTGCAGAATGTAAATCGCTGAATAAGTGTTTTGATTAAATTTTTTTACAAAAAAGTCTTTTTTCGCGTCCCACCATTGTTTTTAAATTTTTTAAGTGCGGTTTCTTAAAATTTGTAATCTAGGGACTATAATGCCTATTTCATATAACAAATTTTGGTGGTTAGTTGCAAAAAAAAAAAAATCGCGAAAAAAATTTGCCAAAACGAAACTTTCTGCATCAGTATATTTGTTTGAAGAATGTTAATCGCTGATTAAGTTTTTTAATTGAATTTTTCTGCAATAAAGTCTTTTTTCGCGTTCCGCCATAATTTTGCTATTTTTTAAGTGCGGTTTTTTAAAATTTATAATCTAGAGACATACATCAAAGTTTGCTGGCTAGTTGCCAAAAAAAAATTGGGAAAAAAAATTTCCATAAAGGAAAATTTTTTAGTGTAGAACAAAGAACAAAACGTTCTTTACATCATTATGTTAAGTAATGGTAATGAAATTTTATTTGTCTACCTAGTGTAGAAAAAATGAAAATGATTTTTGATTTTTACTACCATTGCGTATTGTAATGAAAATTATAAAAAAGTTTCATTACATGTAAAGAAAACAAATGAAATTAACATTTTCTTCATTGCAATTACATTTTGTAATGGTAATGAATTTTTTTTAAATTTTCTTTTTATAGATTTAATGGTAATGAAAACCTGCAATGGTCATTACAAAGTAATTAATTACTCCCATCTCTGCTAAAAATAAAGAAAATTTTGTTCATGTTTAATGCACTGTCATGGTAGATCTGGATAAAAGTAATGGAAGATTTATCGAAATTATAGGATCTCCAGCAGACCTTTGGGTTAATCATTATATTTGGAAATTAATTACACATGCAATTACACAATTACATGTAATTGTAATTAAAAAAAAAATAATTACAAGTAATTTGTAATTGAAAATTTTCAATTATACATTACATATAATTGTAATTGAAAAAATGTAAATTACAATTACATTTTTTCGGAAAAGAAATAATGAGAAAAAGCACAAGTGAGGGGTCAGCCCAACATGACGCATTCTTTTTATACTTATCCACGCCTATCCAACCTATCCCAGTCAGTTTTTTCTACAAAATTTTAACAAAAACACTTTAATTCTAAATGTAATTGAAATTTGTAATTGAAATCACTTTCAATTACAATTACTTGTAATTGAAAATGTTCAATTACAGTTACATGAAATGTAATTGAGTTTTTTTAATTTCAATTACATTTATTTGCAATTGTAATTGAAATTCCCCAGGTCTGATCTCCAGATATTGCATATCTTTTTTATTTAAAAAAATAATTTTTGTATATTGTTAGATGTGGTCATATATAATATGATCTAAAGTATAAGGTCAATTTTTAGATATAATTGTATCAAACTATGTCCACTTTTATAACATTTTATATAATTTTATATAAAAAGGTATAATTTGATGTAATTGGATGAGGACAAAATTCGGATACAATTGTATCGAATAGCATAAAATTGTATCAAATTGTACCAAATTGTATACAATTGTATACAATTCGATACAATAAGATACAATAAGATGTTCTCATTTTTCGGATATAATTATATCTAATTACATATAAGATTATATATAATAAAATATAACTTCATATGGCTCCATATCATTTTTTTTTACTTGGGAGTGGAAGGCATTTCAAAGGAAAAGTAGTTATTCTACAACCGATTCTTTGGAACAGAAAATATTCCTGGATTAGAATATTAAACCTTTTTTAAATACATCGACTTATTTATATGTCACGTTAGAATTAGTAAAAACAGGCTAATTTTTGTTCTGTTCCCGTACTTTACCGAAGTTACCCAAACTAGCCCAAAGGCGTTCCCGTACTCAAAATTGCGTGTAAATTGTTGTTGTTTGGGCTGTTTTGGGTTCCCGCGAGTACCCGCGGTAACGTACGGGAACACACATTTTAAGTTTTGCATTAAACGATTAATCGATTAATCGCCAATTTTCTCGATTAACCGACCCGAATAACCGGTTAATTAATTTTAGTGGTTTTTCGATTAATGCACTAACCGGTTAACCGCCTATGTCGAATAATTGGAAACACTACTAAATTATCATCGGGACGATAAAAAAAGTAGCGTATATATCGCCAAAATATCATCTGGAAGTTAAAAATATGATATCGCCTGACAATTATTCATAAGATAAAAGTACGTTTTTTATTTTATAATTTTTTATTATAAACATTTTCACTTTTAATTCACCAATATTAATCTCCATTTTCATATATCCACCACTCTTTCGTGGATTTGAATTTGTTTTGAAATTGTACAATTGTAAAAACAAATTTGTTTACTTACCTTAATTATAAATTGCACAAGTTGTCTTGAATTCAACGGAACCCCAGCACAAAAATTTTCAAATAAAACCAAAATTTCTTTAAATATCGCCAACATATCTTTCAGTTGATAAAAAGAAGATTTGTTAAAAATACTTCTTTGAAACGATAAAGATAAAGAAACCTTAAACTGATACCGGTGACTTGTAGCGCTTTGTGATTACTTACACTGCGGAACGATGTTTTATTTGTTTTGTTTTTAAATACACTTTTTTAATAGTTTCCTATTATTTTTTAAAATTTTTGTTTTCGAATTATATTTGTACGTTTTTATTTGTCATTCTTACAAAACTATTTTTATTGTAAATGAACAACAATACATGTATAACTTATTGATCAAAAGTAGCAAACATTTTTTACGGTACCAAAATATGACAGCGCTACCTGAGCGCTCAGACTGAGCGGTTAGTGATCAGGTCGTTCAGCAGATAGTTCTACAACTGTTGTAGAACTGTTGACTATTAAATTGTATTTGTCGAACGCACCCATTGTCTTCAAAACTTTTGGGTGATATTTCTTCCGAATGCTTATTGGGTATAATTAAACTCCGGCGATTCCCATTTTTTAATCTTGTGTAATAAACCTTGTGACAATTTTGAATTTCATTCGGTCTGTAAGTGAAAGACATCTTAACATGTCTTTTTTTAGGAAATAGCTCCATCAACTACAAAACTACAAAATTAACAGAAAGAGTAAGAAGGTTCAATTGTATTTATTATTTTTAAATCGTTGACACAAATAAGTAAGTTCAACAATTTTATAATTTATTTTATTCCTCAGCAGGTGATTTATAAGAGGAATAAATATTTCTAAAACAACATAAAAAATATTATATAAAAATATAATTGTTTCGTAGACATCACTCTACTCTTCAGTTGTCCGCTAAGAAAATGATAACCTTCCCACTCAAAACGAGACATTACATAAGGTACAAAAAACCAACGGGATGAGAATTTTGTACTTTCGTATATGAACTGTCTGATTTGGTAAAACCAGTTATAAATCAACTCCTTTTTGAAAGCAACAATTACATAAAAGTACCCTTTGGGTACTATTTATATGTATGTCTGTTGTCAATACATTTTGTAAAAACAACTAATTTTAAACTCAAAACAAAATAAATATTTGAATGAGATTTTAGCCGTGGTGTGCTTATTTTCAACAATTATTTTAATTTTTGCATTAAAAAATACAAAAATTGTTTTTTCGGACTTTCTATATTTTCATATATTTAGTTAGAATATTCTTCTACCTCAAGTCCAAATTCTAATATGATATTGTGCTTTTTTGTACAGTTTAAAATTTTGGTATTTGTTATCGCTTTTTAAAATTTTTCTTGAATTTTCTGTCAAAGTTGAAAAAATAATACGAACTATACAAAAAATACGTTTTTTCACAATGTTTGTAGTACAATTTTAAATAGATACTTCGTCATATTAAAATTTAATTTAATTTTAGTTTGGTGCTTTTTTACCCCTTTTTTGGTTATTTTTTGAACCTTTTTTACACGATTTTTCAAAGCTAAAATGTGTTTTCAGATTATTGACTGAAAAATTAATATCGTGCTTTTTTACCCCATTTTTGGTAAATTTTTACCCATTTTACCCGTTTTCATAATGCTCAAGGTGCTTTCCTGCCTTCAAGAGTTGGCAACACTGGATCGTGATTTTCAAATCACCGTTCTTTTAAACAGTGACCGTGACATTGTTCTCAGTGAATGTGATTTGCAAATCGTTGTTCTTTTAAACTGTGATCGTCATCACGGTTTTTCTATGGAAAAGACTGCGATTTTCTGATAATTAAACGAAATAATATTTGTGGCGAGTTTTTAAGATGTCAGTTAAACTTGGTTTAGTTAAACCGAAAACGAATTTTGTCAGCAAATTCAAAGTTTATTAACAAAAATTTGCCGGAAAAACTTTTTCTCGAGTATAACTTATTTCTTTATTAAAATAAAACAAAATAAACCACATTTTAAAAGCAGTATTCCAGTTACAAACTGCGTTAAACTAAGTTTAAAAATAATCCACTTCCTAAAAACTGGGCCTTAAATAAACAAAAGATGTACAGACGAACTGACGGACAGATAGGCGTACATCGCTAAATCGTATCAAAAAGGATTTTGAGGTGATCTTTATACTAAAAGGTGGGCCTAGGTCTAATATTTTTGGGTACAACAAGCACCAGCACAAACTTAGTATACCTACCCTGTGCACATAGTTATGTATGGTATAACTACATCACGGTACTATTGTATTTTGTATGGGAGTTTGCTTAAAAAGGTATTTTACTTAGTTTTTCATTAAGGTTTTATTATATCCTACACCACTACGTGGAGAGCGTATAATAAGTTTGTGTTGATGTTTGTAACACCAAAAAATATTGGACCCAACCCACCTTATAGTATACCGATCGACTCAGAATCACTTTTCGATTTAACGATGTCCGTCCATCCGTCCGTCCGTCTGTCTGTCCATGCGCACTCTACAGGTCGCAAATAATAAGATATTTTGATGAAATTTGGTACACCGACTTACGTCGGCCCAAGGATTTTGGTTAAAATCGGTCCATGTTTAGACCTAGTGCCCATATAAGGCCCCCCCCCCCCCCCCCCGAACTGGCTTGTTTACACGCTGCAGGTCGCAAATACGAAGTTATTTCAATGAAATTTGGTTCGCTGACTCACAGGACAAAGCCTATTGATTCTAGATAGGATCGGTTCATATTTGAAAATATCGCCCAAATGGGCTATATTTCCGATTTTCTCCTCTTTTATAATTTTATAGAACATTTTAACTCAAGTCCATTTTAACCCACTCGAGAGACATTTGGTTAGTTTGTGGTGCGCATAGTTCGGAGACATAGCCAAAAATGTACTCAAACTATGCTGTATATGAGTCAGAAATGTCTTGATACTATGCGCAGGACCTAGGACAGTCCCCAAACTAACCAAATGTCTCCATACTAAACACTTGATCGAAAAAATGTCCCCGTACCATGCGCTATGCATACATATATATATATATATAACCAGACTGGTGTAGGGTATTGTAAAGTCGTCATGCCCGACTTTAACTTTTTTACTTGTTTTATTTTTTATAGTATGATCAAGTATATGTAATTGTATATGACAAATAAAACTATATAAGAGAAAAGATATTTTAATATATAGCACCAAATAAAATTTTGAAAATCTGAATTACAGATGAAGTCATATCAATCATATACGGTGTTATTCACTCTCTAATATGAATAGATACAATTTGGTCAAATATTTTCTTTTTTCACACGATACGGTTTTTTTTAATGTCAAAATTCTGATATTAAACTAATCACAAAAATCTTGTTTTAAATGTAGTAAATGCATGTATTTTTCATGCGGTTATGGTTACGGTTAAATAGTGCGGTTAACCACGGATACGGTTACGGTTAAAACCAAAATGCAAACTCTACTTTTCATGGCGACTAGGTAAAAAGATTGACCGATTTCAACCACTTTCCTTGGGCCAATACAATGTTATTATACAAAATCTCGTCCAATTATATTAGTTTGATTACAAAGGTCGTTCATTTTACATGAACTGACGGACGAATGGATATCGTTAAATCGATTTAAGGCTTCATTAGTTTAATCGTAAAGTAAAAAAACGTATCTGTAATCAATTCAATGTGTTAAAATAATATAGAAATATATTTTTATCTTTTTTCTATGCATTGAAACTGTTGTCAAGTAAAATCGTAAAAAAGTTCTGTTGAAAATAGAAATTTTCTATTTTATTACTTGACATTTAATTCTATGCACAAGAAAAAGATAAAAAATCCAATATTTTTATTTTTTATACTCTTTTTATTCATTATGAGAATGATACGTTACTTTTTTTACGATACTTCCAAACTAATTTGGGCTTTAGAAAGTGATTCTGAATGTAATCAAAATTTCATTACCATTTCGTAGAGAAATGGAAATATTATTTTTTCATTTCCATTAGATGTAAATAACAGTAATTAAAACGAGTAAAAAGGTTAAAGTCGGGCATGCCGACTATACAATACCCTACACCAGTTTGGTGTATTGTTTGGATCCGAAATTCGAATGGGTTAAAATGGGGCTTATGTCAAAATTTTCTATAATGTGAGTCAGCGCACCAAATTTCATTAAAATATCTTAATATTTGCGACCTGCAGTTTGTAACCAAGCCAATTTTGGGGGGACCCTTATATGGGCACTAGTTCTAAACATGGACCGATGTTCACCAAAATCAATAGGCTTCGTCCTTGGGCCAACATAGGTCTATGTACCAAATTTCATCAAAATAGCTTAATATTTGCGACCTGCATCGTATAAACAATATAATTTTGGGGGGACCCTTATACGGGCACTAGTTCTAAACATGGACCGATGTTCACCAAAATCAATAGGCTTCGTCCTTGGGCCAACATAGGTCTATGTACCAAATTTCATCAAAATATCATAATATTTGCGACCTGCAGCGTATAAACAGTATAATTTTGGTAGGACCCTTATATGGGCACTAGGTCTAAACATAGACCGATGTTCACCAAAATCAATAGGCTGCGTTATTGGGCCAATATAGGTCTGTGTATCAAATTTCATCAAAATATCTTAATATTTGCGACCTGCAGCGTATAAACATTATAATTTTGGTAGGACCCTTATATGGGCACTAGGTCTAAACATGGACCGATGTTTACCAAAATCAATAGGCTGCGTTATTGGCCCAATGTAGGTCTGTGTACCAAATTTCATCAAAATATCTTAATATTTACGACCTGCAGCGTATAAACAGTATAATTTTGATAGGACCCTTATATGGGCACTAGGTCTAAACATGGACCGATGTTCACCAAAATCAATAGGCTGCATTATTGGGCCAATATAGGTCTGTGTACCAAATTTCATCAAAATATCTTAATATTTACGACCTGCAGCATATAAACAGTATAATTTTGGTAGGACCCTTATATGGGCACTAGGTCTAAACATGGACCGATGTTCACCAAAATCAATAGGCTGCGTTATTGGGCCAATATAGGTCTGTGTACCAAATTTCGTCAAAATATCTTAATATTTACGACCTGCAGCATATAAACAGTATAATTTTGGTAGGACCCTTATATGGGCACTAGGTCTAAACATGGACCGATGTTCAAAAAAATCAAACTTGTTCGTCCTTGGGCCAACATAGGTCTGCGTACCAAATTTCATCAAAATATCTTAATAGGTGCGAGCTGTAGAGTGCGCACAAGATTGCATGAACAGACAGACGGACGGACGGACAGACGGACATCGTTAAATCGAAATAAAAAAAAATTCTGAACCGATCGGTATACTATAAGGTGGGTCTACGACCAATATATTTTGGTGTTACAAACATCAGCACAAACTTATAATACCCTGACCACATAGTGGTGTAGGGTATAAATATATAATGGTCATTACAAAGTAACTTATTACTCCCAACTCTGATGGATATACAGTTTTACGCAGTGTATGACAATATTCAAAACAAATCTAAGTACACAATTATTTTTTCAACAATTTTTTTAGGGCATCACTCTCAAAATGACCGAAGATGGTCGTTGTCTTGTGGCGCGTATAATGCATGGTGGCATGATACATCGACAGGCAACACTGCATGTGGGCGATGAGATACGAGAAATCAATGGTCAGTCAGTACAGAATCAATCCGTAGGACAATTGCAACGAATGCTGGTAAGTTTAATTCATAAGAAAAAAAGAAAAGCCCATTCAAATTACTTGTTTCTCTTTCGTTTCGTTCTTTTAATACAGCGTGAGGCACGCGGTTCTGTTACCTTTAAAATAGTTCCTTCTTATAGAAGTGCTCCTCCCCCATGTGAGGTAATTATAAACTTAAAATCAAAATATTAAGACAACTTTTTTGTTTGTTTTTTGTTTGTTATTATTTACATATCTATTTGTTTTTCTTATTATTTTACTCCACCGCTTTGCCATTTGCTTTTTGTTTTAATCACAGATTATTAACAGATGGTTATCAGCTGATTTGATCAAGAAATTAGTAAAATGGAATGTCAAAATTGTGGTGATATACAGAAAGGGACAATCATATACAAAAAATTTTCCATACAATTTATATGGATTATTTCTGTCTCCCTCTGCAAATCACTGCAACATGTCTGTGTAGTCTGTGGTTTTAGTATATGTGTGTGCACTGTTTGAGATGAGAGTGGTACTGCCCGGTGAAAAATGTTCATATACGCTCAAACATGTTCATATATGGTTTATGTATGGACACATATGAACAAATATGGATTTTTTATGAACATATATGGATTTTATATGAACATATATGGAAGTATATGTGATTCCATATATGGAAAAATTTCATATACCGACATATATGGAAGCATCTGTTATTTCATATATAGAAATGGCACTCATATATGGACAAATATGAAAGTATATGTTATTCAATTTATGCAAAAGGGACTTGTATATGAACATATTTCGAAGAATACATTTTTCCATATATGTATGTAAAAGGAACTCATATTTGGATAAATATGGAATTATATTTAATGCCATGAATAAAGAAAGGAACATATGTAGCGCCTAATTTGAATGTCATACATAAATTTATATCTATCGTATAACCTTATAATAACGGACAGCAACGTTCGCATGTATTTGCATATATTTAATAAATGTATATGTTCATATATGTCCATATATGAACATATACTTAGGTGTTACCTCATTTTTCGGATCCATACATATATGGTTGAACCATAAATGTTCATATATGGACATTTTTCACCGGGTGGGTAACTTAATTTTTTAAGTAACAGTGATGCCAGATCTGATGACAGCTGTGTTATTTTGTTTTTTTTTGCTGATTTAAATGGCGTACTTTGGTTTTCGATTTATTTTACAGTTTTTCGCGAAATAACTAAAATGTAGTGCATTTCCACATCGTATTTTACTTTACAAAGTTTGTCCAATGTCGTCAATCTGCACTGACCCAAAAGTCGAAAGTGAAATCAACATTAAAATAATATCTTTTTTATTCAAATTGATGTGTGTTTTTTGAAATCAACTATCTTTTTTTAAATGCACATACTTATTCCAATAAGCACATAGGTTTTAAAAATGCATGTGCTTTAAATTTTGCTTGAAGTAAAGTAGATTTCAAATTCTATAACTTTTTTATTTAACAAAAATATTTCAAACTTGAATTTTTGTTTCCCTTTTGTTGGAGTATGCTATTGAAATAAAATATAAGGTTTGTTTTTTTCGAATTTTATACCTATATCTATAACGACTTGTAAAAAAACGACTATCCGTACTTACCTGATTTTCTTTTATTTTTTGTAAACAAACAAAATTTAAATATTTGGGGTCGCCTTTGTACAAAAGCTGTTTTCGTACAAAGACTTCGCCGGAACTCGAAATGGAGCAATAATCTTGTGTGCCTTGCTGTACCTTTACCAACAAACGCCCCAGCAAAACCTTGGTAATGACTGGCCATTACTACATGCATTACTTAGATCTCATATCTCATTACCCGTTGAATTACTTTTAAACTGAATGTAATGAGTTACCGATAATTATACCCCACACATTACTATTTCACAATAGCTGAAACCAATAATATATGTTCTAAATCATTAAAAACCATAACTATGGCGTAGCCTAGTGGTTATCGTTTTTGCCTGACAGACATGAGGATCGCTGCTCAACTCGTGTTAGCTTCCATTGTTGTTGTTTTTTTGTAATTTATATTAAACACCCTACGGGGAAAGGGACCGGTCCCAGATGACATGCAGGATAGGTCCCAAGGGGGCGGAGACCGGTCGCTGATCGGTCTTTTTCTTTGAAAGAGACATATCACTTTAACATGGCGTTGTCATTGGAAATGACCAATTGCCACAGTTTAGACACATTGTGGCAGTAAGGTGGTGTGTCTAAAAATAGCTTTTCAAATAAACTAATAAAAAATTAAGAATTAAAAATAATCTACTTGGCGTCGAAGTAGGGCTCGATAACACAACCTTCTGCTTGTAAGGCAAACGCTCTACCGTCTGAGCTGACGTTGCTTATGCGTGATGGCTGGCTGATGGTTAAGTTATGTTTTTCGTTTCTGTTCAAATAAAAAAGAGAAAGAAAAAGCAAACACACACAGCAAATAAAAAAAAACATGGCAAAGAAAAAAATAGAAAAGAAAACAACATTAACACACACACAAATATGGTGGAAGTGCCTTGAATATGCCCCCGATTGACCGGTCATGGGATAGGTCACTTAATGGCAGTTGACTTGGTTTTTTCGTTGGCCAAAATTAAATTAAAAAATCAATTAAAAATTAGAAAATTACCTCAAAACCTCTGATAATATAAATAAAAATTTAAAAAATTCCCCTTAAATTACAAAGAAAAGTTAAATGAAATACCCATTGTTAAAACTAAAACAGCTTTAACATTAAAAAAACGTTGAAAATACAAAACTTAAAATTTCTTAGCAAAACATTATAGAAATTTAAAATAAGAGCTAAAATAAGCAAATCGTGAAAAAATAAAGTTAAAAATAAATAAAAGAGTAAAATAAATAAAACATATTTTTAAAAATATGCCGCAAATTTTGTTTTTATTTCGGTATCGGTCAAGTTTTTTTAAAAGCAACAGTAAAAATAACGGATCAGAAAATACTTAGAAAATTAATTAATTTTCTTTTGTTCATATTTGTACTAATTTAGTAATATGCCTTCGGTTGACCGGTCACGGGATAGGTCCTTGGAGGGCAATTGACTCCTCATTCCCCGTAGGGCATCTATTTATAGAAATGTTGATGTTCATTAAGCAGTATTTAATAACAAGTTTTGTGAAAAATAGACATGTATAACAGTTGCCACAATAAATGTGTACATAAGTTAAAGCAATAAAAATCATAGTGATGTCGTGGTCTAATGGTTAGGGTGTTTGCCTGACAATCGTGGGGTACGCTGATCAATACGTGTCAGCTCCTATTGGTTTTTAAATTTTTATATTTTTTAAAATCTATATTCAACATCTATTTATAGAACAGCTGATAAACTACTTACAGGTAACATCAGTGTAATGACTTTCCTCCAATGACATCACCATGTTAAAATAAGTAGTTTAGTAATCAAAAGGTAACTAGTGAACACTTAAGATTTCAATACCTAAAACTCATTACATGGTAATGAAAGGTTTTGCTGCGGCATAATTCATTTGTTAGCTTTTGTTGTTTCAGATATTTTATGAAATAAAAAATTCTAAAATTTTAAATATTTTTATGATAAATATTTTTGTTTAATTTTGAAAGAGAAAAGCCAAGAATTTTTAAGACTTGGTAACATTTTTATAACTACTTAATTTTTAAGAAGCTAAATTTATACCTACTTAAAAGTTATATAAATGCTTAAATTTGTATGGAATATTTATACAAAATTCGAAAAAAAACAAACCTATAATTAAAGTTGAATTCAAGCCTTGAAACTGGAAAACAGGGCTGGAATTGAACTTTATTTCAACTTGAGTTCCAGTAAAATTGTTTATAGGGATGTAATTTTCGTCAACAATACTCTATAAAGCAATTGCTGTTTTGATAAATTTTAGTCCATTTATTGGCAAATTTATTTATATTAACAACAAACATTAATCAATGATATATTGACCATTTTGTTGGATGACTTTTTGCCATCTTTCGGTAAGTCAAAAAATTCCACGCAATTCATAAACGAATACTTTAGTCCACCAATGTATGTATTTGTTTTTGGAAAATTATTTTAATTCCAATTTAGTTCCTTAAAACTTATTTAAGAAAATTTATACGAATTGATCTTTTTCATAGATATTTTTACTGATCACGTGATAGGTACTTCCATACCGGTCATGTTTTGACCAGTCGCGGGGTAAGTTCTTTGAGACTGGCCTATTTGTACCGGTCACGGCACAGATCACAGGCTAAATACTTTCAGACCGGTCCCATTTTCACCAGTTTCATAGCTTCATTCGGACCGGTCTTATTTGCACCGACAGGTCCTCGCATTCAACTGACCCATTTTTTCCACAGCGAATTAACATTGTACCTAAAATATAGCTTCGGTTTTTATTTTCCAGCTCTGGCAAACAAATTATTTTTCAATTTCAAATTAACTTTTAAGTTGCATCTAACAGCAACACCAACAACTATAGATGTTGTTTGTTGTTTTTTGCCTGTTTATTTATTTTTTCGCACACTTATGCTTTGTTACACTAATTTCCCTTTCGTGTTTTGTTAAATGTTTGTGTATGTGCGAGGGCTGTTCGATATGTTAGTGATACATGAATGTTAGAAAAAAAAAATCATGCAGATAACCCTTCAGTCTGAAAGTACCATAAGGGCAGTGGGTATCGATCCCCCTTGTCTCGCTCAATCGACTATCTTTTTATTTGTTCGCGAACTCGGGCACAAGCAAAATAACACATTTTGCTTGTGTAAAATCAATGAGCGTAAAATAAGGAGAAATTCCAACTATAATACAGGGGAATTGCGGGGAAATTAGATGCTTTTAAGGGGAACGAGATAATTTCCTAATGCGTCATAAATTAATTTACTGTGTTCACTGTTAACATTTTTGGCCGAAACACACAAAATTTAACATCGAAAAAATCGTAATGTAGTGTCTACAAATGCAATAAAATTTTAAAATAATTTGGTGGCTCCACCACACCAGAGCTTCGAAAAACTTAATTCAATTTAAGCTTAATTCACTAAAAATTAAATTCAGATTTTAAAAAGGTTCATGTACCATTCCCTTAAACCATTCGTAAAGAATTCATTCATAAGCTTCATTCCCAAAGCTTTAATATGAATTGAATGAATTCCTAACTTGAATCATTCAAATCGCATGTTCATTCACCATTTTACTAATTGAATGAAGAAATTTTATTACCATTCACTTAGTGCAGTGTAGTTTGAAACTAACATATAATCAAAACCAAAGCATACAAGCTGTAACAAAGCATACGATACTATTTATTTCTGTTAGATGAATTTTAAACGTTTTTCATTGTATTATGCTAATATTTCAGCAATTACATACAAAGTAAAATTTTTCATTTGATTAAGTGAATGAAAACAAATCATTTTTCATTCACTTTTTTATTAAATGAATTCAGGTAAATTGGGTTTCATTCAGTAAGAATTCAATCAAAATAGAATGAATTCATATAATTTTAAGCTATAGGGAATTAAGCTATCGAATTAATTCCATAAGAATGCTATTAGGGAATGAAATTTAACTCAAATTTCATTAATTTTTAAAAAGTGAATGAAAGAATTAAGCCTTTTAAACCTTTGCACCACACATAAAGCTGCCTACACACTAGGGAACATTCCATTCCACATGGCCATTTTTTACGAATGTTGAAATGTGTATAGCATTGTGTCATGTTGACCTTCGTGTTTACAAAATTTTTTGATATTTTTTTTTGTTTCCAAACTCAATTTTTCATCGTGTGTATCTATGTTACTGTTTTAGTTCATTGATAGTCACGCTATCAGGAGCTTTTGTAATTACGCATTTGAGAAAATGAAAATAACGACAATTATAAATAATGAAAACTGCATTAATTTTATAAATGAATATATTTGCGAGAATTATGGGACATAAAATGTGACAACTAAAAAAATAAAAATAAAAAAACAGCATCATATGGAAAACTAACAATTAACAAATTAATTAATTTGATTTTCTTCCGCTCATATTTCATGTGATCAGTTCCACAAACAAATAAAAATGATGTTTCGCTTGACGTTTTGTTGTCGTGTGTGCTTCGTCTGTATAAAAAATGAAAAAAAGTAGAAACACATGTTCTGTCACGAATGTTCCCCAGTGTGTAGGCAGCTTTAGGTTTAATATTTTTTTTTTATCAATTAACTTCAAAATCAACCGCAGAGAAAATTATTTTACGTGGAGAGTATATAATTCATACACAAAAAATTCCTGTAGGGAAAATGATGAAAGCATGCTGATTAAAAATTTGTTCATTAAAATTCGTGGATTTTATCAACCCAGTCAGAAATCGCCAGTGGTAAAAAAAATCAAGCACTGGCATACCACTGGGTAACCACGGTGTTGAAAATAAATGACTGGCAGAACACTCATTTGGGACGCATTGCCAGCGTTTTCAAAAAGCGTTTTACCAGTATTTGTTTTGTCAAAATTTCGGTGGTTTATAAAAAAAACCACTGGCAAATAATTGGCTTAGAGTGATATGCCAAGGTTTGCAACCAGTGGTTATCCAGTGCTACCTAGCCAATGCTACCAGGCGTACAAAAATCAATTCAGTGGTAGACCAATGATTTTATAAAAATGCTGACGCTTCGTTAAAAAATGTTTGTAGTCAGAAGGTTCCGAGTTCAAATCCGGTTGCAAGAAAAAATTTTTTTTTGGATTTTTTTTTTAATTTAAAATTTTTTTTTTATAAAATCAATTTTTTTGTTTGTGGGAAAGCTCCTTCAAGACCAACTTTTTTTTGCCCTCCCAACACTGGCGTACTAGTTACAAAAAATTGTTTGCCAGTACTAGCATTTTGGCACAGCCAGTAGTTGTCTAGCTATTATCACTCAGTTATATGTTTACCCAGTCAGAAAAATACAAACGGGAAAGCGATGGCAAAGCACTTTAACAGGTGGTAAAAGTACTGGCAAAAAGTGCTTTCCCATTCCCAAAATGATAACATCATTAGACAAAAGGATCGGTTGTTCAAAAAGCGACGGAAAAGCACTGGAGAAACAAAATTTTTGAACGTTGGCAAAACGCTGGCAAAACCAATAAATAGGTGGTTTGGAAATATATTTTCCAAAATAAAATTTAAAAAAAATTCATATGTATTTTTTTTTGTCTTGCCATGATTTGAACCAAGGCCGTCAGATTGGCAGACGATTGTTCTACCCACTGAGCTAACGAGACATATAACATTTGATAACTAAACACATGAATGAGTGATAATCGCTGGACAACTACTGGCTGTGCGAAAAAGCTAGCACTAGCAAACAGTTTTTTGAAACTAATATGCCAGCGTTGGGAGATCAAAAAAAAAAAGTTGGTCTTAAAGGAGCTTTTCCACAAACAAAAAAATTAATTTTATAAACAAAAAAAATTTAAATTAAAAAAAATCTAATAAAAAATTTTTTGCTTGCAACCGGATTTGAACTCCGAACCTCCTGACTGCAAACCTTTTTTAAGGAAGCGTCAGCATTTTTATAAAATCATTGCTCTACCAATGAATTGGTTTTTGTACCACTGGTAGCATTGGCTAGGTAGCACTGGATAACCACTCGTTGCAAACCTTGGCATATCACTCTTAGACCATTCTTTGTCAGTGGGTTTTTTTATAAACCACCGAAATTTTTGTAAAACAAATGCTACAAAAACGCTTTTTGCAAGCGCTGGCAAAGCGTCCCAAATAAGTGCTCTCCCAGTCATTTATTTTGAACACCATTGTTACCCAGTGGTATGCCAGTGCTTGATTTTTTGTACCACTGGCGATTTCTGATTGGATTGATTGCTATCAAATATTATATGTCTCGTTACCTCAGTGTGTAGAGCAATCGTCTGCCAATCTGACGGCTTGGGTTCAAATCACGGCGGGACCAAAAAAAATACAAATGAACTTTTTTTAAATTTTATTTTGGAAAATATATTTCCAGACTACCTATTTATTGGTATTGCCAACGTTTTTAAATTTTGTTCCTCCAGTGCTTTTCCGGAGCTTTTTGAACAGCCGGTCCTTTTTCTGACTGGGAAGTTTTGTATAAATTGTGTACTTCATTGTGTTAATGATGTTTTGTTAGAAGTTGACAACACTCATTTCAAAGAAGAATAATGAAAAGGGAAATTTTACGTCATCACATTTTTCCCCTCACAGTACTCACAGCATCTTTTATGTGCGCAAACTGTTTCCACACGGTTTTTATTTGCAAGCCTGAGTTCGCTAAAAATATAAGAGAGTCATAGGAAGGATCGTCTCTCTCTATATGTATACTCTTTGATAAGGGATAAGAGAAGGAGTTGTTTCCTAAAACGTTTTAGTTTTTACTACCTAAAGGTGTTTGGCAAGAGTTTTTCCATAATAACTTCCATCTGAGAATATACATAGTTGTGTGAGCCATTCTCAGCATATTCCCTTTCTTTTTTTTAATATTTGTTTACTATAACGCTTTTATTTAATTTACAGCTATTGACCACTAATTAGAAACGTCTTGAAATTTGCATAAAACGCTTTAGTTTTATATAAAACATTTTCTTCATTTATTTTATATTTCTTTTGTACATATTGAAGAGTCTCAAACCGGAAGTAGGGTGAATATTGAAAAGAGCCGAAACATCCCCTAACTTAAATATAAGGATTAATATTTATGAATTTGACCCTTAACTCTGTATATGTACATTAGACCGACTCACGAAAAAAGTATCCTCAAAATAAACCTTGGTTTGTTTTATGATGATTCCCAAAATATTTCGGGTCTAGCAATGAGATCTCACGAGCTGGACCATTTTTGGAAAAAGGTCTTTTTTAAGTTTTTGTAAGAATTTAGCATTTTAGATGAAGACAACATACTCAATATAGGTATTATATGAAAGGTTTTTTGAGGCGCGTCCAGCGGTATATATAACATGTTTAGGCTTATCCAGAAATGTCCTATTTTCCAGGATAGTCTATAAAAAACAAATTTTTGACTTCGGTATAATTCGGAATTTTGCGAATTTCATACATTTTGCACGGTGCTCTGGAACAAATTCTGTTAAAATTTTTGAGTTATTGCAATCTGCATTTGAATTCAGTATCTAGTTAATATAAGATCAAAATGCAACTTAACAGAAAAAAATCCAGCACGCGCTTTTTTGGCGGAATAACTTTTTTTCGCGAAAAAAAATTTTTATAAAATTTTAATAATAATTTAAATTCAGTTTCTAGTAGATGTAAGGATAAAAATGAAATGATGAAAAAAATTATTATAAAATTTTATTTAGGGTCAGCATATATTTAAATTTTTCTTAAAAAAATTACAGACACGCGTATTTTAATAAAATATTTTATTTAATAAAAAACCTACAAATAATGTCATATGATTTTTTTATTGAATTGGGGTAACTCCAAATTTTATCAAAATTTGGTCCAGAGCACCGTGAAAAATGTATTAAGTTAGCAAAATTCTATACTATATCCACTTAGCGATTATTTACTTATCAAAAGGAAAGTTTTTATATCCATATTGAACTATTTTAAACATATTTTCTCCACAAATTGAATTTCTGATAAAACGCGAACAATCGCGAATTTCAAAAAAACCTGAAACATGTGTTCACTTAAATCGACTAGAGATTAAGATATGTAAGATTGACATTTAAATCACAAAATTCTTCATACAAAAAGAGTCAAAAACTAGTTTTTTTTTGTAGAATATCCTTGCAAACAGTACATTTCTAGAAATGATTGAACATGTTATATATACATACCGCTGGACGCGCCTCAAAAAAACCTTTCATATGATACCAATATTGTGTATATTGTCTTTAGATAAATACCAAAATTCTGCCAAAGACTAAAAAAAGACCTTTTTTAAAAACGGTCCAGCTCGTGAGATCTCATTCCTAGACACGAAATATTTTGGGAATCAACATAAAACAAACCAAGGTTTATTTTGAGGGGGGCACTTTTTTGCTTTTTTTCTGTCCATATATGGTGAGGCGGTCTAATGTACATACATCCCCATACCAAATCATCTAAAAATTTTACGTTTTATGTTTTATACACCGGCAAATAAGTATACATGAAAAATTGGATCTGCCTTTTTACTAAATTCCATTAAAATATTTGGGGGACCTTTATATGGCAACTACACTCAAAAAAAAAAGTCAGCAAAAAATGTTGCTGTGTCAGCAAAATTTTAGTCAGGAGCGTGCTTGAAAAAAGTTGGTAATTTTAGCAAAAGGTTTGCTGAAAATCAGCGGGCTGATTTTTACAAAAAAATAGTAATCTTCAGAACAACTTTTGCTAACACTTAGTCGATTGCAAATGAAAAACATTCTTGCTAAAATCACTAAACTTTTTGCTGAATATTAGAAGACTGAAAAAAACTCAAAAAACTTGTAGCGAAATTTTACTTTAGTTAATTTATTTCCTGAAAATTTAAATATAGAAATTGTGTGGAGTTGTTTTTCTTTTTTTATCATTTCCGTTGTCTGTACTACATCCAGACAAGTTGCGACATCTACATTTGTCTATCTGGTTGTTGTCCACGCTATAATTGCGGTTATCAGCACAATTTTTGTAGCAAAATAAATTAGTAAAACGTTAGTTCAAAATTAGTTTAGAGCTAAATAAAATATAACTAAAACTTTAGCTGAGAAGGGAATTTCAGCAAAAAAATTGCTGAAAACTAGTAAACTTGATATACAAGACGTTTTACCAATTTTTCTACTAACTTATTTTTTTGAGTGTAAGTCTTAACAAGGGTCGGTTCAAACAAAATCAGTAGTCTTCGTCGATGGGCAAATTACAAGTCGGTGTACCAAATTTCATCACAATATCGTATATTTGCGAACAGTAGCGTGCGAACAAGAGTATATGAATGGACAAACGTACGAACAGGTTGGTCCAATTTCTATATTTTTGTTCTTACAAACATGAGCACAAGCTCATTATAGCCTATACACTAGGGATGCCAATCGGGATTGATATTTGAAAATCCCGAGATTCGGGATTTTGACAATCCCGATCCCGGGATCCCGGGATTTTCGGGACTACGGGGATTTTTCGGGATCCCGGGATTTTACGGGATTTTTATGTTATGTAACTAAATTTTTTATAGAATAAAGCGTTTGATAATTATTTAATAGTTGTTAATTAATAATTTGGTACATTTTATGAATATTGAAACATCCCAATCAGAAATTGCCAGTGGTACAAAAAATCAAGTACCTGCATACCTGCGTGGCGTTAAAAATAAATGACTGGCAGAAAACTTATTTGGGACGCTTTGCCAGCATTTGCAAAAAGCGTTTAGCCAGTATTTGTTTTACAAAAATTTCGGTGGTTTATAAAAAAACGGACTGGGTTCATATCACGCAGGACGAAAAAAATATACATATGAACTTTTTTTATATTTTATTTTGGAAAATATAATTCCAGATCACCTATTTATTGGTTTTGCCAGTGTTTTGCCAAAGTTAAAAATAGCCGGTCCTTTTGTCTAATGACGTTATCATTTTGGGAATGAAAAAGCAATTTTTGTCAGTACTTGTACCACCTGTTAAAGTACCTTATCATCGCTTTCCCCTTTGTATTTTTCTGACTGGGATAATATATAAAGGCCTGCACTTAAGTACACTTGCGCCCAGTATTTTGTAAGCAGATTTTAAAACAGATTCGTTGCGACAACCTTGCCCACTGAATCGTGTAATTACAGCAACAAAGTTATTTGGTTATCGTTATCAAATATTTTCATGGAAGAACTCAAACTTACAGTCCCAGCCAAAATTAGGTTTCAGAAATAGAATTTCGATTGGAAGAATAAACTAGTAAAATAACAAACAAACTGGATTTTTCGCATGAACTACTCAAAAAATTAATAATGTTTACCAAATTATAAAATTTTGTTTGCAGTCATTCCATATTTTACTCGAATAATTTACTCAATTTCTAATTTTACCAATATCTTGTCATCAATTTCTTGTAAATATGAGAAAATTCAAGGAAAAATGTCGGTAAATTGCTCACTTTGTTTATTTGCGTTCATATTAATATTAATAAATAATAAAATCCCGGGGTTTTTGAGAAATAATCCCGGGATTTAGCGCCCTATGCTCCAATGGGAGTTAGAGGAATATATATAATCCCGGGATTCGGGATTTTGCCAATCCCGAAAATCCCGGGATTTCCCGTTTGGCATCCCTACTGTACACCTAGTGATGCAGGATATACAAAATTTACCATCAAAGCACATTTTATTTAATTTATTACTGACTTTTCGGACCACCATCGTATGTATGCCTTTGTGTGTGGATGTGTTGAAGCTCGGTGCTGTTTAATTTCTGTTTATTTTGTCTTAATGTCATCTTTATTCACTCACCACCCACATAACTTTTTCTTAGCCTTCTGCATAAGTAGTTTGCAATTAGTTCGTTGTAAATACAATTTTATTTATTTCATAAAAAGTTCATATTCTTCTACATTTGTTTCTCATTAACATAAAATTTCATTTCTTTCGCAAAATATAAAAACAAAAATAAACAAATCAACGCCATGCAGCTTTTCAGGATAAGACCAGCTCCAGTTCTAGTAAGTAAAATGTTAAATAGTGTCAAAATAATATTCTCAACAAATTAAAAATAATATGAAATTACTTTTTGCGTTCAATTTTCCTGTTTGTATGAATTTTCTTTTCTTTTTCTGTTGGTGTTAAAAAGCTAAATTGTTTTTTTTTTTTTTTGTCTTAACAAAAATAATATATAACATGTTGGTACCTGAAATACATATGTAAATGCAAATACAAGATTACCCAATTTATTTTTGTATGAAAAATTAAATTAAAACATAAAATTTTTAGCGTAGTTAACGGGACAGCTTGATTTAAAGCAGCATTTTTTCACAAAAATATTATTTATTTTATTTTTTTTATTTTTATTTATTTATTTGAAGTTCCGTACACAAGACTTAGAGTCTCATATTGCAGTACAGAACTGATTTTTCGTAAAATTACAGAAGTTGTTATTAAAAATTTAAAACTAAAAATATTTAATAAAATATTCAGTGTGTTCGTTTACTCGAAATTCTTACTACTTTTACTACAATTAGAAAGTTTTGTTTACTTTTTGTATTGATTTTTTCCAGCTGTAGTAAAAGTAGTAACTTGTAGTAAGTAAACGAACACGCTTATTATAAATTTATAAATTCATGTATCAAATTAACCCTTTCAGACCCAACCAGCTTCAAAAATTTATTGATTTTTTACCTTTAAGGTAAAATGGTATTAAGACTATTAAAATTTCCTAGTGTCAATTCATATTTTACGAAATATAATTTAGGAAAAAGTATAATTGTAATTTTTGTCTAAGTAAACCTATTAATATTGAAAATATTTGCAACTTTAAGAGAAAATATCAAATCTCACAATCGTGTATGCTGGGTCTCAAAGAGTTTAGGTCAAATTAAAAACATAAAAAAATATCATAAAAACCCTACGGGAAATTTTAACAAACTGTCACCGAACTGGCCCCTTTATATGAAATAGACTGGTCACTTTTACATGGCGTTGTCATAGGAGGTGGAAATCGACCCCTTGTAACATGTCACAAGACAAATCCTAGGACAGGTTACTGAACTCTCAATTTAAGAGACTGAATTTTAAAATTTCAAGTTTTATTTTTTAGTGTATTATTTTAAATCATACATATTTAAAAGACTGAATAATTTTTTTAAGTTTTATTGTATTTTAATACTTTATGTTCCTAGCAATGTGCAAAACTATTTTTTAAAAAAAATTCTCAATACAAAAGAAAACTCGACAACTGTTTTTTCGTTAAAACATGTTTTGAAAATGTCGAGTTTTTTTTTTTTTTTTGGCAAAATCCAGCTTTTTTAATCCGAATGTCCGGCTTTTTGCGAATCTGGATCTGGCAACCCTACATATGGAAGATTATTCCAGAGACGGGTGGCGTATAAAAAGAACTGCCATTCGGATATCAAACTATGATGTCTAAAGAGTATCAATCTTTTCCCCCTATTGGATCTCGAAAATCTCAATCGTTCGTATAAATGCTGTGGTTGTTGAGTGTAAATAATCTTATGTAGGAATAGTAAAATTCTAGTTTTAAGGAGAATATCAAAACTTATGCCATACAATCTTATTGAAAACGCTGAAAATCGTTTCAAACCATAAATATAACGAGCGATATTATTAAAAACGACGTTAAGTTTCCTTTTACTATGTGTGTCACAACTAGCAAAAATTTCACACCCATATAAGAGAATAGGTATTAGATAGGTTTTGACAAGAAGTATCCTAATATTTATTGGCGTGCAGTGTTGTGTTTGCCAGAGTGTTCTCAACATAGAAAAGGTACGACCACAAGCGTAATTAATATGGTCAGACCACGTGGGAGTATTGTTGAAATATACTCCAAGATTCTTCACGGAAGATTCTTCACGGCCGCATTTGAAGAAAAAGAAAGTGTTATTTCACCAAGACAATGCACCGTGTCACAAGTCAGTGAAAACGATGGCGAAAATCCATGAATTGGGCTTCGAATTGCTTCCGCATCCACCGTATTCTCCAGATCTGGCTCCCAGCGACTATTTCCTGTTCTCAGATCTCAAAAGAATGCTCGCTGGGAAGAATTTTTCGTCGAATGAAGAGGTGATCGCCGAAACTGAGGTCTATTTTGAATCAAAGGACAAATCGTACTACAGTACCCAGTGTAGAAAATCATTGCCAGATATGTGGTTATGTAACTACATACTTGGTAATGGTAACTGTTACTTTTGTTATTACATTTCTTATTACCTTTATATGGCGATGTCGCGAAAAATAATGAGTTATGGTTACACACCAGCATACGAAAAATCAAAAAATATATCGTTACCTATGTTCTTACCAGTACTGACAAAAATAATGTGTCTAAAAATAGATTTTCAAAAAAATAAATTATATAAAAAAAAATATTTTTTATTGTATTTTTTTTTCTTAAATAAAATTTCCTGGTGCGGGAATCGAACCTGGGTCTACAGATTGCCAGTCAATGGCTCTACCATCTGAGCTATATCGACATGTAATATTTAATAGATAAAAACATAATTGAACTGCTGCACACAAGTAAGCTTACTCGCCAACATACAAAAAATCAAAAAATATGTGGTTACATATATCCTTACCAGTGTTTAAAAAATATTGAGTCTAAAAATAGATTTTAAAAAATTGTCAAAAAAAATCTAGAAAATTATTTTCTATTTGAAATAATGATAAAAATAAGTCATTATCAGTAACTCGTTATTATATGTTTTAAAATAATGCAGAAGGTAAGTGGGTGCCATTACTGGTAGTCTAAAAAATAATGATATGTCATTATCGTTTCTACACTGGGTAATTATGACTTAGCTGCACAACCAACTTTTGCAAGAATTCTTGTGCAGATATGCCAAAAACGCAGCTAAGTCAAATTTATTACCTGCCTTAATGTGCAGGTATACCAATACAGACTAAAAACAAACAAAACAAATGAAGCTAATGATGACAACTTTGTGCTTTGCACCAGATCTTGCGATTTTTATGGTTAAAAAACGACTAAAGTAGGATATTTTTGTCACAAAAAAAGTTGACAACACATTTATTTTACGTGTCTTGTTTTCCTAGAATTGAAAAACAAAGCAAAACACAAGAGGCAGCTAACGGTGATCTTTTCTATGAAAATAATGTAAAACTGCCAAAAATATGAGGCAGTTATCTTAAATGTGCAGGTACAAAAAGTGCACTTAAAGAAGACAATTGCGTACATAATTTTGTAAAATAGAAACGAAAACAAAATTTTATGCAGTTATAGCAACTGTGCACTTAAGAACAAGGCAGTTAAATCAAAACTACTGTACAAAAATGGTATCGAAAAGTTGGAGGGTCGCTATAATCAGTGTATCATCCTTGAAGGGAACTATGTTGAATAAAAGAAACGAATTTTGCAAAAAAAAAAAAAAAAAAAAAAATGTGTTTTACTATGGTAGGCCGGGGACTTTTCAATTGACCTGTTAATGTAATAAATTCCGATTTTTTTCCTTCTTTATTGAAAGAAATCATAATTTTTGCAGTTTTGGAATTTTCGTGATTTTCGGCTAACATATTCACTGTGTCCAGAAACAACAACCAAAGTGGATAAAATAAACACATAATGAATATTTAACATTTTTTGCTTACAAAACTCTTAACAGATCTCCTTCCATCCCAGTGTAGAAAATCATTACCAGATATGTGGTTATGTAACTACATACTTGGTAAAGGTAACTAGTTACTTTTGTTATTACATTTCTTATTACCTTTATACGGCGATGTCGCGAAAAATAATGAGTTATGGTTACATACCAGCATACGAAAAATCTAAAAATATATCGTTACCTATGTGCTTACCAGTACAGACAAAAATAATGAGTCTAAAATAGATTTTCAAAAAAATAAATTATATAAAAAAAATATTTTTTATTGTATTTTTTTTTTAAATAAAATTTGCTGGTGCGGGTATCGAACCTGGGTCTACAGATTGCCAGTCAATAGCTCTACCATCTGAGCTATATCGACATGTAATATTTAATAGATAAAAACATAATTGACCTGCTCCACACAAGTAAGCTTACTCGCCAACATACAATAAATCAAAAAATATGTGGTTACATATATCCTTACCAGTGTTTAAAAAATATTGAGTCTAAAAATAGATTTCAAAAAATTAAAAAAAAATCTAGAGAACTATTTTCTATTTGAAATAATGATAAAAATAAGTCATTATCAGTAACTCATTATTATATGTTTTAAAATAATGCAGAATGTAAGTGGGTGCCATTACTGCTAGTCCAAAAAATAATGATATGTCATTACCGTTTCTACACTGGGATGTTAAAAGTAATAGCATTATGCACATCTAAAAAGATGCCTTTTCATGTCGTCATATGACGACGCTAGGATAATATGGGTTAAAGTGTAATTCGTGCAATTTGGCCTAGGTAGCGAACGACTTGTGACACAGCACATTGTCTTGGTGAAAGAGCACTTTTTTCTTCTTCATATGGGGCCGTTTTTTCTTTTTGCGATTTCCTCCTCCAAACGTACCAGTTGGGCCATGATCATTTGTTTCGATGGAGCAGAGTCCGAATAGCACTTATCAAGCCAAGCTTTGGCTTGGACGGTGTTTTTCCCCATTAAAAAACAATGAAAAATCAACACCACGAATCGATTGTTTTAAAAATCGCAAAAGTAGCGTCACTACAACAGCTGTAACTTGTTCACTAGTTAACGAATTGCGATTAAATTTTGACAGGTATCATCTAAAGGTCGGTAGCTCCGAAAAAACATATGGATTTTTCATTAGCAGCGCCGCCTATGTGTCATCCTACGGGTTTTTCAGCCGATGTGCTATATGGTATATTTGTTTTGGCAATACTTTCAGTTAACCAGATTCAGAGATGGTCCTTCTAAAAAAGTCGGTATTACAAGTTGGAAAATATCGAAAATTTATCAAATAGAACTTAGTTAAAATTGAGCCATTAATGCATAAAGTTGTTGACAACTTTTTGCAAATTATTTTTGAGTATTTTGGTATTTCAAAATTACGTTGACTTTAGTAAAACCGACATTATTTTTTAAATTTACTTTTAACAAACAAATTTTTATGGAATCAATGGCCTTGAAACTCTCTCAATATTTTTTATTTGAAAAAATATTAGGCGGCTTGGAACAGGAACGAACTCCGACTGGTTAATCAGGAGTGGAAAAGGGTCACTTAATCGGGCTCTTATACCAAAAAATGTTAGATCGCTCTTACATATTTAAAAATGTAAGTAACTAAAAAATAGCTTCTTCTTTGGCTCGTTAAAAAACATAAAAATTAAATATTTAGATATTAGCAAATATTAGCACAAATTGCGAAAAAAAACATTTGCAAAAAGCGAAATTTTTGCTACAATATATTCTCTTGCAGAATGTCGATCGCTGATTACCTCTTTTAATTGATTTTCTGTACCATAAAGCCTTTTTCGAATTCCGCCGTTATTTTGCAATTTTTAAGTGCGGTTTTTTTAAATATGTAACTTAGGGATTAAATTTTTGTACTATAAAGTCTTTTTTCAAATTCCGCTATTATTTTGCAATTCTTTACGTGCGTTCTTTTTTAATTTATAATCTAGGGGCTTAATACACGTTTCAGACAACAAAGTTTGGTGGCTAGTTGCAAAAAAAATCGCGAAAAATAAAATTTGTAAAAAGGAAAATTTTTGCATCAATATATTTGTTTGCAGAATCTAAATCGCTGATTACGTTTCCTAATTAATTTTTTGTACCACAAACTCTTTTTCCGCGTTCCGCTTTTATTTTGCAATTTTTTAAGTACGTTTCTTTTTAATTTATAATCTAGGGATTATAATACACATTTCATACAACAAAGTTTGGTGGCTAGTTGCAAAAAAAATTGCGAAAAATAAAATTGCAAAATCGAAAAATTTTTTAATCAATATATTTGTTTGCAGAATGTAAATCGCTGATTAAGTTTTTTAATTAAGTTTTGTACCATAAAGCCTTTTTTCGCTTTCCGCGATTATTTTGCAATTTTTTAAGTGGGGGTTTTTTTTAAGTTTATAATCTAGGGTTTATAGTACCAATTTTATACACAAAAGTTTGGTGCTTAGTTTGCAAAAAAAAAAAAAAAAAAAATCGCAAAAAAATATTTGCAAGAGCAAAATTTTGCGTCATTGTATTCATTTGCAGATTGTTAATCGCTGATTGAGTTTTTTAATTATTTTTTTCTACCACAAAGCCTTTTTTCGCGTTCCTCTATTATTTTGCAATTTTTTAAGTGCGGTTTTTTAAATTTATAATCTACGGAGTATAATGCCCAATTCATAAAACAAAGTTTAGTGGTTAGTTGCAAAAAAGAAAATTTTGGCATCGTTTGCAGAATGTAAATCTTTTAATAAACCCCAAAGTCTTTTTTCGCATTCCGATATTATTTTGAAATTTTTTACGTATGGTTTTTTAAAATTCATAATCTAGACCTATAATACTGTTGGAATAGTATAATTCCATAGTATAGTTCCATTCTTGATTTTTATAAATAAATTATTATTTTCCATCCCTGGCTACAATCGATGTTTTGAGTCATACAAAGAGCGCACATAATGACCCTGCAAACATTTAAAAGATACCTTCCAAGAAGATATTAAAGCGATATCATCTATTTGTCATTTGAATGAAAATAATCAAGTAGTATTTACTTTGAAATTGTCTTCCTTTTATCACTTGGAAGATAATTCGGCGATATTTGGAAAAAAATAATTCAGAAATTTTATCTTTTGTTATAACTTTTTATGATAATATTTCGGCAATATCATCTTTGTATCATTTATCAATTTGGAAAAAATTAAAACTAAATTTGTACAAAAACAATCAAAAGATATATAAGAAATAAACTCGGGAAAAATCGGCTAAGATGAAATCAAAATAATTTATAAGTTGGTCAATGAATTATGTATGCAGATATTGTTTTTAGGCTTAAATTTAATAATGCAAAAATTAAATCGTTTTTTATTGTACTGGGAGTTTATTTAGCGATATCCCTTTTATCTTCCATATGAGTTATTGCTTTCATATTGCCTGGAAGTATTGTTTTAGTGTAACAGTTGTTTCCGACGGAGAAAATACGAAATTGATATTGCCGGCAATAAATGTTTTCTTCCTGGCGATATGTTCGGAGAATCTTCTTCGTATTGCCATGTTTGCTGGGTGATATTGGTTTGAGTATGTTCCTGTTCCAAGGCACATAATAGAACAAATGCTTTCTCAGTGATAGAGAGTCCCCCAATCTCTTTTTCACTTTCCTTGTCTTTTTTATAGCTGTACTAAAAATTTAAATAAATATTTCTACAATGAGTGTTATTTTTGTTCGGTTTTAAGATCAAATATGACAAATTCCAAATAGAATTCACAATTTATTTTACAACAAATAGAGAAAAAACTTATTAAAAGAACTTTTCTAGAACCAATGGTTGACAATTAATGCATTTTTAAGTGTTACCAATCACTATCATCAGATTGTCTTTATGGGGATCTCTCTAGGTTATAATGTAGATTTTAGTTTTTGTATATATGTTAACTTCAAATATTTCTTTGAAAAATAAATGCATATTCAGTTATTTTTCACTTTACGGAAAACATTTTTGTTAAACCACAAAAAGCTTTTAGTGTTTTAATGATTTTATTTTTATCGTCAAAGTAAAATTTTTACAGCTCTGTTTTTATGTAGGACATAAATTTAGTGCACTTTGTAGTAAATAACTTTACACATCAAAGGCAATCGCCTTTTAATTTATGTATATGTTTCGAAATTGGGATTTTTGTGTTTTCCGTACAAATTGAAAGGGCAAGAGTTTCTAAATTGATTAAATTACATCTTAATAAATCAATATATTTTCTTTCTCATTGCAGATATTTGTAAGAGCACAATTCGACTATAATCCTTTGGATGATGAACTGATACCGTGCGCCCAAGCAGGCATAGCCTTTCAAGTCGGTGATATATTGCAGGCAAGTTTATTACATATAATCAAATAATATTGAAACGAGTTGATATTTTCTTTTTTTCGTCTTTTTAGATTATTAGCAAGGACGATCAGCATTGGTGGCAGGCTCGTTTAGATGCTTTAGGCGGTTCAGCTGGTCTAATACCCTCACCAGAGTTACAAGAGTGGCGTATACGATGTCAAACTGTAGATAAAACTAAAAATGAACAAGGTAAGCGAAAACGTTAACACTTAGCAAACATTACAATTGATGGCATATGTTTTAAAAATTTTAATTATCATATTCGTATATTTACTCGATATGTATGTATCTATGAAATTGGATGTTAATTTTTTTTTTAATTTTATTTAATTTTAAAGAAATGTCTATAAATATTCACTAATGAAATCGAACTAATTATTAACTACTATGTTGGAATTGTGTTGTCTAACCTTAGTAGAATAAAATCGTGATAACTAACAATGTTAACAGAAAAAAAACAACCCAGATATAACAGAAATTTCAGTCTTAAAATTTTGTTTATTTTTGTGCAATATTAAAATACACATATCATTCCCTACGGGAAATTTTAACAAACTGTCACCGAACTGGCCCCTTTATATGAAATAGACTGATCACTTTTACATGGCGTTGTCATAGGAGGTGGAAATTGACCCCTTGTGACATGTCACAAGACAAATCCTAGGACAGGTTACTGAACTCTCAATTTCAGGGACCTGTACTGGGATTTGTCTTGTGACATGTCACAAGGGGTCAATTTCCACCTCCTATGACAACGCCATGTAAAAGTGACCAGTCTATTTCATATAAAGGGGCCAGTTCGGTGACAGTTTGTTAAAATTTCCCGTAGGGATTAGAAATGTTATTATTTTTTAATATTCTATAATTTTCGTTTTGTTTTTGAATCCTTCATCCAATCAATGTGTGTAGTGAGATAGATTATTAATTTATTCACGGCATGAACTTTTGTGGTTATTTTCCATTTATATAATTGTTTTGTTTTTACAAAAACATTTTTGTGTGCAATAGTTAGGTCAGTTTTAGGACTAGTAGCGCACAGTGGCACTGAGATCAAACATCAGTTTTTGGAAACGAATATTAATGTTATTTGAAAAGATCTGCTACTTGAATGGGGGATGTTAAGTTCTCCAACACTTTGGTCGTTAATCTGATTGAAAGAGTTTCCACCAAACAAAGTCTCACTGTGCGTGTTTTACTTATTTTTTATATTATTATTATTATTATTATTTTATTTTTTGTTCTGTCATTAAATAATAAATAATTTCATCCTATGTATAAATATTTAATCAATTATAAATGCCCCCCTTCCCATGTATGAACAGGAGAACCTGGTGCTGGATGTTCCGCTCACACAGATGGGTGTGATGGATCCGCAGGTATATAGCCAACTAATCTCACACACGCACACACACAACTCTTCCAACTCAAGTCCCTTTATTTGCATATAACATATTAATAAAAAATTAAAAATCCAACAAATAAAATTTTGAGTGAAAAATACTTAAAATAACTTTATTTTTCATTTAACTTTGTTTTTTTTTTTTTTTTGTTGTTTAATTGTGGGTCACCAAATTTTGTTGTTATAGACTGTTTTTGCCGAAGTATTTTAACCGAGTTTCTATTTTTTAATAAAACCACTTTTATCTACTTTTTTATAAATTAAAATTTTCTGTTAGTAACTTAGTGTACCATTATAGTTTTTGTTATTTTCCATGCACTCTTGTACACTTACAGTGACGAGAAAAAGTACTCGTCGATGAGATTTTTTTTTTTAACTTCCCGGTTAAAAAGAGTTCATATATGATCATATATATTTTTTATATATATGGTTATTAGGGCGGGTCAAATTGTGTGGATAAAAATTTTTTGATATTGCGTACTCGATTTTTCGAAAGCTTTTAGCATGGGAAAAAAAACTTCCACACGACATATCAAAACGAGTAAAAAGGTTAAAGTCGGGCATGCCGACTATACAATACCCTACACCAGTCTGGTTAAAAGCCAACTAATGTTTGGATCCGAAATTCGAATGGGTTAAAATGAGGCTTGTGTCAAAATTTTCTATAATGTGAGTCAGCGCACCAAATTTCATTAAAATATCTTAATATTTGCGACCTGCAGTTTGTAACCAAGCCAATTTTGGTGGGACCCTTATATGGGCACTAGGTCTAAACATGGACCGATGTTCACCAAACCCGGGTAAAAAATCTTAATACGGTGTCATATATAATTATATCTTATTTGATAAGTCCCCATATACAACGACATACAACTTGATCCGAAAAATGGCTCATCTACTTGTGTCTAATTATATCAAATTAGATATAATTTGATACAGTTTGATCCGAGATTTGTCCATATCCAGGACATCAAATTACATCTAATTCGATATAAAAATATCTGATTATATATAATTTTGTCTAATAGTAGGTATACTTTTTATGCATACCGGCTTTAACCCTTTCACTACCCACTTTTTATTTGCGGATGAATCGTTATTTTGACTGCAGATTCTTTTTAAGGATCCTCAAATTAGAAAAAAACATGCAACATATTTTGCCCCCTCCCCCTCCTACCCACCAAATATGACGGTTCAAAATCGATTTTTTTAAACTTCTGAACCCCGGTTTTCCTCTTAAATATTCGTGTAGCCAAAAATCTTTTGGTTGGTTTTCTTCTCGTTATAAAACGAAGGTATATGCCAATTTTCAATTATATATCTTCATTAGTTTAGGAGAAACACCAAAACCTCCTTTTCACGGAAATAATGATTTCTTCAAAAAATTAGACTTCATTAACAAATATCGCGACCATATTGTCATGTTGAACTACTTATACATATAATGATTTTTATTTTAAGTCCAAGATCCTAATAAACTTATTTGTAAAAGTGTAAAGTTTTTTTTGCACTACTAAATTTTATAAATTCTTTTAAAGATGTGTACACTGTAGTGTACAAGGGTAGTGAAAGAGTTAAATTGATATTGAAATTTCTATAGCTTGAACAATTGTATAATAACATAAAATAAAAATCTAATCTAAATCGCTTGCATCATTTTTTAATTTAATTTAATATGCAAAAAAATCACGTGAAAATTATTTGGCTGTGGAGAAATTAACTCTTAATTTATATTAATTTGTACGAGATCATATAGAAAGTTATATATAAAATTACAGGAATATATTTTTAGTATGACGATACATACAGTGTTATATAACTTAGTATCGAACCATATAATCATATCGGTCACTACATATATTTTGATTAGTTTTATATGGCTTATATAGTTATATATGGATTCAGATTTGGGGATATGTAATAACATCAATTACCGTACAAAAAATTCATTGAAAAAATAATATCAGATGTTTTTATATATAATGATATGTGTCTTAATGTGAATCCATTCACCGTCAGATATAACTCAATCACATTATATATAACAATATATAACTATTTTTACCCGGGAAATCAATAGGCTGCGTTATTGGGCCAATATAGGTCTGTGTACCAAATTTCATCAAAATATCTTAATATTTGCGACCTGCAGCGTATAAAAAGTATAATTTTGGTAGGACCCTTATATGGGCACTAGGTCTAAACATGGACCGATGTTCACCAAAATCCATAGGCTGCGTTATTGGGCCAATATAGGTCTGTGTACCAAATTTCATCAAAATATCATAATATTTACGACCTGCAGCGTATAAACAGTATAATTTTGGTAGGACCCTTATATGGGCACTAGGTCTAAACATGGACCGATGTTCACCAAAATCAATAGGCTGCGTTATTGGGCTAACATAGGTCTGTGTACCAAATTTCGTCAAAATATCTTAATATTTACGACCTGCAGCGTATAAACAATATAATTTTGGTAGGACCCTTATATGGGCACTAGGTATAAACATGGACCGATGTTCACCAAATTCAAACTTGTTCGTCCTTGGGCCAACATAGGTCTGCGTACCAAATTTCATCAAAATATCTTAATATTTGCGACCTGTAGAGTGCGCACAAGATTGCATGGACAGACAGACAGACGGACGGACAGACGGACATCGTTAAATCGAAATAAAAAATTCTGAGCCGATCGGTATACTATAAGGTGGGTCTACGACTAATATTTTTTGGTGTTACAAACATCAGCACAAACTTATAATACCCTGACCACATAGTGGTGTAGGGTATAAAAATCCTTTTCGAGGCTCCCAAATTTAAATTTTTTGCAATTTTCTAATAAATCTAGATTAGCGCCATCTTGAGGTGGCTTTTGAAGCAACTAATAAAGTTGTAAACAATATAAAATTACAACCTTTCCAGAAAGGTATTACTTATGAAAATCGGATAAAAAATGTGGCAACTAGAGGTAAAAGTAAATAAGAAAAACGAGTAAAAAGGTTAAAGTCGGGCATGCCGACTATACAATACCCTACACCACTCTGGTGTATTGTTTGGATCCGAAATTCGAATGGGTTAAAATGGGGCTCGTGTCAAAATTTTCTATAATGTGAGTCAGCGCACCAAATTTCATTAAAATATCTTAATATTTGCGACCTGCAGTTTGTAACCAAGCCAATTTTGGGGGTACCCTTATATGGGCACTAGTTCTAAACATGGACCGATATTCACCAAAATCAATAGGCTTCGTCCTTGGGCCAACATAGGTCTGTGTACCAAATTTCATCAAAATATCTTAATATTTGCGACCTGCAGCGTATAAACATTATAATTTTGGTAGGACCCTTATATGGGCACTAGGTCTAAACATGGACCGATGTTCACCAAAATCAATAGGCTGCGTTATTGGGCCAATGTAGGTCTGTGTACCAAATTTCATCAAAATATCTTAATATTTGCGACCTGCAGCGTATAAACAGTATAATTTTGGTAGGACCCTTATATGGGCACTAGGTCTAAACATAGACCGATGTTCACCAAAATCAATAGGCTGCGTTATTGGGCCAATATAGGTCTGTGTACCAAATTTCATCAAAATATCTTAATATTTGCGACCTGCAGCGTATAAACATTATAATTTTGGTAGGACCCTTATATGGGCACTAGGTCTAAACATAGACCGATGTTCACCAAAATCAATAGGCTGCGTTATTGGGCCAATATAGGTCTGTGTACCAAATTTCATCAAAATATCTTAATATTTGCGACCTGCAGCGTATAAACATTATAATTTTGGTAGGACCCTTATATGGGCACTAGGTCTAAACATGAACCGATGTTCACCAAAATCAATAGGCTGCGTTATTGGGCCAATGTAGGTCTGTGTACCAAATTTCATCAAAATATATTAATATTTACGACCTGCAGCGTATAAACAGTATAATTTTGGTAGAACCCTTATATGGGCACTAGGTCTAAACATGGGCCAATGTTCACCAAAATCAATAGGCTGCGTTATTGGGCCAATATAGGTTTGCGTACCAAATTTCTTCAAAATATCTTAATATTTACGACCTGCAGCGTATAAACAGTATAATTTTGGTAGGACCCTTATATGGGCACTAGGTCTAAACATGGACCGATGTTCACCAAAATCAATAGGCTGCGTTATTGGGCTAACATAGGTCTGTGTACCAAATTTCGTCAAAATATCTTAATATTTACGACCTGCAGAGTATAAACAATATAATTTTGGTAGGACCCTTATATGGGCACTAGGTCTAAACATGGACCGATGTTCACCAAAATCAAACTTGTTCGTCCTTGGACCAACATAGGTCTGCGTACCAAATTTCATCAAAATCTCTTAATAGTTGCGACCTGTAGAGTGCGCACAAGATTGCATGGACAGACAGACAGACAGACGGACGGACGGACATCGTTAAATCGAAATAAAAAAAAATTCTGAACCGATCGGTATACTATAAGGTGGGTCTACGACCAATATTTTTTGGTGTTACAAACATCAGCACAAACTTATAATACCCTGACCACATAGTGGTGTAGGGTATAATTATTTTCTCCTTGTTGTCATCAACATCATTATCATCATTTCTCATCATTATCATCATTCATCATCAAGCAGAAAATAATTTTACTTATATACTTTTACCCCTAGTTGCCACATTTTTTATCCGATTTTCATAAGTAATACCTTTCTGGAAAGGTTGTAATGTTATATTGTTTACAACTTTATTAGTTGTTTCAAAAAGCCACCTCAAGATTTTTTTTTTTTTTATGTGTTAGACCAACACTCAGGGGATGCCCCCTACTAACGCAGTGCATTGTGTTGGTATTAGGAAAATAGGTTATGGGGAGGAGGAAAGAGGGAGTAGTGTTTGTGAATATAATTTCTCAACATTGTAAGTAACAGGGAAGACCTCTGCGGGGAGTTTATTCCACATACGGCTGGTGCGACTGATAAACGAATTCTCTCTGTAATGCGTCGTGCGATCCGCTGGACAATCGACAACAAACGGATGGACTCTACTTGATAAGCGAGTATTACGAATAAGAACCTGGACTTTGGGGATAAGTTCACTTATCTCAGCAGAGCACTTCCCATGGTAATATCGATAGAACAGGGTTACATAACCCACATTCCGACGATGCTCCAATGAGTCAATAGAGCTGGATACTATAATGTCATTGATAAGCGCCGACGCCCTCCTTTGCACACGGTCCAGAAGCTCCAAAATAGTCTTCGAAGCTCCTGTCCATATATGGGAGTTGTATTCCATCTTCGGTCGGATATAGGTGGTATAAATAGTGAGTAAATCGGATGGAGTGAAGTACTTCTTGCACCGACGTAAAAAACCTAGACACTTGAATGCTTCTTTCGACACCTGAAAAACATGCTTATTCCATCGGACATCACACTGAATTTTCATGCCCAGAACATCAAGAGTATCCGATTCCTCAATATCGATATTACCCATATGTACAGATGGCAGTGTTGACCCCGCAGCCCTATGGGTCAACATACAACATTGGGTCTTACGCGCATTAAAATCCACCTTGTTCGCATGACCCCACTCAGAGATTGCAGAGAGGTCACGATTTAGTGTGTCATTCATAATCTGCCTTTTGCCCCCAATCTCCTCAGGGCTTGGCCTACGATTAAAGGAAAATGAATGACAAGATGGCGCTAATCTAGCATTTATTAAAAAATTGCAAAAAATTTAAATTTGGGAGCCTCGAAAATGATTTTTTTGATATGTCGTAGAGGAACTTTCCCCATACTAAAAGCTTTCGAAAAATCGAGTACGCAGTATCGATTGCTAAATCGACCCACCCTAATGGTTATCCATGCTCGTACTTCCCTATTAAAAAAAATTAATATGGACCTTTATATGGAAATATATAACTTAGTGTTAATGTTATATGCATCAACATTTCATCCAAAAAATGGCCCGATATAATTGTGTCAGTTGTTTACCAGTTTTTATCTAATGTTATCAGTTTAGATCTTAACTGCCCAGTGTAGAAAATCATTACCAGATATGTGATTATGTAACTACATACTTGGTAATGGTAACTGGTAACTTTTGTTATTACATTTCTTATTACCTTTATATGACGATGTCGCGAAAAATAATGAGTTGTCGTTACACACCAGCATACGAAAAATCAAAAAATATATCATTACCTATGTGCTTACCAGTACTGACAAAAATAATGAGTCTAAAAATAGATTTTCAAAAAAATAAATTATATAAAAAAAAATATTTTTTATTGTATTTTTTTTTTTTTTTTTTAAATAAAATTTGCTGGTGCGGGAATCGAACCTGGGTCTACAGATTGCCAGTCAACAGCTCTACCATCTGAGCTATATCGACATGTAATATTTAATAGATAAAAACATAATTGACCTGCTGCACACAAGTAAGCTTACTCGCCAACATACAAAAAATCAAAAAATATGTGGTTACATATATCCTTACCAGTGTTTAAAAAATATTGAGTCTAAAAATAGATTTCAAAAAATTTTCAAAAAAATCTAAAAATTTATTTTCTATTTGAAATAATGATAAAAATAAGTCATTATCAGTAACTCATTATTATATGTTTTAAAATAATGCAGAAGGTAAGTGGGTGTCATTACTGGTACTCCAAAAAATAATGATATGTCATTACCGTTTCTACACTGGGTGATTAAATTATACATTAATCAGGTGAAATTTTATCCGATTTTTGACCTGATAAAATTTTATCGGTTTATGTCGCATAGTATCAGTTTAGATCCAAATGGACACAATTGTATACAAACTTATATATGTAGTTTTGTACGAGTTTGGACCTGATACAATTATATCAGGATATATGGACATATATGAACATATACATTTATTAAATATATGCGAATACATGCGAACGTTGCTGTACTTTATTATAAGGTTTTACGATAGATATAAATTTATGTATGACATTCAAATTAGGCGCTACATATGTTCCTTTTTTTAAACATGGCATTAAATATAATTCCATATTAATCCAAATATGAGTTCCTTTTACATATATGGAAAAATGTATTCTTCGAAATATGTTCATATACAAGTCCCTTTTGCATAAATTGAATAATATATACTTTCATATTTGTCCATATATGAGTGCCATTTCCATATATGAAATAAAAGATGCTTCCATATATGTCTGTATATGAAATTTTTTCCCTATATGGAATCACATATACTTCCATATATGTTCATATAAAATCCATATATGTTCATAAAAAATCCAAATTTGTTCATATGTGTCCATACATAAACCATATATGAACATGTTTGAGCGTATATGAGCATTTTTCACCGGGCTGATAAAATTGTATCAGGTAAAAAATCGGATACAATTTCATCTGATTAATAAATAATTTAAACAGTTAAGATCCAAGCTGATATAATTAGAGAAAAATTGATTAAAAATTTATACAATTATATCGGGCCATTTTTCGGATAAGACTTAATCACATTTACATATGACTATATGTAACTATTTTTACTTGGGATACTAGAAAAATTAACCTACACAAATATGGTCACACATGTTCATTAGGGTGTCCCCTATAAATGTTTGGTCGATTTGCGACACGCATACCCCCAATTTTTTTTTTTTGCAAATGGTCCGAAATTAACAGAATCGATTTTTTTTAATTTTTTTTTGGAAAACGTTAACCCGTGCCGAGTTGCGGCCGAAAATGCCCCATTTTGGAAAAAAGTGTATTATTATTACCCAGTGTAGAAAATCATTACCAGATATGTGGTTATGTAACTACATACTTGGTAATGGTAACTAGTTACTTTTGTTATTACATTTCTTATTACCTTTATACAAGGTTGGTTACCGTTATCGTTATAATACCGTTATCGCTAAAATACCGTTTCAAATTGAATACCGTTACCGTTACCAATACCTCTAAAAATTTCTCCAAATCGTTACCGATACCGTTATTTTTAATGGTGGTTACCGGTATTTATTAATTTATATAAAAATGCAAATTTTTTGACTTTTTTGTAAAAATTTTCAGTTTTTTATTCTACAAAAAATTTATAGATAATAATTTTAGTTATTAAAACTACCAGCATTGAAGATAAAGCATAGAGAACGTATTTTTAACGCGTAAAATTAAATATATGTTAAGGTTTTACTTATTTTTATATGTTTTTAACATAATTTATAATACCGGTACGTACCGGTATTGCTGTTTCGATAACGGTATACCGTTACAGAAACAGTCTTAAATACCGTTACCTTTACCGTTACCGAAACAAATGAAATTCATTACCGTTACCCTTACCGTTATTCGTTTCGGTAACCAACCTTGCCTTTATATGGCGATGTCGCGAAAAATAATGAGTTGTCGTTACACACCAGCATACGAAAAATCAAAAAATATATCGTTACCTATGTGCTTACCAGTACTGACAAAAATAATGAGTCTAAAAATAGATTTTCAAAAAAATAAATTATATAAAAAAAAATATTTTTTATTATATTTTTTTTTTTTGTAATAAAATTTGCTGGTGCGGGAATCGAACCTGGGACTACAGATTGCCAGTCAACTGCTCTACCATTTGAGCTATATCGACATGTAATATTTAATAGATAAAAACATAATTGACCTGATGCACACAAGTAAGCTTACTCGCCAACATACAAAAAATCAAAAAATATGTGGTTACATATATCCTTACCAGTGTTTGAAAAATATTGAGTCTAAAAATAGATTTCAAAAAATTTTCAAAAAAATCTAAAAAACTATTTTCTATTTGAAATAATGATAAAAATAAGTTATTATCAGTAACTCATTATTATGTTTTAAAATAATGCAGAAGGTAAGTGGGTGTCATTACTGGTACTCCAAAAAATAAAGATATGTCATTACCGTTTCTACACTGGGTAAAAATTCCCAAAATTCGAAATTTTGAAAAATTTTGTATTTTGTTTCATTTATTCGTTTAATATAGTAAAAATGATTCAGACATGGAATTTTGACTTCATCGGATATCACTAACCCACTTTAGCCTGGAATCCAAAATGACCCACGAATTTGATAAAAATGAAAAAACGTGTTTTTTAAAAATTAATTTTAAAGATTTTTTAAAATGCCTAATTTGGAGATGTCGATTGCTAGTTGTACAACATAATAGTTGATATTAAAGAAGAAAAAAATAAATTGGAAAAATGATAATTCGAGTTTGTGCTGCTTTCCAGGACATTTTACAAAAATTGCTTATTTTGTCAAAAATATAACAAAATTTGAATGTTTTCATCAAATTTTACATAGTTTTCGGAAAAACATTACTTAAATTTGGTTAGACTATAATTATCTTTACATTAAAAAAAAAATTTTTTTTAACCCTTAGTGGTCTGGAGTCAGAAAAGACCCATGAAACTTAGTATTAATTATGACTACGAGATTGTAAAGCCATTAAATTGATAAAAAAAATCTGAACTGGATAAAAATAATTATTTTATGTAACACGATCCACACGGGGTTAACTTTTATACTTTTGGCCAAAAACGCCCCATTGTAATTGGCGGTTTAGTCGGTTTTTCTAGATAAAAATTTAATTTAATTTTTTGGTGTTTTCTTTCACAAAAAATATCGGGTTATATTTTTCTACATCTAAAGTTTTTTTTTTTTCAAACAAACAAACTCAAGGAGTTCTTATTTTTTTTTTTTTCCTTTTCATAAAAATAAAATATTCAATAAAGTGAGATAAGATTTGTTCCTATTTGTGTTGATTCAATTTTGATTCGATTGAATAATTTGGACGTATGTTGGCTTTAGAGCAGAGGTCGGCAACACCTATGCCCATGGGTGCTCTCTCACACCTACATAAGCTCACACATAGAACAAAAAAATAATCAGTCGCATACAAGATTTCAATGAAGTAGGTTGTCACATCGCTTGTTTGCCAGATTTTTTACACTCTGCATAATGTTTCTTGATACATTTTTTTGGTAATTTATTTTTAAGTTTTTTTGTTTTTATTTTTTTTTTTGTGTTGTTGTTTTTTGATATTTGTTTTCGTAGTTGTTGTTTGCTTTTAAATTTTTATTTTATATTCCCATTATAAACATTTAAAATTTTCGAATTATTATACAAACGTTCTTTGTCAGTGCATTGAGAGTGAGAGGCTGCAACTCACTCATACAAGCACAAAATAAGGTTGTATATGTTTGCCGATCCCTGCTTTAGAGGCACCTCACCGATTGATTCTAAATTTTTACTACTGATATAACTCTCTTTTGGGGGCCCGAAGAAATTTTTTTTCACCGAAAATCCTGTAAGGGGAGTTACTTCGGTTTAAAGCTTAAAAATGAACTTAACTATATTTTCTGCATTTATGATAGGGTTGGAACAATATGTACACCATTGGAAAGGTAATAAAGATATCTTTAGGATAGCATTTTTTGTTGACCCATTATGATTCGGCGTAGGAATTTTAATTTTTTTTTGTTTTTTTAATGTTTTTATTCCATAAAAAACCTATATAAGAACAAAAATTGTGCTATTAGTATGTTATCAAGACGAAAATCTTTCATTTGATATATAGATCAAGTTTTTATCACTTCAAACACCGAAGATATTATTGGTCAAAATCGTGAGATTTTTTTCTTTCAAAGTATGGCTAACTTTTGACAAATGAAAAATCTCAATACCGACAATAGGTTTAAAATGTGTTTACTCCCAAAATATGTTCGATTCCCGATGAGTTAATTCAGTATAATTGTTGGTTAGAGTCAAAGTTGTATCTTTTGTACCATCTGCAAAAAAATTAGGTTTGACTTCTAATATCTTCGGTGTTTGAAGTGATAAAATTTTAACTACATCTCAAAAGTTTTTAATCTTGCGAATATATTAATATGTAAAAAATTATGTGGTAGTATACGGTGGTTTTTATAAAAACGGTTTATTTTAAAAAATCTTAGAAATAAATCTCATTCGCCGGTAATGGGTAAACAAACAAAAAAAAAATGTCGTCCATAAGATATTTTTACTATCTTTCCAATGGTATATATATATTGTTCCAATCCGACTATAAATGACTTAGATATAGCTCAGTCCATTTCCAAACTTTGCACAGAAATAAACTCCCTACAGAGGTGTTATTCTATAAATTTCCTAGTGGGTCGGTTTTGGCAAAAGTGTAAAAATTAACCCTATATGGATCATGTTACATAAAATAATTATTTTTATCAAGTGAAATTTTTTTATCGCATATCCCAATTTAATAAAAATCTGATAAATGTAAATTTCATAGTGGGTCTTTGTTTGTGAAAAGTGAAAAAATCAACCCTATATGGATCAAGTTACTCAAAATAATAATTTTTATCAAGTGTAAAAAATTTTTTTGTTATTCATTTAAAGTGATATTTTTCAGAAAATTATTAACCTTCTTTTTACATACGTAGTATACTGAAACCCACCCGGGTGGGTTCTTCATATTTTACACACATTTTAAATAAAAAAAATGCATTTTCTCCAACATATAATGGGTTACATAATGGATTAATGAAGAAGAGATGAAAAAAGAAATAATAACAAAAAACTATAGAAAGTATAGCTAACAATACATACCGTGAAACATAAGCATAAATATGCATAATTTCTTGTTCAAACTTCTTGTAATTTGTATCAACAAAGTATTTAAAAAAAGGACTAACAATGAATAATAAATTTTAGATAAATTTGTCAAAATATTATTGTATTTTGAATAATAAATGAATAAAAACAATATTTTTAAAAAGTAATTATGCTTTCTGTACTATTTTTATACTAAATAGTGATAAAAAAACCCAATATTCTGAAACAAGTCCAATGCGTGTTTTTCAGGCGACGACGTAGAAAAATTGAAAAACTAAAGAAAAAAATTATAAAGAATATTCGAATCTTGAATAATTTAACAGTTTCTGATAAAAGTAAAAAAATTAGTCACTGAGTCGAAAGCATTTTTTGTTTTGACCAAAAATCGTAAAGTTATCGATTGTTGAAAATCTAAAAAACCCACCCGGGTGGGTTTCAGGAGTGCGAAGGTTAAAGGTGTTATTCTGTAAATTTCCTAGTGGGGCGTTTCTGGCCAAAAGTATAAAAGTTAACCCCATATGGATCATGTTACATAAAATAATTATTTTTATCCAGTTGAGATTTTTTTTTTTATCAATTTAATGGCTTTACAATCTCGTAGTCATAATTAGTATTAAGTTTTATTGGTCTTTTCTGACCCCAGGCCAATATCGGTTAAAGATTTTTTAAACAAATGTAAAGATAATTATAGTCTAACCAAATTTAAGAAATATTTTTCCGAAAACTATGTAAAATTTTATGAAAACATTAAAATTTTGTTAAATTTTTGACAAAATAAGCAATTTTTGTACAATGTCCTGGAAAGCAGTCGCTCCAAACACAAACCCGAATTATCATTTTTCCAATTTATTTATTTTTTTTTCTTTAATATCAACTATTATGTGGTACAACTAGCAATCGACATCTCCAAATTAGGCATTTTAAAAAATCTTTAAAATTAATTAAACAAACACACGTTTTTGCACTTTTATCAAATTTGTGGGTCATTTTGGATTCCAGGCTAAAGTGGGTTAATGATATCCGATTAAGTCAAAATTCCATGTCTGAATCATCTTGGCTATATTAAACGAATAAATGATACAAAATACTAAATTTTTCCAAATTTCGAATTTTGGGAATATTTAATAATAATAAACTTTTTTCCAAAATCGGCCATTTTCGGCCGCAACTCGGCACGGGTTAACGTTTTCCAAAAAGACAAAAAAAATCGATTTTGTTAATTTGGGACCATTTGTAAAAAATTTGGGGGGTATGCGTGTCGAAAATCGACCAAACACTTTATAAGGGACACCCTAATATACACCTGCGGTCACACAGATCTTACCACTTGATTTTTCGCAGTATTTTTTAAATTTCTCGGCTTATGTTTGGACCACATGCAACATTTTTTAAACACGGATTTTATAAATAAAAATACGGTTTTTAACAAAATTTCATGGATTTCGAAAGTGTATTTTTCTTTTTTTTTTCCATATGAAATACATAAAAGGATAATTTTTATTTTCATATATTTATCCCGGTTTTCAAAATATTTTCAATATTAAACAATATAAAAACAATTGCTGGTTATTTACTTTAATATTAGATAAAATATTATTATAATCTTAAGTCTAATAAGATGACGACCCCCCTCTGGAGGCTATAACAGCTTCGATTCGGGAAGGCATTGACTCAACAAGTTTTTGCAATTCACTGTTTGAAATCTCATTTTCCCAGACATTTTCCAAAATGAAAATTTCCTATTTAGCAAAGGTTTAAAAGGCTTAATTCTTTCCTTCACTTTTTAAAAATTAATGAAATTTAGGTTAAATTTCATTCCGTAATAGCATTCTTATGGAATTAATTCGATAGCTTAATTCCCAATAGCTTTAAATTATATGAATTCATTCTATTTTGATTGAATTCTAACTGAATGAAACCCAATTTACCTGAATTCATTTAATAAAAAGGTGAATGAAAAATGATTTGTTTTCATTCACTTAATCAAATGAAAAATTTAAATTTGCATGTAATTGCTGAAATAGTAGCACAATACAAATGAAAAACGTTTAAAATTCATCTAACAGAAATAAATAGTATCGTATGCTTTGTTACAGCTTGTATGCTTTGGTTTTGGTTATATGTTAGTTTCAAACTACACTGCACTAAGTGAATGGCAATAAAATTTCTTCATTCAATTAGTAAAATGGTGAATGAACATGCGATTTGAATGATTAGTTAGGAATACATTCAATTCATATTAAAGCTTTGGGAATGAAGCTTATGAATGAATTCTTTACGAATGGTTTAAGGGAATAATGGTACATGAATATTTTTAAAATCTGAATTTAATTTTTCGTGATTTAAGCTTAAATTGAATTAAGTTTTTCGAAGCTCTGCTATTTAGTTCAAAACAAATTAATATGGTAAATAAAATAATAATATAAAAAGACTAAATCGGTACTTATTTAATCAATTACCAGTAAGTGATTACTTTGCAAGAATATATAAGTACTTCTATAACTTATTATCAGTAAGTTATTATTTTTTATTTTAAAGTAATGCAAAATATAATGACCTATCAGCACTTGGTAATTCGTATGGTAATGACCTGTTATAACCATGTTTTTGCTGGGTACAGCTTAAATATTGATACTAATTTAAATATTTATTGTATCTGATTTTTTTTCAAAAATTTCGAATTGTTTATTTTTTATTTGAAAATTTATCAGCCTTACTATCAATATTTTTCAAAGGTATATTTTTGTTGAAGTCGACTTTATTTTAAAGCAAAGGTTTTGTTTTTACCATACCATACAAAATATTTAAAATAGAACTTTTAAAATAATGCCAAACATATACATTCAAAAATGTTGTTTTTTTTTTAATTCAAAATCAAAACAAAATATTCAAAAATAAAAAGGAAATTTGTAAATAAATATAAACAAAATTTGAAAACTATAAAAACAAAATAAATAAATAAATATACAATAAACACAAATGAAAACTTTAAATTTAAAACAGAATTTTAAGGTACATTTTAAATATTTTGTATGGTAAGAAATTTAAAATAATAGTCGACTTTTGTGATTTAAAATAGACTTTTTCTTTTTTATAGTAAAGGTGTATATGTTTTGAATAACCAATATATCGGTTACAATCATGGATGGTAACCGAAACGATGCGGTTATCGGTAAGGGTAACGATGTTTTAGATTATTTCGGTAACGGTATTTTAACGGTAACGCTATTTCATTTATTTCGGTATCGGTATTTTAAGGATAACGGTTTTTTAGTTATTTCGGTAACGGTATTTTAAGGATAACGGTATTCGGTAACGGTATTTTAGGGGTAACGGTAGTCAGTTGAAAGGGTTTTGAATAGATAACGGTATTTTAGCGGTATTGCCTGCCAACCCTGGTTACAATTTCCAAAATTGTTTAAATTTCCGTTTGTTATCAGTTGTGGTCACCAATTTTTCAACAATTTTATTTTGGGTGTTATAACTGAAAATGTGATCGACATTCAATACAAAATTGCTAGTAAAGAACTAATTAAAACAAATACAATATATTGGAGTTTAGTTATTACAAGTTTAAATTGCAAAATCAAATGACAAAAAGTGCACTAAAAAAAATCTTAAAATATTTGGCACTATCAAATAGATGTAAAACATTTTAATTTGGCCTTAATTAGTTTCAAAACCCGAATTTTATAAAAAAAAAAATATTTAATCAGTTGTATTTTCTAATTTTCTCTTATTGACGAAAACATTTTATTAACACAATTGATATTATTAAATTAAGTTATATAATTCTATCAGATTTCCAACTGATTTATTCCCTATGTGTGCGATATAATTTTTTCATTAAGGGGGAACAAAACTGCAGTTTCGGTTATTAAAGTATTTTAAAAATAAAATGCAGTCGAAATATAGAATTTTCGAAGGATTAACTTAAAAATAGTTTTGATAAAAACATGTTAAAAAAAACGGTTAATAGAAATTATGCGAAAACGGTAGGTTTTTTTAAATTAAAAAAACCAGTTAACCGGTCTTCGATTACGGTTTTGGACACTCTATTGAATACCCTTGTAAATTCCATATAAGTTATTGATATCGAATAAAGTGGAAAATTATCCAATCAATGAAATCGTCAAAAATTAAATCAGATTTTAAAATAGAATTAAGAAATTAGGGGTTTTCATATAAACTCGTATTTTACTCCTAAACATTGTAAACCCGGTATATTTGTGAGTTTAATGTCAAACTCCATACACAAAAAATACGGTTTGTATTTATAAAAGGTTTACAAGGAATTTACGAGTTTATATGAAAACCCCTATTATGCTTTTTAATATCGGGGATATACTGTAAGTATGTCTTATTGACTAAATATTCTTATTACGGTTGGCGCATTTTGACTTTTAACGCATGTTTATAAGCATGAATTGATAAATCACATTTAACCTTTTTATTTCTTGTCTTAAAACTAATAACTAAACTAATTTCTTATTTATCCATTCAATAGTTAATTGTTCAATTTTTGGACGTAAGAAAAAACAGTGTCGCGACAAATATCTGGCCAAACATAGCGGTATATTCGACAATTTAGAGTTGGTTACATATGAGGAAGTTGTAAAAGTGCCAGGTTAGTATTACACTGGATCTAGTATCTGTTTGTAATTAAAACTAATTTTCAAATTTATTTTCTAGTTGGTGATCCTAATTTTCAACGTAAAACACTAGTTTTATTAGGTGCTCATGGTGTGGGGCGACGTCATATCAAAAATACTTTAATATCCAAATATCCGGATAAATATGCCTATCCTATACCACGTAAGTATTGAACGAAAGGGTTGAAGCTACCCAGCAATATCTTTCATTACCAAATATGTAGTTACATAATGAAACTAAAATTTTTTACTGCTTCCAATTCGCAGTCAGTACTAGTTAGTTTTGTTAGATGACGTCGGTTTTATAAGCAGCCTAGCTTATGCGCGACTACTTATTTAATTACAAAAATAATGTGTTCTTGGTTACTACTAATAAGTATATGACTAAACCCTATTATTTAACAACTGCTTATCAGCATACAAATAACTACACACAGAAAAAAAACAGGTGGAATATTACCCAAGAGATATGTAATTACGCAATTACAGCATTTCCAAGTTAGTTTTACAATTTTCTAGTAAAATATATTATTCTGTAAATTTCCTAGTGGGGCGTTTTTGGCCAAAAGTATAAAAATTAACCCCATATGGATCACGTTACACAAAATAATTATTTTTATCCAGTTGAGATTTTTTTTTATAAATTTGGTTTTTTTTTAATTTAAAATTTTTTTTGTTTTATAAAATCAATTTTTTCGTTTGTGGGAAAGCTCCTTCAAGACCAACATTTTTTTTGCCCTCCTAGCATTTTGGCACAGCCAGTAGTTGTCCAGCTATTATCACTCATTTATGTGTTTAGCCATCAAATATTATATGTCTCTTTAGCTCTGTGGGTAGAGCAATCGTCTTCCAATCTGATGGCCTGGGTTCAAATCACGGCAGGACCAAAAAAATTCATATGAACTTTTTTTAAATTTTATTTTGTAAAATATATTTCCAGACCACTTTTTATTGGTTTTGCCAGCGTTTTGCCAACGTTTAAAAATTTTGTTCCTCCAATGCTTTTCCGGCTCTTTTTGAACAGCCAGTCCTTTTGACTAATGATGTTATCATTTTGGGAATGGGAAAGCACTTTTTGCCAGTACTTGTACCACCTGTTAAAGTGCTTTTGCCACCGCTTTCCCGTTTTAATTTTTCTGACTGGGTGGTTTTATATTTAGCTACATTCCGAAACATTTACAAAATTTAAGCTGTGTTTTCGACTTAACTATATCCGTTAACTCATAAACAACTTAAAGTGCATAAAAACGCGTTTAAGACGAAAACTAACATATTAGTTTTCCTATGCACGTTAACTTTCAGCACGATAATTATCAACGTTGAAAACTCAACGTTTATACATTTTCACACCGAACGTAACTTATTCGCGTTACCTACTTCCAAAACTTTTGCTGACGTACGTTCGATAATAACGGAACAATTATAAACATAACCTGTTTAAAATTATTTTATACTACAATCGGTTTAACATAGATTTGCTTTAAATACTTAACGTTGATACGCATGAGACAAAATACAGCTGTACTTGATAATGCATAATGGTATATATTGTACATAACATATACACATACACTAAAAAAATAAGTTAGTAGAAAAATTAGTAAAACGTCTTGTATATCAAGTGTACTAGTCTTTAGCAAAAGTTTTAGTTATATTTTTTTTAGCACTAAACTAATTTACAACTAATGTTTTACTAATTTTTTTTGCTACAAAAATTGTGCTGATAACCGCGTTTATAGCGTAGGCGACAACCCGATAGACAAGATGTAGATGTCGCAGCTTGTCTGGATGTAGTACAGACAACGGAAATGATAATTAAAAAAAAAAACAACTCACAATTTCTATATTTGAATTTTCAGCAAATAAATAAACTAAAGTAAAATTTCTTTACGAATTTTTTGAGTCTACTAATATTCAGCAAAAAGTTTAGTGACTTTAGCAAGGTCTTTTCAGCTGCAATCGACTAAGTGTTAGCAAAACTTTTGCTGAGATTACTATTTTTTTGGTAAAAATCAGCTCGCTGATTTTCAGCAAACACTTTTTGCTGAAATTACCAACTTTTCTGCAAATATGCTCCTGACTAAAAATTAGCTGACAGCAACATTTTTTGCAGACTTTTTTTGAGTGTATTTGTATGCACAGCGCATGCTGTAGGAACATTTTTGCGATCTACTGTTTAGTATGGAGACATTTGTTTGGGGACTGTCCTCAACATAGTCCTCAAACTCTTTCTAGGTCTTTCGCATACTTTGAAGATATTTTTGACTAAAATATCGCATAGTTTGGGCACTTTTCCCCGAACTATACGCTGCACATGCATACCCATAAAATGTTATATCCGACATTAACCGAAATAGAGGCGAATTGGTTAATCGATTGACCTCCACATTTGTATACCTTTCCCTAATATTCATTACACAAATACTACAATGTAATATTGTGTTGGATATGATATCATATCTTCGGCTTTGATCTTTAATATGTTTCTTTTTCGTTTAGACACAACGCGACCACCAAAACCGGATGAAGAAAATGGTCGTAGCTATTACTTTGTATCACATGATGAAATGATGGCTGATATTGCAGCAAATGAGTATTTAGAATACGGTAAGAATCGGAAATCTACGTTTACTTTTAAACTTGAAAAATGTACTACTATCCCTACTAACTTTTTTTTCATTAAAGGTACCCATGAGGATGCTATGTATGGCACGAAGTTAGATACCATTAGGCGTATACATACAGAAGGCAAAATGGCAATCCTTGATGTAGAACCTCAAGCATTAAAAATACTACGCACATCTGAATTTACTCCATATGTGGTGTTTATAGCGGCGCCTTCTCTACAGAATATAGCTGATGTAAGTACACGATTTACATATAAGGATATAAAATAGTGAATATTAATGGTGTTTAGTTAAAAAAAAAATTAAAATGAAATTTTATCCAGCGATACATTTTATAATTTAGGCCTGTACCACGTTACTCTTGGTAGTAAACTGGTCTTGCTGATCTCTAAATTTTAAAATTCCTGGTACAAACCCACCAAAAAAAGTGAGGAAAAAGAAGTAGTTAAATCACTGCAACTGTTGAATAGGAAGTTGTTCTTTTTCGGATTTTTCACCGATGAATTTAACATTGGCTTGTCATAGGAAGGAAGTTCTTCTTTTTAAAAACAAATTATGTATATTTGAACCAATGATAAAGAAGTTCTTTTTCACTTCTTTTTATTTTAATTTAATTAAAAAAGAAAAGAAAATCGTCATGCAGCGTGTGGGGGCTTGAACCTACACTTGTTGGCATTTCAAGCAGACGCTCTACCCCCTGTGCTGTGCTATCGCCTGTTATACATAATACCTGACTTTTAGTGGTCTTGTTCTGTAAATTGTTGTTTCTTGTAATAGAAGGCTTGTTGGGAAAGGAAAATTCACATTTATATCATCATCTGCACTACTTCAGCAGACAATTGTCCACCGAATCTGATGAACAAGGCGAATGCTTTCATCAAGTTGCTTTGCGATTTGAAATGAGGTAATACTATGAGTTATTTTTTTCAAACTCATTTTAATAAAACAAAAAAAAAATCACAGGTACAGAAGGAAAAAGTCGCAGAATGCAATGCTTGCGGAATTTTGCTGGTGGAGTAGGCATGTGTTCGCAGACAAGGATGATCGTGACGATGAAGAAATTTCAGAAGGTGCAGTAGGGTCAGCAGTGGAGTCACAAATTGACATTATGTGTGGTTCACAAACTGATGAAAGTGATGATTGCGATAGCGATAGGATGTTTATGAACAGATAAACTTTAAACTTTGTGTTTTCTTTTGTTAATAATTTCCATAAAATCAACACTTTTTATAGTTACAATTCGTAGAACTCGAGTAAAGACATTACTTTTCAAAGAAAAATTGTTTTTTTTTTTAAATTCATTTCATTCCCGAGTAAAAAAAATTATATATAATCATATGTGGCATATATTACAATATATAATTAGACATGTGGTTATGTATATCCATATATAATTATATATGACGTTTTTTCCGAAAAATTTTCCTTATATTATGCCATATATAATTTCATCTAATTAGATATCGGCCTTCATAATATTAGATATGGCATATATAACTATATATTACATAACATGGTTGATCTTATTGCATATATAGTTATATATAGAACTATATCTTAATATATATGGTGGCATTTTACCAATATATAATTATATATGGTATCATTTAAACAATATATAATTATATATGGTGACAGTTAAACTAGATATTATCATATATGGTGCCATTTAAACAATATATGGTCATATATGGTACCTCATAAACAAAATCTTTAATTCAGTTCCAGATATGATAATATATGGTACTATATACAGTAGGTGGAAAAAATAAGTTGTCAAAAGTAACAATTTATTTTAAAGTTTCATATCATTTAGTTTTTATTAGTTATAGATACGCTTCTTTTATAAAAATATTGCACAGGAAATTTATTCTTATAATAGAAAAAAACTTTTTTAAATTAACACATATTTCTCTAAGTTTAAATAAGAAACTAAATTAACTCAAAAATTTATGTTGAAAAAGTAAGTTGTCAGAACTTTAGCAGCCACTGTGTCCATAGCTACATGCTGGTAAATTACCTAGTCTATCTTGCATAGAGTCCACCAGCTTTAAATACTCCGTTTTAGTTATATTGCTCCAATTTTGATAAATACAGTCCTTCAACTCATTGAGATTTTGAGGTTTTTCTTCGGCTATGCGTATTTTCAGAATAGCCCACGCGTTCTCGATTGGTGACAAATCTGGACTTTGTGGAGGCCATATCAGAAAATTTAAATTTTGGTTCTGAAGGTATTTGGAAACAATTTTTGCTGTGTGGATAGGCGCATTATCCTGTTGAAGGATAAGATTTGGTCCTATAAGACGTCTACCCTCAGGAATAGCATGTTCTTCCAATATTTGTAAATACACAGCAGCAGTAATTTTTCCTTGTAACAATATTATATTATTAGTGCCATTTGAAGACAAACATCCCCAAACCATTAAATCCTTTTCCACCGACTTAACAGTGGGTAATGTGCATTTGTACGATTGTTGTTCTTTGGGGTTGCATCACACGTATATCATGCCATGCGAATATTTTAATCTTATCATGGACTCGTCAGTCCATTATATATTATGCCAAAAGTGTATAGGTTTTAAAGCATGTTCTTCATAAAAGTGACGTCTTTTCTCCCTATTAATTTTACTCAGGTAAGGTATTTTACGGGCAACACGGCCATGTTTATTGTTTTGGCGCAACCTGTTTCGAATGGTGTATACTGAAGCAGCCTCTTTGCCTTCATCTAACAGCTGGGCTCTAATTTTTGGAACGGATTTGAATGGATTGTAGTTTGAAATTTCCAGTATTCGTTTATCGACCCTTTCTACAGTTATTTTTGGCCTTCCAGAACGTGATTTTCTAGAAACTCTATTCTCATTATTATAAACGCTAATGTCTTTCCATATAGAAGTTTGTGATTTATTTAATTTTTCTGCTAAGTATCTTTGGGTATGACCATTCTTATATAAATTGATTATTATTTTGCGCTCTTCGTCAGTCAATTGTATAAATTTTCCCATATTTCAAGCTCTAGGAACTTTGTAAAAAAATCACTTTGTAGGCCTTTTGTATTGTTCCGATCACATCAGTTACCTTACTGAGAACTTAAATCAATATTAAAATACTTTTTTAGGCAAAATGTTCATTAATTAAAGTAACAGCGTCCAACCTAATAAGTCCACAATTTACTTTCCTCACTTGACAACTTATTTTTGCAACACTTTATCAATGACTGTTTTTACAAAATTTACAATTAATTGCAATAACAAACCATTAGAGTTCTCTCTAATACCGGTACTTCTAAACTATTTGTAAACCACATACAGTGCCGGTTAAAAAAAAATCTATATTCAATGAAAAACGTTAATTTTCTATCTGACAACTTATTTCTTCCACCTACTGTATAGTGCGATATATATTTATATATGGTGTTATTTAAGCTATATATTATCATATATGGTGCCATTCAAACCATATGTTAGCATATATGGTGCCATTCAAACCATATATTATCATATATGGTACCATTTAAACCATATATTATCATATATGGTGCAATTTCAACAATATATACCCATATATGGTACCTCATGAACAATATTTTTAATACAGTTCCACATATGATAATATATGCTACCATATATAGTCCCATATATATTTATATATGGTGTTATTTAAGTAATATATTACCATATATGGTGCCATTTAAAACATATATTATCTTATATGGTGCCATTTCAACAATATATGCTCATATATGGTACCTCATGAACAACATTTTTAATACAGTTCCAGATATGATAATATAAGAAAATATGTATAGTGCCATATATATTTATGTATGGTGTTATTTAAGCAATATATTACCATATATGGTGCCATTTAAACCATATATTATATATGGTGCCATTTAAACAATATATGCTCATATATGGGACCGCATGAATAACATTTTCCATACAGTTCCAGATATGATAATATATGCTACTATATGTAGTACCATATACTTTGATATATCGTATCATTTAAACAACCCGAGGAAAAATAGTTACATAAGTTATATCTGTATAAATATACAGTTTCATCCGAAGAATGACCCGATATATTTTTATCAATTGTTTATCAATTTTTATCTAAATGTATCAGTTTAGATCTGACCTGATTAAATTATGTGTTAATCAGATGAAATTGTATCAGATTTTTGACCTGATACAATTTTATCGGTTTGATCGTAATTGGTTAAATTTTATATAAATAAAATATAATTGTATCCGATATTTACCTTATACAATTGTATCAAAGTTTTAAACTGATATCAGGTCAAAATTGAGATATAACTATATAATTGTGTATACAAATATATCTATTTGGACCTAAACTGATACCATGTAATATAAACCAATAAAATTGTATCAGGTCAAAAATCTGATACAATTTCATCTGATTAACACATAATTTAATCAGGTCAGATCTAAACTGATGTAATTAGATAACAACTGATACAAATAAGAACTGATACAATTTTATCGGGCCATTTTTCGGAGCAAATGGTATATGGATGAATCTAAGTTATATATTACCATATAAAGCTCCATATTGGTGCTATTTAAGCAATATATTGTCATATATGGTGCCATCATATATGGTAACTCATCAGCAACTACAATATAACTGTATTTCAGATGCTATTAATTGTATTTCAGAAATTTTAAATGTATTTTAGAAATTATGGAATGTATTTCAGAAATTTATTAATTGTATTTCAAAAATAATCAAATCTATTTCAGAACTTGTTGATGGTTTATCATAGTTAATAGAGAAAAATTTCTAAATTACATTTCATAATTTCTGAAATACAATTGATAATTTCTGAAATACAGTTTGATAATTTCTGAAATACAGTTGTGAATTTCAGAAATACAATTAATTTCTGAAATACAATTGATAAAACTGAAATTCAATTGACTAGTTCTGAAATACAATTCATAAATCTGAAAAATAATTGATAAGTTCTGAAATACAATTGATAAAACTGAAATTCAATTGATTATTTCTGAAATACAATTGATAAATCTTAAAAACAATTGACACAATTGGAAATGGTGTAGAGCGTTAAAAATATGTAAATAAAATTATTTTTAAAAAATATTCAATTTAATAAAAAAAAAATATAATTTTATAAAAACATTAATAGAAAATAAAATTATAATTTTATAAAAAGAAATTCTTTTGAATGGGGGAAATGTTTTTAGTTGATCTGTTATTTTTAAGTAAATGAATGTTATTTTAGTTTGACTCAAGATCATAAATTAATATCACTTTCTGTTTAAATTATTTTCAAATCAAAGAAAGATGATACAATTTTTACAAGTAAATTACAAAGAATAAAAATTATTGAAAAAATTTCGATCAGACCAGCAAGGAGAATGCGCATTTTTATAAAAAAAAATGCATAGCCGTGAAAGGTATCGAACTCGAGACCTTCTGAGTTTAAACCTTATTTTAACAAAATATTGTAATTTTTATAAAATCAGTGCTCTTCCAGTGTATTATTTTTTGAACTATTGTCAATATCTGTCTGGGATCTTATTTAATCCCAAATAAATGGAGATCTTACGTAGTACCCAAATATAATGCGCGATCTAATTTTAGCTGTCATTTTTCTGGATAGTTTCAGATGTCAATCTCCAAATATATTGCTGTTTCTAATTCGATCTGCAATTTATGGGATAAATTAAGATCCTACCAAATCCCCAAATATATCACTGGATTTAATTCGATCTGCAATTTATCGGAAAAGTTAAGATCTTACGCAATCCCGAAGTTATTACTGGATCTAATTTTATCTATAATTTTTTGGATAAATTTAGATCTTACTTAATCCCCAAATATATTTCTGGATCTAATTCGATCTTCCATTTTTCGGATCAAATTAGATCTAAGTTTATCCACAAATATATAGCTGGATCTAATTCGATCTGCCATTTTTCGGATAAATTTAGATCTTACTTAATCCCCAAATATATTGCTTGATCTAATTCGATCTTCCATTTTTCGGATCAAATTAGATATAAGTTTATCCACAAATATATTGCCACTTTTTCGGATCAAATTAGATCTAAGTTTATCCACAAATATATTGCTAGATCTAATTAGATCTGCCAAAATTGAGATCAAATTAGATCTATGTTTATCCCTAAATATATTGCTGGATCTAATTCGATCTGCCATTTTTTGGATAAATTTAGATCTAAGTTAATCCACAAATATATTGCTGGATCTAATTTGATCTGCCAATTTTCTATTCAGTTTATATCCAAGTTTATCCACAAATATATTGCTGAATCTAATTCGATCTGCCATTTTTTGGATAAATTTAGATCTAAGTTAATCCACAAATATATTGCTGGATCTAATTTGATCTGCCATTTTTCAGATCAATGTATATCTAAGTTTATCCACAAATATATTGCTGGATCTAATTCGATGTGCCATTTTTTGGATCAAATTAGATCTAAGTTTATCACCAAATATATAGCTACATCTAATTCGATCTGCCACTTTTTCGGATCAAATTAGATATACGTTTATCCACAAATATATTGCGGGATCTAATTTGATCTGCCAAAATTGAGATCAAATTAGATCTAAGTTTATCCCCAAATATATAGCTGGATCTAATTGGATCCGCCATTTTTCGGATCAAATTAGATCTAAAAATATCCGCAAATATATAGCTGGATCCGCCAATTTTCGGATCAAAATAGATCTAGGTTTATCCCCAAAGATAGCACTGGACCTCCCAATTTTGAGATATAACTTGATCTTAGTTTATCCCCATATATACAATGGGATCTAATACGATATGATTGGATACACCCAATTTTGAGATCTAATTGGATCAGCTAGATATTACAGCAGATCTTAAACAATATCAAATTGGATATAATTAGATATTGCGCGAGATCAATTTTTTTTACTCGGGTTGCTACGTGCTCAAAAATATTTTAGCCTTATTTTTTCAGTCGCTTATGGCCCCCAATACCAACAAAATATCCCCAAATTTGGGGACAAAACCGCAAGTCTGGCCAGCCTGATTAAAAGTGAAAATGTTTATAATAAAAAATTATAAAATAAAAAACGTACTTTTATCTTATGAATAGTTGTCAGCCGATATCATATTTTTAACTTCCAGATGATATTTTGGCGATATATACGCTACTTTTTTTTATCGTCCAGATGATAATTTAGTGATATCGCCAATTTATCTTCTAGAACAATTGCTTTCATATTGCTGTGAAGTATTGTATTCGGGACACGTTTTTTAACAAATGAGGTATATTCCAAAATGCGAAGATGATTGTTGCCGCAATAAAATTTTTCATACAGGCAATACGATGGGGAATCGCCTTAAAGACTTAAAAAGTTATACGAAAATATTTCTTGTGGAATTGTATAAAAGACGCGCAAACACAAAACCTATTTTTTTAAAGTACATCTACACTTTATATTGTAACAAAAAACTGCAGTATTCATTTAGCCATAACATTTAGCTTTAACATGAAAATTTCACCTGCACAAAATACTGTTTCACAGTATTATTGAAGTTTTTTTTTCTCTCGTTAATTTCAGTATGATGGCAGTTTGGAGCGTTTAGCAAAGGAATCGGATATGTTACGGCAAATGTATGGACATTTCTTTGATTTGACCATTGTTAACAACGATATTAGCGAAACTATAGCGTGCTTGGAGAGTGCGATTGAAAGAGTACAGACAACACCCCAGTGGATACCAGTATCGTGGATGTACTGACAAGATAGTGAGCTTGAATGTCCCGATTGCTTAGAAGGCTGCGATTGTGAATGGGATGCCTATACTAATGGTCAGTGTTCAACGGAAAAGTGGCAACATTTCTAAAGACGATATCAACTACAACAACAATAAAAACAAATAAAATTCAGATGAACAAAAAATAAACACAGCACATACTTTTAAATAAGTTTAGTAGCAAGTTAATATATTATAACAAAAAAAAGGCAACCAAATAGCACAAAAACACAAAAAGTAGGAGTATATTTTTCGAATTGCCTTCACCAATATAAGGAGAAGGCGATTATTCATTATTTAATAGCATATTATACAATGAAATGAACACAGTCATGAATTAATAAAACCAAAAACAAAGCAAGGAAAAAATCCCTCAAACTCAAAACAAACAATGCTAATTCTTAAATGACATAAAATACAAACTATTTTCTGTCGAAACTGCAATCATGCAATTCAAAAATAGTTTTTAGTGCAAAATTTTTTCACCACCATTTTTATTTTTTTCGAAACTAAAAATTATTCTATTTTAACAAATAAAAAAAAAATCTTAGCTTAAAAATTGTTTACTATAATACATATATTAACTATTTTTCTAATTTGTTTATTGTCAAAAAAAAAAAAATATTTTTATCAAGGGATATAATACGAGTATGTGTCAGAATGTCCCTCAAAACAAAGATTTTTAATACGCTGTCCCAACAGCATTTGTTCGTTCTAAAAGGGTCTCAACCAAACGGAACTGAGAGTTTTGCCATATCAGGGGTATCCATTACAGTGTTTTAAGAGCTCGTAGTTTCCTAAAAAATTTCACAAAGGAATAAGAAGAAAAATACAAGGAATTTGAAGAAATTTAACAGCGAACGAGATAAAATGAAGGAAGTCGGGAAAACATATAATTTAATAAAAACGGGTTTAAAAGCAAAAAACAACAGTGAAAACAATAAAAAAAAATAATTAAAATTAATTATTTATTTCATCCTTAAGTTGTTTTTGTTACCTCTCTAATCAATATTCAGAAACCATAAAAAAGTGCACTGGTAACTTTTTCGTTTTCCTTTTGTTTCTCTTATTCTTCACGGGCAAATAATCTCCAATGCATAAAAAGCTAATAACTGGAGAACCGTTTACACGCTTGTTGCAATCGAAAGAAAAAAAAATTTTTATTAATTTTTTTTTATAGATTTTATTGTTTGTTTATTTTTTAGTACACTTTTTTGCTCATTTCAGCAGAATAATTTTAAATTACAGTTTACAAAAATTTACTAAAATTTAGTAGCTGCAACTAATTATTTATACTAATTTCATTGTACTAAAATTATTGATATTTAGTAAGTTTTTGAACTGATTTTAGCAAATCGATTTTGAATTGCAGTTTACAACAATTTTGCTAAAATTTAGTAGCGACATTTGTTGCTAAAATTAGCAAAAAATACCGCTGGGCTCAAAACAGTTAAATTTCCCGTAATAACAGCAAAATTTTCAGTAGCCATTACAGACTTTTTTGGTTAAGTGTAATTTTAATGGGTGAGAAGCATGAACAAGCCGTTTATTAAAAAGAAAAATCAAAAAGTCCGCATACAGTCGAAAAGACCATGAAAACAAAGACATGTCTTTCTGGAACATAGTAATTTTTGCTGATGAGAACAAATTTAATATTTCAGCATCAGAATTTACGTGGCACAGTAAAACATATAGGCGGACATGTAATGGCTTGGGGGTGCATGTCGTCAGCAGGTGTCGGTAAATTGGAATTCATAGAATCCACTATGATTAAAGAGGTATACTAGACCAATAAATTGACGATTTCATTGGCATCACAATTGATCAATGCCAATGAAATTTTTTCAATTGATTTCAAAAACGTTTTTTTTTAATAAAAAAAAAAAACAAAAAAAATTAAAAATTCTCATACTTTTTATCTAATTACAGTAAAACTCGCTTAAGACGAACTCCGGGGGAGTAGACAAATTAGTTCGTTATAAGCGAGAATCGTATTAAAGGGAGGTAAAACTTATTTTAATTTATTAATTATCCACAAAGTATTTAAAATTCCTTACAACAATTTCAAAAATTAGGCAATTCTTTCAATTGCCCTGTTAGAAATTGCCGACGTGGCAACAAAAATTGTACTGGGAGACCACTGTTTTTTACGAAATGCCGATACTACTTAAAACTTGCTTTGCCAATACTGTTTTCTGAAAATTAACGAGCTTTTTTTAATTTATTAAAATTAATAATTATATAAATTTTACGTATTTTTACATATATTACACAATTATTTATGTAAGAGAGACATAGCCATTATTTTCTTGTGAAGTTTCGAAAGAATACATTAAAAATCTGTGATATACACTAAAAGGACAGTAAAGTACTAGCAAACTCTAAATTTGTTATTAAATGTACTGGGATAATACCAAAAAATAAAATCCCAAGCCTGCGCCAACGATGGGAAATAACTACGGCCAAGCGTTTATTGGTGTTATCATTTCGACAACATGCCAGTACAGTGAAAGTTGAAAATCCTACGCATTGCCAGTACATGGACTACCGTCTGTAATACTGGGCCGACATTGTACCGTTTGTATTTTTCTACCTGGGTGGTTTCCTAAAAAAATTTTTGCAATATATTTAAGAAAAAATTCTGTGTGTTTGGTTTAAAATTTGTAAAAATACAAAAAAACTGTAGAAATTATAGAAAAAATTGTCAAATTTTGTAAAGTTCCTATGTAAATTATATGAAACTTTGTTTATGGGACCATCACAAATAGTTCGTTTTAACCAAAGGGTCATCTTAAGCGAGTTCTTCGTATGAACAGGTGTTTTTTTATATCGAAATTGTTGTCAAAACGGCGGGACTTTTAATTTAGTTCGTACTAAACGAGAATTCGTCTTATCCGAGTTCGTATTAAACGAGTTTTACTGTATTCATTATTTCGTCAAATTTACATTACTAGAGACCGGTCTATCTAGACTAACCAGTGGTCAAAGAAGAGTGAATATAACTTGATAAAATAGCGAATATATATAATGTTTAGGCTCCGAAATTTTGCATTCTTGTCTTAATTTCCCTTTTTTCAACACAATTTTTTTTTTTGTATACAATGCTTTTTTCTTCAATTATAATTGGTTGCTTTGAGGCATTGCTGTACATTTCATAACCATTGGTTTATCAATGCCAATTGAAAAAATTTCATTGGCGTTGAATTGTAATGAAATGTTTTGGCATTAGCGTCAGTGCCAATCCATACATGGGAATTTTTCATTACCATTAGTTCATACCAAAAATATTTCATTACCATTTAATAATGAAATATTTTTCATTAGAAAAATCATTACTAATGGTAATGAAATTACACTAATGTATTTCTTTTTGTTTACAAAAAAATTCAGACAAATGAAAATGAACAACGGGTTTGGCCGGGGAAATTATAAAACATAATTTTTTAAGGAGGATCCATTCCATTCCGTTAAATTTTACATGGATACAAATAACAATGGAATGGAAAGTAATATTTAATTTCAAATGAGCATGAGCCTGAATGAGCATATTCCATCTTCGATTTCAGCGAGTTTTACTGCATTTTTACGTTTTTCTGTCAATGGCAATTATTTTTTTTTTAATTTCTTCATTATCAATGGTAATGAAATTTAAAATCATTGTCATTAATCAATGAAATTAAATTGTAGAATCTTTTCCATTAATTAAAAAATTGTACTGAAAATAATTTCATTACAATTGATATCAATACAACTGTAATGAAATAATCAATTAATTAGTCCACCTAATTAATTAGTCCCATGTATGTGCCAATCTCAGTGGCAATGAAAAGCTCGCAAGAATGCTATATAGCGACATACATTGTATTTCTTATATTTATATAATAGCACCTAAAAGTGTGCTATAGCATTTACAACTTTTAATGTTTCATAATTTCAATCTGGCAACATTTTCGCCAAAATGTTGCCAGATTGCGCATTAACTATAGAGCCTAAAAGTATGCTATTTAATCCCAAAATTCTTTTAATATACAAAATATCAATCTGGCAACATTTTAGCCAAAATGTTGCCAGATTGAAATTTTGGAAACGAAAAGGGCGCACATGGCATAGTATACTTTTAGGAGCAATTTAAAAATTTATAAAAATATTCACCCAGATGCGGCGCTGTTACAGATTTACAATTTCAAAGCTTTAGACGTTTAATTAAAATGATAAGACATGTTGAATCAAACCACATCTATGACTGGTTACTTGAATGGCACAATTAGTTGGTCCCATTAGCATTATTCGATAACAATAATAATGAAATTGATGATACATACCTGGGACGCGTTGAATGGCACTGTTAGTTGTTTTCAATGAAAAGTTCCCAAGAATGTTATATAGCGCCATTTATGCGATTTCTTAATTTTTATAATAGCGCCTAAAAGTATGCTATGTCATTTACTACATTTAATTTTTCATAATTTCAATCTGGCAACATTTTCGACAAAATGTTGCCAGATTGCACATTGACTACTGATATAGCCTAAAAGTATGCTATTTAATTCCAAACCTCTTAATATACAAAATATCAATCTGGCAACATTTTAGCCAAAATGGCATAGTATAATTTTAGGGGCAATTAAAAATTTTAAAAATATTCACACCCACATGCGTCGCGTTTACAGATTTACAATTTTAAAGCTTTAGATGTTTAATTAAAACGATAAGACCTGTTGAATCAAACCATACCTGGGACTCGTTTACTTGAATGGCACAATTAATAATTGGTCCCATTGGCATTATTCGATAACAGAGATCATGAAATTGATGATACATACCTGGAACTCGTTGAATGGCACTGTTAGTTGTTTTCATTCATACTTGGGACCAGTTAAATGGTCCAATTAGTTGACGATTTTATTGGCATCTGAATTGATCAATGCCAATGAAATTGCTTGGCATTACAATTGACTAATGTCAATGAAATTTTTTCAAATGACATTGCTCAATGCCTAAAACAATCAATTATAATTGATGAAAAAGCATTGGTTTTCAAAAACATTTTGTTTTGATAAAAGAACAAATTAAGAAAAAAATTTTAAATTCCAGTGTTCTTATCTAAGTATTCGTTAATTCGTCAAGAGAGGCGATCCATCTAGACTAACCAGTGTTAAAGGAAAAGTGAACAGCGTATACTTGATACAACTTGATAAAATAACGAATATTTATAATGTTTATAGCTCTCAAATTTTGGATTCTTGTCTTAAATTCCCTTTTTCCGAAACAATTTCTTTTTTGTACACATTGCCTTTTTCTTCAATTGTTAATTGGTTGCGTTGAGGCATTTGTGTACATGGTGTACAATGGCATTGAATTTTTTGTCGACAATGCCATCAAGTAATGCCAATGTTAAAGAATAAATAAAACGACTTGAATTTGTTTTGGTTCCAATGACATTTTATAAGAATATTCGTTTACTGACTGTCTGGAAAATTCCAGTACAAAATGTAAACAAGATTTTCCAATTGTAGTAATAGTGAGAATTTCAAGTAAACGAATACACTGTATAATTTGTAATGTCAGAGGAACTGATTGAATTTGGTTTTTTGTAATAATAGTTTTTATTTTTAAGTATTTTTTTTTTATTTTACTTTCTAAGTGTTTAATGAAGGAAGTTCATGTTTTAGTGTACTAATTAACTGAATGAACCATTTACAGTCGTTGATGTTAATGTTAATGAAACATTCAGTAACATCCCAGTGTAGAAAATCATTACCAGATATGTGGTTATGTAACTACATACTTGGTAATGGTGACTAGTTACTTTTGTTATTACATTTCTTATCTTACCAGTACTGACAAAAATAATGAGTCTAAAAATAGATTTTCAAAAAAATAAATTATATAAAAAAAAATATTTTTTATTGTATTTTTTTCAAATAAAATTTGTTGTTGCGGGAATAGAACCTGGGTCTACAGATTGCCAGTCAATAGCTCTACCATCTGAGCTATGTGGACATGTAATATTTAATAGATAAAAACATAATTGACCTGCTGCACACAAGTAAGCTTACTCGCCAACATACAAAAAATAAAAAAAATATGTGGTTACATATATCCTTACCAGTGTTAAAAAAATATTGAGTCTAGAAATAGATTTCAAAAAATTTAAAAAAAATCTAGAAAATTATTTTCTATTTAAAATAATGATAGAAACGGTAATGACATATTATAATTTTTTGGACTACCAGTAATAACACCGACTTACTTTCTGCATTATTTTAAAACATATAATAATGAGTTACTGATAATGACTTATTTTTATCATTATTTCAATTAAAAAGTAATTTTCTAGATTTGTAAATTTTTTTAAATCTATTTCTAGATTCAATATTTTTTCAACACTGGTAAGGATATATTTATGTAACCACATATTTTTGATTTTTTTTGTAAATATGTTGGCGGGTAGCATGCCTGTGAGCAGCAGGTCAATTATTTTTTTGTCTATCAAATATAATATGTCAAGATAGCTCAGATGGTAGAGCTGTCGACTGGTAATCTGGAGTCCCAGGTTCGATTCCAATCACGAGCCAATTTTATTATTATAAAACTTATTTTTTTGAAAATCTATTTTTAGACTCATTCCTTTTGTCAGTACTGATAAGCATATAGGTAACGACATACATATTTTTTTGATTTTTCGTAGGCTTGTGTGTAAGCATAACTCATTATTTTGCGCGACATCACAAAGGTAATAAGAAATGTAATAAGAAAAGTAACTAGGTACCCTTACCAGGTATATAGGTACATAACCACATATCTAGTAATGATTTTCTACACTGGGTTTATAAAGCATTTATGAATTTACACATACATTTTTTGTTTTAAGAATTTGTGAATTTAAAATTAATATTCGGTTCAAAAAATTAAAATTTAAACAAAATGTTTTTGAAAACTCCTTACCTGTAAGTTCAGATTAACATGTCACTACCCAGTGTAGAAACGGTAATAGCATATCTTTATTTTTTGGACTACCAGTAATGACACCAACTTATCTTCTGCATTATTTTAAAACATATAATAATGAGTTACTTTTAACTAGTTACTTTTCCATTATTTCCAAAAAAAAAGTAATGTATTACCAATTACAACTTATTTTTTATCAATATTTCCACTATAGAGTAACGTTCTAGATTTTTTTTAAACCTTTTTAGACTCAATATTTTTCTGAACACTAGTTAGGAGACATATTTTTGGATTCTTTGTATGTTAGCGCGTAAGCATACAAGTGCGCAGCAAGTTAATTACGGTTATATCTATAAAATATAACAACATGTCATGAAAGCTAAGATGGTAGAGCTATCGACTGGCAATCTGGACTTCCAGTTTCGATTCCCGCCACGAGCAAATTTTATTAAAAAAATTTTACAATATAAAAATATTTTTTTTATAAAACCTATTTTTTAAAAAATCTATTTTTAGACCCATTATTTTTGACAATACTGGTATGCATATAGGTAACGACATATTTTTGATTTTTCGTATGCTAGTGTGTAAGCATAACTCATTATTTTGCGCGACATCGCCATACGAATGTAATAATAAATGTAATGACAGAAGTAACTAGTTACCATTACCAGGCATGTAGTTACATAACCATATATCTGATAATGATTTTCTACACTGGGTACCCAGCAAAATCTTTCATTATAAAATAATGAAACTAAAATTATTTACTACTTATAATTCGGCGTCAGTACTAGTTAGTTTTGTTAGACGAAGCCGTTTTTATAAGCTGTCTAGCTTACGCGCGACTATTTATTTAATTATAAGGATAATGTGATATTGGTAACTACTTATTTTTTAACCACAAATAAGTATATGAGTACGCCTTAGCAACTTGTAACCACTTATTTTTTAACTGCGTATCAGCAGACGAATAACTACTTATTTTATAAATTTTTGTATTGTAGTGGGTAAGGAGGTGCACAAATTGTGTGCATTTTTTCATGCAGCGCATATGGACAACTACTTACCATGATACAACCATACTAGGTAGATGCATTAGGGCAGGGCTGGCAAAATTATGACACGCGTGTCAGTAGTGGCACGCGAGTGGATTTTAGGTGGCACGCGACGTTTTGTTGGATATTTTCATAAATTTTAAACTATTAGAAGATCAGCAAAAAATTCAGTTAAATGTTATCTTGTAGTCTCTTTCAAATGCTCTTATAGTATATTTAGACTGAGCAAAAACTAGTAGTTTTTGGTAATTTTTAGGTTTTGAGCCGAAAACTATAAAATTAATTTAGTTTTTCCATACAATTTTCATATAAACTGAAAACCAGATTCTACCTGGTTTTTGCCAAAAACCACGTAAAAATATCTGAAATTTGTATTTTTGATACACCCGATTTCTTATATAACTAATTTTCGATACACCCTGTTATAACGAATACAGAATTAAAGCAAGTGTCAAAAATATATTTTTGAATTTTTTTTAAATATTTCAGTTTTAGTTTAAAATTGTGTGTTGTTATACAGTTTGAAATGTGTTAATAATTTTTTCAATTTAATTTCATCATAAAAACATAAAGAAAAGTGTTTAATAATAAAGTGATGTGACAAACAAAAACTAAAAATTCAGTGTAAATGAATTGGCTTTTTTTTATTTAGTTTTGTACAAAAATCACCTGGTTTTTGCTCTGTCTAAATTCCCTATTATATACAAATTTAATTAATTTTTAAGACTATTATTATAAAATAGACTAAATATTATAAATAACCTGTTTTTGTTAGTCTACCAACTATATATGGCCCTAAGGGCTCAGTTGGTTTATTTGAATAATAAATAAAAGAAAAAAATTTCGCTACAGAAATGTGTGATTAAACTTCATAATGGTAAAAGTTTTCATACAGCTTGTAAATCGTCTTTTAAAATGAATAAAACTCTGCATTGCCACAATTTTTTTTTTAAGAAATATGTTTAATACAGAACTCTCAAATTCGATTATTAGAAAATTCTGGGAAAATTTCTAAAATTCTAGTTTGAAAGAAGTTTAAATGTTTCGATGAGAAAATGCCCCATAATCGGAGAAATAAAAAGTACCAGAATATTGCACAAAAATAGAAAACAACTTGCATTAAAATTGGATCTAAAAAATTAATTTTTTTAAAGGGAAAGGTGCTACGAAATAACCCTCAATGAAATACTGAACATAAGTTTCAAAATATTATTCCATAATGAAATTTGTTGCATCATTTGCAATAGAGTTGATATCTACTTGAAATGAGACAATGCAATTTAATATATGCATAAAAACATAATTTTTAAAAAATGTCGAAAATCTTAAATCAAAGGTTATTTTGTAGCGAATTAAATTCAAAAAGTATGATTAGCTTCAATTAATCATGTACTAGAATTTTTTGGATACATAGAAGAGGAAATATTAAAAAAGTTCCAAGGTACAAACATTTTTGCAAACAAGATAATTTTTTTTTATTATTTGTAGAATATAGTTAAGAAATTTACTGGTTACTGCATTTAGAAAACGGCAAACTTTATATTGATTTAAGTGTATATCTTGAAATATTTTGATTATTTTCAAAAAATTAGTTTAATTTTTTTCAAAAATTTACTTTTGTCGATCCAAGGTACACGTACACAATTTTAGGGTCTCCTATGGACTTATCTGAAAGTTTGAGTAGTTTAAAATGATCATTGGGCAAAATCAAAAACTTCATAGAAGACTTTAATATTAACAAATAAGAGAAAAATGCAAAGTTCCAAGGTACACGCGATCCAGGGTACACGACTTTCCCATACCTAACTAATTAATGGCACCCAATAATTTAACTTTTTTTTAACAAAATGAAATAACCACCAAAAATGGAATAACCCCCCAAAAAATGAAAAGGCAATAATGTTCAAACTGTTTTAATTTTATTTCATTGGGGATTTTTTCATATTAAAATCATCTCAATATTTAAAGATTAAATAAACCCCCAAAAATTAAATAACCGTAAAACATTTCTTGGATGTTATTTAATTTTTCTCTTTGGGGGTTATTTCCTGGGGTTATCCGTAGCGCTGATAAATCCCGAGTAAAAATAGTTATACATTGTCATATATCATGTGATTGGGCTACATCTGACAATGAATGGAGTCACATTAAGACACATTTCATTATATACAACTACATCTGATATTATTTTTTCAACGAATTTTTTGTAAGGTAATTGATATTATCACATATCCCCAAATCTGACTCCATATATAACTACATAAGCCTTATAAAACTAATAAAATTATATGTAGTGATCGATATGATTATATATGATTTGATACTAAGTTTTATAACACTGTATGTGTCGTCGTACTAAAAATATAATTTAATATAACATCAAAATTAGTTATCTGCAAATTCAGAGTTAATTACTCCCTAGCCAAATAATTGTCACGTGATGTTTTTGCATGTAAAATCATATTAAAAAATGATGCGTACGATTTAGAAGACAAAAGTATTCAAATAAATTTTTATTTTATGTTTTAAAATTTGGGTCTTCAAAATTGTTAAAACCATAGACATTTCAATGTCAATTTAATAGCTGGTATGCATAAAAAGTATGCCTTCTATCAGACAAAATTTTATAAAATCAGATATTTTTATATCAAATTAGATATAATTTGATGTCCTGGATATGGATAAATCTCGGATCAAACTGTATCAAATTATATCTAATTTGATATAATTAGACACATGTAGATGACCCATTTTTCGGATCAAGTTGTATGTCGTTGTATATGGGGATTTATCAAAAAAGATATACTTATGTATGACACCATATTAAGATTTTTACCCGGGATATGAACATCTGCGATATTTTTAAGATAAGTTTTCCAAATTTTAAAAATTGTTAAAAAAGGACTTTAAAAAGACAACTTAAATTAAGATGGCACGCGAGAAATTTTTTTATGACAGTTCAGGGATTTTTCGTATGCTTTCGCTATTTATCAAGAGTAGCCGATTACATTTGTTGTTGTTGTTCTAATGCATCTACCTAGTATGGTTGTATCATGTAGGCTTTCCAGTACCGATTTCGGTAATACCAAAATTGTCGAAATTCGAGCCATTTTAGCAAATTCGAAATACCGATACGAACGATACCGATTTTGGTATTACATACAATTTTTGTTTGTTTATTATTTTAATTTTTTAAGAGAAATTTTAACAAATTTGACAATAACTCAATTTTTGTGTCCCCTAATAAAAATATTTTTTATATAACCTTTATGATTTTATAGAATTATATATCGTTGAATATCGTCATATGTAACATAAAGTATAATTGTATATGATTATATCAAAATCTATTTGATTATGTTGATTTTTTTGATTTTCGAGAATTATAGTTTTTTGTTATGATTTGCGAATTAATTTTAGTCAATAATATGTCTTCGCGAATTAAAAAAATATAAAAATAATTCGTGCGAATTATCTTTATATTTTTTGATTCGCGAGTTTATAACTCAGCTTTTTTTATCATCTTTCAAAATAATTATTTTGAATCAATTCTTCAACGCTCTGGTCTGATTTATACTTTGCGAATTATCTCTTAAAACAAATTATTCAATCGATTCAAAATTGAATCAATATAAATCAGAACAAATTGTTATCTCACTTTGTTCAATATCAAATCATTGATTTAAAATTATTTTAAAATATTCACTGAACATAAAATGAATAAATTTTTATTCGTATTGATTCAAAAACAATTTATCTTTTTCAAGCTGAACGAAACATAAGAGAGAAAGAAGATTAGGCCTGTTTGGAATCAATAATTTTCATACACAATTTTGAAATTTTGAGATGTGCTATATCTAAGTTTACGCGATAAATAAGAATATTTATATAAATACCGAAAATTCAGTACTGGAAAATTTTCAATACCGAAATACCGATTTCTCAATACCGATTCGGTATTGAAAACCCTAGTATCATGATACTTACAAAAACGACCTTGTCGAATAAAAATAATAAGTTTTGACACCGGATTATATTAGATATTAGTAATGAACAGTGTTGCCAGAACTTGGTTACTAAAAATGGCTAAAATAAAGCTAAAAAATAGCTGAACAATTTTTAAGGTGAATCTCCCGATTTTCTCTAAAAATTTATTAAACGCAATGAAACCTACCAACGGCATTCATTCCAACAGTCTTTTAACAGACAATTTTTGAGCAGCGGCTCTTTATATGAAAATTATGGAATTAAAAATTACCTAAAAGAAGGGAATTATCTCTTAGTCCAATGCGCACACTTAAAAACTCACTTTTTGAAGTTTTTAAGGATTTTAGACCTCTCTATAGCCAAGAATTTTTATTATTAAAATGTTGGTTTTTAATAAAAATTGTTTTTTTTTCGACCTTTTTAATTGTTTAATTAGAATTTAGTTCGAGGACAATTTCCTTATTATGAATTAACATAATAAATACTTTTTTCAAAAACTGCTATTTTTCTTCATCAGGATACTCTCCTAACAAATACTTCACAGAGTTTTTGCTTTCAAAAAACCTCTACTCTTTCAGGAATGAAAAGACGATCGTTTCGGAAGTTTTCCAGGTACCCTTCATCAGTTTTCTTTAGAAAGTGGTGGCATTACTGCAATGCAAATTAAAGCATCAAAATCTCACATTAACATGCCTATTCCAACGAAAAGTATGTGACGCTTAGTTATGACTGTATTCCTCATGTATTTGTTGTTGCAAAGTCATAAAAAATTATATTTATTAAAATTTTTGTTTGAAAACTTCAAAAAAATTAAGACCTGGGGGGTTACCGCGTAACTCGATTCGAAAAAAAAATTTCCAATTCGTAAATTTTGTACCTTTTATAAAAAGAAAAGTTTTATTAAAAATCTTACTTTTTGAATTTTTATGTGTACCCAGCAAATTATTGCTAATGACACCTCATTACTATCTGCATTACCAAAAATGATATATCATTACCTTTTGCATTATTTTATAATATAAAATAATGAATTCCTAATAATGGCCTATTGTATTCATTGTTTCTAAATATAAAATAATGACTTACTTGTATTAGTTGAGATAAGTACTTTTTACACAGTTAAATTTTTTTATTATATGTAAATATGTTTTATGTTTAAATTTTTATGACGAGTCCTAAAATTACACACTACAGAAAACTTAAATTTTTCTGAATGTATTTCCTTAAGCTAATAGTATTTGCTTAAATCCTTATTTTTAAGAATCAAGTAAGCAATCGGATAACCACTTATAATTCAACTTTTTGTAAGCATGTGTGTAACCACTTATTATTCAAAATCTCATAACTACTTATTTCTCATTTTTTCGTAAGCGAGCGGGTAAGCGTGACTACTTATAAAAACGACCACGCCAAACAAAAATAATGAGTTTAGACGCCAAAAAATAAGTTGTGCGGAGCTATGAATTTCTATTATATAACCACTTATTTGGTAATGAAAGATTTTGTTGGGTAGTGTACAAGGTTTAGGATAAAAATCAGAGATGGGCTAAAATCATTACCATTATATTTTCATTACCATTACTTGATGTAATGGTAATGGAGCTGTTTTTATCATTACCATTTTTTGAAGAAATGGTAATGTTTTTTTTTTTCATTACCATTGCGTTAAAAAATGGTAATGAATTTTTTTTTTAATTTTCATTTGTTTTGAAAATTAAAATGAACCTTTTTTTAATTTTCATTACTTTTACCTAATGTTTACACAGTAATGAAACACCCATTTGTTTTTCATTACATGCCGTTTTTGACGAAGTTTTTATTTTAAAAATATGAGGTTTACAAATTACTAAAAGCATTTTTTAGTTCATAATCCGAGGCCTATGGTATCAATATTTGATACCAAGGTTTGGTGGCTAGTTGCAAAAAAAAATCGAGAAAAAAAATTGCATAAAGGAAAATTCTTGCATCAATATATTTGTTTGCAGAACATAAATAGCTGATTAAGTTTTTTAATTCAATTCTAGTACCATAGTCTTTTTTCGCGATCCGCCATTATTTTGCAATTTTCTAAGTGCGGTTTTTTTTAATTTATAATCTAAGGACTATAATACTCATTTCGTACATCAAAGTTTGGTGGCTAGTTGAAAAAAAAAAAAAATTGCGAAAAAAATCGCAAACAAAAAAAAATCCAAAAAGGAAAATTTGTGCATCAATAGATTTGTTTGCAGAATGTAAATCGCTGATTTAGTGTTTTAATTCAATTCTTTTACCATAAAGTCTTTTTTCGCTTCCCGCCATTATTTTGGAGTTTTTTAAGTGCGGTTTCTTAAAATTTATATTCTAGTGACTATAATACCCGTTTCATACAACAAAGTTTGGGAACTAGTTAAAAAAAAAACCGCGAAAAAAAATTTCCAAAAAGGAAAATTCTTACATCAATAGATTTGTTTGCAGAATGTAAATCGCTGAATAAGTGTTTTAATTAAATTTTTTTTATCATAGTCTTTTTTCGCGTCCCACCATTATTTTTTAATTTTTTAAGTGCGGTTTATTAAAATTTGTAATCTAGGGACTATAATGCCGATTTCATGCAACAAAGTTTGGTGGCTAGTTAAAAAAACATCGCGAAAAAATATCGCGAAAAAAAAATGCAAAAAGGAAATTTCTTACATCAATATATTTGTTTCCAGAATCGCTGATTAGGTTTTCAAATTAGTTTTTGTACCATAAAGTCTTTTTTCGCATTCCACCATTATTTTGCAATTTCTTAAGTGCAGTTTTTTCAAATTTATAATCTAGGGACTATAATGCCTATTTCATATAACAAAGTTTAGTGGTTAGTTGCAAAAAAAAAAAAAAATCGCGAAAAAAAATTTTCAAAAAGGAAACTTTTTGCATCAGTATATTTGTTTGAAGAATGTTAATCGCTGATTAAGTTTTTTAATTGAATTTTTCTGCCATAAAGTCTTTTCGCGTTCCGCCATAATTTTGCTATTTTTTAAGTGCGGTTTTTTTACATTTATAATCTAGAGACATACATCAAAGTTTGGTGGCTAGTTGCCAAAAAAAAATTGCGAAAAAAAATTTACATAAAGGAAAATTTTTCAGTGTAGAACAAAGAACAAAACGTTCTTTACATCATTATGTTAAGTAATGCTAATGAAATTTCATTTGTCTACCTAGCAGTGTTGCCACCAGTAAAGCAAAAAAATACACAGCCGTAGGTCTAAAATTATCCAAAACCATATGAAATTACACAACAAATTAATATTATTTAGTTTAAAAAAATCGTTATTTTTATAAAAAAAAAAAAATAATACATGCACATACATATGTGGCCCTTTGGACTCTCCTGCGCACAGTGGGCCAGAATCAAAATACAATAATTTGGAAATAATGCACTTCTTACCGGCTGGCTACGTTGCTGTGAAATTTCACACTGTTCGAGAGCTTAAGTTTTGAGGCCTGAAACCATAGACCGAACGGGAGCTGTGCCACTCAGCTCCAAAAAAAGGCACCACTAAAATGTGAACATTTTTAAAGCTTGCAATTTTGCAATTTATCAACAGATTTTAAAAAGGTAACAAAAAACCATCATTGGTAGAAAGTTCGCAAATGCTGTTTGAATAACATTCTACCAATATGTTCTTAATTTGGAGAAAATCTGTTAATATTTAGACACAGTTTACCTACAAAGGTCTTATAAATCAATTATAGAGTGCAATTTATAGTAAAAATAGCCTTTGCATATTAACTAAGACTGAATTTATGAATTATTTAAAAGATATTTTGATCTGCCCCACTGTACTGCCGTAAGAAAATTATTGTCTGATCAAATCCCTCAAATTTCTCACTCATGAGAAAGTCACAATCATAACAAAACCAAATTTCTTTTGCTTAATTTCAAATGCCACCCAAGACAAAAATATTTATTTATTTTGCATTCAGTTTGACAAATATTTTCTCAAAATATTAACATAATATTGAGTTTATATACAAATTGGATTTCGCGTAGAACAAATTTACAAAAATAATTAACCAGAACCTTAAAATTTAAGCAAGATGTTATACAAATAAACTCATTTTATCAACTGTGGAACTTGAAAGCATGGAATTAAGCAAACTTTTTAGTAAACAGCGAAATTACACAAAAACTACACAAAAATGTCATTATTCAAAAATTATCCAAGGAATGTGTAAACAGTCCCGTTTTTGAATAATTATTCAAAAAGTGGCAACACTGCTACCTAGTGCAGAAAAAATGAAAATGATTTTTTGTTTTTACTACCATTGCGTATTGTAATGAAAATTATAAAAATGTTTCATTACATGTAAAGAAAACAAATGAAATTAACATTTTTTTCATTGCAATTACATTTTGTAATGGTAATGAATTTTTTTTTAATTTTCATTTTATAGATTTAATGGTAATGAAAACACGCAATGGTTATTACAAAGTAATTAATTACTCCCATCTCTGATAAAAATAAATTAAAAAGTAGAATTTTTATACAGAATTATATTTTTAACAATATTTGCAAGATTGACGAATTCGAAAATTTCTTTTCGAATCGAGTTACGCGGTTACCCCCCTGGTATCAATACAATCATAACATTGGCAAATAAAATTTGAATTTTTTAAATTTTATTGTTGTTGTGTATGAAAAGTTATGACTCTCAGTCTTAAAATAATGTTAAAATAGTCGCAATGAGTCACAAGTAGGAATAGGCACCTAAATGTAGTCTGCTACATCAACAAAATGCGAATGAAGCAAACAATAAAATATGTTTTCGAAGTCTTCTGCAAAAGCATAACCAACAATAGAAATAAGGAGTGTAATGTTTCAAATCTGGAAATTTTAAAGTAGGCTATGTTCCAAATCATTAAAACTAAAATGAAAAACTTTATAGGAAAATATTCAGTAACTTCATAAAATTGTGTCAACATAACATTTTGATTCTTTTGAGTGATACTTTTTGAGCAATTATGAATCAATTGGCTCAGCTCACTATGCTTCAATTACCTTAAATCTGCTCAGAGCTAATAATATTAAATTTGTTGAAAAAGACATGAACCCACCAAATGTTCCACAATGTCGACCCATTGAAAGGTATTGGACTCTAATAAAAGCGAAGTTAAAGAAGACCAAACAGACTGCTAATTATATAAAAGATTTTGAAAAAAAGTAGAAAGTTGTATCCAAAGCAATAACAAACAGCACTGTCAAAAATTTAATGGAAGGCATTCGGAAAAAAGCTAAGATCGGAGTGAACCACAAAATGAAATGGATATTTTTTTGTTCTTATATACTTTTAATACTCTTATTTATCAGACAAAATAATAAAAGTAAAAATAACTATTGATTTAATTGTTGTTTTTTTGTTACAAAATTTCCAGATTTGAAACATTACACTCCTTATTATGAAAATTTTTGTATTTCATACCATTGGTATAAATACCTAAATCAGGGATGGGAAAGTTGATACGATCGTACTTTTTTTGATACTATTTGATTCAAAAAAGTACCGTAGTACTCCCGGGTCATAACATAACTACTCAAGGCTTAGCAAATACAAATAAATCTCAACTTTTTTCCATCATGTGCAAATGACAATCGGGAATAAACTCCGTTTTTACTATTTTCCTCTATTGTCAATTTCGCTATTTTCTCATAAAATCTAGCTATTTTTAAATGCATTTAGCGTGATAAAATATTATATTGCTATTATCTGGGTTTATAGCAATTTTTACAAGTGTCCGGTCGGTCATTTTATCGCAAAATTTTTAAGCCAAACTGTGTTCGAAAAATTTTGCCATTTTTCGATTATTTTTCAACAGTGTTTTTTATTTATAATTTTTTGTATTTGTAATTCTAGAGATTTACCACTTTTCATAAAAAATTGTTCTAACATTTGTTCTGTTACGAAAATAAATGGAAACATAAAATATGTTTCGAATCAGGCACTATCGACGGCTCTCATCTGAAAAACTGAACTGGTAAAATAACAAAAAACGTGAAAAAGTGGTATTTTTAATTAATTATTTTTATTGTTTTTAAGCAATTTTAATTAAATTGTAAAGTGCACTTGTGTTGTTTGATATGTTCTCTGCATTAGTTTTGTATAATTAGCACAAAATTTTGCTTATTAATATTAAAAAATACGCGTTAAAAAAAACACTAAAACTGTTTCTCTTAAAACCAGTTTGCATATAAAATTAAAGAGACTTTAACAGCAGTTGAGGCTGGTGGTTTGTCTTTAGTCTATATAGTCGTTGATACAATATATCAATTTTTGTTATTTGAATACATTTTTGTAGACAACTGTGTAAAAAAGCACCTAAGTAAATCCATTAAAATTAGTTTGGCACTACAAAAATTGTATGTAGGTATCTACACTAGGGATGCCAAACGGGAAATCCCGAATCCCGAAATCCCGGTATTTTCGGGATTGGCAAAATCCCGAATCCCGGGATTATTTCTCAAAAATCCTGGGATTTTCTTATTTTTTAATATTAATATAAACGCAAATAAACAAAGTGAGAAATTTTAGATTACATACGTTTTTTCTTGAATTTTATCATATTGACAAGAAATTGATGCCAAGATATTGGTAAAATTATAAATTAAGTAGATTATTCGTGTAAACTATGCAAAGACTTTGCAGAAAAGTTTAAAATTTTGGTATACAATATTAAGTTTTTGAGTAATACATGCGAAAAATCAAGTATGTTTGTTATTTTACCGATTTATTCTTCCAAGCGAAATTCGATTTCTGAAACTGGGATTGTAAGTTTTGGCTGGGACTGTAAGTTTGAATTCTTCCATGAAAACATTTGATAACGATAACCAAATAACTTTGTTGCTGTAATTACACGATTTAGTGGGCAAGGTTATCGCAACGAATCTGTTTTAAAATCTGCTTACAAAATACTGGGCGCAAGTGTACTTAATGACAGGCCTTCATATATTATCCCAGCCAGAAAAATACAAACGGGAAAGCGATGGCAAAGCACTTTAACAGGTGGTACAAGTACTGGCAAAAAGTGCTTTCCCATTCCCAAAATGATAACATCATTAGACAAAAGGACCGGCTGTTCAAAAAGCGACGGAAAAGCACTGGAGAAACAAAATTTTTGAACGTTGGCAAAACGCTGGCAAAACCAATAAATAGGTGGTCTGGAAATATATTTTCCAAAATAAAATTTAAAAAAAGTTCATATATATTTTTTTGGTCCTGCCGTGATTTGAACCCAGGACGTCAGATTGGCAGACGATTGCTCTACCCACTGAGCTAACGAGACATATAATATTTGATAGCTAAACACATAAATAAGTGATAATCGCTGGACAACTACTGGCTGTGCGAAAAAGCTAGCACTGGCAAACAATTTTTTGGAACTAATATGCCAGCGTTGGGAGAGAAAAAAAAAGTTGGTCTTAAAGGAGCTTTCCCACAAACAAAAAAATTGATTTTATAGAACAAAAAAAATTTTAAATTAAAAAAAATCCAAAAAAAATTTTTTGCTTGGAACCGGATTTGAACTCGGAACCTCCTGACTACAAACCTTTTTTAACGAAGCTTCAGCATTTTTATAAAATCATTGCTCTACCAGTGAATTGGTTTTTGTACTACTGGTAGCATTGGCGAGGTAGCACTGGATAACCACTGGTTGCAAACCTTGGCATATCACTCTTAGACCATTCTTTGCCAGTTGTTTTTTTTATAAACCAGCGAAATTTTTGTAAAACAAATGCTGGAAAAACGCTTTTTGCAAGCGCTGGCAAAGCATCCTAAATGAGTGCTCTCCCAGTCATTTATTTTCAACACCATGGTTACCCAGTGGTACGCCAGTGCTTGATTTTTTGTACCACTGGCGATTTCTGATTGGGTAGTTACATAACATAAAAATTTTTACAAATAAAGGAAAATTTAAATCCCGAAATCCCGTAAAATCCCGGGACCCCGACTTCATACAAAGTCCCGAATCCCGGGATTTTCAAATATCAATCCCGATTGCCATCCCTAACCTACACATTTTTTATTTATGCAGTTTAATGGAAGCAACGACTATATAGACTAAAGACAAACCACCAGCCTCAACTGCTGTTGAAAAGAAACAAACTGGTTTTAAAAGAAACAGTTTTTAGTGTTTTTTAACGCGTATTTTTTAATATTAATAAGCAAAATTTTGTGCTAATTATGCAAAACTAATGCAGAGAACATATCATTTTCCAGGTCCCCTTCATCAGTAGGTAGCAGTAGTGCAATGCAATTTGAAGCATCAAAATCTCATATTAAATGTAGTCTGCTACATTAACAAAATGGGAATGGAGCAAACAATAAAATATGTTTTCGAAGTCTTCTGCAAAGCATAGCCAACAATAGAAATATTATGAAAGTTTTTTGTTTTTGTATTTCATACCATCGGTATAAATAAATAAAAATTTTATTTTTACTTTTCTTCTTTGTTAATACAAGAAGAGGCAAAAGCAATTTTTCTCCGTACTATGAGTGTTGTTAAAATGTTGATTTTTAATTTTTATTTAAAAAATAAAAATTGTTTTTTCGACCTTTTTAATTGATTAATTAGAAATTTATTAATTCAGTTCAAGGCCAATTTCCTTATTATGAATTAACACAATAAGTACTTTTTTCAAAAACTGCTATTTTTCTTCATCAGGATATTCTCCTGACAAATACTTCACATAGTTTTTGCTTTCAAAAACTTCTACACTTTCAGGAATGAAAAGACGATCGTTTCGAGGATTTTTAATAAATTTCTAATTAATCAATTAAAAAGGTCGAAAAAACTATTTTTTTTTTATAAATATTAAAAACCAACATTATTCATTTATTTAAGTAATCAAAAACATCCAAATATTGGACATATTGTTAGGAAAAGATTCCAAGCATATACATTTTTAGTCAGTAAAATATTAAAAAAAAAAAAAAATTAATATAAACAAATCTTAAATACAAAATAATTTCAAATATTGAAATTTAAATTCCTAATAACCTACACTCCTTTCGCAAAAAAAAAATGGCGATAAGTCATTTATATTGTTTCATTTTGCACGTTTTGCTCTATCTCACTTACTCCTTTTATGGTTAGGAGTAGTCGAAAATTTCGACAATTTTGCTCCTTCTCTGTAAGTTTTCGAGGTATATGCCATTTTAAAAAATTGGGAGGGAAAGAAATATCGCCATCTTTAAAATTTCAGATACATTGGTGGCGTCATCTACCGGGTATTAACAGAAACATGAAAATATTATATTTTGACAATAAATTGTGTAAAATTTAACGAATGGGTTCTTAAAAATTAGTTATAAAAAATTTTGTAAATTAACACTCAAAATAAGTTAACGTACTTATGATTTTCAGTATTGTGTTAAATGAGGATAACTAAAATCTTTGTTTAAATCAATGTTTCAACTAAAAATTTGTAAAAAATTAGTCAAATCAATTTGAAACCCGTTTGCAGATTTTTTACTGACGTATTTTTTTAAGTGCAGTTAGTTGACTTTATAATTAAATCCTCATATCTTTAACGCAATTAAATACAAATTTTTGGATTTTCTTGAAACGAACTTTTACAAAGTGTAAAAATTTATTTTTATTCCGTCATTTTTTAAAACAAAGTAGGTGTTTGATTATATTGAATTGTATCCCAGCAAAACCTTGGTAATGACTGGTCATTACTACATGCATTACTTAGATCTCATATCTCATTACCCGTTGAATTACTTTTAAACTGAATGTAATGAGTTACCGATAATTATACCCCACACATTACTATTTCACAATAGCTGAAAACAATAATATATGTTCTAAATCATTAAAAACCATAACTATGGCGTAGCCTAGTGGTTATCGTTTTTGCCTGTCAGACATGAGGATCGCTGCTCAACTCGTGTTAGCTTCCATTGTTGTTTTTTTTTTTGTAATTTATATTAAACATCTATTTATAGAAATGTTGATGTTCTTAAGCAGTATTTAATAACAACAAGTTTTGAGAAAAATAGACATGTATAACAGTTGCTACAATAAATGTGTACATAAGTTAAAGCAATAAAAATCATAGTGATGTCGTGGTCTAATGGTTAGAGTGTTTGCCTGACAATCGTGGGGTACGCTGATCAATACGTGTCAGCTCCTATTGGTTTTTAAATTTTTATATTTTTTTAAATCTATATTCAACATCTATTTATAGAACAGCTGATAAACTACTTACAGGTAACATCAGTGTAATGACTTTCCTCCAATGACATCACCATGTTAAAATAAGTAGTTTAGTAATTAAAAGGTAACTAGTGAACACTTAAGATTTCAATACCTAAAACTCATTACATGGTAATGAAAGGTTTTGCTGGGATGTGTTCAATTTTATTGAATGAATAAAATCCGGGTATGGACATTCCTTCAACAGATTTGGCAGATTGAGCAAAATTCCTTAATTTAGCTATAAATTCAGGCTCAAAAATTATATTTTGTACAATATCGAAATATGGCTAACAAATCGCTAAACAGTTTCTAAAAATGGCTAATGGCAAAATTCAATTTTTTCTGGCTAAACGTGTTCAAAAATGTTTAAGGCTAGCCATAAAATGGCTAAATTGGCAACGCTGGTAATGAAGCACTCATTACTGAGATTTTGCTGGGTAGGTAAGGAGTTACATCGTTGGACATGCCCTTGTTAATAGGTTTTGTAATAGAAAAGTAAGAGGTTACGTTACCTACCTTTCTTTCTTCTTACAAAACCCTTTACTAGTGTCCGACCGAACTCACTTTTTTAAGGCCGAACCGAAGCCGAAGCCGAACTTCGGCCAAAATTACTAAGTTCGGCCGAAACCGAAGCCGAATACTTTTGTGTTTGAATAAAAATACGATTTCATGCAACTTTTTCAAATTCAAAAATGCGGAAACCAATTACTAAATATTTCTAAATTGTAAAAACATAAAAAAAGTTGTATTTTTCGCTCTTTAAGTAAAAATTATTTACCTTAATGTGCATATTTATAAGTTACTATACAAAATTAAAGAGCTAAATGTTGCAAAATATTGATTTATAGAAAAGTTCGGTATTCGGCCAAAATTTAGCCGAACACCGAACTTGGCCGAACATCACTTTTTGGCCGAACTCCGAAGCCGAATACTCGGTCAGACACTACCCTTTACCGGGTAATAGAAGGTTTTGCTGGGATAATTACTCTGTGCTACAAAACAGAACAGATTTAATATACTTTTCAAATAAACTAGTGTTTAGACACAAAAGTCTCGTAAAAGAAGAATTAACCGCCGTCCTATTAAAAATATACTTTAATTCCTTTTCCCACTGATATTTTATTTTAAAAAGTTTTCGTATATTTAGCACCGTAAGTTGTTTTTCACGTGGAAAATTTCACTCGAACTTTAAAGGCCTCAAATTGCAGTTTAATTTATAAAAATGAACAATTTTTTAATTTTATAACAAACACACAATCACAATAAACACAAAATGTCCCTGTTTTCCAAGATAAATAATAGTCTTGTACATTAAATTTGCGTGAAAACAAACTCAACATAATTTTCACGTGAAACTCATTATCGTGAAAAATCATTTTTTTTATATGGAGTATAACAGTTTTTTCACGTGAAATGGAAACAACTTACGGTGCTTTATCGGAGATTTTAAGTTTTTTGTTTCTGCATTTAATTTTTGATGAATGCAAGTTAGAGATTTCATTAACTTTCGAAGTAAAGTTTTTAATCAATTGGTCAATTTCAAAATTTTGTAGATTTCGATTAGATGGTGGAAAGTTATCTGCAAATATTGTGCTTAAATCATTTTTAGAAGATTCCCAGTTCGTATTTTTGTAAGAAATAAATGTGTTTGGAGATGTTATTGTAAAATAAATTCAAAATCTAAGAAGCCCAGCTAAAAATCGACATATATGCATCCATGCAGGTTAAATGTATGTTCATGCATGGCCATAAACATGCATTCATGACCACACATGGTTACATAAATCTCCATACATGTTTCATATATGACCATACGTGTGCATTAACGACATTTGAGGTAATATCTACATGTATGATCACGCACGCTCATGCATGTTCATGCGTGCTCATGTATGTTCATGCATGTACACACATGTAGATATTACCTCAAATTTCGTTAATGCACACGTATGGTCATATATGAAACATGTATGGAGATTTATATAACCATGTGTGGTCATGAATGCAAGTTTATAATAAAAAAAATTAACTAAAAATGAAGAACCATTGGAATATGTAGGTGTTGTATCTGAAAATCGTAAAAAATCTAATGAGTATTGATTGAGCCATTCAAGTAAATTTATATGGATGGCATATTGTCTCCCATACAATATTCTTAACATTGAGGTCTCCTCCTAAAATAATTCAATCATAATTACTGGAAAAATTCCGAATAACTAGTAGACCTTCGTATATTATCGAAGCACTCGTGTTGTTTAACGAACCAAAAAGAAATTTTTTGTTCACACCATCGATTAAAAACACAATCTCAATAAATAAATTTGGAAACCTTAAATTATCAATGTTAAGGAAATTTTTTAAAGCAATGCCATGAGGCATGAGAATCTCTTACAAATGAATAATCCTCTTTTGATTTTTCCTTAAAGTGGTCTCCTGTATAAAGGATATACCAATTTTATTGAATTTTAAAGTATTCAATAAATCTATACTTCGACTCTGAGCAACAAGTAATCTAACTTTAAATGTTAATAGATTTACACTTCTAGGAGCCATATTGTATTCGAACTTCATTTAATAAACCCAAGCATTCATTTATAGCTTAAGATATTTATAACTTATTTTTTTTTAATTCACTCTTTTACATTACATTACACTTTTCGCAAGCAAAAGTTTTGCCAAAAAAGTTGCCAAAATGAAAAAAAAGTTAACATCTCCACATTGGAAAAAAAATAACCAATTTTGGTTTAAAATAGCCAAAACGGCGTTCAGCGCGTTAACAAGGTTCTGCTGTGATTTAATAAATTTTCTTCTAGTTTTGAAATAAATTTAATAAGATTTCTTTTAAAAAGGACACAAAATTTAAAAAATCCAAATAAAATTAAGAATGAAAAGCTTGTAATTTCGGAGTAAAAAGAGAAAAATTAAGGAAATTATATGATATTCACATAAGAATATAAAACTAGCTCAAAAGGGTGACAGAAGAAAAACTGTGAATTCAGCTAAATCTGTTTGTACAACATTAGTAAGATATGTATACAAAAATTCGGTTAAATTTTTTTCTTTAATATAAGTTGATGAAAAAAAAGTCGAAAAATTCATTATTATTTTTGTAGAATTTTAAAAAATGTACACTTCTTAAATGAGAAGTATACTGTTTTTTAGCAAATATTTCTAATGATTTTAGCTAGATAAATTATTTTTTTGCATTCAACTAAACTAACTCATATAACTATACTAAAACCCAATGAAGAGATTCTGCTGATTTCAGCAATTTTTCTGCAGGTCCACTTTTAGTTGCTTTATCTACATTTGTACAGATTTATTATTTCTATGAGTAGCAAAACCTATATTATTAAGAGATTTTTATTGGGATTTTTACAATTTTAATTGATAAAATTCCGTTTAAATTCGGTTGGCAGTTCAAAAAATTAATCTATAAAAACTCACCTCACAAATAATTCGTTGCATTTTCTGAGCATTAAGAAGGAACAAATTATAAAAGAAATTAAATATATATAAACCAAAAATATCTTCAAAAGAAACTATGGTTTCAAGAAAAAAACAAAAAAAAACTGGGTTGAGTGAACAGTATGAAATCTAAAGAAAGATCATTTTAGTTCTCCAGAAGTTTTTATTATTACAAAATACAATTTATAATTTCATATTGTTAGTAGACCTAATAGAAAAATCTGTACTATTTTCTATTTAAGATTTATTGAAAACAAAAACTTAAAAATAATAAAACAAAAACAATTAAATATATCGAATACTATTAAAAACTATTTAAGATTAATTTGAAGAAGAAAAAAAGGGGACAACAATGAGAATAAGATGCCAAATTTTATACTTAAAACCTAAAGAGGTCTTGATAACTACATACAATACTATGTATAGTAAGTCTATGTTACAGGGTGTGTGAAAATAATGAAACAAATTTGCCAAGAAGAAGAATAAGAAAAAGTTATAAGATACAATTGTACGAAATATTAAAGAATGAGTGTGAGTGGTGAGAAAACCAAAAATTAAATAGATATATAATTTTAAGGGGCTCAATGATCACAAAACATGAACAATGCAACAACACATTTAAGAATTTTTAAAATGTTAAGTGTTAAAAAATATATTAAATAATAATAATAATAATATAATAATAATTATAATTGTAACAAATAGAACAACAAAAACACAAATATGAAAATAAATTGAAAAAACATAAAACACAAACAAAATACATAAGTAGGGTAATAACATTATTTATTATTAAATTAAGTTAAAAGAAAAATTGTTGATTCTTAAAATAAAATAATAAATCTTTACACAAAACTGCTCACTACACTTCAAGTCAATAAACAAAAACGAAAAAAAAACAGCAACAAGACACAAAGAAACCAATTCTTAATTCTGAAAAATAATGTACAACACGCGTGGTGTCTAATATCATGAATTGCCAAACAAACATTAAACCACGTAAAATATTTAAAGCATCTCAATTTCACTTTCAGAACTTAAATTTTTTCCAAAGAAAATTGTTTTACCAATTAAAAAAATATTATGGTTTATATATATATATTTTTTTTTTTTTAGTTAATTTTAAATATATATATATGTTACTCATACTTCGAGGACATAACGAAAAATGTTCCCAAACTATGCGGTATATTAGTCTAAAATTTCTTCAAAGTATTCAGTAGACCTATGAAGAGTTTGAGTTTGCGGATCGAAAATTGGTCCCGAATGTATGCGCAATGGATATACAATATATATACATAGCGCATGCTAGTGGACATTTTTCGATCTACAGTTTAGTATGGAAACAGTTGGTTAGTTTGGGTCCTCAAACTCTTCCTAGGTCTAGCGCATAGTATGAAGACATTTTTTACTAATATGCCGCATAGTTTGGGCACTTTTTTGGCTATGTCCCCGAACCATGAGCAATACATACATAGTTCCGGGACATGGCCAGCAAAGTGCCCAAACTCTCCAGTATATTAGTCAAAATTTTCTTCATACTATGCGCTAGACCTAGGAAGAGTTTGAGGACAGTCCTTAAACTAACCAAATATCTCCATACTAAACTATAGATAAAAAAATGTCCCCGTAGCATGCGCTATCCATACATATATTATGTATTAGAGTTCATGTTGAAAATTCGACTCTGGGATATCATAACTTTTTAGGATATTTTTTGCATAAATAAAAACAATGGCGTAAATGACGTGGGCCGACGTAAGTAGGTGTACCAAATTTCATCAAAATATCTTAATATTTGGACGGACGGACAGGCGGACATCGTTAAATCGAAATAAAAAGTGACTCTGAGTCGATCGGTATACTATAAGGTGGGTCTAGGTCCAATATTTTTTGCTGTTACAAACATCAGCACAAACTTATTATACCCTCTCCACGTAGTGGTGTAGGGTATAAAAATAAAGTTTTTTTTAACGATTTAAGCACCGTAACTTGTTTTTCACGTGGAAAATTTCACTCGAACTTTAAATGCCTCAAATTGCAATTTAATTTAAACAGATGAAAATTTTTTTAATTTTATAACAAAGACACAATCACAATAAACACAAAATGTCATTTTTCCCAAGAAAAATAGTCTTGTACATTAAATTTGCGTGAAAACAAACCCTACAAAATTTTCACGTGAAACTGATTGTCGTGAAAAATCATTTTTTTTATATGGAGTATAACAGTTTTTTCACGTGAAACTCAAACAACTTACGGTGCTTTAAACAAGCACCAGATGGTCTTTAGGGTGGTCAAAAAACAAAGTTTTTCAGAATCTTCAATATTTTTTTTCACACACTTTGAAAATGTATTCTCGGCTAAGAAAAATGGTACAAAAATTTTCGGTATATCGCGACCTGTTCAAAAGTTACTAACAACGAAAGACTCATAACGTGGACCGACAGATCTTAATCTTGTAGAGGAGAAAAATTTAAAGGACAGTCATTTGTTAGCCGCCCAATCTCATATTTAAGAGTTAATACATTGGGTCAAAAATGGCCCAATTTTTCGCTTCTTCGGTTTATTTCATATTTGTTCCAAAGGAACTATAGGCAATTTTGGTGTATTTGAGAGGTCTATTTAACGGTGTGTAAAACATGCTCAAGCATGCTTTTTTATTTGTTTATAACATAACACTAAACATCAAAATTTTACGTGGTTTTGTATGGGGATGTATACAGGACTAACGGCCAAATTCACATATATTAATGCTTGTGCACTTATAAAAAAAAAAGTCCGTACCAATAGGTCAAAATTGTGCTGGCGGAAATACATGTACTATTTTCTGTTATTTTAGCAGAATTTTGACCTATTTGTACGGACTTTTTTAGAGAAAATAACAGAAAAATTAGTTCAATTTAATCAGAACGCATTTAACACACTTTTGTTCTAACTTTTTTTATGAGTGTAATACTACTTCGGGTCTGTGACGTATTTTCGCGAAGGTCTTCTTAACATAGGCAACATGGGTATTACATTTTTTCCGAGAGTACATTCCTGGAATGTAAAAATAATTTTAAATTTCAGACATGTTGCCACACAAAAAAGTATGAAAAATGCAGTTTTTCCCAAATATCTTTTTAGGCTGTTGTACAATATGAAATGTCTTTCTGCATCAACTATTGTAGTTTTCAATAAGTTTTCCAGCGAGATATACTATACACTAGACCGTACCTCAAAAAAAAAGTTCGCCGTACACCCTTTTTTTTTTTGCCGAACGTAGGGGTCGCCTTTTTCAATTTTTCGTTATAGCTTCGGCATTTAAAATCTGATTTCAAAGTGTGATATATCGATTTTTGTGCCTCGAGGAGACCAGTGTTTTGCTATAAAGGAAAAATCCAATGAAAAAAAATTTAAAAAGGCGACCCCTACGTTCGGCAACCAATATATAAAAAAAATTTTACTTATTATCGAGAAACTTCATTAGCAAAAGTTTAATGATTTTTTGCGAGCTTTAATTTTCTGACATTAGGGTCGTAGCAACTGAGATCTGGTGGCTAATTACTAGAACGGGATACTTGAGGTCAATGGTCCTCGAGAGAAAAACACTGGTCTCCTCGAGAGAAAAACATCGATGTATCATACTTTAAGATCCGACTATAAATGCCTAATATATAATGAAAAATGTAAAATGGCGACCCCAACGTTCGGCAAAAAAAAAAAAATTTTTTTTAAAACCTCCTTGCAAAAATACTTCATATTGGAGGGTGTACGGCAAACTTTTTTTCCCCTGTAAGGTGGTTCGCTCTACTATACACATATAACAAACACAAACATACATATTCGTAAAAATTTATTTTAGGAGTACTTTCTTTCAAAAATGAGAAAAACCTAAATCAAAATGCTCTTTATTTCATAAGTGTTACCCCGATTTCATTTTAAAAGTAATAAAACAAGTTTTTGCATTTTTTGAAAAAATTTCAAAAATATATATCAAATATTTTTAATGGATCTTTTTTTATCGTGATATATATTTAAATATATTTCACAATATGTATGTTGGTTTTTAATTTTTATTTAAAAATAAAAACTGTTTTTTCGAACTTTTTAATAGATAAATTAAAAATTTATTAATTCTAGTTCGAGGCCAATTTCACAATATTAGGCGTGTTCGTTTACTTACTACAAGTTACTATTGTACTTTTACTACAGCTGGAAAAACTCAATACAAAAAGTAAACAAAACTTTCCAATTGTAGTAAAAGTAGTAAGAAATTCGAGTAAACGAACACACTGATATGTTGTTTTTTAGTTTAATAAAATTTTTATTAAAACTCAAAATTAGACTACAAAATTTCCTTTAAAATGATATATGTAAGTTACACAAATAACTTACAGTTGTGTGAAAAATAATAGAGCCACCTGCTGTTCTATAAATTGAATGTTTTTTAACATTGACCAAATTGTTTTTGGAAAAAGTTTTTTTGTGCATTATTAGTAAGTCTCTTTCTTATTGTAATACCGTTATTTTGCCTGGAATTGAAGCAACATTTCTAATTATATCAGTGTTTGTATGCAAATTGAAGAGAAACAAGTGTGAAATAAAATAGAGCCAATTTTAAAGTTAAAAAGAAAATATTAAATTAAAAAGCAAATTCTTTTAATTTTGTTTTTGAAAAAGTGAGTAAAAAGACAGACTATCTTATTTATATTATAATTTAAAAAAAATATTGTAACATTAGATAACAGAATGGACAGAGGAAAACACTGTAGCATGGAGGGCCGAAAATTGATAAAAAAGCTTCATGAAGAAGGTAAATCTCAAAGAAAAATAGCTGAAATTATTGGATGCTCCAAAAAAATGGTAGAAAATGCTATAAAATATGAAGAGAAACAAGAAACAAGAGGAAGAAAAACCAAAATATCTGAGACTTTAAAACGCAAAATACTGCGTCACGTGAAACGGGACCCCTTTGTGACGTCATCCGCCCTTAAAAAGCAATATCAACTTGATATGGATACTTCTACAATACGGCTTATGCTCCTTAAAAATGATTTAAAAGCAAGAAGCGCACGTAAAGTTCCTTTTCTATCAAAGCGTAACATAAAACAAAGACTTGAATTCGAAAAGGAACACATAAATTGGCCCGTATCTAAATGGCGCAATATTTTGTGGTCGGATGAGACCAAAGTAAATTTATTTAATTCGGATCGAAGTTCTCTTCAAGTTCGGGGACCCAAAAATAAAGAATTTTGTCCTCAATATACCATTTAAACCGTTAAACATGGAGGGGGTAGTATTATGGTATGGGGATGCTTTTCATATTATGGAGTCGGGCCCTTATATCGCATACAGGATATAATGGATGCAAAATTTTATACAAATGTTTTAAGAGAAGTCATGATGCCTTATGTTGAGTGGGAAATGCCGCTTGAATGGATATTCCAACAGGACAATGATCGAAAACATTCATCGAAGTTGGCAAAGGCATGGTTCAGGGACAACCATGTGAAGGTTTTGGGTTGGCCTTCACAGTCACCAGACCTAAATCCCATCGAAAACTTGTGGGGCGAGGTTTAAAGGTGTCTTAGAGGAAAGAATCCGTCAAATAAAGATGAGCTGTGGACAATGGTTGAGACTGCATGGAAGAATATTCCAGTCACGACTTGTCAAAAGTTAGTTGACTCTATGCCGAAGCGCTGCTTCGCAGTTATGTAAGCAATTATTTTATTAAACATATTATTTATATTTTCTTTTTAATAATTTTAGGAGGTTTGTTTGGATGGCTCTATTTTTTTCACAGAGAAAATAAATGTATATCCCCAATTTTTTTTATTTAAATTTTTAGAGCAATGAATTCAAATATTTAATTTATGTTTTTTTATATTACAATAATACCTAATAAAAAACAACAAAAAAGTTTAAAGAAAATTATTATCTATGAGCAATTCCATATGAAAGCGATCACCTTTTGGACGACCCCTCTCCGAATCTAAAATAAATAGTCTCAATCGATTGCCCAGCAAAAAATAATGTACCTACATATTTTTTTTTTTTTTATAGTGACTGGTTTAGTGGTGGTGTACACCACTGTCATGTGACAAAATTGAAGAATTCTTCATAAGGGACCTCATTGAAAGTTGTTTTAAAAAAAACTACTAAAGCGATCGCAACGAGTGATAGCTCGTTGGAAAGGTATTGAATCAGGCTTTAATTGAAAAATAAAATTTTCCTAATTTTTCTCAGAAATTTACCTTTTTTCCCATGAAAATTAAATTTTCCCAGAAGCTCCTAAATTTTCCGGCTAATTTCTTTTTTTTTGGATTCCTCATAATTTTTGCTTTAAGAATCAGCAATAAAAAAATGGGCCCCGACTCCTTGTTTGGACAGGAGAGGAGCATTTAAGAGACCACCTTGTTCTCATTGTTTTTATATTTTTTATAATTGAATTATTTGTAATTATTTAACATTGTTTTATTTTATTATTAAAAATACATTTTAAAAATTATTTTACAGTTAAAAATACATTTATGAAGAAAAAATCTTTCTTATTTTGCTGCTTATACTTAATTACAATATTTATTAAAAATTTCAATTGTCTTGGCATCATTATAAAATTAAAGTAACTTTAAATTTAGCACGTCGGCAGACGAAGAGTACCGCTTTACATTAATTGACATATCAGAAATATTTGGTATGAAGCAATGAAACTTTTGCGTTCCAGTTATAGTTTTGACATTATTATATCTGTTTTGAATTCGTCGCTCCATGGCATCGTGTTCTTTTTGAGTGCATAAAACTGTGTTAATGGCAATTTTCTTGCTTTGAATCCACGAAAACAAATGTTGTACATTTAAGATCTGGTCAGTATATGGCCTTTGCAAACTTGCCTTAGTCGCCATGCGTTTTAGGGTTCCCCCTAACGCATCGCATGGGCCCTTACCGTGGGACGTCGCAAAAAAGTGCCACTCGACCTTGCAGTTTTGTTCTTCTTCAATTATGCAAAGATTGTAAAAATTTTTTTTATTCTTGTACTGAGAAGCCGCGCCGTCTGAGAAAAACGTTACTTTGTCGATTGCATCGAATTTTGATCTTAAGAATTCAAACAGTTTCATTTGAAATAAATAAACGGACACATAATTATGAGCTAAACTCTCCGCGACAACAACAAGGCTTACGGTCTGTAGTTCGTTATCTTCGTTTTTGAAATAAATGCAAAAAGGATGCACCGTGCACTGGTCGTTTGCCCAGTGATAAGCCTGAATTTCATCCTGAACGAGAAAAGTGTAATTCTCGGCAAAGTCGCTTATCACAATGAATTCATTTTGGGCTAATTTCTCCTTACTTTCCTTTAGAAATTTCGATTGCATCTCGGATATGAAATGGTGCGCCTTCAGTTCATTCAACTTGAATCCGAATTCCTCGATGAATTCCGGAATCTGCTTTACCACGGTCTCAAGGGAATATCTGCCGCTGCTAATTATCCACTGTTTGAAATGCACCTCCTGAATTAACAGCTGTTCAAACTTTTCCGCCAAATATTGCTCTAGCTCGTCAATCTTCGGACAATTGTCGCATTTGGACAGATGACAATTTTCCGTGGGGTATGCGCACAACGACTTCGACAGGAGGTCCCTATATGTTTCAATTTCACCGTGAAATACTTTCAATTTCTTGCATGGAAAGAAGATTAATTTGATGTTTTGATGAAACATGCAAACACAGACTGAATGCGTTCCGTGCCTGTCTAATGCCAGCACGCATTCTTTTGGTCGTAGGATGGCAAACTTAGAAAATCCCACTTTTTCTGCTGGGTATTTCTCTTTGAACTGATGGTATGCTTCGGATAGATTACATAATAATAATCTGCGCTGCTTGTGTACTTTTTCTCCATCTTCACGTGTGATAACATAGTCACGTGTACCTGGGCAGGCGCGGCTGTTGTCATCATTGCAGTAAAAATCTTGAATCAATTTCACCGTTGCTTCGCTGAGGGTCCTTGAGCCAAATTTATTGGTGGGAGTCGCCAATATGCCCTTCTGTCGAACTAATTCTTTGCTTCTTCTCGCGATGTAAAAAGATGTTTGAAACTGTTCAGAAATCTTGCGTATAGACCATGATTGAGGCAGCACAGATAAAATGAGATATTTTTCCGGAAAAGTGGTCGCTAAATTGAATTTTCTTTTCAACTGCTCAATCATTTGTTTGCCGTCATCAACGTCATCTGCTTGACTGCATTCGTTATCAGAGCCTTCATCAAATATTGTCGCGATTGCACTCATAACCTTGCCTTTTTTCTCTTTCCTGTATTTTTCACTTCGCAACTTTCTTTTTGTAATAGGCGATTCACCTAAAGTGGTAATAGCCTCATTCAAAGGACTCAAAGACATATTGACCATCGGAATGTCTGCCTCACTATCAGATGAAACATTTTGTTCAATTGTCATTTCACTCTCGGATTGTGGTTGCATTTGTTTCAATGCATTTGCTTGTTGAGACAAATCGATTTTACACTTGGGGCAAATGAATTCTGCTTCTTCACCGTATTGTATATTTAATTCATTCATGTATCGCTTCGAAACACTAGTTAATTTTAATACTTTTATCTTTTTCGAACGATGTCCACTCTTGTTAAACGGATTGTAGCAAAATTTATTCATTTTACTTTAAATTGTCTTTACAGCTTCACTCTTTACTTTACAAAAAAAAACACTTTAACACTTTCACGTTTAGTATTCAACTAAAATTTGACTCAGAGTGTGTGAAGTATTTATATTTATTTTTTGGTAAAAAAATAGGTAAAAATAATACCCTGACCACATAGTGGTGTAGGGTATAAATATAAGCGATATTTGCTTTTCTTTAATAGGAAAATTTGCGTGAACTACTGGGCATAAAATGTTTTTTAAAGAGGGACTTAATAGGTTACTGCCAATAAGCCGACCACAGGTCATAAAATGTTTTGTAAATTTTTTAAATTACCAGGTAATAAATATTTCGCCATATTTATGGAAAATCCGTGTTTTATGACTTGTTTCTGCACGTGTCATTTTAGGCGAAATATTTATTACCTGGTAATTTAAAAAATTTACAAAACATTTTATGACCTGTAGCCTCAGTCGGGTTGGGTGTGCCATTACATGCCACTGCTGCTATTATCCATGGATTTATGGCCGATCTTGTGAAGGCAGGCAGACCATATTCACTACACACTCAACTTGGGGCTCTTAAAAAAAATTGATTTTTTCTTCATAAATGTATTTTTAACTGTAAAATAATTTTTAAAATGTATTTTTAATAATAAAATAAAATAATGTTAAATAATTACAAATAATTCAATTATAAAAAATATAAAAACAATGAGAACAAGGTGGTCTCTTAAATGCTCCTCTCCTGTCCAAACAAGGAGTCGGGGCCCATTTTTTTATTGCTGATTCTTAAAGCAAAAATTATGAGGAATCCAAAAAAAAAAATTAGCCGGAAAATTTAGGAGCTTCTGTGGAAAATCGGAAAATTTAATTTTCATGGGAAAAAAGGTAAATTTCTGATAAAAATTAGGAAAATTTTATTTTTCAATTAAAGCCTGATTCAATACCTTTCCAACGAGCTATCACTCGTTGCGATCGCTTTAGTAGTTTTTTTTTAAAACAACTTTCAATGAGGTCCCTTATGAAGAATTCTTCAATTTTGTCACATGACAGTGGTGTACACCACCACTAAACCAGTCACTATAAAAAAAAAAAATATGTAGGTACATTATTTTTTGCTGGGCAATCGATTGAGACTATTTAATTTAAAATCGGAGAGGGGTCGTCCAAAAATTTGCCAATTTTGATCGTTTTCATATGGAATTGCTCCTATATAAATTTTTAAGTATTGAAATTGAGGTTTGGGGGTGGCTCTATTATTTTTCACACCACTGTATATACAAATTGTAAAAAATCAAATAAATTTTTTTGTCTAATCGAGGGGTACATATGAAAAAAAATGTTACAAGTAGGAGATTGCCGTGTACCTTGACACTTTTGAAAATTAAGTGTCAATATCTCTAAGATTAAGATAGATGCGAACAATCTTTAAATGCAGAAATATTAGTATTGGTATTGTTATAGATTGCAAATAAAAACTTTAATAATTTTTATGCATTTTAAGAAATTATAATTTTTTTAGAAAAGCGAAAAAGTGTTCCAAATTACAAATTGGCGTGTGCCTTGGAACTCGTAAAAAATTAAGGGAATTTCGCAAAAAAAGTACGGTCCCATAAAGTACTGTCTACTTGAAATGAGAAAATTCAATTAAATGGCGAAAATTTTAAATCAAAGGCTATTTCGTAGCGAATTAAATTCAAAAAGCACAATTAGTCTGTGGAGCTTCAACAAATCATGTATTGAAATTTGTTGGAATTTTTTTCTTTAATTTTTGGAAAAAAGATTTTTTCCTTATTTGTATAATGTAGTTAAAAAATTTACGGATTACTGCATGTAAAAATGACAAACTTTAAATTGATTGAAATATCTTGATTATTTAAAAAAAAAAAAAATTTTAATTTTTTTCAAAAATTTACTTTTCTAGTTCCGAGTAGACGTACCCAATTTTAGGGTCTCCTATAGACTTATCTGAAACTTTTTGTAGTTTACAATGATCAATACCCGAGTAAAAAAGTTTTGATATAATCATATATTATTTTATGTAATTGCATATAGTAACTTATAGTTACATATGGCCACATATGCTTTTAAATTCAAGAAGATATACTTTTATAAAGTCATATGCTAGATATTTTTTCCTCAAAGGTTTTAATATGGAGACATATGTGATTTTATATTATTACATATTGGCCTACATATATATGTATGTGCTATATATAAGTACATAAAGTAACATATAAAAGATATAATTACATGTACGTTTATGTATAATTTAGTATGACACTATACATAATAATATAAAACTATGTGGATCCATATAAGAAATATTTTATAGTTTGTGTTAGTTATGATTATATATTGACGAATATGAACCCATATATAACTTATAACGTTCTTTATAAAATCATCTATAATTATATATCACCCCACATAGGCAATTTTTTCAAAGTGATTTTATATAAAAATATACAAGGTCCATATAAAACCGTATTGTATTATATTTGGTTCCATGTTATCAATGATTTTGAACTAGTTTTAGATTTAGTAATTACTAGGGATTCGCGCGTGACACGAAATGTTCGTGAGTCACGTTATTCACACGTGATCGTGAGTAATAATTACTATACTTAAGTGATTCGTGCGTGAGCGTGAGTAAGAATAACCCGTGCATGATTCGTGTGTGAGTTTATTTTTTGCATAATATGTTTTTAGTAATTTTACTGTTTTGCGTGAGAATTTTCTGATTGTAAGTTTTTAATATACTCATGTGTGCTAAGTAAGAAACGAAATGCTCGTGCGTGAGTAATTTGTTTTTTTTTTTTGTTTTTTTTTTTGAGCATGAGTCAAAAATGGCTTACGCACCGCACCCATAACATTAACAACACTGAAGCTTTAATACGAAATTCTTTATACTATAACGTACACTTGACTGATTTCTTATATCTTGGTTGTATATCATAATCCTATTAACTTTAAAATTTCAGTGTTGTTAACTTTATTTTAAAATTAATAAATTAAAAGAAATTTTTTTCATGTTTATTGCACTGTCATGATAAATCTGGATAAAAGTAATGGAAGATTTATCGAAATTATAAGATCTCCTGCAGGCCTGGGGTTAATCATTGCATGTTGTAATTAATTACACATGCAATTACACAATTACATGTAATTGTAATTGAAAAAAACTCATCTATAATTAAATATTATTTGTAATTGCAATTCAAAAAAGAACAATTACAATTACAAGTAATTGAAAATTTTTTTTTATTTAAAAAAATAATTTTTGTATGTATATTGTTAGATATGGTCCTATATAATATGATAATAAGTATAAGGTTAATATTTAGATATAATTGTATCAAACTATGTCCACTTTTATAACATTTTATATAATTTTATACAAAAAGATATAATTTGATGTAATTAGATGAGGACAAAATTCGGATACAATTGTATCGAATTGCATAAAATTTTATCAAATTGTACCAAATTGTATACAATTGTATACAATTCGATACAATATGATACAATAAGACGTTCTCATTTTTCGGATATAATTATATCTAATTACATAAAAGATAATATATAATTAAATATAACTTCATATGGCTCCATATCATTTTTTTTTACTTGGGTAGGAAAAATAAAAAACTTCATAGAAGACGACTTTACAGTAAAACATTTACAAATAGGGGAAAAATTCAAAGTTCCAAGTTACACGACATTCCCCTAAACAAAAGATATACCGATGGACGGACGGGCGGACGGACAACTAGTATAGCGGATTGGGAAAAACTTGGCATATTGTATAACAACCAAAAAAGATATTTGGGAAAAACTCGATTTTTCATACTTTTTCGTATGGCGACATTTTTGAAAATTAAAATTATTTTTACATAACCGGAATGTACTCTCAAAAAGATAAGTCAGAGGTTCACAAAAATATGGGAAAATTCGTCTCAAGCCCGAAGTAGGCCGAATATCGAAAAAAGCCGAAACACCCGCTCAGTTTTAGATTAGGTTTGTTTTTTTCGAATTTTTTATCTCCTTGTAAAAAAGCGACTATCGCCACTTACGTGGCTTTTACCTTGATTTTTGTAAACAAATGAAATTTAAAAATTTGGGCCGCCTTTGTACGAAAACTGTTTTCGTATATGAACGTCTCCGGAATGCGAAATAGAGCAATTATATTGTGTTCCCTCTCCTACCTTTACTTATGAACACATAATTCATTTGTTGGCATTTATGGTTTTTAATATTTTATCAAATTAAAAATACCAAAATTTCAAATATTTTTGTTTACATTTAAAAGAGAAAAGCCCAGAATTTTTAAGACTTGGCAGCATTTTTATAACTGTTTAAGAATCTAAATTTATACATACTTAAAATTTTTATAACTACTTAAATTTGTATGGAATATTTATATAAAATTCGAAAAAAAGAAACCTATTATAAGGATTAGTATATATGTGAATTTGGCCCTTAACCCTGTGTACATCCTCATACAAAACAACCTAAAATTTTGATGTTTTGTGTTATGCCATAAACAAATAAGCACGTTTGAGCATGTCTTAAAAATAGGCCTGTCAAATACTATCTGCTGCATGTTTAAAGCAATAAAATAATTTTTTTAAATAATACTTTTTCCTGTAATTAATTAATTAATAGCTCTTCCTGCCCTATAAGAAAAACGACTCAAAATCAGCGTTTTTGGCAGCCGAACACGGCTAGATAACGTTTATTTCTATTCTATATGCTAAGCTTTAATAATACATAAAAAAAATTAATATATAATTAAGAAAAGGAAAGAAATATTAACGATGGGTCTCATACTGTAGGTTTAACTTAACTATAAACAAAAGAAAATGTCAAAAAAGTGTACACAAAACAACAACAAATTTTTGGGTTAACTATTAACTAAACTATTAAATGCAGTATGAGACCCACCGTAAAAAAACATGAAAATTTCAGTAATATTTGTTAAGTATATAAATAGTAGAGTTCGCCATAAAAATTTGATTTTCGGATATCATCACTTTTTTTTTTTAGTTTTTGCATAAAAAAAAAGAATGGCGTTTTTTTCTTTTTTATTTCAACTCCTTCCACTGGCGCAAGTCGGCCAAAAACGTTGATTTTAAGACCCTTTTCCTCCAGAGCAAAGAAATTTTATATATTTCTGACTTACTCTAATATAGGTTCATTTGAAAATAAACAAGTTTTACTAAAAAAAAAAAATCTTACAAAGATGGCGTATTTATTTATAATATTTTGTTGAAATCCAGGCATTCACGAGGCATGTAAATTCTTTACATGTTTCTGATGGAATCGGCCATCAATCTTCTTGAACTATTGGCCACAAAAGTCATTATCTTGTTGATACTTACTGCCACTTCAGAAACATTATCCACTCGGACATCATTAAGGATATGGAGACGGAGATGTCTACCCATATTTCCCCGATCCAAGTTATTGGACCAACGCAATACCAGGAAAAACATATGAATTGTTTTTTGGGCGCTTTACCCATGTTCTTCCATTAGGTCCGACTAAATTTATCTTAGACTCATCAGACCATAGGACATTCCACCATTTTTTATCACCTTCTGATGCGACCCAGTCCACGAGCTCTTTTGCAAAATCAATTGCTTTTTTCGGTCTGTTTTGGGGGCCTTCTGGGTCGATCTTTAAAATCAGTTTTTTTTTATATTGGTATTTGAGAATTTTAATTTTTATTACAATTGTTTACATAACTATAGAATTATTATTACGTACGAGTATTACTAAAGCTTAGTATACACTAGACCGTACCTCAAAAAAAAAGTTCGCCGTACACCCTCCAATATAAAGTATTTTTGCAAGACAATTTCAAAAAAAAAATTTTTTTTGTTTTTTTGCCGAACGTAGGGGTCGCCTTTTTCAATTTTTCGTTATAGCTGCGGCATTTAAAGTTGGATTTTAAAGTGTGATATATCGATTTTTTTGCCTCGAGGAGACCAGTTTTTTTTTTATAAAGGAAAAATCCAATGAAAAAAAATATAAAAAGGCGACCCCTACGTTCGGCAACCAATATGCAGAAAAAAATTCTACTGGGTTTATCGAAAAACTTCATTAGCAAAAGTTTAATGATTTTCTACGAGCTTTAATTTTCTGACATTAGGGTGGTAGCAAATGAGATCTGGTGGCTAATTACTAGAACGGGATACTGAGGTCAATGGCCCTCGAGAGAAAAACACTGGTCTCCTCGAGAGAAAAACATCGATGTATCATACTTTAAGATCCGACTATAAATGCCAAAGATATAACGAAAAATGTAAAATGGCGACCCCTACGTTCGGCAAAAAAAATAAAATTTTTTTTGAAACCTCCTTGCAAAAATACTTCATATTGGCGGGTGTACGGCGAACTTTTTTTTTTTTTGCCTGTAAGGTGGTACGCTCTAGTATACACCCTACCCTAAGGGGAAAGGGACCGGTCCCAGATGACACGCAGGATAGGTCCCAAGGGGGCGGAGACCGGTCGTTGATCGGTCTTTTTGTTTGAAAGAGACATATCACTTTAACATGGCGTTGTCATTGGAAATGACCAATTGCCACAGTTTAGACACCTTGTGACAGTAAGGTGGTGTGTCTAAAAATAGCTTTTCGAATAAACTAATAAAAAATTAAGAATTTAAAATAATCTACTTGGCGTCGAAGTAGGGCTCGATAACACAACCACCTGCTTGTAAGGCAAACGCTCTACCGTCTGAGCTAATGTTGCTTATGCGTGATGGCTGGCTGATGGTAAAGTTATATATTTTTTTTTGGTTTAATTAAAAAAAAAAGAAAAAACAAACACTACAAGGAAATAAAAAAAATGTAAAAGAAAAAATAGAAAACAACACTAACGCACACACAAATATAGTGGAAGTGCCTTCAGAATGCCCCCTATTGACCGGTCACGGGATATGTCCTTGAATGGCAGTTGACTCGTTTTTTGCATTGGCCATAATTAAATTAAAAAAATCAATTAAAAATTACCTCAAAAACTCTGATAATATAAATAAAAATTTTAAAAATTGCCCTTAACTTAAAAAGAAAATTAAATGAAATACCAATTGGTAAAACTAAAACAGCTTTACATTAAAAAATGTTGAAAATACAAAACTTAAAGTCTTTTAGCAAAAAATTATAAAAATTTAAAATAGGAGCTAAAATAAGCAAATCGTAAAAAAATAAAGTTCAATATACTTAAATAAAAAAACATTTTAAAAACGATTCAGAAAATACTTATAAAATTAATTCGTTCTCTTTGGTTCATACTTGTAATAATTTAGTAATATGCCTTCGGTTGACCGGTCACGGGATAGGTCCTTGGAGGGCAATTGACTCATCATTCCTTGTAGGGTAGTAACAAACATTATTGCCTTCTTTATTCTCTTTGTTTTATTTAGGGCGAGCAACTTATTTCCAACATAACCATGGTTAAACGTTAACCACAGATATTTCCATATAAATTTGACATTCGTAACTATGGTTAAGCACTAAACTCAGTTTATGTTGATATAAGTTAACAGGTCTTAGTCTGGTAATGATATAATGATACAAAGTGAGCCTATTTATTTGCTCGTATCTTTATATGTATTTTTGGGAATACATGAGTTTAGACCAAGTGTGACAATATACAATCAAAAACAGGGTTTCAATTACTGCCAGCCTATTTACTATTTCAAAAATTATGGGTAGTCATTACTTCATGTTTTTTGTAAGTGAGAGGGTAATGACTACCCATTACTTTGTGTTTTTTCTAAGGTACGAGGTAATAACAACCCATTACTTTTCGAGCATGGCAAACAAAAGTAACGAAGCGAGCAAATAGTCTGGTAAGTAGTTGAAACTCTATTTTTGTTGCGATATATTTTAAATAAAGAGTTAAGTCAAATTTGCAACATAAATATATACACATACATTCACAAATATATTAAATAACACACGATGTAAATGCATATAAATGAAATTAATACAAAAATATAAAATAAAAAAATAGAACAAAAACAAATGTAAAACATTTAAAAATAATACTGAAAACTGAAAATTTAGAGAAAATAAATTCATTTGAAATTAAACATAAATTCTTGTGTTTTTAGTTTAAATTAAGCTCTTTTCACAGCCAGATGATTTTGATGAAAAAACCGACAATTTTCTGAAAAAAGTAAGTTCTTTGTCTTTGTTTAAAAAAAAAATTAAGGATGAAAAAAGTTTGTATAAAATTATATATAGTCCTCTCAGGCCAGCGACTTTCATGTACTTAAAAATCTAATGTGCTCTATTCTGATATAATTTTATCCGAAAAATGGGTTCATCAGATGATCAGGTAATATATAATTTGATATAAATTGATCCAATTTTAAGGAATTGTTTTGAGTTCCGCACTTATATTTTTCCTACATTCCAGAATATAGTGAACATTTTTTATATAAATCAATAGATTGGAAAATTGGACGTCATTTCACTTTCACCCTTATGGAATAAAATTATATGTAGAAAAGAAAGAATTTTTATGTTCCCGATTAAAAAAAATAATATGTAATGATATCTAATTTAATATAAGTGGAGATATGCTATGATCCGAAAAATGGTGGATAAAATTATGTCGGATAGATCTAAATATATTAAATCATATAGAATCTTATCCGGATTTTGACCCGATATAATCATATCTAATTTGATGTAGAAAGACATAATTATATAACGCATTATATTTCAGGATCAAAACAAAAACTATTAAAAAGTACTAAAAAATAACACCCTTAAGTTAAGAATTCAAAATTTAAATAAAACTTTAATGTGTAAATTCATAATGTTTTATAAAATTATAGGAGGTTCACAAAACAAATTTTCCATACAGAATTTGTTTCATAAGCCTCCTATAACTTTATAAAGCATTTATGAATTTACACATAAGTATTTAGAAGTAGTTGTACATAATTGTAACCACCTGGTGAAAAATGCTCATATACACTCGAACATGTTCATATATGGTTTATGTATGGACACATATGAACAAATATGGATTTTTTATGAACATATATGGATTTTATGTGAACATATATGGAAGTATATGTGATTCCATATATGGAAAAAATTTCATATACAGACATATATGGAAGCATCTGTTATTTCATATATGGAAATGGCACTCATATATGGACAAATATGAAAGTATATGTTATTCAATTTATGCAAAAGGGACTTGTATATGAACATATTTTGAAGAATACATTTTTCCATATATGTAAAAGGAACTCATATTTGGATAAATATGGAATTATATTTAATGCCATGAATAAAAAAAGGAACATATATAGCGCCTAATTTGAATGTCATACATAAATTTATATCTATCGTACAATCTTATAATAAAGGACAGCAACGTTCGCATGTATTCGCATATATTTAATAAATGTATATGTTCATATATGTCCATATATGAACATATACTTAGGTGTTACCTCATTTTTCGGATCCATACATATATGGTTGAACCATAAATGTTCATATATGGACATTTTTCACCGGGCAAGCATTTTAAGCCTTCTTATATAGTTTAATTTAATGTCAAATTCCATACATAGAAAATATGGCTTGTATTTATACAAGGTTTACAAGGAATTTAGGAGTTATAATGAGTACGCCTTTTATATTTTGTAATCATACATACATAAATATATCTCAGAAAAACATAGAATTTTTTTTTGCATTGAGCTATACTTAAACATATCTAAAACAACTTAAAAAAAATTAATATTGAGCTATATAAGACTTTATATGTTTGCCGATAAAGCAATTTTTAATTATATATGACGCTGTGTTAAAATTGTCATAGCATATGTATATATTAATATATATGGGGACATATATATTTATACTGATCTATATATGACATCTTATATGAAATTTTTGGAAAACTCAAATCTATACATAATTATATCCACAAAGATATAGTGTCAAATTTGACTATATATAAACATATTAGTCCATATTAAATTATATAATTTCCTATATAACTATTTTTACTCGGGTTTAATTCTACCATAAAAAATACAATCGGCAGAACGTTATCAAAGCGTGCAGGACGGTGGTACGTACGTTGGCAAAAAAAAGCTGAATTATTGGTCTTCCAAAGTCGGAATGATAGCGCCATTAAACGGTTAAACGACTCTATTATCCAACGTTGGCTAAACGTCGATAAAACAAAAATGTAGTGCTTTAAAAATGGATAATGCAGTATTTTGCCAATGCTGTAACAAAAAACATAATTTTTTTAGTACCTACTCAAAATTGTGAGTGTTTTTGGAATAACCCTTGAACAAAAATAACACTATTTTACAGCCAATTTGCGCACTGAATATTTTTAAGATTCTGCCCTGTGAAACTCGAAAGTAGCATTAAAAACTTATAAAGAAGCGGAGGGGGGGGGGGGGGCGCATCGTACTGCATGTTATTGTGTTTGATATTTATGCTTGTATAAAAGTGTTTTTTTATTGGAGGAAAGGTTTCTTGACGAGGGGGGGGAGGTATAGAAACATGTTTGTAGCTTAAGGGGCTATCAGGGAAGGGTAAATTTTTAATATTCTGATTTTCTTTTAGGATTAAGGGGTGAAATGGATATTGGGAAAACAATGAAATATTTTTTATATTATCATTTAGGCCTGGAAACGGTTTGAAATCACCAGGCGACCATAAAAATCAGCAAGCTTATTTTTAAATAAAAATTTTTGTTTTTAAAACAACAACTTTCGTTGTTCATTACTGTTTAAACTTTGAAAGCCAAACAAAACCAAGTCCGATTTACAAGAACAAAATACTCGCATTAGAAGCGCGTGTATGTCGTGCATTTTCGTTTGTTTGTATTTGTAACAGAAATAAGCTTTACACGCAGAACCAACAACAAAGTTTAAAATGGAATTTTTTTGTTCGGTGTAAAAAAAACAGCAAACTTATACAGGACCAACAAGAACGACCTATGCCCGCCCACATCCCAATTAGTTTTTTTTTCAATTATTTGTTATTGTTGCGAATAGTTTTGTTGCTAGAAATATTTTCTATTTCGGTGCTTTCATGTTGTTATTGTATATGTATATGTTCGCCTGGTAAAGGTTTTAAGAGACACCATATCATTGCCAAAGTTACTTCATGCTACACAGGTTAATTTGAAAACCTTAGTTTATGTAGAGGAATCAAAAGTATTGCAAGATATATATAAAAAGTGTTGCACATGCATAAATTAAAAAAAAAGTTAAAACAACTGCTGCCCTCCGTGAAAATGTCGAATAGAAAAGCATTGTCTGTTTTTGTAGAAGCTTAATTAACTCGACATCAATACGATGTCGTTAGACCATTTGCCCTTCAAATATTTCCCGCCTACAACAATATTCAAACTAAAAAAAAGTAACCTAGAACCGAAAAGCTTTAAAATAAACGAGACGTCCGTTGAAGTAACTTTACAAGCTCTTCTTAATCACACAGCGGAGCGACTAATAGAACTTTAAGAAACTGTTATTGACTCATTAGGCAATAGAAAATCGAATCTAGTATTATATTCAAAATGGGGCTATGATGGAAGCTTTGGCCATAGCTCATACAAACAAGCGTTTCATAGTTCTGAGGCTAGTGATTCATCATTTTTTTAACCACAATTGTGCCACTTAGGCTTATGTTGGAGAAGAAGGTACTTTGGCAAAATCCAGGGCCGTCTTCCACTAGATTTTGCAGACCCTTGAAAATTGCATTTGCAAAAGAAACCCTAAATGTGTCAATTAGTGAAAAAAAACCACAGTTGAAGAAGAACTACAGAATTTAACCTGTTCAACTGTCACGATTGGTGAGAAAATTCTACATGTTGTCCACAAATTAATTTTGGCAATGCTAGATCGGAAGGTTTGCAATGCCTTAACTAAAACCACATCAACACAAAAGTGATACTTATGTGGTGCTATTAGTAAGGACTTTAATAATATAGAAGACATGATCCAAATACCTATAAATGTAGACAGTTTTTTTAAGTATTCATGATCATTCATCAGTAAAAAATAATAATATTTTTTGCCTGACTTTTTTGTGTTAAATTTGTACAATTATGGATTTAAATTTGTTCTAAGTACATATTAACTTTTTAAAATAACAGCATACATAAAGCATACATAAGCTTTAATTTACAATTTGGTTTATTAATTTATTGCTTTTTATTTCAATGTTACATCGAAAATTGTGAATCAAGTTCTTTATTCCAGAAAAAGAAAAAAATCGCCTAACAGGTTTATAAAAAAGTATTTTGCAAATTTTGTTTTTCTAATATAATGTATTGTATTTTTTAATTAGTTTTCATTAATAAAAAATAATAATATTTACTCCGCTGACTTTTTTGAGTTAATTTTGTACAATTATAGAATTTGGTGAAACACAAAAATTCGGTTTTAAATTAACTTTATAATAGAATAAGTAAACTTTAAATATACATTGTTTAAATTTTTTAAAAGTCCATAAAGCATGTTCCAATTTGACACTTTATTCATTAATTTATTACTTTTCGTTCCAAAGTTACAAAGAAAATTGTGAATAAATTACATAGTTCCCAAAAAAAAAAACAAAAACGCACCTAACGGGTTAAAAAAAAATTTGTTTCACCTTTCTTTTTCTAAAATGCTGTATTTTTAAATATTTATGAATATTCATAAATAAAAAATTATAATTTTTAAAACTACGATCCCCCTGAATTAATCCTCACTTTCTCTATGATTCAACCCACGGTGCGCCGTGTAGGGTATCATTTATTCGGTATGACCGATGTTAACTTTTTTACTCGTTTTTAATTGTACTCTATCAAACTCTTTAAATCTTTTCTCTCTTCAAAAATTTTGAGAAATATAAGGTTATCTACACAAATTATACCAGATATGAATCAGCTGATTTGAGCAATATGGCCGACAGAAAATGAGCAAAACAAAACGCACAAATTTAAGAAAAACACAAAAGATAAAGCACAATAATCTTAAAAGAGACAGATATATACAAAAAATGCGCAATACAAAATGTATGGAGATTTTATATTGTTCTCTCCCTCTTGATTTGACTTCCATGTAAACAAAACCATACGGTTCGAGAATACTTTTTTGACACCTGTCATTGGTTTCACATCTGGTATTAATCTGTGGTTATCTATTTAAGTCAGTTCCAACGAATCTCCAAAATATTGTAATTGAATTTCTTGATATAAATTCTAATGTAAATCAAGAAATATGCACGTCTCGCCCTCCCATTTTATTAATAACCCTGATAATATGATTGTATCAAGTACAACACTATAACAACAGAAAACAACCCAGGTAGAAATTGCCGACGTTGCAACAAAAATTGTACTGGGAGAGCACTTTTTTCTACGAAATGCCGGTACTACTTAAAACGTGCTTCGCCAGTACTGTTTTCTGAAAATTAACGAGTTTTTTTTAATTTATTAAAATTAATAATTTTATAAGTTTTATGTGTTTTTGCACCTATTACAAAATTATTTATGTAAGTGAGACATAGCCATTCTTTTCTTGTGAAGTTTCGACAGAATGCATTAAAAATCTGTGATGTACACTAAAAGGACAGTAAAGTACCAGCAAACTACTAAATTTGTTATTAAATGTACTGGGATAATACCAAAAAAATAAAATTCCAAGCATGTGCCAACGTTGAGAAATAGCTACGGCCAAGCGTTTATTGGTGTTATCATTTCGACAACATGCCAGTACAGTGAAAGTTGAAAATCCGAAGCATTGCCAGTACATGTACTACCGTCTCCAATACCGGGCCGACATTGTGCCGTTTGTATTTTTCTACCTGGGAACTCATTATATTTAATCTTGCTGACTACAATTCTCAAGAAAAATCACAAATTACAAAGAAGAAAACGAAAAAATTATTAAAGTTTCGTTTTTCATGTACATTATACCGACTCACGAAAAAAAGTAAAAAAGTGCCCCCCTCAAAATAAACCTTGGGTTGTTTTATGACGATTCCCACAATAATTCGGGTCTCACGAGCTGGACCATTTTTAAAAAGGTCTTTTTTTTTTTGTAAGAAATTTGTAAGAAATTTGCATTTCAGCTGTAGACAACATACTCAATATGGGTATCATATGAAAGGTTTTGGCGCGTCCAGCGGTATATATAACATGTTCAAGCGTATCCAGACATGTCCTATTTTCAAGGATATTCTATAAAAAAAAAGCAAATTTTTGACTCTTGTACGGAGATGTTTGTGATTGACATGTCAAACTTACATATCATAATCTGTAGTCGATTTAAGTGAACACGTGTTTCAGATTTTTTTGAAATTCGCGATTTTTCGCGTTTTATCAGAAATTCAACGTGGAGGAAAAAATGTGTTATAAATAGGGCAATATAGATACCAAAACTTTTCTTTTGATAAGTAAATCATCGTAAAGTGGATATCGTTCGAAATTTTGCAAATTTCATATATTTTACTGCAATCTGAATTTTAATTCAGTATCTAGTTGATGTAAGATAAAAATGCAACTTAACAAAACAAAAAATCCAGCACGCGCTTTTTTTTACGGAATATCTTTTTTTCGCGAAAAATTTTTTAGAAAATTTTACTAATAATTTTAATTCAGTTTCTAGTAGATGTAGTAGATGTAGATAAAAATGCAACTTAACAGAAAAAAACCCAACACGCGCTTTTTTTTGGCGGAATATATTTTATATAGGGTCAGTATATATTTAGATTTTTCTTAAAAAAATTACAGACACGCGTATTTTAATAAAATATTTTATTTAATAATAAACCTACAAAAAATTTCATAAATTTTTTTTATTGAATTGGGGTAACTCCAAATTTTATCAAAATTTGGTCCAGAGCACCGTGAAAAATGTATTAAATCAGCAAAATTCTAAACTATATCCACTTAGGGATTATTTACTTATCAAAATGAAAGTTTTTGTATCCATATTGCCCTATTTTAAACATATTTTCTCCACCATATTGAATTTCTGATAAAACGCGAACAATCGCGAATTTCAAAAAAACCTGAAACACGTTGTCACTTAAATCGACTAGAGATTAAGATATGTAAGATTGACATTTAAATCACAAAATTCTTCATACAAAAGAGTCAAAAACTAGTTTTTTTGAAGAATATCCTTGCAAACAGGACATTTCTCGGAATGATTATATATACCGTTATGTATATGTATAACATGTTATATATACCGCTGGACGCGCCTCATAAAAACCTTTTAAATGATACCAATATTGTGTATATCGTCTTTAGATAAATACCAAAATTCTGCCAAAAACTAAAAAAAAGACCTTTCTTGAAAACGGTCAAGCTCGTGAGATCTCATTCCTAGACCCGAATTATTTTGGGAATCATCATAAAACAAACCAAGGTTTATTTTGAGGGGGCACTTTTTTTTTTTTTCTTTATTTCTGTCCATATAAGGTGAGTCGGCCTAATGTACATATGTATATTAAGGTGTCCCTTTAATGCCGAATGCATTGCTTAGGTTCGTATGACACAAGATTTTTTCTTCACTTTTTCTCAAGGTTGGTTATCGAAACGAATAAGGGTAAATGTAACGGTATCAAATTTCGTTTGTTTCGGTAACGGTATTTAAGAATGTTTCGGTAACGGCATACCGCTATCGAAACAGCAATACCGGTACGTACCGGTATTATAAATTATGTTAGAAACATAAAAATAAGTAAAAACTAACATATATTTCATTTTGCGCAAGGTTAGCACCAGGGATGATAAATGGGATTTTTAAAATAGAACCAACCAGCCTAAAAAATAGTACTTTTTCGACCTCTATAGTACTAAAATTATTTTTTTTCATTTAATTTTTTTTGTCATTCTAATTTAACAAATAAAAAATTAAAAAATAAAGAGTTCTGTTCTGTTATATCTAACTCATACAGCAAAGGAAAAATTTTTGTTAAAACTCTAAAAATTAGTTAAAAATTACCTTGCATAAAAAATGCTATCAGATTATTTTGTAAAATCAGGGGGTATCCATTAAGGTGTTTTAAGAGTGCGTAGTTTCCTAAAAAACTTCACACACGAATGAGAAGAAAAACACGAGCACCTTTACTATAAAAAAGAAAAAGTCGATTTTAAATCACAAAAGTCGACTATTATTTTAATTTTCGTACCATACAAAATATTTAAAATATACCTTAAAATTCTTTAATAAACAGAAAATAACTTAACCAGCTAAAATCAGCAACAAATAATAATTAGTAGACTAAAAAATCACAAAAAATTTTAAATCTTGAAATCTTTTTTTCGATTTTTTTTAAAACGAATAAAAATCTAATCTTCTGAAATCACCAGTTTACTATTTTTAGCATATATTTCCGTTGATTTGAGCTGGATAGAATGCTTATTTCATTCAACTGAATTTAACTTAAAAATTTTGTAGATATAACAATTTATTTTTGCTATTTTTAGTCTACTAATATTAATATTTTCTGCAGATTTTACAGTACAATTTGTTATTTTCAATGAACTAAAAGTTACCTTAAATATAACTAAAATTTTGTAAATTTAGCGGTTTTACTTTTGCTGATCTTACTGTATTTAGGAAGAAAAGCTGCTAATCTTAGCAGTTTCTTTTGTAAGGACATTTTTACTAGATTTTTCTGCTATTTTTACAGGGATATTTCTGTGAGTGTAGGGTTCAGAATTTCGAGTCCTTGAAAACCGTATTCAACTTCGTTTTAAAGCGAATATTCTATTCCAACTTGTGAATGTCATAAGAATATTTTCGAATGAACAAATGGATTGACAGTCGAATCAAATGAATTAGGTGGATTAAGAATTCATTCGATTCTTCGAAAGAGGATTGAGGTATTTAATCATTCAGAAATAAAAATCGAATGAGTGAATTCTTTAAGAGCTCTGATTGGAAAAGAAATTTTGCGCGTTTCAATAAACACAAAAATTTAGAGATTTCTTAATTCTCCTAATATTAATTTTTTTTTTATATTTACATACGTATTTTATTAAAAATGCGAAAGAACATTTTTTATGTGTTTAAGTTTTCAATAGTAATATCTATTATTTTAAATATTTTCAACATAAGTATTTTTTATTTAAAATTCCGATATTTGATGTGTTCGCTATAAAAACAATAATATGTATAAAAATTAAAAAAGCAGAAAAAATTTAAAAATCGGGAAAATGTGTAAATAGTAATGTATTCAATCGATTAATCGTTATTCGATTAATCAAACAATTTTTCTCAAAAATTGTTCGAATAATTTAAAATGTCCAACTTTCGAATAACGAATAATTCGAATAATTTCATACGATTAATCGAAATTGGTGGAAATTACAAAAATGTTTAAAAAATATAAAATTTTTATTAAAAAATTAAAGTAAATGCTAAAAATTCAACATTTTTTAAAAAAAATTGTGATACATAATTTGCTATAGGCTTGTACCTATCCGGATTTCATTCTGGCCCAAGAAAATAATTAAGGGACGACCTTTTAGAATTTCTAGAAATATTTGTTAGCTTCAACTCAATGAGAACTTCATGTTTTCAAGTAGGAGAGTTAATAAACATCAAAAATCCCAAATAAAAAACAAAAACAACATAAAACGAGTAAAAAGGTTAAAGTCGGGCATGCCGACTATACAATACCCTACACCAGTCTGGGTGAAAGCCAACTAATGTTTGGATCCGAAATTCGAATGGGTTAAAATGGGGCTTGTGTCAAAATTTCCTATAATATGAGTCAGCGCAAATTTCATTAAAATATCTTAATATTTGCGATCTGCAGTTTGTAACCAAGCCAATTTTGGGGGGACCCTTATATGGGCACTAGGTCTAAACATGGACCGATGTTCACCAAAATCAATAGGCTTCGTTCTTGGGCCAAAATAGGTCTGTGTACCAAATTTCATCAAAATATCTTAATATTTACTACCTGCAGCGTATAAACAATATAATTTTGGGGGGACCCTTATATGGGCACTAGGTCTAAACATGGACCGATGTTCACCAAAATCAATAGGCTTCGTCCTTGGGCCAAAATTGGTCTGTGTACCAAATTTCATCAAAATATCTTAATATTTGCGACCTGCAGCGTATAAACAATATAATTTTGGGGGGACCCTTATATGGGCACTAGGTCTAAACATGGACCGATGTTCACCAAAATCAATAGGCTTCGTCCTTGGGCCGACATAAGTCGGTGTACCAAATTTCATCAAATATCTTAATATTTGCGACCTGCAGTTTGTAACCAAGCCAATTTTGGGGGACCCTTATATGGGCACTAGGTCTAAACATGGACCGGTGTTAATCAAAATCAATAGACTTCGTCCTTGGGCTGCCACAAGTCGGTGTACCAAATTTCATCAAAATATCTTAATATTTGCGACCTGCAGCGTATAAACAATATAATTTTGGTAGGACCCTTATGGGCACTAGGTCTAACCATGGACCGATGTTCACCAAAATCAATAGGCGTCGTCCTTGGGCCGACGTAAGTCGGTGTACCAAGTTTCATCAAAATATCTTAATATTTGCGACCTGTAGAGTGCGCACAAGAATGTATGGACAGACAGACAGACAGACGGACGGACAGACGGACATCGTTATATCGAAATAAAAAAAAATTCTGAGCCGATCGGTATACTATAAGGTGGGTCTAGGACCAATATTTTTTGGTGTTACAAACATCAGCACAAACTTATAATACCCTGACCACATAGTGGTGTAGGGTATAATTATCACAGTTTGCTTTGTCATCTTCCCAATTACTACTCTGTTGTCGTGACTTATCTAGTGAAGTAGTGGTATCTACTTACGTATAATAAATTTTTAATTATTTTTTGCGACTTTTTAAACATTGATATTAAATGGAAGCATTAATAATGATTTTAATTAATGATTATTATAATTATTATTTATAATTAATGCTCAATGTAATAAAGCTTGTTTAGTGAGTGAATAAATAAAATAAATTAAAATAAAGGGATGGAGGTACGGAAACGTAGAGGGAAAATCAATTCTCAACAGAATTCCTTTTTTTATGTATTCAATGCATACGGGGTCTTATATTCTTCTTTCGGGTGTGGTTCTCCCCGATTTGGATAAAATTTTAATATGTGAAAGAGGGGAGAGAAAAAATAAAATTGACAAAATCTGATCTCAATTATTAAATTTTTTTATTTTTATGAATTTCAAAAGGAGTTACGGAATTTATTTTTGTTCTTTTATTGTAATAAAATTATTAAAAAGACAACAAGTGTATGTATATTATTTTACATAAATTTTTTTTCGATTAATCGATTAATTTTAAAATTTTATTCGATTAACCGGTTAAGAAAAAAAGCCGAATAATTATTTGCACAATTAATCGATTAAAATAAAAAGCCGATTAATTGAATACCCTAGTAAATAGTACTAAATGAGTCAGAGGAGTACCATAGTACTTTTGAGGTTCCAATAGTACCACAAACTGTACTATAGTACTAACTTTATCATCCTTGGTTGGCACCCGAAACGAATAACGGTATTGGTATCGAGTTTTTGTTTCTTTTTGGTACGGTATCGTTAACAGAGCTTTGAAGAATTAATTCCTTAATTCAATTTTTCAATTCTGAATTCAAAATTCGATGAATTAATTCACTAAGAACCATATATTGAATGGAATTAATTCATATTTGCTTTCGTTCGATTTATTTTGTTACGAATTAATTCAATTGCAATAGTTCTTTTTATTAAATCAAATGAATTAATTCACTGGTGAACACGTTCAATTTTATAAATCGAATGGAAAAAAAGTGAATTAATTCCTTACTGAATTAATTCACTACTGAATTCGTTCAATTTCATTTTCGTTCAGTGAATTAAAAAAAATAAAATTACGTTCAGTGAATTAAAAAAAAATAAAATTACGTTCAGTGAATTAAAAAAAAAATAATAAGTTCACTGAATTGAAAAAAAATAAAATAAGTTCACTGAATTGAAAAAAAAAATAAAATAAGTTCAATGAATTCAAAGCTTGTTTTCTGCCGTTCAGTAGAAGAAAACAATAATGTACAAATAAAATTTTTAAATAAGCAATTTCGCAGCGTGTGCTAGTAAAAATAAACAAATTAGAAACCGGATGCTGTTTATCAACCTGCATTATTCACAAATAAATAGAGTTTGCTAAAAACCGAAAAAATTGAAATCCGCGGTTTCGGTTTTTCAAAATTAAAAAAACCGCGGTTTCGGTTATTTTTCGGTTTTCTTGTGATATTAATTGAATTGTTATAAAATAATTTAATATGTATAAAAATTAAATTGTATAAAAATTAAAAATTAAATATTTTAATACATATTTATTAAAATTCGATTGAATTTCTCACTCGAATAAAGCCAATAAAGCCATAGCCGGGGGGAAAAATGCGGAAACCGTTATACATTAAAATTTGGATTCTTTTTTCGGCAAATAAAGCTGTATTTAAAGAGTTAAATCCGAAATTTAGCAGTTTTTTTTTAAATAATATAATAATAAAATTTTATACAATAAATTTCGCGGACTACGAAATAAAACTTTTTGAAAAATAAGCGGTGAAAATCTGAACTGAATATGTGAAACTCAATACATGACTTTTTGGTGCAATTTTTTTCTAAAATTATAACCCTCAGGAGCTAAGCCCTTTTCGAAATTCAAGACACAATAATATGTAATTTAATTAACTATTTTAATTGTTTTTAGTATTTTTTTAAAAACCGACTTATTTTTGTCGGTTTTCGGTTTCGGCTTTGAGGATTCAAAAACCGCGGTTTCGGTTTCGATTAATACCGAACAGCAAACTTTACAAATAAAGCTTTTTACTATTAAAAATAAAAACTTTACAGATATAGATAAATTTGGAAAAAAATATAACTATTAATTTTTCAAACTAGTTATATAGTTATATTTTTTTTTCCAAATTTATCTATATCTGTAAAGTTTTTATTTTTAATAGTAAAAGGCTTAATTTTTGAATCATGTAGGTTGATAAACAGCATCCGGTTTCTAATTTGTTAATTTTTACTAGCACACGCTGTAAAATTGCTTATTTAAAAATTTTATTTGTACATTATTGTTTTCTTCTGCTGAACGGCAGAAAACAGGCTTTGAATTCAGTGAACTTATTTTGTTTTTTTTTAATTCAGTGAACTTATTTTATTTTTTTTCAATTCAGTGAACGTATTATTTTTTTTTTAATTCACTGAACGTAATTTTATATTTTTTTAATTCACTGAACGAAAATGAAATTGAACGAATTATAAAATTTATAATGTATAAAATTGATCGCGTTCACCGGTGAATTAATTCATTTGATTTAATAAAAAGAACTATTGCAATTGAATTAATTCTTTGATTTTGTTGTTTGATGAACGCATTCAGTTGAACGAATTCAGTGAATTACTTAAGAAAAGGAATTTATTCAATTGAAGAGAAGATTGAATTCGATTGGTAGTGAATTCATTCAAAAAGGAATTAATTCTTCAAAGCTCTGATCGTTAATATGTTATCAATACCGAAACATCAATACCGGTATATACCGGTATTATTGAAGAATTGTGTTTTCACAATACATTATGTGTTGTTGTAAAAAAACTAAATATGACAATATTGTATTATAATTTGGACTTGAGGTAGATGAATATTCTAACTGAATATATGAAAATATAGAAAGTCGGAAAAAATAATTTTTGTATTTTCTAATTCTTCTTCTTCTTCTTAACCTCAAACCTAAATTAGAATTAATAAAATACATATTAATGACAATATTAATTGTATTTGGTCTATACGACGCGTTTGAAAAAACAACACTTTACTATAGAAAATAAAAATGCACTGTTGGCTGTCCGTCTCCAATATACACAAATTGCCTGCACTTGTACGTACAAACCATAAGTCAATGTGGTAATATTTGTGAAAAGGTGACACGGAGGAAATAAGAAGATAAACAGAGAAAATCTGAAGTAGAATGTTTGTATATGTCTGTTTGATCACTTCTGAAATTATTCATATAGAGACAATCTGACAATAAAAATATAAACAATAATACAATTTAATGGAAGATCACTGATGAAGCCTGTCCATAAAAAGGCAGAAACTAGATCTAGTCTGATTTTCAAATTTAATGTGTTTATAACTTTTGGGGAAGGTTTATTCTTCTTCTTAACCTCAAACTTACTAAATTAGAATTAATAAAAATACATATTAATGACAATATTAATTGTATTTGGTCTATACGACGCGTTTGAAAAAACAACACTTTACAATTAAAATAATTGTTGAACAAAACATACCACGGATGTCTCATTGAAAATATTTGTACCCAAATTGTCCATATCTCTTGAACGGCTTAAGTCACGATAGTTATTGTGATATAATTTTAAAGGATGTGAAATCGTTATTTAAGGAGTGTAACTTTTCAAATCTGGAATTTTTGTAAGAAAAAAACAACAATTAAATAAATAGTTATTTTTACTTTTATTATTTTGTCTGATAAATAAGAGTATTAAAAGTAAATAAGAACAAAAAATATCCATTTCATTTTGAGGTCCACTCTAATCTTAGCTGTTTTCCAAATGCCTTCCATTAAGTTTTTGACATTACTGCTTGTTATTGCTATGGATGCAACTTTCCACTTTTTTCAAAATCTTTTATGTAATTAGCAGTCTGTTTGGTCTTCTTTACCCAGCAAAATCTTTCATTACCAAATAAGTGGTTATATAATAAAAATTGATAGCTCCGCACAACTTATTTTTTGGCGTCTAAACTCATTATTTTTGTTTGGCGTGGTCGTTTTTATAAGTAATCACGCTTACCCGCTCGCTTACGAAAAAATGAGAAATAAGTAGTTAAGAGATTTTGAATAATAAGTGGCTTAACAAAAGTTGAATTATAAGTGGTTATCTGATTGCTTACTTGATTCTTAAAAATAAGGAGTTAAGCAAATACTATTAGCTTAAGGAAATACATTCAGAAAAATTTAAGTTTTCTCTAGTGTGTAATTTTAGGACTTATCATAAAAATTTAAACATAAAACATATTTACATATAATAAATAAAAATGTATAAAATTTAACTGTGTAAAAGTACTTATTTAAACTATTACGAGTAAGTCATTATTTTATATATAGAAGCAATGAATACAATAGTGCGTTATTAGGAAGTCATTATTTTATAATATAAAATAATGCAAAAGGTAACGATATATCATTTTTGGTAATGCAGACATTAATGAGGTGTCATTACTAGAGTTTGCTGTTCGGTTTTAATCGAAACCGAAACCGCGGTTTTTCAAGCCTCAAAACCGAAACCGAAAACCGACAAAAATAAGTCGGTTTTTAACAAATACTTTAACCAATTAAAATAATTAATTAAATTGCATATTATTGAATCTTGAATTTCGAAAAGACTCAGCTTCTATTTTACAAAATATTGTATTTAATTGTAATGAACATTTTCTACATTAAAAACTGCTTTAAAGAATTTTTTGATTTTGTTATTACGGATAACATAAACTGAAGCTTATAATTTAAGTAAAAAATTGCACCAAAAAGTCATGTGGTTTAAGAGACATTCGCCCTTACTATCTAAAATTTTCAAATGTATATTTTAGTTAAAGTCGACTTTAGTTAAAATATTGGGTGGCAGTATGCCTTGACTTGATTTATTTTTGGAGAATTCTGATTGGTTAATTTATTTTCAACCAATCAAAATGTTTGAAAATATGAATATTTTTGTAGGGTTTTCATACACAAAATGAACAAAACCGTATAATTAAAAATAAAGTTGACTTTAAATTTAAAATACTCTTTTATAGTAAAGACCATTGAGTTTCGCATATTCAGTTACGATTTTCGCCGATTTTTCAAAAAGCCTTATTTCGTATACCGCGAAATTTATAAAAATTTTAACTTTTTATTATTTTAAACAAATTGCTAAAATTTAAACTATAATTAATTGCCGCAAAAAGAAAAAAAATTCATTTATAACGGGTTTCCGCGTTTATTTCTTCTCCCGGAAAGGTTTCGAAATGGCGTTATTGCCTTTAAATATTCGAGTGAGAAATTCAATAGAATTCTAAAAGATATCTTGGATGTATTAAACTGTTTAATTTTTCTGCATATTTAATTATCTAAATATATGATAGAATATTGTTATATTTAATTATTTTAAAACAATTCTATTAATATCACAAGATAACCGAAAAATAACCGAAACCGCGGTTTCTATAATTTTGAAAAACCGAAACCGCGGTTTCCAAATTTTTCGGTTTTTAGCAAACTCTAGTCATTACCAATATTTTGCTGGGTAAATTCGCTTTTATTAGAACACAATACCTTTCAATGGATCGATATTGTGGGACTTTTGGTGGGTTCATGTCTTTTCCAACAAATTCAATATTATAAGCTCTGAGCAGATTTAAGGTCATTGAAGCATAGTGAGCTGGAGCCAAATCAGTCCAGAATAGAGTAGATCTACCGTGTTTTTTTATAAAAGGTATTAATTTTTTTTAGGCACTCTTCCCTGTACACATCTCCATTTGCCGCATTGGCAAATTTCATGCCAAACGAGATACTTCAAACCAAACTTTTAAATGCCGATAGATGTTTCAAAATAAGGTTTCAGGACTGAATCTACCGTACTGCTTGCCATTTTTAAATCTTTTGAAATAAAATGTACTGTTCGGTATGGATTTTCATTCCATTTGTCGATAATTAATTTTCGTTGTTCCAATTGATTCATAATTGCTCAAAAAGTATCAGTCAAAATAATCAAAATGTTATCTTGACACAATTTTATGAAGGTACTGAATATTTTCCTATAAATTTTTTTCATTTTAGTTTTAATGATTTGGAGCATAGCCTAGTTTAAAAATTCCAAATTTGAAAAATTAGACTCCTTAAGTACTATAAGCAATAAAATTTTCACAATTTTCAAAGTCTAATTTAATGAAATCGGCTATTTAAATCCCATATATCGAAAAATGGATTCTTTAAAACGTCTGAAAAAATAGATGTTGTTGTTATAGTTGTAATCTTATGGGCTCCTTAGTTTTTCACACAAATGCTGAAAAATCAAACTTTGTTTTTTTTTTTTTATTAAATACTATGTATTATGATTAGGGTTTTTCTTTTCCCGGACTTTTTCATTTCCCGGGACAGCGGGATTTTTTTCTGACTTTCCCGGGATCCCGGGAATTCCCGCTAGTTAGAAAATAAATGAATCCGACATATGTTGTACTTGAAAAACTCAATTTATATTAAAACACCGTCCGACAAAGTACATCTTTTGGTTGTACCCATGATAAAATCTACTTAATATATTCTGAAAAGAGGGCTAAATATAAAATATCCATGACTTCCACTTTTTCTAGATCAATTCGTTTAACAGTTTAAATCGCGAATTACTATTAAGGTAATATATTTATATGGAAGGACGTCTTAATTTTAAAATGAAATATATTAACTAAATATTAATTCGCCGTTTAAACGGTTAAACTAATTGATATAGAAAAAGTGAGACCCTGGTGTTTTAATTTGTTCCCTTCTTTCAGGGTATACTGGAATTGTTAATGGGTGCACAATTGTGTCCGACCAGTTTTATAGTCAGAACTAAGATAGATTTTTTGCTTAAGTATTTGTTAAATATGGAATCCAAAAATTTCTATTTCTAAATATTTTGTTTTTCATTAGTATTCGTATAGAATTATTTTATAAAAAAGTTTAAAAGTGAGTATTTTTCACACAAATTATTAGGCAAATTCTCTAAACCCTTTTTATAAAAATCGACACTATTTTATATTTATTTATTATATAATATTTTATTCATCTTAACACACTAGATAAATATAGTGAAAAATATAATTTAATAACATGGATTTACATTGTACATACATAGATTAAAAAATAATTAGAATATACATTTAAAATTAACGGTTCGTTGTCGTTTATAAGATACTTTAAGCATTAAAGTTCAAAGCAAAAACAGTAATAATAGAAGATAAAAATAGCATTGCTAGAATTTCGTTGATGTTAGTCTAATTGAGTTGTTTCAATTTGCTATTTGTTTCAATTCAATACAAATAGATCATCATCAATTATTAACCCATAAAGGCATAGAACATTTGTGTAGCAGGACCCAAAAATACATATTCTATCCTGCTTGCCTTATCGATTTTTTTAAATTTTTATTCTCTCTAATTTACTTCTAAAAATATTATCATCTCTGTTTTAATTTGAAAATAATTTAAAGGAAAATGTGATAATATTTGATCTCGAATTGAACGAAAAACATTAATTAAAATAATTTTTTAACTTTAATTAGTATCTCCTGAATAGAAATTTTTTATGCCACAACTATTTAAAAAGAAATTATTTAATTTGCATAGTTGCATTTTAAGTTGACATATAAAGAAATCCAAAATAATTTGAAAAATCATTTGCATAATATTGAAAAAATACAATTTAAATAAAGAAATATCATTTGAAATTTAAATGAAATTATTTGAAGTGAAAAAAACCTCAAAATACTCAATTGAAAATAAGAAAATATTACTAATTCTTTAATGCCTAGATTTTGGAGGTATTTTGAACTGAGATACGGATGTTGAAGTGTTGTATATATTGCTTTATTTGAACAAAGATCACCATTTTAAAGAAAAAAATGTTCTGAAGTTCGAGTATTTTTGTTGGTAAACTTGGTAAAATTTTTTTTCGGTTTAACTTAACCAAATTCAATTGACATCCAAAAACAATTTGGCCTAAATAATATTTTTTTTATACTAATTCAGTTTATTAAATTTTAAATCCCATTTTATAGTTTCAAATATTTCTTATTTAAATTAATTTCAAATCAATGCTTTAAATTTAAATTTATTTAGCTTCCAAAATTGCAATATATAATAGCTAAAACTTCTTTTAAAGAATAAAAAAAAATCCCGGGAAATCCCGCACAAAATTCCCGGGATTGCGGGATTGAAAAAAGGCCGGGATTCCCGGGAATCCCGTCCCGGGAATTCCCGGGACATAAACCCTAATTATGATCTAGAATTTCTCACACTTTTGAAAATAACTCAGGAACCAAAAGGAGTACCAGACTGATATTTGACAGTGTCATAGATAAACAACTAAGAATTAATAATAATAATAACACTGCATGACAAAATCTTGACTTTTAAAAATTAATTGAGCTTGACCATCAATTCTATATATTTCGGACATGCTGATTACAATGACGTACTTTATGTTTCGATCAATGGTACAGATTTTTCGCTAAATGTCTTTAAAGTTTGGCGGTTTTCCACTTAGTGTTTTATATACAAATTTTTGAAATGCAATCAAAATAATTTTTTTGTAGTGAAATGTAGGCACAGGACCTGTATTCATATTTAGGCTCAAAATTTGATGCATAAAACTTGATATTAAAACCACGGTTCGCGTTTTAGATGGATTTTTACGGTTTTTTAAGGTTTTAGCCAATTGAATCGCTGAAAACAAAATCGGCCTTAAGAACTGATATGGCTTAGTAAAGAAGCAAATAAAAGGAAAATATTTCAACAAAAAGAATACATTCTAGCGGCCTATAACTTAAAATCGCGATTTTTCAAAAATTTTGTATGGCATCAAAGCTTTCCAAGATGTCCTCAAAGTCCAACTTTGAGTATAATATGGGGTCACCTCTAAAAACTGTTCTTGCAAAATTTCAAGCAAAACAGTTTCCATTTGCAAATCTTATGGCAATAAATACATTTTTTACTAAGGTTAGTGTCGTACTAAAGACACTTTAGTATCTTAAAATGTCTTTAGTATGATACTAACCTTAGTAAAAAATTTATTTATTGCCATAACTTTTGCAAATGGAAACTATTTCGCTTGAAATTATATAAAACGCTAAGTAATGGTTTAAATATCAAGATTATCACATCGCATTTATATCGTAAATATGGCCACAGGGCCTGTGCTTACATTTTAACACAAAAAATTCATATTAATTGAATATGAAAAATTTTTTATATAAAAAACTGAATGGACAACCGCCAAACTTTAAAGACATTTAGCGAAAAATCTGTACCATTGATAGAAAAATAAAGTACGCCATTGTAATCAGCATGTCCGAAATATATAGAATTGATGGTCAGATCTCCATTAATTTTTTGAGTGTCATGCAGTGTAATAGATCATCCAGATCCGCGTATTAAGATAAAATGGCTTTAGACCTTTGATAACGATAAATGGTTAAAGTTAACAGCTTCAACAAAGTTCGCCAACTCACCATCTGATGGCGCGCAACAACTGTTCCAAAATTCAACATCTCGCGCAATTACAGTGTTGCCATATTTGAAGACCTTCATCTTTCACTACCTTTCATCTCTTCTCTATCCCCTTTCCAAAAAAAGCAACACGTTAATTAATAGAAAGAATTTCCTTAAGGTATAATTAGTTTGTACGTAACGTGCCGTGACGAATCAGTTGATAAAACGGCTAAACCGACCGCCGTCTAATTTTTGTCAACGCCGCCGTCGAAAATTTTTTTTACACGATAAAAGTCTAAAAACAGTATATATTTTTTTTAATTTTTTTTTTTTACCGTTAAGCCGATGTTTTGTATGTATCAACTTAAAGTTGGCTAGCCGCTCAGTTTTCGGCTCACAACCAGCTTTAAGCCGCCGCTGAATTTTTTTATTTAGCCACCACAACAGATTAATCTGGTTGGCGCAGATCTCTGCTAAGAAAAAAAACATTAAACAGCTGATAAGTTGTTACGGATAAGACCAACTACACAAAAGAGCCATCCGGCACGGCAAGTTACAGAAACGTCACGGAACGCAAAGACTAATGGAGCCTTTAGTCTTGCTTCTCTTTTCTTTTTTTTTGTAAAAAAAGTTCACTTCAAAATAGTAACCATTCATGTAGCTCAATCATGGCCAGTGTTGCCATATATCCAGTTTTAACTGTTTTTTACAGTTTTTTGGGATGCCAAACAGTTTTCCAGTTTTTTTCATGTAGAAAACAGTTTTTTTTTAAATTCATGGATTTTTTTTATAGTTTTTTCATATTAGCTGTGTTCGTTGGCTTATTTCATTCCCATACAAATTTGACGTTAGTAACTTTAAAGCGGAGAATTACACGTGGGAACATTCGTTAAAAAATGCCCATTTTTTTGTGAATGTGTGTGTGTGTTTGTGTGTGTGCGGGTTGACATCGTGCAATTCGTGTTTACAAAATTTTTTGATATTTTTGGTTCCCTACTCAATGTTCCTTCGTGTATTCTCCGCTTAAGAGTTAACACTAAATGTTGGCTACCCTAGTAAAAATGATTTTTATATATTCATATATGATTTTTATACAATCATTTATGATTTTATACAATTATAACTTGTCGAGTATTGTGAAACATATATTTTTATATTATTATATCAAAATATATTTAATTATATAAAATTATATTAACCAGATCCACCATTTTTCGGATCAAATAATATATTTTTTATATAATTATATTAACCCATACATGATTTGATCCGGAAAATGGTGGATCTGGTTAATATAATTTTATATAATTAAATATCTTTTGATATAATCATATAAAAAGATATGTTTCACAATACTCGACAAGTTATAATTGTATAAAATCATAAATGATTATATAAAAATCATATCTGATTATATAAAAATCATTTTTACTAGGGTAGTGCTAAATTTATATGGGTATGACATAAGCCAACGTTGATAGATTGCTGCACAAACACAGCTATTAAATCGGCACATTTGTTTCATTTACAATTTTTTTTTAGCTGAAATTTAAGAAATTTTGTTCAAAAGAGCGAAAAAATTTCGCTCTATGTTTGGAGATCAAAAACTATAATAAAAACATTAACATGCACAAATTTGTTATGGTCTATAAAGAGTTACAATCATAATTAACCCAAATGTCACTTTTTCGCTACATTTTCAAATGGTCCTGTCTTTTAAATTGATGCGTAAAAAATTCCACCGCAATTTCGCAACAATTCCACACAAGTGAAAAATCATTTTTTTTTTATATGAAGTTTGACAGCTTTTTTCGCAAAAGTACGAACAAAATACCGGGCTTAAAATATAAATGTGATTATGCATAAAAATTTGAAAACTTTATAACATGGTTTTTGTATAAACTTAGAAAGTGGTTATGCATATGACCCAAAAACTACAATAAAACTTTCATATTGTCAAAAATTAGGTATAAATCGAAACATAAATAAATTTAAAAATACCAAAATAATACTACAAAATATGCTTGCTGGAAAAACGAAACATTTTTATAACAAATTTCATCAAAATTTAGCATGGAATAAAATTGGCTAAGCCATATCTGACACGTCACATACCCGACGGACATTTTTTAGCCGAACTTTTCAGATCATTTCTAAATGAAGGATAATTTTGAAATTTATATTTTTTGAAAAAAGTAAAACAATGTCTCATCAAAAAAGGCTAAAATGATTTTTTTTAAATAATTATTTGCCAATTCCGGATAACAATTTACTAATATTTTTTCAATTATGATCATGGACAATTCCAAAAAAACTTAATTTTTTCAAACAAACAATTCCCGACATAACAATAATCAATCAAGTGAAAGTCAATTTTTTGTGGAATACAAATTAATAAAGAATATTTTGAAGTACAACATTGATCAGTAAAGTATTCTATCCTAAGTCAGGGGTTAGAATATGCAAAAAGTCGATTACTATAAATGCCAAAGGCAATTAAATTATGCAAATCTCGATATTTTGAAAACTGATACCATGGGATAATATTTTAGTCTCAGGATACTTCGGGATCCCAGAATTTCTTCTGATTTTTAAAAATTTTCCAAAAACAGTTTTTCTGTAAAGAATCAGTTTTTATTTACAGTTTTTCTTAAAAAAATATATGGTAACACTGATCATGGCTTCAATAACCCAGTACAACACTAAACATATATCGGGCATGCGACATATCAATTCTGATAGAGTTTAAGCCAGTGATAGGCATTTCTATGCCCGCGTGCAGCTCACTCACAGAGAACGAAGCCGATCGGCTTATAGCCGCGGCTTAGCTGCCGCCGACCATTTTTCAGGTACTCGAGCCGCCGCCGACTTTTTCGGCTAATTTCGGCTATAAAATATTAGCCGACTGTAGCAGCTAAGCCGGTAGAAATGAGATTTTTTTATCTTTCTTATACAATTAATTAATTTTGATTACAAAAAATTACTTGAATTAATTTTCTAAGAATCCATCGGCTGTAGTCGGCTTTTAGCCCCATTGAATTCGCAGCATAAGATTTTCAATATAACTTTTTTTTACTGTGGTATCGTCAAAAATTCAAAAATAAAAAATTTTTTTTCAAAAATCGTCGGCTTTAGTCGACTTTTAGTCGCCGCCGAGTTTTTTACCGTATAGCCGCCGCCGCCGAAAAATGTCCGGCTTTAGTCGACTTTTAGCCGCCGCCGACTTTATTTTTGTATAGCCGCCGCCGGCGGCAATTTAATATCGGCTTCGTTCTCTGCTCACTCACACCTACATACGCTCACACATTGAATAAAAACAAACAAATTGAGCATTCGTTCGATGAGGTTGTGTCGACGCATGTTGCTAGCTTTACACTGAACGAAATGTTTACTGAAATTTTTTCGGTAAACGAAAATAGGTTATTTTCGGTTGCAGCAACCGAACGATTCGGTTGGGACAAGGGTTTCCAATACCGAATCGGTATTGAAAATTTTCCAGTACCGAATTTTCGGTATTCATATAAATATTCTTATTTAGCGCGTAAACTTATATAGCACATCTCAAAATTGTGTATGAAAATTATTGATTCCAAGCAGGCCTAATCTTCTCTCTTATGTTTCGTTCAGCTTGAAAAAGATAAATTGTTTTTGAATCAATACGAATAAAAATTTATTCATTTTGTGTTCAGTGAATATTTAAAATAATTTTAAATCAATGATTTGATATTGAACAAAGTGAGATAATGGGTCATATGAATAAAACTTAGCAATTACTTCGAAGTAATTACTTTGGGTTTTGGAATGGCTTTTAACTCCAAATTTACCAATTGGCTGGTAGAATAGCATGAAATGTAGACAAAAATTAAAAAAATTTAATTTCTAGTCTACTCCCAAGCATACTAGATTTGTGAAGTAATTGCTTAAAAAACCCTGTATTTTCCCCTATAAGTAATATCTATTTTTTATTCATATGGGCCAATGATTTGGTCTAATTTATATCACGGGTGCTCTAGAATTGGGTTTTGACAAAAAAAATTTCCCACAAAAAGTGAGTATGGGGTTTGAAAACACTATATTTATGATTAAAAAAAAACGCATTTTTAAAAAAATCCTAGGACGAATTTAAAAGTTATGACCAGGGCAAGTTTTTTTGGCATTTGCCATGCCATTTTTTGCCATTTTTTCACTTATTTTGTAAAAATGCCATTTTTACAAATCCTTGCCCAAATAGCCATTTTGTATATTTTTTAGATTTTTCATTAAAAAAATGCTAAAAAATTCAGTAAAAACTCAATCTTTGTAAATAATTTTTGTAAAAAATTTACAAAAAAACAATAATTTTTGATAAGTGTGTTTGTTTACATGATATTTTTTACTAGCTTTACCATTTTTACCAGTTTTACTAAAAAATCCGTTCGAATACAAAAAAATAGTAAGAACTAGGAAAAAATTTAAGGGGAAATTTTACTACTTTTCGTAAATTTTTTTGTTAGTTTACTATTCTTACAATTTTTTTGTTCGATTACTTTTGAATATTTTGACAACTTTTTCAATATTTTTTCTCTTTTACTAGTTTTACTAGAAATGTAATCGTACAAACCTAACATTTAATAAAACTCCAGATTTTTTTTTATTTAAATTATACTAATATACGGCGAATGCACTTTATCGGTTCAACTGTAAATTCCTCCATTATTGTATTTTTGTTAAAAACATTCAGAAAAACACTTAAATCAACTATAATAATACTTTAAAATTTTTGGATTAAGCGTGCCATTTTTGCTTTTTTTGTGCCAATTTTACTATTTTTTTGTGCCATTTTGCCTGCCAATTTCAACTTTTTTTGTGCTATTTTAAACTTGCCCTGGTTATGACCATTTAAAGTTTTTGGTTTTAAAAAATTTGGCGCCTTTGGCAAACTCTTGGAAAAACAACTGCTCAAAATAAATATTTTTTAAAAAGAACATAGTAGGTTTTATAGTACGTTAAATTTCCTTCCAAAAATTTTTTTTCTTAAAAAAATCGCACAACGAAATCAAAAGTTATGGTATTTTAAAATTTTTAATTAAAAAAAAATGCCTAGCTTGACACGTTATGATCACACATGACTATTTAAGTACACAAAAAATTAGCAAATACGAAAAAAGAATTGTTGAGTTTAATTTAGTTTACATTTAAAGCAATTACGCCTTCTTAAACCAGTTTTCGCGTACTGGTAATTTTTTTTTTTATTTTGGATCAAAAGATTAAAATCGATCATTTTTTTACTACAATATAATCTGAATTCAACTTGATCTGGTATTTTTCTGTTTCAATTAAAAGTTCCGATAAAATTAAGTTTATTTAAGCATATGTATTTTTATGTCTATGCTTGAGTATATAAAAAAATGAATTCTCACGAAAAATACAGAAAAATGTTATGCGATATTTGTATGGGCAATACAAAACAACTCCGTAAGATATCTCTTCAAATGCCACAAGATATGGAAGAGTTCATTATTCCTAACTTTAACTTATCAAATTTAATGTTTCCTACATCTATATCAAAAAAATCCTTAAAAGAAAAAAAAATCTTGTTCTGCAATGTCATATAAAATCTTTAACTCCAATAATGTTGAACGCCCTAAGTCATCTATCAGAGGTAAAGATTGTAAGTGTTACATTTGGTCAAATGCACAGTGTACAGATTTTTAGTTAAATAAAATTAAATCGTCGTCCGTCAAGCGGAAAGTAGGAAGACCTTCGAAAAAAGTTACACCAACTCCAAAAAAGGCGGTGCTTGGCACTAGCTGCTTAAGCCTATTGCGTAGAGTAAAATCCCACAAATGCAATAAACTAAATTTAGAAACGTTCTAAGTGTGACTGGAGCAAAAATGCTGGAACAAATTTCCTCTAAAACGATAACAGAAAAATCATTAGCTAGCAATAACTCATTAAAAGTATCTTTAGAGAATAATCGTGGAAGACGTCCTCTAAAAGCCTCTCGTGCTAGCACTTCTGAAAATTCTGAAGTTGGTAAACAATTAACTGCACACGATATTTCAGTTTTTAAATCTACACATAATTTTAGTAATAAAAAACCTTGAAAATTACATCACTTTTAAGAAAAACTGTAGGTAATAAACCTATTGAAATAAATATTAATAATAAGCTACAAAAAAAGTCATATATTTGTAGAAGGATTTATAAACAAAAAAAATAAAGCCAGAAAGATGCTATCAAAATGAAGTTCTTCAGTTTAAAGTTGGTGCTGATGGCGGTGGAGGTTTTTTAAAAATATGTTTAAATATTTATAAACCCAGCAAAATATTGGTAATGACACCTCATTACTATCTGCATTACCAAAAATGATATATCATTACCTTTTGCATTATTTTATAATATAAAATAATGACTTCCTAATAACGGCCTATTGTATTCATTGTTTCTATATGTAAAATAATGACTTACTCGTAATAGTTTAAATAAGTACTTTTACACAGTTACATTTTATACATTTTTATTTAGTTAGAATATTCTTCCACCTCAAGTCCAAATTCTAATATGATATTGTCATATTAGATTTTTATTTGTTGTTTCAAAACCACGGCTAAAATCTCATTCAAATATTTATTTTGTTTTGAGTTTAAAATTAGTTGTTTTTACAAAATGTATTAATAGACATACATATAAATAGTACCCAAAGGGTACTTTTATGTAATTGTTGCTTTCAAAAAGGAGTTGATTTTATAACTGGTTTTACCAAATCAGACAGTTCATATACGAAAGTACAAAATTCTCATCCCGTTGGTTTTTTGTACCTTATGTAATGTCTCGGTTTGAGTAAGAAATTTATCATTTTCTTATTGCGGACAACTGAAGAGTAGAGTGATGTCTACGAAACAATTGTATTGTCTATCATGAAAATGATCAACCCTTTTTGAAACAACAAATAAAAATCTAATATGACAATATCATATTAGAATTTGGACTTGAGGTGGAAGAATATTCTAACTAAATATATGAAAATATAGAAAGTCCGAAAAAACAATTTTTGTATTTTTTAATGCAAAAATTAAGATAATCATTTTTATTTATTATATGTAAATATGTTTGATGTTTAAATTTTTATGACGACCCGAGTAAAAAAGGGTATTTATAACATATATTTTTTAATATTAAAATATATGATAATATCAAATATTGTATGCGACTTTATATGTTTTTATATGATGATATATTAGAAATATTTTTAGAAATTTTCTCATATAAAATCATATTAAATCATATATCAGTATTTGCTTTATTGCAAATTGTTTATATAGGTTTATATAGGATAAAACCGTTCAAAATTTTATATATAAAGAGATACGAAAAATATTTTTGATTTTATTTTATATATTACAATATATTAGTTAATCTCAGACACAAGTTCGAAACTCATTTAATCAACAACAATTTTTTATATGTTTTACTCAATTTTTTAGCCTAAAGCCTAAACCACATAAAATCAGTGTCGACCGCAGTGCGACGATTTGTCGATAAATCAGTTTCTGTATCTTCTCTATTTGTCACTGCCAAGAAATTAGAAAAGTTTCTATATAAACAAGAGTTGTTTTTAAACAAAACTCAAAAAGAAATTTTTAAAAATATTAAATCGTTTTCGCGAAATTGAAGAACAAAATTTGACAGCACTGCCACTGTTCACTGGCACTTTCACTATGTGGTTTGGGTTTAAACCTCATAAACGCAGTACGACGATTAATCGATAAAGCAGTTTTTTGTATCCTCTCTATTTGTCACTACCGAGAAATTAGAAAAGTTTATTAATAAAGAAAAGCTGTATTTAAACAAAACGCAATAAGGATTTTTTAAAAATATTAAATCGTTTTCGCGAAGTTCAAGAACAAAGTTTGACAGCACTACCACTGTCCACTGGCACTTTCACTATGTGGTTTGGGCTTTTCATTAAATTAATATTTTCTGAGATTTTTTTTACTTTTAAGTTTTTCTTTTTAATTTAAAAAATCCAATTTAGAAAAATTAACATTTAAAAGCATAACCCGGCTCGTAATGGGTTAATAAGTCGAGGCATGTTGCATACCATTGGTATGGTGTTTCAAGTACCTTTCCAACGACATATATTTTTATTCTGGTCCGATAAGTTTTGAGTGGAGAAATAAGCCATTCAATATTGCTATAGAACATTTTCACCTCCATAAATCGGGAACTATGAGCCTCTAACAAAAAAGAAGTGCATTGCCGGGCTAATCATTAAAATTTTATTTAAAATAAAAAAACAACATATTTAAAAAAAATTTCTAAGTACAAAGAAAATTCCCATATTTGAGAAGAAATGATTTACACCGTATTCAAAATGAAAAAGTGTATGCTAACTAACTTGCTGCTAACTTTTTTACACACAAATTCCCATAAGGGGAATATGCTTTTTGATTTTGTATACGGGGGCTAATCTTTAAAGAATTCAACAATAACGGATTTATAAGTAGCCGCAGGCTACTGTTGATAATTATCAACATTAGCCTGCGGCTGGTAGTGTGTAGGACGTGAAATCTTGCTGCCCTCCAATACAAAGTTTTTTTTTATCATTTAAATTTAATCATATCGAATTGTATTAACTTATATTCAATTTGATCGGGACAAAACTCGGATATAAGTTGATCATTTGATATAACTTTGTATCCTTGTAAATATAATTATATCCGATTTGATACAATTTAATATAACCATTTTTCGGATGAAATTATATCCAGTTACATATTGGAAATATATCCATTCATACATAATTTTATATAAACTTTTTACTCGGGGAGTCCTAAAATTACACACTAGAGAAAACTTAAATTTTTCTGAATGTATTTCCTTAAGCTAATAGTATTTGCTTAACTCCTTATTTTTAAGAATCAAGTAAGCAATCAGATAACCACTTATAATTCAACTTTTTGTAAGCATGTTTGTAACCACTTATTATTCAAAATCTCATAACTACTTATTTCTCATTTTTTCGTAAGCGAGCGGGTAAGCGTGACTACTTATAAAAACGACCACGCCAAACAAAAATAATGAGTTTAGACGCCAAAAAATAAGTTGTGCGGAGCAATGAATTTCTATTATATAACCACTTATTTGGTAATGAAAGATTTTGCTGGGAAGATACTAAAAAGCAACAATAAAATCAGAATTTCTTGATACTGGCGTTAAAAACCTGTTTATTTTAGCCATTGCTCCCGATGTTCAGGAAAATTATGAAAATATGGCAATTCTATTTGAAAAGTTAAATTTATCAAGCCAAACTTTACCAAATAATATAGTATTTGCAAATGACCTTCCGAATCTGTTCATTCAGACTTTAAGATGGTTTGGAACAGGTCTAAACGAACAACTAGTGATCAACATTACGGAAAATGGCTACAAAGAGCAGTTTGTGAGTATAATTCGAATCATATTTAAATTTTATTATATGTACAGTGTATTTTGAATAAAATAAAAACTAAATACAAAAATTTTAAAATGTGTGTATCAATTTAATAAGTTTAAATGGGGGGTTTAGTAGTTGGTTTAATTTAAGATTTGGACGACACTTTCATGCAGATTTCATCTCCGAAAAATATTTTCTACCTAACAAAAATTTTTTAATCTGTTTATTTAATTGAAAATTGATTTCTTTTACTACAGTATTATTTTTAATTTTCATTTTTTGAAAAATATTTATTTTAGTAGTTATTTTTCCAAGAGTTTGCCAAAGGCGACAAAGTTTTTAAAACCAAAAACTTTAAAATGGTCATAACTTTTAAATTCGTCCTCGGGTTTTTTTAAAAATGCATTTTTTTTAATCGTAAATATAGTGTTTTCAAACCCCATACTCACTTTTTGTGGGAAATTTTTTTTGTCAAATCCCAATTCTAGAGCACTCGTGATATTGATTCAATTTTGAATAGATTGAATAATTTGTTTTAAGAGATAATTCGCGAAGTATAAATCAGACCAGAGCGTTAAAGAATTGATTCAAAATAATTATTTTGAAAGATGATAAAAAAAGCTGAGTTCCCGAGTAAAAATATTTTTATATAACCATTTATGATTTTATCGATTTATATATCGTTGAGTATTGTCATATGTAACACTAAGTATAATTGTGTACGATTATATGAAAATATATTTAGTTATATAAAATCATATTAACCAGATCCACCATTTTTCGGATCTAATAATATTTTTAGATATAATTATGTTAACCCATATATGATTTGATCTGGGAAATGGTGGATCTGGTTAATATGATTTTATATAATTAAATGTCTTTTGATATACAGTATTGTTCGAAACCTAAGCAACTTCTCCTAATAAAGAAATCAAAGTCTTTTTAAATTGGTTTATATAAAATAACACTTAATTTTTATTATATTATGCATCTACCATCTGATAATAACAACAAAAATTTAATTCCATTTCCTTGACAATAAAAAAAACACAAACCAAATTAACTCCATATATTATTGTCCGAAACTTAAGCAACTTTCAGTACTTCCTATGATACCCTTTCTTTCATATGACCTCCGCACATCATTTTGCCATAAAATCTATAAGATTTGATAGTGTTGTGGTTGGCATTGATTCCCACTCTGATTTTAAGCAATTTATCAGCTCCCGCTTATTACTAAAACGGCGAGTTCTGAGCCTGCGCTTCAAAATGCCGAATAGGTTTTCTATGGGAGTAAAGTCTGAAGAGAGCTGGCCAATCCAATAATTGAATCCCATTAACAGATAACCATTCTTTGACCCACTTTGACGAGAGTTTGGATCATTATTACGCTGAAACACCCATCGAAGTGGCATTTCCAATTCGGCATATTGAAGCATGTGTTTGTCTAAAATATTCATATAAACAAAGCGATCCATTTTTATTTGTATTTCAACAAAAGGCCAACTCCACTCGTCGAAAAGCAGGTCCACAACATTCCTTTACAATAACGCGGATGTAATCGTTTTCCCTTCGGTCTTCGAACGCGGCATACTTCATCTGAATTTAATAGGTTAAATTTAGACTCGTCGCTGAATAAAACTATTTTCCATTTACCCACAGTCCAATTTGCGTGAGCTTTTGCAAAATCCAACCTTAAATTTCATAAAACTAATGAAAATTAAGGAATACGTTGCCAAAACATTTAGGCAAACCTCTTTTTTAAATGTTTCTTTGTCAGTATAGGTTTCTTAGACGGCATGAATCTTCTCAAATTATTTTCCAATGATCGTTTTCTCACACTTCTCGAACTAGTATTGAGATTAAGCTCACTCACAATATCTTTGGAAGAAATAAAGGGTTTTTTTCTTAATTTATCGGACAATTTTCAATATGTTCGATGTGAAGTTTTTCGAGGTTGCCCTCTGGTATTAGTTTTATCTACTATTTCAGTAGCTTTATACTTTTTAATTAGTAGCGAAAGTATTGATTTGTTAATGCTTAATTTGTTAGCTATAGAGACTTGCGATTGGCCCTATTAAATAGTTCAACAATTTTGAGCTTAAAATCGAAAGTGACAACACATATTTATGTGTGTGTTTTTTTCCTAGAATTGAAAAACAAAGCAAAACACAAGAGCTGCCTCTTGTGTAACGGTAATATTTTGTATGAAAATAATGTAAAACTGCCAAAAATATGAGGCAGTTTTCTTAAATGCGCAGGTACAAAAAGTGCACTTAAAGAAGACAATTGCGTAATTAGTTTTAGATATAAATTGCTAGTCTGTAAGGATAATATTGTATCCATAGACTGAAATAAAGAATAATAATAATAATAATAAAAAAAAAAAAAATATGTAATTTCGTAAAATAGTAACGAAACCAAAATTTTGTGCAGTTATAGCAAATGTGCACTTAAAAAAAGGCAGTTAAATCAAAACTACGTAGACTAAAATTTTCCACAGTGCGTTCTACAGACCGGCCGGCTATGGTTCTCAATGGTTCAGATTTTTTCACACTTGCATACCTATTTTATTTTTCCCCATAATTATAATCATTGAATTTTATTCATTAGCATTTTTTTAGAATACTTTGTGATCCGCGCAACGCCGGATATTCTGCTAGTACTAGATAAATACAAACAAATGTAAACTGGTTTTAAAAAATTTTCTTATTGCAAACAAGAAAAAATTACCTGCTATTTTTCTGTCGGCAATATACCGTTAACTTCATTTACCACAATACAGACAAAACAACCGAAAGGCTCACGTAAAAAATAATTTGTTTATAGAATTATAAACCATTCAAATTTCCTAACATTTTAAATATCAAGCAAAACATTCAATACCGGTCGTTCTTGACTTTATTGATCAGCTACATTGAATCGAAGTACATATCTGACTTTAATACCTTGATGAACACCACTAACAACAGAATACACTACTGACCGGCTGGGAATACTCTTACACTCTCTCACTAACCCATTCAAGACCATACATGGGATTTTTCAATTCGCGTCACATTTCGTTGGCAATACTTATAATTGGGGCAAGGAATTTCATGCACTTAAAAATGAGAAATATGCGCCTTAAATATGCGGCTAAAAGAGAAAAATATAAGACATGCACTAAAAACTAATATTTTTGCAAAAATAATGCACTTTAAAACTTAAAAATATATTTAAATTAGTTATTTTGCAGACACAGAACTCGAAGATTTTCCATAGGTCAATAAGGATTTTTAAAATGTTTATTTTGAGTGAATCAAAGTATGAAAACACCAATTTGTTATACTTTTTTTAATGCTTCTAAAAACGCTCCTAAAAATGAAAAATATGCACAAATATGCATTAAAAAGCACAAAATATGCACTAAAAAGGCACCAAATATGCATTTAAAGTAAAAATATCCAAAAACCTGCGTTTTTGACAAAATATGCAACTACAAATCGATGCCATTTTGTTCTAAATTTGATGATTCGGATAAATATTTAGTCCATATTATTTTTGGACTTTTGAGAAAAAACACGCATTTGCATGGAATTCCTTGCCCTACTTATAATCAATGGGCATTGCAAACAATTTGCATTACAATCTAATGGCATCTGAATTTTGTTCAATTGACAATTAGCAAAATCGGCTACATTTCATGGTCAACAAATTGCTTAAAGAACAATATTTGAATTTCTATTAAATATTTAAGATAGACAGTATTCAAGTATTTTCTTGAGCGAAGCCGAGTAACGCGCTGAAACTTTCTGAATCGATAGAAAGACATCTGAAATTTTTTATAATAAAAATAAATTATGGCGGATTTTTAGATATATGTGACAGCGCATAGAGAAAGGGACCTAAGGGTAAAAAAATCAATTTTTTTTTTTTGATGTGGACAACATCTGAGCATCGAATGAGACCGATCCCATGCCCCTTTTTTTACCCTTAGGTCCCTTTCTATTTTGCGCGTCACATATTGAGTTTTGATTGCTTATAAAAAACCCGAATGATATTTTGGAATATTTTTTAATGTTTTTGTAAAAAATGGCTGAGAATTGACTTATGAGCAAAGTTTAAGCAAAGAAATATTTACACCTAATAGCAAATATCGTATTATTGTAAAATATAATTATTTTCATAAAAGAAAAATTCTTTGAGCACACTTTTCCTGCGAAATTCTTAAGTAGATATTTACTAAATAAATATTTAAATTTTGCATTTTATCTTTATTTAAGATTTTTCCAAAACAATTTTTTTATAAACAAAAGTTTTCTTCGTCAGTTATATTTGCTTCTTTTAGGCATTGGCAATAACTAATGTCAATTGAATAAACTTTATTGCCATTAATAAAACAATTTTAACGTAAAAAGAAATAATTTAAAAGTTATAAAATCGTCAATTGGTTCACTCAATTAATAATCCCATGTATGTTCAAAACAATCAAAAGAGCAGTGCTCTACGTTGAAAACTGTACCCAGTTTAAGTTACTTAACTACACTAACCCCTTATTTAACGATTATTTGAGTTTCTGCAAAAGTCAGCGTAAAGCCTAAAACGTTTAAATAAATATTATTTTAATTAAATACACAGGATGACAAAATCTTAATTGCATCATCTTTCTTTAATTTGAAAAATAATTTAAACAGAAAGAGATATTAGTATATATGAACTAAAATCAAACGAAAAACATTCATTTATAAAATCTTAACTTTTAAAAATTAATAGAGTTCTGACCATTAATTCTATATATTTCGGACATGCTGTTAACAATACCGTTCTTTATTTTTCGATCTAAAGTACAGATTTTCCGCGAAATGTGTTTAAAATTTAGTGATTCTCCATTTAGTTTTTTGTATACAAAAATTTTCACATTACATTAAGGGTTTTCACAAGGGGTGTACTATTTGTTGTATCGTTGTATCGTCCTAACAAAAAACAGAGTTGTTAAAAATTAAATTGAAAAAATACAACATTTGAGAATATCACGATACAACATTTTTACGTATGTTTAGTGTCCTATATTTGAGTCTGCTAACAGATAGAAAACTGAATAGAAAATCGTTGTTAAACAAAAATAAAAATGTTAACAACTCTGTTTTTTATTAGGACGATACAACGATACAACAGATATCACACCCCTTATGAACAACCTAATTACATTTTTTTTGAAAGTTTGTCATTGATTTTCCTGATATGTAAGTAAATATTTTAGTAAAATTTTGTATGTTAATTAAAGAAGTTGGAATTTTATATTCTCTTCATTTAACCAAATTCAATAATTAAAATACAAAACTTTGTTAAAAATATTTATAATGCCAAATTGAAAATACAAAAACATAAAATATATAAGAACTTGATGAACATACAGATACAGTAATAGTACAGTAAATCAACATGTAGTGGGACTCTACAGGGCCATTTTAAAAAATCGGGAGGGAAAGATATAGCGCCATCTTTAAAACTTCGGATATACTGGTGGCGCCATCTACCGGGTAGGTAATAACAGAAACATGAAAATATTATATTTTAACAATAAATTGTGTAAAATTTAACGAATGTGTTTTTAAAAATTAGTTATTGAGTTTTGAAAATTAACACTCAAAGTTAGTTAAAGTACTGCGGATATTTAATATAGTGTTAAATGAAGATAACTAAAATCTTTGTTTAAATCAGTGTTTCAACCAAAAATTTGTTAAAAATTAGTCAAATCGATTTGAAATCCGTTTGACAGATTTTTTTACTGACGTAGTATTTTCAGTGTAATAGTATTTGGTACCATATTAAAATAGATAAAATTCAACATCAATAACCGCTAAAGTTAAAGATCTCTGTTGTTTATTTTCTTTGTTCCACCCTCTCAAAGTTAAATAATAATTGCTAGTTTGGCACTTTTTGTTAAAAAGTGAAAATCAAGATAATTTAACTGTGATTTTTGTAAATTCGGTTTTAAAAAACATTATTTCTTTTAAGTGGATCAATTAAGTTCAGTTATGTGACTATATTACTAACAAATTTTTGTTTACATAACTGTTGTGGAAATATTTTAATTTCTTTAAAATTGGTAAAAAATATGAGTTTTTTTTTTAAATAAATTTTGATTTTCAAAATATTTGTAAGTACAATTAAGAAGAAATTGTTACGCAATCTTAAAATATGGTGATTCAGCTTGCATAATAAAAACAAAAAAAGTTTTGCCCGTTTTTGCCCGATTTTAAAATTATTACTTATATTTAGGGTTTTTAACCCGGGAATTCCCGGGATTCGGATTTTTTTTAAATTTTATTTGGATAGAGAAAACTCTTCACTATATGATCCGATTTCGACAAAAAATTCGAAGAAATAAAATTTCCACAGGTTTTTTTTTTTTGTAAAATTTGTTGTAGTCTCAAAGTAATATTCTATGCGTTAAATTTTTGTATACCATTTTTTGGTTGAATTTTTTTTTACTTTTTTTTTATTAGAGCCCTATATCGAATAACACGCAGAACAAAGATATAAAAACTACATCCAAAGATGGAATTTTCTTTAAAGAAAAGCCAGTGACAATTCCTTAATGATGGGCGAAAGCACGTCATATCCTTCAACCAATTCGTCCCAATCGGTTAAACTAGGAGATCTAAATTTTATTAATACACGGTTTTTATGAAATTTTGCTGTTTTGTTAATTTTAAACTTTAAACGCGTTTGCCCACAACCATGAGTTTAAAATCGGCTGCCACTGTACAGCCAAAGCGGGTAAACCGATTTGAACGCGGTTTTTTTTCTTTCGTAGGCAACAAAAAACTCTAGTCCTTATCGTGGATATTTTTTTTTTAATTTTAGTCATTTAAATGTAATATCCCCAAGTAAAAGTCTTTGTGCTTGCATTTTTTTGTAATTCTTAAATGTGTATGTTAAAAAATTTTTTTTTAATAAAAATCGGGCCACGAAAAGGACTAGAGAATTTATCTGGCATTAAGAATGACTTTACATTTTTATTTTCCGATAATTAATGAAGGGTGCACAGTGGCAGCCGATTTTGCCTTTTTTAAAAAAGGCCAATAACCCTGTCGGTTTTGGTTGGCGAAATTCAAAACTAATCATTTTTAAAAATACTGCAATAAAATTAAAAAAATATTGTTAATTAAATTTTTGACAACCGGTCAAGTATGCTTTTAAAATTGCTGCAGTTACAGTATTTACCCCCTTAAGGCTATTTTTGCTGGAAAAAATCCATTTTTTTCGTTTTATCCCAATGAGCGTTTTTCAAAATTTTTTGGAAATCATATAATTTACAATTTTTTCAAAAATTACTTTCGTATTCCCGGGAAATCCCGGGAAGTTAGAAAAAAATTCCCGATTCCCGGGAGCTCGAAAATGTCGGGAAATTAAAAACCCTACTTATATTACGTCACGTATGTTTAAAGAATAGAGTTCCTATATCAATCCAAACATTCGTTATTAATAGTGTTTCCAATTCGGTTAATCGATTAACCGATTCCTCGATTAATCGCCTCTATTGCGGTTAATGTCGAAACAAATAATTTAAAACTCAAATAAATATTCTCGAATAATCGGTTAAAAAAGGTCGATTAACCGCCTCGCAGCTTGTTAGATAGAGTTTATTCAAAATGATTTCTTAGCACACCGATTAGGAGTAACCCTGTGTTTGAAAATACAAGGCTTTTTAATTATTGTGAATGGAATTTTTTGTTTTTTGGCGTTTGATAACAGAACATTAGAAGGAATTTAGCAACAATACTAGAATGAGTTTAACAACAGTATTATGAATAAGACTCATGTTAACTCTATGCTAAATTTTCATTTTGAATACCGCTGTATGTGTCAGGCTGGAGCAGGCTTTAGGAAATACAATAGACAATTTTTTTATTTCTATTTTAAATCTTTTAAAATATAAAATTAATTTTCAAAGGTGAGAGCAGTTTTTCAGCCTCTAGTCGATGATTTTATTTATATTTATTTTAACAAAAACAGTGTGTATTAATTATACCCTACACCACTATGTGGTCATTATACCCTACACCACTATGTGGTCAGGGTATTATAAGTTTGTGCTGATGTTTGTAACACCAAAAAATATTGGTCGTAGACCCACCTTATAGTATACCGATCGGTTCAGAATTTTTTTTTATTTCGATTTAACGATGTCCGTCTGTCCGTCCGTCCGTCCGTCTGTCTGTCTGTCCATGCAATCTTGTGCGCACTCTACAGGTCGCACCTATTACGATATTTTGATGAAATTTGGTACGCAGACCTATGTTGGCCCAAGGACGAACAAGTTTAATTTTTTTGAACATCGGTCCATGTTTAGACCTAGTGCCCATATAAGGGTCCTACCAAAATTATATTGTTTATACGCTGCAGGTCGTAAATATTAAGATATTTTGACGAAATTTGGTACACAGACCTATGTTAGCCCAATAACGCAGCCTATTGATTTTGGTGAACATCGGTCCATGTTTAGACCTAGTGCCCATATAAGGGTCCTACCAAAATTATACTGTTTATACGCTGCAGGTCGTAAATATTAAGATATTTTGATGAAATTTGGTACACAGCCCTACATTGGCCCAATAACGCAGCCTATTGATTTTGGTGAACATCGGTCCATGTTTAGACCTAGTGCCCATATAAGGGTCCTACCAAAATTATACTTTTTATACGCTGCAGATCGTAAATATTAAGATATTTTGATGAAATTTGGTACACAGACCTATATTGGCCCAATAACGCAGCCTATTGATTTTGGTGAACATCGGTCCATGTTTAGACCTAGTGCCCATATAAGGGTCCTACCAAAATTATACTGTTTATACGCTGCAGGTCGTAAATATTAAGATATTTTGATGAAATTTGGTACACAGACCTACATTGGCCCAATAACGCAGCCTATTGATTTTGGTGAACATCGGTCCATGTTTAGACCTAGTGCCCATATAAGGGTCCTACCAAAATTATAATGTTTATACGCTGCAGGTCGCAAATATTAAGATATTTTGATGAAATTTGGTACACAGACCTATATTGGCCCAATAACGCAGCCTATTGATTTTGGTGAACATCGGTCTATGTTTAGACCTAGTGCCCATATAAGGGTCCTACCAAAATTATACTGTTTATACGCTGCAAGTATTAATATTAAGATATTTTGATGAAATTTGGTACATAGACCTATGTTGGCCCAAGGACGAAGCCTATTGATTTTGGTGAACATCGGTCCATGTTTAGAACTAGTGTCCATATAAGGGTCCCCCCAAAATTATATTGTTTATACGCTGCAGGTCGCAAATATTAAGATATTTTGATGAAATTTGGTACATAGACCTATGTTGGCCCAAGGACGAAGCCTATTGATTTTGGTGAACATCGGTCCATGTTTAGAACTAGTGCCAATATAAGGGTCCCCCCAAAATTGGCTTGGTTACAAACTGCAGGTCGCAAATATTAAGATATTTTAATGAAATTTGGTGCGCTGACTCACATTATAGAAAATTTTGACATAAGCCCCATTTTAACCCATTCGAATTTCGGATCCAAACAATACACCAGACTGGTGTAGGGTATTGTATAGTCGGCATGCCCGACTTTAACCTTTTTACTCGTTTTTAATTTTTAATATTTTATTGTTGCAAACATATGATTTTGAAAGGCTGAAAAACTGATCTCACTTTCGAAAATCTGCTACTGCACGCTGAGGGAATTGTCTACATGATTTTTATGACTTTTTATATTGATTCAATGAAATTTCGCTGGAATTCGTCTATTGAAACACGGAGGAGATTAAAAGATAAACAAAAATCTAAAAATAGAATGTTTGTATGTGTCTGCGTTGATCACTTCTGAGTAAAAACTATAACCGAGAGCTGAATAGGAAGGAAAACAAAGAATTAGGTAACATTGCATTCAAGGCCTTACTTGGGTGAGATGGTTAAGCTGTCGCCCTTTAGTATAGTTACGTTTGTAATGTGGGAGCAGTTGTTCGATTCCTACAGCCGACGGGTTGTTGAAAAAAATTATCATATAGAGACAATCTGAAAATAGAAACATATAAATAATTAATACAATTTAATGGAAAACCACTGACGACGCCTGTCCATAGAAAAAAAGCAAAAACTAGATCTAGTCTGATTTGAAAAGTATGTGTTAATAATTTTTGGAGAAAAAAGTTTGTTCTTCTTCTTAACCTCAGATCTATTAATTAAAATTGATTACATTGCATATTAATTACAATATTAATTGCAGCTGTCTATATGACGTTAAAACAACACTGTCCGAGCAAAAAAATTCGAAGTAATGCTTTACAAACTACTTCTTTCACTACTTAACAAGTATCCGTTAGTATATTTTTACAGCTTTTTTTAGAAGTAATTCTGCAAAACTTCAAAAAAATCACTTCTTTCATTGCTTCCAAACTATCTGTTAGTATATTTTTGCAGCGCTTTTAGAATTACTTCAAAGCAACTTCCAAAACTTCTAAAGACCCAGCAAAATATTGGTAATGACACCTCATTGCTGTCTGCATTACCAATAATGATATATCATTACCTTTTGCATTACTTTGTAATATAAAATAATGACTTCCTAATAACGGCCTATTGTAGTCATTGCTTTTAAATATAAAATAATGACTTACTCGCAATAGTTTAAATAAGTACTTTTTACAAAGTTAAAGTTTATATATTTGTATTTATAACATGTAAATATGTTTTGTGTTAAAATTTTTATGACGAGTTCTAAAATTACACTCTAGCAAAAACTTTAATTTCTCTGAATGTATTTCCTGAAGCTAATAGTATTTGTGTAAGTCTTTATTTTTAAGAATCAAGTAAGCAGTCGAATAACCACTTATAATTCAACTTTTTGTAAGCATGTTTGTAACCACTTATTATTCAGAATCTCATAACTACTTACTTCTCATTTTTTCGTAAGCGAGCGGGTAAGCGTGACTACTTATAAAAACGACCACGCCAAACAATAATAATGAGTTTAGACTCCAAAAAATAAGTTGTGCGGAGCTATGAATTTCTATTATATAACCACTTATTTGGTAATGAAAGATTTTGCTGGGCATAGAATAAGTGCGATTCAAAATATTTTATACTAGCACAATTTAATTGAAATTCAAAAATATATTTTTAAATTTCCTTTTAGTGCGTGTTTTAAGAGCTACTAAAGCGGGGTTTACATTATACCATAAGTCATAGGATCCGTCAAAAATCAGTCAGATAGCCATAATCCTATAATGTAAACATATTTTGTCTGATACAGAAAATGCGATTTGTCGGATTCCTATATTAATGTAGAACTCCCATCTCTTCAAATGTTATAAAGTGTTATAAACTACTGTTTTTAGATTTTTAGAATTTTCAATCAAATAAGCTTTGAATTTAATTTTGTAAAATTTTAAAATAAAATTTTGTCATTCGGATTTTAGAAAAGAACATAGAAACACGTTTTCTTATTGATTGAAGTTTTGACAGTCAGATTGATTTTGAAATATTTCATAAAATTATGAGAATCCGATGGTAACAGCTGTTTTCATCTGATTGCATTTGATGGTGTAAACAAATATACAAGATTTTTTTGACAATTGCGTCGTTTCGTAGGATTTTTTATTTGATTTGTCAGACGTAAAATCAGATACAAAATCAAATAATGTAAACCCCGCTTAAAAGGCACTTAAAGTGTTCGATCAAGTACACAAATTAATTAGTGAGTTCGTTTACTCAAAAATCTTACTGCTTTTACTACAATTGGAAAATTAAGTTTACTTTTTGAATTTTTCCAGTTGTGGTAAAAGTAGCAAATTTTAGTAAGTAAATGAACAAAAATAGTGTACATTTTTAACTACAATATTTTCAAAACGTTGGAAAATTTTGCATATGAAATTTTGAGATAATTAACTTTATTATTTGAAATAGCATTTTTTTCAAATCCCGGGATTCCCGGGAACGCGGGAACTTAAAAATGCCTAATTTCCCGGGAATCCCGGGATGCATTCCCTAATCGTACATTATGGTTGGACCATACTTTAGAAAACAAAATTTTATAAATTCAGATTTAATAAATTAAAAAACGCTACAATGCTGATAAAAAAGGGCCAAATATTAGCTGTATTTTGTCTCATGTCTATCAACGTTGGGTGTTCAAAGCAAATATACGTTAAACCGATTGTACTACAAAAAAATTTTAAACACACTGAGAGAATTATCCTTCATGATATTAATGATATAATTTCATAGAATTTTTTTCGTAGAACCAATGAAGAATTTCATTATGTATATAATATTTAATTAATATTATGAAATTTTTTATAACTTTTCTTTCATAAAATTTCATAATTTCATTAAAAAAATTCATTGAATTTCATAAATTGGATCTCCATAAATTTAATGAAAATGTTCTTTATATATATGAAATTGTTCAATAGTATTTACTTTTTTTTTTATAAAATATCGTCATTGCCTGAGAGAATAATCTTTTATAATTTTTATTTTTTTTAATTAATTTTTTATTATTAATTTTGGACTATGAAATTTTTTTTATAAATCATATTACTTTTTCGAAACTTTTTTTAATGAAACTTTTTTTAATGAAACTTTTTAATTTAATGAATTCTTTCTTAGATATATTTTGTACATCCATAAAATATGCTACGATTTTATTACCCCTTTTGCATTTGCTAAGTACTTTTTATTTATCCACTCCAGTTTAGCAACGACAACAACCAACTATAATAAATAATAGTAAATGAAATTGCTTCATAGATTTTATGAAGCTCTTCATTGGCTGAATGATTTATTCATTGGACGAGAGGCCTATTAAATTTATGAAGAGTTTAGGGTTTGGGATTTCCCGGACTTTTTTATTATGAAAAAATTTGAAATATTTTTGAACAAACTTGTTAATGAAAACCATTAGAAGTAATTTTTGTTAAAAAAAAAAAACACTATTTCAGTACAAATGCAGTCTGTGTAGTGAGAATTCAAAGTAAAAAATATCAGAATATTGAACATTTCATTTCACATAAATTACTCGCAGCACTGCCAAATGAATTGCATGATTCCAGCAGAAAGCACCTACTACTGGACTGTCGGAAACAAACCGTTTCATCACACTTGGCCCATTAGATATGGTGGCCACAATGTTATTTTCCAAAGACAAATAAAACTCTTCTAGTCTTATTTCTACAATTCTTCTTATTTCATCAGCATTACATCTTCCTGATATATAAACCAACCCCAGGTTATAAAATGAATTATTTCCGTTTATACATATGTTCAAATATCTCTTTTGTGATATTCTTGTCCATTCATCTAAAATTATAGTAAATCTCCTATTGTTAGAAATATTGCTCGATATTTCTTTTATCATGATATCTTTTACATGATTGTAGTAATTTAATATAATGTTCTTTACATCGGTTTAATTTTTTTGCAATGCCAGGTTTTTATTATAAAAACTTTCTCGAATAAACGAAGATCTAGTTATGGTGCGGAATGTCTGCGGCTAATTTGGATACCATTTCAGGAAATGTTTGCCCTACCATAAAACCTTGCCTATTCAGCTTACACTTTTTTCTTCGGGTACTTTGCTAATTTTAGCTTGTTGTTTTCTTCAAGAGAAGTTGCATGACCATAAATTTTTTTTTTTTTTTTGTGAGCCAAATTTATATCTCGGATAACCAAATTTAGATAGCACCGTTAGTCTTTTCTTTTCACATTTATTAATGAAAACGTTACTTACAAAATTATTGACCCTTAATATAAAGGAGTATTTTAAATTTAAAGTCGACTTTATTTTTAATCAAAAGATTTTAATTATGACATTTTTGTTTTGGTATTTAAAATGTTTTTTATGACTAAAATTAAAAAATCCTATTCGAAACAAAAAAAATTTAAAAAATTTAATATTTTTAAAATTTCCCGTTTTCCCGGGAAAAATATATTATTTTCCCGGGAATTCCCGGCAAACTTTTCCCGGGATTTCCCCAAACTCTAGAAGAGTTTCATTAATTTTATGAACTTTTCATAAACATTGACTTTAATGAAACCTGTTTCATAGATTCTATGAAAAGTTTCAATGGACGAGTTCCAGTGACAATTTTCATTGAAACTATGAAGAAATTCATTACTGAAGTGATGATAATTCTCTCAGTGCAGGTTATGTTTATAATCCGTTATAATCGAACGTGTGTCAGCAAAATTTTTTAGGAAGTACGCGAATAAGTTACGTTAGATGTGAAAATGTATAAACGTTGAGTTTTCAACGTTGATAATTATCCGTGTTGAAAGTTAACGTGCATACGAAAAGTTATATGTTAGTTTTCGTCTTAAACGCTTTTTATGCACTTTGATTTTTTTTGAGTTAACGGTATAGTTAAGTCGAAAACACAAATTTTCGTTTTGAATGTACTTCCATATTTGAAAATTATATATAAAAAATAATTAAAATAATTCCGTTAAAAACTTTTTGCTTTGAATGATTTGCTGAGAATTTAGTAGCGTACGACAACTACAACTGGATAATTTGTACAAATTTGTAAAAAAAATTACTGGATGGCGTTCGTTAACAAATACCTACTTAGTAACTAAAACCAAAATTGAGAAAAAAATTACAGTTATATGATGAGAGTTCTTCTTCTTCCTCAAAATTTTTACTGGACAAAATTCTGCCAGTAGAGCTGCCTACAGACGAGGAACATTCGTCACAGAACAATTGTTTCTATTTTTTTTTTTTTTTTCATTTTTTATACAGACGATGCCACACAACAACAAAATCTCAAACGAATCATCAGTTCTGTTGGTTTGTCTGTCAAACTGATCAAATGAAATATGCGCGGAAGAAAATCAAATTAATTATTTTGTTAATTGTTAGATTTTCATATGCTGCTATTTTTTAGTCTTATTTTTTTAGTTATCACATTTTATGTCCCACAATTCCCGGAAATATATTCATTTATAAAATTAATCCAGTTTTCATTATTTATAATTGTCATTTTCATTTTCTTAAATGCGTAATTACAAAAGCAATGAACTAACACAGCAAAAACAGTAACATCGACACACACAATGAAAAATTGAGTTTGGAAACAAAAAAATATCAAAAAATTATGATAACACGAATGTCAACACGATACATTCATTCACACGAATGAACATTCGTTAAAAAATGGGCATTATGTGCGAATGTTCCTTCGTGTGAAGCCAGCTTAAGAATTTTCAAGCAGAAAAAACATTTGATTAAAAAATATATGCTTGTTTGTTGTAAATAAAAAAATTAATATTTTGCAATTATTGTATGTTATTGTACGCAAATGCAAAGCAAGAAATATTGTAAAATAAATTATGGAAAAGATAAGAAAACCTTCTAAAATGTTTTTGTTTAACATTTAACATCAAGTATTCTCTTTCCCCATACTAGCAAAAATTTATTTGTATATTTGGTGTTGCAATCTGTGTCACCAAACTTCAAAATTGTTGCAAATTTTCTATTCGCGTACATTTTTGGGAAATTTTTATTCGAGAGTAAATTGTGTCTTACTCTCTGTAAGTTTATGCTAAGTAATTCTTACTAAATTTTACTGAGAAAAGTAACCGAATGGACTTAATTTAATAAAAAAAAATAGTTTTTCAAAAGTGAAAGTGCTTGCTACGTTAAATTAAATTTTCTTATAATAGGAGCGTAACCAGTATTGAGTAAATTCAATTTTCAAGTTTGGGAATTCTCTCATGGAATAACCCATACATTTTCCGAATGTGATTGGTTTATCAAAACTACCTATAATACCATACATTCTGGCGAAAACCAATCAGAAATACATTAAATAATAAATAATCAGGAGCCATTTGAAAAAAAAAGTTTGACACAAATTTTGATTAAATTTAGGCGGGGATATTATCTTTTACGCCCACCCTACCGAAAAGTGCGTGGGGAGGTGAAAAATAACACTTTGGCACATATGTGTACTCTACACAGAGGGAATTTTACTGGACAAATTTTAATGAAATTTTTCAGTAAATTAATGAAGTTTTCTTCACAAACTACATGGAAAATTTCTTAAATTCCATGAAAAAGCTTCATATATTTTATGAATCCAGTTTTAATGAAACTTTTTCATTGAGTGTATGAAACTTTTAATAAACAAAATGAAATTTTGCACAACATTTAATGAAAAATTCCATTAATTCAATGAAAAGTTTCAATGGACGAGTTCCAGTGAAAATTCATTGGTTTTATGCAAAAATTCATTAATATCATGCAAATAATTCTCTCAGTGTACCATACATGCATAGATAAATCATGTATGATCATATGTGTGCATTAACGAAATTTGAGGTAATATCTACACCTGCGGTCACACACATCTTACCACTGAATTTTGTTTGACAAACGCTTGTTTAAATACAAAAATATAACGGTGCTTTTTGCTGTATCGCAATTATATCAAATTATCTGTGCAAGAAACTTCAAACTAAAAATAAATACGGAATATGGTGAAAAAAATCATTTATAAAGTAGTGGCATATTAAACAGATAGACCTCAAAAATGAGTCCAAAATATAAGCGGTTGACTTGAGACCAAAAAGTCATTCTTTTTACATTGGAAGAAGAAGGAGTACCTTGCCGCGAAATTGCACGGATAGATTGTAGTCATGCAATCGTGAAAAATTTGCTGAAAAAAAGAACCAGGACGACCGTTTAGAGAGCAGTAGCAGGACCGAACAGATACCGTTATACACCGAATGAGCCTGAAGAATCGTTTTAAAAGTGCCGTCGAAATAAGAAGAGATCTCGAACAAGACCACCAAGTTAGCATTAGTATGGAAACGGTTCGCAGACGACTCCAGGAATTCGGGATTTGTGGCAGTAGAAAAACCCCTCCTGACACAAAAATTGAGAGCTAAACGGTTGGAATGGGCCAAAGTGCACCGCAATTGGACTCTCGACCAATGGCGAAACGTTATATGGTCTGTTTAGAGCAAGTTAAACTTGCACTGTGCCGACAATCTTCCGTACGTGCGACGTTTTCCAGGAGAAAGATTTAAGGACACGTGTGTAATTAGTACGGTCAAGCATCCTCGGAGGCAAATGATCTGGGGATGTTTTTCTTATTATGTACGGAGTAGAGTTGTCAAACCGGTTTCCGAATTATTCGATAAACCGGCTTTTTCCTATATTTCCGGATTTTTAAACCGGTTTTTGGAAAAGGGCGGTTTTCTAATTATTCGAGAAACCGGTTTTTTCTTGTCGAATAATTCGACATTTTCTAAATTTATAAAAATTTTGTTAATTTGTTCAATAATTATGCAAAATATTTAAGTGCCTATGCATAATAATATGAAAAACCTATAACACATTTATAAAACGAATTTTGTATGGAAAATTTATAAGTCACTTAAAAATTTTCAAAGTGATTATGCATATGACCTTTAATGTTTGAATCCCTCCTTCAGGTAGGGCTTATTGACTTTGTCGTTGCTATGACGTACATTTGTGGACTATTATCGAAAAAATTTATATTTTCGAAACAACAATTTTGAAATTCTTTCAAGAGAGTGTTTTTTTGCAGATTTCTACATTTTCCCTCTATCTTAAAAAAGTCATAATTTTTTGACAAAAAGTTTAGTAGGAAAGATCTAAAAATTTGTCTTAAAATGCTAAAAGGAGTTTTTTTCTCTTATTTTTTAGCTTTTCTCCCCTCGTGATAAAACATTTTGCGACTTAAAACCGTAAAATTGTAATAAAAATTTTAAAAGTCACAAATTGTTTGACATTAATTGGAAGACTAAATACAATCTTTATAAGGCTAAAGTTATTTTTTGCGACATTTTCAAATCGTCCTGTCTATTAAATTAATGCAAAACAATTTCCACCGCAATTTTGTAACAATTCCAGAGCAAGTGAAATCTCATTTCCGTTTTTTTATGGACGTTAATAGCTTTTTTCGCAAAAATTACGAACAAAATACTCCGAAATTGTTTTTATTTAGAAAAAAAACAGCGCCTTTAGAAATAATAACTTTTAGTTTTTCAAATAGGTCGAATAATTGACAACTCTGTTACGGAGTCCTTTGTGGTTTGTGGATGGAATTATGAACGGTGTAAAATATGGCGAAGTCATAACGGGACTTGTCGTGCCTATTGTGGAGAAGCAATACGGGCATTCTAGTGAGGCTATCTTTCAGGATGACTCCGCACCATGTTACCGTGCAAAATCGGTAAGTTTTGATTATAAATATGTGGTATCATTATATGCGCATGTTTGTAGCTATATGTCGATTTTTAGCTGGGATCTTAAATAAAAAACGTTACAAACTAAACATTTCAAACTATCCCAGTGTAGAAACTGTAATGACATATCATTATTTTTTGGACTATCAGTAATGACACCCACTTACCTTCTGAATTATGTTAAAACATATAATAATGAATGAATGTTATTTTAGTTTGACTCAAGATCATAAATTAATATCACTTTCTGTTTAAATTATTTTTCAAATCAAAGAAAGATGATACAATTTTTACAAGTAAATTACAAAGAATAAAAATTATTAAAAAAATTCGATAAGACCAGCAAACTAAATAACATTCATTTACTTAAATAACAGATCGACTAAAAACATTTCCCACATTCATATAATAATGAGTTACTCATAATGACTTATTTTTATCATTATTTCAAATAGAAAATAATTTTCTAGATTTTTTTGAAAATTTTTTTAAATCTATTTTTAGACTCAATATTTTTAAAACACTAGTAAGGATATATGTAACCACATATTTTTTGAGTTTTTGTATGTTGGCGAGTAAGCTTTCTTGTGTGCAGCAGGTCAATTATGTTTTTATCTATTAAATATTACATGTCGATATAGCTCAGATGGTAGAGCTATTGACTGGCAATCTGTAGACCCAGGTTCGACTCCCGCACCAGCAAATTTTATTAAAAAAAAAAAAAAAATACAATAAAAAATATTTTTTTTTATATAATTTATTTTTTTGAAAATCTATTTTTAGACTCATTATTTTTATTTTTGTTAGTACTGGTAAGCACATAGGTAACGATATATTTTTTGATTTTTTGTATGCTGGTGTGTAACCATAACTCATTATTTTTTGCGACATCGCCATATGAAGGTAATAAGAAATGTTATAACAAAAGTAACTAGTTACCATTACCAAGTATGTAGTTACATAACCACATATCTGGTAATGCTTTTCTACACTGGGATATTTAAAGAAAGTTTTTATTTAAAAATCCATTGAGAGATCATTTTAAGGTTTTTTTAAATTAAATAAAAACCCATTTATTTTATTTAAAATTAAGCATAAAAAATTAATAAAAGCACCTGCTTATTTTAACTGTTGGCCAATTTTAAGCAGGAATAAGAAAAAAAAACATCTTTCAAATCAATATTTTGTTAAACAATTTAAAAATTATAAAAAAATTGCTTTTTTTTAATAACTTCACTCACAATAACTTTTCCGTAAAAGTTCAACAGTTGTTTAAAAAGTAAATCGGTAAAGTTGTTTCAATTGAATAAGTAGTTAAATTGCAAAGAAATATATTTTTTAACTTTTTCTATCAGTCATTCAATAAACAAAATACACAAAATACGGACTTTCAGTAGAAGTTAAAATATTCAATCAAAATTTTTTTTTAAAAACAATCAGTTGTTATAATACGATTAATTTTAAAATAAACGAGAAATCTATTATTTTTATCGACTTTGCCAGTTAATTAATTAACAATTAAAAATAAACGACAAAATACTATTGTTTTAAACGAAAAGTGGGTAGTCCTTTTTTTAACTAATTTTCAATTGTTTTAATGTACATATGTGACAGCGCAAAGAGAAAGGGACCTAAGGGTAAAAAAATCAATTTTTTTTTTCTGGACAACATCTGAGCATCGAATGAGACCGATCCCATGCTCTCCTGACCTTAGGTCCCTTTCTATCCTTAGGTCCCTTTCTATTTTGCGCGTCACATATTCGGTTGATTTTAAGAAAAAAATAATGTGAGTGTTGTTTTCTGTTTTTTATCGGAACTCTTCGCGGACCCCCTGGAATTCTGGAAAAATAACGCATTTTTGAAAAATTGTTGCTATATTTCCTATTGAAAAAAATTGTCATTTTGAAGAGGAAAATCGTCAAATCGTCATTTGGCTATTCTCGATAGTAAAAATCGTCAAAATGACGATAAATCATCAAAACGGGCAACATTTTACATGGATTGGCCTGGAAACTCCTTGGATTTAAATCCTATCGAAAATTTATGGCACGTGATGAAAGGCTAAGTGGCTCAGCATAAGCCACAGAGTAAACTGGAGCTGAAAAGAATTTTGGAAAATGTCTGGGAAAATGAGATTTCAAACAGTGAATTGCAAAAACTTGTTGAGTCAAAGCTGTTATAGCCTCCAGAGGGGGGTCGACATCTTATTAGACTTAAGATTATAATAATATTTTATCTAATATTCAAGTAAACAAAACCGTAATAAATATATAAAAATAAATATTATCCTTTTATGCATTTCATATGGAAAAAAGAAAAATACATTTTCGAAATCAATGAAATTGTATTTTGAAGGAAAGCCAAAAAAGTGATTTTTTCGCCTTGTAAATCGTATTTCAAACTTCAGGGCCGATGCGGAACGTGTTCCCGTTATCCGATCACCTTAATTTTTTGCATGGTGTATTTTTATACTCAAAGGTACATTTCTAGGGGGGGGGGGGGCTTTAAATCGCAAGTTGGAAAATAAGCTCCAACCTAATGCACACATGAAGATATTACCTCATATTTCGTTAATGTACATCCGTGGACATAAATATATGTATGATGCATGTATGGAGATTTATGTACCCATACATAGACATGAATGCATATTCATGAGAATACACAGAATACATTAACACACATTCAACCTGTATGGATCCATTTACGTCGATTTTTAGCTGTATAGACATTTTAGAATTTCACATTAATTAATCACATTATTATACCCTACACCACTACGTGAAGAGGGTATAATAAGTTGCGCTGATGTTTGTAACACTATAAAATATTGGACCTATACCCACCTTACAGTATAACGATCGACTCAGAATCACTTTTTTTCTATTTAACGATGTCCGTCTGTCTGCATTTTTGTGCGCACTCTACAGGTCGCAAATATTAAGATATCTTGATGAAATTTGGTACATAAACTTTCGTCGGCCCAAGGACGAAGCCTATTGATTCTAGATAATATCTTCTTTTATCATTTTATATAAAATTTTGACACAGGTCCCATTTTAACCCATTCGAATTTTGGATCCAATCAATAGTTGGCTTTAACCAGACTGGTGTAGGGTATTATATAGTCGTCATGCCCGACTCGTTAATTTTGAGATTTTGTGTAGATTCTTGGATTCAAAAATTTTTTTGTTAACGAAACCTCTGATAGATTCTAATTTTTTTTAAGAAATTATTCATTTTATGAATTAAATTGCAATTTCAGGCCTTTGAAGTTCGAGTGAAATTTTTCCACGTGAAAAACAACTTACGGTGCTTTAATACAAACCAACTAAATTTTTTTTGGAAAATCTCAAAAGGAATCCCACAATTCCTAAATAACTTCTGAAAATCCCCAAAAATGAGTTTTTTAGTTTTTTGGGAATATTTCGGAAGGGCCTGGAGCCCTCAGTGATTACATTTTACGAACATTTTTTACATAGCAATATTACACATGAAGTAGCATTTCAAAAAAGTATAAATAATGTATATTAGACCGTACCACCTTACAGGCAAAAAAAGAAAGTGCGCCGTACACCCTCTAATATGAAGTATTTTTGAAAGGCAGTTTCAAAAAAAAACTTTTTTTTGCCGAACGTTTCGACATTTAAAGTCGGATTTTAAAGTGTGATATATAAATTTTTTTGCCTCGAGGAGACCAGTGTTTTGCTATAAAAGAATAATCCATTGGAAAAGAATGTAAAAAGGCGACCCCTACGTTCGGAAACCAAAAAAATAAAAACAAAAATTCTGCTGGGTTTATCGAAAAACTTCCTTCGCAAAAGTTTAATGATTTTTTGCGAGCATTAATTTTCTACTAGAAAATTAATGTACATACAGTGGCACAGGAAATTATACATACATACCCCCTTGAAAATCCAGTTTTATGAAATATAATTGCATTTCCGAAAAAAAAATTATGCAAAATAGTATATTTATTTTCATTTAAAACATTAAGTATGAAAAACATTTAATTTGCTTTTTACCTTCTCTAAACGAGCAAAAGGACTTTTTCATGACACAGTAAAGTATACATACTACGCACAAATAAACAACCAAGTGTTGAAGCAGTGCACCCAACTGTTGATTTTTTTTGTAAATTTACCATTATATTGATAAAAATAATTCAGTAAATTTGTTTGCATAAATAAAAGCGTAAGTTTTAAAAAATTAAGCAAAAAGGAAAAAAAAAAAATTAGTTTGGATAACAGCAGGATTGTTATGAGATTCGAGATGAAAGAAAATCTCTTAGGGAAGTTGGTGATTTGGTTGGATGTTCAAACGCTACTATCCAAAAAATAATTAGAAAATAATAACCAAACGAAAAGTTTTGCAAGTAAGCCTAGAAGTGGTCGACCACTAATAGTGACTTCTAGAGTACTTCAGATATTGGGTGAAATAAAAAAAATCCTATTACACGAATAGTGGAAATTGCAAATCACCTTAAATCTAATGAAACAGTTCGAAGTGTCCTAAGAAACAACGGTTTTCATAGTCGTGTACATAGAAAGAAGCCAAAAAAAGTATGGAATTGATACAGAAAAATGTACTTCCAACAGTCAAGCATGATGGAGGTAATGTCATGGGTTCTACGTCTGCTGCTATGGTAGGGAATTTGGTATTTATAGAGACAACCATGGATCGTTTTCTTTACCTCAATCTTCTAAAGGATACTATTAAACAATCTGCTGCAAAAATGGGTCTTAAACCAGGCTAGTATTTCCAGCGAGATAATGACCCGAAGCACACTTCGGAAACTGTTAAGGAATAGCTCCTATATAATGTGTCTCACCAACTACATTCACCACCCCAATCGCCAGATTTAAATCCCATAGAGCACCTGTGTCATGAATTGGATCGCTGTATGCGATGGATCTCAAAAATGCTCTTTTGGAGGTATGGAATGGTATTTCAAAGGATGTTTTACCAAGGTTGGTTACCGAAACGAATAACGGTAAGGGTACCGGTAACGGTATCAGATTTCGTTTGTTTAGGTAACGGTAAAGGTAACGGTATTTAAGACTGTTTCGGTAGCGGTATACCGTTATCGAAACAGCAATACCGGTACGTACCGGTATTAAAAATTATGTTAAAAACATATAAAAACAAGTAAAAACATGGCATATTTTTAATTTTAAGTACTGAAAATATAGATTTTAAGCTATAAATTCAATACTGGTAGTTTTAATAAGTAAAATTATTATCTATGAATTTTTTGTAAAAAAAAACACTCAAGATTATAAATTAGAGGTATCGATAACGGTAACGGTATTCAATTTGAAACGGTATTTTAGTGATAACGGTATTATAACGATAACGGTAACCAACCTTGTGTTTTATTGAAAAATTATTTTTTTTCCATGAAAAACATATTGACAGCCGTTTTAGCACTTGGAGGTGGATTTACAAAGTAGGGTAGAGGGGGGATCCTTCGCCAGTGGGGCACATACACTAATCCCATTTTTCTCCGCTATTAAGGGAGATAAAAAATTGGAAAAAAATATATTTTGTGCATTTTTCAATTATCTTTCCTTGACATCCACTTTGATGAATTTATATCACATGTGGTCGCAGACAGACGTGTTTTTGTGTTTTTTGGGGTGCCAAAAAAATAATAGGAAGCAACTACATTTTGCAATAACTTCCTCAAATTGTGTGATAAGAAAATAATTTTTCATTATGTTAGACCTACGATCCTAAGGTTTCGAAAAATAATAATCTAATTTTAATAAATGCTTAAAAAGTATGAAAAAATATTAATTTTATGTTAGTGCCTATCTCTGGGGCACAATCACCAGATGGCCCCTGGAGCTACAAAGAGTTATTGCATCCCTGCCTAAAATGCTCTAGAAGACTTTTCTCTATGTTTAAAATATGTTTAATAGTAAATTAGAACAACCGTCTTCATTCTTAAATTTATATTAATTATTCAGTTTTTTGTAATTTTGAAGAATCATTATATTATAGTTTTAAATAATTTTTTTTTAATGTAGTGGACATTTATTGATTAAAAAGAATCACATATCTTAAAGAACTTATTATAAATTATTTATTTCAGTCATTAAAAGATTGAATTTGCTGTATTAACAAATTTTTTTGTTGAAATTGTATCTAGCTCTTTTGGCGAATATACCCCAGGTTTGGGACAGTTACGCCGAATTGAGTTACTTTCAAAATCATTAAAAAAATAATAGAAAATATGCAAATAATTAGAATAAAAATCATAGAAATTAAAGCCAAGATATGTAGGTTTTCAATTTGAAAGTAATTTTTGGAAAATAATTAGGGGTTAAGAAATGACAGTGCTTTGAAAAAAAAAGTGGCGAAGGATCCCCCCTCTACCCTATTACATAAGATTTTTTTTATAATAAAATATGAGAATATTATTAAGTTTAACAGTATGTTTACTTTTCTGTGCCTTAAATATTGTTTTTTTATTTTTTTTTCCGTTAATAAATAATGTATAATTACCAATATTTTGATAGTTTTTTGTTATTGTTTATAGATTAATTTCATATGGCAAAGATTTTTCTCTTACAACATGCATACATTCTGTATAACAAGCATTTTCAAGGGGGTATGTATATTTTTCTGTGCCACTGTATATGTTACTTAACAATTTTTTTTATAAATAAAAAAGAATAAAAATACTTTTTTACCTCAAAAATGGCAAAAAACGACTTTTTCAGAATTTTAACTTTAAAGGCATATAACTATTTAATTACAAATGATTTTTTTTAAATTCTTTCTGTAGAATATTTATCAATTTGTTGGTAAATCATAAAAAAATATTTCAATATTTTCAAAATCGGGAGAAACTTGAATCTTATATTTGCAAAATATTAGACCAAGGTAGGTAAAAATAGCAAATTTTAATTTTCAAAGTCGGATATTTCGTAAACAAACTATAAGAGATAAAAAAGTTTGTAAAAAAATTTGTAAACAGTTTCCAATCGCACTATACTATTTTTATACTGATTATTAGTACAATTTTTATTTTTAGTAATCATTTTTGCTATTCTCTTATTACAAATTACGGATTTTTTTTTTACTAATTTTCGCTGCTGATTTCAGAAAAACATTTTACTAATTTTTCAAAACCGAGTGCTAAATTTAGCAGAAAAATATACTAATTTAAAAATATTTTTTTTTGATTTTTTACAATTCTTGTTTAGTTTACCCAGCAAAATATTGGTAATGACACCTCATTCCTATCTGCATTACCAAAAATGATATATCATTACCTTTTGCATTATTTTATAATATAAAATAATGACTTCCTAATACGGCCTATTGTATTCATTGTTTCTAAATATAAAATAATGACTTACTCGTATTAGTTTAAATAAGTAGTTTTTACACAGTTAAATTTTTTTATTATATGTAAATATGTTTTATGTTTAAATTTTTATGACGAGTCCTAAAATTACACACTAGAGAAAACTTAAATTTTTCTGAATGTATTTCCTTAGGCTAATAGTATTTGCCTAACTCCTTATTTTTAAGAATCAAGTAAGCAATCGGATAACCACTTATAATTAAACTTTTTGTAAGCATGTGTGTAACCACTTATTATTCAAAATCTCATAACTACTTATTTCTCATTTTTTCGTAAGCGAGCGGGTAAGCGTGACTACTTATAAAAACGACCACGCCAAACAAAAATAATGAGTTTAGACGCCAAAAAATAAGTTGTGTGGAGCTATGAATTTCTATTATATAACCACTTATTTGGTAATGAAAGATTTTGCTGGGTTATATTTGTTACTATTGATATATTTTATTGCATCTCCAATGCATAAAACGGCAATAACTGGAGAACCTTTAGCAATTTTGACTCCAAATTTCAAGTACGATGAAGTAATTATACGCTTGTTACAATCGAAAGGAAAAAAGTTTTTTTTTTAGATTTTACAGTTTTTTTTATTTTTTAGTACAATTTTTTGCTAATTCACAAGGTTGGTTACCGTTATCGTTATAATACCGTTATCTCTAAAATACCGTTTCAAATTGAATACCGTTACCGTTATCGATACCTCTAAAAAATTTATAAATACCGTTATCGTTACCGATACCGTTATTTTTATGGGTAGTTACCGGTATTTTACCGGTATTTATTATTTTATATAAAAATTACAATTTTTTTATTTTTTATTTTATAATCTTGAGTGTTTTTTTTTTTACAAAAAATTTATAGATAATAATTTTACTTATTAAAACTACCAGTATTGAATTTATAGCTTAAAATCTATATTTTCAGTACTTAAAATTAAAAATATGCCATGTTTTTACTTGTTTTTATATGTTTTTAACATAATTTTTAATACCGGTACGTGCCGGTATTGCTGTTTCGATAACGGTATACCGTTACCGAAACATTCTTAAATACCGTTACCTTTACCGTTACCTAAACAAACGAAATCTGATACCGTTACCGTTACCCTTACCGTTATTCGTTTCGGTAACCAACCTAGCTAATTCAGCAGATCGATTTTAAATTACAGTTTACAGCAATTTACTGAAATTTAGTAGCTGCAACTAATTATTTATACTAATTTCATTGTACTAAAATTATGATATTTAGTAAGATTTTTAACTGATTTTAGCAAATCGATTTTGAATTGCATTTTACATAAATTTTAGTAAAATTTAGTAGCGGCTACTAATTTTTTATACTAATTTTATTGTACTACAGATTAGCAGACATGTTTTGCTAAAATTAGCAAAAAATACCGCTGGCCTCAAAACAGTTAAATTTCCCGTAATAACAGCAAAATTTTCAGTAGCCATTACAGACTTTTTTGGTTGAGTGTAGCACATTCAACGAGCATATAATTTAAAAGAGGTACCAACTCTCGCTACCCCTGTTAAGTCACTCTCTTCTTAATTTGTATCGAAAATTCAGCCATAAGAATTACACACGTCTGCAAAGGCTAACATTTTCGATACAAATTGTCAATGTTCGAAAGAGGCGATGAAAACCGCCTTCTACAGAAACGACATGCATAGTTTATCTCTTACAGTTTACGAAATATCCGATCTTGCAAATTAAATTTTGCTATTTTTACAGAGGTAGGGAGAGTTGGGTAGTCTTTTAATTATATAGTCGCTGCTCGAATACAATTCCTTAATTACCCCCTGAAATTTTATTTCAATCGGACTAACCGTTTAGAAAAACCAGAATTATTTCCATTTTTTTCCAAAATAACACTTTGTGAGGCGGTGGCCCAAAATCATTTTCAAAAGTTAAAAAAAAAATTTGCCATAAAATTGAATTTCTTTAACTATTTTTTATTATTTAAAGTTCTATCGGGCGTAAAAAATACCCTATATTAGTGACATTCAGCAAATGCATGAGATTCAGCCATTGAGTTGATACTGTGGTAGCCATTTTCTGAAAGCCATATTCTAAAATCAACTAACTCTGCTTCCAGATTAGTGTGAACTGTGTTATGAACATAGTGCAATAGTCTTGAAACAGGGTTGATTTTCTTCTATTTTAGAATAAGACTACCACAGTGTCAAAAGATACACAGCGTGACGTCAACTTGCAGAATGCCATGTCAGAGTTCCAAACCGATAGGCTTAAAATCGACTGCGGGACGCCGCTGATCAGTTACAATATAATAAATGGAATAATGAACTAAAACGAGAAGTTGAACAATAATATTGAAAGTGTAGGGCCTGCTTACGCATTGCTTAATTTTTTTTAATCGTAAATAAAAACGAGAGTTTATAAAAATTTTGGAACGGAAATAACTAATAGATATTCTTACGATTAGGTGTGAAGAACATAAAAATAAAACCATAAACACCATAACAATAACATTAAAAAATTCCTATTTTAGAACTTTCGCTCATTGAATGGGGGATCTACATTTTGAATACAAGATCCATACTCCAATAACCACCACAGGCCTAAATATTGTGCAATGTAAATTTTTCGCTTATATATAGGTAAAAATCCGTTGAACGAGGAACCGCTGTATATTAAACCAATCATACAAAAACTATAAGAGAGTAAACACTTTACTGTGAATTTGGGAAAAGAATTAAATGAAATACTCTGTTCATACATGGATGAATTGAATGGACGAACTACGTAGTGTTTTGTATGACTTTAATTGTTTACGAGCAGAACATAAGATAAGTTGTGTTTAAGGGTTTGTACGGTAAAGTCGTGTCGTTTTGTGTTCTGTTTTATGTTTTTTTTTTTACCAATTAAAACTGCAGGTGTACACGCGAATCGTTCGTTAGTAAATAGAATTTTGTATTGCTTTCTGTGAGCGAGTAAATACACAGCCAATTGACGACGCGTGAAGTGTAAATAATTAAAATAAGGCAAAGAATTATAAACAAAACAATTTAAAAATATATTAATTATGTAAAAATTATACGAACGTATTGAGTAAATGGATTAAAACAAAAAAAAAAATACATATGCAAATTTCTAATTTGAGATAATCAAAAGGTACAACAACAAAAGGTTATCCCTGGTCTATCTGTATCTCATTTACCTCTATTAGCGTATTTTTAAAATGAAATTTCAAAACCGGAAGTTTTTTGTGAGACAACAATAATAAAAATTAAATAAAAATCAATATAAAAAAATTTTAAAAACTACACAAATTTCAAGATCACTTAACACATAAAATAAAACGGAAGGTATATAAAATACTTAAAAGATAACAATTTCCATCGCCAATGACGAGTTTAATAGAACGAGATATTGAGAAAAACTGAGGAGGAGAAGATATACTAGAGTCTGGTCAATATTCGTAAAAGTATTTGTTTAATTGTCATCTGAAGATTGTCATTATCGTATTATTACTATTTCTCAAACTTAGTACATACAATTTTATTATACCTATTATAATAAATACATATGTAGTATGTACGTATTTTATTTGACGATTTTAGTTGCCTTCAGAACATATCTTTGTTTTAATCACAAAACGCCGATGACCTTTAACATCATCAGTGTTTGTATGTATGTATGTACACTATGCCACAAAAGTAACAAAATTTAATACAATATATTTTCAATATTTCTTGATGGGTTTTGTTACATGTTGGCCTTATTTCATAAGGAATGTAGAACAAAAAATCAAGTTCCTTTTTTTCGAAAAGTTTAAGAAATACCTCAGAATCTGCGAACTAAATTACTTCAGCACTGATTCGTTTTATTAAGTTTCGAAAACTCGTTATGGCATTTAAAACACGTTTGGTATACTCCGGTTTTAGGGCTAATGCAATTTCATTGTGTCGCTGTCAATACAGAAGATAGCCTACGGGGAAAGGGACAGGTCCAAAGTGACACGCAGGGTAGGTCCTAAGGGGGCAGGCACCGGTCCTTGATCTTTTTGTTTGAAAGAGACACGTCACTTTAATATGGCGTTGTCATTGGAAGGGATCAATTGCCACAGTTTAGACATCTTGTGACACGTAAGGGGTCCAGCAAAATATTGGTAATGACACCTCATTGCTGTCTGCATTAATGCTGTCTGCAATAATGATATATCATTACCTTTTGCATTATTTTGTAATATAAAATAATGACTTCCTAATAACGGCCTATTTTAGTCACTGCTTTTAAATATAAAATAATGACTTACTCGCAATAGTTTAAATAAGTACTTTCTACAAAGTTAAATTTTTTACATTTATATTTATTACATGTAAATATGTTTTGTGTTAAAATTTTTATGACGAGTACTAAAATTACACACTAGCAAAAACGTTCATTTCTCTGAATGTATTTCCTGAAGCTAATAGTATTTGTGTAACTCCTTATTTTTAAGAATCAAGTAAGCAGTCGGATAACCACTTATAATTTAACTCTTTGTAAGCATCTTTGTAACCACTTATTATTCAGAATCTCATAACTACTTACTTCTCATTTTTTCGTAAGCGAGCGGGTAAGCGTGACTACTTATAAAAACGACCACGCCAAACAAAAATAATGAGTTTAGACGCCAAAAAATAAGTTGTGTGGAGCTATGAATTTCTATTATATAACCACTTATTTGGTAATGAAAGATTTTGCTGGGGGGTGTCTAAAAATAGCTTTTCAAATAAACTAATAAAAAATTAAGAATTAAAAACAAATCTAATTGGCGTCAAAGTAGTGCTCGATAACACATCCTTCTGCTCGTAAGGCAAACGCTCTACCGTCTGAGCTAATGTTGCTTGTACATGATGGCTCGCTGATGGTAAAGTTATATATTTTTCGTTTCTGTTTAAATAAAAAAGAAAAAACAAACACTACTCGCATATAAAAAAATGGAAAAGAAAAAATAGAAAAGAAAACAACATTAACACGCACAGAAATATAGTGGAAGTGCCTTGAATATGCCCCCAATTGACCGGTCATGGGATAGGTCCTTTAACGGCAGTTGACTCGTTTTTTGCGTTAATTAAATTAAAAAATCAATTAAAAATTAGAAAATTACCTCAAAAACTCTGATAATATAAATAAAAATTTAGAAAATTGTCTTAAGTTAAAAAGAAAAGTTAAATGAAATACCAATTGTTAAAACTAAAACAGCTTTAACATTAAAAAAAACGTTGGGAAAACAAAACTTAAAATTTATTAGCAAAAACTTATGGAAATCTAAAATAAGATCTAAAATTAGCAAATCGTAAAAAAATAAAGTTAAAAATAAATAAAAGAGTAAAATAAAAAAATATTTTTAAAAATATGATTCGAATTTTGTTTTTTATTTCGGTATCGTTCAAGTTTTGTAAAAGCAACGGTGAAAATAACGGATCAGAAAATATTTAGAAAATTCATTCCCTTTTGTTCATATTTGTACTAATTTAGTAATATGCTTTCAATTGACCGGTCACTGGATAGGTCCTTCCCCGTAGAGTAGCTACACTCAGGAATAGCCACACTCTGCAGTCAGAATATCGTAGTTGGTTAAGTAGTATTTAAGTTTTGTTTCAAATAAAAAAAACTAGTAACATTCATTTGTAGAAGAAATGTAAATTTTAATTACATTCATAAATCATTAAAAAAAAAGCCACATACAATACTGAGAATTCGTTTTGTTTCTTTAAAAAAATAAACCAAAAAAATTGTACTCGCGTTTTATGTAAATAGGTTTTGTTAGCTGTTTTAATTAATTTAAATAAAATAAAATTTCAGTTGAATTTAATGAAATGTTAGTAATCCTGCCATTTTATATGGCAGCATAGCTTTCTAAGATGTCCCCAAAGTCCAAGTAGTATAATATGGGGTCACCTCTAAAAGCTGTTGTTGCAAAATTTCAAGCAAAACTGTTTCCATTTGCAAAAGTTATGGCTATAAATACATTTTTTAATAAGGTTAGTATCGTACTAAAGACATTTTAAGATACTAAAGTGTCTTTAGTACGATACTAACCTTAGTAAAAAATTTATTTATTGTGATAACTTTTGCAAATGGAAACTGTTTCGCTTGAAATTTTGCAAGAACAGTTTTTAGAGGTGACCCCATATTATACTAAAAGTTGGACTTTGGGGACATCTTGCAGAAAAAGTGACAACATTTAGCAGAGGTTTATGTCATAAAAAATTAATAAATTAAGGTTGTTCATAGGGGGTGTGCTATTTGTTGTATCGTCGTATCGTCTTAACAAAAAACAGAGTTGTTAGAATTTAAATTGAAAAAATACCACATTTCAGAATAGCACGATACAACACTTTTAAATATCTTTAGTGTCCTATGTTTGAGTGTGCTAACAGACAGAAAAACCAAAAGAAAATCGTTGTTAAAGCAAAATAAAAATTTTAACAACTCTGTTTTTTGTTAGGACGATACAACGATACAACAAATAGCACACCCCTTGTGAATAACCTAATTATAAATTTTTATAACTTTAAAAAATTAAGGAATAACATAATAAAGCCTGTTATTTTTAATTGAAAGAAATATTTAAAGTTGAAAACGGCTATTTTATTGTATCGGACGAAGAGAAACTATGAAAACCCATTTGATGGCGCCGGGCAAGACCACTGACAAAACATTAAATATTTTGTGTTCCGCCATTAAATAAAATGGTTTTTCGAAAATCTTTTAATTTTGGTTATTTTTTAAGGTTAGTTTACTTGGCCGATCGAAATCCCATTCATCTGTCAAATATTCTAATGTAAACGATATAGATTTCGAATTGGATTTCAAAACGAAATCTAGTGAACATTTTAACAATGTAAATTCGCTATAAAATCGAACTAAAAAACATTCCACTCTGTTTTTTATTAGGACACCCCTTGGGAACAACAAATAATAGCAATAAGCCTGCTAGCAACACGATTTTTTATTAAAAACACAGACAGAACAATTTACATTTTTTTGTGAAAAACGTAAAAAAAAATATTTTATTAGAAACGGATTCAATACCGATACGATACCGGTATTAAGGGAAAAGGTTTTTGGATACCGGTATTTTTTTAAATTAAGAGTTTCGGTGTTGGTATCGGTATCCTTTATCAATTTGAAAGGGTTTTAAAACGGGAAACGGTATTATAAAGGTATCGGTTGCCAACCTTGATTTTAATAAATCTTTACTTGAGTAATAAATTTAAGTTTAAACTCGTGCTTTGTGCTGACTATAAAACCAGAGGCCTTATGCTTCGCTTCCTCGCTCAACCTTTGTTCTTTATTTTTGTTCGTGAAGTCGGGCAAACCCATTGTAGAAAATTATTACCAGATGTGTGGTTATGTAACTACATACTTGGTAATGGCAACTAGTTACTTTTGTTATTACCTTTATATGGCGATGTCGCGAAAAATAATGAGTTATGGTTACACACCAGCATACGAAAAATCAAAAAATATATCGTTACATATGTGCTTACCAGTACTGACAAAAATAATGAGTCTAAAAATAGATTTAAAAAAAAATAAATTATATAAAAAAAATATTTTTTATTGTATTTTTTTTTTTTTTTAATAAAATTTGCTGGTGCGGGAATCGAACCTGGGTCTACAGATTGCCAGTCAATAGCTCTACCATCTGTGCTATATCGACATGTAATATTTAATAGATAAAAACATAATTGACCTGCTTCACACAAGTAAGCTTACTCGCCAACATACAAAAAAGCAAAAAATATGTGGTTACATATATCCTTACCAGTGTTTAAATAATATTGAGTCTAAAAATAGATTTCACAAAATTTAAAAAAAAAAAACTAGGAAATTATTTTCTATTTGAAACAGGGACGTAACAGTTATAACTTTTATTCAAAAATGGCATTCAATTTAGGTAAATTTTTAATTTTTATTTTATTATCAAATAAAAAAGTTAGTGCTTAATTTTTTCAAAAAAATCATTCTGTAACTTTTATAAAAAGTTTTAAAATAAAAATCAAAAAACAACAGAAATTTATAGAGTAAAATATAAAAATTGAAAAAATTAAAATCTTTGCCAAACTTTGTGATTTTTTTGTGCAATATGATTTATAAAATATAGTGCATTATTGAAATATTATAATTAAATAAATTTGGGTGGTGACTTTTTTAGAAATATAACAGTTATTTTGGGTCTCTGATTTGAAATAATGATAAAAATAAGTCATTATCACTAACTCATTATTATGTGTTTTAAAATAATGCAGAAGGTAAGTGGGTGTCATTGCTGGTAGTCCAAAAAATAATGATATGTCATTACCGTTTCTACACTGGGAAGTAAATGAAAACACTGCGTGTAAAATATGTCTCTCTTAATTCACTTTTTTTCATATTTCTTAATAATATTGTATTTCAATACATTTTTTAAATATTCAGTATTTTAACGAACAAATAATCAAAATAAAATAAAAAAATATTAAATTTTAATTTAAATTTATTTAAAAGCCAAATAAAAGTTCGTGTTGATAGGAACAATTTTTAGTTAACATGTTGCAATGAAATTTTTTCTATGTAAAAAAATGTTTTCATTTGCTTTTCCAAGTTCAACACGCAACAACAAAAAACAGTAGTCTCTCTAGGAAATTAATACTTTTTGGTAAAACTCGCCCACTCAACAAAAAAGTCTATTGAAAATTTTAATGTTATTACTGGAAATTTAACTATTTTGCTAATTTTAGCAACTCAAGCCTACTGATTTGTAGTAGAAGAAATTAGTAACCGCTACCGCTCGACTGTTTCGTAAAGGAAGTTGACTTTATTTTGTAAAGAATTAAGGGCCAGTTTTATAGTCAGAACTAAGATCCATTTTTGTCTTAAATACTTCTTAAGTAACAAATTTCTAACTAAATTGGCCCTAAGGGTAAGATCGATTGTTCCTTTAAATATCTTTAAGTAAACAATTTTCAAATCGATCTTAGTTCCGACCACAAAATTGGCCCTAGGTTTTTATCTAAAAATTTTAGAAATAAAAAACTTAAAAAAATTGAGAAGTAAAATATTTTATTAAAAAGAAATGTTTTTAATTAAAAAATTTGAACTTCAACAAGGGCCGCACAAAAAACAACAAAGAGCCGCATTTGCCCACCGTTGCAAATGCGGCTCTTTGTTGTACAAAATTGTACAAATTTTAGACTTTTCTCTTTCCAAGTTCACTTTGATATTTAAAATCGGACTATGTCTTATACTTAATTTTTTTTTTGTTTTAAAACCTTTAAAAAAATTTATTGGATATTCCCACACATATATGTTTAACAAATATGACACGGTATTAATCTTAACCTGTTTAAAGGGGTTTCTTTCCGGAGCTTTAGTTACTAAATTATAAATATTTTATTGAAAAAATCGGTTGAAAAAGCCAATTTGAACAAACTGGTTGCAGATTCGGAATTAGTTAGTTATCCTAAATCCGCTGCAATGCCATTCACCTTTTTCTTATAGAGCAGTGTTATTGGAGTGGAATTTAAAAATTTTTTAATTAAGATTTATATAAAATGACTTTGATATTGGACTTTTAATTAGGATTATATAAAGTTATATCTAAAATGACAGAAAATATTTTTGATAACACAGTAGGTACAACAACAAAATAAGAAAAATTTAATGCATCGGGATTGTGACATATCATTTCTGATAGACTTTTGGATGCAGATCACGAATATGGTCCTGGAATTTTAAAATTTGCTGTAGTTTAAGAAGTATTTGGAAAAACGTTGTTGTAGGAAAATTCAATTTTGTAATAAACTCTTTGCAAAAAAATATAAAACTTAATGCAAGATCTCTATTTTTTGTAACATTTTAATAGAATGAAATATGCCATTTAATTTGATATATGGCACGTTTTGACATCTGGGAGTTTGTAATTTAACTTCCCGACTAAAAAAGTTTTCATATAATCTTATATGATTTGATATTGTTATAAATGTTTATATGCGTGGCTTTATATAACCATATACATTTATATTAACACTTTGGTTTTATAAATATGTTTGGTATGACGTTATATATAATCATATGCGATTTGGTCTCCAGCCATATATTAAGAGATCTGCGATATAGTTTAGATATAATTATATATAATGGCGTATAAGCTTCTATAAACAATCTTATATCAAAATATATAACATGACATGAAATCTAATTATACAAAATTTTATAAAGTTTAATTGCACTATAACACTGAAGAAGACAAACTTAGAAAGAGTTTTTTTTTTATTTTATAAGAAAGACAAATTTTATAAGACCAAGACTCTAAAGTAGAAAAAGTTGTTCCGACAAATTTTTGTAAAGTTGAGTTAAACCGAAAATTTACTTTGTCAAATATTTCCAAGTTTATTAGCATAAATTTTTCTAAGCAACTTTTTCTCGTTTTGAATTTAGCTTTTTATTGATATTCAATTACAAACTGCATTAGTCTAAGTTTAAGGACAATTTGCGTCCTAAAAACGTCCTAAATCGCATTCAATACCAAAAATCGACCATCCGACTAAAAAAGTTTTCATATAATCTTATATGATTTGATATAATAATAAATGTTTATATGCTTGGTTTTATATAACCATATACATTTATATTAACACTTTGCTTTTATAAATATGTTTGATATGACATTATATATAATTATGAAAAAGAAGCGATTGAATATTTAAATAATTTTTGACTCCACAATACAATAACTCCAATAATCATCTGTTTTTAGAGTAATTTGAAATTCTTCAGTGATGAGGGCTCATAATTTGGTGGCAGAGAAAACACTTGATTTTTGTGTTTCTTGGTGCCATCTCAGTACTTTGCAAAGAATTAAATAGATCAGTGTTCTTTGAAAATCTTCATCAAATTATATGTATTTATATATAATTTGATGCAGTTAGATAGACCCATTTTTCGGATCAAATTGTATCAGGTTAGATAACATGCGTATGTCGCTTGATATAATTATATATTCCAATATTCGGATCAAATTATATATGGACGTATATATGGGTTTATATATGGTGATATATGATTATATTACATCTTTTTTAGTCGGGTTAACAAATATTTTTAGAAATTCTAAAAACATATATCCAATATATTTCAGTACCTAGCAAATAAAAAACCCCAATAAATTATAGCATATCTTTCGGATTAATTGACAATATATAATGAAAAAATTCATTTAATATATGAATTTTTCATTCATTTAATGAAAATCATTCATTATTAACCTTAAAATACCGTTACCGAAATAACTCAAATAAACATCATAATATATATATCGAGACCCCATATTCAAAACTCTATATCTGCAATTTTGGCCAAAATGAGTTTTTAATGGCTTTTAACTAAAAATTTAATTAACTGGTTTAACCGGGTTTCTAAAAAAAATCGAACAAAACCGAAAACCGGGTTTTTGAAATGGCATGTTTTTTGGACACTCTAATTGCAACACATCGAGATTACTCTACACGTTTATATTTTGTGTTTATAACAAGGTTGGTTACCGTTATCGTTATAATACCGTTATCGCTAAAATACCGTTTCAAATTGAATACCGTTACCGTTATCGATACCTCTAAAAAATTTCTAAATACCGTTATCGTTACCGTTACCGTTATTTTTATGGGTAGTTACCGGTATTTTACCGGTATTTATTATTTTATATAAAAATTACAATTTTTTATTTTATAATCTTGAGTGTTTTTTTTTTACAAAAAATTTATAGATAATAATTTTACTTATTAAAACTACCAGTATTGAATTTATAGCTTAAAATCTGTATTTCAGTAAGGGTTTTCACAAGGGGTGTGCTATTTGTTGTATCGTTGTATCGTCCTAACAAAAAACAGAGTTGTTAAAAATTAAATTGAAAAAATACAACATTTGAGAATAGCACGATACAACATTTTAACATATGTTTAGTGTCCTATGTTTGAGTGTGCTAACAGATAGAAAACTGAATAGAAAATCGTTGTTAAACACAAATAAAATTTTTAACAACTCTGTTTTTTGTTAGGACGATACAACGATACAACAGATAGCACACCCCTTATGAACAACCTTAGTATTTAAAATTTAATAATTTAAATTTTAATACCGGTACGTACCGGTATTGCTGTTTCGATAACGGTATACCGTTACCGAAACAGTCTTAAATACCGTTACTTTTACCGTTACCTAAACAAACGAAATCTGATACCGTTACTGTTACCCTTACCGTTATTCGTTTCGGTAACCAACCTTGGTTTATAACAGACTTAACATTTAACTTGCTATAAAGTTTTGTAAGAATTGGTATGTTTTACAACTTACAAATGTTTTAAATAAAAAATGTTCTGAACTGAAAATTTTAATTTCAAAATTGTTTGGATGTTTTATTCTGTGCACGTGTTTATGATCGAAACCGAAATTATTAAACGCTAGTTGCCAATAACAAAATCGACAATTGAACGTAAGTGAAGACAATACGCACATAAATTAGAAACAAAATGAAAATTGAAATGTGAAAATGAATTAAAAGTTTATTGAACTTGGCATTAAAACAATAAGCATACCACATATACATTGAGGAGCAAAAGTGTTACAGAGTTAACATGGTTCAGATATTTTGCTTAAAATTTTTAACTATGAAAGCAAATCCAATGCTTATTTCTAGCGTTATATATTTACTAACTTGTCCTAATTAAAAAAGAAGAAAAAAAATTTAACTATTTTATTTAACTAGAAAAAAAATTACATTTTTCTCTTTAAAGACAAATGTTACACTTTTGCACCCAGTTAATTTTTGATAATTTTCTTTAAAAATTTTGAATATAAACTTAAAAATCATGAAAATTTTGCTGTTTTTCTATGCATTTGTCCAAAACTATTTAACGAGACAATAGATTGAGATTTGGTATTAAACGAGATTTGGTATTAAAAAATTTTTCGATTGGGTTGGTTTCCCTATTAACGAGTAAAAAGGTTAAAGTCGGGCATGCCGACTATACAATACCCTACACCAGTCTGGTTAAAAGCCAACTAATGTTTGGATCCGAAATTCGAATGGGTTAAAATGGGGCTTGTCTCAAAATTTTCTATAATGTGAGTCAGCGCACCAAATTTCATTAAAATATCTTAATATTTGCGACCTGCAGTTTGTAACCAAGCCAATTTTGGGGGGACCCTTATATGGGCACTAGGTCTAAACATGGACCGATGTTCACCAAAATCAATAGGCTTCGTCCTTGGGCCAACATCTGTGTACCAAATTTCATCAAAATATCTTAATATTTGCAACCTGCAGCGTATAAACAATATAATTTTGGGGGGACCCTTATATCGGCACTAGGTCTAAACATGGACCGATGTTCACCAAAATCAATAGGCTGCGTTATTGGGCTAACATAGGTCTATGTACCAAATTTCATCAAAATATCTTAATATTTACGACCTGCAGCGTATAAACAATATAATTTTGGTAGGACCCTTATATGGGCACTAGGTCTAAACATGGACCTATTTTAACCAAAATCAATAGGCGTTGTCCTTGGGCCGACATAAGTCGGTGTACCAAGTTTCATCAAAATATCTTAATATTTGCGACCTGTAGAGTGCGCACAAGAATGCATGGACAGACAGACAGATGGAGGGACGGACGGACAGACGGACATCGTTAAATCGAAATAAAAACAAATTCTGAGCCGATCGGTATACTATAAGGTGGGTCTAGGACCAATGTTTTTTGGTGTTACAAACATCAGCACAAACTTATAATACCCTGACCACATAGTGGTGTAGGGTATAATAAAAATGTTTTTCAAGACTATGTTATTGCAAATTTGGCCGAAATTCTAAATTTTTGACAAAAAATGCCAAATTGTTCTATGGTAGCTAGTAAATTCAATCCTATAATTCTAAGCCATTAATTTTTCTTTAATATACTGTCCATTTAAAACATCGGATGAAACCCATTTTCATTAGGGCGCCTAAGATTGTAGTGTTGTCAGAATTATTATTACACTACTAATATGAACCAGTTTTGTGTACAAAATTATTTACTGCCACATTTTTAAATAAAATATCGTTGGCTTAGTCGGCAAACCTGTCAAGTCCAATTTTTATGCAAATTGAGTTTTTGATGTAGTATGCTAGTGTAACTCAAAACTCATCATTTACAAAGAACAAAATGCCGTTATGTTGTTCTTTCTTGTTGTTATGCAGTGGTAAGCAATTCTGCCAATTCCAAAAAAAAAAACAAAACATCGAAAACTACATGCTAAGTCCAGCTGAAAACAACACACATTTGGTTTCAACAAATTTCTTCAATAAAATTAAATTCGACTTTTGTTTATTTAAAAAGACAACACATTATTAAAGATTAACTAAATAATTATTTAGTTATTTTAACTTTTAAGGTACCCAGTGTACAATTTGAGTCATAAAAGTAAGGGCTCTTCTTCTGAAATCATAGATATATGAAGGTGTTTTTCTTCACCGATGAATCCTCTTTTGAGCGCACTTTTATGACTCATAAAAGACTCCAAATTATGAGCATTGCTGGAAAATTTTGAATTTTCTGAGCCATTTATGAGTCATTTATGACTAATTTTTGAGTCATTTATGAGTATGTATTGAAAAAATTTAAAAAAAGTTTTAAATACACTCATAAATAAGAGTCTATTATGTTACATTTATGACTCTAAGATTTGAGCACTCTGAAAATGCTCGTATTTTAGAGTCTTTTATGAGTCATAATTTCTGAGCGCTCAGAAAAATGTTGGCTGGGTAACTATTACTTATAAATTATTTCAGGAAAAACATTGTTAACTTATGAATTTTATTAGGCGATTGTCATGGTTTCTGCTGACATAAATAAAAATAAAATAAAAAAAAGAAAATCTGCTAAGTATATTTAAAGTAGAAAATTACAAAGAGCAAATGTGCTAAGTCCAAAAAGAGCCTATAAGTCTGCAACCTTTTATTTTGGAATTCTATGATTTTTTGTGGTTAAACAAGATGAACTAAAGAAGAAAACTGCGTTTACAGATTTAAAAAAAGTTAACCCAAAAAAAGTTGGACTGTTTTTTGTCTCTCCTGAAAAATTAAAAAAAACGGATTTGCCGACTAAGCCAACGATATATAAAAATAATATGCTTTGAATTCGTTTATCGACCTTAGACATTTCCCCCAAAAAAGAGGACTTCAGACATAGAAACTTGTAGCAATATACTTCAGGATATGCGGCTACCTAGTAAAATGAATTTCATCTGATGTTCTATATTGACGGTATATCAAAGGAAAATGAATGCCACAAAATTTAAAAACCAAACTTAACCAAAAGTGTAGAACTGTGCCCAAATTCAAAAATCATCTAAAAAAATTTTTTAGTAGGAAAAGCAACCCAACCAGCACATATCTCAATGAAAAATAGCCCGTGCTATTGACATGAAATATATTTAATACTTTTGGATTTAAGAAAATTTTCAGCATGATAAACACAGCCAGCCCTTAAAAAGGGCTTGCGACCTGAATAATAGAGAAATATTGATTAATACTCACTTTTTCACCAGATAAATGGAATATTTTCCCAATTACACATAAAAGCCGCAAAACTGTTATGATTTTTTAAGTTAGTATTAAAAATTTCTTAAGAAATTTATCAAAACTTAACAGGGTGCAAAAGTGTAACATTTGTCATAATATAGAAAAATGTCTTCATCTTCTTCGTTTGATTTCTAATTAGAGCAGATTAATAAACAAACAAATTTATAAAAAATTATTTGATTTGGTGTCGTAGTTAAAAATATAAAGCAGAATAACTGAACAATGTGTACACTGTTACACTTTTGCTCCTCACTGTATGTACATTAAGATTCATATCTATAGTAGTCGGTATAATCACACTGTTCAACAGCTAGTTATTAGTTGTAACCAAACAAAACTTTGTTTCAGTGTCGTATAGAAATTTATATCAAGACAAGATAATTACACTCAAAAAAGTATGCGGTTATTAGCCATAACTTTATATATTGTAAATAGGGAATGCATCCCGGGATTTCCCGTCCCGGGATTCCCGGGAAATTAAGCATTTTTCAGTTCCCGCATTCCCGGGAATTTGGACCGGGAATCCCGGGATTTCAAAAAATGCAATTTAAAATAATAAAATAATAAAGTTAATTATTTTAAATTTTCTTATGCAAAATTTTCCAACCTTTTGAAAATAGTAAACATTTTACATTAGGCTTGTTCGTTTACTTACTACAATTTGTTAGTTTTACCACAACTGGAAAAATTCAAAGAGTAACCAAAACAATGACTGAGTAAAAGTAGTAAGATTTTCGAGTTAACGAACACACTGATTAATTTGTGTACTTGATCAAACTTTTTAAGTTCCTTTCAGTGCCTCTTAAAACAACTCAAATAGTGTTTGTATAAAAAATTTTGAATCGCACTTATTCTGTACAGAATTAAAGACAAATTTGTCCATTGATTTTTAAAAATTTTCAAGTAAGTTAAAATTTGTTCCCATAATTTTTAAATTATTTTTTTCTAAAATTATTTTATGTGTTTATTTTTTTTTGACGGGCAAGCTTTTTAGTCTAAAAATTAGTTTTAGTTTATTCAATTTCCCGAGAAATCAAAAAGTGCGGGATTTTGCATTCCCTAATTGTTAATTATGAAGTTACTACACATTAAATATAAAATGTCAAAAGAAAAATACCGACAATATTAGTAACAAAATAAATATCCCAGCCAGCAAAATGTGGATACTTTTTTGAGGGTTCTTATTCGATGAGTCAAAACTTACTCAAATAAAACACATTTTTTTTAAATTTTCAAATTGTTTGTCAAACATTGTGGACGAAAATATGAGCTTTCTAAAATGAATTATAAAAGACACAAAAATTTGAGCAAAATTATTAAATCCAAAAGACGGTTCAGAAATGACTCAGAAATGTAAACAAATTTGAATATTTTGTGAACAATTCAAAAAAGGCTCAAAAAAATGATTAATTTCTGAACATTTTGAATTTTTTAAAATCTTTTTTTTTTTTTGAGTCAGTTTTGAATAAAAAAAGAAGGCTCTTTTGGATCAACCACTTTCATACAAAAATTTTAATTTTTAATAATATGTTTTGAGCTTTTTTTTTGATTCATTTTTGGGCTTGTTTGCTGGCTGGGATATCTCGCTTAGTTTTCGCGATATGTGCCAGTTTATGAAGTCGAAAATTTTTATTAAAAATTTCCGAGAGTCCAAAGCCCTGCCGAGGTCCTTTTCACGGGGGGTTGCACGGTTAGTTATCAGTTATCTCTCTTAGTTTTCGCCATCTTTAAGATTTCAGATACGTTGGAGGCGTCATCTACCGGGTAATAAAAGTAACATGAAAATACTATTTAGTTAGAATATTCTTCCACCTCAAGTCTAAATTCTAATATGATATTGTCATATTAGATTTTTATTTGTTGTTTCACAATAAATTTTGTAAAATTTAACGAATGCATTCTTAAAAATTACTTATAAATGATTTTGAAAATTAACACTCAAATTTAGTTAAAGTATTGACGACTTTTAGTATTGTGTTAAATGAGTGTTTCAACTAAAAATTTGTTAAAAACTAGTCATATCGATTTGAAACCCTTTGGAAAGATTTTTTACTGACGTATTATTTTAAGTGCACTTAAATAAAAGATTATTTTTCGTGGAATTAATATCCATAAAAATTATAAAAGATTTTGATGCAGCTACTTTTCCACAATATTGACCCATAAAGTATTTTTTCTGGCTGAGGGGATAAAAACCCACAATTCGAAGGCTTTTCAGTTGAACTCTTTTACTTTATATACGGGCTCAGGAGACCGAAATACTTAAAATAGGTTTTAGTAGAAGCTTGTGCAAAAAAGTCGTGTTTTGTTAAGTAGCGTAATATGGTGCGGCCCTTATTATTTACAATAACCATTAAGTGGTCAAAACATTCCCATCTAAACCACATATGCCTGTTCCCTTAGGAAGAAATACCATAAATAGTCAAAAAACGAAGAAATTTGGTTTGGTACATTCTACATTCAAATTTCAACCGGCCATATTTAACCACCTTTAACCGTTGTGGGGTATTCGAATTACTGCCATTATTATATTTGAACTTTTTTTTTACAGGCTTACTAAAATCGGCTAATGTATGAAATATTTCATAGAAATCGGTAGTTCATAAAAGCAATGAACCCAAAGAATGGAGTATTTTGGCAGTTAACACTAATATTAGTGGCAACATGCTTGCGCCTGGGGAGTGGACGAGAATCTCAACTAAGGGTAGGCAAAGCCCTAAATGTGTTTGTACGTTTCGGCTACTTAGGAATATCGATGCGAGTTATACCAACGAATGATACAACCGAAGACGTAAGATGGTTGTTCAAAGAACCCACTCGAAATATATACAAAGTATGTTTGATTCTATATATCTATAGATAAAGAAAACAGATTCATTGTGACAACCGATTTTTTTTGTTTTTTTTTTTTAGTTACAGTTTTTAGTTACAGTTTTGAGTTGCAGCCACTGATAGTTTTGTTTGTGGCGACAGAAATTGACCAATCAAATGAATTCCGATTGCGACAAGGAAATAATTCGGTTTCTGCAACCAAACCATTCAGTTGGCAAGAAATCCGGTTGTCAAAATGAATCTATTTGCTTTATATAAATATTTCATTTAAATATAATTGCCAATATTTTAACCACAGATGCCAATTTACGCTGCGTTTACATTTGCCTCGAAATCTTGTTTCATATAATCGAAATACAGTTCAAACAAGATTTCGAGGCAAATGTAAACGCAGCGTAAATCGACCCAGGTTGGCATATTTAACCAGTTATATTATTTTTTTGGTATTTATAGGACGTAAGTCATTTGGGCGAGAGTCAAGAACAAAACACACCAGGCATTTTCCATGGCGATTTTCATATGGAGTTTTGTGATAACCGCAGACAATTATATCAGGCATATTTTCGAGATTTTACAATAGAACGTCTGGATAGACCATGGGAAGCGTTTACTGGAGGATGGTTTCCAGACAATGCTGCTAAAAAATTAGGCATTAATACTTCATTCATACAAGGTGATTATTCGTATGTTCTAGTACGTGTTGTACGTTTTCGGGAAACGGGAAAATTTAAGTCGGAACTTCCGCTAAATTTGACTTTGGAAAACGACGTAAGTGAAAGAATGGATGAAATTGTAACGGGAAACGTTACAACAGCTGTCAAGTTTTTCGAAAATGTGGGTACACATTATATTAACTCATATACGACAGGAAACTCCTTATATCAGGTACGATATACTCTTAAATATCTAATGAAAAATAATAACATATCGAGCTCCTATATTCAATAAATGCCAACTCAAAAAGGCTAACTTCTCAGGAGAGCTAAAAAACTAGTTATTGCCAAGGTTGCCATTTTAGATATTTTCCGGCTAGATTTAGCGATTTTTCTTTTCATCTAGCTATAAAAAAATCGCTAGATTGCATCTAGCCGGAAGATTTAGCCATTAAAATTTCTTTCTAACCACTTTTAGCTATTTTTTTTTTCTTACTAGCTATTTTTAACCATTTTTTAAACTTCGAGTTTTTTATAGTCCCTTAAGCACCGTAAGTTTTTTGAGTTTCACTTGAAAAAACTGTTATACTCAATATAAAAAAAAAACAAGTTTTCACGACAATGAGTTTCAAGTGAAATTTGTGTAGACTTTGTTTTCACGCAAATTTAATATACAAGACGAGTAAAAAGGTTAAAGTCGGGCATGCCGACTATAGAATACCCAACACCAGTCTGGGTAAAAGCCAACTAATGTTTGGATCCGAAATTCGAATGGGTTAAAATGGGGCTTGTGTCAAAATTTTCTGTAATGTGAGTCAGCGCACCAAATTTCATTAAAATATCTTAAAATTTGCGATCTGCAGTTTGTAACCAAGCCAATTTTGGGGGGACCCCTATATGAGCACTAGGTCTAAACATGGACCGATGTTCACCAAAATCAATAGGCTTCGTCCTTGGACCAAAATAGGTCTGTGTACCAAATTTCATCAAAATATCTTAATATTTGCGACCTGCAGCGTATAAACAATATAATTTTGGTAGGACCCTTATATGGGCACTAGGTCAAAACATGGACCGGTGTTAACCAAAATCAATAGGCTTCGTCCTTGGGCTGACATAGGTCGGTGTACCAAATTTCATCAAAATATCTTAATATTTGCGACCTGCAGCGTATAAACAATATAATTTTGGTAGGACCCTTATATGGGCACTAGGTCTAAACATGGACCGATGTTCACCAAAATCAATAGGCGTCGTCCTTGAGCCGACATAAGTCAGTGTACCAAGTTTCATAAAAATATCTTAATATTTGCGACCTGTAGAGTGCGCACAAGAATGCATGGACAGACAGATAGACGGACGGACGGACAGACGGACATCGTTAAATCGAAATAAAAAAAAATTCTAAGCCGATCGGTATACTATAAGGTGGGTCTAGGACCAATATTTTTTGGTGTTACAAACATCAGCACAAACTTATAATACCCTGACCACATAGTGGTGTAGGGTATAATGACCACATAGTGGTGTAGGGTATAACTATTATTATACCCTACACCACATGTGGTCAGGGTATTATAAGTTTGTTCTGATGTTTGTAACACCATAAAATATTGGTCCTAGACCCACCTTATAGTATACCGATCGGCTCAGAATTTTTTTTTCGATTTAACGATGTCCGACTGTCCGTCCGTTCGTCCGTCCGTCTGTCTGTCCATGCATTCTTGTGCGCACTCTACAGGTCGCAAATATTAAGATATTTTGATGAAATTTGATACACCGACCTATGTCAGCCCAAGGACGAAGCCTATTTATTTTGGTGAACATCGGTCCATGTTTAGACTTAGTGCCCATATAAGGGTCCTTCCAAAATTATATTGTTTATACGCTGCAGGTCGCAAATATTAAGATATTTTGATGAAATTTGGTACACCAACCTATGTTGGCCCTATGTTGGCCTATTGATTTTGGTGAACATCGGTCTATGTTTAGACCTAGTGCCCATATAAGCGTCCCCCCAAAATTATATTGTTTATATGCTGCAGGTCGCAAATATTAAGATATTTTGATGAAATTTGGTACACAGACCTATTTTGGCCCAAGGACGAAGCCTATTGATTTTGGTGAATATCGGTCCATGTTTAGACCTAGTGCCCATATATGGGTCCCCCCAAAAATTGGCTTGGTTACAAACTGCAGATCGCAAATATTAAGATATTTTAATGAAATTTGGTGCGCTGATTCACATTATAGAAAATTGTATATAATATATAATATTTGCGACCTGCAGCGTATAAACAATATAATTTTGGGGGGACCCTTATATGGGCACTAGGTCTAAACATGGACCAGTGTTAACCAAAATCAATAGGCTTCCTCCTTGGACTGATATAGGCCGGTGTACCAAATTTCATCAAAATATCTTAATATTTGCGACCTACAGAGTGCGCACAAGAATGCATGGACAGACAGACAGACAGACGGACGGAGGGACGGACATCGTTAAATCGAAATAAAAAGAAATTCTGAGCCGGTCAGTATACTATAAGGTGGGTCTAGGACCAATATTTTTTGGTGTTACAAACATCAGCACAAACTTATAATACCCTGACCACGTAGTGGTGTAGGGTATAATGATGCGTACGATTTAGAAGACAAAAGTATTCAAACAAATTTTTATTTTATGTTTTAAAATTTAGGTCTTCAAAATTGTTAACACCTTAGACATTTAAATGTCAATTTAATAGCTGGTATGCATAAAAAGTATGCCTACTATCAGAAAACATTTTATAAAATCAGATATTTTTATATCGAATTAGATATAATTTGATATCCTGGATATGGATTTGATGTCTCGGATCAAAATGTATTAAAATTGATCTAATTTGATATAATTAGACACATGTAGATGACCCATTTTTCGGATCAGATGTATGTCGTTGTATATGGGGATTTATCAAAAAAGACATAATTATATATCACACCATATTTAGATTTTTACCCGGGATATGTCACTTTCTCGCTACATTTTCAAATGGTCTTTGTCTATTAAATTGATGCGAAAAAAATTCTACCGCAATTTCGCAGCAATTCCACACAAGAGAAAAATCATTTTTTTATATGGAGTTTGACAGCTTTGTTCGCGAAAGTACGAACAAAATACCGGGCTTTAAAAACTAAAATAAAATGTTTGGCAAGTAATTTCAAGTATTTAAACTTTTTCCATTACTATTTGTGTGTCATATTTTCCGCAACGTTTTACAGTAGAATGTACTGCTAATGGAATTTAAAATTTTAGTTTCTACGGTAAAAGAAAAAAGTTTTTAAAGGAAAAGAAAATTGGGAATTTTTAGGAAATAAATACCAAACTTTTTGTATTTCTCAAAATTTTGCGATTTCTAGCGATTTTTATTTTTTAATCTAGCTATTTTTTATGTCCTAGAGTTGGCAACCTTGGTTATTTCGCTTATTATAGTAAAAATAAACAATGTATCTTCGATAAGATGGTTTAAATATTCTTACTAATTTATACCTATGGAAAAATTTCATATTTTTCCCTTTTTTGCGTTTTTTTTGAGATAGCATATATTGGTATATCAAAAAATAAATAATTTTTCGAGTTAGCATATTTTGTAGGAAAATAAAAATACGATTTTTTTTGAAAAATGTTTATTACAATGCTCTACAAAAAAAGCTTAATGTTATTGCAGTGGTTTTAGTATAATTAGGGGGTGCTGATTTCAAACCTGTAACCAGTTTGTTGAAATACGCTCTAGGTTTTGCGCAATTCGCGATTTAAATTTTTAAAATTTTTCAGCCGATTTTTTCAACAAAAAATTTATAATTTAGTAACTAACGCTTTACACAGTTTAAGCTTAGTTCCGTGACCTATTTTTCAAACTTAATTGTGTATCAATATTTCAATAACTTTTCTAAATATAGTTGGTCAAAGTCAAAATTTAAAAATTGTTTAAGGTTTTTTAAAAAAAAAAGTTTAAATATAAGACAAAGTCCGATTTTAAATATCAAAGCCAATTCGGAAAGCAAAATGTCCAAAATTTATATATGTATATGTCATATTGTATTAACAAATTATGTGCAATTTTAGAGATTTTTGTAATTAAATTTAGACTTAAAATGAACAAACAAATATTTTACTGTACTAAAAATCTACTTTATTATTACATAATTTTTTTTTCTAAAAACATCAGATTTCATTCACTATTGAGTTTTTGCGAAATTATTCACAATATTTAATTCACAATATTTTCGTACACATTCGAAATGAGTTCGTCAAAAAATAATTGTAGAAAGAGTTCGAATGCATTATTTAAATATAAACTTTGAAAATCGCGATAATTTAGCAAAAAAAACCAATAGTGAATGAAATCTGATGTTTTTAGAAAAAAAAAATTCTGTAATAGTACAGTGGGTTATTAGTACATTAAAATATTTTTTTGTTCATTTCAAGTCTAAATTTCATTACCTAGTGTCTTGACATGCAATAAAATGATAGCAAGCAATTATCAAAATGCTCTCATCTCAAGTGAAGACACTCAATTTCAATTTTATTGCAATATCATGATATCGCTGACATGCCATCGGATATTGCAATGATGCCAGAGATCAAATGTCACTTTTTGTTTTCATTTTAATTTTGTAATAGAAAAACAACAAAAAATTTGGTAAAAAGGAATGGAAAAGTGTTTAGTTTTTTATTATTTGTCGGTAAACATTAATGTTTCATAAAATTTGGTGTTTTTCGAAGAAAAATCTATGATATTTCTTATCCATGAAATGGTCAAGTGTTCTCCACCACTCTGCAATTGATATCATTTTGACGTTTCGCTGCAATGGTTTTGACATTTCATCATATAATTTATTGCATTTGAAGACACCGGGTTACAAAAGGCTTTAAAATTGCACATACATAATTTGTTAATGCAATATGACTAGGGAATGCAAAACCCCGAACTTTTTCATTTCCCGGGAAAGCGGGAAATTTATTTTGAATTCCCGGGATCCCGCAAGGGAAATAAATTAGAAAATATTTTATAATTTAACAATTTTTATAAAGAAAATGTCTTAAAGGTCTCAAATTTTCGTGATCATGAAAAAGCTCAGGTGGTTTTTCTTGGAAATTTCGTAGTGGGAAAGAATTAATTTTATATTAGAAATTATTGTATATAATACTGAATTAAGACTGAGCAAAAACCAGCTGGTTTTTGTACAAAACTAAATTGCAAAAGCCAAGTCATTTACACTGGTTATTTAGTTTTTCTTTGTCACAACACTTTTTTATTACACACTTTTCTTTATTTTTTTATTGTTAAATTAATGTAAAGAAAGTATTAATACATTTAAAAAAGAATAACAGAAGACATTCGTAAAAGAGAAAAAAAAATGTAGAAAATAATTTCAAAAAATTGCAAAAATTTTATAAAATTGGAAAAAAATTTAAAAATTATGGGAAATTTAACTTGTTCTGAATTTAGACTGAGCAAAAACTACCTAGTTTTCGTACAAAACGTGTTTTTTTTATATATGCATTTTGACAAATAAAAGCTAGCAGGAGCCAAAAACCAGTAGTTTTTCCTCGCTCTAAATGCAGTATTACTTGAAAGTTTTTAAAAATCAATCGACAAATTTGTCTTTAATTTTCTACAGAATAAGTGCGATTAAAAATTTTTTGTACAAACACTGTATAATTGAGTGGTTTTCTTAAAAAATATGGGCTGTATTCATAAGTTAAAAATAACGACTGCACAACGAATGCACAACTTTCCCTTATTAGAATATGTGTGTATAAAAAGTTGTGCACTGGATGTTAGTCGTTAGTTTTAACTTATGAATACCGCTATATATTTTTTAACAGACTCTAAAAGGAACTTAAAAAGTTCGATCAATTACACAAATTAATCGTTGTGTTCGTTTACTCGAAAATCTTCCCAGGTAGAAAAATATAAACGGTACAATGTCGGCCCGGTATTACAGACGGTAGTACATGTACCGGCAATGCGTCGGATTTTCAACTTTCACTGTACTGGCATGTTGTCGAAATGATAACACCAATAAACGCTTGGCCGTAGTTATTTCCCAACGTTGGCGCAGGCTTGGGATTTTATTTTTTTGGTATTATCCCAGTACATTTAATAAAAAATTTAGTAGTTTGCTAGTACTTTACTGTTCTTTTAGTGTAAATCACAGATTTTTAATGTATTCTTTCGAAACTTTACAAGAAACTTCTTATATAAATATTTAATTGTGTAATATATGTATGTAAAATAACGTAACATTTATAAAATTGTTAATTTTAATAAATTAAAAATTAATCGTTAATTTTCAGAAAACAGTATCGGCATTTCGTAAAAAACAGTGGTCTCCCAGTACCATTTTTGTTGCAACGTCGGCAATTTCTACCTGGGTTACTACATTTACTACAATTGTTGTTTTGTTTACTTTTTGAATTTTTCCAGTTGCGGTAAAATTAGCAAATTGTAGTAAGTAAACGAACAAGCCTAATGTAAAATTTTTACTATTTTCAAAACATTGGAAAATTTTGCATAAGAAAATTTTAAATAATTAACTTTATTATTTTAACTGCATTTTTTGAAATCACGGGATTCCCGGTCCACATTCCCGGGAATGCGGGAAATGAAAAATGCTTAATTTCCCGGGAATCCCGGGACGGGAAATCTCGGGATGCATTCCCTACCCAGGTAGAATATATTTTTCCCGGGAAAACGGGAAATTTTAAAAATACTAAATTCTTTAAATTGTTTTTGTTTGGAATAGGATTTTTTAATTTTAGTCATAAAAAACATTTTAAATTCCAACACAAAATGTTATTGCTAAAATATTTTAAAAGGGAATCAATTTCTTTGAAACACAAAAAATCTTTGCCAAGTAATTAGGAGCTTTTCAACTAATAAAGATTTTTCGCATAATGCAGCGCAGTGCAATATTTGCCTAAAAGACTAATGGTTAACGAAGGTATTATCCGACATCTAAATTTGGTTCACAAAAAAAAAAAAATTGCGTCATGCAGCTTCTCTTGAAGAAAACAACAACAAGAATAACGTTCCAGATAAAATTAGCAAAGTACCCGAAGAAAAAAGTGTAAGCTGAATAGGCATTGAACGTTTTATGGTAGGGCAAACATTTCCTGAAATGGTATCCAAATTAGCCGCAATCGACGGAATGTCAATCCGCCCCATAACTAGATCTTCGGTTATTCGAGAAAGTTTTTATAATAAAACCTGGCATTGCCAAAAAACGAAACCGATGTAAAGAACATTATATTAAATTACTACAATCATATAAAAGATATCATGATAAAAGAAATATTGAGCAATATTTCTAACAATAGGAGATTTACTATAATCTTAGATGAATGGACAAGAATATCACAAAAGGGATATTTGAATATATGTATAAACGGAAATAATTCATTTTATAACATGGGGTTGGTTTATATATCAGGAAGATGTAATGCTGATGAATTAAGAAGAATTGTAGAAATAAGGCGAAAATAGTTTTATTTGTATTTGGAAAATAACATTGTGGCCACCATATCTAATGGGCCGAATGTGATGAAATGGTTTGTTTCCGACAATCCAGTAGTGGGTGCTTTCTGCTGGAATCATGCAATTCATTTGGCAGTGCTTAGAGTAATTTATGTGAAACCAAATGTTCAACATTCTGATATTTTTTACTTTGAATTCTCACTACACAGATTGAATTTGTACTGAAATAGTGTTTTTTTAACAAATATTACTTATATAGGTTGTTTTCATTAACAGTTTGGTTCATTTCCCGTTTCCCGGGAAATGAAAAAGTCCGGGAAATCCCAAACCCTAGTTTCGACATTAACCGAAATACAGGCGATTAATCGAGGAATCGGTTAATCGATTAACCGAATTGGAAACACTAATAACAACCCATGTAGAAAATTAACCCCCTAATCGGCAAGCCCGTAGCCAGGCGGGGTATATTAAATTGACCACAAATGCGCCAAATGAGTATTTAATAATAAGAAGTTAAGCTTTTTCAACAGAAAACAAAATTCATAATTTTTTTTGTGAATAATTTTTTTGTATACAGTGCACGGTTTGGAAGCGAGAAAGTGTCAAAAATAAAATTTCGTAAAATTTCGAAAAATAAATATTTTCAAACAAACAAAACGTCTAAAAATCTGAAAAACATATTTACATATTATTTTGAGTGTAAAATTGTAAACTCTACAGATTTTGTATCATCTAGAATATAATTTTATGCGAAATATCATACTTTTAATTTTTTTTAATTTGGATTACAATTTTGGATTTCAGGCTATCCACTTAAAGTGTTATTTTGAGTAACTATTTAACAAATTTCAATAGATTTCATACCGAGCTCGAAATTTAAAATAGATTTTTTTAGGTTCTCTTGAAAATCTTAATTTTCGGAGCAACGGGCTTATTACAGAAAACCACATATATATAGCTTTCACTTAATTTTGGTATGCTGATTGGGCGGAGGTATTAGCATTAAAACCAAGGTTGGTTACCGAAACGAATAACGGTAAGGGTAACGGTATCAGATTTCGTTTGTTTAGGTAACGGTAAAGGTAACGGTATTTAAGACATGGCATATTTTTAATTTTAAGAACTGAAAATACAGATTTTAAGCTATAAATTCAATACTGGTAGTTTTAATAAGTAAAATTATTATCTATAAATTTTTTGTCAAAAAAAAAACACTCAAGATTATAAAATAAAAAATAAAAAAATTGTAATTTTTATATAAAATAATAAATACCGGTAACTACCCATAAAAATAACGGTATCGGTAACGATAACGGTATTTAGAATTTTTTTAGAGGTATCGATAACGGTAACGGTATTCAATTTGAAACGGTATTTTAGCGATAACGGTATTATAACGATAACGGTAACCAACCTTGATTAAAACCTAAAATATATGAACAATTATGTTTTTAAAATTTTTTTTAATAACAGTTTTTTTTTTTTCGTCACAGGTCTTCGTTTACAACCGCAAAAACTATCAGATGATTAAGGAACGTATAAAAACCAAAGGCATCAATGCTCTATCAAAGCAAGATCTCTATCATTTATTTGCTCCATGGGTGGCCGAACACTTGGGTCAAATTAGATCGGCCAGTGCTAACAACACCGTCGAGCGATGGGCACGTAGAAAACTACAGTATGAATATTTACTGGTCAAATATGTTACCCTATTGAAACTACATGGCAATGGTACCCTGCTAAGAACATTAGATAATCTACTGGGGAATGATGCCATACTGCAGTTAGATCTGAAATCACTTAATGTTATATTTCGCAATCAACCCGAAAAACAAAATTGGTTTCATGAGGTCTTAGACAATCATATGAAATTGTGGGAAGCTAATATGCCTCAAAATTAAAACTCCCCAAACACGTACATAATACATATTTAAGAAAAGCAGAAGGCCAAAAGTAACAGTTCCTAATGTAGTTAAAATGAAAAAAGAAAAAAATAAATAAAAGATACGGTGGTCTAATATGGACTGCCTTTAGAGCCTGTAGTATAATCTAATTATAATGTTCGGTTTACACGTTTTTGTTTTAAGTGCATTCTATAACGCTGCGTGCAGACAGAAGAGTTAAAAAGTGGATTACTAATTACGGTTGCACTGAAATTAAGCTGTTAATCAACTTTTCACTAGACTAATTTTCAAAAGCAGTCTAAAGGCAGCATAACGACAACATCATTTAACATCTTCATACCTGTGATAGTTTTTTAGTTCTAAAATAATATTGTATACTTTAGTTAAATGCTTTCTCAAAAATAAAATTGTATAGCTTGTAAATAAAAATAAAATATGTTAATTAAGAATAAACAAGGCTTTTTATACGTGCATGTTACTTAACAGCTGGAACTTTTAGGCGGTTTTTGAATATAACAATTCATTTGTAGCAATATCAAACAGTGCAATTAAGCAAGAGCATTTAAACTTCTTTGTAATAACTATTGCAATAACTTACACGCAATTTTACAAAAGAATCGCTTTTTGGTAAAATTTGATAGCCGCTGTAACGTATGTATTTGCAACAGAGCTGTTATTTCCTAGCCAGGATTTTATGCAGACGTAAAAAATGCTGAACTGGATGAACTTTTCCAAAACTAACATTTTATTTAGATAATTCGGTAACTCGTTACTATTTAAATTATGGTACTTGCAGGTTTATATCCAGAATCCAGAATCAAAACATCCCAGCAAAATCTCATTACAAAAAAATTAATTACTCCCAGCTGTGATCTACATATTCAGTATCAAGACTAGGGATGCAGAACGGGACTGGTTTTTATAAATCCCGGGATTCCGGGTTTTGGGATTTTCTTGTTTCATTATATTTTTAATTTTAAAAATAAATAGATGAAATAAACAATAAAAATTAAAATAATTCATTATAAATCTACTTACATATTTATAATACTGCAGAGTAGACCGTACAACCTTACAGGCAAACAAAAAAGTGCGCCGCACAGTGGTACATTTTCAGAGAAGGCGGTCAAAAATCCATAACTTTTGAAGGAGTTGACGCATTTCAATTCAGTTTTTTTTCCTGGAAAGAGGAAATCTTTAGCTTTAATTGGAAATATCGGTCGTAAAAATGGAGTAGTAAACAAAATTATATATTACGGGCAGACCTGGGGGTTAATCATTACATTTTGTAATTAATTACACATGCAATTACACCATTACATGTAATTGTAATTAAAAAAACTCAATTACAATTACATATTATTTGTAATTGTAATTCAAAAAAATTTCAATTACAATTGCATGTAATTGAAAAAATGTCAATTACAACTACGTGTAATTGTAATTGAAAAATGTCAATTACAACTACGTGTAATTGTAATTGAAAAATTCCAATTACAATTACATGTAATTGAAAACGAAGTGATTCAATTAAGTAATTATAAAAAAACTAAGTAATTATGTCTTTTTTTCATGGATGGTAACCGAAACGAATGCGGTTATCGTCAGGGTAACGATATTTTAGGTTATTTCGGTAACGGTGTTTTAAGGGTAACGCTATTTCATTTATTTCGGTATCGGTATTTTAAGGATAACGGTATTTGAGTTATTTCGGTAACGGTATTTTAAAGATAACGGTATTTCAGTTATATCGGTAACGGTTTTTTTAAGGGTAATGACAGTGAGTTATTTCGATGCATCCCGCAATTTTTTTTACAAAAAACAAACGAGATTAAAAGCAGAACCAATTTATCAACTTAATGTTCCAAAAGTACTCAATAACCACGTGAAATTACCAAAAGCAAAAAATTAAAAAATTAGGGATAGCGGTATTTCATTTGTTTCGGTAACGGTATTTTAGGGGTATTGATATTTCATTTATTTCGGTATCGGTATTTTAAGGATAAAGGTATTTCAGTTATTTCGGTAACGGTATTTTAAGGATAACGGTAGTCAGTTGAAAGGGTTTTGAATCGATAACGGTATTTTAGCGGTATTGCCTGCCAGCCCTGCTTTTTTATGTATTTATTGTGGAAGAAGTAATTAATTACAAAAATTATCAATTACATATAACAAAATTCAATATAATAACAACAATCCTACACTCTAAAAAATGCTTGTAAATTCACTATTATAATGCATGCAAATTATTATGTAATATAACGCATAATGCCTAAATTTAGACACCAAATGTGTAAAATTCTTGTATACACATTTTTGTCTGCAAAAGCATACATTAAATGCTATAATAGGTATTTTTGTATTTAAAATTACACACTTTGTGTGTACAATTAACAATTTGTGCTTAAAAATTAATGTTAGGCATAATGAGCGTAAATGTACAAACATTTAAAAGTAAAACTTGATTTGTCATTTAAAATATTTGTGATTAAATGAAAATTTAAATAACATTGAAAAAAATCAGAAAAAATTATTAAAACGCGATAAAAGTTTAATTAAATTATTTTTAATCATTAAGCTGTATTTGAGAGGCAGTATCAGCATATTAGAAGGTTTGTATGTATGTATATGAAGAATTTTTCGTAAAAGAAACAAATGCAAGCTAGTTTTGTAGTGTTTCTAATTACAATAATTATAACATCTGTTAAATTAATTTATTTAGAAAGACGTCGATGTGTTTCAGGATATTCGGTTAGTGATTTCCCATTTTCTTGCGTGCGCTTTAGCTTTTAGCGCCATGTTGGTGCAAGTGTTAATTGCAAAGGTGTGGCTTTTGCAAAACAAAGAATGATCTGTATCTGTGCAATTTCAACCAAGTCTTGGGAAAATGCTTTAAATACAAGATAAGTACCCTCCGATTTTAGTAATAAAACTGGACGGCATCAAAATTGTCTTCGTAGAAATGGTACCCTGTTCTTAGAGTTTGCTAAAAACCGAAAAATCTGAAAACCGCGGTTTCGGTTTTTCAAAATTATAAAAAGCGCGGTTTCGGTTAATTTTCGGTTTTCTTGTGCTAATAATAGATTTTTTTTAAATAATTAAATAAGTATAAAAGTAAATAGGTTAAAACGTACAATATACTTATTACTTAAAATTCAATTGAATTTCTTACTCAAATATATGCAATAACGCCGTTTCGAGAGCTTTGAGGGAGAAAAAAAGAAAAAAAAAACGCGGAAAACTATTATGAATTAAATTTTTTTTATTCTTTTGTCCGCAACTAAATCAGTATTTTCAAGAGTATAAATTTAGATTTTATCAATTTATTTAAAACAATAAAAGGACTTTTTGAAAAATACAGTGTTAAAATCTGAACTGAATATGTGAAACTAAATATCTCTTAAACCACTTAATTTTTTGGTGCAATTTTTTTCTAAAATTATAAGCCTCAGTTTATGTTATCCGTAATAACAAAAATAAAAAATTCTTTAAAGTAATATTTAATGGAGAAAATTTTAATTACCCAGCTAAAAATCGACATACATGCAGGTTAAATGTATGTTCATGCACGTTCTCATGTGCTCATGTATGTTCATGCATGTAGATATTACCTCATATTTCGTTAATGCACACGTATGGAGATTTATGTATGGTCATGAATGCATATTTTTGAGCATGCACGTACATACATTCAACCTATATGGATCCATATATGTCGATTTTCAGCTGGGTACAATACAAAATTTTGTAAAATAGGAGCTGATCCCTTTTTGCAATTCAAGTTTCAATAATATCCCAGCCGATATTTTACTGAGCGCTCAGAAATTTTTACTCGTAGAAGACTCAAATTTTGGAGTTACAAATAATCATGTTAGACTCGTATTTATGAGTTCATTAAAAATTTTTCAGAGTGCTCAAATTTTAGATTTATAAATGAAACATATTGGACTCGTATTTATGAGTGTATTAAAATTTTTTCATTATTGAAAAATTAATAATAATAAATAATGGCTCAGAAAATTATAAACTTTCCTATAATTCTCATTTTTCGGAGGCCTGCATCAGAAGGTGTTAAAACTCTTTTATGAATCTTTGCAATTTATTAAATTATTTTAATTTGTTAAAGTATTTAAGAAAAACCTAAAAACCGAAACCGAAAAACGACTTATTTTTGTCGGTTTTCGGTTTAGGTTTTGAGACTTAAAAAACCGCGGTTTCGAATAAAACCGAACAGCAAACTCTACTTGTTCTATTAGAGTCTATAGCATATATGGGAGAAAAGCTTTGAGGGATTACATTTTCCGTATAAATGCTAATTGCAAAGCATTGCCATTTATAAAAAAAAAAAACTAAATGCTAATCTCTTTTTGCAAAAATAGCATTTTTACGAAATTCGCAATTAATAATACCAAACATTCGGCCGCGACAATATTTGAATTCTATGGTTTATATCTCATGTTTTGAGATTGTTGTAGAAAGTATTGTAATACAATGAATCTTTCGCAATTCGAACTTTGATACCCATTGATTTTAAATATGTTCTCTAAATTTCGCCAACATGTCCCGAAATGGATATTTAATCTATTTTTGAAATAAATATGTGAAATTATCCTTTACAATATTTAACTTTGATATTTGCTTTTATTCTTTAAAAAAGGAGAAATTAAAAAAATTTTGAAATATCGAAATGCCACAGTGTCTAAAATTTGAATACTAAGAGCACCAACTAAGAATATGAGCTATTTTTAATCGGTTTATGTTAAAGCATTCTAAAAATGGCGAATTCCTCTTAAATAAGAATCGCATTTGTATGTCTCTTACTGGAATTAAAAAAAATTCTTTTGAGACTGATATAATTTGCCCAAAAGAAGCCTTGCATTAAGCCTTATTTGAACTCATTTGTGAATCGCGTCAGCCGCGAATTATTGCATGTAAAAGTTTTAGCATAAATTGGCATTTCTGCTGGGGTCGCTGTAAACTGATCTAAAGTTTGCAAAAATATTCGCTTCGGACAGATAGGTGTCAGAAGATGGTCGTTTCTCCTAATACCTTTCGCATTACACTCCACAAGTGTTTAAAATTTGTCGTCCAGCTTTATTAGATTTCTGACAATATCGTTTTTTCAATACAATATCCCTCTTTTCTACACAGCCTAGTGACAGTAAAATCCGTGGTAGCAATGTCAAGAGTACGCTGGGTAGTACCAACGAAAGCAGGAGCAATGATCCTAATGGTGAATAATCGGTTTTATTGCTGACAAATGTCTTGAAACCAACACCGATTGATGTTAATTCTGCTGAAGTAGAAGTGACAGTAGCAGATCTAACGGTCAAATGTAACACAAAAAATTGTAGTAAAAAAACGGTGATTACCGAATAAAAATGTTTTCATAAATTCATAAATTTTAAGTGTTTTAATTTGAAATCAAAATTTTAAGCTTATTTAATTGCAAAAACATACCATAAAAACACACGTATTTTCATGTATTTTCAACTATTTAAATATGCATTTCTAAGCATAATGTGTCTAAGTTTTTTTTTACGCATAACAAAGGTACATTTAGACACCTGAAGTAAAATTTCGGAATATTTCATACGCACTTTTTATATAATGTTACACACTTTGTGTGTATGAATATTACACACATTGTGTGTACCATTTCAAATTTACGCACATAGAGTAATTTTGCAGACATTATAGTAGGTAAAAAGTTACCTACTATAAATAGGGTAAGTTTAAACAAATATTTATTAGAGTGTATTTATATAATTAAATAAGGTGCTTTATTTTAAAATGAAACAATGAAACAAGTATTTCTTAAATTTAATCTTTTGAAATTATTTTATGCAATCGTTAACCTTTTTAACAAGCATTCTATAAAAAAATTTAAAACCCCCTCATTATTGCTATTTATGTTAACATTACCTATCCAAAACACTTCAGAATTCTTTTTTAAAAATTTTAGTTAAAAAAATTTTTTTTTGAAAATGTAATTGAATTCGGTTAAATTGGAAGTAATTAATTACTGCTTAATTATAATTACAATTACTTGTAATATGTTATTGAACATTTTCAATTACAATTACTTGTAATGTGTAATGAAATTTTTTTAATTACAACTACAACCCAATAAGCACATAGGTTTTAAAAATTCAAGTACTTTAAATTTTGCTTGAAGTAAAGTATATTTCAAATTTTAGCACTTGTTTATTTAACAAAAATATTTCAAACTTGAATTTTTGTTTCCCTTTTGCTGGAGTATGCTATTGAAATAAAATGTAATAAAAGTTGAATTCAAGCCTTGAAACTGGAAAACACGGCTGGAGTTGAACTTGATTTCAACTTGAATTCCAGTGAAAATGTTTATAGGGAAGTAATTATATATAGATGAATACATTTTTTTATTGAAATATTTTCCTTTCAATTTATTCTTTACTAAGGCATTACATTTATTGAGACCGATTGCACATTCAGCGACTAAAGTCGCGGAAATAGCAAAAAACCATAAAAACCTATATAAAACGCTAAGTAGTGGTTTAAATATCAAAATTAGCACATCGCATTTATATCGTAAATATAGCCACAGGTCCTGTTCTTACATTTTAACACAAAAAAATTCATATTAATTGAATTTCAAAAATTTGTTATATAAAAAACTGAATGGACAACCGCCAAACTTTAATAAAGACATTTAGCGAAAAGTCTGTACCATTGATCGAAAAATAAAGTACGCCATTGTAATCAGCATGCCCGAAATATATAGAATGGATGGTCAGAGCTCCATTAATTTTAAAAGTCAAGATTTTGTCATGCAGTGTAATCTTTAAAGCCAATAAATTGATAAAAACAAATCTCAAGTTGATAGAAATAATTATTTTATATAACATGATCCATATAGGGTTAATTTTTATAGGTTTGGCCAAAAAGGACCCACTAGGAAATTTACAGAATAGCACCTTTCATAATTTTTGGAAAAATATCACTTTAAATGAATAAAAAAAATTTTTTTACTTGATAAAAATTATTATTTTGTGTAACTTGATCCATATAGGGTTAATGTTTTTACTTTTCACTTAAAAAAAGACCCACTAGACCCACAAAAGTGTCCGTATGTGAATAGCAATTTTGGTTGTGTAATCATATTAGATTCTAATTAAAAGATTTATTTATTATGCATTTATTGATTCTGTTTGGAAAGACGTTATTCTGTAAATTTCCAAGTGGGTATTTTTTTTGCCAAAAAGTGAAAACATTAACACTATCTGGATCAAGTTACACAAAATAATAGTTTTATCAAGTGGAAAAAAATTTTTTTTATCCATTTGAAGTGATATTTTTATGAAAATTATAAAACGTGTTATTCTGTAAATTTCCTAGTCGGTCGTTTTTGGCCAAAAGTATAAAAATTAACCCCATATGGATCATGTTACATAAAATAATTATTTTTATCAATTGGACATTTTTTTTATATGAATTCAAAAACTTTATAATATTGCAGTCATAATTAATATTAAGTTTCATGGGTCTGTTTTGTCCCCAGGCCACTAAGGGTTAAAGTTTTTTTAAATAAAATTGAGATAATTATATTGTATCATATCATATCAAATTTAAGTGATATTTTTTGGAAAACTATGCAAACTTTGATGAAAACATTCAAATTTTGTTAAATTTTTGACAAAATAAGCAGTTTTCGTAAAATTTCCTGGAAAGCAGTCGCTCCAAACACAAACTCGAATTAGTATTTTTCCAATTTATTTTTTTTCTTTAATATCAACTATCATATGGTACAACTGCCAATAGACATCTCCAAATTAGGGATTTTCTAAAATCTTTAAAATTAATTTTAAAAAAATACGTTTCTGCATTTTTATTAAATTTGTGGGTCATTTTGGATTTCAGGATAAAGTGGGTTAATGATATCCGATAAAGTCAGAATTCCATATCTGAATTATTTTGACTATATTAAGTGAACAACTGAAATAAAAAATAACTTTTTTTTCGAAATTTCAAATTTTTTTAATAATAATGGGCCATTTGTGTCCAATTTTCGGCACGGGTTAACGTTAAAAAAAAAAAAACATAATCGATTTCTTCCATTTGGGACCATTTCCAATAAAACTGGTGGGTGTAGTGAACGAAAATTTACACATCGTTAATTTAAGGGACATCCTACTCTACATATAATTTTATTGTTAACATAGCAAGGTTCTATGAAATTCGGAAATAACTTAAAAAATTTGAACTTTTATCAAAAAAATGGTACTAGCACCTCCGCGCCCACTTTTGCCCAGAAATATTTGGTATGCACTTTTAGAGGGGAATATGGCCTTTCGGGCAATATAAAATCTGTTTTGATCCCTTTTGATGCTCCAATAAACGCGAAAATTTTCGTTAAAAACATACCCTAATTTAACAATTATAAAAAAACTACTGAGTAAAGTAGAATAAAAAAATTTACACCTGCTAAGAATATATTTAACGGATAAGTAAACAAAATTTATCCGAAGTTAATATGAGCATTTGAACTGTGGAACAAATCTAAAAAATGTGTAACCATACATGGGAATTTTTCATTACCATTGAAATTTCATTACCATTAGTTCATACTAATGACTAGGGCAAGGAATTTCATGCACTTAAAAATGGAAAATATGCGCCTAAAATATGCGGTTAAAAAAGAAAAATATGCATTAAAAATATAAGAAATATGCACTAAAAACTATTATTTTTGCAAAAAAATGCACTCTAAAACTTAAAAATTTATTTAAGTTAGGTATTTTGCAACCAGACACAGAACTAGAAGATTTCCCATAGGTCAATAAGGTTTTAAGAATGTTTATTTTGATTGAATCAAAATATGAAAACGTATCAATTTTTTATATTTTTTACAAAATAAAAAATGATCCTAAAAATGCAAAATATGCACAAATATGCATTAAAAAGCACAAAATATGCATTAAAAAGGCACCAAATATGCATTTAAAGTCAAAATATGCAAAAACATGCATTTATGACAAAATATGCAAAAATATGCAACTACAAATCGATGCCATTTTGTTCTAAATTTGCTGATTCGGATAAATATTTAGTCCATATTAGTTTTGGACTATCGAGAAAAAACATGCATTTGCATGAAATTCCTTGCCCTACTAATGACAATGGAAAAAATTTCAATACCATTTAATGGTAATGAAATATTTTTCATTAGAAAAATCATTACTAATGCTAATGAAATTACACTAATGTATAAAAAAACTAATTACAATTGATTAAAAACCATTTGTTTACAAAAAAATTCAGACAAATGAAAATGAAACAACGAGTTTGGCCGGGGAAGTTATAAAACATAATTTTTTAAGGAGGATCCATTCCGTTAAACTTTACCTGGATACAAATAACAATGGAATGGAAAGTAATATTTAATTTCAAATGAGCCTGAGCCTGAATGAGCATATTACATCTTCGATTTCAGCGAGTTTTACTCCATTTTTACGTTATTCTGTCAATGGCAATTATTTTTTTTTTAATTTATTCATTATCAATGGTAATGAAATTTAAAATCATTAATCAATGAAATTAAATTTTCGAATCATTACCATTAATTAAAAAAATGGTAATGAAAATAATTTCATTACAATTGATATCAATGCAATGGTAATGAAATCATCAATTAATTAGTCCCATGTATGTGTGTAACTTTACAAAAAAACAGACAAAGGGTATTTTGGATCACTGTGAAATAGTAAAAATTTAGACTTGTTTTTTGGCTCCTTACACTGAGAGAATTATCCTTCATGATATTAATGATATAATTTCATAGAATTTTTTTCGTAGAACCAATGAAGAATTTCATTATGTATATAAATTTAAATAATATTATGAAATTTTTCATAACTTTTCTTTCATAAAATTTCATAATTCATTAAAAAAATTCATTGAATTTCATAAATTAGATCTCCACAAATTTAATGAAAATATTCTTTATATATCGTATATGAAATTGTTCAATAGCATTTACTTTTTATACCCTACACCACTATGTGGTCAGGGTATTATAAGTTTGTGCTGATGTTTGTAACACCAAAAAATATTGGTCCTAGACCCACCTTATAGTATACCGATCGGCTCAGAATTTTTTTATTTCGATTTAACGATGTCCGTCTGTCCGTCCGTCCGTCCGTCTGTCTGTCTGTCTGTCTGTCTGTCCATGCATTCTTGTGCGCACTCTACAGGTCGTAAATATTAAGATATTTTGATGAAACTTGGTACAGCGACTTATGTCGGCCCATGGACGACGCCTATTGATTTTGGTGAACATCGGTCCACGTTTAGACCTAGTGCCCATATAAGGGTCCCCCCAAAATTATATTGTTTATACGCAGCAGGTCGCAAATATTAAGATATTTTGATGAAATTTGGTACACAGACCTACGTTGGCCCAAGGACGAAGCCTATTGATTTTGGTGAACATCGGTCCATGTTTAGACATAGTGCCCATATAAGGGTCCTACCAAAATTATATTGTTTATACGCTGCAGGTCGCAAATATTAAGATATTTTGATGAAATTTGGTACATAGACCTATGTTGGCCCAAGGACGAAGCCTATTGATTTTGGTTAACACCGGTCCATGTTTAGACCTAGTGCCCATATAAGGGTCCCCCCAAAATTGGCTTGGTTACAAACTGCAGGTCGCAAATATTAAGATATTTTGATGAAATTTGGTATACCGACCTATATCAGCCCAAGGACGAAGCTTCTTGATTTTGGTGAACATCGGTCCATGTTTAGACCTAGTGCCCATATAAGGTTCCCCCCCAAAATTGGCTTGGTTACAAACTGCAAGTCGCAAATATTAAGATATTTTAATGAAATTTGGTGCGCTGACTCACATTATAGAAAATTTTGACACAAGCCCCATTTTAACCCATTCGAATTTCGGATCCAAACATTACTTGGCTTTTACCCAGACTGGTGTAGGGTATTGTATAGTCGGCATGCCCGACTTTAACCTTTTTACTCGTTTTTTATTAAAAAACTTTTTTTTAATATTTTATTTCGCAATTTTTTTAAAGTTTTTTATTACGAAAATTTTTAGATAAAAATTAGGGCCAATTTTATCTTCGGAACTAAGATCGATTTGAAAATTGCTTACTTAAAATATATTTAAAGGAACAATCGATCTTGCCCTTATGGCCATTTTAGTTAGAAAATTGTTACTTAAGAAGTATTTAAGACAAAAGACAATTTTATTAAAATTTAGGAGCGATTAATAACACTTTGAGACAAATGGTAGGGGTCAGTGATCGGGAAGGGTTCAAACTACCGGGAAAAGTTATATCGGTAAAAAAGAAGATATACGTGTCCCGGCGTTTCGCTGGGTCACCCCTAGGAATCGAGATATATCGATTTGACCTTTGGTGGTCTTTTTTTTGACATAACTCGAGAACCACTAGTTCGATTTTGCTCAAACAATTTAAAAAAAAATTAAAAATTACAATTCCTTTAATCTGTTCATATAACGTTTTTCTGTTCATTCAACAGTTTTGCCGGTAAAAATAAATGTATGAAGAATAAAATATTTTTTGCCTAAAATATTAAAAAAAAGTAATAACAAAAGGTTATTGATTTTTATGGTAGCGGTAACAAACATTTATTTTTACCGGCAAAACTTTTGAGTATATAGAAGAACGTTATATGAACAGATTAAAGGAATTGTAATTTTTAATTTTTTTAAAATTGTTTGAGCAAAATCGGACTAGTGGTTCTCGAGTTATGTCAAAAAAAGATATATCTCGATTCCTAGGGGTGACCCAGCGAAACGCCGGGACACGTATAACTTGTTTTTGACCGATATAACATTTCCCGTTGGTTTCATCCCATCCCGATTTTGACTGTCGCATAGTGTAATTTTTCCTTCTAATTTCATTATACTACAAATCAGAGGGCTTGAGTTTCTATAATTAGCAAAATATACCGAAGGGCGCAAAATAGGTAAATTTCCAGTACTAACATAAAAAGTTTCAGTAGCCAATACAGACTTTCTTGTTGAGTGGGCGAGTTTTATAGTAAAAACAAAGCGCTATTTTAAATTTTACTTTAGTGAGAATTTTTGTTTGAAAATTTTTTACTCAAGTAAAGGTTTATTAAAATTCGACTTTAATACTGCGCCACATTGGTCTGTGTGAAAAAGTCGGCGTTTTAATTTAACAAAAGAATTTAAATTACTGACTTAATCTTTAAGTTTGCAATTATCGTTTAAATTAACCCTTTAGTGCATAGTGTCCCTTTAAAGCAGTGTCGCCCAAACCAGTGTTGCCATTTCAGTGCTTTTCGGGTATTTTTTGGTGCTTTTTTCCATCTCGTACCCGGTGATTTTTTACAAATACCCGTTTTAAAAAAGCGGGTATTTACAGTGCTTTTTCAAATTTCTGGCAGTGCTTTTAGTGCTTTTTGTACAGTTTATATTTTTGGTATTTGTTCGCGTTTTTTTTAATTTTTCTTCAATTTTCTGTCAAAGTTGAAAAAATAATACGAACTGTACAAAAAATAAATTTTTTCCAGTGTTTGTAGTACAATTTTAAATAGCAACTTCGTTATATTTAAACTTCAAAATTTTTAGATATTAGTTTGGTGCTTTTTACCCTTTTTTTTAGTTATTTTTGAACCTTTTTTTCACCATTTTACAAAACTGAAATGTGTTTTTAAAGTCTGGACTTAAATTTTTCAAAAAATTAACATCGTGCTTTTTTACCCCATTTTTGGTAAATTTTTACCCTTTTTACCCGTTTTCACAATGCTCACGGTGCTTTCCTGCCTTCAAGAGTTGGCAACACTGGCCCAAACACTTGTTAGAACGACGAAGATTAATCGGCTTTTTACACGTACACCAGTGATGGTATTTGAGAATTTTCGTTTAGTGCCTAAATGATGCCAAAAAAGTGCCAAAAAAGCTTTAAAAGTGCCAAAAAAAAAATTTAGCAACATGCAAATGTTTCAAAAAATATATTCAGCTTTTATTTCAAATATTTATACATTTACACCGTTATTATAAACTTTATAACAATAACAAAATTGTCACAAAACTGGTGTGAATTAGAGGGCTGAATGAATGTCTTACAAGACATTCTCTTGCATGCGCTGATGAGAGATTTGACGATTTTTAATACTAAATATAACAAAAATTGACCATTTTACTTATTTGTAGTTATTTACAAGATGTTAAAATTCAGATCATTACAAAAAAAAAATAAATAAAACAGAAAACAAAAAAAAATATTTTGGTGTTGTATAAGAAAATGTTTTGTGCATGTCTTGCAAAACATTCATACTGGCCTCTAGTGTGAATGAAAAAAAAAGGAAATTATTATAATTTTGGTATTCTAAGAAAAAATGTCACAGCAAAACCTTGACAAAATTGTCATGTAATAAAAAGTACATATATTTTCATTCGTCAACAATTTAAAATATAAGTTTTATTTTCTTTTGAAGAATTTTATAATTTTTCTTCACAGAAATATAATACGAAATACCTCATTCATATTTTGAGATATTATTTTAAGATGCATCGAACCTTTTACCGATTCTAAAATTCCTGCAAATTCCTCCAAAAGATTACGTAGTAACATGGGATTTTTGGGGCTAAAGTTGTTAGGAATAAGCTCAAAATACTTGATGCTAAAATTTAAAGGAAACTTCAAGTGCTTAGAACTAGTTCTCTCGTGTTCTGCGGTTCCTGGACATTTTTTTAAGTTTTCATTTAATTTAAGATTTCATAAAATTATAGAAAAAATCGTAATTTTTCACAAATTACAGTTTTTGACAATTTTATTTTATTTTTGGCAGAAAAAGCTTTCACCATTGTATGGTGGAATTTTTAAAACTTTTGCTTGTCATAAAAAAACTAGAATACCATAACAAATTTTTGAAAAATTCCAGTGACGGACAATACAATAGAATCAATTAAAGTTTTTCTAATTTTATCCCCATTGCTTTTATTTTTAAAAATCAAAATAATGATTAAATTGTCCCCAAAGAACTGGAAGATAGTCCAGAAAATTGTAGAAATTTTTAGTGTGGCGTTTGTTTTTTAATTTTGCTACCCGTTCTAAGTAGACGTCTCTTTTAATGAAAAACCAGCGATATCGACCTTTTATCAAATTATATAGAAATTTTCTTAAAAAGTGCCAAAATTCTATGAAGAGTGCCAAAGTGCCATTGAATATTCAATAGTGCCACAAATGGCACTTTTGTGCCACTTTTACCAACAGTGACGTACACCACCCGAACGTCAACGAAACAAAAAACAGAGAGCATAAAAATATAAAAAAACAGTCATTAGTTGCATGTCTGCTGTCAACAGAGTAGGTCTATTTCGCTTTGTTTAACAAAATAAGTACACAGATAATAGTTTGCAACAACCAATGAAATTAAAATATATGTATGGTACATAACTTTATAAAGTTTAAAAATCTCTGCGTTAGAATTGTTTATATTAAAAACAATTACAACGCACAGATTTTTAACTTTGTTGTATTTAATCAGAATTAATATAAATTATTTTGATTTTTTTGTTGTTTTTAATTTATTAATATTTATAACATTATTTATCTCTTATTTTATACAATAAATTATTCACAAAGAACACGTGCACCTATTTGCTTAAAGAATATTTTTTTTTATTACTTATTAATTGCTTTTATGTTTATTTCTTTTTTCATTCGCTTATTGCTAAAATTTAACACAAGAACATAAATAGTAAAACAATCCAACAAACAAAACCAAGTGATTTTGTTCAGTGCAATGGGTACCAATCAGTGTTGCCAACTCTTGAAGGCATGAAAGCATCGTGAGCATTTTGAAAACGGGTAAAAAGGGTAAAAATTTACCCAAAATGGGGTAAAAAAGTACGATAATAATTTTTTGAAAAATTTAAGTCAAGATTTTAAAAACAAATTTTAGCTTTGTAAAATCGTGTAAAAAAGGTTCAAAAAATTAACAAAAAAGAGGTAAAAAAGCACCAAACTAACATTTCAAAATTTTGAAGTTTAAATATAACGAAGTTGCTATTTAAAATTGTACTACAAATATTGTGAAAAAATGTATTTTTATATATTTCGTATTATTTTTTCTACTTTGACAGAAAATTCAAGAAAAATTTAAAAAAGGAGAAGAAATACCAAAAATATAAACTGTACAAAAAGCACTAAAAGCACTGCCAGAAATCTGAAAAAGCACTGTAAATACCCGCTTTTTATAGACGGGTATTTGTAAAAAATCACCGGGTACGGGAAGGAAAAAAGCACCAAAAAATACCCGAAAAGCACTGAAATGGCAACACTGGTACCAATATATTCTCTTTTTTTTTTTTGTAACGTAACTAATACATTCTCATTTCTCTTTGTGGGCACCACTACTTTAAAGGGGCGGATGTTTTTTTTTGGAATAGATAGATTTGAAACCAGTGTTGCCATTTCAGTGCTTTTCGGGTATTTTTTGGTGCTTTTTTCCTTCCCGTACCCGGTGATTTTTTACAAATACCCGTTTAAAAAAAGCGGGTATTTACAGTGCTTTATCCGATTTCTGGCAGTGCTTTTAGTGCTTTTTGTACAGTTTATATTTTCGGTATTTGTTCTCGTTTTTTTTTTCAATTTTCCTTCAATTTTCTGTCAAAGTTGAAAAAATTTAACGAACTATACAAAAAATACATATTTTCACAATGTTTGTAGTACAATTTTAAATAACAACTTCGTTATATTTAAACTTGAAAATTTTGAAATATTAATTTGGTGCTTTTTTACCCCTTTTTGGTTATTTTTTTGAACCCTTTTTACACAATTTTACAAAGCTAAAATGTTTTTTTAAATTCTTGACTTCAATTTTTCAAAAAATTAATATCGTGCTTTTTTACCCCATTTTTGGTAAATTTTTACCCTTTTTACACGTTTTCACAATACTCACGGTGCTTTCCTGCCTTCAAGAGTTGGCAACACTGTTTGAAACCCGTTTTTGTTCTACAAACAAAAACAAAAAAAAAACATTAGTTCCTTCCGCTTTCATTTTACTTAAAGATTTGTAGTTTTCTTTTTTTTATTGTATGTTGCGGCCCTTTATAATTTATGAAAAACCACAATATGGCCCTCGCAGACAAATCCGTGCCCACCCTTGGTATATGTCAACTAGTTCAAAAGTTATTTGAATTTATTCGTGCACTAATTTCATCGAACGCAATCCTTACATTACGAATATGAAATTAAAATTGAAATCGGATTTCGTGAAATTCGAAAATTTCATACAAAAATGTTAAATTTTGATCAGGATGTTTTCTTATATTTACCACTATGAAAATTTCTTTTTTGCATTAATATATATATATGGAATGTCCTATTATGTGAGAAAGGATTTTTGCTACAAAAAAGTCAAAATTTAAGTTAATTCGCAAGGATATCTGTTATCGTTTTTAAAATTAAAATCAGTGTTATATGTATATAACGAATTCCCTTTGTAAGTAAATTTCAAAAGTATAATAAACTGGATTTTTCGATAACACCGTTTACAGGTAATTAGGAAAATACCTCAAAAAACCAGTTTGTACCCCAAGATGTCTTCTAAGGAGTGAGATCATAAAAATGTTAACACACATTTTTGCCCATAACTTTGGTTTAAAGCTTCTCATATTTTTTTTCGGCAATTTACATTTTAAAAATATGTCAGTTAATAAATTAATTTACATCTTGAGTTTTAATTTGCAATTTTTACACAATGGACGATGATTAGGGCGGGTCGATTTATTTTTCATCAATTTCCCTACGATTTCCGTATTCTATGGGTTATTCCATGAAAATTTGCCAAAGGAACCATACCTCTATCGTTAAAATCGAGTCCCCTACTTTTTGTTGGTAGATTTTTTCCCAAATTGACGTTCGTATGAAATATTACCTACACGTTCACATCCATAACTCAAAAACTATCGATCGGGTTTAATCGCCAGTAGGCGCGAGCTCATTTTGATCAATTTACAAAAAAAAATCTCCAACATTGGTCCAACGGTTCAAAAGTTACGGGCATTTTTGTCCAAATTTTGGAGCATTTTTCCATAAGGGACATAAGAAATAACTTTTTCCTATAACACTGTTTCTATAATGATGTAACCAGCACCATCTAGACACTTCTGGCAACACTACTTAATTGTGTTTACTTTAATAAATTTTGTGTTTAAATAAAGTTAAAGTAAATCAATTTCAAGGACTTATTAAATCAAGGACTTATTATTTTAACAATATTTTAACAGCGATTATAAAAGGATAATCGTAACAATATTTAATTCTTTTAGTGACGGTTTAAAAAATGGATTCAGAGCCTGGTTCATCGCAAAATCCAATACATACCCAACGCAGTAGTTTGCAACATTTGGTCTCTCATGATGTTTTTTCTTTTGGCGTGGCCTGTGAATTACCTGATATTAATCTGTCAACTAAACGAGATATATTGAAGTTCTATTTTTTCTTGGCCGAATGTTCAAAAGCCCAAAGCAAAATGTTTTCGTATAAAAGATTTACTCCCCAAGTAGCAGACAGATTGTTAGAAATTTGGAATCAACTTAATATTGAACTTATACTCAAAGGTAGCATCATTAGAAAATTGAATAATATGCTTGACGCATATAGTAATGCAGATAAACAACGAGTAAAACGCGCAACAGAATTCAAAAAATTCGTAGAATCAACAAACCAATTATTCAACATTGGAGAATGTAAATGCAACTTGAAAGAAAACGACTGCTCATGTGGATCTATCCCAGAAAACTTAAAAGATTTCATGCGCGATCAATATAATGACAGAATACAAACGATACCGGAACACGATAATGGAAGTGAAGAGACGATACCAATGGCTATACCAACAATCTCAGTGAGCAACGATCCTACATACGAACCACATTATGACGAAATGGAAGTTGATGTGAGAGGAGGTTCAGAATTAGTTCTACCACCACAAACATACACTCCCAGATACAATACTAAAAACTATGCAATGATGTGTGACAGATTTGGTGTGCATGATAGGATGGGATTAGCATTGGCAACAGCTCTGATGGAAGACCTGGGCGTAAAAGATGGTCATGACAATCTTGTCATCATGGATAAAAGTAAACTTCGTAGAGAAAGAGAAAAATGGAGACAAGACGCACTTCGTAAGCGGTATGATGGCTCGAATTTGATATCATTTTCATTCGACGGCAGGAAAAATGATGCTCTAACTGTAGAAAAAATTGATGAGAAATAGCATCCAAGGATGGTTAAAGAACCTCATCTAGTTGTTTTGAGGGAACCAAAATCTCAATTGATAGGCTACACAAAACTAGAAAGTGAAACTGCGGCAAGCAAAGTCAACAAATTGATCGAATTCTTCCAAGAAAAACAATTGTCTCTAGATTCATTAATTGCCATATGCGCTGATGGTGAACCAACAAATACTGGCGTACACGGTGGAATTTTGCGACTATTCGAAAAACAGTTAAAGAGACCACTGCACTGGTTTGTGTGTCTTCTGCACTTTAACGAGCTGCCGTTTAGACATTTGTTTGACACTTTAGACAAATCAACCACCACTGGACCACGATCAACTACCGGAAAGTTGAGATCAAAAATTGCTGATTGTGAAAATCTTCCGGTATGTAATTTTTATAGCTGATTCTTTACCATTTTTTATTCTATTTTTTAGCTTTTATGTTTTCTTTTCAGGTGGTAACCGATTTTGAGGAAATCGCTTTGGAAAATATGCCTCCTGGTGATTTAAATCCAGAAGAATTATCTACTGATTCGAGGTACTTGATGTTAATGGCCAATGCAATTTCTAATGGTGTGGTTCCTGCGGATTTGTCTCACATAAAACCAGGGCCAATTGCACATTCTCGTTGGCTCACCAAAGCCAATAGATTATTACGGTTGTATGTGACAACTAATAATCCAACTGAAAATTTAAAAATTCTGGCTAACTATATAATAAAAGTATACACGCCAATGTATTTCAATGTTAAGTATTATAGCTCTGCCGCATACGGTAGTACATTACTTTTTAAATTTATTACTTGGACACGATTTTTACCACCGAATTTACTTGGAGTTGTAAATACAGTAATTCAAGATAATCCATATTTTGCACACTCAGAAAATATCTTGCTATCTATGTTATTTGATGATAGAATGGAAAAACGAAACATTGCTATAAAGAAGATTTTACATTACCGAAGAGATATTGTCGACCCAACGGAACTTAGAGTTTATAAAAAATCTATTATAAACTTTAATTGTACGGAATATACAAATATGATTGATTTAAATGACGATACCATTTTATTCGCAAAGTTATTCGTATGAACATTTGGAGGGATATTTAAATTACGAAGTGCCACCGTTCGATGATCCACAAATTCCTTTACACATTCAAGGAACGGAAAGACATGTCCAATTGCTGGCTGCCACTGCTAAACGAGTTGCAAGAAAGAATGTAGAAGGCGCTATGGCGACGACATTAGAGAGCCGTACGAAAACACCCAGACTTGAAAGCAAACAATACTTTCAGAAAAAATAATGGTTTTTTTCACATTTTGTCTTTTACTACACTCAAACTGAATATTTTTTTTTGATAATAGGTTGATAGATACTTTATTATCTCTTAATTTGAATTTTTGTACAAAAAAAAATAAAAAGGGAAAAAAAAAACAAAAATTTGGTTTTATGTGTTATTTTGTTTTAGCAATATCGCATGAATTAATCAACCGAATTCGATAAATTTGGGCTTAAACTCTTCGTTTGAATTGTAAATTGAATAAAATAATGGATTGAGCCAAAAAAATGGCCATGAAAGTAATATTATTGGACAAAATCATGAAAAAAATGGAAAAATGCTCCAAAATTTGGACAAAAATGCCCGTAACTTTTGAACCGTTGGACCAATGTTGGAGATTTTTTTGTTGTAAATTGATCAAAATGAGCTCACCTTTCCAACGCGCCTACTGGCGATTAAACCCGATCGATAGTTTTTGAGTTATGGATGTGAACGTGTAGGTAATATTTCATACGAACGTCAATTTGGGAAAAAATCTACCAACAAAAAGTAGGGGACTCGATTTTAACGATAGAGGTATGGTTCCTTCGGCAAATATTGGAATAACCCATAGAATACGGAAATCATAGGGAAATTGGTGAATTTTTTCACTCCCTACAAATCGACCCGCTCTAATGGACATACAAAGAAATGGCAAAAGAGACTAATGTATGCCGCCAAACAGTTTCAAAAGTGGTAAAAAGATATCTGGAACACCTAACAATTGAAAAAAAGCCGGAAACAGGAACAACGACTGGTTATCGCAACATTAGTAAGGCCAATAAAGTTAAAAGCATCCTTAAGAGAGCTCCTAACACATCTGGCAGAAAAACAGCTCGGTTAGCATAATGCTTGGACTTTTTTGTACGTAAAGTGAAACGTAACCTTTTGTACAAAGTTCAAAAAGTTCCCGATAGAAACGCTTTTAAAAATTTGAAGGCCAAAACCAGAGCTGGATGGACCACCTGTAGAAATGTAGATGGACCACCTGCTCTAAAAAGGTGACAGAAACACTACCATAAAAGCCTTAATGGGAGGGTTTCCGGAAAAAGTGGATAACTTCCGAGGTAGAAATTATGTGTGGTAACAAAAAAGAAGCACTGGCAAAGCACAAGTAGACCGCGGTCTTACAAAGAAACGTACTGGCAAAGCAATATATTTTTGGACGCTTTCCAAATGCTTGAAAAGGTTAAATTCCCAGCGCTTGTTTTCCTAAAATATTATTTTGTTTTTGCAAAAGAAGCTCCAAAAAAGAGTGGATATTTAAATCATTTTTGACTCCACAATACAATAACTCCAAGAATCATCTATTTTTAGAGCAATTTAAAATTCTTCTTCTTAGAGTAATTTAAAATTCTCATCTTTTGGTGGCAGGGCAAACACTTGATTTTTAGTGTTTCTTGATACCATCTCAACACTATCATTTGGGTGTCAGGAAAGCACTTTAATCTTTTTATTTGGGCGTTGGGAAAGCATTTGATTTTTATGTTTCTTGGTGCTTTCCCAGGGCTTTCTAAAGCATTGGCACCACCGTGGAACGGTGTTATCATTTGGGCATTGGAAAAGCACTGCCATATCACTCATTTCACTGTTTTACCAGTGCTGGCCCCTTTGTAATTTTCTACCTGGGTTTGTTCGTATTGGTTAGAATTCCATGCGTTTTTTTTTTGTTTGATTTTATATTAAATTTCATTTAATAAAAATTTGGTTTGAAGTCTCAAAATTCAGTGGCTTGTTTTTTATTTAACTTTATTTGTGTTAACATTTTTATGATCTCACTCCTTATCTAAGTCCTACCGGTCTAAACTAAACTATGAACGAAAAGTTTTGTGGGTTAATAACTTCTTATCAAAAATATTAACCCACTCAAAGGCGAAAGGCACTGATGATGGCTTAGTAGCGAAAGCCGAAAATGCGCATTCTGCCTTGCTGGTCTTATCGAATTTTTTCAATAATTTTTATTCTTTGTAATTTACTTGTAAAAATTGTATCATCTTTCTTTGATTTGAAAATAATTTAAACAGAAAGTGATATTAATTTATGATCTTGAGTCAAACTAAAATAACATTCATTTTCTTATGAAAATATTTAGTACTTACTCAAATCGGATACAATTAAAATAAATATTAAATTTTTGATTTACAATTCATTACCGCCATCTTGTATCCGCCATTTTGAATTAAAATTTTTTTCATTTCTCATTCGTTATCAGCGACCTGAAGACCTGCATAAGGAATTTCTTATTTTCCAATACATTACAAGTTTTAATTAAGCCGCCATACTGGATCCGTCTTGTTGAATTTTTAAAATATGATTTCAGATTCGCAATCTGCTACCCTTTACCTGGTGAAAATTTGAAGTAAATCAGAATACATATGAATTTTAATGAACACATTTTTTGTCGCAAAATTGTATTCTCCGTTTTGAATTCCAAAATTTTAATTTCAGATTGGTAATCATCGGCCCCTATCCTATTCCTATATAATTGATTAAAACCAATCTTGGATCGGCCATTTAAATTTTTTTACTTCAGGTTCATGTGCTGATCATCAAACCGTACTTTGTGATACAATTACTATTTCCAATTATTCGACATAGGCGGTTAACCGGTTAATGCATTATTCGAAAAATCGCTAAAATTGATTAACCGGTTGTTCGGGTCGGTTAATCGAGAAAATTGGCGATTAATCGATTAATCGTATCAAAATTAATGTATTTCCTTAATTTTTTATCAATAAAAATACAAAGAGATGCCTGTTTTTGTTAAATATCAACGTGGCATATAAACTCGATGTATTTAAAAAATATTTTATATTGGTTGAAAAATTTCGGAACCTGAAATTTTTTAAATTGAAACATTTCTTGTACTACACTCAAAAAAATAAGTTAGTAGAAAAATTAGTAAACGTATTGTATATCAAGTGTACTAGTTTTCAGCAATTTTTTTGCTGAAATTCCGTTTTCAGCAAAAATTTTAGTTATATTTTTTTTGCACTAAACTAATTTTGAACTGATGTTTTACTAATTTATTTTGTTACAAAAATTGTGCTGATAACCGCACGCATAGCGTGGACGACAACCAGATAGACAAGATGTAGATGTCGCAGCTTGTCTGGAAACGGAAATGACAAAAAAAGAAAAAAACTCCACACATATTCTATATTTAAATTTTCAGTAAATAAATTAACTAAAGTAAAATTTCGCTTTTTTGAGTTTTTTTCAGTCTACTAATATTCAGCAAAAAGTTTAGTGATTTTAGCAAGGATTTTTTTCATTTGCAGTCGACTAAGTGTTAGCAAAACTTTTGCTGAAGATTGCTATTTTTTTGGTAAAAATCAGCTCGCTGATTTTCAGCAAACCTTTTGCTGAAATTACCAACTTTTTTGCAAGCACGCTCCTGACTAAAAATTTTCTGACACAGCAACATTTTTTGCTGACTTTACTGACTTTTTTTTTGAGTGTGGGGGAACAGGTTCCTCAATGGTGTATATGCTGAAGATAATACAAGTGATGTATGTTCCAGCCTTGCTATTAAAATCATCCCTGTCAATTTAGAAAGTTCTAAAAAGGACGCTAAAATTGTTAGAATCTATGTTAAGTACATGGATGAAACTGGTGGCCAGTATGGAAAATTGGACAGAGGTTCCTGGATGAAAATCATTTTACAGACTAAATTATGGCTGAACTTTCCAATTCTAGTCCTGAAATTTTCCAGGTCAATTTAGAATTGGGAGCAATCTAACATTAAAATAATGTACTTTTAAGTGAAATTTCATGGGTGAACATGGTGGTCACTATGGAAAATTGAACAGAGGTTCCTGGACGAAAATCATGTCATAGATAATCAAAAATGTACATTTTCCAGCCATTGTGGTATAATATTTCTGGTCAATTTAGAAATATTAATTTAACTTAAAACACATTATGTTAAGTTATAGAAATTAACAGGTGGCCAACCAATGTTAACAAAGCTGGTTAACAGTGCAGTATATTTTTTTAATCAGAAATTTATTGGCGACAAGTACCTAGTGTTGTAATTTCAATATAGGGTTGCCCACTAAAATAGTAAAAATTGCATTCAAAAATATATGCAAAATTGTTTATTGACAATAATGTCATGATAAAAGTAAAAACTGCAGTTTCCAAGTCACATATAATACATTTTAAAATTAAATAAGAAAAATCAATGAAGACATTTTTAATGACAAAAACAAATACATGGAAAAAGTTCCGGGATGAAATATTTATCCTTTTTACAATAGGGTATGTTTGTTCCAAAGATGCCATTTTCATTATTCTGGTCGTCTTAGAAATTGGAGCAATTTAATGTTGACATTGTACAATTTTATTATGAAAGTTCATACAGAATTTTTAAGTGACAACTAATGTGGTCACAACTAAAGTTTAGAAAAATGTTCCTGGAAGAAAGTTTGATCATTGGTGCTTTAGGGTATATACTTTCCAAAGATGCTATTTCCAGTCTCCTGGTCATTTTAGAAATTTCAACAATTTGATGTTGAAATTGAAAAATTTTTTTATGAAAATTCTTAATTTTATCTCATTCGCTGTTTATTTTCTTTATATTCCTTCTGTTATTCCTCTGTTTCTTGCGTGAAATTTTTTGGCTCATAAATCATTTTTAAAAGCAGCTGATGGAAACCCCTGATTTAACTTTAAACACATTATGTTAAGTTATATAATTTAACATGTGGCCAACCAATGTTAACAAAGCTGTTTAACAGAGCAGTAATGAGAATAACATCATAGTATTGGCGCGCAAAAATATATTTAATGGCGGCAAGTACTCAGCGTTGTAATTTCAATATAGGGGTGCCCACTAGAAAAGAACAAATTTCATAAAAAAATATACATTTCCACATCAATATTGCAGTTCCAAATTAGTAAATTAGTAATATTTTCGTATTTTAAATTAATATACATAAGTATTTCGACTTTTTTTTACTTCAAACAATTTCATTTAAATTTAAATTGCTATTGCTTTCTTTCAGTTGTATTTTTATATTTTATTTTTAAAATAATGCATCAGATGCTTTCTTCAAATTACTTTGGATTTTTTTTTCTATGTAAGCCCCTGTTTATGTATTACGAAAATGGTCTAAACGAAAGAAAAGTAACGAAAATTTGTTTTTGTTGCCCATATATTTTTGACGAAAATAATTATCAATTGCTATCGTTGTGAGTATTTTCGTAATAGATAAACAGGCCATTAATTTAAAATTCAATTATAGCTGTGTTTTCGACTTAACTATATCCGTTAACTCACAAAAAACTTAAACTACCCAAAAACGCGTTTGAGACGAAAACTAACACATTACTTTTCGTATGCACGTTAACTTGCAACGTGGGTACCCAGGTGGAAAAATACGATTGTGAAAACGTTTTAAAAGCATTTTAAAAGGTGGTACAAACGTTTTCAGAATATACCGATTTACAAGTTTAAAGCGTTTTGACAACGTCCCAAATGATAACCATGATTTTCGGTGTGAGGGTGGTATTTTATAACGTTTTCAAAGCGTTGCAGAAAAATAACTTTAAAATGCTTTTTCAACCGACAAACTAGCATATGTAGAACATTCTGATTAACAATTTCAGAGCGTTGTGAAAACGACCCAAATGATAACCATGATTTACTGTCTTAGGGTGGTATTTTATATCGTTGTCAAACCGTTCCAAAAACAAATTTTAAAGTACTTTCTCGACGGTCTATAAACGTTATTACAACATACCAATTTTAACGCTGTCAAATCGTTAGAAAATAAACAAATAAAGTACTTTGCCATCGTTTTAAATACAAAAATGGGAATAATTTTTTAAAACATTTTTATATATTAACATTTTTTAATAAATTTTATTTTATTGAATTTGAATTAAAATTTATTGTAAAGCTATGAAAACTACACTTAAGCCCGATTACGGAATGAACAATTAAAATTTTGCCGACAGATAAAATCAGATTTTATATGGGAAACAATAACAAATGTGTTAGTTAAAGTCCCAGTTAGTAGCTAACTGGACATTCAGTAATCGAGCCTTAAATTGATAAACTTAAACATAAAAAGTATTTTATTGCGGCTTTTTAACATTACACAGAAAAATATGCTTGTACTGTTGTTTTATTCTCAACTAAAATTTTATCATTTACAAACAAATCTGTTGTATTTAGAAGCGTTAAACTTTTGAAATCTAAATATTTAAATACAAAAAATTTGTTCTGAAATATAAAGAAATGTAAAACATTATTTATACCAATTGAAATTGCGGAATATACGTAAAAAATTAAACATTTCAAAATGATATTAGCTGTGTTTTCGACTAAACTATATCCGTTAACTCTTTTAAAAAACTCAAAGAGCATAAAAACGCGTTTTAGACGAAAACTAACACTATACTTTTCGTATGCAAGTTAACTTAAAATAAAGAACATTTTACATCAAGAATTAATTAAAATTTTAAGTTAAAAAACTAAATATTTAGTTAATTTAAAACAAAAAAAGTTAAAAATGTTTGCAGAAATAATATGTAAACCTCCCAACAAAAAAGGAACTCTACTCCTATAACTCTTTTTACATAAGTTGTATTTTCGCTCATACTTATCAATGTTAAGTATTTAAAGTAAATCTACGTTTAACCGATTAAAGTATAAAAAAATTATAAACAGTTACGGTGGGTCTCATACTGTAGGTTTAACTTTTACTTAACTAAAAACAAAATAAAATGTCAAAAACATATACACAAAACAACAACAAATTTTTGGGTTAACTATTAACCTAAGTTTAAACCTGCAGTATGAGACCCACCGTTAATGTTTATAATAGTTGCGGTATAATCGAACGTATGCCAGCAAAACTTTTTGGGAAGTAACGCGAAGAAATAATGTTATATGCAAAAATCTATAAACGTTTAGTTTTCAACGTTGATAATTATTCACGTTGCAAGTTAACGTGCATACGAAAAGTAATGTAATAATTTTCATCTCAAATACGCTTTCGCGTACTTTAAGATCTCTTCTGAGTTAACGGATATAGTTAAGTCGAAAACACAGCTATAAATAATAATATATAATTAAAATTATATATACAGTGGTGGAAAATTTAATAGGAACGATTCAAGTTTTTTCTAATTTTTTTTCTTTGCCTTTATTTTTAAAAATCAAAATAGTGGCTAAATTCATCCCGGGAGGCAAATATGTGGTTTAGAATATTGTGCATAGTTTTAACATAATGTATGTTTTTTTATTTTGTCACTTGTTTTAAGTGGGCGTGGCTTTCAATGAAAAATTAGCGATATCGACCTGTTATCAAACTACAGAGTAAAATTTAGCGAGTACTGATCGGATCTATACAAACTGTATATTTTTGGAAATTCTACAAAATTTCCTTAAGTCTTGCATTATTTTTATCTAGAAATGTTCGCGAGACTTAAAATGACAGTGACTTTAACATGAAAAAGAATTTCTTTGTTTTTAGCAATTTTAAAATAAAGTTAACAACACTGAAATTTTAAAGTGGATAGTTTTATGCTATACTTGCTACGATATAACAAAAAAGTTTTTTTCTATGTTAAGTATAAAGCATTTCCTATTAAAATTTCAGTGTGGTTAACTTTATTATAAAATCGCTAAAAACAAAGAAATTTTTTTTATGTTTAAGGCGCTGTCATTTCAAGTCTGGCAACTATTTCTAGATAAAAATAATGCTGAAGTTAAGGAAATTTTGTAGGATTTCCAAAAATATACAGTTTGTAAAGATCCAATCAGTACTCGCTAAATTTTGCTCTGTAATTTGATAACAGGTCGATATCGCTAATTTTTCATTGAAAGCCACGCCCACTTAAAACAAGTGACGAAATGAAAAAACAGACATTATGTTAAAATTCTGCACAATATTCTAAACCACATATTTGCATCCCGGGGCGAATTTAGCCACTATTTTGATTTTTAAAAATAAAGGCAACGAAAAAAAAATTAGAAAAAACTTGAATCGTTCCTATTAAATTTGCCACCACTGTATGTACATAAAAAAACTATTTTTTTTATCATTTTGATCAAACATTTTAAAAAGTATACTCTGACATATGGATTTAACTGCCTTTTAAATAAATTCCAAATTATATACTATCCCGCATTTTTTATTTTACTGTAAATAATTTTGTTTAAAAAAGTGCTTGGAATGCACTTTTTCGAACATTTTGAAAGCGCTTTTAATCAATGTTTTGACAGTGTTTTTTAAATAATCGGTTATATATTCTTTAAAAGAAGTACTGCTAAAGTACTTTTTGCAAACGTTAGAAAAACGCTTTAAAGCAATGTTTTAACAGTGTTTTTATTTCACAAACGGTTGTAAATTTTGTATGAAAAGCACTCATAAAATACTGTTTGTGAACGTTCTAAAAGCAATCCAAAATAATGTTTTTCAACGCTGTGAAAATACTTCTTTTTTGTACCATTGACCAAGGGCTCTGCTCTTTTTTTGAAAAAAGCAAGAGCCCGAGCGAGCGAGCATTTCCATCCCTGCTTATTCTGAACAATTTTTATTTTTGAAATATTTATAACTCGTTTGTTAATTGTTATCTTTCATATAAACACTGTTTGAAAACAAAAATTCAAAGTTACAAAAAAAAATTTTTTTTAGATTTACAAATTTTTTTGTTTGTGCCTTTTTAAAAGTTTTTTTTATTGTATTTACAAATTTGGTATGAGAAAGATGTTAAAAATTTAATAAGACTTTTGTAAATTCTTTCTGTGTAGTTTTTATATAAAATTGTATAAAGTAGGACATACACGTTCAATATTATTGATAAATTTTTCAAAAATCAACCAACCAACATTTTATTTTTAAATACTTTGTTCTGATTGGTTGATTTTAAAAACATTGATCAATAATATTGAACGTGTATGTTTGCCTTAAAATACCTGGCTGTTTTTTTTAAACACGAACTGTCACACCATAAACTGATATTGAGAATTATAGAGTAAAAAAATCAGGGGTCTTCCTTGGCCCTGATGAACGGCAATACCGGTTTTTAATGCAACAGATGGCGCTGACTGCTGTTTTGTTTTTTTTGGCAATACTGTTTCATTTTATTGGGGAGCAGTGTTGCCCGGAAAGTTTAAGCTTATTTCAATTTTAAATGTATAAATCCCCAATGTTATACCCAATTCATTTTAATTTAAACAAAAACTCAAAAGAGAAAAAAATAAGAGCTAAGTTAGCATCGCTCTTAAGTTTAGAAAATTATTAAGAAATCAGTGAGCAAAGTAAATAAAATTGAATATTTTACGAAGAAATATTTACGTTTTAACTCAAACTTTAAAGGCCTCAAATCTTTGTTAAAATTGTGAAAGTAAAAAATCTTTATTGTACGAAAGACAAATCACAATTAAGATGAAATGTCACCGTTTCAAAATAAAAGTCGTATATTAAATTTTCGAGAGAAAAAATTCTACACAATTTTCATACGAAGTTCATTAATGTCTGTGAAGATAAATGTAAATTTAACTAGCAAAGACACAAACCGATTTCGTTAACAGAGCTCTGTTAACTACTTAACAGTAACATGTTACAATTTTTGGAATGAAGGGTTATGAATTTCAGGCATAATGGGCGATAGGGGCGTGGTCCGACTGACGGAATGAACACAATCTGTGAAGCAGGGTGTATATAAATTTCATCATTTATTTTTTTTGAAAACGCACGTAAGGAATACTTGTAAATAAGGTTTTAAATTCAGTAATTTTAGGCCAAATTGTGGGAAATGTTTGGAGCCTCAACGGACAACTGCACTCAAAAAAATAAGTTAGTAGAAAAATTAGTAAAACGTATTATATATCAAGTGTACTAGTTTTCAGCAATTTTTTTGCTGAAATTCCGTTTTCAGCAAAAATTTTAGTTATATTTTTTTTGCACTAAACTAATTTTGAACTGATGTTTTACTAATTTATTTTGTTACAAAAATTGTGCTGATAACCGCAAGCATAGCGTGGACGACAACCAGATAGACAAGATGTAGATGTCGCAGCTTGTCTGGAAACGGAAATGACAAAAAAAGAAAAAAAACTCCACACATATTCTATATTTAAATTTTCAGTAAATAAATTAACTAAAGTAAAATTTCGCTTTTTTTGAGTTTTTTTCAGTCTACTAATATTCAGCAAAAAGTTTAGTGATTTTAGCAAGGATTTTTTTCATTTGCAGTCGACTAAGTGTTAGCAAAACTTTTGCTGAAGATTGCTATTTTTTTGGTAAAAATCAGCTCGCTGATTTTCAGCAAACCTTTTGCTGAAATTACCAACTTTTTTGCAAGCACGCTCCTGACTAAAAATTTGCTGACACAGCAACATTTTTTGCTGACTTTACTGACTTTTTTTTTTGAGTGTATTTAATAGAAAAGATCTCTAAAAACTTTGCTCAAGCTAATATAAATTAGTTAAAAATTGAGGGGGGGGGATACTTAAACTGAGTAAGTGAAGAGCAGCAAATCTCTAATTGTTACATATCGATAACTTAATGTAGATTTTTTATTTCTTTAAGGCACATCTACACGGGATAGAAAACTCGCTAGACTTTTTGAAAATGCAGCTCTGTACAGGTCTACGAAATGTAATCTCTAGGGCATTTACAATTGCTGTCACACATAATTTCTTTAATTAGTAACAATTTTTAAGATGTCTTGTAACATTATTGAACATTTCAGTTTATTAAATGCACCTTTTGGTATTTGGAAAAAAAAATTATTCTTTGAAATACAATAATTTTAATAAAATCAAATACTTGACAACTAGACATGATACTTTTATGATAAAAACTAGTGCCAACTATATTAGAGATGACAAATTAGGCGTAAACTCTACGAGATTTCTATCCCGTGTAGATGTGCCTTTAGAATAAAATTTTAAAAATTTGAAAAACTTTAGATACAATAAAAAATATAAAATAAAGTTAAAATTTTATTAAGATTCTTCCTTCTCCTCTGAAGAAATAAAAAAAAAAAACCAGCTACAGCATTTTTCCATTGAGCCATCGAGTCATTAGTCAATTGAAAATGCCAATTTACTATGCAAAAATCATCAAAATTTTTTGCTCAAGGATATCGTAAAGAATTGTTAAATACTCAGTCTTTTTCGGTTTTTGAAAGGAAATTAAAAATAAACAAAATAACTTACCCGACTAAAAAAGTTTTCATATAATCTTATATGATTTGATATAATTATAAATGTTTATATGTGTAGCTTTATATGACCATATACATTTATATTAACACTTTGGTTTTATAAATATGTTTGATATGACGTTATATATAATCATATGCGATTTGTCTCCAGGCATATATTAAGAGATCTGCAAATATAGTTTATACATGATTATATATAATGGCGTATAAGCTTCTCTAAACAATCTTATATCAAAATATATAACAAAGTTAATATAAAATTGTAATAATTTTATGTATAAATTTATATGACATGATATCTAATTATACAAAATTTTATAAAGTTTAATTGCACTATAAAAATTAAAAAAAAAACTCCGAAATTGTGGATCTGGTTTTGAATTTTGCACTTTGACATATAAATAAATGTTTATAATTGAATTTAACATATATTTTCCAAATAGTTAGCGAAATACTCTTTATTAAACTCAAAATTATTTTAAAGAAATAAATAAAGGAATTTTTTTTTTTTATTTTGGAATTAAAGGTCGAAATAATTATTTTTACTTTTAAATTTAAAAATTAGACAAACATATGCTGAAATAAATATGGTTTAAGTTCATTTATTTTTCCGTAAAAAAAAATTAATTGTGAAAGTTGATTTTTTATCATGTTGGTTTTTAATTTTTATTTTAAAAAATAAAATTTGTTTTTTTTCGACCTTTTTAATTCATTAATTAGAAATTTATTAATTCAGTTCGAGGACTATTTCCTTATTATGAATTAACATAATAAGTACTTTTTTCAAAAACTGTTTTTTTCTCTTCATCAGGATACTCTCCTGACAAATACTTCACAGAGTTTTTGCTTTCAAAAAACCTCTACACTTTCAGGAATGAAAAGAGGATCATTTCGGCGATTTTCCAGGTCCCCTTCATCAGTTTTCTTTAGAAAGTGGTGGCGTAATCCCCGAAACGATCGTCTTTTCATTCCTGAAAGTGTAGAGGTTTTTTGAAAGCAAAAACTCTGTGAAGTGAAGAGTATCCTGATGAAGAAAAATAGCAGTTTTTGAAAAATAAGTACTTATTATATTAATTTATAATAAAGAAATTGGCCTCGAACTGAATTAATAAATTTCTAATTAGTTAATTCAGTTATTTTATAAGAAAGATAAAAACTCTAACCTAGAAAAAGTTGTTCCGACAAATTTTTGTAATGTTTTATTTTGTCTCCTATTTCTAAGTTTATTAGCAAAAATTGTTCTAAACATTAAGCATTAGATTTAATATGAATGAAATAAGTGATCTCAATAATATTTACTAAAATTTTCTTTGAAAATCTTCATCAAATTATATGTATTTATATATAATTTGATGCAGTTAGATAGACCCATTTTTCGGATCAAATTGTATCAGGTGAGATAACATGCTTATCTCGCTTGATATAATTATATATTCCAATATTCGGATCAAATTAGATATGGACGTATATATTGGTTTATATATGGTGATATATGATTATATAACATCTTTTTTAGTCGGGTAGTTTGAATTTTATTGGTCGAGGTTTAATGCAAATCGTTACTAAATTAATGAAAAATTTTTTAAATTTTATGAAAAAGCTTTTTAATTTTTACTATGAAGCTCTTTCTAATAAATTTTTTTTTGGATGTATGAAGTTTTTAATAAATAAAATAAAAATATTCATAAAGTGTTATGTAAAACTGCATCAATATAATGAAAGTTCTAAATGGATTACTTCCAGCGAATCTTCATTGAATCAATGAAAAAAGTCATAAATAGCATCCCTACTAAAAAAAATTATATGTCTTTTGATATTATATATAATAATATCCGAAAAATGAGAACATCTAATTGTATCAAATTAGATCGTATTATGATCATATTAGATCTAATTTGACACAATTAGATCTAATTTGATGGAATAAGATATGTTTTGATACAATTTTATCCGGATTTTGTCCTCATCCAAATGTATCAAATATAATATAATCATATCCAACTAGATATAATGGTATATAATTCGATACAATTATACATAATTATATGAGGCATATGTAACTATATATCGGTCTATATATAATTGGATATTGTAATATATTGCACTATATATTGTGCAATATATAACAAGATATAGTTATATATTTAGGATATAATTTCGTAAAATTTTATATAATTATATCTTGGTATATATGTCCCAATATATAATTATAAAAAATTTTATATGATAATATATGACTATATCAAAACTTTTTTACTTGGGATGTACACAATTCTCTCATAGTACAGCTAGAGATGTTAAATTCCATATAAATTTGTTTTTTTTTTTATTGTTAATGAAACCAGTGCGAATAAAAATTTTAATCATGAATGGCAACCGAAACAAATAATGGACAATTTTTCAGTCTACATTAACTTTTTAGTGGCAGAGTTTCTATATAAAGGGTGGTCTAACCAAAACGCACGATGTTAATTGTAAATAAAACTAAAAGTTTTCAGAGAATTATCTTAATATTTTTTATTATTATTATGTGTGAAGCAAAATATCGGCCAAATGCTCGCTACGGCTTCGGTGGCATACCTCTATCCGATGGTCCATATTTACCGAATTATATCATCCTTTATCGCTTAAATTGTTCTTGGCTTATTGACGTACACTTTTTCTTTTAAATATCCCCAAAGAAAGAAGTCCAACGGTGTCAAATCGCATGATCGTGGCGGCCAATTAACATCGCCACCACGTGAGATAACACGGCCATTGAATTCCCGCAAAATTCTACTGAAATGGTCAGTAGACTTCAGCTCTTGAGTCAATTGAACCTTGTTAGCTTGTAAACCTTGTAAGCCTTGTAAGAACTTGGACCACCTTTTATTTAAGAATATACAGCACTGAAATACTTCATACTTCATCCATTCAAATCGGCTTCAGTTTTGATAGTATGGCGCTATCTACATTAAACTATGAACTATAAAATCGACCCTAATTCGTTTCGGTTGCCAATCCTGATTTAAATTCAGTGAAATGGGTTCGGGTTCCATGCATTGGAACACGTTGTAGAATTTATGTGGTTTTAAGCCGACTATACACACTTTCTTGGGAGATGTAAGAAAATTTAGATTTCCTATGGAAGTAACATGTCATTTGAGAGTTGTGTGACACAAATTTAAAACAAATGAAACTTTGTCTTGAAGGGCATTGAAATATAATTTGCATTAGTTTTAATTATTAAAATAATTAAAACAGAAATGGAAAACTCTCTATTATATTTGCTAAAGCCTATATAGCGCTTTGACGCTGCTCTAGCCAGACATGTCGTGTGTTTTGAGAAGTTTAAAAAAACATCTTTATTTTGGCCTTTCTCGATGTTTTTCGAAGCTTTTTTTATAGAAATATTGATTTTTTGTTATAATCACTGCTGTTCTGAGTTTAGAGGGTTTTGATTTAGAATGGATTTCTAAAAGCACATGGAATTAAAATATTCGGAAATTTTCTGTTTTGGTATTCACATATTAAGTGCGTTCCCGTACGTACCCAAAGTTAACGAAATTTACCCAAAGTTACCTAAATTTACCCAAAGATACCGAAATTTACCCAAAAGCGTTCCCGTACTCGAAAATTGGGTAAATGAGAGCGCTAATGAGAATGTGTGTTTCTCTTTTTACCAAAATTTACCCAGACTTTTTCTTCGGGTAAACTTTGGTACACAGCTGATGTAAATATAAACAAAAAACCATTGTGAAAATAAATTTGAAATTTTGATTAAATCATTTTTTCTTATTCCTCTTTTTTTTTGATTCCAAAAGAAAATGTTAAAATTTATAGACAGTTTTTAAAATAATCTTTTTATGTATTAAATGTTCTACAAATTTCAATATTTTAGTGAAAATACAAAAAAAACATTTCAAAATTTTGTTCACAAATGTTTTTTTAATAATTTAATAAATATTTCATAGAATGAAAGTGCATTCGTTTTTACTTCCATCCAGCTTTTTATACACGGAATATTTCACAAAAATTTTTGTGGATGTGAATCACAAAACAGCAAAAATGTTCGGAATGTTCCACTTTAGAATTTCTTTATGTGGATTCGGAACAGAGAACAGCCCGAATATCTGCAAAAAAATGTTTTAAAAATTTATTGCAGAAAGGTAATAAAAAGCCGTTTTGAAGACTTTCTTAAAACACATGACGTGTCTCGCTGGTGCAATGTTGCCGTGCTTGGAGTTGCTCAAAAAGAGGTATCTAAAGGAACCTCTTTCACTCGAGTTAAAAAGAATTTGATGGTGTTTTATTTAGTATTGTTTTTTAAGCTTTTCTTCAAATTTTTAGCGAAAATTAAGAAAATTGTGAAGTTTTGGGAAAAATTCTATATTAAAAATGTAACCGGTTAATTGATCTATTTTAACCGATTATTCGGGTCGAATAATTATTTGCGTTTTAAATTACTTGTTTCGACATTAACCCAAAGAGAGGCGATTAATCGAGGAATCGGTTAATCGATTAACCGAATTGGAAACACTAGATACAATCTGAGGAAATTAGCAACAAAGGGTACTAAAAAATAAACAAATTGTAAAATCTAAAAATGAATCAGATATCCCAAGGTCAGCTGATCTGTCGTGAAATGGCCGATATATATTTGTTTCATAGTAAAAAAAATTTTGGTTTTTTTTTTTAACAATTTACACGTGATCTTACTGTTTTCATTATAATATTTTTAGATTAGTATAAAAATCTATTAACACTGATAGATTTTTTGTACAAGTAAATGAATTTAGTAATAGTTTTGTTTTCGTAAAGAATTGAAAATCATTATTTATAATATTAACAAATAAAATTTAATTTAAATTTTTTAAATTTAAAAATGGTTTTTTATTTCAAATTCGTATTAAAAAATTTATTGGAAAATAGTTGGGGATTTAGATACTAGTTTTGGGAATTCTTGGGGATTTCAAATTGTCAAACGGGGATATGAGCACAAACATTTCTGGCAACGCTGATGGCGGTAAAAATATCGACTGACAAATTTTTTTGTTTTCTATTTTCTTTTCACGGTACATTTTATAAACGGTACTATTTAATACAACAAATAGCGAACTTAGCTAAGTCCCACACCATGAGTGTTGCCAAATCACCGGCATCTAAGCCATTCCATTCCACTGAAAAATAATCTGGCAGCTCTTATGCTGACATTGCGCCATATCTTGTGCGTTAACTCTTAAGGCTGAGTTACCCAACCGTAAACGTATCTGTAACGAATCAGCTGTTTCGAAACCACAAGAAGAAATGTATACGAATGGTTACTAACACGTAAATGTAAACGTACTTGCCGGATCATTCTGTTGAAATCAGAATTTTCTATCCGGTATCGAAACAGCTGAATGATTTTAGTCGGAAAAAATATGAAATGAATAAAGAAAATTGATTCAAACAACAAATAAGGAATAAGAATTAACAAATAAATGGAAAAATTTAGAATAAAATATAAAACCACATGAAATAGATGCTAAATAGTAATGTCGTTTACGGTAATCTATAAGTGTACTTTTTAGCTACGGCACGGTACAGTTACATGACATTTACGTTTACGGTCCCATAATCCGCCCTTTACCGGTTGATATCAGAACTATATCACCGTTACAAAAGCAAAGACAACAACTACTCGTACTTTTTATACTTTGTATAAAAAGGACCAGAATTCGAAGCATGTAACTAACTTAAGGGCGGATTATGGGACCGTAAATGTAAATGTGATGTAACTGTACCGTGCCGTAGCTAAAAAGTACACTTATAGATTACCGTAAATGACATTAAAGGCTGAGTTACCCAACCGTAAACGTATCTGTAACGAATCAGCTGTTTCGAAACCACAAGAAGAAATGTATACGAATGGTTACTAACACGTAAATGTAAACGAACTTGCCGGATCATTCTGTTGAAATCAGAATTTTCTATCCGGCATCGAAACAGCTGATTGATTTTAGTCGGAAAAAATATGAAATGAATAAAGAAAATAGATTCAAACAACAAATAAGGAATAAAAATTAACAAATAAATGGAAAAATTTAGAATTAAATATAAAACCACATGAAATATATGCTAAATAGTAATGTCGTTTACGGTAATCTATAAGTGTACTTTTTAGCTACGGCACGGTACAGTTACATGACATTTACGTTTACGGTCCCATAATCCGCCCTTCAGCCTTAATACTTTTAAAACGTTTTAACTTATTTTTTCCTTAATAAAAAAAAATCACTTGTGTACAAATGGATTTATTTTTCTTGATGGATATTTTATAAATTTTTTTTATTTTTTCTTTTCTTTTCGAAAACAAAATTTAAAAAATATCCGTACTGATATTTTCAGGAAAGTTGAGAATTATTTTTATTTTTGTATTGAGGAAAAAACAAAAAAAAAACCTTTTATTTTGTATTGAGGAAAAAACAAAATAAAACGTTTTAAAACGTTTTTTTTAGTTTTTTCTGATTACAATTACATATAAATTTTGTAAAAATTCTTAAAACAACATTCATATGGACACATTTCTGCATCCAATAATATATACCTTTTGTGTTATTAAAAAGTAATAAAAATTTCCGCCGAAAAGACTTCTACAAAGCATGATGGGCTGAATAATTTTGTGCAAAAGACAAACTGTCGTCACTAAAACCATAGGATTTGTAAGCAACTTACCACTTAAAAATACTTGCGGAACGCGAAAAAAGGCTTTATGGTACAAAAAATTAATTTTGATATTTAATCAGCGATTAACATTCATATATATAACATTCTATAATTTTTTTTATTGATTTTTTTTTTTGCAATCCAACCAGCTAATTTTGGTATAGGATATATGTATGAATGTAGTCCCTAGATTATGGATTTTAAATAACCCCACTTAAAAAATTGCAAAATAATGGCGGAACGCGAAAAAAAACTTTATGTTACAAAAAATGAATTAAAAATTCTTATCGGAAATTTACATTCTGCAAACAAATACACTGATGCAAAAAATTCTCTTTTGGGAAAATTTTTTTCGCGAATTTTTTTTTTTTGCAAACTAACCACCAAACTTTGATATGAAATAATTGGTATTATAGTCCCTAGATTATGAATTTTACAAATCCGCACTTAAAAAATTACAAAAAAAAATCGCAGAACGAGAAAAAAAGCTTTTTGGTACAAAAAATAAATTAAAAAACTCAGTCAGCGATTAACATTCTGCAAAAATTTTCCTTTTTGCAAAATTTATATTTCGCTAAAGTTTTTGCGTACGAACTACCAAACTTTGGCATAAGATATGGGTATCATAGTCCGAAATTTATGAATTTTAAAAAAGGGCACTCAAAACTTTTTAAACTTAATCAGCGATTAACATTCTGCTATACATATGTTATATGTATGTATGTATATTGATGCAAAACTATTCCTTTTTGGAAAATTTTTTTTATCAATTTTTTTTTGTTTTTGCAATCTAACCAGATAATTTTGGTATAGGATATAGGTATTATAGTCCCTAGATTGTGAATTTAAAAAACCGCGCTTAAAAATTTGCATAATAATGGCGGAATACGAAAAAAAGCTTTATTGTAAAAAAATTAGTTAAAAAATCAGCAATTTACATTCTGCAAAGGAATACATTGATAAAAAAATTTTTGTTTTCGGAAAATTTTTTTCGCGAATTTTTTTAGCAAACTAATAACCAAACTTTGATATGAGATATTCGGTATTATAGTCACTAGATTATGAATTTTAAAAATCCGCACTTAAAAATTTTTAAAATAATGGCGGAACGAGAAAAGTAGCTTTATGGTACAAAAAATAAATTAAAAAACTCAGTCAGCGATTTACATTCTGCAAACGAATATGTTGATGGAAAAATTTACCTTTTTGCAAAATTTTTTTCGCGAAACTTTTTGAATACTAACCACCAAACTTCGGCATAAGATATGGCAATTATAGTCCTAAGGTTAAAAATTTTAAAAAACCGCACTCACAAAATTGCAAAATATTGGCGGAATGCGAAAAAAGACTTTATGATACCAAAAAATAATTAAGAAACCTAATCAGCAATTTATATTCTGCAAAAGAATACATTTTTATTTTGCAAATTTTTTTTGGCATTTTTTTTTGCGAACTAATTACCAAACTTTGGTATGAGATATGGGTATTATGGTCCCTAGGTTATGAATTTTAAAAATCTGCACTTAAAAAATTGCGAATTAATGGCGGAATGCGAAAGAGGTTTCATGGTGCAAAAATTTAATTAGAAAACTTATACAGCGATTTCATTCCGAAAATTAATAATATTAATGCAAAATACTAGTCAATTGGCAAACATTTTAGCAGAGACTATTAATTATAGAGATAGGAAATCAAAACTTAAACTACTCACCGGTAGGGGGCGCTGAACTTTAGTATCACCTGAGCAACTATTTAGTATCACTTTCGTATCAGCTGAGCCTATATTTAAAATCGCAAAAATTGCTGAAAACTAATCAAAATAAGAGGAAATCAAGCGCAAAATATCTTCAAATAATAAAATTTGAGAATTCCTTTTTTTTATTTGCTTTTTTTTTGTTATTATTTCAATTTAAATAAAAAAAGAAAATTGTCAATTTTTTGAACAAAGTGTCATCTAGTGATAACGATGTCGTTATAACTTTTGTTTTTGGTGATGCCATACCCCTGCATTTTAGCAAACAAAAAATTTTTGCAATATATGTTTGTATGTATATACCGCCCAACAGTGCACTCCAGGGTATTATATGATTTTCTACAGATTTGAAACCAAAAACCAAAATAGTATCTCCACCATAAAAATAAAACAAAAATTTTTTTTTGTTATTATTTCAATTTAAATAAAAAAAGAAAATTGTCAATTTTTTGAACAAAGTGTCATCTAGTGATAACGATGTCGTTATAACTTTTGTTTTTGGTGATGCCATACCCCTGCATTTTAGCAAACAAAAAATTTTTGCAATATATGTTTGTATGTATATACCGCCCAACAGTGCACTCCAGGGTATTATATGATTTTCTACAGATTTGAAACCAAAAACCAAAATAGTATCTCCACCATAAAAATAAAACAAAAATTTTTAAATTCTATTCATATTTTTGTACTTAGTACAAAGATGAAAAAAAAAAAAGTTTTAAAGCGTTTTGAAAAGTTTTATTTTCTTTTATCAATTTTTTTATCTTTGATAATTATACCTAAAGATATTTTTGGAATTTCAACTTGAGGGATATTTTTATTTTAAAGTAAAACTACAGTGAGAATCAAGGTTGGTTACCGAAACGAATAACGGTAAGGGTAACGGTACCGGTATTGAATTTTGTTTGTTTCGGTAACGATAAAGGTAACGGTATTTAAGAGTGTTTCGGTAACGGCATACCGTTATCGAAACAGCAATACCGGTACGTACCGGTATTAAAAATTACATTAAAAACATACAAAACAAGTAAAAATATAGCATATACATATTTAATTTTAAGTCTTAAAAATACAGATTATGAACTATAAATTCAATGCTGCTAGTTTTAATAAGTAAAATTGTTATCTACAAACCAAAAAAAAAAACTAAAGATTTTAAAATAAAAAAGTTAAAAAATTGGCAGTTTTTATATAAATTAATAAATACCGGTAAAATACCGGTAACTACAAAAAAAAGTAACGGTATCGGTAACGATAACGGTATTTGCAATTTTTTTAGAGGTATTGGTAACGGTATTCAATTTGAAACGGTAACCAACCTTGGTGAGAATACAACAAATAAGAAAAAAAACAAAAGTATGTGACAATTGATTGTTTTGCAGCAGAAATTCTTTCTTTCGGACATTTTACGCCCTCCCCTGAATTTGAAATAAAAATTTGACACGCACATGTTCAATTCCAGAAACTATTATAGCGATAGGAAATGAAAACTTACACTACTCACCGGTAGAGGGCGCTGTAATTTAGTATTACCTGAGAAACTATTTAGCATCAGCTGAGCCTATATTTAAAATCTCAAAAACTAGCGCGGAATATATTCAAATAATAAAATTTGATATATCCGTTTGTTTTTTTTTTGCTTTGTTGTTTGTTATTATTTAAATTTAAATAAAAAAAGAAAATTGTCAATTTTTTTAACAAAGTGCCATCTAGTGATAACTATGTTTTTATAACTTATTTTTTTGGTGATGCCATACCCCTGTTCAATGCAATATTAAACTACTTTTATTTTTGAGTTGTGTTTTTTCTGGAACTGTTATTGAGTTGTCATAGGAGAGGAGTACTCCCTCCCACTTTAACATTTTCTCAGCACTTTTTGAACGAGTGCAAAGGAAGCTCTTTTTCACCAATTAAAATTAAAAAAAAATTCTTTGCAAAAAAAATATATTTTTTTTTTTTATTTTACAAAAGCTATTCTTAAGCTTGAGCTATTCTTTGATATGAAAGTGGACTGGCATAAAAACACCACTTTGCTACTGCGAGATATTTTTCCTAATTCTCTTCAATAAAAGTAAAAGTACTTATTAAAAAGTACTATATAAAAAAAATTATGAGAAATTGCTTTTTATGCACCTGTAAAAATAGTACTGAAAACAATATTGACTGGAATGCACCTTTTACACTTGTTTCATAAATACTTTTATTGAAGAGAATAAAAGTATTTATTCTCTTTAATAAATACTTTTATTCTCTTGTTTTTGTGCCAGTCAACTTTCATATCACAGAATAGCTCAGCGGTAGAGTGCTAGACTAGCAATCGTGAGGTCGCAGTTTTATACCCGGTGGCGGCAATAAAAAAACTTTTTGTAAAATAAAAAAATATAATTTTTTTTTATAAGAATTTTTTTTTTAATTCTAATTGGTGAAAAAAGAGTTTCCTTTGCACTAGTTCAAAAAGTACTGAAAAATATTGAAGTGGGAGTACTCCTCTCTTATGACAACTCAATGTTTAAATCATTAGTGTTTATCTTAAAAAAGAAATACATCTAGATCATCAATTGTAGTGCTTTTTCTACTACTTCGGCATCTCTTTTTTTTTTTGCTTGGTATTAATATTGTTGCGAAATTATTGTGATTTTCGAAGTTTATATTTAAATCATTCGTTTGGACTGTTTCTTCAATTATTTCTGGACGAACTTATTTTGAATGTATACGAAAATATTGTGATTTAAATATAAATTTTGAAAATCACAATAATTTGGTGACGTGACTCTTAATAAATGGCAGAAGACGCTTTTTGAGGCACTCACCCCGATAAATTTGAGCGTTCATTGTTCCAAATGCGATGAAAGGCTGCTTTTACGACCACAGGAGCAAATGGCTTGCCAAACCATGTATTTTTTTTGGAAACTTGGAATTTATTTTCAATTTACAGATTTCAGGAGCATCTTTACGACTTGCAGCAGTATAAATATCTTGGTCAGCAATATATTTGAAATTTTAAAAGCAGTAGGTTTCGTCCAATGCATTCATATTTCGTGATTTGGGATTCGTACAACTTGCGGCTGCGGGATTTCGCCGTAACATTCTGCTTTGCGTCTTGATCTGGTGCTGTTTGAGTTTTAAAACTTCTCAGTGAAGCTTGCCGCTTTACCTTTTGTACGAAAGACTGCGATTTACGTACAGATTTTGCAACAGAACATGACGAATTCTTCGGATCCTGCGAAAATGCCCTGAGGATCTTCCGAGCACTTTGGTCATGCTCACCTCCGCTACCAGGCTTTCTAGCAATTGTCAGACCTTCTCTGTAGCGATGTAAAACCCTGGAAACTGTCGATTGGTGAAGTTTTACATTTTTCGCAATTTTACGCGCACTGTGAACCGGATTTTTATATATTCGTGCAAAATAATTTGCCTCCCTTCTAACGCGGTGGTCATTTTTGACGAAACTAAAAGTCAAATTCGAATGAAATTTCTCATAGATGAAATTTAGGTCATAGCCTACTCAGGGTATTTGAATTTCAAAATATAAAAATTTTTTTGAGTAAGTTAGAAGCTTTCCAAAGTGTCGCATTTGTGGTGTGTTCACCCTTTATATGGATCAAATAAAAAAATGTGATAAGTTTTTGGGCCAAATTTGTGAGAAGCAAAAAGGGTTAATATTTGAGTTTTTTCTCAATGGAATCAGTAAGTTTAGTCATTATAAACCTTATTGCAAAAAAATCTCTTCTACAAGTTGTCGCAATAACTTTTTTTGCACAATTTTAATTTTTTTTGTGGTAACATAGTTTACATTTCCACAAGCAAAAAATATAACAAAACGAGTAAAAAGGTTAAAGTCGGGCATGCCGACTATACAATACCCTACACCAGTCTGGTTAAAATTTCATCAAAATATCTTAATATTTGCGACCTGCAGCGTATAAACAATATAATTTTGGGGCACTTATATGGGCACTAGGTCTAAACATGGACCGATGTTCACCAAAATCAATAGGCTTCGTCCATGGGCCAACATAGGTCCGTGTATCAAATTTCATCAAAATATCTTAATATTTGCGACCTGCAGTTTGTAACCAAGCCAATTTTGGGGGGACCCTTATATGGGCACTAGGTCTAAACATGGACCGGTGTTACCCAAAATCAACAGACTTCGTCCTTGGGCCAACATAAGTCGGTGTACCAAGTTTCATCAAAATATCTTAATATTTGCGACCTGTAGAGTGCGCACAAGAATGCATGGACAGACAGACGGACGGACGGACAGACGGACATCGTTAAATCGAAATAAAAAAAAAAAAATCTGAGTCGATCGGTATACTATAAGGTGGGTCTGGGACCAATATTTTTTGGTGTTACAAACATCAGCACAAACCTATAATACCCTGACCACATAGTGGTGTAGGGTATAAAAATTACATACGAATTTTCTTCAATTTATTAGTTTTTCGTATTTGGGTTTTCAACATGCTTTTCAATAATATATTGGGTACCCAAGTAAAAAAATTATATGGAACCATATGAAGTTATATTTAATTATATATAATCTTTTATGTAATTAGATATAATTATATTCGAAAAATGAGAACATCTTATTGTATCTTATTGTATCGAATTGTATACAATTGTATACAATTTGGTACAATTTGATACAATTTTATGCAATTCGATACAATTGTATCCGAATTTTGTCCTCATCCAATTACATCAAATTATATCTTTTTGTATAAAATTATATAAAATGTTATAAAAGTGGACATAGTTTGATACAATTATATCAAAAAATTTACCTTATACTTTAGATCATATTATATATGACCACATCTAACAATATATAAAAATTATTTTCTTAAATAAAAAAGATATGCAATATCTGGAGATCAGACCTGGGGCATTTCAATTACAATTGCAAATAAATGTAATTGAAATTAAAAAAAACTCAATTACATTTCATGTAACTGTAATTGAAAATTTTCAATTACAAGTAATTGGAATTGAAAGTGATTTCAATTACAAATTTCAATTACATTTAGAATTAAAGTGTTTTTTGTTAAAATTTTGTAGAAAAAATTGACTGGGATAGGTTGGATAGGCGTGGATAAGAATACGTCATGTTGGGCTGACCCCTCACTTGTGCTTTTTCTCATTATTTCTTTTCCGAAAAAATGTAATTGTAATTGACATTTTTTCAATTACAATTATATGTAATGTATAATTGAAAATTTTCAATTACAAATTACTTGTAATTATTTTTTTTTAATTACAATTACAAATAATATGTAATTGTAATTGAATTTTTTTCAATTACAATTACATGTAATTGTGTAATTGCATGTGTAATTAATTTCCAAATATAATGATTAACCCAAAGGTCTGCTGGAGATCCTATAATTTCGATAACTCTTCCATTAATTTTATCCAAATTTACCATGACAGTGCATTAAACATGAACAAAATTTTCTTTATTTTTAGGAATTTTAAAATAAAGTTAACAAGACTGAAATTTTAAAGTTAATGGGAAACAAGAAAAATTTAGTCATATTTAAGGCACTGTCATTTTAAGTCTAGAGACCATTTGTAGAAAAAAATAATGCAAGACTTAAGGAAATATTATAGGAATTTCAAAAATATACAGTTTTTCCAGAACTGATCAGTACTCGCTAAATTTTACTATGTAAATTGATAGAAGGTCGATATCGCTTATTTTTCATTAAAAACCACGCCTACTTAAAACAAGTGACAAAATACAAAAACAGACGTCACGTTAAAATTCTGCACCATTTTCTGAACAATCTCCTCGCATTTTGGGGTGAATTTATCCACTATTTTGATCTTTAAAAATAAAGGCAACGCGAATAAAATTAGAAAAAATTTGAATGTATCTATTATATTGCACACATGTGTATATGGACCTTATATATTTTTATATAAAATCACTTTGAAATAATTGCTTATGTGGGATGATATATAATTATAGATGATTTTATAAAGAACGTAATATTGTTATATATTAAAGAAATCATGAAATATTGTAGATATGGAACCATATTAAGTTATATATGGGTTCTTATTCGTCAATATATAATCATATCTAACACAAATTATGAAATATTTCTTATATGGCTCCACATATAGTTTTATATTATTATGTATAGTGTCATACTAAATTATATATAAACGTATATGTAATTATATCTGTAATATGTTACTTTATGTACTTATATATAGCACATGCAATTATATGTAGGCCAGTATGTAATAATATAAAATCACATATGTCTCCATATTAAAACCTTTGTGGAAAAAATATCTAATATATGTCTATATAAAAGTAAATATGCTTGAATTTAAAATCATATGTGGCCATATGTAACTATAAGTTACTATATGCAATTACATAAAATAATATATGGCTATATCAAAAGTTTTTTAACCGGGTATACAAGTTAATAATGTCGATTTGGACAACATTTGGCATAACTTTCACATTTGGTTTGTGTGAATAATAACAAATATGATATTTTGGTGGGTAAACATCTGTCATAATAATTCAGTATTCGATAGACGCCAAAGTGTAAACACATATTTTTTCAATCGCTATAATAATGTCGAATTTTGTGCTAAAAAAGATGTTTTGCGGGGAAGTCTGATAACCTTCTTTCATTTGAAGAAAACGGCTGCTGAAAGTTATCGATTGTTGGTAGAAGCTTACGGTTAACATGCACCAACTCAAAAAACTTGCGAACGATGGTTTGCGCGATTCAATAGTGGTGATTTCGACACAGAAGACAAGGAGAGGCCTGGTCAGCCGAAAAAGTTTGAAGATGAGGAATTGGAAGCATTACTCCACGAAGATTACTGTCAAACGCAAGAAGAACTTGCATTATCATTGGGAGTCACACAACAACCCGTTTCCCTACGTTTAAAAGCATTGGGTATTATTCAAAAGCAAGGAAATTGGGTCACATATGAATTGAAGCCGAGAGACGTTGAAAGGCGATTTTGCATGTCGGAAATGCTGCTTAAACGCTACAAAAAGAAGTCATCGTATTGTTACTAGTGAGCTTTCTTAGAGATCGCACTATTCGTGTTGTTATAGATGGGATCTCATCCGACGAGTTTCAACTGAATTCAGGGGTACCGCAGGGTTCTGTTCTTTCTCCTTCCCTATTTCTTATCTTTCTCAACGACCTTCTTGGTCAAACTTTCAACCCTATCTACTCTTTTGCAGATGACAGCAACATTTGTCATTCATTTTCCTTCAATAGTAGACCAAGCCTTGAGGAGATTGGGGGCAAAAGGCAAATTATGAATGACACACTCAATCGTGACCTTTCTACAATCTCAGAGTGGGGTCGTGTGAATAAGGTCGACTTTAATGCACGCAAGACCCAATGTTGTATGTTGACCCATAGGGCTGTGGGGTCAACACTGCCATCTGTAAATATGGGTGATATCGATATTGAGGAATCGGATACTCCAAGCGCAAAAAGTCATATGTAAAGCCCGGCCAACCAGCCAAATCAACGCCGAAGCCGAATATCCATGGCGCCAAGGTAATGCTCTGTATTTGTATTATGAGCTGTTAAAATCGGGGCAGACGATCACAAGGGACCTGTACCGAACACAATTGATTCGGCCATCAACGAAAAACGACCAGAATATGCGACCAAACATGAGTCAATAATCTTCCATCATGACAACGCTCGGCCACATGTTGCAAGACAGGTGAAAACCTATTTGCAAAACAGTGGATAGGAAGTTTTGGTTCACCCGCTTTATAGCCCAGACCTTGCACATTCTGACTACCATTTGTTTCGATCGATGCAGAACGCCCTTACTGGAATACGCTTCACTTCAGAACAGGGTATCAGAAATTGGCTTACCTCAAAACCGGAGCAGTTCTTTTGGTGCGGAATCCATATGCTACCACAAAGATGGGAAAAAGTAGTGGCTAACGATGGACAATACTTTGAATAATATATCAATTCATTTTGTTATTATAATAAATGCATTTTTCAAGAAAAAAAATCGACATTATTAACTTGTATACCCAATACAATTTGTGTTTCTCAAATTGGCGGCTTCGCGAATAAAAATACAATTTATTCCGCAAAAACAAAAAATGTTTTAATTTTTTATTTTTCGTCCTTTTAAATTCTTTTTAAAAATATAAAATTTTTTAAAATCCAATCAGTAGTTGCGAAGTTACAAAATATATTAATTTAATATATTAAAAACATAACATTTCGCGATCAAAAAATTCTTTAATTGTCCAACTAATGTCAGTAATGGCTCAAAATATCGATTCCAAACTAATGAAATGCAAAATCAATCGTTTTTCGCTCCAGCAGTTTAGGGTAAAAAACTTATAACTTTTTTTGATTTGATGCAAAATTATCGGTTGAATCATCTTTTGACGCATAAATATTAGTTGAATCACCTCTGTTTATGGTTATTTTAAAATATTTTAAACATTTACCTACATTTTTTTGAATGCAATCTGATGCAAACAATTTTGGTTACAGAGTTTACAGTAACGGAGTTTACATTTGGTTACATTTTCGTTTTCTTTCAGCAACGCTTTTTCAGAATATTCTTTCCGAAACAAAATTGTATGATGCCTACAAGGTGAATCCAAATATGCAATTGTTTTTCTTAGTCGTTGAATAGTTTGCTGTAAAAATTAGGAACAGAGTATACAACATTTTTTTAAATCTTATTAAAGACATCCTATTTCAGCTCGAGAGTGTTACATGCTGCAGAAAAACTTCAAGTATGTTATACTAGATGATTATTTACAGTCCAACGATCATTTGAGTATAAATAACATTATACTTTTTGGCAATATAATTAATAGGTATCTCCAAAATGCTGGTGTATGCATTTTTATGAAAAATTATGACGAAAAATTGTTACAGAATTGAAGTATTGTTAGCATAGATATACGAAAAAGTTTGTAAAATGTATTAATTTTTGTCTAAAGCGTTACTTTTCATCTTCATAAAAATGCTTACAGTTAGTGTTTAGCTTCATTGGTTATTAAAATATAAGCTATTAAAGTTGAAAAACCTTATGAGTTACTGGTTACGGAGTTTACATTTGGCCTATTAAATTGGTCACAAATTTAAGGTATAAAACAAAAATTGGTCAGATCGATATAAATTTTGTTAAACAGGTGATATATTGAAATATGTAACTCAAATGAAATCCATGCATTAGAAATTAGCTGGTTACATGGATTTTATCACATTTTTTAATATCACTCATATACAAATTTTGGACTTTTTTCTTTCCAAATTGGCTTTGATATTTCAAATCGGACGTCGTCTTATATTTAAAAATTTTTTTTTTTAAAAAAACCTTAAAAGATTTTGAAATTTTGAATTTGAGCGACTATATTTACACTAATAGAAAAAAGTCCGTAAAAATATAGTTAAAACTACTAAAAATTGGTTAAAAATGATGCTGTAGAAAAATACCGCTGAATTAGCAGATTATTTTTGCTATATATATTAGTAATAAAGGAACATCAAAAATAAAACTGTTAAATATACAGAATTTTAGTTATATTTGAGCTAAATTTTTGTAAATGGAGAATAGCAAATTAACCTGTTAAAATCAGCAGAAAATTTTGCAAAATAATTAGTAGCCTAAAAAATCACCAAAAAAATTTAAAATTTTCGAAGTCTTTTTTTCGATTTTTTTTAAATGCAAATAAAAATCGAGCCTTTTGGAAACAGCAGTTTACAATTTTTTATCAAATATTTCTGCTGATTTTAGCAGAATAGACCGCTATTTGCATTCAACTAAATTTTGATAAAAATAGCAATAATTTTGTAGATTTAACAGTTTATTTTTGCTACTTTTAGTCTACAAATATTTAGCAAAATTTTCTGCAGATTTTACAGTACAATTTGCTATTTTCAATTAACTAAAAGTTAGCCTAAATATAACTAAAATTCTGTAAATTTAAAAAAGGGGTTTAAAAAAAAAGTACCTACGTTTTGTATAAATTGTATATTTAAATATTGTATTTGCACTCCGAAGTCCATTGGAGATGGATGAATTTATCATTGTCATTATGGTAGAATTATAGTGCTTATGAAAAACTCGTCATCGTCATCCTTATTCTATTCATCGTAAGCACTATAATTATACCGATAGAAGAATAATTGGATGGATGCAATGTGTTTATATAGACTGATAGATTGGCAACTATGTACATTAGACCGTACAAACCTTACAGGCTAAAAAGAAGTGCGCGGTACACCCTCTAATATGAAGTACACTCAAAAAAATAAGTTAGTAGAAAAATTAGTAAAACGTCTTGTATATCAAGTTTTCAGCAATTTTTTTGCTGAAATTCCGTTTTCAGCAAAAATTTTAGTTGTATTTTTTTAGCACTAAACTAATTTTGAACTAATGTTTTACTAATTTATTTTGCTACAAAAATTGTGCTGATAACCGCATTCATAGCGTGGACGACAACCAGATATACAAGACGTACATAGATGTCGCAGCTTGTCTGGAAACGGAAATGACAAAAAAAGAAAAACAACTCTACACATATTCTATATTTAAATTTTCAGCAAATAAATTAACTAAAGTAAAATTTCGCTACAAGTTTTTTGAGTTTTTTTTTCAGTCTACTAATATTCAGCAAAAAGTTTAGTGATTTTAGCAAGGATTTTTTTCATTTACAGTCGACTAAGTGTTAGCAAAACTTTTGCTGAAGATTACTATTTTTTGGTAAAAATCAGCCAACTTTAAAAAAAATTACCAACTTTTTTGCAAGCACGCTCCTGACTAAAAATTTGCTGACACAGCAACATTTTTTGCTGACTTTACTGACTTTTTTTTTTGAGTGTATGTATATATATGAAGCAAGGCAGTTCCAAAAAAAATTTTTTTTGTTTGCCGAATGTATTTACATTTTTCATTATAGCTTCGGCACTTAAAGTCTGATTTTAAAGTGTAATATGGGCAAATCTACGGAACTGGGCGATTCCATGTAACTCGGGATTTAAACCATTTTAATAATAATATATAATATTTTTGATGGTATCAGCATTTTCGAGGCAACGAATTTAATCAGGCGAACGTCTTAAATTTTAATATTTATACTGCTAATGTGCTCTACTCAATTAAAAACTACCCTAATTTACCCTAATTTTGCTTGTAACTTTCAAGAGTTTTTAAACTCTTTTGGTTATAACTTTTTCAGCATAAAAAGACATCGCCCAAAACTTTTGGTGGATAATTATTATTATGTTAGAAAATCTCCCACATGTTGAAAAAAATAGGTGCCCTCAATTATGAACAAATGGTAGTTCCTTAAAATCTGTAACTCTGTTTTTTGAATAAAGAGTAATTTCAGACATCTTTAATTTTTGCGCTTTCAGCCTCAATGCAATTGAAATTGAAATGTTTGATACTGACATATAACTGACAAGTAAACAAAAAAATTGAGATCAAATTAATATGTGTGCCTTCAAAAATAAAGAAAATATGACAATAATAATCTCTTCACCTCTATGCGTGAACAACTTGAAATTTGATATTTTCTGAAGGGCACATCCGCAGTTTGAGAAATAATCAGTTGCAGTCCTGCGTTATCGGTATATATCGGTGAACTTTTTTTGTGTGTAAGTGCTAAATGGATCGTACTATTAGTTTGGTGTCCAGACCCATTTTAGGTTAAATTTTTTAGCTTTTCATAGATTTTTGGAGCTAAAAGTGATGTAGAAACCAAACGGATAATCCGATCGTTTTAGCACTTACACACAACAATACTAATTGCGATATATATCATATAAGCTAGATTTCAGCCATTAATGCTTTTATCTGTGGATGTGCTAGTCAATTTAAAGTTGGATTTTTAGCGCATTGTACAGCGAAAATTGATGTAAAGCCTTAAAATGAAATTTGATCTGTTTAGCACTTTCACATAATGACAGATATGATAAGATATACCGTTCCAGATAGATTGGACTCCATAATCCTTAACATTGTGGATGTGCCTTCAATTTGAATTTAACCTTTTAGCAAATTTTGGAGAAAGATGTGTTGTAGAGAATACGAAATTAGTCCGATCCGTTTAGCACTTTCAGATAATAATAGTAATAAAGATATGTACACTCAACCAAAAAAGTCTGTAATGGCTACTGAAAATTTTGCTGTTATTACTGGAAATTTAACTGTTTTGAGGCCAGCGGTATTTTTTGCTAATTTTAGCAACACATGTCTGCTGATCTGTAGTATAATAAAATTAGTAGAAAAAATTAGTAGCCGCTACTAAATTTTAGTAAAATTTATGTAAAATGCAATTCAAAATCGATTTGCTAAAATTAGTTAAAAAACTTACTAAATATCATAATTTTAGTACAATGAAATTAGTATAAATAATTAGTTGCAGCTACTAAATTTCAGTAAATTGCTGTAAACTGTAATTTAAAATCAATCTGCTGAAATTAGCAAAAAACTGTACTAAAAAATAAAAAAACTGTAAAATCTAAAAAAAAAATTTTTTTTCTTTCGATTGTAACAAGCGTATAATTACTTCATCGTACTTGAAATTTGGAGTCAAAATTGCAAACGGTTCTCCAGTTATTGCCGTTTTATGCATTGGAGATGCAATAAAATTTTTTGAATGCCTGTTTATGTATAGGACAATGAGAAAATCAATTGAGTCAACAACGAATTGAGATTAGCTGCAGTGACCATCTAAATATGAATGATTATGTTTAAAACATTTGGTCAAGTTTTCTTTTATAAGATACGATGAACGCTTCAAGACATATTTGATCCCATAATTCTTTAAACCCTGGATGTGCCATTCCATTTTGTGCTGCAGTTTTGAGGGAAATTTATATGGGTACAAGTTCAAACATACACTGATATAAATGGGCCGATATAAATCGATCAAATTTTATCAAAAAATCTTAATATTTGCGACCTGTAGCGTGCGCACAAGAATAAATGGAGAGACAGACGGACGGACGAAAAAATTTAAAAATCAACATTACTTATAATCAATAATGGAAATATAGCGCGACTATGCATTTTCGAATGAAATTACCGTGATGATTGAAAAATTTGTGTCATCTTTTTTCATTAAATCGAGGTAAAAGTGTGTAAAAACAACTCAAAAATAGCCAAAAAAGGTTTTTGGTAACTTTGACGTCAATTTGCTCAAAAACCAGATGTGGTGGAAAAATTTGGAAATCAAATTCGGACTCAGCACGGAAAAGTTACTTGAAAATGTGTGGTCGCATGCCCGAAAAATCCAAAAAATTTTAAATATTTAATAGCGAAAATGTGTGCGGTTTTTTGTTTTTAACTTTTTCAGCACTCAAAAAAATTTATTCACGCGAATAGATTACTTCTTTTTATTGTATTTTAAATAAGTTTATCTAGAAAAACAATGTGTGCCACTAATTTGAAATTTTTCATTTTTAAGATTTTCCCATATATCGATTATTTTGCATCAAAGAGACTAGTGTTTTGCTATAAAAAAAATCCAATGAAAAAAAATTTAAAATTTAATTTGTTTGTTGTCTGTATACATTCCTTAATTTGCAGAGCCTAAAAAAAAAAACAGGGGTCGTTCGGCAACCAAAAAAATAAAAAGAATTATGCTGGGTTTATCGAAAAAATTCCTTAGCAAAAGTTTAATGATTTTTTGCGAGCTTTAATTTTCTGGCATTAGGGTTTTATATTAGGGTTGTAGCAACTGAGATCTGGTGGGTAACTACTAGAACGGGATACTTGAGGTCAATGGCCCTTAGAGCAAAACATTGGTCGCCTCGAGAGAAAAACACCGATGTATCATACTTTAAGATTGTAAATGCCAAAGATATAACGAAAAATGTAAAATGGCGACCCCTACGTTCGGCAAAAAAATTTTTTTTTCAAACCTTCTTGCAAAAATAATTTAGATTGGACGGTGTACGGCGAACTTTTTTTTTTTTTTGAGGTACGGTCTAATGTACATGTGTATTAGTCTACACATGAGATAAATGCATTTTTCTTATAGATCTTTGAAATACTCGTAATTTGAATTTTCAGGATTGTTGAGGGTGCTGGCTCGTTTATATCCGATAGAATACATTTTGGCAGTGATATTATTTTTTACGCCAAATTCACAGAAAAATGTGCAGAGAGCGGAAAAAAATAAATTTTCATAAATATGGGTACAATATTATTGACAATCCGTCAATCTATATAAACACATTTTATCCATCCATCTATCCTTCTGTCGGCACAACCATAGTGCGTATGATGACTAAAATAAGGATGATGATGATGAGTTTTAGTATGTGTATTATATCTCTCTACTATGCTGATAATGATAAATTCATCCATCTCCAATCCACTTAGGATTGCAAATATTTACACAATTTATACGAAACGGAGGTATGAACATATAATATTTCCAAAAAAGAAAACAAACACAAACTTACACACACACACAAACACACAGAGATACAAATAAAATACACTTATGAACGCACTGGCTTAATCATCCCAATCACATACTACTTCTTCGACTGATGATATTAAAACAAATGCATCCATACATATACACAAATATAGTTTATCTATGCGTATACATTAGGTTGTAACTAGGGTTTTTCTTTTCCCGGACTTTTTCATTTCCCGGGACAGCGGGATTTTTTTCTGAATTTCCCGGGATCCCGGGAATTCCCGCTCATTCGAAAATAAAAAAATCTGACATATGTTGTATTGGAAAAACTCGTTTTCTATTACAACACCGTCCGACAAAGTTCATTTTTTGGTTGTACCTGTGAGAAAATCTACTAATATATTCTGAAAGCAGGGCTAAATATAAAATATCCATGTCTTCCACTTTTTCTAGATCAATTCGTCTAACAGTTTAAATCGCGAATTAATATTAAGGTAAAATATTTATATGGAAGGCCGTCTTAATTTTAAAAAACTCTTAGAAATAACTGAATATTAATTCGCGTTTTAAACGGTTAAACGAATTAATATAGACAAAGTGAAGGATTTTATTTTCATCCCTTCTTTTAGGAAATATTCGAATTGTTCATGGGTGCAAACTTGTGTCGGAACAGTTTTATAGTCAGAACTAAGGTCCACTTTTTGCTTAAACATTTCTTAAGTATGGAATCCAAAAATTTCTATTTCTAGATATTTTGTTTCTATGGAGTTTTTCAGAAGAATTCGTCTAGAACTATTTTTATAAAAAAATAATTCTAAAAAGTTTAAAAGGGAGTATTTTTCACACAAATTTTGAGGCAAATTGGCTTAAATCTTTTTATAAAACTAGAAAATAAAATATTATTAAATAATCTTTTAACTTTAATTGGTATTTTTTGATTAGAAATTTTTAAAAATAAATTCCCAGCCAGCAATTTCGGAGCGCTCATAAATAAGATTCTTAAATGGCTCATAGGAAAAAGTGGAAAAATGTTTGTTTTTGTAGTTGCATTTTAAATTAACATATAAAAAATCCAAAATAATTTGAAAAATCATCTGATGCATTATTTGAAAAATAAATAATTTTTAAAAAATACAATTAAAATAAAGGAGTAGCAATTGAAATTTAAATGAAATTATTTGAAGTAAAAACACTCAAATTATTTATATCAGCTGAAAATATGAAAATATTACAGGCTTTTTGGAGATATTTGGAACTGAAATAATGATGTTGAAATGTTGTATATATTGCTTTACTTGAACAAAGATCATCGTTTTAAAGAAACCATTTTTTTCCCGAAGTGCGAGTATTTTTATTGGTAACTAAACCAAATTCAGCTGATATTCAAAAACAATTTGGCCTAAATAATTTTTTTTTATATTGTACTAATTCAGTTTATTAAATTTTAAATCTTATTTTTTATTTTAAATATTTTTATTTAAATTGATTTCAAAAAAAATCAATGCTTTAAATTTGAATAAAGTTTCCGAAATGGCAATATATACTAGCTAGAACTTCTATAAAAGAATACAAAAAAATCCCGGGAAATCCCGAATGAAATTCCCGGGATTGCGGGATAGAAAAAAGGGCGGGATTCCCGGGAATCCCGTCCCGGGATTTCCCGGGACATAAACCCTAGTTGTAACGTAGAACAATATTCTTTCGACCTACGTCTAGGTAAGACTACGGAGGCTTCGTCGGCCTACTAGGCCTTATTCGCCGATTATCATAAAGTTATAATACGAACACTCAAAATATAATGATTTTCGCCATCAAATGCATTCCTACACTCAGATCAAAAAGTTTGTAAAAAAATTTGTAAACAGTTTCCAATCGCACTATACTATTTTTATACTGATTATTAGTACAATTTTTATTTTTGGTAATCATTTTTGCTATTCTCTTATTATAAATTACGGGTTTTTTTTACTAATTTCCGCTGCTGATTTCAGAAAAACATTTTACTAATTTTTCAAAACCGATTGCCAAATTTAGCAGAAAAATATACTAATTTAAAAATATTTTTTTTTTTTGATTTTTTACAATTCTTGTTTACTATTGATATATTCTTAGTTTAGAAATAAAACCCAGAAAATTTTATTGCATCTCCAATGCATAAAATGGCAATAACTGGAGAACCGTTTGCAATTTTGACTCCAAATTTCAAGTACGATGAAGTAATAATACGCTTGTTACAATCGAAAGAAAAAATTTTTTTTTTTAGATTTTACAGTTTTTTTATTTTTTAGTACAATTTTTTGCTAATTTCAGCAGATTGATTTTAAATTACAGTTTACAGCAATTTACTGAAATTTAGTAGCTGCAACAAATTATTTATACTAATTTCATTGTACTAAAATTATGATATTTAGTAAGTTTTTTAACTGATTTTAGCAAATCGATTTCGAATTGCATTTTACATAAATTTTACTAAAATTTAGTAGCGGCTATTAATTTTTTCTACTAATTTTATTGTACTACAGATCAGCAGACATGTGTTGCTAAAATTAGCAAAAAATACCGCTGGCCTCAAAACAGTTAAATTTCCCGTAATAACAGCAAAATTTTCAGTAGCCATTACAGACTTTTTTGTTTGAGTGTAGGGCATTTGAAATATAATGTTTCAACCAAAATTATCTGTCGTCACAAACATGCCGAACGAATCAGTCTGATAATCAATTCGGTTGTGACAACGAATCAGTTTACTCTATGTGTGATGATAAAAGCCTTATGTGCCCATCATTCAAAATAGTGTTTCGCTGTTCAATACTCATCTTTTAAACGATTTTACTTCATTTTTATTTCCAACGGGACACCCTTACACATACATAAGATTTTAAACACTCACATTTTATTCAATAACTTAAGAAATTCATCAATATTTAAGTATTCAGTTTTTTGTGCCCCTAATAATAAAACTTAGTAATAATGGAATATAAGAATATGAAACAGAAACTACCCGAGTAAGAAAATTTATCTAAAATTATATGTGGTACGTATTATAATATATAACTATACATGTCGTTATGTATATACATATATGATTATATATGACGTTTTTCCTGAATTTTTCTTATATTATACCATATATAACTGCATCTAATTATATATCGGCCTTTATAATATTACATATGGTATATATGATTATATATTACATAGCATGGCTGATCTTATTGTATATATAGTTATATATAGAGCTATATCTTAAGATATATGGAGTCATTTAAATAATATATAACTATATATGATCCGCCCTTGCGAATGGTATATCACACCTTGTCATTTTTATGACGATGTATGATATATTATTTGCTTATGGGAAGCACAGCTGAGTGCTACCGGACGCGTCACAGGTTGCGGATAGTGATTCCGCAGAAATGTGGAGTAGCTGCCAATGGCAGCCGCGGACAGTCAGCGGTTACAAGGGGAGAGTCTCGGAGGGTCTTTCGAGCTCCCACTAAGTCCTGAGTTTGCCTATGATCCTTGTAACGTCGTGGCGAGCAATTGGCGCCAACCAAAAAACCAATATCCCAACCGACCATGGGCGGTATAACCCTATTGGCGCTTGGATTAAATCCCTGCGCAACCACTGCAGGCCTGGAGGCAATGTTGGCAGCCCCAACACCAGGATCGGATGCTTTGGCCCAATCAGCCATTCATCTTAAACCAAACATGATTACCGAAACCGTAAGCGGCCCTATGCTCCTTGCAGGAGTAAAAGGAACAAATATATATATATATATATGATGCCAGTCAAATTATATATTGTCATATATGGTGCCATCTAAACCACATATTATCATATATGTTGCCATTTACACCATATGTTATCATATAAGGTGCCATTTAAACAATATAAGGTCATATATTGTACCTCATGAACAACATTTTTAATACAGTTCCAGATATGATAATATATGCTACTATATATAGTCCCATATATATTGATATAAATACATATGTATGCGTATGTATGGGAAATTTTTTGATCTTCAGTTCAGTCTGGAGAAATTTGTTTAGTTTGGGTTTCACTGTCCTCAAACTCTTTCTAGGTCTAGCGAATAGTATGAAGACATATATATTCGTTACTTTTTCTCCTGCAAGGTGCACAGGGCCGCATATAATAATTCCCCCTATTAGTGAAATCTAAATTTCACTAATAGAAATGAAATCTAAATTTTACATTCTAAGAAAAAAAAAATTTTTTTTTAATTTTCACAAAAAATATTTTTTAACCCCTTTTGATTTGGCCATTTTTTGATTTGATTTGATTTTTTATACTTCAGTTATAAATTTTAACTAAAAACTTCTAATATTTAAAAAATTCTTGTTCTTTAATTATTTTTTTCGGAATGTTTCGCAGACCTCCTAGGATGCGATTAGGGACGCTCAGGGGTTTGTTATCAACATTTGGAAAACTTTGTATAATTAAATTTTCATATCGGTTTTGGTATAGCTGTGGGAGTCAGATGTCGTTATTAACAAAAAGAATTACTGGCCAATTTTGCTTTGACGCTACACCAACATTCCGAATTTTAAAGTTAAAACACTTTGCAGGTTGGGAGGAAGTGCAGGATCTAACGCTAGTCAATTACTTGTAGACAATCTAAAATTGAATATTTCAAAAGAAATTATTTCAGGAACATAACTATATACTCTACGATATCAACATGTATACTCAGGATTTTCGAAAGACAGACTGGAATAAGTTCAATACGATCCTTTGGAAAGACCTAAAAAAGAACTCCACCATAGCTTTCCGAATGAAATTTGGAGAATTTCAAGTGAAATTAATTGTGAATTCTATTTGGAATTTGTCAAATTTGATCTTAAATCTGAACAAAACTAACGGTAATTAATTGTTTTCTTACAATATTGAGAAAATTGTAAGAGAAATTTCGATTTTTTATTTCGAAATGAGAAAATTCTAAAATATAGTAGCATTTACCACTTCAAATTTAGGAAATTCCATTAGAAGTTCAGTTCTGCAATTTTAATGAAAAAAATTCAAAATAAAATTTAGTCTTTTTCCCAAAAGCACAGTAAGTGGTTTTTCACGTGGAAAATTTTTAATCGAACTTTAATTTTACTCAAATTTTAATTTAAATTATAAAAATGAACAATTTTTCAATTTTATATCAAAGACACAATCACAATATACAAAAAATGTGTACATTTTGTACATTAAATTTGCGTGAAAACAATCTCTACTCAGTTTTCACGTGAAATTCATTGTCGTGGAAAATTATCATTTTTTTTATATGGAGGAGTATTTACATTTTCAAATATTTTAATTGGTTGAAAATAAATTAACCAATCAGAATGCTCCAAAAATAAACTAGGTCAAAGCATGCTGCCACCCAAAATTTTAACTAAAGTCAACAAAAATATACATTTGGAAAATTTAAATAGTAAGGGCGTTTATTTTTATTTAAAAAATTATCAATTAAAATTGGAATTTTGTATTAAAAAATGCGAAATTTAAAAATTAAATTTCTTTTTGTCATTTGAAATTAGAAAAATTTCAAACGAAATTGATCTACATACAATTTTGAAAATCTAAATTGAAATTTAGATCTTTTAAATACATTTCTCCACAAACTTTAATGTTTTTATAATCAAAATTATCAGTTTTTTAATGAATTTGTTAAAATATCTATTGAGATTTTTAAATGATGACTGGTTAAATGAAAATAAGGAAAAAATTTTATATTTCATATTATTATTCATAACAAATTTGTATTTCCTTCACTTTATCCTTTTTTCTCCTCTTTTTTCTCTCCTTTTTCCCTCTTTTTCCTTTTTTCTCTTATTGTTCTCTTCTTTTTCTCTCCTTTTTCTCTCCTTTTCCCCTCTTTTTCCTTTTTTTTTTCTTTTTCGATTTCGCTGAGAGGGGGGGGGGGGGGGAATTTCCCTATTCCATTTGGATCAAATTCGACCTCATTGCATCAAATTTTAAATATTAAGATATTATTTACTAAAATAATGTCTGGTCAATATTCGGATCAAATTGTATATTATTTAAGGTAATTAAATCCAATTTGATCCACGTAGATACAATTGCATTCACCATTGTTCGGATTAAATTGTGTCTGATTAGTTATTATATTCTATCAAATTAGATATGTCACCATATCATCTTTTTTAAGGGGTGTAAACGGTTGTCAAAAATTCAAATAACAATATTTTTGCAATATATTTTTATTTAAAATATATGTTACTGTAGTATTTTCAAAAAATATTAGTTTTAAATGTCTCCAACCAAAATCGCCAAGGTTGCCACTTCATTATTAGCCATTTTTAAAAAAGGCCTTCATTAATTATTGGAAAATAAAAATGTAGTGATTCTTAATACCAGATAAATTTTCTAGTCTTTACCGTGGCCCGATTTTTATTAAAAAAAAATTTTTAAAAAGAAGTTGCCACACAAACTTGAAAATTCCAAAAAAAGGCAAGAAAATACAATTTTACTTGGGAATATAAAATATATTTGACTGAAATTCAAAAAAGAGCCACGATAAGGACTACAGTTTTTTGTTGTCTACGAAAGAAAAAAAACCGGATAACCCACCTTGGGTGTACAGTGGCAGCCGATTTTGAACGCGTTTGAAGTCTAAAGTTAATTTTAAGCCAAGAAAACAGCAAAATTTAAAAAAATTTTGAATGAAGAAAAGTTATATCTCCTAGCTTACTACATGTCCACCAAATTTGGGACGAATCGGTTAATGAGTATTTGATATATTAAACGTAATAGTCTTAAAAACAATGGTACATATATTATTTTACATAATGATACTCATATTATATTGTAAAAATTCTATAATTTTGTACACTTTTTAATTTATTTCGTATTTTTTCCCCATTTTTATACATACTGATTATATTTATAACTTATATTAAGCCATCAGCACCTGCCACATATGACGTGTCTTCAACATCCATCAAGGAATCGTCATTGGATTTTCTTTGAAAACTGCGTGCAATTCTTACCTTACATCTTTTGATGTAGTTTTTATCTTTTTATTCTGTCCTGTTATAATATATACCATTTCTAATGAAAACAAGTTAATAAAAATGCAAACAAAAAGTGTTACACACAAATTTACCACATATAGTATTACTTTTGGACTAAAAAATATTTTACAAAAAAAACATGTGGAAATTTAATTTCTTCGGAGCATATAGAGAATAGTATGCTCCCTCCAAATAAAATAAAAAAAAATTCGAAAATAAAATTTTTCCTAGAGTCGATACTTCCCTTAATCGGGATGTGGTAGTTCATCAACAATATTTGTAATACAGTGTCAGATATTCAATCTGCCATTTTTCGGATAAAATTAGATCTTAGTTTATCTCCAAGGATATCATTGGACCTCCCAATTTTGAGATATAAGTTGATCTTAGTTTATCCCCATGTATACAATGGGATCTAATACGATATCATTGGATACACCCAATTTGAAGATCTAATTGGGTCAGCTAGATATTACAGCAGATCTTAAGGAATATCAAATTGGATATGAATATATATTGCGCGATGTCAATTTGTTTACTCGGGTATGCGTATATGATGTATAGTACAGTTTATAACTAATAATGTTTGTCTGTATTGAATGCCTGTTTATGTATAGGACAATGAGAAAATCAATTGAGTCAACAACGAATTGAGATTAGCTGCAGTGACCATCTAAATATGAATGATTATGTTTAAAACATTTGGTCAAGTTTTCTTTTATAAGATACGATGAACGATTGGCCATAGTCAACGATATAGAATGCAATGTCGATATTGGTTGAGTACAGTGGGACGAAAGTTGCAGAATAAGAAATTGAAGAAGAAATACATACTTTCTTTGTAGAAAATAAAAACTTTGTGTAGTTTAAAAGGAAACTCTGATTTAAGTCCTGATGTATTCGGCATGGTGCTCAAAAATATAATATTCTATATTATTACTCCCAATGTACAATTTGAGTCTGAAAAGACTCAAAAACGAGTCTTGAGACCTTCTGAAATCATAGCGTTATGAGGGTGGTAGTCTTTGCAGGTGAAGCTTCTTTCTGAGCATGCTTTTATGACTCATATTAATATTAATTTCGAACGTTTTTTGAGCCTTTTTAGACAAAATTCTTAACACTCGCAACAACGTACATGACACGATGCACAATTTGAATAATGCAGTTTTATTAAAAACCAAAAATATGTAAAAAATTTATTAACATGATCTCATAAATATATAAAAACATGAACAATTAAAACATTATCAAAATATAAAGACGAACATATGCAGCAGTTGAATCTTCTCAAATGGTTTAGGAACTGAAAGATAATTTTGAATTGAATTGACCAAAATCTTGATGCAAATATCAGTCTTCAATCTCGTTGGTACTTTGTAATCGCAACAGCTTGAGAAAATCTAACATTTGAATCTTGAATATAACATCAATCTTCCATTTATTATTTATTTAAGGTATAAACATTTGATAACGATTTGATTATAGCGAGTTGAAATGCAGCGAACGTCGGCGAATTTTCTAAAAAACTGTTTTTTGTACATATGTACAAATGTATGTATGTATATGTACATTTGTATGGATATGTACATTTTTTGGAAAAATAATTTATAAAATTTCTGATTACAAAATCAAAATTTGAAATGCATAGAGCATAGTTCATATTTATGAGCCAATTCAGAGGGTTCTTGAAAAGTTCTTTTTATACGCAATTTGGACTACATTCTGAGCAAAATTTTTGAACATCCCGAAAATACTCAAAAAAAAGTGCAATTTTTGAAGCTCATAGAAAAGAACCAAATATGAATATTTTTGGACTCAAAATTATGAGTGCTCATAAAAGGAACATATTTTCGAATCTTTTAAGAAAATTATTGGCTGGGTATTTATAGAAAATCAAGAGTCAATGTATTGAGAATGACTTTTTTTTAAACAATCACATATGCTTAGAAAAGCCCTTAACAGCCTAAGGAACAGTTTTATAGTCACGACTAAGAAACAAGGTTGGCAACCGATACCTTTATAATACGTTTCAAAATTGATAACCGATACCGACACTTAATTTAAATTAATAATTTAAAAAAATACGGGTATTCGAAAACCTTTTCCCTTAATGCCGGTATCGTACTGGTATTAAATTGGTTTCTAATAAAATAATTTTTTTTAAATAAAATATAAATTTTTTCATACAAAATATACAAAATTTAAAATTAATTGATCTCTGTGTTCTTAATAAAAAATCGTATTGTTGGCAGGCGTATTGTTACTATTTTTTTAATTTGGTTTAGCAAAAACCGCTAAACTTTAAAGGCATTTTGCGGAAAATCTTTAACTTAGATCGAAAAATAGCATGTAATCAGCATGTCCGAAATATATAGAACTGATAGCCAGATCTCTATTATGTTTTTTTTTGTGTCATGCAGTGTAACTCATAAACGACATTTTTGTTTTTTTTTATTTTTTATTTCGATTGCAGATCAGTGTTGCCAGTTTTTTCAGATTTTATCCCCAATTTTCAAATTGTTATCCCCAAAAATCCCCAATTTTCAATTTGTTATCCCCAAAAATCCCCAATTTTTATTTTCTGTAAAAAATTCGTATTCGTTAACTTTTTTTTAAGTTAATGTAAAAATACCATATTTATTTAATTCTTTTCGGTACCTTATACACTCAAACTCAATCAATTTTGTAATACTAACAAATTATAAAAAAGAACAAATAAATTTAAATAACAGCATAAAAACATGGAAGGCAAATTTTTTCGTTTTAAATATTTTAGAATCAAAATTTTCCGATTCATCAGCTTCAGACATTTTGTTGCGTATGGTACTGTATAAAAAAGTTTTAATATTTCAGCAGATGGATTGAATTTTTGACAATTGAATAACATTAAAGTATATATTTAATTTAAGAAGAGGTTCTTATAACTCATATTACATCCGAATACTCTTAAATATTTTGGAACCAAAAGGAATTCAAATTTTCACCAAATGGAATTAAGGTTTGTACGCACATTAACTTTCCAGACACAAATTTGTGTAGCCTTAAATCATGCACTATAATCATCAGACTTAAAAGAAATATATAAATATTTAGAATTATCAGGGTTAAATTCACAAAAATATAAAAAGGCAATAATATGTTATCCCCAAAAAATCCCCTCAAATTTCGTGTCATCCCCAATAAATCCCCGGATCCCCAAACGGAAATTTTTATCCCCATTGACGAAAAAAATCCCCAATTTGGGGATAAATCCCCTAAACTGACAACACTGTTGCAGATTTATAATATTTGTTAAAATAAAGATCAGATTTGAGAGAGTTGCTCATATAAGTTATGAGAAAGTTCGATTTTTACTAAAATATTTTTAGAAAATATGAAAATTTTAATCGAAATATGAATTTTTAGGTATAATTAAAAAAAAACCCGAACGTTGATAATTTTTTGAAGTTTTGATTTCATATTCCTTTTCTGCAAATTAATTAAGAATAGATAAAAATAAAAAATTGTTAATTTATAGCGTATAGGTTAAGAAATAATTTAGTTTAAAGTCAAACCTTTTTTTTTATATAAATTCCGAACAAAACTTTGGTAATGACTGGTCATTACTACATGCATTACGTAGATCTTATATCTCCTTACTCTTTGAATTACTTCTAAGCTGAATGTAATGATTTACCGATAATTATGCCCCACACATTACTATTTCATTACTAAATTTATAGATCATTTCCCTCATAACTACATGTAAGCAGTATGTAATGTCAACAGATTTATGCTAAACTCGACACACAATAGCTACAACAAATAATATATGGCATAAACCAGTAAAAACCATAACTATGGAGTAGCCCAGTTGTTAGAGTTTTTGCCTGACAATCATAAGGTTCGCTGATCAATTTGTGTCGGCTACTATTTTTTTTATATAATTTAAATTAAACTTATATTGTATTTATAGAACTGTTGATGTTCATTACCTTCAGCATTACATATAAGCAGTATTTAATAACAAGCAGCTGTACAATAAATGTGTACATTAAAGCATTAAATTGACAGTCATGAGGTACTCTGATCGATTCGTGACAGCTCTCACTCTTTTTTAAATTTAAATTTAACATCTATTTATAGAAAAGTTGATAAACTACTTACATAGTAACATCAGTGTAATAACTTTCCTCCAATGACATCACCATATTGAAATAAATAGTTCAGTAATTAAAAGGTAAAGTAGTGAACACTTGGGATTTCAATACCTAAAATTCATTACATGGTAATGAAAGGTTTTGCTGGGTTACTCTTAAGGCAAATTACTTATTATTAAAAGGCAAATAAATAAAAGTGTATTTAGCTGAAAGTTGGCACAGTTTAGACATTTTGGACCAATCTACTGTATATATTAGGGCGGGTCGATTTAATAATCGCCCATGGCTCAGTGAAAATCATATTTTAGTTAAATTAATTACTAAGTTAAATTAATTTTTTCATTTACATATGTTCTGACTAAATAAATTTCTAAGGAGAAAAAATAAATAAAATAATAAAAATAAATAAAATAAATAAAAAATAATAAAATAAAGTGCCAAAAATGGTGATTTTTTAAAATGTTTGTATGGGGAACCCCCCAGGGGAGTTCCAGGGGGTGTACCACTGGCATGGGTGGATCGGCCCTCCAAAGTTAGTGGGGGTCGGTCATACATTTGGACTCGATTGGGGCACTCTAAATGGGTCAAAGTGGGATTTTTCAAAACTTGACCCTACGGGACAAAAGTCAACAGTTCGGGGTAGTAGAATTCGTTTTAGAGGTATGGTTCCTTCGGCAAAGTTTCTTATTTTGATCCCTAGAATACGATTTTCCCTGAGCCATGGGCGATTTTTTTGCCTCCCCACAAATCGACCCAGCCTAGTATATATATATACATTAGGGTGGGTTGTAAACAATATAACATTTTAACCTTTCCAGAAAGGTATTACTTATGAAAATCTGATAAAAAATGTGGCAACTAGAAGTAAAAGTATATAAGTAAAATTATTTTCTGCTTGATGATGAAATGATGATAATGATGATGAAATGATGATGATGATGAAAACAAGCAGAAAATAATTTTACTTATATACTTTTACCTCTAGTTGCCACATTTTTTATCCGATTTTCATTTATTAGAAAATTGTAAAAAATTTAAATTTGGACGCCTCGAAAATGATTTTTTTGATATGTAATAGTGGAACTTTTTTTCCTCGTGCCAAAAGCTATCGAAAAATCGATGGCACAATATCGCTTGCTAAATCGACCCACCCTAATATACATATTACCAGAAAAAGTAATGTTTCCCTCAGGACAATTTTTTTCAGCGTATGCATAGTAAAGCAGAGTTTTTGCGGCACTTTAAACCAATTTTAAAATTTTCATCATTAAATATGTTATTTAAACACAAAAAAATCGAGAATATTAACCACTGTTCATCGACAAAAACAGAAATTTGAAACTTCAGAAGTGATTTAAGTGAGAGTAAATTCATAAATGGCTTTTGTCTTAATTGCTGACCATGTTGTTAATAATCCCAAACAATTGAGTGGACAAAAGGAAACGTGCACATTACACTGATAGGGTGATTTTAAGACAGTTTCCAAAAATTTACCAATATTTACACAGTGTTGAGTTTAAAATAAAACAAACATCATTAGTTATAAATCAACCATCTTTATGTATGTATATCATTGGTGCGCATTTCATAGCACAATTGTGAATTTACTTAATCACACATATTCTTATGCTCTTTAATTTAGTCGTCAATGAGACAGCGACGAGTGCACATGCTTGGCGGGTGTTTTGATATTTTTTTTCAAGTGCACTGAAAACAAATATTTATGACATTCAGAAAATATATGATGAGAAATGTTTTTGATATCATGCAATGCATTTTACGTTATAAAACATTTAAGGATTCTAGGGAATATGTTATTAAAAGATATTATGATTATTTTCATAGTAGATCGTTAATAGAAATAAAAAAAAAAAAACAAAATATAAAAAAAATTGCCATAAAAGTATAAATGTAGAACATTTTGTTTAAAATCTATAAAAATATGTTGCAGAAAATTTCATTAAGATTGTATAAACAATATGGAGATTGATAAATATGTAAAAAGACATATTTTTTAATTCGCTCAATTTTTTTCCCAGTGCAGTTCGCTCTCGTGCTCACTAATACAATTGCAAATCAATTTTGCGCATCACTGATGTATATCCATAAGTATGTCCTACATACATTGTTTTATACATATGTGTATGTATATGAGGCTTTCTACCTCAATAAACGTCTCGTCCCCTAATATCGTATGGCGGAACTGAACAACGATCATCACAATTTAGATCGGTAAGTTGGTATATTTTCCATTTGTGAGTGCAGTTTATTAAATCTTTGATTACTGAAAGTAAAATATTCTACGGAATTATTCCAGTCGCTTTATAAAAACAGGGAGTTAATCAAGCCTACTTCGCCCACTTTCTATAAACATTTCAAAAGTTGCTACAATTTTTATTCGCATTATTGCTACGATATACTTTTGTTAGCTGGACTGTTGGTATGGAAAGCCTCATATGGATTTCATTCATTATGTTAATTAACTAATTTTCCAGTGATAAAATAGACAAAACTAAAATGTTTTCTTTTTCCATTACTGTTGGGATGAACAAATACCAAAAGTCAAAACTCACAATTTTTAAAAATTTCCAATATTTTTGACGTTTTGAAAAAAATAATGTTAAATCACGTAAAAAGTCAAAGGATTATCTTCGGACAACATCTAAACACATTTTAGTCGATAATCATAGGGATTATAATTACTACGAGTACAAACAAAATCTTCTGACAATATTTTCACATAGAAAACATATAGACTTATGTACTAACATTGGCAGCAGATTTTAAATAATTGACGACTTTAAGTCAGTCTTTAAAACATTAAAGGACTACCCACAACTACGCGCTTATCTTCTGTTTATTTACGTGTATTTATTTATTTATTTTTTTGTTTTTATCATTTTGTAAAAACCAAAACACATGTACGTTTTAAATTCATTTTATTGTTTTTTCTGTTTTGTTAAGGAAAAAGTAAAATACAAGTATCTCATAGACAGTGGTATTTGAAATGTAATTACATGGTGGGAGAAAAATCAGCAACAAACGCAGAGTCAAAGAAAAACTGTTATTACAAGTTTTGTTCATAAAACCAGTATTGCCATTTCGGTGCTTTTTGGGCATGATGCAGAGCATTTTAGCTCTTCGCACACGGGGATTTTTTACAAATAACCGTTTTAAAAAAACTTACGTTTACAATGCCTTTTCCGAATTCTGCAGGTGTTTTTTGTTGAGGAAGAGTTTGAGGACAGTCCCCAAACTAACCACTACTAAACTGTAGATCGAAAAAAATATTCCCGTAGCATGCGCCATGCATACATATACATTAGAACGACTCACGAAAAAAGTGCCCCTCCCCTCAAAATCAACCTTTGTTTGTTTTATGATGATTCCCAAAATATTTCGGGGATAGCAATGAGATCTCACGAGCTGGACCAGGACACCGTGCAAAATGTATGAAATTTGCTAAATCCCAAACTATTTCCACTTAGCGTTGATTTACTTGTCAAGAGAAATGTTTCGGTATTATAAAGATTTTAAAGTCGAAACCACTTTCCTATGAGGTCTTAAATAGTATTTGAAAATTTCAATACCAAGTATGTTTAAAATTCTAATTCAAAAAAACAATCAGAAATTTTCATTTAAAATATAAATTCGTATAGAACAAAGCAAACTTCTAGGAGCCCATAAAAAAGTAAAGGAAGAGGAAATATTACACAGGAATAATTGTGTAAAGGAATTGGACCAACAGTTTTACGAAAATATATTTGTTTCCATACGCTCGTTGTTAACTGGCGAATAAGGTAAAATTTCATTTCTGGACTTATTAAGATGAAAGGATTTGAACGTCTAATTTGTTTTAGGTCGTGGTTATTTAAAAGGTTACTTGGCGAATCGTTATGTTGTATAAATTTAAATCCAAGTACGCAATTTCAAGATCAAGATCAATATTAGGATAAGTCTTAAGTCAGCCAGAGATTGAGGGTGGTGTCATTGTACAAATCACGCATAATAACTTCAAGTCAATCAATCAGTTAAAGACGCTGAAAATCATCACACGTCAAATATAGATTATCAGCGATATCCATTATTATCTTCAATTTTGATTATCATCAATAGCATCAACAGCATCTGCCAAATTTTAATCGCTGATCTATTATACAGTCATCTACTTATCAAGTTAAAAAGCAAGTTAAATAGGAAAGATTCATAAACAACCAAATCGTTCTCGACAATAATATCACAACGTTGTCTGACATAGCGTTAAAGCTCTTATAAAGACTCAATTCATTATTTAGTCAAATTTAATTTTTTTGTATTGTCATCTTAACAAGGGGCAGTATAACTTAAATCTACTGGGGGGATAATCCCCAATAATATTTTGTTGCGACGTTTATCTTCTATACAATTTTTATTGAGTTTAAAGTCAACTTTTTAATTCGTTGAATTGGAATACGAACTTGGATTAGACTTAGAGTTAATTGAAAATAGTAGACCTTACACTGCTTTTACATATTTACATCAATTTATCGAACTTTAACTTAATCTGTTGGATTGTTAACTGAATTAATTTAAATCAAATTAACTGATTTCCTTCACTACTATACCATGATTTAATTTTAATATTTTTTTAACTTAATTTTTAGGATGTTTTATAATTTTTAACTAAAAATTGTTATACTTTCTAAACTAATAATTTTAAATTTTATTAAGCACTGTTGAATTTATGAATCGACCTAGAAAATTTCATCGTTGCAGTGATCACTTCTTCGTATGGATTTAATTGTAAGTAATGTTAATTTTTTTATCTTAAAATCTTATCACTTTTCAAATTATTAGATTATCTTACACTCAAAAAAATAAGTTAGTAGAAAAATTAGTAAAACGTCTTGTATATCAAGTGTACTAGTTTTCAGCAATTTTTGTGCTGAAATTCCGTTTTCAGCAAAAATTTTAGTTATATTTTTTTAGCACTAAACTAATTTTGAACTAATGTTTTACTAATTTATTTTGCTACAAAAATTGTGCTGATAACCGCATTCGTAGCGTGGACGACAACCAGATAGACAAGATGTAGATATCGCAGCTTTTCTGGAAACGGAAATGACAAAAAAAGAAAAACGACTCTACCCATATTCTATATTTAAATTTTCAGCAAACAAATTAACTAAAATATAATTTCGCTACAAGTTTTTTGAGTTTTTTTTTCAGTCTACTAATATTCAGAAAAAAGTTTAGTGATTTTAGCAAGGATTTTTTTCATTTGCAGTCGACTAAGTGTTAGCAAAACTTTTGCTGAAGATTACTAATTTTTTGGTAAAAATCAGCTCGCTGATTTTCAGCAAACCTTTTGCTGAAATTACGAACTTTTTTGCAAGCACGCTCCTGACTAAAAATTTGCTGACACAGCAACATTTTTTGCTGACTTTACTGACTTTTTTTTTAGGTGTTTTTATCTATCCTCTACACTGATAGTATTTTCGTTCATAGCATTAATGATTCGATTTCATTAAAATGGATTCATTGATTTAATGAAAAAATTCAGTAACTGAATGAAAATTCATTGTTGTTATGAATTTTTTCATTAGATTTTTTTTTAATTTTTCACAATTTCATAAAAAATTCATTAAATTAATGAAAATTTCATAAACAAAAAATTTAACTTATAAAATTGATTTCAAGTACAATTTCACTTCTTTTTATATTTTCCTATGTATATACCGGGAGTTATATCGGCATATCATCTTTGAGGGAACAAGTTGATTTTTTCCCCAGATAGTACTTTTTGGGCTGAATAGGAAAAAAAATTGTTGTCGGAAACTCTTATTTCGGGTCAAAGTTAAAACATGGACTTGCCCGTATCTCCGCTAGTTATTATCGGATCAATATAAAGACTGCGTTCGATGAAATTAGTGCACGAATAAATTCAAATAACTTTTGAACTAGTTGACATATACAAAAGAAAAAAAACGTTTTATTAACAGAAATCTTATTTATGTTTACATTTAATAAAAAAATATTACACATTAATGGTTTTTAATAAAAAATTTAATTTTTTCTGAAATTCCTCCCATTAAACTTTTAATAGTGTCTTCAGTGATTTTTTGCTTGATGATAATTATTTTCTGGAAAATGTTTTAGTGTTTTCAGTAATCTGTTTTGTATGCTTCATGATCCTTTTTACCAGAGCCCAATATCTTTCAATGGGTCTGAGCTCTGGGCAGTTAGGTGGATTTGCATATCTGGAATTGCATACTATATTTCATAAAATAATCGAATTATTTTTTCACGCATTTCTATTTCACAGCTCATTTCAAAGCTAATAAGTATCGAATAATTTTTAAACTTGACATGAGTATTTGTACATATTTAGCAAAGGCATCTTGATTAAAAAAAAAATAAATTTTGAATTTGAAAAAAATTTACAAGTAATAATGTGTGCACTAGTTTCATCGAACGCAGTCTTTATAAAATATTTATATGTATAAAAGAAGAATAATACAGTTTTCTTCTGTTTGTTTAACCCAGCAAAATATTTTTTTTTAATTTACGTAGTGAAGAAATAAAAAACGCGATAAAATTTACAAATAACACACAGCAACAACAAAATTATTTTAATAGTTGTTGCTTTGCGCGTTATTTTAAAATTTCATTGCGGATTTTATTTGATTTGTAGAAATTACACACAGAACAAAAAGGGGGAATATTATCTAATTCCTATGTAATTATACAATTACATAAGTTCCAGGTTAGTTTTATTATGCTGCCTACACACGAAGGAACATTCGTCAGAACATGTGTTTCATTTTTGTTTACATTTTTACAATACAGACGATGCCACACACAACAAAATCTCAAAAACAAACATCAGTTCTGTTTGTTTGTCGAACTAATCACATCAAATATGCACGGAGGAAAATCAAATTTAATTAATTTGTTAATTGTTAATTTTTCATATGCTGCTGTTTTTTTAGTTTTATTTTTTTAGCTTTCACATTTTATGTCTCATAATTCTCGCAAATTTTTATATTTATTTATAAAATTAATCCAGTTTACATTATTTGAAGAAAAATATTAATGAAATTATTTCATAAAAGTAATGAATTTAATTCATTAAACACATGAAACTTTCATAATGTTTATCTTAAAATTAATGAAAAAAATTCATATATACAATGAAATTTTCATTAGATCAATGAATCCATTCATTAAAATTGATTTAATGAAACATCCCTACGGGAAATTTTAACAAACTGTCACCGATCTGGCCCCTTTATATGAAATAGACTGGTCACTTTTACATGGCGTTGTCATAGGAGGTGGAAATTGACCCCTTGTGACATGTCACAAGACAAATCCCAGGACAAGTCCCTGAAATTGAGAGTTCAGTAACCTGTCCTAGGATTTGTCTTGTGACATGTCACAAGGGGTCAATTTCCACCTCCTATGACAACGCCATGTAAAAGTGACCAGTCTATTTCATATAAAGGGGCCAGTTCGGTGACAGTTTGTTAAAATTTCCCGTAGGGATGTTTCATTAGTCCAATAAAACCGTTCTTTGGGGACTTTTCAATGAAAAAATTCATTGTATTAATGAACAAATTCATTAATACTATGTACAAAATTCTATCAGTGTACTTCCCTTTCTCTATCTTATTCTTTAAAATTTTGTAATGTGTGGACAAAGGATCTCCCCAATTTTCTCTGAGCATGATCGTGCAAGTATTTTGTCCACGTGTTCGTTACAGTATCCATATTGCCCTATTTAGAACATATTGATTCCACCACATTAAATTTCTGATGAAACGCGAAAAATCGTTAATTTCAAAAAAAATCTGAAACGTGTTCACATAAATCGACTATAGATTATGATACGTAAGTTTGACATTTCAATCACAAACATCTCCGTACAAAAGAGTCAAAAAGTTGTTTTTTTTATAGAATATCCTTGAAAATAGGACATGTCTGGACAATCTTGAACATGTTATATATACCGCTGAACGCGCCTAAAAAACCTTTCATATGATACCCATATTAAGTATGTTGTTTTCAGATAAAATGCAAAATTCTTACAAAAACTACAAAAATACCTTTTTTAAAAATGGTCAAGCTCGTGAGATCTCATTGCTAGACCCGAAATATTTTGGGAATCATCATAAAACAAACCAAGATGAGGGCGCACTTTTTTTTTACTTTTTTTTCAGTCCATATAAGGTGAGTCGCTCTAATATATAGCGAGAGACATTTGGTTAGTTTGGGGACTGTCCTCAAACTGTTGCTAGGTCTTGCGAATACTTTGAAGACATTTTTGACTAAAATACCGCATAGTTTGGGGAATTTTTGTTAACCAAATTCAGATAAAAACATTCAAATATGTAATACACATACTTTCTAATCAATACCAACCGACTTTTAGTCAATTGAAGTGCAATTTCCTAAAAAATAATGATTTTAAAATATGCATGTTTAAAAATAGGCTTTATTTCTTTTTATCATAGTTACTTCATACAAAATTAATTTAAAACAGAAAAGGTGCAAAATTTGTATTTACGATTAAATTTTGGGAAAATTTTGCATAAAATCTGTGAATTGTTGGATGAAATGAATTAAGTGGAATTATCAACATAAGTTGAAATTTTGAAAATCCTATTGAGGGATTATTTAAGAACTGCAATATAGAAAAAAAGTAAAGTTTTCACTTAAATCATTCACCTAAACCGAAATAAATTGGTATGGTTCTTAAAGCCCAAAGACCACCGTCTGAGCTAATAAGCAATTTTAAACAAAAAACTTGTTTTTTGGTAAAAGATAAATTTCCGAATATTTCAAAAACTAAATAATTTTAAAACTTGGTGTCTACTGGAGGCCAGTATGAATGTTTTGCGAATCATTCACAAAACATTTTCTTATACAACAACTAAATATTTTTTCTTTTGTTTTCTGTTTTATTTATTTTTTTTTTTTTGTAATGATCTAAATTCTAATATCTTGTAAATAACTACAAATAACTAAAATGGTAAATTTTTGTTATATTTAGTACCAAAAATCATCAAATCTCCCATCAGCGCATGCAAGAGAATGTAAAACATTCATTCAGCCCTCTAGTGTCCACATTAGTTCGATAGTTCGCATGTCCTATGCATTTTGAGTGTTGTACTGTACATTTAATACTCAATGTAAACAGCTTGTTTACGAGGGCGGATCAATATGTCCGTGATTTTTCGAACTTTCCTTGTAGTTACATGAAGTGCAACACTGCTCCGGTCAGATACCATCTTTTAATAGACTACTGTGATATTCTGAACAAGGTCTGTTATTAACTTTGCATTTAACAGGTGGTCAAAGCATACAACCTCGTGGATTTTTGTAAAAATGAAAAAAGTGAATTTCGAGTGGTCATCAAACATCATTTTTTGGGGAAAACACTGTCGCTCAAACCAAGAAAAAGATCGATAAGTACTATGGAGATCCTGCACCATCAACTTCAATGGTAAAAATGTGGTTTACTAAGTTGCGTTGTGGTTGAACAAGCACTAGTGAAGCTGAAGGTTCTTGGCGGCCAATTGATGTCAAACCACCCGAAAATGTCGAGTAAATTCACTATATGTGACAGCGCATAGAGAAAGGGACCTAAGGGTAAAAAAATCATTTTTTTTTTTTGATGTACACAACATATGAGCATCGAATGAGACCGATCCCATACCCCAAAAGTGTTCCCTCCCAGAGATATGCGCGTTTTATGAAAGTGAAGTCGACGATTCTGAAAAAATGTTCGTACTAACAGAGTGATATTCACGATTTAAAAGAATTATAAATGAGTTTTTATTATAATTCACAATTAATAATTTCAGAAAATAAAGCTGGATTCGAAAAACCGCGAGCAAAATTGTTATCAAACTCATGGAAACAGCGTGCTAGGTAGAAAACAGTAAAAACCAACTACACAAAACAAGAGGTAGGGACGACCTACGCGTGTTTTCAAGGTTGACCAACACGTTCCTGACGTCATGAGATGTGTCGCTTTCAAATGAGACCAATACCAACACGCTCCAAAGATACACGTATTTAAATCTTTAAAATGGCTCTCCTGAACAAAACCGGTTTTTACACTTAGGTCCCTCTCTATATTGCGCGTCACATATGGTGTTGGCCGATTGGAGAGTGAAAGGGCGTGAGATTTTTGATGCCATAGGCATTTCATATGGCAGTGTGGTTTCGATTTTAAATGATCAGTTGGGTTTTAAAAAGTTATCCGCAAGATGGAAGCCGCGTTTGCTCACAATTGACCATAAACCAGGGTTGGCAGGCAATACCACTAAAATACTGTTATCGATTCAAAACCCTATCAACTGACTACCGTTACCCCTAAAATACCGTTACCGAAATATCCGGAATACCGTTATCATTAAAATACCGAAATAACTGAAATACCGTTATCCTTAAAATACCGATACCGAAATAAATGAAATATCGATAACCTTAAAATACTGTTACCGAAATACATGAAATAGCGTTATCCTTAAAATGTTGTTACCGCTATTTTTAAATGTCTGCTTTTGTCATTGCACGTGGTTATTATTTCACATAAATTAGGTCAATTAATTCGTTTCGTTTTTCTTCAGTTTTTGCAAAAAAAAATGCGCTATGCACCGCAATAACTGACTGACTACCATTACCCTTAAAATGCCGTTACCGATATAACTGAAATACCGTTAACCTTAAAATACCGTTACCGAAATAACACAAATATCGTTAGCTTTAAATACCGTTACCGAAAAAACTCAAATACACGTGTCTCAATGGCAAAATTGCATGAATTGGGCTACGAATGGGTAGCCCAATTCACCATTTCCGGATTTAGCCCCCAGTGACTATTTTCTAATTACAAACCTAACGAAATGGCTAGGTGGATAGCAAAGGATATTACTGAAATAAATACGATTCGAATTAACAAAAAGCGAAATTAAAAGAAAAGTAAACTATTTTTTATATTATTTCCAGAAGTTTTTTTAGACTATTTGAAAAGTAAAAAAAAAAATTACAAATAAGTTAACAAGATCATAATCAAAATTAAAATGTATTGAGATAAAAAAAATCATTGATTATAACTATATAGCTTTTCATACATATTGGCTTTTTAGAATCCAGTTGAGCCAACTCCCTTAGAAACAATTGTGACAAAATAATCACGTTTTTTTTTAATTCCTTGCGAAATAATTACTAAAATTCAATAAATAGAGGGAGAGAGGGAAAATTAGTTCGTAACACAATTTCTCTCTACATTTTTTAAATTTTTATGAATTTTAGAAGAATTACTAAAATTATTTTTGTTTCTGTTTGTAAAGAAAATTATTAAATATACAACAAAATTTGTATATTATTTCACATAAATTTTTTATCGTTTAATTCTTAAATTTTATTCGATTAGTCGGTAAAAATAATTATTTGTACGATTAATGGATTAAAAGAAAAAGCCGATTAATTGAATACCCTATTTCAAACTCTCCTATTTCAAACTTCCGACCTATTTGAAATTGGGGCGGTGGAAAAAACGTTAGTTTATTTTTTTTAAATACATTTGAAAATTTTTAAAATAAGTTTTGAGAATGATTTGAAAACTAAAACTGAGCAATAAATTTGTTATCAACGAAATCTCGAACTTATGTTTTCAGTTTGTAATAATTTAAAAAAATACTTGAGAACTAACAATCCATTTTTTATTGAGAGTGCTATTGTTTTGCTATCGAGAAATAGGCTTTTATCAACTTTTTCTCAAATGTAAGGTTTGAAAATAAAATTTGATTTCAAATCGATATTAAATGTTTTTCAACGATAGTAGCTTTTAAAAACTAATAGTTTTTGGTTAAGTGTGAATGTAGTATAACATTAGTGCTCTTTTTAAATACATTCCCGTTATTGGAAATTTATTTAGCTTTTTTTGCAATGAATTTTAAAATATTTCAAAGATTGCATTTTGTGGTGAAATGTAGGCATAGAAACTGTATTCATATTTAGGCTTAAAATTTTATGAATAAAACTGGATATTAACACCACTGTTCGCGTTTTATATGAATTTTTTTCGATTTTTTAAGATTTTAGCCAATTGAATCGCTGAAAGCAAAATCGACCTTAATAAATGATATGGTTTAGTAAATATGCTATTAAAAGGAAATTATTTCAACTACAAAATGTATTCATCTATAGCGGCGTATACGTTGAAATCGCGACCCCCAAAGTCCAACTTTAGTATAATATGTGGTCACCTCTAAAACCTGTTCTTGCAAAATTTCAAGCAAAAAAGTTTCCATTTGCAAAAGTTATCGCAATAAATACATTTTTTACTAAGGTTAGTATCGTACTAAAGACATTTTAATACACTAAAGTGTCGTGTAAAAAAATAAATGGAAAACCGCCAAACTTTAAAAGCATTTAGCGAAAAATCTGTACCTTAGATCGAAAAATAAAGTACGCCACTGTAATCAGCATGTCCGAAATATATAGAACTGATGGTCAGATCTCCATTAATTTTTTGAGTGTCATGCAGTGTAATCTAAAATAGCGTTATCCTCCCAGCAAAATATTGGTAATGACACCTCATTGCTGTCTGCATTACCAATAATGATATATCATTACCTTTTGCATTATTTTGTAATATAAAATAATGACTTCCTAATAACGGCCTATTGTAGTCATTGCTTTTAAATATAAAATAATGACTTACTCGCAATAGTTTAAATTAGAACTTTTTACAAAGTTAAATTTTATACATTTATATTTATTACATGTAAATATGTTTTAGGTTAAAATTTTTATGACGAGTTCTAAAATTACACTCTAGCAAAAGCTTTAATTTCTCTGAATCTATTTCCTGAAGCTAATATTATTTGTGTAACTCCTTATTTTTAAGAATCAAGTAAGCAGTCGGATAACCACTTATAATTCAACTTTTTGTAAGCATGTGTGTAACCACTTATTATTCAAAATCTCATAACTACTTATTTCTCATTTTTTCGTAAGCGAGCGGGTAAGCGTGACTACTTATAAAAACGACCACGCCAAACAAAAATAATGAGTTTAGATGCCAAAAAATAAGTTGTGCGGAGATATGAATTTCTATTATATAACCACTTATTTGGTAATCAAAGATTTTGCTGGGCTTGCCCATAACCGCTTCGTCTCCTTTACCACCCAAGTTTTTTAAATGTTTTTACAATGCTCACAATACTTTTATGGTTCCGGGATTTGGCAACACTGAATACAACTGATTGAAGTTCTTCTCATTTCAGCTCTTCAACATTGTGCAATGAGATACTTGAAAAGTCCCTTAAGTACCTTGTGTGTATGTGTGTGTACTGGAACTACGAGTGCAATAAGTACACTCAAAAAAATAAGTTAGTAGAAAAATTAGTAAAGCGTCTTGTATTTGAAGTTTACTAGTTTTCAGCAATTTTTCAGCAAAAGTTTTAGTTATATTTTTTTAGCACTAAAATAATTTTGAACTAATGTTTTACTAATTTATTTTGCTACAAAAATTGTACTGATAACCGCAATTATAGCATGGACGAGAACCAGATAGACAAGATGTAGATGTCGCAGCTTGTCTGGATGTAGTACAGACAACGGAAATAATTAAAAAAACAACTCTACACAATTTCTATATTTAAATTTTCAGCAAATAAATTAACTAAAGTAAAATTTCTCTACAAATTTTTTGAGTTTTTTCAGTCTACTAATATTCAGCAAAAAGTTCGGTGATTTTAGCAAGGATTTTTTAGCATTTGCAATCGACTAAGTGTTAACTTTTGCTGAAACTACCATTTTTTGTGGTAAAAATCAGCTCGCTGATTTTCGGCAAACACTTTTGCTGAAATTACCAACTTTTTTGCAAGCACGCCCCTGACTAAAAATTTGATGACACAGCAACATTTTTTTGCTGACTTTACTGACTTTTTTTTGAGTGTAGTACAATGAAAGTATGAATGATATTTTTGGTACGGTTAAACTTATTCTCTATTTTTCACGAACAATGTAGAGCAAAATCATTTATTCACAGGAGTATGTGAGTAAGTCTGTTTGTGTGTGCGTTAACATCATTATGATGATAATATCATGTCACTGTTGATGTTAAATATAAAGAAATGTCGATATTAAATTTATTACACAGCCATCATTATGTTTGAATGATTGATGGTGCGTAATTTGGTTACAAAGTTTGAGTAAAAAAAGGGGTGGTTTGAGTCGGCCGGTCTACACTTTTGGCTGGTTTCACATTTTCTAATGTAAGCCCAACAAAGGTGTGCCTAAAGTATAAGTTTTAAATAATAATAATAAAAAAATATATCTTTGAACGATGGTTCGACAAACCGCTTTTGCTGGTTGACGCGTGGCTGTCTTTGTGTGATGGGTCTTTAATATTATTAGAAAACAATTTAATTAAATATTCATTTAAAACAAAACAGTAAAAGTGAATATATCCTTTAGTCGATTTATGTGAACATTATTTTTTTTTTATTTTTAAATGTTCACTGAACCATGATATATACTCTAAATTAAATTAAGTGACTTGAAACCCCATTTAAAAAGTACGCTCAAACTCGTTTAAGAGGAACTAGGTTAAGGCGAATTCGTGCTTAATGCAAAGAGGGCCTGACCCTTTCAATCTTATGGCTCATTATAAAGAAGATTTAATCAAGCCTGTTGCATGATACAACCATACTAGGTAGATGCATTAGAACAACAAACACAACAAACAACAACAAAAAATGTAATCGGCTCCTCTTGATACATAGCGAAAGCATACGAAAAAGTCCCTGAACTGTCATAATATAACCCTGAACTGTCAAACCCTAATGTATCTATCTAGTATGGTTGTATCATGTCCTGTTGTTTAGATTAATTCCCTGATTTATTTATTATTACATAATTCTTTTTCTTTTCTATTTAACTTAAAAATTAAAAAAAACAGTATCTTCATTAATTCTAAGACATTAGATGCATTTGCCAGATTATACTCAACTGCCACTAACCTGCTACTCAACAATCTGGTGACTGACATGTTGAGGTAGCTTAAACATTGTATGCTACTTGTGATCAGTTAGTGATAAATCAGTTGTAGTTTTTTTTTCAAAGTTGGCTTATGTAATTCCCATATAAATTTCATATTTGCCAACGTTTAGCTTTAAAACTTAATATACTTTCCGCACAAATACAGCTAATATAGAATAAAACGTAGAAAGTATAAACAATGCATTTAGGGCCAGTTTTATAGTCAGAAATAAGAAAGAGTTTTGTTTTAGTTATTTCCGCATGTTGTTTGTGACTTCATCTTTTTGCCTTATCACTAATTTACGTTCATCACCAACAATCGGGTGATATTATTTGCAGGACATGCCATCTAATGTTGCGCTTACCCCATCTCTATAAATGTTGTTCTGCATGACGATTGTTAAAGTAGTTTCCTCTGGAATCGATATATTTGACTCTCGTAATGAAAATATTCGTTCCCACATGTCGGTGCTATTTATTCTGTTTCCTCACGTGCATAAACGATGGCGTGATTTTTTGTGTTTTTTTTATTTTTTTAAGTGCAGGCTGAAATTTATTGCATTTGAAGACTGTGATGCACTTTTATTTTCCAGCTGTGGTTTCACTCACTGCGATTTTTATGAAATTTGGATATATGATAGAGAAAAAAATCTGAGATCGACCTGTCTCAGCTTATCGGTCACGCCGGAATTTAAAGTGCCCTTTTTGATTTTTTTTTCTGCTTTTTAAGCAACTATTTTGACCAGCGGAACCATATGCAAATGTTGTATTTCTGGAAAGAGATTTTTGGAACTTTTCATTGGAACCTTTTTTTTGTTACTTTTTTGCTCTTTTGAATTTGCTGTTTCAAAATTTTCCATGGAGATGTATGCTGCTATGGCTGCTAAATTCACATAAGGTAATCCATTATTAAATCTAAGCGGACGCGCGTTTTTGCGTTTTTCAATATTCTCTCTGCATTAAGTTTGCCAACATTTTTCCCGAAACACCTTTTTTGGTACATTTTTAAAGAATTTAGGCCGCTAAACATAGGAAATATGTATATAAAACTTCCTTACGTGATAAACTTTTTTTTAATTACGTAAATTTAAGATGTGCTCCCATACAAAAAGTTTCAAAAAATGAGTTTTTTACACAGTCCGTTTCTTTATATGAAATGTTATACTTATCTCTACACCTTGAAAACAGATTCGGTGCTGACAACCGCATTTGTAGACAATCGAATGGTTCGTACGTACATAGACCTTAAGCCCAATATGATTTTCAGTAATTCTTATCGTACAACGCTTTCTAGAGAAAAAATACTTTAAGCGGGTGTATCTCCTCAATGGATAGAAATGCAGAAATGTTCGTACATTTTCACTTTAATGAAAAAATTTGATGTTCTTTACACCATTTGCAATTGTATATAGTCGATGAAAGTATTAAATAATTAAATTAACACCATTTATATATGCACTAAAAATACTTATTTTTGCAAAAATGAAGCATCTTAAAATATAAAAAGTATATAATTCAGTTATTTTTCAAATAACTTTGGATCAACATGGTTTTCAGGAAAGCTTTTTTTTAAATAAAAAAAAAAACAATTTTGTTTTTTTTTAATAGAAATATGAAAATCTATAAAGTTTTCCATTTTTTTTTTTAACAAATTTAAAAAATGTTACTAACAAATTAAAAATATACACAAATATGTCTTAAAAAGCTTTTACACCGAAGCTATGGAAATTGTAATAAACCCATCATGTAAGTTTCGAATACAAAATTCAGATGAACTTTTTCTATGGAACGCATCTAGAAAAAAACTGTTTTAAAATGCTGAGATTGAAAATTAATTGTTAAATTCTTTTTCGAGGATCAAGTCAAAACTTAATGTTTCCATAACGCTTTTATTAAACGACTTATGTACAAATTTTGTGTAGCATTATTAAAATTTCTATTAAAACCCAAAATATGTATTTAATCAATTTCATCAAAAAGCCATAACAGCTAAACACCTCGGAAAGGTGTTAATTCACAAAATAACTTTTTACTGAAATTATTTACATTTACAACAAAACCGTGACTATGAAAAAAATTAACTTTATGTGTAGAAAATAGAAACCAATAAAAATTAAACAAAAAAAGTTAAAATGTATTCACATATGTACCTACTCGTACGTACTTTTTTTCATCGAAATAAACTACATTATAATGTTATTAAATCTTGCAAGTCACGATGCAATGAATGGTTTTTTTTTACACTGACCACATGCCACAAAACCAAATATAAAAAATTAGACCCTTGTTAACTAAAATTTCTGTATGTACGATGGTGTTTCATTGAGCCTTCCTCTGATCATTGGAAACATCCTTGTCAACACAATATTTAAAATATAACGGAAATTGAAATAGAAATAACAATGATAAGGATTGCTATGATTCGGCAATTTCATATGGGATTTTAAAAGGAACAAATTAGAAATTGTTGTTGTCTTTATAAACTTATGTATTGTTTTTATAGTATGGATTTCAAGGTATGGATTAAAGTGCATTATTTTTTGAAAATAATAGTTTTTAGTGCATATTTTTTATATTTTTAATGCATATTTGTCTTTTTTAGCCGCATATTTTCTATTTTTAAGTGCATGAAATTCCTTGCCCTAATAATCATAACGTGATTATTTTAGGATAATATTATGGTAAAAAAGGTACACTCTCAAAACAATTCCGTTGTGAAAACCCAATATTGTTTTGAGAGTGTAAGAGTATTATTGTCACAATTATTTCACAATACGGTTGTTGCACCAGTGTTGCCACTTTTTGAATAATTATTCAAAAACGGGACTGTTTACACATTCCTTGCATAATTTTTGAATAATGACATTTTTGTGTAGTTTTCGTGTAATTTCACTTTTTATAGAAATTTACGTAAATTCATTTCCAGAGCTTTTTAATAATGAAATAAAAATTAGTCGATATTTCGATTAAATAAGTTTGTGAAATATTTACAACAAATTTATTTTTTCGACGAATTATTTCGTAAACTTGTTCAAAACTAAGCCCAATTAAGAAGAAATCAAACACATTATTCTATATTTAATTCCTATTTTTAACCCCGTATATTGTTCATGTTTTGCGAACATATTTTTCAAACTTCGTGTAAAAAAAGAACTTTAATCTAGGCTGGCAAGACCGTTTGAAAATGCTGCGACACTTGGTATTAGTTACTTCGTGATTGACTACAATACTAGTAATTTTCAAAGTTTTTATAACAGCGAAATTTTTTGCCTTAGCTTCCTTGATCAGAGAAAAATGTTAACTCATCACATTGGTTCAGAATCAAAATATTTTGAAAATAATTCAGCAACTAAGAAATAGTTAACCTAGAAAGGTTTATTTTAACTATGAACGACACCATATAATTCATTATTTTAAGCCTGAAAAATATGTTGCATTTAATTTTTCTTTAGATAATAGAATATTTTTTTGCAAACATAACCAATATTTTTCAGAAAAATTGGCTTTGATTTGGCTCTGCAGAAAACTGGACCAGGTTATTGAAAAAATGCAAAATTTCAGGCAGGCTTTCACAATGCTCGAGGGGGTTTGGTTTGGTGTCAAGTGGCACTGTGGGCTCGGCCACAAAAACTTAACCTCGAAATTAGTTTGACTTCGACCCTGAGAAATTTCATAGTAATCCAAAAAGCCGGTAAGAAATCACTACATTATTTCCAAAATATTTTAATTCTGCCCCACAACATGCAGAAGTGTTGGTCTAAGGCCATATATTATTTGGAAAATTAAAAAAAAAATTATAATCCTTTTTGTGTAATTTCATACAGTTTTGGATAATTTTTGACCTACAGCTGTGTATTTTTTGTTTTACTGGTGGCAACAATGTATTGCGCACAAATCCAAGTCATAAATTGAATATGGTACTTAGTAATAAGAAATTATGGAGTTGAGAAAATAACCAAATTTCACGTAAATATCCATTGTAATTAAAAGCAGTAAAAGCAAGCATGTTAATAAGCAGACATAATAATTTTAAAAATCCAAAAAAATAAAAATAAATGCCGCCGTGTTGTGTTAAATATAAAGTGCAACGTCACGCACGGTTCCACATAAAAAACTGTCAGTTTATGTCAAACTTAACAATAAATGTCAGGATATAAATATGTAGATGAAAGGATAATTTTTTGAATTCAATTATAAAATCAATGATGATTGTTCTTTCTAAAACTAAATAAAAACTTATAATACATTCGAGTACATTTCTGACAACTTTATCTTTCCCCACCCTCCAAAGAAAAAACACATCATAAAATTGTTAATAATGTAAAGTGCTAAAACTGTTTGCTTGTATCTTTGGCTACTGGACACTCTATGAATGAATGTACGGTTATGGTTTCCCAAGCCTACATCGATGCCACCATCAATACGACATCAGATTGCACATGGCAAATCAAAGCTAATGTGATGGTAAAAATTAAAGCGGCTTCTTTTTCATCTATGTACATCACAGGTATCAAAAATCATAAACTTTTATGATATCTAGATAGACCTAAGAACTTCACTGGGAAAAAAAAACACCGAAGACTAATAAGAAGGGAATGAATAGAGTCAATCAATCGGTATTTTCAATCAACCATCTCAGTCAAGATGAAGAAAAAATAAAAATACATAAATATAAAATAAAAAATAGTAGTCACACTATTAGCACTTGTCTTATAAACATTTATAACTTGTCAAAAGAATTCAAACAACAAAGAAATCCATCCACTTGCTGTATATTCAGACGATTATATTATACCAATCAACATGTAATCAAGAAATTAAGAAACAAAAATTTCTATAAATTTTAACTAGAATTTGTTCTTTGTTTACTCGTATCTTAAGAAAATTAATAAGATCATTTCTACTGCACACATACATAGGTACTCGTATTGATCCATCGATTCGAATGAACACTGATTGATTGTGGCAATTTATTAGTGGCATCATCATATTGTGGAACACAACGAACGAGTATTGTCTAATTATTGTGTTTCCTTAAAACATCTTTTGGTTATGGTGAAGTTTGTCACATACTAACTACATATGTATGTCGTTATATAGCTGGTTGAGTTGCATACAATTTGTAATGCATTTTGTGTGTTCTTACTTTCGTTTTGGACAGACATCACAATACCACACTTACTTTTTTGACTGTACGGTATACTTGTGTCTGATGACAAGTGCATGAAATTTCTTTCGTTTTTTTTAATTTCAAGAGAAAATATGTGCATAACGTCTTGTAAAGCAACTTGTTTCTCTTTTTCTTTCTTTCGTATTGAAAAGTGAAATGACCATGTTGATGAAATGTACACCGAAAAAAAATTGTTATAAAATGTCGGTACTTGGTCGGAGGAGAAACCCATAAACCAAATTAAAAATTTTTAGCTCCAGCGGTTTGGGCTGGACGATGTAGAGCCAGTCAATACCCGATGAAAAAAATTTCCTATATAATTACAATACATATGTACATATATACATTTATAAGCTCAGATAAAAAAGTTAGTAAAAAAAATTTGTAAACAGTTTTGAATCGCACTTTACTATTGTTGTACTGATTTTTAATACAATATTTTTCAGTAATAATTTTTGCTATTCTCTTATTACAAATTACGGCTTTGTTTTTACTAATATTCGTTGCTGATTTCAGCAAAACATTTTACTAGTTTTTAAAAACCGATTACTAAACTTAGCAAAAAAAAATATACTAATTTAACAACAAGTGGACACTTTAAGGACATTTTATCTACAAGAATTCGTTTATTTTTTAGAATTCTTGTTTAGTTTATATTTGTTATATTCTTAGTCTGGAAATAAAACTCAGAAAATTTTATTGTATCTCCAATTCATAAAAATTTAATAACTTGAAGTAATAATACACTTTTTACAATTGAAAGAAATTTTTTTTATTAAATTTGATTTTAATTTTTTTTTTTAGATTTTACAGTTTGTTTTTTTTTGTACACTTTTTTGCTAATTTCAGCAGATTGATTTTAAATTGTAGTTTACAACAATTTACTGAAATTTAGTAGCGTCTACTAATAATTTATACTCATTTCATTGTACTAAAATTATTGATATTTAGGAAACTTTTTAATTAATTTTAGCAAATCGATTTTGAATTCCAGTTTACAACAATTTTGCTAAAATTTAGTAGCGGCTACTAATTTTTTTCTACTAATTTTACTGTACTACAAATCTGGGCTTAAAACAGTTAAATTTCCCGTAACAACAGCAAAATTTCCACTAGCTATTACAGCCTTTTTTGGTTAGGTGTAATTATCTATAGTCAGGTATGTAATTTCATATCACATCATATCTTATTTGATCCAAAAAATGGCGTACATAATCTTATCTCGTGGGATCCCATGGGTTCATCAAATTTGGACAGACCGAATAAAAAAAGTTAGATGTTATAAAATACAAGCATATCTTATTTGATATAGCCCAAAATACAATTTGATCCGAAAAATGGTGGATCGTACCGTATTAATTTAGATCCACCTTGGATCTAAAACGATGAAAGACGACCCGAAAAATATGTTTATCTAATTATATCAAATTTGATTTAATACAATAAAGTTACATTTTATTTGATACCATTAGACAAAAATACTTTATTCCAAGTTCGATCACGTTGCACCAAATGGTCCATTCTAATGAAATTAGTTTTTGATTGTCATTATGTCACATCCAATTCTATATTATTAGATCAACCCATTTTTCGTACAAGATCCACGGTGGATTTAAATTAATACAGGACGATCCACTTTTTTTCGGATCAAATTTTGTTTTGGGCAACATAAAAAAAATATGATTGTACACTCAACCAAAAAAGTCTGTAATGGCTACTGAAAATTTTGCTGTTATTAGGGGAAATTTAACTGTTTTGAGCCCTGTGATAGTTTTTGCTAATTTTAGCAACACATGTCTGCTGATCTTTAGTCCAATTAAATTAGTAGAAAAAAAATTAGTAGCCGCTACTAAATTTTAGCAAAATTGTTGTAAACTGCAATTGAAATCATTTTGCTTAAATAAATTAAAAATTTTACTAACCAGGCCAAAAATCTACATATGTATATGGATATATACAGATTTGATGTACTTATGTAGGCGCATGATCGTAAACATGAATGCTTTTCCATACATGGATACATAAATCTCCATACATGCATCCACATACATATGTCCACTAGGGTGTCCAATAAAATAAAAATGCGATTTTAAAGAGTGTCGGGGTCCAATTTTTTTCCTTTCTATATAAAGCTAATAAATATGAAGTTTGGGGACAATCGAATAAAGAAAAGTCGAGGCGGAAATCGATTGAAAATATGGGAAAAATATGACTTTTTACAGTTTTTAGGAAAACTTCGTTCTATAGTTTAATTTTTTCAACCACTTGTGTTATGAATCGTGGGCGCTGTGGTGTAATTGTTAGCGCGTTGGACTGTTACACGTAGGGTTGCGGGTTCGAGCCCCAACCAAGGCAACATCAATTTATGAAAAATAGTAATATGTATGAGTTTTTCTATCCCTCATACATATCGCAGCGTCCTCCTTCGGTGTTCCCATAGCACTTAATCCCACCGAAGTAAAATAATATAACAGGGCTATAAACTAAAATGCTTCAACAAAGTCAGCCAACTCACCATCAGATGGCGCGCAACAACTGTTCTAAAATTCAACATCTCGCGCAATTACAGTGTTGCCATATTTGAAGCCCTTCATCTTTCACCACCTTTCACTTCTTCACTATCCCCTTTCCAAAGGAAGCAACACGTTAATTAATAGGAAGAATTTCCTGCCTGTTGCTTCTCTTTAAAAAAAAAAAAAAGTATTAAATTATCTTTTCAAAAAGCTACAATACTTTAAAATCGGTTATGAACTCGCCAAGAAATAAAAAATGCCGCAGACCTATTTTGTGCCAAAAAACACTGTGTCATAAAATTTGATGACACTTTTTTAAACTTTCAGAAATTGATTAAAGCCATAATTGTTTTTTGCTCTCTATACTTATAAACACTCAGATATAAAATATTGTTTTATTACCTGTCTGTTAACCTGTCGCGCAATAAGGCAAAAACGCATAAATTTTTTGGCAAAATTTTCAGAACTCCATTTTTGAATTTTAAAAAATTTTCTTAAACAAATTAAAAAAAATGGATTCTGCACTTCAAGAGCTAGTTAAATACATCCTAGAGATAAAGTATGCCAATTTTGAGGTAAATTCCTCCATGGATCTGTCAGTGACAAGCTCTTATTTTTTGTGGATTTCGAGAAAAGTGTGATTTTTTATAAAAAATTAAGTAAATTTACTCTTTTTAAGTACTTTGTATCAAAAATGAATCAATTTTGAACTTTTAAATGTAATATTTCATCTTAATAGCTTAGCGGTTTGGAAAAAAATAATATGACCTCATTAACCCTTTTGGACATGGGGTCACATATGACCCCAAGCTAATAAAGGACAATTTATTCAAAAGAAACGCAAATATTTTGTAACTACTGTTGAATTTTTAGAAGTGATGCTTAAAATATAATAGCCAAATGTGCAGGTCTTTCATGCTAAAAATTTGGAATAAATCGAACAACGTTAACCCATTCCTTGCCAGGGCCAAGCTTTCCTCTTGGGCCGACATACGTCCGCGTAGCAAATTTCATTGAAATATCTTCGTATTTGGGACCGGCAGCGTGTAAAAAAGACAATTTTGGGGGGTACCCTTATATTGGCACTAGGTCTAAACATGGACCGATTTCAACCAAAATGAATAGGCGTCGTCCTTGGGCCAACATAAGTCGGTGTACCAAATTTCATCAAAATACCTTAATATTTACGACCTGTAGTGTTCACAAGAATGCATGGACAGACAGACAGACGGACAGACGGACAGACGGACATCGTTAAATCGAAATAAAAAAAAATCTGAGCCGATCGGTATACTATAAGGTGGGTCTAGGACCAATATTTTTTGGTGTTACAAACATCAGCACAAACTTATAATTTTCGTGGCGCCCAAATTTAAATTTTTTGACTTTTTCTCAACTTTTATTTTAAGGTTTTGTTAGCTTTGCGAATACAGTTAGAGGGACTAATAATCTAAATAATAATGTAAATAATTTAAATGATACATCTACTAATCATTTCTTTTTGGAATTGAAAAATATGATGATAAATCTAAGTAATCAAATGGCAAATTTTGAAAAACAATTACAGATACAAACATCTCGTATAGATACAATATTTTCCTTGGTAGGTTCGAATACCAATGATTACTAATAAAACAATTTATATTATATCGTCTTATTACCCTTCCGGTAATAACGATTCAAATATTAAAACTGAAATACATAATCTGTTTGAGTCCTTAGACTTGCAGAATATAAACAATTACTATATATTAGCTGGAGATCTAAACTGTAGACATTCGGATTGGGGTAACCCTACCAATAATTCAAAGGGTAATAAACTTAAAGAATGGTTGATGGATAACAAAATAACTTTTAGATGCAAATTTTATGCCTCAAATTTACCTTCATTCCCTAGATCAGGGTCGTATTTGGATGTGTGTATTGCGGATTGCAGATTAAACATCACTACTGAAAACGATACTCTAAATTGTCTTAAAACATTAGAATATGACAGTGATCATAACGCTATCCAGATTTTTGCTTCCATAAATAGGGAACAAAAATTTACTTTTATAGAAGAAATGCAGATACCTAAATACAACTATAAGAAAACAAACTGGAAAAAGTTTAAAAACAAGATAATAAGTAAATTGGAAAATTAACGACAAATACCCAACGATAGAAATCTTAGGAATACTGAAATTGATTCCCATATACATAGACTGAACGAAATAATCGTAAGTCTATAGAAGAGGACACACCTAAGTATGGAAACATTGATACATTAACGAAAAGAACTAGTTCAACTATAAGAAAATTGCTTCTTGAAAAAAGTAAAATCCTTACGTGTATTAAGAGGCACAACAGATTAGAGCTTACTATATCCGAATCTACACTAAATCTTCTGAAGGTTAAGTTAAAGCTGATCGAAAAACTCATAAATGAGAATTTCAAAATTGTCTATAATAAACGTGTTCAAGAAAAGCTATCTATTTTGGATCCTAAGGATTCAAAGCATATGTTTGAGGAAATAAATAAGAATTTTAAGCAATTTAAACCTTTAAATCTTCAGAACATAAAAATATCGGAAAATTCAGAACACTTACTAAATGATGCAGGAATACCAACGGACAGTCTGGAAAAAGATAACTCAAATAACTTTATTATACGCGATCATGAACAAATGTTAGATACAACTGGATCTTTTTCGCAGTCAGTTCACGCATATAAAGATATTAATTCAAACAACAATATTCATGTGAAAGTAAATGATTTCTTTAATCATTTCTTAGAATTAAAAACAGACTTTGAAGTTAATCAAATTACTAAAACAAATTTTAGCGCTGAAAAAACATCTGACAATTTAGATGAAACTCAAACTGAAGATTATTTTATAACCAAAAAAAAATATTTTGTACATTTTTTATAATTTAAGAGGAAAATTATCTTCAGGTGTAGATAATATACCTAATATAATGCTGAAGAATATACCCGAAATGATGATTTTTGAGTATTGCAAACTGTTTAATAATATGCTAAACTAGAGGGCGCAGCCCGCTACGTTGTTAGCGTGCCTTAAACAATTTTTATTAAATTCGTTTTTTTATTTAAAGCCTTCACCCAGCCACCACAAATAAATAATTCTGCACAACAATGGGTTTAAAATAAATAAATATTTGATCACTTTTGCTCATGAGAGTGGATTGTTAGTAATGAATCCAAAATAATTTGCAATATACGTGTGTATGTCAAGATAATTTGGTAAAATGCGAACTTAGGTAGATAGACCCGTAAGTAGTTTTGTTCATTTGTGTTTTGAATGAAAATAAATAACGTAAAGCAGGGTTGAAAAGCATTTTATAATATTAAAAATAGCGGGCAAAGCTACGTTGTTAGCGTGTCTTAAAGTTTTTTTTTTAATTCCAGTTTATGTAAAGGTAGACCTGGCAATTCAAGTAAATTCACAAATTCAGTTGGAAAATTTACTGCGTCGGTTTCTTCCACCGGTGCTTCGTTACATGAAGTTTAAATATCGGAATATATAAGTTCCATTCCTTTTCTAAGGTTTTTTCTCTTTCAGAAAATTTGTTTAACTTTTTGGAGAGTATGTTTCAATGCTACATAAGTTTCATATTCCGTTGATAGTGTTTGAACAGGTAATTCCCTCTTCCAATCCATTTGCAATGTCTATAATTTCAATTCCACTCGTTCAACGTTTATATCCATTTCATTCCACTTGTGTAGTGTTTCAATCCCACTCGTTTCCTATTTAGTTTCTAAATTTTAGTGTTTCATATACACTTGTTCTTTAAGTTTTAGGTTTCTAGCTAAAGACGCAGACGTTAAGGGGGGGGGGGGGGGCAATTTTCCCCTTTTGAACCACCATTTTTACCACGTTCCTGTCCAAAGTCCTAGAAATGCCTTGTCGATAAGTTAGCCCATACTCCAAGGAAAACATATTATATATTACAGGTTTCTAGCCGAAGGGTTCGGTTAGGCCATCAAGGGGGAGAATTATTCCGTTTTTACCCCTCCCGGTAGGAATTTCCAAAAATTCCGTCTTAGAGGACGTCTGCGTTGGAGGAGGAACCTACTACATACATAATTTTAGGTCTCTATATCCAGCAGTTTGGCCAGGCCGTCAAGGGGGAAGTTTTTTCCCTTTTTACCTCTCCCGGTATGAATTTCCAAAAATACCATCTTAGGGGACGTCAACGTTGGAGAAGGAACCCAAATACCGAATTTAAGATCCCTTGTTCCAGCAGTTTGGCCAGGCCGTTAAGGGGGAGACTTTTCCTGTTTTTGACCCTACCTGTAGAAATTTCCAAAAATCTCATCTTAGCGGATGTCTACAATAGAGGAGGAACTTTAATACCAAATTTCAACTTCCTACCTCCAGCGGTTTGGGCAGGCCTTTAAGCGGCACTTTTCGCTTCATTAATCCCCATTTTTGCAATGTCCCTATCCAAAAAGCACCTTCTCGGTAAGTGAGCACATACTCCAAGTAACATATGTTTTACATTTCAGGTTTCTAGCCAACTTTTACTATTTGTGCCCCTCTCGGTAGGAATTTCCGAAAATCCATCGACAGGGAATTCCAGCTTCCTAGTTCCAGCAGTTTGAGCAGGCTGAGAGGAACTTAAGTACCGAATTTCGGCTTCCTAGTTCCAGCAGTTTGGACAGGTCGTTAAGGGGCAACTTTCCCTTTTTGAGCCCCCATTTTATAACGACCCTGTCCAAAATTCAAAAAAGTATCTTTCTAATAAGTTAGCCCTCACTCCAGGGACCCACATTTTAAGCTTCAGGTTTCTAGCCGAAGGGGTTTTTACCGGCCCCCAAGGTGAGGCTTTTCTTCTTTTTGCCCCTCCCTTTAGGAATTTACAAAAATTCCATCTTCGCGGCTATCTGCGATGGATGAGGAACATTCATACCAAATTTCAACTGCATTGCCTAAGCGGTTTGGGCAGGCCGTAAGTGGGGACATTTTTCCCTTTTAACCACCATTTTTACTATGTTCCTGTTCCAAAATAGAAAAATTACGTTGCCGGTGAGTTAGTCCTACTCCAAGGAATACATATTTAATATTTTAGGTTGGCCAAAAGGGATTGGGCAAGCCGTCAGGAGGAGACTTTTACCTTATTTCCCCTTCCGATAGGAATTTCAAAAATTCCGTCTAAGCGGACGCCTACACAGAAGGAGGAACTCACATACCGACTTTTCTTTTGGGATATCCTGTAGGGAATTCCAAAAATACAAACTTAGTCGATGTCTACTACAGTGGAGGAACCTTTATACCAAATTTCAACTTCTTACCTCCAGTGGTTTGGGCAGGCACTTTTCCAATTTGTGAGACTGTTTATGGGGAGACTTTCCCCTTTTTGCCCGTTCCGGTTGGAATTTCCAAAAATCCCGTCTTAGCGCACGTCTATGCCGAATATCAAGAAACCTTGTTTTAGTGGAGATATCCGTGGGGGGAGGAAAAAAAGTAGTTTTTTTGAAATTATATACTATTTTAAATGGTACTTTTTGGAAAAACGAAATTTTTTGGAAAAAGATACTTTGTTTTTACAAAGTACTTTATTTGGAAAAGGTATTTTTTTTTAAAAAGGTGTTTTTTTTTTTGGAAAAATGTATGTTTTTTGGAAAAAGGTACTTTTTTGGAAAAGGTACTTCTTTTGGTACTTTTTTTTTGGGGAAAAGGTACTTTTTTTTTAGAAAAGGTACTTTTTTTTGAAAAAGGTATTTTTTTGAAAAAATGTATGTTTTTTGGGAAAAGGAACATTTTTTTAGAAAAAGGTACTTTTTTTGGGAAAAGGTACTTTTTTTGGAAAAGGTACTTTTTTTGAAAAAGTTATTTTTTTTGGAAAAATGTATGTTTTTTGGGAAACGGTACTTGTTTTTTAAAAAGGTACATTTTTTTAGAAAAAGGTACATTTTTTGGAAAAAGGTACTTTTGTACTTTTTTTGGAAAAAGGTACTTTTTTTGGAAAAAGGAATTTTTTTTGGAAAAAGGTACTTTTTTTGGAAAAAGATACTTTTTTTGGAAAAAGGTACTTTTTTTGGAAAAAGGTATTTTTTTTGGAAAAAGGTACTTTTTTCGGAAAAAGGTACTTTTTTTTGGAAAAAGGTACTTTTTTTGGAAAAAGGTACTTTTTTTTGGAAAAGGGTACTTTTTTTTGGAAAAAGGTACTTTTTTTGGAAAAAGGTACTTTTTTTGGAAAAAGGTACTTTTTTTGGATAAAGGTACTTTTTTTGGAAAAAGGTACTTTTTTTGGAAAAAGGTACTTTTTTTGGAAAAAGGTACTTTTTTTGGAATAAGGTACTTTTTTGGAAAAAGGTAATTTTTTTTGGAAAAGGTACTTTTTTTGGAAAAAGGTACTTTTTTTGGAAAAAGGTCCTTTTTTTGGAAAAAGGTGCTTTTTTTGGAAAAAGGTACTTTTTTTGGAAAAAGGTACTTTTTTGGAAAAAGGAATTTTTTTGGAAAAAGGTACTTTTTTTGGAAAAAGGTACTTTTTTTGGAAAAAGGTACTTTTTTTGGAAAAAGGTACTTTTTTTGGAAAAAGGTACTTTTTTTGGAATAAGGTACTTTTTTTGGAAAAAGGTACTTTTTTTTGGAAAAAGGTACTTTTTTCGGAAAAAGATACTTTTTTGGAAAAAGGTACTTTTTTTGGAAAAAGGTACTTTTTTTGGAAAAAGGTACTTTTTTTTGAAAAAGGTACTTTTTTTTGAAAAAGGTACTTTTTTTGGAAAAAGGTACTTTTTTTGGGAAAAGGTACTTTTTTTTGGCAAAAGGTACTTTTTTGGGAAAAGGTACTTTTTTTGTCCCCATTTTGCCCCTCCCGATAAGAATTTCCAAAAATGCCGTCTCAACGGACGTCTACACCGGTCGAGGAATCTACATACCAAATTTCAACTTCATAGCTCCAGCAGTTTGAGCAGGCCCTCAAGGGGGAGACTTTTTCCCCTTTTTGCCCGTCCCTGTAAAAATTTCCAAAACTCCCGTCTTGGCGGATGTCTACGATAGTGGAGGAACCTTTATACCAAATTTCAACTTCCTACCTCCAGCGGTTTGGGCAGGCCGTCAAGGGGGGCCTTTTTCCCCCCATTTTTACAACGTCCCTGTCCAAAATTCTAGAAAGTACTTTCCAGAAAAGTTAGCCCCTACTCCAAGGAACACATATCTTAAATTTCAGCTTTCTAGCCAAAGGGGTTTTGGCAGGCCGTCAAGGGGGACACTTTCCCCCCTTTTGCCCGTTCCGGTAGGAATTTCCAAAAATCCCGTCTTAGTGGACGTCTACCCCGAAAGAGGAACCTACATACCAAATTTCAACTTCCTAGCTTCAGCGGTTTGGGCTGGGCGATGTTGAGTCAGTCAGTCAGTCAGTCAGTCAGTCACGTTATTCTTTTATATATAGAGATAATTCATATTTTTCCGAAAAATGGAGAGGCAAGAGTTGTAATATTACCAAAAAAGGATAAAGATTCGAGTAATCCAAAAAAATCTTCGTGCTATTAGTCTACTTCCCAATAAAGGTTCTTCAACAGGGACGCTACAAAAGTAGAAAGACAGGGACAGCAAACGACGCAATATTTCTTGCCGCTCTTTTGACATTTCTCTTCAGTAAGGTTTGCCATTTCATGATGGAAAGATATACGAGCCAACAACGAGTCGAAGTTATTAAAATTTACTACCGACATTCGGAGTCAGTGGCCTAAACGTTAAGAGCGCTACGTCCAATTTATTTATTATTGTTTTCTTCTACTGAACGGCAGAAAACAGGCTTTGAATTCAGTGAACTTATTTTATTTTCTTTCAATTCACTGAACGTAATTTTATTTTTTTTTAATTCACTGAACGTAATTTTATTTTTTTTGATTCACTGAATGAAAATGAAATTTAACGAATTCAGTAGTGAATTAATAGTAAGGAATTAATTCACTTTTTTCCGTTCGATTTATAAAATTGAACGTTTTCACCAGTGAATTAATTCATTTGATTTAATAAAAAGAACTATTGCAATTGAATTAATTCGTAACAAAATAAATCGAACGAAAGCAAATATGAATTAATTCCATTTAATATATGGTGCTTAGTGAATTAATTCATCGAATTTTTAATTCAGAATTGAAAAATTGAATTAAGGAATTAATTCTTCAAAGCTCTGGCCATACCCCAAGATGGGCTTGCGACCTGAACAATAAGGAAAATTTTATTTGACACCTAATTTTTGAAGAGATAAATGCAATAATTTGCAACAATTCACAGAAATGTATAGAAAAACATCAAAAATTTCATGATTTTTAAATTTATATTTAAAATTTTTAAAGAAAATTATCAAAAATTAACTGGGTGCAAAGTGTAACATTTTTATTTAAATAGAATAATGTATTTTTTCCCTAGTTAAATAAAATAGTTAAACTTTTTTTCCTGTTTTTTTAATTAGAACAAGTTAATAAATAAATAACACTAGAAATAATTATTGGATTTTCTTTCATAGTTAAAAATTTTAAGCAAAATATCTGAACCATGTTAACCCTGTTACACTTTTGCTCCTCACTGTACATGACTTAGAAAAAATAAATTAATAACTTTCTTCCAAATAAAAACAAAAATTAAAAATCTTAAATGTTTTTCACTCACGAAATTTTTTGGTGAAGAAGATTGATATGGCTCAAAAGTCTAAATATCAACAGCCTGTATTCGCGAAATTAACCCCTTGTCGACCGACGGTACTTAAAAGTACCATTACAGTTGCGAGCTCATAAAATCTTAAAAAAAATTTGTGTTAATATTACACTATTACACTATACTTTTTCTAATATGATCTTTTTTCGACTATTGGCGACCCCGTCTTCTCAGAATAACGGTAATTCGAAATGTATTTCAGCTGTTTGGTTAAGATATGGTGGCACTAATTTCGATTAATGAAAAATACTTATGTTATAATGATAAATAAATTGTTTTTCTTAATACCATGGAATCAATTAATTAACAAATTCTTTAATACTAATTTATTAAAAGTACAAAAAAAAAAACAATGTTTCTTTCTTACTTTTTAATTCATCCTGACCCAACGATACTTAGGAGTACCAGTCATAACTAATATCCTTGCAGGTCCTTGACAAATTTTAAACTTTGTATATAACTTTAACAAGGCATATTAAATAAGATTTAGTCAAAAAAATACAAACTTTCCAACGCTTTCGAGTCTTGGTCCACAAGGGGTTAATAATGTGATAAGAACATATGTTGTTGAAAATGTAATAATGTCTTTTAAATAAGGTATGACATGTATAAACTTAACAATTCTTTGGAAAAAATTACTCTTATCCACCACTTTTTCACAAGTTCTTTTGTTGGTATTAAAAGCGGACTAAAATAATAAGAATATTGCCAAAATTTTATATAGAAATATTACAAAAAAAAAAAAAATCAATGTCGCTCAAATTCAGAACTTTAACGAAATTTTTATATATTACAATAAAATACTACTAATTGAAAACATAATTTACAGATGCTGTTAACACAAAATGGCTTAATCTTTTTCAGATCTGTAAAAAAATATTTATAAGTAAATCAATTTGAGATAAAAAAGTAAAAAAAAAATTTTTTTGTGCCCGAGCTGCGATTCGATAATAGTACCTCAGTCACATATATAATTATATATGACAATATAAAATTACTAGGGCAAAGAATTTCATGCAAATGCATGTTTTTTCTCGATAGTGCAAAACTAATATGGACTAAATCCGAATCATCAAATTCAGAAGAAAATGGCATCGATATGTAGTTGCATATTTTTGCATATTTTGTCATAAATGCATGTTTTTGCATATTTTGACTTTAAATGCATATTTGGTGCTTTTAATGCATATTTTGTGCTTTTTAATGCATATTTGTGCATATTTTTCATTTTTAGGTGCATTTTTTTATTTTGTAAAAAAATATTAAAAATTTATACGTTTTCATATTTTGATTGAATCAAAATAAACATTATTAAAACTTTATTGATCTATGGAAAATCTTTGAGTTCTGTGTGTGTTTGCAAAATACCTAACTTGAATACATTTTAGGTACCACATAAGAAACATAATTATATATTGCTATTCATGACAACATATATACTCAAACATCATAAGATAAACAAGATATTACTATATATGACAATATATAATTTTTTTAACCGGTTTTTTTTATTAAACAACTTTATTCATTTTTTGTTAGTAAATACTAAAGTAAATACTAATATTAACGGTTTCATAAAAAATCGAATATGAATTTAAAAGTCATCCGAATTCCGTAAATTAACGAATTTTAAAACAAGATAATATTTACAAAAAATGTATGCGAGGACGCCAAATACCCAATAATTTGTTCTCATTAAAATCTGAGCACTTTTAATTCTCTGGTAACGCGAGTTAAGACCAAACCATATTACTGTTGGCATCAACCAAACCGCTAAATTTTGGTATAAGATATGGGTACAGAATAGTGCATAGTCTCTACATTACAATTATATAAAAACAGCGCCCGAGTAAAAAAAATTATATATGTATAATCATATGTGGCATATATTACAATATATAATTAGACATGTCGTTATGTATATCCATATATAATTATATCTGACGTCTTTTTCCAAAATTTTTACTTATATTATGCCATATATAATTTCATCTAATTAGATATCGGCCTTTATAATATTAGATATGGTATATATGATTACATATTATATAGCATGGCTAATCTTATTGCATATATAGTTGTATGTAGAGCTATATCTTAATATATGTGGCGGCATTTTAGGAATATATAATAATATATGGTATCATTTAAACAATATATAACTATATATGGTGCCAGTTAAACTATATATTATCATATATGGTGGCATTTAAACAATATATGGCACCTCATGAACAAAATCTTTAATACAGTTGCAGATATGATAATATATGCTACTAAATACAGTGCCATATATATTTATATATGGTGTTATTTAAGCAATATATTGGCATATATGGTGCCATTTAAACCATATATTATTATATATGGTGCCATTTAAACAATATATGGCCATATATGGTACCTCATGATCAAAAGTTTTAGTACAGTTGCAAATATGATAATATATGCTACTATATATAGTGCAATATATATTGATATATGGTATCATTTAAACAATATATTACCATATGTGGTGACATTTAAACCATACATTATGATATATGGTGCCATTTCAACAATATATGGTCATATATAGTACCTTATGAACAACATTTTTAATACAGTTCCAGATATGATAATATATGCTACCATATATAGTACCATATACTTTGATATATCGTATCATTTAAAGAACCCGAGTAAAAATAGTTACATATAGTCATATATGTGATTAAGTTATATCTGTATAAATATACAGTTTCATCCGAAGAATGGCCCGATATATTTTTATCAAATTTTTATCTAATAGTATCAGTTTAGATCTGACCTGATTAAATTATGTGTTAATCAGATGAATTTGTATCCGATTTTTGACCTGATACAATTTTATCGGTTTATATGTAATGGTCTCAGGTTTGATCGTAATTGGTTCAATTTTATATAAATAAAATATAATTGTATCCGACATTTACCTTATACAATTGTATCAAAGTTATGATATCAGGTCAAAATTGGGATATAACTATATAATTTTGTATACACTGTATCTATTTGGACCTAAACTGATACCATGTGACATGTGAACCAATAAAATTGAATCAGGTAAAAATCAGATATAATTTTATCTGATTAACACATAATTTAATCAGGTCAGATCTAAACTGATACAATAAGTTAAAAACTGATAAACAACTGATACAATTTTATCGGGCCATTTTTCGGATCAAATGGTACATGGATGACTCTAAGTTATATATTACCATATAAAGCTCCATATTATTTATTTTAATATATATTTTTTTTACTATATATGGTGGCATTTAAACAATATATTGTCATGTATGGTGCCATTTAAACAATATATGGTCATATATTGTAACTCAACTACAATATTTACTGTATTTCAGAAGCTATTAATTGTACTTCAGAAATTTTAAATGTATTTCAGAAATTATTAATTGTATTTCAGAAATAATCAAACCCATTTCAGCACTTGTTGATTGTTTATCATAGTAAATAGAGAAAAATTTCTAAATTACATTTCATAATTTCTGAAATACAATTGATAATTTCTGAAATACAGTTTCATAATTTCTGAAATACAGTTGTGTATTTCGGAAATACAATTAATAATTTCTGAAATACAATGGATAAAACTGAAATTCAATTGACTAGTTCTGAAATACAATTCATAAATCTGAAAAATATTTGATAAGTTCTGAAATACAATTGATAAAACTGAAATTCAATTGATTATTTCCGAAATACAATTGATAAATCTTAAAAACAATTGATACAATTGGAAATGGTGTAGAGCGTTAAAAAGATGTAAATAAAATTATTTTTTTAAAAAATTTAATTGAATAAAAAAAAATATAGTTATATAAAAATATTTATAGAAAATAAAATTATAATTTTATATAAAATCAGTGCTCTGCCAGTGTATTATTTTTTGAACTGCTGTCATTTTAAAGGATTTGCATTTAATTTGATGTACAATAATCAAACATTTTTAAAATATGTATTTTTTAATCACTTTGTATTTAGTTTCTTTCAGTGTTCAAGGTTTACTTCTTTAGATTCGAGTTGTTCGAATCAGAAATGAAAATATGGAAATTAATAAATAAATATGTATGTATGTGAGATTTTACAAAACATTTTACAGGTAGAAAATACTTAACGATGACAAGTAGCACTTCATCACTCACAGACTCACATACACCACAACCAGCGAAGTGGGAAACCGCTCAAGTGTAACAAAAGTGCCAGTGAATGGGGTGACGTTTTTTGTTTTTAATGATAAACGTCGAAGATGAAATGTCACACAAAAACAGTTGGCAATTAATCTTGACATTGAATTTGTAAAAAGTGACAATAAATATAAAAACTTGATAAATACAACTGAATATTTTCTTAATATTGTATTTGAAAAATATTTCTAAATAAATTGAATTAATCAAATGCTTTTATTTCAACGACTTTAAGAATTATTTCATACACACGATATTTACTGCTGTATTTTTTTTTTATATTTCATAAAAAATTACATTCTATAACGTGTGCTGGCCACGCGGCTTAAACAAGTGCATAAGACCACAAATAATCAGTTCATCATAATCATCAGCATAATCATCGATTCAATATTTTTATCACCCACAACATACATATCATTGATCAAAACAAGTACTTGAAACAAGTGCCTTCCCACGTTATGAAACTATTCTAATTACAAGCATTCGAGATGAGAAAGTGGAAGGAATATATCAGGCAATATTAGACACGCAAGTGCCATCAGTAAAAATTGATTATGACCGTAAGTACTTCAAAAGTGGGATGAGGGGGTTGCATGGTTCTATGTGAAATTGAGGTAGGTTTGCGTTATTTTAATATTGATGAGGGAATCGTTCCCTTTTAGAAAATAAATAACTCATTTTTCTGTGTACTTTAGGCTTAACGCCAGCATGGAAGCTTTTGTGAAATACGTATGTATCATAACAATCAAATTCTTTATAGTTTGGAAAACAAAAATGGGCAAACGATTTTCCACCCCACTGAGTTGATACCTACTTCTTCCCCCAAATACATGTTCGAGGGCTTAGTTTTATCAACATCACATGATGCGAAAGTAAAGTGCAGTGGCGTGTATGGTACTTGTTGGTATAAGTCTATGTTGTGATTGCTGTTAAAAGCCAGTAAAATGCCAGATTATCTTGGGATCAAAATAAATTCGTTTGAAATTAATTCAGAGATTTGCTTTCATTAGTTACTTAGCTCACAAACACAAAATTCTTTACTCATTCCAATCCATATATGTATATATATATGTATATATAAATATATATGGGCAATTCCATGATCACGTATATGACAGACGTACGTTTTAGTGAGATGAAAAACAAGGAAAAACTTAATTTTTTTCAACTTCTTTATATTTTTGCATAGTATGTAAGTATCTCTATATAACTGATAAGAAAACAATCGAACTGCATGATCCTTAAATATAAGCAATTAGAGAGGGTGACGTGACGTGACAAAAGTAGAAGTTAGTTTTTTTCTTTTAACACAAAAACGCAAAAGTCTGCGAATTGCGCCGGACTTTTTTTATAAAACTCTTTTTATTATGATTAGGAATATTATTAGTTTACTTTGTAATTTGCTGAATTAATAAAATTCTTTTTTTATGTTTTTGTTTACAACCCATAATGTGAAACGTGACGTAGCGTTTGTAACATAAATTTCTTACCTGATACACATGTTAATGTGACAATAGAATGTCAATGAAAGTAAATCAAAAATTCACCGTCTACTGATCTTCAGTTAGCACCCTTGCATTTTTGTTAACTTAATTATTGTTATAATAAATATTTTTTTATAATAGTGCACTTTAATCATCACTTTGAAACAAGTAAATATTAAGGAGCAAATGTTGTTAAAAACGAAAAAGGTGCACCCAGCAAAAAAATTTGTTGTCCCAACCGAATTAGGTTCCAACCGAATTCATGAGGTTGCCGCAACCCCATTAATGGGGTTGTCACAACTGAATATTGACGTTATTACAACCGAATTCGGTTGTGGCAGCCGAATTTTAGGGGTTGTGGCAACTGAATTCGGTTGTGGTCACCGAATTGTGGGGTTGCGACAACTGAATTCGGTTGTGGCAACCGAACTGTGGGGTTGGGACAACCGAATTCGGTTGCGGCAACCCTATTGAGAGGTTGTGGCAACCGAATTTATTAGAGAACGAGGTTGCCTCCACCGATATTTTCTATTATTTATTTTAGGTAAAATACTGGACTTTCTGTTGCAAAAAAAAACACGCACTTTATCATTTTTTTAGATATATTTTTATGAAATTACATACATATAATAAAATCATTTTACATTGGTAGGTATTAAAAGTTTCATTATAAATTTACATCGCTATAGACACAAATTATACCAGAAAAAAAATTTGTTCTCCCAACCGAATTTACGAGGTTGTAAACCGAATTCGGTTGTCACAGTCTTACAAAGAATATATATTAAAAAGTAGAATTTTTTGTAAAAAAGAGAACAAAAAGAACGAGTTCGACAAGTGCTTCTTATCTTAAAAAAAAAGTACTAACAGTACCTTTTCTATTAAGAAATAGTACTCGTAAGAAAAGAAATATATTTTTTTTGAAATAAAGAGCACAAAAAGCAGTCCACTTTATTTGAAAGAAGTAGTTCTATACTCTTTATTTGAAAGAAAGTTTTATAAAAAAGAGTACTTAAATAGGTACCCTTTCTTCAAAAGAAATGATAGTAAAATAAGTACATTTTCTTAAAAAAAAAAGAAGTACTTTTTCTTTTAAAGTAGTAAGTACAATTCTGAAAGGTTTTGAAAGAGTCTTTTTAAGTGTTTAGCAGTCTTTCGTTTAAAGAACGGTCTTTAGTATTTCTTTTAGTAGTATTTCTTTTGTGTTCCAAAAAATCAGTTGTAGAGTAACTACTTTTCCTTTGTAACCCCTTATACTGTCAATTCTAACACCGATTTTTGTTTCAAATTGTCCCAAAACTAGCCACTTCCAGCTCCAAAGTGGAACCGGTTGCCCTAGAATCAGTTCTGGAACTAGTTAGTCAGTCATGCCTTACATATAATATCGGTTGCATGTCTTTAAAAGAAAGAGCGCTTTTTTATAAGAAAGATGGATACATATAGTAGGACTTAAAAATTCGGATTTTTAATTAATCTATTAGTTATTAAACTATCGTTAACTAAGCCTAGCAGCCAATCTCGTGCAGATATCTATCTTTGGTGCCAAGTTTACTTATTTAAGGCAACCAACGCCTTAGAATATTTACCAGTAAACATGCCCAATATAAAAGGATGCGGCATTATTGAAATTTGTGGGTTAATCCTCCGTTTTGGAACTTGATTCTCTACAATTTAAAGTTAGCAACGATTAACCAGCCATTATCTGTTATCGGACAATATTTTAAAAATTTATCTTATTCTAAAAATACCAAATTTATATTACCATCAACACTATTTCTTGTTAATACTGCTAAAATAAATTTTTAACCATTCAAGATGTCAAATCTTCAAATACACTAAAATGGATTTTTCCTTCATAGTTTTAGTCGGAAAAGCCATGATAGCAGTGCACCGGGAAAATATTTATGCGATTTTAAAAATACTCTTCAAGTTTTTGTATTTATACGCTATTTTTAGGGAATATTTTGTCAATATTACGTGTTTTTTTATATTTTTTTTAGTTAAGTTTTAAAAATAATGTTATTTGTTTTTTATTTTTGAAGTTTTATTATTTTTACAAAAGGAAAATTTAATTTCAAACAAGTTGTTCAAATCAATTTGGTCACCATAACCGAATTACGAGGTTGCTTCAACCGAATTAAAAGAAAATTCGGTTGCTGCAACCTCATTAATAATAAATTCGGTTGCAGCAACCTATTTTTTACGAATTCGGTTGCTACAACTTCGTAAATTCGGTTGTTACAACCTAATTCAGCTGCTGCAAACGAATTCGGTTCGAACAACCCTATTTCGGTTGGAACAACCTCGTTTAGGTTGTTGCAACCTCAATTCAGTTGAGACAACCTCGTTTCTGTTGCGACAACCTAATTCCAACCGAATTTTTATGAGGGTGTGAACAAAAACTGAACGCAACTTTGCAGTCCGTTTTATAAATAAGATAAGCTTGGACGTTTTAATTTAATTATATTTAAGTATTTTTTTTATTAATACAAGTCAGAAGTTATTTTGGACGGATTTTAATTTTTCGGCCACGGTGGACCTTTCCGTGGAATTGCCCATATATGAAACTACCACCAACAACAAACATAAGTTGGAATGATTCTGATAAAAGGACGCAGTACAGTTTTATTAAAAAAAGGCAAGGTAAGATACCTGCCAGAATCAAAACCTATATAAAACACTAATCAAAACATAAATTTAGAACACCGATATTATTGCAGTCAGTTTTTTTTGGAAAAATGTAATTTTTTTTTAGTTATGAATACCCGATCAAAAAAATGTAATATCTTGTTTTATCTTATAATATGTGAGTGTATATATTGTCATGAATAGCGATATATAATTATATATTTCATATGTGGTACCTTATATAAACATATATTCTTATATATTGTCTTTTATAAGAAAAGATATCAACCTATATACTATACATAATTAGATATGACAGATCTGTTGTCATATACAATTATAAATGATCATATATAACATAAAATATTATCACATATGGTGGCATATAAACCATATATTTTGAGATATAATAATGTATGCCCTCTTATAAAAATTTGTTGGTGGTATGATGTAAGATATTTTTATATATGATTATATATTATTTTAAATGCTATAAGATATAATTAGATATCATTCCATATATGGTGCAAGATTAACAATATAATTTGAGATATGATTATATATGGTCCCACGTCAGTAATATTTTCTATGTGTTTAATATATAATTATATATAGTCACATATTACCTGAGAACCCTACTATCGAATCCCAGCTCGGGCATTAACTGCCAACAGCACCTTAAAATTATGTTTACTGCAACTTGGGATTGATAATATTTTAATATGTAATTATATATTGTCATATATAACCCCACACATAATTATATATGTGACTGATGTACTATTATCAAATGCCAGCTCAGGCACAAAAAAATACTTTTTTTTTAACTCAATTTGATTTACTTATAAATATTTTTACATATATAATATATAAATATAATTTAATAACATACATTTAAATTTAAATTTAACGGTTCGTTGTAATTCAAACTTCTATGTTTATCATACACAGAGTTGAATAGAATCAGCTGAGATATCTTAAGAATTAAGGTTCAAAGCAAAAAAGAGTAATAACAACAAAAGGATAAAAATAGCATTGTTAAATTTCGTTGATGTTAGTCTAAGTTGAGTTGTTGATAACAAACTCGATTTGCTTTCAACATTCATATAAGTAGACGATTATCAAATATTAACCCACTCAAAGGCGAAAGGCACTGATGATGGCTTTGTAGCGAAAGCCGAAAATGCGCATTCTGCCTTGCTGGTCTTATCGAATTTTTTCAATAATTTTTATTCTTTGTAATTTACTTGTAAAAATTGTATCATCTTTCTTTGATTTGAAAATAATTTAAACAGAAAGTGATATTAATTTATGATCTTGAGTCAAACTAAAATAACATTCATTTATTTTTACATATCTTAGAAAGATTAAACCATTTTCTGTGAACAGCATCTGCAAATTATGTTTTAAATTAATAGCATTTTAAATATATAATTAGATATCGTAACATATAATAATTTCGTTAAAGTTCTGAATTTTCAGAGCGAAAATGATTTTTTTGGTAATATTTCTACATACAATTTTGGCAATATTCTTATTGTTTTACTCCTACTTTTTTTAATACCAACAAAACAACTTGTGAAAAAGTGTTGGATAAGAGTATTTTTTCCAAATACTTGTCATACCTTATTTAAAAGGCATTTATGTTACATTTTCAACAACATGTATATTTTTCTTATCCCATTATTAATTTCGCAAATACAGACGTTGATATTTAGACTTTTGAGCCATATAAATCGGTGCCTAGACCCTTCAACAAACATTTATTTTTATCTTCTTCACCAAAAAAGTTCGGTCAGTGGAAAAAATTTAAGATTTTTAATTTTTATTTTTTGCAAGAATGTTATAAATTTATTTTTTCTAAGTCATCTATACCCTAGTAAAAATGATTTATATATATTCATATATGATTTTTATACAATCATTTATAATTTTATACAATTATAACTTGTCGAATATTGTGAAACATATACATATTTTTATATGATTATATCAAAAGATATTTAATTATATAAAATTATATAAAATTTTCGGATCAAACCATGTATGGGTTAATATAATTATACAAAAAATATATTATTTGATCCGAAAAATGGTGGATCTGGTTAATACAATTTTATATAATTAAATATTTTTTGATATAATCATACAAAAATATATGTTTCACAATACTCGACAAGTTATACATAATTGTATAAAATCATAAATGATTGCATAAAAATAATTCTTACTAAGGTATTTATAAATTTATATAATTATATATAACTCAGTAACACCAAAGAGTATACATAACAAAGAGATTGGGGGACTCTCTATCACTGAGAAAGCATTTGTTCTATTATGTGCCTTGGAACAGGAACATACTCAAACCAATATCACCAAGCAAACATGGCAAAAGAAGATTCTCCGAAAATATCGCCAGGAAGAAAACATTTATTGCCGGCAATATCAATTTCGTATTCCGGAAGTTTCCTCCGTCGAAAACAACTGTTACACTAAAACAATACTTCCAGACAATATGAAAGCAATAACTCATATGGAAGATAAAAGAGATACCGCTAAATAAACTCCCGGTACAATAACAAAACGATTTAATTTTACCATTATTAAATTTAAGCCTGAAAAACAATATCTGCATACATAATCCAGTGACCAACTTATAAATTATCTTGATTTCATCTTAGCCGATTTTTCCCGCGCAATTAATCTTAACTTTTCACGAGTTTATTTCCATATATCTTTTGATTGTTTTTGTACAAATTTAGTTTTAATTTTTCCACAAATTGATAAAAGATTTCAAACAAATTTGCTTTATCTTCCAAATGATACAAAGGTGATATTGCCGCAATATTTAGGTTGTTCATAAGGGGTGTGCTATCTGTTGTATCGTTGTATCGTCCTAACAAAAAACAGAGTTGTTAAAATTTTTATTTGTGTTTAACAACGATTTTCTATTCAGTTTTCTATCGGTTAGCACACTCAAACATAGGACACTAAACATACGTAAAAATGTATCGTGCTATTCTCAAATGTTGTATTTTTTCAATTTAATTTTTAACAACTCTGTTTTTTGTTAGGACGATACAACGATACAACAAATAGTACACCCCTTGTGAAAACCCTTATTGTCATAAAAAGTTATGACAAAAGATAAAATTTTTGAATTATTTGGCACTAAATCTGATCAGATCTTGCCATATTTGATGAGATCTGGTACAGGATCTAATTAGATTCAATCATATCTATTTAGATCCAAAAAGATCTGATCAGATCTAAACTTTTTTACACGGGTATCGTCAAATATCTCTTTTGTGATATTATTGTCCATTCATCTAAGACTATAGTAAATCTCCTATTGTTAGAAATATTGCTCGATATTTCTTTCATCATGATATCTTTTACATGATTGTAGTAATTTAATATAATGTTCTTTACGTCGGTTTCATTTTTTTGCAATGCCAGGTTTTTATTATAAAAACTTTCTCGAATAAACGAAGATCTAGTTATGGTGCGGATTGACTGCGGCTAATTTGGATACCATTTCAGGAAATGTTTGCCCTACCATAAAACCTTTAATGCCTATTCAGCTTACACTTTTTTCTTCGGGTACTTTGCTAATTTTAGCTGAAACGTGATTCTTGTTGTTGTTTTCTTCAAGAGAAGTTGCATGACCATCAATTTTTTTTTTTTTTTGTGAACCAAATTTAGATGTCGGATAACCAAATTTAGATACCACCGTTAACCATTAGTCTTTTCTTTTCACATTTATTAATGAAAACGTTACTTATAAAAGTATTGACCCTTAATATAAAGGAGTATTTTAAATTTAAGTCGACTTTATTTTTAATCAAACGGTTTTGTTCATTTTGTGTATGAAAATCTTACAAAAATATTTATATTTTCAAATATTTTGATTGGTTAAAAATAAATTAACCAATCAGAATGCTCCAAAAATAAACAAAGTAAAGGTATACTGCCACCCAATATTTTAACTAAAGTCGACTTTACCTAAATTATACATTTGAAAAATTTAGATAGTAAGGGCGATTATTTGTAAGAAACAAAGCTATTTTTTCATATTTCTTTTAAACATTTTACCAAGTTTTTAGGTTTTACTACTTAAATTTTGAATAAGTTATGCGAAAAATCTTTATTAGTTGAAATGCTCCTAATTACTTGGCAAAGAATTTATGTGTCAAATAAGTGTATTCCATTTTGAAAGATTTTAACAATGACATTTTTGTTTTGGTATTTAAAATATTTTTTATGACTAAAATTAAAAAATCCTATTCGAAACAAAAACAATTAAAAAAATTGTATATTTTTAAAATTTCCCGTTTTCCCGGGAAAAATATATTATTTTCCCGGGAATTCCCGGCAAACTTTTGCAGGGATTTCCCGAACCCCAAACCCTAATTACAATGCTTTTTCTTCAATTATGTGTACATTTAATTACCATTGTTTTCATCAATGCAAATTGAAAAAATTTCATTGGCATTGAATGGTGATGAAATTTGTTGGCATTTATATTGAGATAAAGTAATGCCAATTATATTGCAATGGCAATGAAAATTTCCCAAGAATGATTTTTTGTAAAAGTGGTAATATTTATAGACAAATGGTAGGGGTCAGTGATCGGGACAAATGGTAGGGGTCAGTGATCGGGAAGGGTTCAAACTACCGGGGAAAATTATATCGGTAAAAAAGAAGTTATACGTGTCCCGGCGTTTCGCTGGGTCACCCCTAGGAATCGAGATATATCGATTTGACCTTTGGTGGTCTTTTTTTTGACATAACTCGAGAACCACTAGTCCGATTTTGCTCAAACAATTTTAAAAAAATTAAAAATTACAATTCCTTTAATCTGTTCATATAACGTTTTTCTATATACTCAACAGTTTTGCCGGTAAAAATAAATGTATGAAGAAAAAAATATTTTTTGCCTAAAATATTAAAAAAAAGTAATAAACAAAAGGTTATTGGATTTTATGGTAGCGGTAACAAACACTTTTTGCCAGTACTTGTACCACCTGTTAAAGTTCTTTACCACCGCTTTCCCGTTTGTATTTTTCTGATTGGGAAAATGTATTTTAGAGACCCTTCTTTGATTTTCATTGTTTGCTGATCGGATATGTACTTCCGAATTTATTTGAGTTTCCATTTTCACCTCTAAAGCTCCACCCACAGGAAAGAAGGTGTGGCCGATTAAAAATATCGTATTCTTTAAATAAGCTTAAAAAGTACAATATTGGGAATAAAAATTAGGGTCATCCCCGTAAACTCCACTTGCTCCCCAGATACTTTTAATCAAAATTTTCATATTAAAATGGTTCGTCCAATATTAATTTAGCTTTATTTAAAAACTTTTTGCATTATTTTTGGCGAGGTAAAAATATGCAGTAATTCTTATGAGTCATTTAATATTCTGTTTATAACCGCTCCAAAATTGGTGGTTTAGTTTACAAAAAATTTGTAAAATTAGCAAATCTTCTGTTAAAAATTAGTAACTAAAATTCAGCAAAATACTGTAAAGTTAGCAAATTTATTTTTAAAAATTAGTAACTAAATTGGAGGTAGCAAAAAAATTAACTAAAAATTTGTTAAAATTTTGTTAAGTTGAAGTACTAACAGTTTTACAAACTTTTCTACAAACTTTTTTCTATGAGTGTACTGTAAAATTTACAGAAAATTTTGCTAAATATTTGTAGACTGAAACGAGTAAAAATGTTAAAGTCGGGCATGCCGACTATAAAATACCCTACACCAGTCTGGGTAAAAGCCAACTAATGTTTGGATCCGAAATTCGAATGGGTTAAAATGGGGCTTGTGTCAAAATTTTCTATAATGTGAGTCAGCGCACCAAATTTCTTTAAAATATTTTAATATTTGCGATCTGCAGTTTGTAACCAAGCCAATTTTGGGGGGACCCTTATATGGGCACTAGGTCTAAACATGGACCGATGTTCACCAAAATCAATATGCTTCGTCCTTGGGCCAAAATAGGTCTGTGTACCAAAGTTCATCAAAATATCTTAATATTTGCGACCTGCAGCGTATAAACAATATAATTTTGGGGGGACCCTTATATGGGCACTAGGTCTAAACATGGACCGGTGTTAACCAAAATCAATAGGCTTCGTCCTTGGGCTGATATAGGTCGGTGTACCAAATTTCATCAAAATATCTTAATATTTGCGACCTGCAGCGTATAAACAGTATAATTTTGGGGGGACCCTTATATGGGCACTAGGTCTAAACATGGACCGGTGTTAACCAAAATCAATAGGCTTCGTCCTTGGGCTGCCATAGGTCGGTGTACCAAATTTCATCAAAATATCTTAATATTTGCGACCTGCAGCGTATAAACAATATAATTTTGGTAGGACCCTTATATGGGCACTAGGTCTAAACAAGGACCGATGTTCACCAAAATCAATAGGCTTCGTCCTTGAACCGACGTAAGTCGGTGTACCAAATTTCATCAAAATATCTTAATATTTGCGACCTGCAGCGTATAAACAATATAATTTTGGTAGGACCCTTATATGGGCACTAGGTCTAAACATGGACCGATGTTCACCAAAATCAATAGGCTTCGTCCTTGAACCGACGTAAGTCGGTGTACCAAATTTCATCAAAATATCTTAATATTTGCGACCTGCAGCGTATAAACAATATAATTTTGGTAGGACCCTTATATGGGCACTAGGTCTAAACATGGACCGATGTTCACCAAAATCAATAGGCTTCGTCCTTGGGCCAACATAGGTCTGTGTACCAAATTTCATCAAAATGTCTTAATATTTGCGACCTGCAGCGTATAAACCATATAATTTTAGTAGAACCCTTATATGGGCACTAGGTCTAAACATGGACCGATGTTCACCAAGATCAATAGGCGTCGTCTTTGGGCCGACATAAGTCGGTGTACCAAGTTTCATCAAAATATCTTAATATTTGCGACCTGTAGAGTGTGCACAAGAATGCATGGACAGACAGACGGACATCGTTAAAACGAAATAAAAAAAATTCTAAGCCGATCGGTATACTATAAGGTGGGTCTAGGACCAATATTTTTTGGTGTTACAAACATCAGCACAAACTTATAATACCCTGACCACATAGTGGTGTAGGGTATAAATAGCAAAAATAAACTGTTAAATATTCAAAATTTTTGCTATTTATACCCTACACCACTATGTGGTCAGGGTATTATAAGTTTGTGCTGATGTTTGTAACACCAAAAAATATTGGTCGTAGACCCACCTTATAGTATACCGATCGGTTCAGAATTTTTTTTATTTCGATTTAACGATGTCCGTCTGTCCGTCCGTCCGTCTGTCTGTCTGTCCATGCAATCTTGTACGCACTCTACAGGTCGCACCTATTAAGATATTTCGATGAAATTTGGTACATAGACCTATGTTGGCCCAAGGACGAACAAGTTTGATTTTTTTGAACATCGGTCCATGTTTAGACCTAGTGCCCATATAAGGGTCCTACCAAAATTATATTGTTTATACGCTGCAGGTCGTAAATATTAAGATATTTTGATGAAATTTGGTACACAGACCTATATTGGCCCAATAACGCAGCCTATTGATTTTGGTGAACATCGGTCCATGTTTAGACCTAGTGCCCATATAAGGGTCCTACCAAAATTATACTGTTTATACGCTGCAGGTCGTAAATATTAAGATATTTTGATGAAATTTGGTACACAGACCTATATTGGCCCAATAACGCAGCCTATTGATTTTGGTGAACATCGGTCCATGTTTAGACCTAGTGCCCATATAAGGGTCCTACCAAAATTATACTGTTTATACGCTGCAGGTCGTAAATATTAAGATATTTTGATAAAATTTGGTATACAGACCTACATTGGCCCAGTAACGCAGCCTATTGATTTTGGTGAACATCGGTCCATGTTTAGACCTAGTGCCCATATAAGGGTCCTACTAAAATTATATGGTTTATACGCTGCAGGTCGCAAATATTAAGATATTTTGATAAAATTTGGTACACAGACCTACGTTGGCCCAAGGACAAAGCCTATTGATTTTGGTGAACATCGGTCCATGTTTAGACCTAGTGCCCATATAAGGGTCCTACCAAAATTATATTGTTTATACGCTGCAGGTCGCAAATATTAAGATATTTTGATGAAATTTGGTACACCGACTTATGGCAGCCGAAGGACGAAGCCTATTGATTTTGGTGAACATCGGTCTATGTTTAGACCTAGTGCCCATATAAGGGTCCCCCCAAAATTATATTGTTTATACGATGCACGTCGTAAATATTAAGATATTTTGACGAAATTTGGTACACAGACCTATTTTGGCCCACGGACGAAGCCTATTGAATTTGATGAACATCGGTCCATGTTTAGACCTAGTGCCCATATAAGGGTCCTACCAAAATTATACTGTTTATACGCTGCAGGTCGCAAATATTAAGATATTTTGATGAAATTTGGTACACAGACCTATATTGGCCCAATAACGCAGCCTATTGATTTTGGTGACATTAGTTGGCTTTTACCCAGACTGGTGTAGGGTATTCTATAGTCGGCATGCCCGACTTTAACCTTTTTACTCGTTTTAAGCTAAATTCAGTTGAATGCAAATAGCAGTCTATTCTGCTAAAATCAGCAGAAATATTTGCTAAAAAATTGTAAACTGCTGTTTTGAAAAGGCTCGGTTTTTATTTGCATTTAAAAAAAATCGAAAAAAAACTTCGAAAATTTTAATTTTTTTGTGATTTTTAGGCTACTAATTATTTAGCAAAATTTTTTGCTAATTTTAGCAGGTTAATTTGCTATTCTCCATTTACAAAAATTTAGCTCAAATATAACTAAAATGCTGTATATTTAACAGTTTTATTTTTGCTGTTCCTATATTACTAATTAATAGCAAAAATAATCTGCGAATTTAGGAGTTTTATTCTGCAGCATAATTTTTAATTAATTTTTAGTAGTTTTAACTAAATTTTTACGGACTTTTTCTATTAGTGTAGTTTTAAAATCTTTAGCTAAATCAGTGCTTGAAATAAAAATTTGTTAAAAACTAGTCAAATCGATTTGAAAAATGCTCTAAGCATTTTTAGAAGGGAGAGAAGAGAGTAGCGCTAAAATATGCGCTTCTTGTTCTGCACTGCATCTAAAATTGTGTCTATTTTTTGCTGAGTTTATGGTTTAAAATTAAAAAAATCGATCTAAGTGGCGTGACTTTTTTTGCACATTTAAAAATATTAAATTTAATTCAAAAATTCATCATCTCGACCAATGCTTGGGGTAGGGTGCATGTTTAAAAATTTACTAAATTGCGCTATTAACGATTTCTGAAGCTTATTCTTTTAAAATATGTCGAAAATATTAAAAAACGTTTCAAAAACTTGGAGATAAAAGTGAATGAAGTAACCTCCTTTTTTGCAAAAAAATGCCATTTTCAGATAACACTTAAAAATGTTGATTTTAAAAATCTATCACTGCTAAACGGCTAGAGATAATTGCAAATAGTTTTCATTCTGAAATTTAGAAATGTCATGGAAATGATAAAACAAAATTTCAAACATTTTATGATAATGAAAAACTTATTGGCAAAAAACCATAAAAGTCAAAGTAAAAAATTAAGATTTTGAAATTCAAAGTTAAATATTTTTTAAACCATAGGAGCTACTGTGGTACTTGCAGCATGTTTTTTCTTTCTCTTGTAACCTGGATTACAAAAAGTCTGAATCAGCAAAAGCGGTTCATATTTGTAAAAAAGACCATAAAGAGTTTGTATACCCGAGATGGTCAACCTCCTGTAGCACACCCTGTGCTAAACCAGGGTGGCTACAAGACGATTTTCTAAAAGCCTAGGTATTCCTCTTCACTTCTTGTGAACATTTTTTTCCCGATTGGATTTCCGAGTAGTTTAGAAGATCTATAATTACCATTTTTTGGGTTTGGAACCACTGTTCATTAGCGGGGACGTCCCTATAACGGGCAATTGGAAGGTTTCACTGTATATATACTTTAGGAATGGGACAGACGTGATTAAATGTAATTTTGTAATATGTACATTTCTTCTACAAACTGTTTTACTCAGTTCTCATCATCCACAAAAACAAAAACATACGTATTGTTAGACTGATAGTTAACACTAAGCTGTTAATTAACTATACAACATACGCTACAACCAATGTATTTACTATATTGTACGGTGCCTAATGAAAAAGTAAAAGTATTGCAGAGACTGATTCCAAAAAGCAGGGACTGTCACGAATGCAGACACAATACACCTAAAAATACACCTCGAAAAAATATAAACAATTTCAAATAACAAAGTTTGGCGCCAAATGTAATACCAACAAAATAATAATCAACCGCGATAAGGCGTCAGTTGGGCTAATGTGTTGACAACTCTTTAGTCCACGTAGGAATACAAAATTTATCTAATAAACAAGATTGTTCGTTAAATACACAAACAATTTAAATGTGTATTAGTTCAATTAAATTAAGAGATTAAACAATCCTAGAAAGAAATTGCCAACTGTACCAAAACCTAAAAAAATCTGTAAACTATGAATTATACATTTATTATCGCCAAAATGAATTTTATTGCGAGAATACCACTTTAAATATTTAAACAAACATTATTGAATATTACACTTTTTGTAAAAAAAAAAACGTGTGTTTTAGATTTTTCACAAACATACGAAGCAAAACCAAGATTTTTCCTATAACTGTTTAAAAAATCTGAGCTAAACTATAAGAGCACTTTGTACAGAAGAGGACCCAATGTCCAAAAATGCAGTTTTGTGCATCAAGTGGGTTTTTTTATATTAATGCATTTAAGGGTTAAAGTCAGAAGGTCTCGAAATCGATTCTGATCGCAAACATATAATTTTTTAGGTTTTTTTGTATTTTTTTTTTGAAAGAGAAATATTTTCATCATTCAATAATTTTAATTGCAGTTATTTAAAATTCATCATCAGGAAAATTATATTTATTTGTGAACAGAAAATATATATGGAGAACCAAAACACTGTCAGATTATCCAAAATATTGGCTTTTCTAATCAATATTGAAAAAATACCAACTTCCACATTAACTTCAATACCAACAACCACCAATTTATCGAAGATTTAGCCATTTGAATAAAATATAGGTTGCAAAAATCTAGTATCAGTTGTGTTTTAATAAAATCGATCACTCTATCCAAAGTATTAGTTTTTCCAATCAATTAAAATTTTTTTTTGCAACTTTAGTAACTTTAACCATAAATTTCCATTAATTTGGTAATTGTAATAATTAGGCCAACCAAAAAGAAGCAAGGCATGTTTTTTATTTGAAGAGATAGAACAGTTTATATTAAATACAAGTTCTGATCTTAAAAATATAAGAATTTTAAGCTATATTTGTTAGAGCTTTTTTTTGCTTATTTTATCTTATTTTGCTTGGTTTTGCTTATTTTGTAAATATTGGCTTATTTTTGCTATTTGCTTTGAAAAATAAGCTTATTTTAGCTTTTTTATGCGAAAATGGAGCATATTTTTGCTTTTTTTTCATAAAATCAGTAATTTTTAAAATTATTTTAAGTCGACAAAATTTTTTTATTTAAAATTTTTTTTTTAAATTTATTTTAAATTAAAAAATCTCTTGTTAAAATAAACTTTTTATTTTTCCAACCTGAATTCTAATAGTAAAAATATGACAATGACGATTTCCTTAGGCAAGAATGATTTTAGCACATTTAATTCTTTAATGCATTTCGCGATGAAAATAAATTTAAGGATGTCACAATTTTGTCTGATTCCTGAAGTTCCAAGGAATGTAGCATTGTATTAAATAAAAAATTTAAATTTTATAAGGATTTTAATTAAGAAGTGATGAAGTTTAAGGGCTTATTTTTGCATTTTAACTGCTTATTTTGCTGTTTTTCGAGCTTTTTTAAGAGCTTAAAACATTGCTTTTAGAGCTTTTTTTTCGTTGCCCTAGTAATAATATATTGAGACAAGGAACAGAAATTTTATTTATCATAATAAAATTTTGGAATCTATCATATTTTTTCGTTTCATACATATGCGTGTTTAAATTCTAAAATAGACAACAACTAAACGCAAGTATTTGTGGCGCAGGAGGTAGAGACACAGCCTTATAGCCTTAGAGATTTGAGTTCAAACCTCAACTAAGGCATTACTTTTTTTTTTTAATAATTTTTTTATTGATTCAAATTAAAAGACACAATTGATTTTCTGTTGTGAATATAATTTTATTCAAAAACAAAATATTCAAATTTTCAACCTGAAGAAATTCAAATTTGAAATTTGACAAAAAAATTTATGTCGAGTTTAGCCTAGAGGAAAAGCAATGGGCTGACAAACGGAAGGTCGCCGGTTCAATCCCGGTTCGCGATATAATTTTTTTTTTTTTTAATTTTTTTTTTAATCAAATTAAAAGACACAACTGATGTTCTGTTGTTGATATAATTTTATTTGTAGACAAAATATTCAAACCTGAAGAAATTCAAATTTGACTAAAAAAACTTAATCGATAAAAATGAGAAAAACATTAAAATTTTTCATTTTTATCGATTTTCCCAAGTTCCCGTTTTTTGACACACTAGGTCCCTTTTCTCGTAGAAGGTCACAAATAGAGCTTAGCTTAGGGGGAAAGCAATGGGCTGACAAGCGGAGGGTCGGCGGTTCGATCCCAGTAGCGACAAAAAAATTTTAATTTTTAAATAAATTTTGTGGAACGTGTTTTTCTATTTATAGAATTTATAATCCACAAACATTAAAGTAATCTATTAACACTACAAAAATTCAAAAATTGTAAATAAATTTCGGTAGTTACAATAGTATTAAAAATAAATAAAAGTGATTGTACCTGGAACTACAAAAATTCGGTTGGCAAAAACTACGAATTTGTTTTCTGTGTGTAGAGAAGAAGTGAAAGATGAGGGCTTCAAATGGCAACACTCTAATTGCGCAAGATGTTGAATTTTAGAACAGTTGTTGCGCGCCATCTGATGGTGAGTTGGCGAACTTGATTGAAGCTTTTTAGTTCATAGCCCTGTTATATTATTTTACTTCGGTGGGGTTAAGTGCTATGGGAACACCGAAGGATGACGCTACGATATGTATGGGGGATAGAAAAAACTCATACATATTACTATTTTTCATAAATTGATGTTGCCTTGGTTGGGGCTCGAACCCGCAACCTCACGTGTAACAATCCAACGCGCTAATAACCATTACATTAAAACAAGAGGAGCAAAATTAAAACTGCTAAATTTTCAGAATTTTAGTTATATTTAACTTAACTTTTGGTTATCTGAAAATAACAAATTGTACTGTAAAATCTGCAGAAAATTTTGCTAAATATTAGTAGACTAAAAATAGCAAAAATAAACTGTTATATCTCCAAAAGTTTTGCTATTTATACCCTACACCACTATGTGGTCAGGGTATTATAAGTTTGTGCTGATGTTTGTAACACCAAAAAATATTGGTCGTAGACCCACCTTATAGTATACCGATCGGTTCAGAATTTTTTTTTATTTCGATTTAACGATGTCCGTCTGTCCGTCCGTCCGTCTGTCTGTCTGTCCATGCAATCTTGTACGCACTCTACAGGTCGCACCTATTAAGATATTTCGATGAAATTTGGTACATAGACCTATGTTGGCCCAAGGACGAACAAGTTTGATTTTTTTGAACATCGGTCCATGTTTAGACCTAGTGCCCATATAAGGGTCCTACCAAAATTATATTGTTTATACGCTGCAGGTCGTAAATATTAATATATTTTGATGAAATTTGGTACACAGACCTATATTGGCCCAATAACGCAGCCTATTGATTTTGGTGAACATCGGTCCATGTTTAGACCTAGTGCCCATATAAGGGTCCTACCAAAATTATACTGTTTATACGCTGCAGGTCGTAAATATTAAGATATTTTGATGAAATTTGGTACACAGACCTATATTGGCCCAATAACGCAGCCTATTGATTTTGGTGAACATCGGTTCATGTTTAGACCTAGTGCCCATATAAGGGTCCTACCAAAATTATACTGTTTATACGCTGCAGGTCGTAAATATTAAGATATTTTGATAAAATTTGGTATACAGACCTACATTGGCCCAGTAACGCAGCCTATTGATTTTGGTGAACATCGGTCCATGTTTAGACCTAGTGCCCATATAAGGGTCCTACTAAAATTATATGGTTTATACGCTGCAGGTCGCAAATATTAAGATATTTTGATAAAATTTGGTACACAGACCTACGTTGGCCCAAGGACAAAGCCTATTGATTTTGGTGAACATCGGTCCATGTTTAGACCTAGTGCCCATATAAGGGTCCTACCAAAATTATATTGTTTATACGCTGCAGGTCGCAAATATTAAGATATTTTGATGAAATTTGGTACACCGACTTATGGCAGCCGAAGGACGAAGCCTATTGATTTTGGTGAACATCGGTCTATGTTTAGACCTAGTGCCCATATAAGGGTCCCCCCAAAATTATATTGTTTATACGATGCACGTCGTAAATATTAAGATATTTTGACGAAATTTGGTACACAGACCTATTTTGGCCCACGGACGAAGCCTATTGATTTTGATGAACATCGGTCCATGTTTAGACCTAGTGCCCATATAAGGGTCCTACCAAAATTATACTGTTTATACGCTGCAGGTCGCAAATATTAAGATATTTTGATGAAATTTGGTACACAGACCTATATTGGCCCAATAACGCAGCCTATTGATTTTGGTGACATTAGTTGGCTTTTACCCAGACTGGTGTAGGGTATTCTATAGTCGGCATGCCCGACTTTAACCTTTTTACTCGTTTTAAGCTAAATTTAGTTGAATGCAAGTAGCAGTATATCCTGCTAAAATGAGCAGAAATATTTGCTAAAAAAATTGTAAACTGCTGTTTTCAAAAAGTTTGATTTTTACTTGCATTTAAAAAAAATGGGAAAAAAACTTGGAAAATTTTAAATTTTTTTGTGATTTTTTACGTTACAAATTATTTAGCAAAACTTGTTGCTGATTTTAGCAGGTTCATTTGCTACTTTCCATTACCAAAAATTTTGCTAAAATATAACTTAAATTCTGTATATTTAACAGTTTTATTTTTGCTGTTCCTAGATTACTACTATAGAGCAAAAATAATATACTAATTTTAGCAGTTTTTTCTGCAGCATCATTTTTAACTAATTTTTAGTAGTTTTAATTAAATTTTTTGCAGACTTTTTTCTATTATTGTAGGTGAATAAAAATGTAAAATTCTTTAAAATAAAAAAAAATATTATTTTTTTAGTTAAGTGAATTAATTACTAAGAATTTTTTTTCTAAAGCTAATTAACAGGAAGAAGAAAATATTTTTATTAAAAATTTAACAGACACAAGGGAATCTCACCAGACTGCCGCAGTTTCGTCTCACCCAAAGACTCGTCAGTGGTTAGTTTATGTGTCAATTGATCAAAGTAATTTAGTCAATTTGTCTCTATACGAAAAACTTTTTTGTGTAAGTATGCCATGTCCAGGAATCGAACCGGCAGCCCTCTGCACAGGTTATGACTTGTAGCACCACCTCTTAACGAGATACACCAAGGTCGGCACATCGCACTGTGGGTCAGGATCGCCGTTTTTTGGCCAAAAGCACAATTCAGGTAAAGGAATAATATGTTTATATATTAAAAATCTAGGATTCTTGTATATTTTGTGAGTGAAATATTATATCATTATGGTTTTACTCGTTTTTAATTGGCGAGAGTTCAAAGTCAAAGTTTTATAATTTTGCGACATTTTTTTTTTATTTTGTAATGGTACGTTAAAAAATTCGTAAATGAACAATTTTTTGTTCCGAAAACAATCTCAAATTATAAAACTGAAACCAGTTCTCAAACAAAAATAGAAACCTGTTAAAAATTTACGAAAAAAGTAATGCAATTTTTGAAAATTTAGCAAAAAAATGTTCCAAGGGATATTTGAAAAACTTGAATGCCAATATGTTTCCCAAGATGTCTTCTGCCTAGGTTTTTGCGACAGTTCGTGAATTGAAAAACGGCCTCCAGTTCGCACTTCTACGCTATGTTAGATTTCAATGTACCAATTTTCGGCCAAGAACTATAGTATGAATAAAAAATGGGCTCTTTAATTACTTTTGCAGGTTTTTGGTCTCAAATCTGAAATTAGAACCTAAAAAAATCAGTATGGCGAATTCAAAATTGCGTCCATGACGTTTTGAAGAAGATGAGTTTTTCATGTCTAACGCTTCAGTTGTACAGCTGTTATTTGATATTAATTTTGGACTAATAGAACCACTTTCTTCTCATTTTAGTTAAGTTGGTATATACCAAACAATTCTTTATGAATTTTATATGGGCTGTCTGCTCAAATTTCATTTGATTTCTGAAAATCAAAAAAATAAAATTGCACTGTAAAAACTTTTCTACCACGTAATAATTTTGAGAAAATCGTGGTTGAAATTCGTATTTTGATCGTTTTTTAATGTCGGTGTACCATGTAAAAGAATTCTCTTAGACATTTTATAAAACTTATTATTAAGAATAGCCATTTAATTGCAGCACTTTTAATCCTTTGTTAACGCGAGTTAAGACCCAACCATATTACTGCTGGCATCAACTAAACCGCTAAATTTTGGTATAAGATATGGGTACCACAGGAAAGTGCACAATCACTAGATTACATTTATTTAAAAACAGCTCTTAAAAAGCTGTAATATAATCGCGGAACGCGAAAAAAATACTATATGTTGCAACAGATTTATCAAAAACAACAGATTTAACTATAAATTTTTTCATAATATTTTTTAATAAAATTTGGCAAATTCTTATAATTTTTGAGAGTCAAAATTACCGAGCTATCCCAACAAACAGAAATATTGAAAAACGATTCTAATATTCTCATTTCAGTAACATTTTAAAGAAAATTTACCAATCCTATAAAAGGCATACCAACAAATTTTTATATCAGCATAGAACATATCCGAAGGCAGTTAGGGATATTTACAATAAAATCGCAAAAAACGTGAAACTTTAACAAAAAATGTATATGTTAGCTAAAAATTAGTAGATATTTTTTATAAATCATTTAGAAGATTAAGTAAGAAAAATAACCATAAAACGTTAACTAAACGGTTTTTAACTTTCCTGAGCAATTGTATATTTGTAGATGGCCTTTATTGAATATAAGCCCCCGATATGGTTTTAACTTTTAATAATTTCGATTTAAAACAAATACCTATATTCGTTGGCTTTTATATCATCTTTATAAAAGAAGTGAGCCCCATTATATTGTGGCTGATCACCACTAGGGTATTCAATTAATCGACATTTTAAGGATATAAAAATAAAATATAAATAAATGAAATATCGATATCCTTAAAATACCGTTACCGAAGTAAATGAAATACCGTTACCCCTAAAATACCGTTACCGTTATTTTTAATTTTCTGTTTTTGGTAATTGGACATCGTTATTGAGTATTTTCCGTACATTATTGTTCCATAGACTTAATAAATAAATAAATAAATAAATAAATAAATAAATAAATAAATAAATAAATAAATAAATAAATAAATAAATAAATAAATAAATAAATAAATAAATAAATAAATAAATAAATAAATAAATAAATAAATAAATAAATAAATAAATAAATAAATAAATAAATAAATAAATAAATAAATAAATAAATAAATAAATAAATAAATAAATAAATAAATAAATAAATAAATAAATAAATAAATAAATAAATAAATAAATAAATAAATAAATAAATAAATAAATAAATAAATAAATAAATAAATAAATAAATAAATAAATAAATAAATAAATAAATAAATAAATAAATAAATAAATAAATAAATAAATAAATAAATAAATAAATAAATAAATAAATAAATAAATAAATAAATAAATAAATAAATAAATAAATAAATAAATAAATAAATAAATAAATAAATAAATAAATAAATAAATAAATAAATAAATAAATAAATAAATAAATAAATAAATAAATAAATAAATAAATAAATAAATAAATAAATAAATAAATAAATAAATAAATAAATAAATAAATAAATAAATAAATAAATAAATAAATAAATAAATAAATAAATAAATAAATAAATAAATAAATAAATAAATAAATAAATAAATAAATAAATAAATAAATAAATAAATAAATAAATAAATAAATAAATAAATAAATAAATAAATAAATAAATAAATAAATAAATAAATAAATAAATAAATAAATAAATAAATAAATAAATAAATAAATAAATAAATAAATAAATAAATAAATAAATAAATAAATAAATAAATAAATAAATAAATAAATAAATAAATAAATAAATAAATAAATAAATAAATAAATAAATAAATAAATAAATAAATAAATAAATAAATAAATAAATAAATAAATAAATAAATAAATAAATAAATAAATAAATAAATAAATAAATAAATAAATAAATAAATAAATAAATAAATAAATAAATAAATAAATAAATAAATAAATAAATAAATAAATAAATAAATAAATAAATAAATAAATAAATAAATAAATAAATAAATAAATAAATAAATAAATAAATAAATAAATAAATAAATAAATAAATAAATAAATAAATAAATAAATAAATAAATAAATAAATAAATAAATAAATAAATAAATAAATAAATAAATAAATAAATAAATAAATAAATAAATAAATAAATAAATAAATAAATAAATAAATAAATAAATAAATAAATAAATAAATAAATAAATAAATAAATAAATAAATAAATAAATAAATAAATAAATAAATAAATAAATAAATAAATAAATAAATAAATAAATAAATAAATAAATAAATAAATAAATAAATAAATAAATAAATAAATAAATAAATAAATAAATAAATAAATAAATAAATAAATAAATAAATAAATAAATAAATAAATAAATAAATAAATAAATAAATAAATAAATAAATAAATAAATAAATAAATAAATAAATAAATAAATAAATAAATAAATAAATAAATAAATAAATAAATAAATAAATAAATAAATAAATAAATAAATAAATAAATAAATAAATAAATAAATAAATAAATAAATAAATAAATAAATAAATAAATAAATAAATAAATAAATAAATAAATAAATAAATAAATAAATAAATAAATAAATAAATAAATAAATAAATAAATAAATAAATAAATAAATAAATAAATAAATAAATAAATAAATAAATAAATAAATAAATAAATAAATAAATAAATAAATAAATAAATAAATAAATAAATAAATAAATAAATAAATAAATAAATAAATAAATAAATAAATAAATAAATAAATAAATAAATAAATAAATAAATAAATAAATAAATAAATAAATAAATAAATAAATAAATAAATAAATAAATAAATAAATAAATAAATAAATAAATAAATAAATAAATAAATAAATAAATAAATAAATAAATAAATAAATAAATAAATAAATAAATAAATAAATAAATAAATAAATAAATAAATAAATAAATAAATAAATAAATAAATAAATAAATAAATAAATAAATAAATAAATAAATAAATAAATAAATAAATAAATAAATAAATAAATAAATAAATAAATAAATAAATAAATAAATAAATAAATAAATAAATAAATAAATAAATAAATAAATAAATAAATAAATAAATAAATAAATAAATAAATAAATAAATAAATAAATAAATAAATAAATAAATAAATAAATAAATAAATAAATAAATAAATAAATAAATAAATAAATAAATAAATAAATAAATAAATAAATAAATAAATAAATAAATAAATAAATAAATAAATAAATAAATAAATAAATAAATAAATAAATAAATAAATAAATAAATAAATAAATAAATAAATAAATAAATAAATAAATAAATAAATAAATAAATAAATAAATAAATAAATAAATAAATAAATAAATAAATAAATAAATAAATAAATAAATAAATAAATAAATAAATAAATAAATAAATAAATAAATAAATAAATAAATAAATAAATAAATAAATAAATAAATAAATAAATAAATAAATAAATAAATAAATAAATAAATAAATAAATAAATAAATAAATAAATAAATAAATAAATAAATAAATAAATAAATAAATAAATAAATAAATAAATAAATAAATAAATAAATAAATAAATAAATAAATAAATAAATAAATAAATAAATAAATAAATAAATAAATAAATAAATAAATAAATAAATAAATAAATAAATAAATAAATAAATAAATAAATAAATAAATAAATAAATAAATAAATAAATAAATAAATAAATAAATAAATAAATAAATAAATAAATAAATAAATAAATAAATAAATAAATAAATAAATAAATAAATAAATAAATAAATAAATAAATAAATAAATAAATAAATAAATAAATAAATAAATAAATAAATAAATAAATAAATAAATAAATAAATAAATAAATAAATAAATAAATAAATAAATAAATAAATAAATAAATAAATAAATAAATAAATAAATAAATAAATAAATAAATAAATAAATAAATAAATAAATAAATAAATAAATAAATAAATAAATAAATAAATAAATAAATAAATAAATAAATAAATAAATAAATAAATAAATAAATAAATAAATAAATAAATAAATAAATAAATAAATAAATAAATAAATAAATAAATAAATAAATAAATAAATAAATAAATAAATAAATAAATAAATAAATAAATAAATAAATAAATAAATAAATAAATAAATAAATAAATAAATAAATAAATAAATAAATAAATAAATAAATAAATAAATAAATAAATAAATAAATAAATAAATAAATAAATAAATAAATAAATAAATAAATAAATAAATAAATAAATAAATAAATAAATAAATAAATAAATAAATAAATAAATAAATAAATAAATAAATAAATAAATAAATAAATAAATAAATAAATAAATAAATAAATAAATAAATAAATAAATAAATAAATAAATAAATAAATAAATAAATAAATAAATAAATAAATAAATAAATAAATAAATAAATAAATAAATAAATAAATAAATAAATAAATAAATAAATAAATAAATAAATAAATAAATAAATAAATAAATAAATAAATAAATAAATAAATAAATAAATAAATAAATAAATAAATAAATAAATAAATAAATAAATAAATAAATAAATAAATAAATAAATAAATAAATAAATAAATAAATAAATAAATAAATAAATAAATAAATAAATAAATAAATAAATAAATAAATAAATAAATAAATAAATAAATAAATAAATAAATAAATAAATAAATAAATAAATAAATAAATAAATAAATAAATAAATAAATAAATAAATAAATAAATAAATAAATAAATAAATAAATAAATAAATAAATAAATAAATAAATAAATAAATAAATAAATAAATAAATAAATAAATAAATAAATAAATAAATAAATAAATAAATAAATAAATAAATAAATAAATAAATAAATAAATAAATAAATAAATAAATAAATAAATAAATAAATAAATAAATAAATAAATAAATAAATAAATAAATAAATAAATAAATAAATAAATAAATAAATAAATAAATAAATAAATAAATAAATAAATAAATAAATAAATAAATAAATAAATAAATAAATAAATAAATAAATAAATAAATAAATAAATAAATAAATAAATAAATAAATAAATTAAGTTGGTAAATCGGTTCTTTTTAATCTCATTTATTTTTTGTAAAAAAATTTCGGCATGCATCGAAATAACTGCCTAACCTTATCCTTAAAATACCGTTACCGTAATAACCGAAACTAAACTTAAACTTTAAACTTAAACTTTAAACTTTTTTTTAATTTCTCTACAAATTTCCATACAAAATGCTGTAGTAAATACACCAGTCAATACACAACGATCCAGCCTTGTGGAGGCAAAATCTGATTACTTCCTGTTTTTTCATACGATTTTGAAGCACCTTAGAAACTATTTACTTCTATTATTACATTACTTATTACTTTTTTATGGCAATGTTGCGCAAAATAATGAGTTATGGCTACACACCAGCATACTAAAAATCAAAAAATATGTCGTTACCTGTGTGCTTACCAGTCACAAATAATCAGTCTAAAAATAAATTTTCAAAAAAAAACTAAATCAGCTTACACGCCAACATGCTAAAAATCAAAAAATATGTGGTTACATATATCCTTACCGTTGTTGAGAAAATATTGAGTCTAAAAATTGATTTCAAAAAAATTTATAAAAAAAAGCAGAACAATACTTTTACGTTTGAAATAATGATCAAAATAAGTCCTTATTGGTAACGCATTATTTTTTATTTTGAAATAATGGTAAGAATATATGTAACCACATATTTTTTGATTTTTTGCATGTTGGCGTGTAAGCTGACTTGTGCGCAGCAGGTCAGTTAGGTTTTTATCTATCAAATATTACACGTCGAGATGGCTCAGATGGTAGAGCTATTGACTGGCTATCTGGAGTCCCAGGTTCAGTACCCGCATGAGGAAATTTTATTAAAAAAATTTAGTAATAAAAAGATATTTTTTTATATAACTTATTTTTTGAAAATCAATTTTTAGACTCATTGGTTTTGTGAATACTGGTAAGCACATCGGAAACGATATAGTTTTTGATTTTTCGTATGCTGCCGCCAAATCGCGATACAAAAGTAATAGGAAATATATAAATAAAAGTAACTAGTTACGATTACCAAGTATGTAGTTACATAACCACTTATCTTGTAATAATCGCATTATAAGTGACCTTCTCCGAGAAAAGGGACCTAGTGTGTCAAAAAACGGGAACTTGGGAAAATCGATAAAAATGAGAAAAACATTAAAATTTTATTATTTAAATGCGTTCTTCTCAAAACTTTAATTTTCATACACTAGGTCCCTTTTCTCGGAGAAGGTCACATATATAACTTAATCGCATTATAAAATCAAATTTTGTTTTAAAATTGGAATCCCTATTATGTTTTTACAATACTAAGAAAGAATATTAAAAAAAGTTGAAAAATATCCCAACAAAAATAATGTAGTGTAAACTTAAGTCGTAAAACAAAATTAACATATTGTGGATATTCGAAAACATTTCAGTGTCCAAATTTGTCAAAAATGTGGCACTACAAAAATGCCCGTTACACTAAAAAAATGGAAATACATTTTTACCCAGTATGCACAGTTTCGAAGCGGTTCATCATTTCAAAGCTTTATCGATTAATAGAAATCAATATGAAATAGAGTCGTCATTTTAAGGTTTCTCGAACACATTTTTTAATAGAAAATTTTATCGATTTCGACACTTTATTATATCGTAATTTCCTAATTTATTGTATTTTTTATTATTTGCAAGTTTGGTTCGTTTTCCATTATATTTCAAGTCTAAATATTGAAATTTCTCAATATTAATGTTCATCCAAAAATTACGCGAACAATAGTTTTTTTATGCTTTTTAGTGTTAAAGACGTAGTTTACCTAAAAAAGTAAAAAGGATATACATACATAGTTATATAAAAAAAAAAAAAAAATTTGGGCTGTAATAGAGATTTGAACCACGACCATCATAAAGTGTAATTTTGTCTATGTCTGACCTTTCAGACATCTACACCACAACCTATTGGAAAATTGTATGAATTAAATTTGAATTTATCTATAAATTGAACAAAAAGATATTTAAACAAACAAATGTACCCAGCGAACAATTTTAATCTATAGGGTTTTTCAATAAGAGCGCTACAAAAGTTTTTTTAAATAAAACAAAAACGGTTTTGGATATCAATGAAATTCTTTATTCCTGTGAAAGTACGTTCGATGATATTATGTATGGAAATCGATCTCTTTTGCATGGCCACCACGGGCACGCTTGCAGAAGTCCAGACGCTGAACCCAATTTTCGACGGTTTTCAAGCATAAATCAGCCGTTACTGCTGCAATTTCACGTTCAATATTCGTACGAAGTTCATCAATCGTCGCTGGCTTGTTGGCATAGGCCATAGATTTGACGTAGCCCTACAGGAAATAGCCCAACGGCGTCAAATCGCAGGACCGAGGCGGCCAATCGACTGGACCATTTCGTGAGATAACACGTTCTCCAAACTTGGTTTGCAATAAATTGATTGTGACATTCGCTGTGTGGCTTGTGGCGCCGTCCTGTTGGAACCACATGTCCTCCAAGTCCATATCATCCAATTGGGGCCAAAAATATTCGGTTATCATTGAACGGTAGCGATTCCCATTCACAGTAAAGTGCCGTCATTTTTTCGGGATGCAATGATGACTCATGGAGTACGTGTGGATTGCTGTCTGACCAATAACGCATATTTTGTTTATTGACGAAGCCATTCAGCCAGAAATGAGCCTCATCGCTGAAGATGATTTTTCGATGAAAATCCGAATCATTTTCTAGTTGTTGCTCAGTCCAATTCACGAACATAGGACGCTTCTGATGGTCAAGCGGCTTAAGTTCTTGCGTCAATTTGATCTTGTAAGGTGTAGGCCAAGATCTTTTCGCAAAATATGCCACAACGACGTCACAGAGATGCCCAACGCTTGAGAACGACGTGTGAGAGACACATTTGGGCTTTCTTCAACTGAAGCCTCAGCGGCAGCAATATTCTCGACACTACGGGCACTTCTTTGTCTCACTGGCACGGGAACATTTTGTACTGTGCCTGTGGATTCAAATTTTTCCAATAGACGCTCAATTGTTGATCTGCTAGGACGATTATGACGACCATAAATTGGGCGTAGCGCTCTTAACGTTGAGGCCACTGACTCCGAATTTCGGTAGTAAATTTTAATAATTTCGACTCGTTGTTGGCTCGTATATCTTTCCATCATGAAATGGCAAACCTTACTGAAGAGAAATGTCAAAAGACCGGCAAGAAGTATGGCGTCGTTTGCTGTCCCTGTCTTTCTATTTTTGTAGCGTCCCTGATGAAAAACCCTTTATAAAAACAAGGTTTCGTAGATGCACGACAAGGAAAATTTGACAAGTAAACTTCGTTTATATCTAAATTCTTTTGTTTGTTTTATATTAAATATTTCAAACCAGGGTTTAGGACAACGAAATTATCGAAATCGATTGCCAAATTTATTTGGATTGTTAGTAAAAATGTTTAAATTGATTTGACAGTCACGGACTTACCGGGTTGTAAAAATGTGAAGAAATCTCGACGTCAGTTGCTATCAATATGGTCGACACATACGACTTAAATGTTCACCACACAAACAGTTACAAAAACTAAAAATATAAAATACAAAAATAAAATTTGAAAACAAACACTTTTTATAATGCCCTTTGCGGGCTTTTTTGAAAAGGATAGATTTTAGATTCTGTTTTCTCAAAAAGTTTTATACGTGACAGAAAATAAGAAAGTAGAGAGTTAAAAGTTGTATTCAAATACAATTTTAACTTTAAAAATAAAAAAGTAAATATAACGCAAGTTTTTCTCAATTAATACTACATTAATACTTGAGCAAAAACCACCTAGTTTTTGTAGAAAACTAGTTTTTGCTTGTTTTTTTGTATGCGTTTTGACAAGTTAAAAACTACAAGAGACAAAAAGCAGGTAGTTTTTGCTCAGGTATAAATGTAGTATAAAATTGAATTTTATAAACTGCAGTTAAACACTAAATTCTAGATACTTTGATTTATGCAAATTTGTAATGCCGACTAACTAATCTTATTCTCATCTTAATTCAGAGTGTATTGTCACTTTTAAAATAATTATCTTCAAACAGGACGGTTTTAAAATCTTTTACTTTATTTTTGTATACACATATTTTTATGCATTTTGCTCCAAAGTTTAATATCGATGGCTTAAGGAAGGAAGACCCTAACTTCATTCTTAATTTCTATTAAAGGGAAGGCAATACAAATCTAAAAACCTTCGATATGTAGTTTCTCTGAATGAATTTTTTCATTAATACAAAAACAATAAAATAAAAGTTATAATCAATGTTTTTCAGATTTCATTTTCCTCTAATGAAATATGAAGTCGAGTTAGAGCCTTTCTGTATTAAGCATTAAATTTATTTACGAAAAATAGGAAAAGAACAGCATATTTGTTCTTACTCCTAGGGCATTTGTTTTAATTAACTTTTACATTCATGTTTGTTGGGTAGTATGAAGTTTAAACCCCTTGTCTTCAAATGCAATAAACTATATGATATGAAATGTCAAAAACATTGCAGAGTAACGTCAAAATGATATCAATTGCAAAGTGGTGGAGAACACTTAACCATTTCATGGCTATGAAATATCGTAGATTTTTCTCTCGAAAAACACAAAATTTATTCAAAATTAATTTTCATCTACAAATAATAAATAATTAAACTCATTCGCATTCTTTTTTACCAAGTTTTCTGTTATTTTTTTATTACAAAATGAAAATTAAAACGAAAAGTGACAGTTGATGGCAGGCATCATTGCAAGAGCCGCTTGCATGTCAGCGATATCATGATATTGCAATAAAATTGAAATAGAGTGTCTTCACTTGAGATAAGAGCATTTTGGCAATTGCTTGCTATCATTTTATTGCATATCAAGACACTAGGTAAAGGTAGATTCAAATAAAATAAAAACAATTTGAATTATAAAAAAATGTTTATGAATTACCAAAGGACGTTGGTTCGAATCGTGGCTGGTGTTCGAACAAAACAAAATTGCTTTGAATTTAAATTAAAATTAAAGAAAATTAAATTAAAGAGAAATAAAAAAATAAACAAAGAGAAAGGTAAAAAAGAAAAGAAAGATATTTTTTTTTCGTGTTATCAATCATATTTTGCTTCGAAAAATATTCGTTGTTTCGATGAAATATCGAATTTATAAATCAACAATTTTTCGGATCTATATCACCTTGCAAGTTACATAGGAAAATAGCCCCATTCTTGGTATTATATCGAACTCAATATCGACGAAATTTTACGAGAAAATGATGCAGTTTCGATACAAGCTCGACTCATTTTGCATACTGGGTATGTACTTATTTGAGCCAATGGATATAAAATGTCTGTACAATCTACGTATATAGGAATATTGTCCCAAAATCCAAAAAAAAACTTCGTGCATTAATGAGAAACAAAATTCCTTTAATTTGTTTATTTGGATAAATTAAATCACCATTTAAACTGGAATCTGTTTTAAATGAAATTCAATTTACATATTTCAGCCAAATTTAATAAGCACTTGTTAAATGTTTTTATGAAACTTATTGAAACATTAATACGTACAAATAAAAAAAAACTGAGATTTTTTCGGACGCAAACGAAAGATTGACCACACACGTTGATGATGGAAACCCAAAACCAAGATGTGTGATTTCATCGGCACTACTATGTGAAAAAATGCGCGTGATGTAATGAATTTTAGTAAGAACAACCTAAAAAATGCCTTAACCCTTCAAATCATTGGAAAACTGTTAAAAACGAACCTTTTTTGTTTTTGAAGAAATGATGTCAATGGTTACAGACGTATGTATAAAACACTAAAAAAATCGTATTTAAAGTGTATTTTAATCCCAAACTCTTCAAAATTATACTCGTTTTTAATTTCTTATTTTGTTTACATACACATAAATATGTATTTATACACACAATTGCGAGTCCACATATACAATGGTAAAAGTAATTTCCAGTAGTTTGAAATTGTATTCCTTTTTCAATATTTTCTTTAACTTTTGATCTAAGTTGAAGAATGATTTTATATCAGGGATGGGAAAGTTGATACGATCGTACTTTTTTTGATACTATTTGGTTCAAAAAAGTACCGTAGTACTCCCGGGTCGCATTTGATATTTTTGCGTCGTCGTAACTCAAGGCTTAGAAAATGCAAATAAAAGTCTAATTTTTTTTGCAAATCATGTGCAAATCACGATCGTGAACACCCTCCGTATTTTGTTTATTCCTCTGTTGACAATTTCACTATTTGCTCATCAATAGCTATTTTTAAATTCATTTAGCGTGATAAAATATGATATTGCTATTATCACTAATTCTACCTATTTTTACAAATCGTCCGAATGTGTTAACGTTAAATTTTAAGCAAAACAGTGTTTTGCTATTTTTGTCTTATTTTTTAAAACTATCTTTAATTATAATTTTTCAAATTTTTTTTAGAGATTAACCACTTTTCTAGAAAACTGTTCAAATATTTTTTTTTGTTATTAATAATATATTTCTGATTAAAAAAAAAAACAATTTTTAAAAAATCAACTGACTAAATAAAGTCCCAACACATTAAGAAAAAGAGGCATTTCATATAAATGTATTGAAATAGCTTAAGTCAACTTTTAAAAAGTTCCATCTCGATTAAGGCCCAATTACTGACACATTTGTTGTTGTTTCTCATATAAAATTTTAATTTAACTGTCGCCTAAATTTTAACTGGATATTCAGTAATCCGCATAATTTTGTTAATTTCCAATCGAAACTCACCGTACCCAACTTAATCAAATTAAAAACATTTCAAAAATTATATGAGAATCAAAAAATTAATACGAAATTAAAGCAAAGGATATAAAAATTAAAAAAATTTCAAAAATTTGTATAATAGAAATATGCGAAAATCAACAACTAAGGCAAATTTTGTTGACTTTTATGGAAAATTAACGTAAGGATACAAAAAAATTAATTTTGTTATTTTAAATAATTTTTGTAAATAATAAAATATGCAATAAAAAGCATTAAATATGAAAAAGATATGCTCTGAAACAAAAATATCCAAAATCTTTTTTGGGCTATTAAATACAAACATTCATTTGCATGAAATTTGCTGCCCCGGTAATATTTATTCGAGTAATATCGAAACTGCGATAATAAGCATAAATCGAGAGTTTATGATTTTTTTGCTATTACAATAATTAAACTTTACTTTGTTTTTCAATTAGGATAATCAAACTTTTTGAATATACATAATTGTATTCTGTTTATTTAGAAGTTTTTAAAACGGGCTTTTATGTTAAGGTCATATTTTCTCAATGCAAATAAAAGATTAGTTTACTTCGTTTAACTGGGGATTAAGAACTAAAAACAATTACTTTACTTATTCCTAACCTCTTCTACCTTGCAGTGTCGAGGATCAAAAAATATATTTTAGTACTCTTGTGGTCGAAAAAGTACTCTTCAAACAATTTTTTGATACCGCAATAAAAATCTCATTTCCCATCCCTGTTTTATATAATGTGATGAAGATCAGCTAAGCGCCACTTATGTCACTTTTTTCCATTTTCAAGTGCTGAAGGTGAAGTATCAGCAAAAAAGTAAGAGTGGAGCCAGCCAACCAACCAGTCAGTAGTTGTAGTTGTTTTATATTTAGGATCGTTTGTACCCTACCAGAGAGGGCCGAAGTAGAAAAAGACGTAAAAATTATTCCAAAATGGGGGAAAACAGAGTAATGAAAACTGTTTAATGTAGTCCGTTTCCGCAGGTCGGTTAAGAGTTCTTAAAATGCAGGATTAACAATCTTGACAACACTGTCTTGTTACGAAATTGTATGTTGGCGCTAACTTCCCAATGTTCCTACAACATAAAAAAAAATAAAAAAAATAGTTGGTCTAAAAATAAACAGTTTTTTGTTTTTAATTTCAGAACAAAATATATAAACAATTTATTTTGAAAGTGGTATGAGTCCCCTAGTTTTTAAAAGGGGATATAAAAGGTTTTGCGTTTAACGTGTTTAAAAATATGGGTGCTTCTGTTCAAGAAATTTTACACGTATTTGTAATAAATTTTTTTTTACAGCTGATTTATAGGAAGAAGAAGAAAACATTTTTATTTAAAAATTTAACAGACACAAGGGAATCACCAGACTGCCGCAGTTTCGTCTCACCCAAAGACTCGTCACTGGTTAGTTTATGTGTCAACTGATCAAAGTAATTTTTTAATGATTAATTTGTCTCTATATGAAAAACTTTTTATGTATTGCCCTGACCGGGGATTGAACCGGCAGCCTTTTGCACAGGCTACAACTCGTAGCGTCACCTCTTAAAAAGAAACACCACGGTCGGCATAGCGCTGAATTTTTATTTAAACATTTCCGCGAATTTTTTGCAATAGTATTTTTTACTCTCTAAAATAATATCTAATATCAATACCCTCGTTCTATCAATTATTTTTAATTTTTTTCTATTCCAGAAAAAAACGCGACTCAAAATAATCATTTTCGTAAAATCGTTTAATATGAAAAAACAAAAAAAAAATTATTTGGTAATTTTGGGCAAAATTTATATGAAAAATCTTTCTCGAAGAGCCCAAAAAGAGGATTTCTATTAAAATATAGTCACTGTAAAAATTTAGAAGAATGAAAAAAAATTTTGTGAAAAATCAATCGCCTTTAACCAAAACAACTTTATTAATATTTAAAGATTTTAACAATAAAATGAACATCGTATAATAATTAAGAAAACCATAAAAAATTAAAAATTGTATTTGCTGAATTTTGCGAACTTTAGCCTTCCACACAAATATTGACACTAAAATTAAATAAATAATCCAACAATATTTTATAAACAATAACAAGTAACCCAAAAAATACGAGCGTTCAATCAATTATTTTTAAGTTTTTCCTAAATAGATTGTCTTTAACCAAAATTATTTCATCAAATATTTAAATAGTATATGTATTTTCACAATAAATTCGGCATCGCATAATAGTTACGACGATTTACCATAGAAAATGTAAACATTTTTGTGTTCTATATTTTTTCGAATTTCCATTTTCAAGACTAATATTGACCATAAAATGTCTTCCAACATTATCTATTTACTTTTGCATAAAAAAAATAATACCAAAAACCTCGTGCAATCAATTATTTTTATGTTTTGTTCTATTTCAAAAATAGGGAGGACTCATACACTTTCGAAATAAACATTTTTGCTAAATCGTTAACTAGTAAAAATTCTCTCATCAACATCTGAGTAGTTTTTGAAAGTTTTTAATTTTTTATATGAAAAGATCCCCTCGTGTTCTAACTAATTCCACGATTAACTCATTTTTTTTTTTTTTGAAAATGGAATTGAACGCAGATTACCATTTTGTCAGCCGAAACCTCTATAAATGAAGGTCCGAGAACGCAATGTCCCGTTAAAATTTAACCAAAAGATAAATTTAAAATTTATATGGAAAACAACAACAAATATGTCAGTAAAAGTCCACAGTTAGTTGCCAACATTAGTATCCTATTGGAAAAACAAAAAATATTTGGTGGCGTAAAAAATAAAGAAAACTAAAAAAAAATTTCTTTCGGCAAAAAGTTTGTTTTATAAAAAATTTATTTGGTATTGATTTTAAAATAAAAAATGAAAGTCCGTCTCCAATATACACAAATTGCCTGCACTTGTACGTACAAACCATACGTCAATGTGGCAATATTTGTGAAAAGGTGACACGGAGGAAATAAGAAGATAAACGGGGAAAATCTGAAGTAGAATGTTTGTATATGTCTGTTTGATCACTTCTGAAATTATTCATATAGAGACAATCTGACAATAAAACTATAAACAATAATACAATTTAATGGAAGATCACTGATGAAGAAGGCAGAAACTAGATCTAGTCTGATTTGCAAATTTAATGTGTTTATTTATAACTTTTGAGGAACGTTTATTCTTCTTCTTAACCTCAAACCTACTAAATTAGAACTAATAAAAATACATATTAATGACAATATTAATTGTATTTGGTCTATACGACGCGTTTAAAAAAACAACAATTTACTATGAAAAAGCTGTTATTCGAACCTCGGCGGTCCAACTATCGTCAATTGTCAGAAGCGAACGTTTTTAAACTTCGGCCCACTCTAGGACACACATATATTGGAGCACTTGTTGTGATACAATTCAATGTTTGGATTGAATGAACCTCTAGAGTGTAAAATGATTTGTAACTTTTTTTCTTTTTGGTTTAGGTAAAGATTATTATTTAAAGAATTTTCATCTTACACAATATAAAATATGTGCGATGATAGTGTTCTTAGTAGATATTTGCCTTAAGAACGTGTCTAAAAGCGTGACTCAGGTGTCCAATTTCAAGTGCTAATTTTTTCACATTAGAAGATTAAATGAAAAAAAAAAAACAAAATTATAGAAAGAATATTTACATTCTGATTATGTAAGGTAGGCGTCTTTGGCTTTTGGCGTTTTTACATAAACTCGTCATAACGACTATTTTTGCAAGACTTAACAGTCGAGTAGGACTTATGTTATGTTTCATTAAAATTGTATTATGTTTGTCATTAGAATTTAGTTCTTGTTAATTTTTATTTTGAAAATTTTGATTTGTATGCCCTCGTCAGGGGGACTGTACTCCAAAATTTATTTTCGCAGTAAAACCAATAGCTATCTACGGATTTCTGGTTGAGATTTTAGGATAAAAAATAATAAAAAAAAGGTGGGGGGGGGGGGGGGTGAGGGGGAAGTTGTACATTTGACGGGGGTATCGACTATAGAAAAAAATTTTTTTTTTTAAATTTTATTGTGATAGAACATAATTTTCATATTGTTCATTTACCGATATAGTCCACATTGGTCCATCCAGAAATCGAACCAGCGAACATCTGTTTGGAATTAAACTGTATTATCAGTTTTGGGCGCAATAATGCTTTAGAATCAATACTTAAGTGTTGTTCAGAATTACTTCTAAAAAGGCTGTAAAAATGCTCTTACGGATACTTTTGACTTTGACTTTGCTGGATAATGTACACTGATAGAATTTTCGTTCATAACATTAATGAATCGATTTCATTAAAATGGATTCATTGATTTAATGAAAAAAATCATTAACTGAATAAAAATTCATTGTTGTTATGAATTTTTTCATTAGATTTATTTTTTATTTTTTCATAAGAAAAATTCATTAAATTAATGAAAATTTCATAGAGAAAAAATGTAACTTATAAAATTGATTTCAGGTACAATTTTACCTCTTTTCGGTTTTTCCTATATACATATGTGTTATATTTGGGCTAAACAAAAAGACCCTCATCTCGGGAGTTATGTATATCGGCTTTAAGGGAACAAGTTGAGTTTAGGGGCACAGCCACGATTTTTTACCCCAGATAGTACTTTTTGGGCTGAGTAGGAAAAAAAATTTTTTTTTGTCGGAGACCCCTATTTCGGGGCAAAGTTAAAGCATGGACTTGCCCGCATCTCCGCTATTTATTATCGGATCAATATAACAATATGAGCATCATTGGAAAGGTAATTGAAATGGCTTTAATATAACAGATTTATTAACCCATTACAAGCCGTTTCCAGTTTTTTTTTTAAGCGAGTTTTTTGGGAAAAGTATTTGAATATCAAAAAAGTGCTTGCATAATGGTATGATTTGTTTACACATAATTGCATCATAGATCAACTTTTGCTTTTAACCCTTAAGCCTGGTATTTTGTTCATACTTTTGCGAAAAAAGCTGTCAAACTCAATATAAAAAAATTGATTTTTCACTTACGATGAATTGTTGCGAAATCTATAAAACGCTTCATTAAAAATATGAACAAATCATTATACTAATAATAACTTCACGTCTTATTGAAATAGTTTCATTAAGTCTATGCTAAAATGAAAAATATTAATGAAATTATTTCATAAAAGTAATGAAGTAATCATTAAACACATGAAACTTTCATAATGTTAATCTTAAAATTAATGAAAAAAATTCATATATTCTATGAAACTTTCATTAGATCAATGAATCCATTCATTAAAATTGATTTAATGAAATATGTTTCATTAATCGAATGAAACCGTTCTTTGGGGACTTTCCAATGAAAAAATTCATTGTATTAATGAACAAATTCCTGAATACTATGTACAAAATTCTATCAGTGTATAACAAAAGTTGTTGAATAAAGTTAAGGCAACATTTCTTTTGCATCTTAATCTATTCGTTTAAGTTAAAATCAGAAGAAACCAAAGTTTTCTTTAATTTTTGTTTAACAGATTTTTCCTAAATAATTCTAAATCATGTTTATTTCAGTCTTTAATTTAAAAAACAAAAATACGATATTTAATTAAGTGATATTAGAAAAGACCATAGAACCTCAAGAGATTCGAGCATCAGTTGGTAAAAGAATCCTATGAACATGGCGAGCAGTTTTATCAGACATGTGTACCTATTCTCTTATAGCTGAAATATGCTGGACATTGTTTGATAACGACATAGAATTGTCTAGAGCTAGAAAAAAAATGTAACAGATAAATGCTTGCTAAAATACCCAAATTTTCTGTAACTTTTTTGTTTATAAATATTATATCTACGTAGAGTGGTCCAAAAAACATGAAAGTTGGAATTCGCGATCTCCACAATGGTCATTTCTCGATTTGGCGATCAACATTTCTCGATTTGACGATTCGTGCTCGATTTGACGATTCTTTGGGGCTAAGATGCTAAGGTGTTTCTGACAATTACTTCTCAGCAAAAATATTAAGGACTACTTCAAAAAGCACGACTATTTTATGTAGTCAAAATGAGAGGGTTATTTTAAATTCAGATTCTTGTTAAGAGTCCTCAAATTAAAAAAAAAAATATGTAACATATTTTGCCCCCTCCACCTCCTATCCACCAAAAATAACGTTCGAAAATCTATTTTTTCAAACTTCTCAGCCCCGTTTTTCCCCTTAAACATTCGAGTAGCCAAAAGTCCTCTGGTTGGTTTTCTTTTCGTCATAAAACGAAGCTATACGCCAAATTTCAATTACCTATCTTCATTAGTTTAGGAGAAACACCAAAACCCCCTTTTCACGGAAATTATGATATATTCAAAAAATTAGACTTCATTGAAAAATATCGCGACCATATTGCGGTGTTGACTTGCTTATACATATAATGATTTTATTTGAAGTCCAAGATCCTAATAAACTTATTTGTAACGAGTAAAAAGGTTAAAGTCGGGCATGCCGACTATACAATACCCTACACCAGTCTGGTTAAAAGCCAACTAATGTTTGGATCCGAAATTCGAATGGGTTAAAATGGGACTTGTGTCAAAATTTTCTATAATGTGAGTCAGCGAAGCAAATTTCATTAAAATATCTTAATATTTGCGACCTGCAGTTTGTAACCAAGCCAATTTTTGGGGGGACCCTTATATGGGCACTAGGTCTAAACATGGACCGGTGTTAACCAAAATCAATAGGCTACGTCCTTGGGCTGACATAGGTCGGTGTACAATATCATCATCAATATCTTAGTATTTGCGACATGTAGAGTGGGCACAAGAATGCATGGACAGACAGACGGACGGACAGACGGTCATCGTTAAATCGAAACAAAAAAAATTCTGAGCCGATCGGTGGGTCTAGGACCAATAAGGTGGGTCTAGGACCAATATTTTTTGGTGTTACAAACATCAGCACAAACTTATAATACCCTGACCACGTAGTGGTGTAGGGTATAAAAAGTATAAAGTTTTTTTGCACTATTAAATTTTATATATTCTTTTAAAGATGTGTACACTGTAGTGTACAAGGGTAGTGAAAGAGTTAATAGGAATCTGAAATCAAAATAACGATACATCCGCAAACAAAGAGTCGATAGTGAAAGGGTTAAGAAGTTCACTTAAAGGATTTTAATTATAGCGCAGTTAAGTACAAAAAAAAATTTAGTGCTCACTTTAAAATTTTATGGTCAGAACTAAATACGATTGTTTCTTAAATATTCCTTAAGTAATTTCTTTTGAAATCGATCTTAGTTCTGAAAATAAGACTTGCCCTAAATATTAATTTTTCAGTAAAATGGCTGAAAACATTTGTTCAATTGAAAAAGAAAAAATGGTTAATTCATATTCTTCTATAAAAAAACATCATTATGAAAATTTTTTAAGAATTATCTCTTGAAAAAATGTAGAATGCAAGAATCTATATACATATAATCTCAAAATTAAAACTGTGTGTTTAATGTCAAATTCTAAAATGTCTGTTTAAAAAATTAATCATGTTATCTATTATAGCATTGTTTGAAAACAAATTTTTTTGGTCGTCAAGAGGGGGGGGGATGGGTTGTAGCCCCCCTTGTCAACGCACCTGGATTGTTAGGAAATTTGGATATTTTAACAATTTAAATAACCGTGGTGGTCAAAAACCGTGAGATGTTTTGTTTCTACAAAATATTGAAATTTCAACAAAATAGTAGTGTATATTTTCCTATTAAAAATCCTTTTCCATTTGCATATCAAGTGTCTTCAGATGCTTATTGAATAACTCTGTGATTCTAATAATTTTTCTTAAAGAAAAACTCTTAGGGCCAGTTTTATAATCAGAACTAAGATCGATTGGTTTCCTAAATATTTCTTAAGTAAAAATTTTTCAAACATTTCTTATCTACGAAATATTTAAGACAAAAATCTATTTTAGTTCTGGCTATAAAACTGACCCTTAGTTTGTTGTAGAACTATCTTCCTAGGAAACCAGTAGACATTTTCCCAACCAAAAACACAGAATTGATATTAAAAAAAAATAATATTGTGATACTTTTTGCCATCAACATTATCGATACAAAAATTATAGGTACAGTTTTTTAAATTCTTGGGTGTGCAAAATGCAGTCTAGCAGACTGGCCTAAGTCCGCCAATGCTCATCCGTCTTCTGGAAACCCCATAGCTAAATGACAACAAACATGTATTTTTACATGAAGTCCCCTTGCCTGATGATGATATTTCAATTGTTTTCATGCTTTCGGTCTTCAACAACAACAAACTACTCATAATCACAGTTAGATGCTGTTTCTACATGACGTTTTTCGTCACCCGAACGAAAATTCGTCGAACGAAAATTCAATAACAAAATACATGCAACACAAAAACGAGTAAAAAAGTTAAAGTCGGGCATGCCGACTATATAATACCCTATACCGGTCTGGTTAAAATCCAACTAATGTGTCAAAATTTTCTATAAAATGATAAAAGAAAAGAAAATCGAAAATATAGAACACTTGGGCGATAGGTCCAAATATGATCAATCCTATCTAGAATTAATAGGCTTTGTCCTTGGGACCATGTGAGCCAGCGAACCAAATTTCATTGAAATATCTTCGTATTTGCGACCTGCAGCGTGTAAAAAAACCAATTCTGGGGGAACCTTTATATTGGCACTAGGTCTAAACATTGACCGATTTTAACCAAAATCAATAGGCTGCGTCCTTGGGCCTGTAGAGTGTGCACAAGAATGCATGGACAGAAGGACATCGAAACAAAAAATGGTTCTGAGTCGATCGGTATACTAGAAGGTGGGTCTATGTCCAATATTTTTTGGTGTTACAGACATCAGCACAAACTTATACCCTGTCAACGTAGTGGTGTAGGGTATAATAAAATACATGCAGTCACGCATTCGTCTCACTACAAACGTCTTATACCATAGAAATCCCCATTAGATACTTTGTATTTGTTTAAATAATTAAAATTCAATTAAATGGAAAAATATTTTTAGTGATGGTGGTCATGGCCCACTTGAAATCGAAATCAATATATTACATAGTACGTATGATGATGATAAGCTTTTACCAAATAAACAAAGTGGAAGTGATTGTATGCGCTACTACATACTAACAAAATACTGTGATTTTATTTGTTGTTTGATATTCTTTTGCATTTGTTGTTGTTTTGGCTGATATTTGCTGTATGTCATAAATCAATAATTACCGAAATTTCTATATCAAACTTATTATTTGTTATTATTATCGCATCGCATTATCAGACCACCTTAAATTAGATTTGAAAAGCTTTTACGGTAGCCGCACTACATCCATACATATTGATTGATCAAATACAATTACTGGTTAACAAGTTGTGATACCTGTCTTAACATGTCTAATGCTACATAACTACAATGTATTTACATACAATTGGAATTGATTCTTTTTTTATTTTATCGATAAGAATGTTTTTGTTTTGTCTCTCTATCGGTTAATTTGAAATTAAACAATATTAAAGATATAACAAACACACTTCACATTTGACATGTTTTTTTATATTACATATTTTAGATCATGAATCTCTAAAGCATCTATCTCTGTATGATTCCTGTTGAAAGGACCCAGGAAAAGGTTTTACACTGGTTCCACTGTAACCGATTCCGGAACCAGTTCCACAGATATTATGTGGAGGGTAGGACTGACTGATTCGAAGGCAAACGGTTCGTCTTTGGAGCTATAGAAGAGGTTGATTTTGGGAGAATTTTAAACAAAAATCATCGGTGTTGCAATTGACACTAGAAGGAAAAGTATCGTAGTTATTCTACAACCGATTCTATGGTATATAAAATATTCCTGAAAAATTAATTACAAAGGGTAAGCAATTTAAACTTACAAGCAGGGCTGCCAGAAAAATATGAAAATGTTCTTTTTTTAATCCAAAAACACGAAATTTTAATTTTTTAGAGATTTATTATGCATAATCAGAAATAAGAAAATAATTCTTTGTGCAATTTATATATTTTTTCAAAATAGAAGAAAAACGATATTACGCCATATTTTGTCTAAAAGTACCTATTATACAACTTACTGCAATGTAAAGGCAAAAGGGAGATGTAGATAATAATTAGGGCTCGGATTTTCATGTAAATACATGTTTGTTGTCGTTATACAAATATCTCTGCGAATTAACAAATTTGCAATGAAATGGCATCGATTTGTTAATACGTTTTTGCATATTTTGCTATAAATGCATATTTTAATGCATATTTTTACATATTCTATATTTGCATACATTTTTGCATATTTTTCTAAAACTGCTTTTATTTAGATTTTGTATTTTTCTTTCTCATTGTCTTTACCTAGTGTCTACAAATGGAATAAAATGTGTAATGAAATTGGAAAATAAAACACAAAGAACAATGAAAATAATTTTGTTGTTGCTTTGTGTGTAATTTGCAATTATTATGACATTTTTTATTTCATTTGAAGAAAAAGTGAGTGAGACAATTAAAGTTAAACTAGGAAACTTTTAAATAAAAATGATGGCTGTAAAAAAAAATTAAATACCCCGCTAAAAATCGACATATCGTCGGCTAGCCTGCAACTAGTGTCATGTGTTATTTTGATATTTTAGTTTATGGTACCATTGAGAAGCTCTATTGGTCATACATAGTATATGTACCAAACGGTTTTGCGATATCTTAATGGGTTTAGAAGATAGCAAAAAGTGCTATGTGTAACTCTTATACAAAATATTTTTGCAAAAAGTGTTGTGTTAAGTTGTATATAATAATTTTTTGTTTATTTAATAAGAAATTGTTACAGAAGTATTCACGACCGCTTTGTTCACTTAAAATCTGTTACCATGCCTTCACTTGAGCAACCATTTTTTTTGTTATAAAAAAATGGTGGCCGTCGACGACCACCCACAAAATCTAAAAAAAGTAATATCGCTATGAATGCTACTTTCCAGCTGCTAATTGTGGAAAATTACTCATGCCGAAACTATAGCGAAAAATTAAAAAAGGCGACCCCTATGTTCGACAACAAAAACAATTTTTTTTTTTTGAAATCGCCATGCAGAACTACTTCTTATTGGAGGGTGTACGGCGAACTTTGTTTTTGCGGTACGGTCTAATGTTCATGCATGATCATAAACATGCATTCATGTCCATACATTGATACATAAATCTCCATACATGCATCACATATGTCCACACATGTGCATCAGAGAACTGCAACTGCTGATTGCAAAACCATCATACGTAATCAACACCCGAATAAACATTCGATTGCGTTCAAGCGCCGAATATACTCAAATACCCTTCATTGCTGATTTTAAATCAATCAAACCAAGTGATTTTTGTTGCATCGTTGATTTAATCGTTTGTCGTTTTCATACCATTCATTTCATTCAGATTCGTTCGGATCAACGATGATTATTTTGATGTAGAATAAAATCAGCAAAAACAAAAATGAACGCGTATGAGTTTATTCATGATTGCAACCAAATAAAAGAAAAATAATTTCATAACAGTAAAGAGGGGGTTTACAATATCAGCAACGACTATATTTTGTAGAAACACATTTAATAAATGGTACAGTGTTATAAAACAACTAATACTATGATTTATTCATGTGAGTTCAAATGTTCCATCAGTGTGATTTTATTCAACAGTTGAGTTTTTTGGGCGATTAAACGTGAATAAAACATGTTCGACAGACGACTCAAACTGATCCGAACTACGCGTTCAGTTGCATGATAGTGATTTTATTCAACATTGAGTCTTGTTGATTAATTAAATGTGAGTAAGAATTTTAGTGAACGATTAAATCAAAAAAAAAGTTGATTTTGCAGTTCTCTGATGTGCATTAACGAAATTTCATTAGTGAACAAGTTACAGCTGTTTTAGTGGCGATACTCTTGCGATTTTGAAAACAATGAATTCAAAGAAATTTCGTGTGTTGATTTATTATTGCTTTTTAATGGGAAAAACACCGTTCAAGCCATATCTTGGCTTGATAAGACTCTGCTCCATGAAGACAAATGGTAAAAAAGTGGTTTGCTGACTTTAAGCATGGTCGAATAAACACCGATGAATTTGCAGGAGATAGCTGATACCTTAAAGATATCGAAGGAACGTGTAGGCTTTATTTTGCATGAACATTTGAAATGGGTGCCGCATTTGCTCACAGTGCACCAAAAACAATAACGTTTCGATGATTCTGAGAGCTGTTTGGGACTGTTTGGCGAGATAAAAACGGCTTTTTGCGTCGGTATCTAACAATGGACGAAACTTGGAACTTCCACTTCACTCCAGAGTCGAATCGGCAGTCAGCTGAGTGGGCATCAACTGGCGAACCTCGCCCGAAGAAGCCAAAGACGCAACAGTCAGCTGGTAAAGTTATGGCGTTTGGGATGCGGCTGGAATTTTGTACATTGATTACCTTGAAAAAGGCCAAACCATCAATAGCAATTGCTTCATGGCCCAACAGATGCGTTTGCAGCAGGAAATCGCAAAAAAACGGTCCCATATAAAGAAGAAAACAATGCTCTTTCACCAAGACAATGCGCCGTGTCGCAAGTCGTTGGCTAACATGGCCAGATTTGGATCCCAGCATTTTTTACCTGTTTTCAGACTTAAAAAAAATGTTCGCCGGAAAGAGATTTATTTCGAATGAAGAGGTGATTGCCGAAACAGAAGCCTATTTTGAGGCCAAAGATAAATCATTCTATAAAAAAAGGTATCGAATGATAGAAAGGCGTTGGAGTGATTGTATCGTTATCCTACGGACTTTTCAGCCGATCTGTTAGCAACTATAACATATACAATAAAATAACTTCCGTGGAAGTGGGACAATCATTTTCAATGTATAAACACTTTCTAAGACCAAATCGTCAAAGTTTTTCTTTTAAAAATTATAAAAAGAACTTGTTTATTTACATAAATAATGCTTTAAATTCATCGATTCCCAAAACTAATTTTATTGATTGAATTATTTCCTAATTTGTAATCAATACCTTATCAAAAGATTCAATTTGATTTTTGTTGATTAATTTTACAAAGGTTGTATTTTTAAGCACGATAGAACTTTAAATTGTAAAAAATAACACAAAATATTAAATTTCAATCCAAAAAAATGGCATTAACGAAGCCCATTCCGGACGTCCAATTTTGGGCCACTTTTTCGATCCTTGCTGGCCGTATATCACGAATAACACGAACAATGTTGGCTCCCAACGCGGCAATTGTTGCTGGTTTATCAGCATAAACCAGTGGCAACACGGGAAATAATCGAGAGGCCAATTGACAGGTCCATTTTTCAAAATCAACTAATCGCCAAATTTTGATTTCAATAAGTCGATGTTTGGGGTCGTCATATGGCATGTAGCGCCATCCTGTTGAAACCACATAACGCCCGGATCAATGTCATCCATATTTTCAAACAAAAAATCATTGATCATGGTGTGGTAATGAACTCCATTGACCGTAACGCGAGCCCCGGCTTCATTTTTGAAGAAATAATGTCCAATGATACCACCAGCGTGTAAACCGCACCAAACGGTTCATTTTTCTGGATGTAATGGGGTCTGTCTGTTTTGGATTGGTCTCTTGTGGATTGGTCTATTGTGGATTGGTTTTACTCGATATGCGGCAATTTTGTTTATTAACAACCCCGTTAAAACAAAAATTAGCCTCATCGCTGAACACTATGGAGAAAAAACATGCATTTGCATGGAATTCCTTGCCCTACTGATCATAAAAGTCAAAAAGTTAGCGCAGTACGACAGTTCGTTTGACAGTTAACCATTTCGTAAGTTCTATTGGGCTTAAAAAAACACATTATACAATTAAGCGAATCGATTCAATTTTAGCAAATCATTTCAACTAGAAATTGCCGATTGGATTCATACTTCGCGAATTATCTCTTCGAATCAAAATATGGTAGAATCAGTATAAATTGAAGTTATTATCAATATAAAGTAAAGTTATTATCAATTAGGTTATTCACAAGGGGTGTACTATCTGTTGTATCATTGTATCGTCCTAACAAAAAACAGAGTTGTTAAAATTTTTATTTGGCTTTAACGACGATTTTCTTTTGGGTTATCTATCTGTTATCACTCAAACACAGGACACTAAACATACGTAAAAATGTTGCATCGTGCTATTCTCAAATGTTGTAGTTTTTCAATTTAAACTCTAACAACTCCGTTTTTTGTTAGGACGATACGACGATACAACAAATCGTCGACCGGCCTGCAAAATGTCACATGTGTTTTTAATAGATTTTCAGGAGAGCGAAAAAAACTGTTACAAAATCTACTTTTAAGATATTTTATTGGCATCATATGCCTTAATGATTCACGACCTCATTTAGTAAAATCATCATTAAGGCATATGATGCCAATAAAATATTTTAAAATTAGATTTTGTAGCAGTTTCTTCGCTCTCCTAAAAATCTGTTAAAAAACACATATGACATTTTGCAGGCCGGTCGACGAAATAGTACACTCCTTGTGAACAACCTTAATATAAAATAAAGTTATTATTCACTGATTCATAAAAAAGAATATTTTTATGCGAATTGATTAAAAGAATTATCTTTTTAATCTCTGGTGTGAGTTTTTATATTCAGATAATATTTCAACTAACATTTTTTTGTTATTATTCATCTCGAAAACCTTTATTTTGATATTGTACGAGGGCGACCGCAAAAGTAACTGGCCTGGCACATTTTCTGTTTTACTAGCAACTTTTTTTTTTTTTTTTTTTTTTTTAAAGCAATCTTTTATAAGCCATCTGTCAAAATTTCCGAAATATTTAACGATTATTTTCTTTGTTACAGGTGATTGAAGTAAACAAGTTTTGTAATTTTTGAAAAATGGAAAATAAAGAGTTTCGTGCGGTAATTAAACACTTTTATATGAAAGGTTATACGCCACAATTAATCAAAGATGAATTGGATTCTGTTCATGGTGATGATGCACCATCATACTCCACCGTGATATCCTGGGTTCAACAATTTAAAATGGGTCGTTCAAGTACGGAAGATGAACAACGCTCTGGAAGACCGAAAACTGCTAATACTATTGAAAACATTAGAAAAATATTTAATGAAGTGACTAAAGATAGACGAATAAAGCTCAGAGAACTTGCTGCAATTGTTAAAATACACGAAAAACAAGTTTGGAGTATTTTACATGATGAACTCCACATGAAAAAGCTATCTGCAATATCGGTGCCGCGTTTGTTGACTTTGCCCCAAAAAATCGTCCGTTGGACCAATTCCGAGGAGCTTTTAGCGATTTATCAGCGTAATTGCGCCGATTCATAACTGTTGATGAAACATGGATCCATCACTACATCCCAGAATGCAAAGAACAGTCAAAACAATGGATAGAAGCTGGTAAAAGTGGTCCCAAGAAGGCGAAAACTGTTAAGTCAGCAGGAAAAGTAATGGCCACAGTATTTTGGGATGCAAGGGGTATAATATTTATTGATTATCTTGAGAAAGGAAAAACTATAAATAGTGAATATTATTGTGCAATCAAGATAAAACGACCGCATTTAGAAAAAAAAAAAGTTCTTTTTCATCAAGATAATGCTCCTTCACACACTGCATTTTTAACTCAACAAAAAGTGGGAAAACGCTATGAAGGGACTTTAACAGGTTGTACAAATACTGGGGAAAAAACAGTCATTAGAAAAAACAGCAGGTCGGATGTTTCCGGATAGCTTTTACAAATGTTTTGTTTGTCCCAAATCTTTTTAATCGATTCCTAAATAAATACTTACCGTATATAACAGATGTAAATAAAAATCTTGTTTTCAGTGTGAATAAAATGTAAGGTTTTATAAACTTTTATTTAATATTTCATGAATAGTAAACTTAATTTATACTTATATACAGTCAGCTACTAACTGGAATTTTAACTGAAACATTTGTTGTTTAACACTACGATGCATACCCAACTTTTTCTACGAGAACACACACCCGGGATACGTTTGTACCTACTAGCTTATTTTGGATTTTTCTAATGTTTAAATGGTCCAATTTCATTATTTTTGTTTTTTTTAATGCGTATATTAATATTTTATAAATGTTTTAGTTTCATATTTCGTCACATTTTTTCTGCAGCCGAATAATGATGAACCAATTGGCCTGTCCTTGTGCGCTAAAATCCCACTTTGAACCATTTAAAGTGCCCCAATCGAGTCCAAATGTATGGCCGACCCCCACTAACTTTGGAGTGGCACTCTAAATGGGTCAAAGTGGGATTTTAGCGCACAAGGGCAGGCCAATTGGTTCATCATTATTCGGCTGCAGAAAAAATTTTACGATTTGCTATTATGTTCCACGAAAAAATAAATCAGTGACGCTGCTTTCGTCAATGCACTATGATGGCGGGATAGCTGAGGGTGGGAAGCCTGAAATCATAGAAGCATTGTGTATGCCAATTATTGAAGAACGTGCACTAAATCGGCAAGTCACGCGAAACTTCTCCACTAAAATAGCGATTGAGACATATTTCAACCGACCGCTGGAATCAATATTGAACACAGAACCATCAACATCTGCCGCAGCCCGCACGCCAAAACCTATCAGCGGTTCCTGCTATTTATGTTATGCTCAAGAAACAAAACGGCGTAGAAAACCCAGAAAGGTGTGCGGTATATGTAAGAACCCAATGTGTCTTGAACATTCGATCACCAATACCGACTGCATAATATCCCAGCAAAATTTTTATGAACTGGTTCTAGAAAAGGTGCTTTTACCACCGGTTTCGTGGAACAGCTTCTAGAACTGATTCCTGGAAGTCAAAATGGAAGGCCTCACTGTCGCAGAACCGGTTCTATAACTGGTTCTAGAACCGGTTCCAAAGCAAAATGTTCTAGTTTGGAGGAACATAACATGTTGCTTTTAGGACAAACTCAAACAAAAATCACCGATGATAGAACATAAATTAGAACAGGTTGCATGCAAGAACAAGTTGCTCTACAACCGGTTCTTTGCATCCGACAATTTTGCTGGGATGTAACGATAATTCATATTTATAATATGTAATTTTATAATTTTCATTTTTCAAATAAAATAATATAATTTAAACACACTATAAAATAGTTTGTTGGGCTTTTAGTAATCGGGCCTAAGTGGTATTAATTTTAAACGTGGTCGAAATATAATTCCACAAGTTGGTACCAAATATTCATTTCTGACAATTTGGGCGTACGACTATCCAGAAAGAAATTTCCAGCGGTAAAAAAAAACAATACACGGGAAGGGCACTGATTTTATAAAAATTATTATGCTTTGGTATAAGAAGGTTTAAAGTCAGAAGTCCTCGAATTCGATTCCTTTCATGGCCATTAGGGCGTCTTGATATTTTGCAAATCGTGGTAACTATTACTACCCGAGTAAAAAAGTTTTAATGTGATCACATATTATTTTATGTTATGTGTAATGCTAAATTGATATATTGTTATGTGTAAATGCTAAATTGATCGGATTATCCGTTTCGTTTCAACATCACTTTTAGCTCTAAGCATCTATGAACAGCTTCAAAATTTAACCTGATTGGCCCTATATACGAAAATAATAATACGATCCATTTAGCACCTACTCACAATAATAGTATTACTAATATAACCAACCACACAGGACTGCAACTAATTATTTCTCAAAATGTTCATAAGAACTGATTTTTCAACCTGGCAACGCATCAGGCCATAAAAGTCAACTTACTCAGGGAGGCTTTCAAACTGAAAATACTAAAGCTATGGAATGACCCATATATCACATATGATTCATGTATGCCATATATCCCCATATACCCTCAAATTTCGGATCCAGAGATATATGGAAATATATGAAATGATGTATGGGCATACATTGAACTATGTATAGACGTATATGATCAATCATGTATGCCAATGCATGTTCATATACAAGTCAATGTATGATCATGTATGTTTATATATATTTCGATTTTCACATGGGTAATTATTTTCCAGAAAATCGATAGTATCCAACAGTTTTTGATCTTAAAAGAGCAGAAACTCGTGTTTGAAGACCAACGAATGAACAATATTGGTGGACAGTGGACAAGGACGGATGCCAAATGGAATTTTTGGTATTAATTAAAATCAGGTCAACTTTACCTAACATAAAATTATTTTATTTACTTTTTTCCTCAACTGCTTTTAACTTCCAAATCCATTTTTCTGAAAGTGCGGCTATAGTTATGAAACACTAGTAAAAAAATGGCGATTTAAATTATTCTACGTTAAATTTTTTTTTTTTTTTTTGGAAATATAGTTGTTTTAGATGTGACTTTTAGTTATAAGGTCTTTTATATGTCTTAATTAAATAGAACCTCACATATCAGCTGTTTTATAGTGCGGCTATAGTCATGAAACGGAGTGTACAATTATATTAACCCATATATGATTCGATCCGGGAAATGGTGGATGTGGTTAATATGATTTTAATATAATTAAATATCTTTTGATATAATTATATAAAAAGATACATTTAATATAACTCTACGAGATACCCAGTGACGGACAATACAATAGAATCAATTAAAGTTTTTTCTAATTTTATTTTTAAAGATCAAAATAATTATTAAATTATCCTCGTAGTAATGGAAGATGGTCCAGAAAATTGTACGAATTTTTAGTGTAGTGTTTGTTTTTTTAATTTTGCTACCCGTTCTAAGTAGGCGTGTCTTTTAATGAACGCTTTAAAATTTCAGTGTTGTTAACTTTATTTAAAAATCGCTAAAAACCAAAAAATTGCTCATATTCAAAGCGATGCCATGTTAAATCTGGCCACCATTTGTGATTAAAAATAATGCAAGATTTAAGGAAATTTTATATAATTTTCAACAATATTCAGTTTGTGTAGATGCGATCAGTACTCTCAAAATTTTACTACGTAATTTGATAAAAGGTCGATATCGCTGATTTTTAATTAAAAGCCACGGGTAGCAAAATTAAAAACCAAACGCTATAATAAAAATTTCTTCAACTTTGTGGATCATCTTGCAGTTTTTGGGGGCAACTCAAGCATTATTTAGATCTTTAAAAATTAAAGCAACAGGGATAAAATTAGAAAAAAGTTTAATTGTCCCTCAATATTTTATTTTCGTTTTGCCAAGTCCTAAAATGGTAATCCTATGGGCTCCTTAGTATTTCATAGAAATGTTAAAAAATCTGTTTTTTTTTAATTTAATACTATATACTGTGATCTAGAATTTGTGACACTTTTGTAAATGACTCAGTGCCAAACTGATATTCGACAGTGTCATTGATAAAGAAACTAAGGACTAATACAAAAATATTAAGCTACGATAAGGCATGACGAACCGCAGATTAAGATAAAATGGCTCAAAATTTAAAATTTTTTTTTTGATAAATCAGGAATTATCAAAGTAAAGAATGAGTTGGGGACCAACTTTAAGCTCGATTTCAGAAGCTTTAAAGTGGTATATCAACCAGTCACATACACTCGCGATCACATGATTGGAACCACTTAAATTTCTTTTTTTAGTAGGCCATATCTTTTTAAATTTTTTGTCAACAGCTAAAATTTTTCTACCATCCGAAAGAGGATTTTCTTAGAATATCAAGAATAACAACAACAACATAAAAGTTTAATGCAACAATATTTAAATGGTCCTTTTCCAAAAACATACAAAATTTTCCGTCCATATGATTAGAACCACTTTGCATTTTTAATTTTTTTGCAAGAAGTTGGCTTTGATTTATACATTAAACTATTAGTATTAGAAAAATATTACTTTCTAATAAACATTAGTGAAAAATGGGCAAGAAAAGTGTTTTAAATATAGCGGAAAGAGCCAAAATCGACGTTTATCGTTTGCAAGGATATTCCTATCGCGCCATTGCGCGGGAGATTAGGTGAAATCATAAAACTGTGCTCGGATACTTAAAAGATACTGAAAACTGTGGAAAGAATTACAAAGGAAGGATTCCAACCGCTTTAACTCCAACCGAAAAGAGAAAAATCTTGAGAATTGCGTCAAACTCTGCTCTTTCAGCACCAAAAATCAGGTCTCGAGCTGGTATCCAGTCAAGTATCTCAACTGTGAAAAGAGCCATTGCAAGCTGCGAACATCTGAAATTAAAAAAAAAGTCAAGAAAAAACCGCCGCTGAATAATGTACGCAAAGAAAATCTATTACAATTTGCTAGAGAGCATATGAAATGGGATATTCAAGTAAGAGGTCATATTAATGATTGCCGTACTGTGGTTTTTAGTGACGAAAAGAAATTTAATTTGGACGGCCCAGATATGGGAAGAGAGGAGCTATTTTTAGATCGTCATCACAGCAGAGAGGGTGGAGTTATGGTCTGTGGTGCTATAACGTATTATGACACAATCGATTTAGAATTTCAAAGTGCAAAAATGACTGGAGAAACTTACAAGACTCTGTTACAATCAGCTTTCCCAAAAGTAAATGATATTTTTGGACCAATCCCATGGATTCTGCAACAAGATAATGCTCCTATACATAATGTTAAATGGTTCCAATCATATGAACGACAAAAAATTGTAAATTATTCGTCTTTTTCTGGAAAAGGGACTTTAAAATACCGTTGAAACTAAGTTTATTTTTCGTTGTTGATATTTTTGTGATCTCAACTAAATGCATTTTCCGATGGTAGAAAAATTTTAATTCTCGGCAGAAAGTATAAAAAGATTTGGCCTACTAAAAGAAAAAAAATTAAGTGGTTCTAATCATATGATCGCGAGTGTACATAGCTATAATTATATATAACAGGTATGGGCACACAAATGGATTGACGGGTCAAATTTAGGATTTCACAAACTTACCGAGGGCGCACCAATTAATACAATACTCGAAAAAAATTAATTTTTTGTACAGCCTTCTGCTAAAATCTTTTTTTGAGTATTTTCGTTTCCTAAGTCCGGATCTAAAGTCGAAAACGGTCCACTGAATAGCCTTCGAGTTGTGGGTCTTTCTTTTTTTATCCCCTCACCCAGGAAAATACTTTTGAGGCAATGTTGCGGAGAAGTATATCAAAATCTTTTATATTTTTATAATTTTTTATCCAAATATATTTAAAAATATAAGGCACAGACTCAATAAATGTTTTTAAAATATTTTGCCCTCCATAATACTAATCTGAAATCAAAAACTTTGTCGAATTAATCTTCGAAAATATAGTTTTCGTTATTTCAAAAAATTCGGTTTAAGGTTTTTACCAATTTTTCAAATATTTTTAAATTTAAATAATGGATTTTGATCCCTTGACTGATAACCCCGGCAGAAAATTTTGATACTTTTAAGAGGGTTCTTATTTAGCTTGAAAAGCACGTATTTTTTTAAATTTTAAACTTCTTTCTCAAAAATTACGCATTTTTTGGATGAAAATACTACTGTTAGTAAAATGAATCATGAAAGCCATAACAATTTGAGGCAAATTCTTAAATCCAAAGATGATTCTCAAACGACTCAGAAATGTAAATAAATTTGCATATTTTGTGAACAATTCAAAAATGACTCAAAAAATATTAATTTTTAAACCCAAAGACTTTTTTAAAATATTTCTTTGAGCCATTTTTGAATCAAAAAGAAGGCTCTTTTGGATGCACCACTTTCATACAAGTGAAAGTTTAATAATATATTTTGAGCACTTTTCTGATTCATTTTTGGGCTCGTTTGTTGGCTGGGAGCTCTAGAAAAAACTAATTATAAAAACTTTATTCAAAAGTTTAATATCATATTAAAAAATTGGGATAAGGGAAATTGTTTGCTTTAAAAGCGAGATAAAAATTTGGGGCATCACAAGCCTTTCAAAAGCGGTATAATCCCGACAAAAGCGGAGTGAGTTGTTGGTAAGGTTAAGTACACTAATAGAAAAAAGCCTGTAAAAAGTTTTGCTAAAGAAAACTGCTGAAATAAGCAGATTTTCTTTGCTAAGATAAGAATAGCAAAAATAAAGCTGTTAAATATACGAAATTTTAGTTTTATTTGAGCTAAATTTTAGTTAATTGAAATAAAAATTTACTCTGCTAGAATCAGCAACAAATTTTGGTAAATATTAGTAGAATTAGAAAAACACAAAAAATTTTAAATTGTTTTAAGAGAATAAAAATCTATTTGTGAAATCAGCAGTCGTCTATTTTTCACCAATATTTCTATTGATTTTAGCAGAATGACTATTATTATATTTAAGAGTTTATTATTGCTTTTCTAATCTTACTAATATTTAGCAAAAACCTGCAAACATTTTGCTGCAAAGTTACTTTTAAATAATTAACCTGTAAAAATAACATAAAAATCTACTAATTGTTTTGCTATTTTCCCAGGTTTATTTCCGTTAGTGTATAAAAAAATTTTATTGTATCTAAGTGTTTTACCAAATTTAAGTGCTTGAAGGACAATTCTCAAAAGTAGATTTTAGAGATCCTTACGAGGCTCGTAGAACAGCCTTAAACATTTCCTTAAATGAAAGGTAATTTTTTTAAATTCAAACTCATAAAAATTGGAGATTCCTAAGTACTTCTACGTCATATTGAGCCATAAAGTATTTTTCCCAGGCTTAAGGTTTAAATAAAGAAGAAGGAATTTTTCACTTAATATTCGTATATTGGAGGCGAAAATACTTTAAAAAGTTTTATAGGACGTCTGTGCAAAAAAGTCGATATTTGTTCATTTAAATTCTGATTTTATTTTTTTTTTTTTCATTTAATTAATATTTTTTTAAACTAAAAAATCATTTTTTTGATTGTTTTAATATTAATGAAGGGCCGCACGAAATTGGTTGTAGGGCCGCATGCGGCCCATGTTTGATATATAAGTTAGACCCAATTATGTAAGGAAAGTTTTTGGCAAATTTTATCATTTTCCCCAAATTCAATACCAATTTTTGGGGGTTATTTAGCTATACAAAGTTTTCAAAGTTATAACAAGTTTGATAAAATTCAAATAGAGTGCGGAAATTTTAATTGTTCATCTATACTAATCTATACTAATATCATAAAGAGGTAATGTGTGTATATTTGTTTGTTTGTTTGTAAGAGGTAATCTCCGTAACTACTCATCTGATTTCAAAAATATTTGTTCCAGTATTTAGAATGGTCCTTAAGGATGGACATAGGCTTTATATCATTCCATTAAAATAATGAATAAAAAAGTTATGAGCAATAACGTAAAAATATCCCAAAAACTAGGCCTAAGGCATGCTAACAACGTAGAGGGCTTTTCCCGCTGGTTTTGTATATTTTCAGTAAGTTATTTAATATAAACTTTTTTTGGACATAGTTAACCCATCAAATATTAAAGATGAACTTTCGAAGTAAATTTTGATGAAAAATATAACTTAGAAAATTCCAATTTTGAACTAGTGTGTTCTTCTAGTTTACCCGTTTTTCAATTGTTCATACACTAAATAATATAAGTCTTTAAAAATTTTTGCTGAAAAAACAGCTAAACTCAGCAGAATCTGTGATATCTTCTACCAAGTTTTGTCAGAAAATTTGGGTAAAATAACGTATTCATAAAATTTTAAATAGTGACAAAAAAAAAATACTAAAGTTTTTGAAAGTTTAAACCACCTAAAAATCAAATTAAATTTGAAATATATAATTTAGTTTAGAACTTAGAAAATGCGTTAAAAATTAAATTTTCTTTTATGGTTATTATCCATTCTTAATTGTTATATTTCAAAATTTTAAAAAAAGTTTACCTTTTTGCCTCTGGCTATTTTATAAAAAAATATTTTTATATTGAAATTTTCTTTCTTTCTTTATCAGTATCAGGCAATTAATAAAAGAAATTTGTCTTTTAATTTTTCTTCTGAATTATCACATACCGCGGGAACCATTCTTACCAAAAAGCGTTTCCGCTCAAAGAGTGTATTCGTGTTTCTCTTTTTACTCTTAACTTCGGAAAATTGTAAAAGGAAGAACTGAAATAAGTAACACCATTGTGAAAAACATTTTGTTATTTAGAGAGTGAATTTGGTGTTTACCTTCATTTTACTGAACTTTACACAAAAAGTAAAGGAGCACACTTAACTTAAAACAACGAGCTTTTTGTAACGATTATAAATTTTTTTCTGTGTAGTTTCCGCAGTATACAAAAAAAAAAAACACGGGAAAAATTAAACAAAAAAATTTTAAAAAGACACCCACCACTAAAGAAATTCCTAGCTACGTGTCTGTAAGTAGTATCCGTAGTGCCTATATACGAGTAAAAACATCACTGAAGAAAGATATAAATTATGAAAATTATAACTGATAAGAAATACCAAAGAAGTTGGTGTTTGATAAACAAGAAAAAAAAAAAACCAAAAGGAGGATAGTAATTATGATGATGATGATTCGCTTTTTTCACATTCAGCCAGATTACATTCTTTTTGAGATGATAAGAACGGAGAAAATCTTTTTATAGATATTGTGTTGTAATAAATAAATTTCAACACCCAGGAAAAAGATTGGTTGGAATTCGATCAAAACCATTAAAATGAATTTGCCAGGACGTTATTTTATTTGCAGTTACCTATAATTGAATACTACACCAATAATATTTTACTAAGTATTAAAAATAGGGATAATGAACTAAAAAACAATCCTTTTAACAAATTATTGGTATCACCAATCAATTTTAAAATTAGTATCAGTTTAGTAATTCTATGCAGTAGAAGCAGCCATTTATTTAGTGAATATACAAGAAAATTGGTGTTATCTATAATCTTTATTAAAAAAATTTCAATACTCGAAATTGGTAACTACAAATACGGGTATCCTAATCAAATATGACCGACCTTAAAGTCGAGTTTCTGTGGAACCAACCGAATTGTGGATTGTATTGATAACACACACAACTATTGATTTGTATTGGTAAACGAATTTTTTACTATACTATTTGTTTTCCAAGCAAAACATATAAATCAATAAGTGTTTGTAGTGTAGTGGGTAGAGAGTTGGCCTAGTACGCCGGATTTTCGAGTTCAAATCCCAGAAAAGACAAAAATTTATGTTTTTTTTTTTTAATTAAAATAAAATATTCATATGTATAAACAGTTAATATGGCTAGGAGAATTAAAAATAGTCGTGGTGCAGTGGGTAAGAGTGTGAGCTATTAACCTGAATGGCCGGGTTCAATACCAGAAAATTAAAAAAAAATTTTAATTTCAATAAAATTTTGTGGAACATAATAATATTTATGTGGAACATAATATTGAATTAGACAACCGAATATTGGCTTTTACGACGAAAAACATAATTTAATATAAAGATAGTTGTCGTAACCGCACGAATTCGATTGGCAACAAATTCGGTGGCCACAACTGAGAATGTTTTCTGGGTGAATACACCCCCACAAAACAGATTCGGTACTGGACACCCATGAATGAATGAATTTTTCGATGTTAGCTACCGAATTATTATTGATGCAATTGAAATTCCATGTCGCAGTCATATTGGTGCCGTTTCAATTGGTTTTCTGTTGTCACAACTGCAAAACTCGCCGTCCATAACCGAACCATTCGATTGGCTACAAATGTGGTTTTCAGCACCGAATCTGTGTTCTTTGTCTAGATCTCTTTTGTCATTCATTATATACGTCAACTAGGGAATGCAAAATCCCGCATATTTCGATTCCCCGGGAAAGCGTGAAATTTTTTTTAAAATTAAGGAAACAAGCTGGAAAACAAAATTATAAATTTTTTTTTATTAATTTTTAAATTTTTAATGGGGTAATTTTCTAAAACACTTCGGTGAAGTGTTGCGTTATTTCTATAGAAATTGTTTTTGTTACAAAAACAATTTACATTGAAAGTTCCCTTCACTTCACCCAAGTGTTTTACGAAATTAGGTACTAAGTGTTATTTTTGTTCGGTTTAAGATCAAATATTACAAATTCTAAATAGAATTTACAATTTTTATTTTACAACCAATAGAGAAAAAACTTATGAAAAAAACTTTCCTAGAACCAATGGTTGACAATTAATGAATTTTCAAGTGACACCGCATCACTATCATCAGATTGTCTTTATGGGGTCCTCTCTAGGCTATAATGTAGATTTTAGTTTTTTGTATGTATGTATATTTTAAATTTCAAAGAAATGCATTTTGAGAAGAAAATATAATTCTAAAAAAGAATTCCTTCAAAGGTGAAACAAGCTGCAAAGATATCTTAAAAACTTTGGTTCATCATCTATCACAAACTACTTCTCATTTAAAGCCACAAAGAAAATATCCACCTTTACAAAAACCAGATCACTCTTGGGTACGAGTAAACTCTGGAAAAGCCACGGTGAAAATAAAATTTTATTGCCAAATATTTACGACATATCGCACTGTCAGACGAAGAAAATTACAATACATGAAATTCGAAAGCCAATCAAAAAAAGTATAAAGAACAAAAAATCGGCGTGTTATTGCGAAATTGCAGAAAAACTTTTGAAAAAACTGCTGCTGTGAAATGCACTGATCTATATAAGAAATATTTTCATTGTCATAGTAAATACTGTAGTGATTACCACTGCATGATTTTCTTTTGCCCTTTATACTTTATAAAACCTGTTGTTATAAAAATTATTTTGTAAATACTTTGATTTCCGTTTTAGTTCAATTTCCATTTTTCCATATGTTTTACTAAAACCAGAGACTATTAATTTTAGAGATAGGCAATCAGAACCTAAACTAATAACCGGTAGTGGGCGCTGAAATTTAGTATTACCTGAGCAACTATTTAGTATCAGCTGAGCCTATATTTAAAAACTGAAAAATTGCTCAAACTTGCCCAAAATAAGAAAAAAAAAATGAGCGCGGAATATATTCAAATAATAAAATTTGAGATATCCGTTTGTTTGCTATTATTTAAATAAAAAAGAAGTGTAAATTTTTTGAACAAAGTGCCACCTAGTGATCACGATGTCATTTTAACTTATTTTTTTCGTGATGACATACACCTGACTAAAAAAATTTACTCTTCAAACTAAATAAATGATTTTTATAAATAAATAAATATAAATGATATTTATTAATGTTCCTAATGTTCGAGTATGAAAAAGTTGCCGAAATATTAGCTATTCCTAAGCCTAATAATGATACAACAAAACTCTTCGAAAAATTGTTCCTCTCCCGCCTTTAACCTATACTCAAAGAAATAAATCTAATCCCGAACCACCAATTTGGTTTCGGACGTATGTATGCACTCAACCATTCAATAAATCCATGGAATAACAAACACAATTTCGACCGACATCAATAAAAAGAACTACTGTGTGGGTACTGACCTCGACGTAGCCAAAGCGTTCGACAGTGTATGTCATAGAGAAAAAAAATACTACCAAAAAAATAAATTTTTTCTAATATTACGAAGCTACCTAGAGAACAGGCAATTTTGTGTCAAATACAAAGACCAGTTTTGTAACATAATGCCAATGGAAACTGGACTTCCCCAGGAAAGTGACTTCGGTCGAGTTCTTTATTATTTGTTCACATCCGATATTCGAACTCCTCCAGCAAATCACGGTTTGTTACATCCACCGACGACACAGTGAATTTGTCAGCAAATGCAAATATCAGAATGGCTATTGCAAATCCTCAATTATTATTAAACAGCACACTAAACTGGTAAAACAATCCAAGCTAGTTATAGCAATAGAAAGGTCGCTGGCCATACATGGGACACAAAAGCCAAATATCTTGTGATGTTGTTTTGTTAAGACTGAGAAATATTTGGAAAAATATCATTATTCAAAAGAGAAATGAGTTTAAAAAAAAACCAATTCAGGTAACTATACTGGCTACCAGGTAGCCATTTGAAAATACAGAGCAGAACTCTGGGGAACTGCAAGCAATTCAAATATAGAATTTGTACAACGTATTCAATCTAAAATTCTAGGAACTACTGCATGTCAACAGTGTTGCCATCAGAAATTAAAAAATTACACAGCTGTAGTTCAAAATTATCCAAAATCATATGGAGTCATACAACAAAGTGATAAATGAGGCCATTTAGACCAACTCTCCTGCGCACAGTGGGCAGAATCAAAATATTTTGGAAATAATTCAGCCATTTCACACTGGCTGGTTAGATTACTATTAAACATAGTCGCAGCCAAAGTAATTTGGAGCTTATGTTTTGCCGGAGGACCTCATATAGCCACCTCGAGCATTTAAAAATTTTGAAAATTTGTCAATTTGTGATTCCTGAACCTTTGTTTAAAAACTTAACATTTTTATAATCCGCCTGCCTCTTAAAGTATTGTATAAAAGTCATTTTCATTTGTAACCAACAGCAAATTAAATGTGGTACTAAATGTCATTTCTAAGCCAAAAGTAATTATTTCCAAGTAATTGCCGATTGTAGACAGATGTAATATATTGGGGGCAAAAAAAAAATATATATTTAAAAAAAAAAACAATTAGATAAAGCAAAACAAATGTTATGCAACAAAAACTTGCCAGCCAATACAAAATTAATAAAAGCCAACAATTTTAACAAACAAATATAGAATCGAGTTCCAACAATCTCGAAAATTTGTTAAAATCAATGAACGAATTTGAATGAACTCCTGTAAAAGTGCGTATAAAAGTTGTTTACACGAAAACTACACCCAGAAAACAGTCTCAGTTGTGGCCACCGAATTTGTTGCCAATCGAATTCGTGCGGTTACGACAACTATCATTATACTAAATTATATTTTTCGTAGTGAAAGCCAATATTCGGTTGTCTAATTCAATATTATGTTCCACATAAATAATTATGTTCCACAAAATTTTATTGAAGTTAAAAAGGTTAATAGTTCACACTCTTACCCACAACTACTTTTAATTTTCTTAGCCCTATTTACTGTTTGTACATATGAATATTTTATTTTATAAAAAAACATCTAAATGTTTCTCTTCTCCGGGATCCGAACCCGGAAATCCGGCGTACTAGGCCAACTCCTTACCCACTACACCACAAACACTTATTAATTTTAATGACTAATTTTGAATTTATGTGTTTTATTTGGAAAACAAATACGGTATAAAATTCATTTACCAATACAAATTAATAGTTGTGTGTGTTATCAATACAATCCACAATTCGGTTGGTTCTACAGAAACTCGAATTTAAGGTCAAATTTGATTAGGATAACCGTATTTGTAGTTACCACTTTCGAATATTGAAATTTTTTTAATAAAGATTATAGATAACACCAATTTTCTTGTATATTCACTAAATAAATGGCTGCTTCTACTGCATAGAATTATTAAACTGATACTAATTTTAAAATTAATTGTAGATACAAATAATTTGTTAAAAGGATTGTTTTTTAGTTATTTTTCCCTATTTTTAATACCTAGTAAAATATTTTTGGTGTAGTATTCAATTATAGGTCACTCTAAATAAAATAACGTCCTGGCAAAGACATTTTAATGGTTTTGATCGAAACCCAACCAATCTTTTTCCTGTGTGTACATATTTAATGGAGAGTTTTTCTAAAAAAACTTTAGATTATCTCCTTGTTCAAAACATGTACGAAAGAAACTTTAAAAAGTTTGCTCAAGTACTCCTATTTATGAACAAATTTTACTATTTTTAATGTTTTCGAAAAATACTTGATTTTCCGGTAATCCCGGGCCTGGAAATTCTGGAATGCATTCTCCAATGACTTTATATCACAACCATACAATATGAATTAAATACTATGCCAACATTTAATATCCTTCACTGATGTTTTCATTTCTTAGACTTAGGTAATCTCTGGCATTTGTAGAAACAGTTTTTTCACAAATTTAATTATTGGTCTACCACCGAAGAGCCGAGACTACCAAATACAATATGATACCTACTCGTACAATCGAAAAAACAATAACAACATGCATATGTAGCTGCAGAGTTCTTCATAATTTCGCGTTAACTACTCGTCCACATAATTCGTTCTTTGGAAAAACAATAGAACGGTTTGTTTGATATCGTACTGAATGTTGTTAGTATGTGTGTCTTAAATTTTTGTAGCAATAAAAAGTCTTTTGTTTTATTACCGCACTGCGCGTGTGCATGCAAAATGTTCGGTTCCGGCAGATAGATCCAACCATCATCCGCATAGTTATGCAGTCTATTTTTTCCATCCTTTTGAACGATTTTCAAACAACCAGAAAACACACACTATTAGTGTTAAACAATGGAAAACCAGAGCAAATGCTGCAATAATCATAAAATAATTGTAACAATAAATTTAGCCGCGAAAGCGGCACAAATGAAATGCGGTTCATATTTGTAAAGGTGGCAGACATAAAATGGCGGGCGGCGTGTACTATTTATGTGTAAAATGAAAGTAAAAAAACCCAAGACGCTTTTAAATGTTTTTCCCTTGTTTACATTTCACATGTTTTTGTTTTTGGCGAGTTCTAATTAGTTTTCATACAAACATACGGGTCATTCCATCTCAAATTGACCAATGGTTGGACTAGACCCCTTTCGATTTGGATGAATTTTGGTCAGAACTTTTCTTTCATCATATAACAAAGTTTTGCCAAAGGAAAAAATTTACAAATTTTTTTTTTCCAAAGTTATGCAATATTTAAAATTTCAAAAAATGTCATAATTTTTCTAATTTTTTGCTTTGTTACGAGGTTATTTTTTGAATATCTCGAAAACTATAATAGCTACAAAAATCAGAGACTATTAACTATAGAGATAGGAAATCAAAACTTACACTACTCACCGATAGAGGGCGCTGAAAGCTAAGATGGCGTTATATGATGAAAGGAAAGTTCTCACCAAAATTCATCCAAATCGAAAGGGGTCGAGTCTAACCATTGGTCGATTTGAGATGGAATGACCCATACAGAAAAGCATTTACGAATATAAGAGTGGGTCGACAATTAAAAATGCACATTTAGAAAAAAATTATATGAAGCTTTATATAGTAGTGGTATTCATTAAACCGCACTTTTTTGCACTAGTGGTAATTTTACGAGTTTACACGAAGATTTAAATGAACGCACCTTGAATTAAATTATTTTTTTTTTTTTCAAACAAACTTTAACACTTTTTTTGCAATTTCCAATTAATACACACAAATTTATTTGTATTAATGTTTTCCTATTGATTCCAAAATAAAATGTATAAAAACAAATAAAGGAAACTCAAAAAAATTTCATATTTGACAATTTTCAAATGTTTATATAAATACCAAAAAGTTTACACATAAAAATAGGTGCATAAGTTTACCAGGGCTTGTAAAGTACTTTTGATATTTATTGTATATAAATATAAGGTTTACGCTACATAACAGGAAGATACGACGTTAAATGAACACCACTAATAACATTCAATTTAATGTATATGTCTTTACAATTTTATCCGAGAAATGGACAAACATAATTCCATAAGTTTGCCTTAGATTAGTTCTAATTAAATTTAATATTTTTCTTCTGTTTTTCACACAATATAAAAATAGTGTCAAATAAATAAAAAAGTTATGATTTGTAGTGAAACAAAAATATTTTTTTTCATTTCTAACAATTACTTATGGAATGTCATTGAAATCCTTACACGATTTCCACAGCAAGTCCCATCAAAATCGCAGTAATGTGTGCTCATTACTAATATCTAAATAATAAGCAGTATAATTAGGGTCTACTGCATATAATTCGGTGTCAAAACTCATTATTTTTGTTTGACAAGGTCGTTTTTGTAAGTAGTTGTCCATATTCGCTGCATGAAAAAACGCACAAAATTTGTGCATATGAAATAAGTAGTTACGGAAATAAGTAGTTATTCCTGTGCTGATTAAAGTTGTTAAATAATAAGGCTTACTGATATACTTACTAGCGGTTATAGAATAAGTAGTTACCATTTTATAGCTCTTTTCTTTATCATTCGGTTTTTGTTCAAAAAGTATTCAAATTACCATTCTAATTGCTGAATATAGTTAGTAGAAATTATTCCCGCTAGATGGCGCAAAATCCATTTTTATTTAAAAATGCATCAAAACACCCTGTATTTGCAAATATTATGAGTTTATATGTTCAGCAAAAATACTCGCCAAAGGATTTTGTACAAATTTGCCAAACATCATTTGGTGGATTTTTGGAAATTTTGATTTTGATTTTCTTCAATAACTTAAAAACAACGGTAGTTTTGTAAATAACAGAATTATGAAAAAGTCGCAGAACAAAAGTTGCTGCTGAAGCCCTAAAGAACCATTTTCAACAATAAAAAAAGTTCTTTTTTTCGCAAAAAGTCGATTTTGGCATATTGCTAGTTATAACACATAATTTCTACTTGGGAAATTAGTTAACTCAATGCCGAATAGAGTTTAAAGTGCTCTACAATCAAAAGGAAGAAATATATCAAAATATTAAACTGTTAATAAAATTCCAAAGCAGTAACCACAATTGACTGAAGTTTTTTATTTGTATTATTTTTTTATTTGATATTTTTTAATTTGTTTTGTTTGCTCGAAATCTTTTTAATTTTATTAAGTTGGGTACAATGGTTTCGATTGAAAATCAACCGAATTAATAGAGATGGAACTTTACGAAAGTTGACTTTAGCTAAATAAGGGTGATTCAATGTATTTCTATGGAATCGCTCTTTCCCTTAACCCTTTGACACGGGAATTTTAATGGCTGGGAATTTTCCCACTAAACTTCGTGGAAATGTAGATCTATGCCCAAGAAATATTGTTTATTACTTTTATGGCTTTGCAGAGTCCCCTAGCGGAGATATTTGGAATTAAAGTTCAAACATTAAAATGCTGCCAAACCCGAGCGGGTTAAAATTTCTTTTAAATTTTAATTTTATATTTTTTCTATTACTAATCTCTACATAAAATCTTTTGAATTTTTCAATTTTATTCATCACACAATTTTTGAGACTAAACTTTAGCCTTTTTTTAATTTTTAACTTTTAACACATTCTCGCAGCGTTGATGAACAAAACGCACTCTACTGATCTCATGTTGTTTTGAAATTTCACAGCCTGCATAAAATTTTAATAAGAACAAAATAACGAACCGATAACAGTAAATGAATAGCGCTTTGATTAAAATTCAAGTCAGTGACGAGTTGATGAAGTCGACGTACATTATAATGTACGCCACTCGCCAAAGGGTTAATTCAACTTCGCTGAACATACCATCGTTGGGCCTTAAATTTGGTCCCAAAAATTTTTATTAATTTTTTATTGGAATACGAGAGGAAACAACATTTTAGGAAGCCATCCATAATTTCAAGTGGATACGGCACCTAGAACTCAAGATATATTAATTTAAAAATGAAAAATATACCCGGGTATTTGGGTGTAGACATAAGGATTAAACATTTCAAACATTTAGAATATCGACCCACTCTAACATACATTGATGTATAGTCGTGTGTTTGATCTAACTAACACAATTAGTATTTACTAAAAATCTAGAAAAGTGTACCACATACGTTGGGTCATATGAATAAAATTATTTCGAAGTAATTTCTTTTGGCTTAGGAATGTCTTTTAACACCAAATTTATACACAGACTTGTAGAATAGCCTGAAATATAAACGAAAATAAAAATAAAAAAAATTAATTTTTAGTGTGTACTCGCAAGCAGACTAGAATTGTGAAGTAATTGCTTAAAAAACCGAATATTTCCCCCACCCCAGTAAAACTTTGGTAATGGGTGCGACAAACCCAGGCATTACCTTGTAATGGATACTGCTTACAAGTATAATTATTTTTCAACATAAAGTGATTAGCTACTGCTGAATACTCCTTACCTTCGGCATTATTTTGAAGCATGAAGTAATTAGTTTGCGAAAATTGATTACATGATGAAAACTCCTAATGCTGCAAATGAAATAAGTTCTTTTGTCAAACAGAAATAAATAAATGTTGGTTTTTAATTTTTTTTTTTACCTTTTTAATTCATGAATTAGAAATTTATAAGTTCTTGTTCGAGGCCAATTTCCTTATTAAGAATTAATATAATAAGTACTGTTTCAAAAACTGCTATTTTTCTTCATCAGAATATTCTCCTGACAAATACTTCACAGACTTTTGCTTTCAAAAACCTCTACACTTTCAGGAATGAAAAGACGATAGTTTCGAGGATTTTCCAGTTCTCCATCAGTTTTCTTTAGAAAGTTTTTGGAAAAAAGAATTATGTTAATTCATAATAAGGAAATTGGCCTCGAACAAGAACTAATAAATTTCTAATTTAGAAATAAATAAAATTTCGAAAAAGTTAATTCTAGAGGTTTAACATATTTTAGTATATAAGATGTAGAATATATGAGGAACAAACGGAATGTGCGAATTCAAAAGTTCGTATTGTCGACAAAAATCTTGCAAAATGTTCTTAAGTCGACTTAAATTGTTTTGTCGAAAAGTCCCTACATATGATTATAAATATATAAAATGAGATAGCAAATTTGGCTAGTGTTCGATGTACCCTACTAAAAAAAATTATATGGCTTTTGATATTATATATAATTTTATCCCATCATATTAGATCTAATATGATTTAATATGATCATATTAGATCTAATTTGATGGAATAAGATATGGTTTTATAGAATTTTATCCGGATTTTGTCCTCATCCAAATGTATCAAATATAATTTAATCATATCCAACTAAATGTAATATTATATAATTCGATACAATTATACATATATAACAAGATATAGTTATATATTTATTAGGATATAATTTCGTAAAATTTTATGTAATTATATCTTGGTATATATGTTCCAATATATATTTATACAAAATTTTATATGATAATATATGACCATATCAAAACTTTTTTACTTGGGTAATATACAATTATATCCAAAAGACGATTGAATGTAGTAATATATAATTTTATCCAAAACGAAATTGCTTTTTTAAATATGACATCATATATTATTTTGGAATATATGTATAAATAAATATACATATATAAATAAGCATATAGAACTTCTTATATAATTGGATTAACCGTATCTAATTGCAAATGCAATATACAATTACATATTGATCGATACGTAATAAGATATAACTAAATATGACATCATATTAAAATTTTTTGAGAAAAAAAATTATATATGGCTTCATGTAATTATGCCCGGTTATATATACTGGTGTAAAAGAATATATATGGGCATATAAAATTATATGTTATTATATAGAAACGTTTTTACTCGGGCATATAAAATATTATTGACGTGGGACCATATATAATCATATCTCAAATTATATTGTTAATGTTGCACCATATATGGAATCATATATAATTATATCTTACACCATACAAACCAACAAATGTTTATAAGAGGACATATATTATTATATCTCAAAATATATGGCTTATAGGCACCATATGTGATCATATATTGTGTTATATATGATTATAGATAATTATATTTGACAATAGATCTGTCATTTCTCATTATGTATAGCATATATGGTTGATATCTAATCTTATAAAAGACAATATATAAAAATATATGGTTATATAAGGTACCACATAAGAAACATATAATATATTGCTATTCATGACAACATATATACTAACATTTTATAAGATAAAACAAGGTACTACTATATATGACTATATACAATTTTTTTTGATCGGGTTATTATAAAGTTTTCGGGTCTCTGAACCGGTCCACATTCAAGTAGGACTCTTATTAAAAAGCCGAGCGAGCAAATGCTTTGTCCGTTTTGCTCTAACTTGCTTAGTTCTCGAGATAAGAGCTATTTTATGTAATGGAATTTTTTTTTAATAAAAATTTTCGAGCTTCCAAGGCCTAATCGATGTCCTTTTTTGGTCAGAGATGACCTTTTCATGGGCGGCAGTCATCCACTGGTGTCGCCACCAGGTGATAGCAGAAACATGAAAATATATTTTAATAATAAATTTTGTAATATTAAAGAAATGGGTTCCTAAAAATTGTAAACGCGTTTGGAAATTAACATTTAAAATTATATTTTTTTTTTTGGGTGTACAAAATAAGAATAATCGCAAAATTGTACTCGATTAATTGTTTTGTTCGTTTACTCGAACAAAAATAAAACCAAGTAATTTGGCTACCCTAATATTGTAGGTACGTATGTAAATATACGAGCATTAAAAATACTTAAGGTATTCTTATCTTAATTTTTTATTTGTTTTCTAACTATGTATTTTTTAGAATTGTTTATTTAGGTGTTTCATTTCCGTTTCATAAATAGTGTCAGACATTTCTCATGCATGTACCAAAATACATACATATATATATCTAATACCAGTTAAATATAAGTCGTACCTGTGGTACACGTTATGAAAATGCCACGTTTTGAATTGTCCGCTTTGAATTAATATTTTTTATTTATCATTATTTTCAGAACAATCACTTCATTTCAACATGATCTCTATTTTTAAATCGTTAAAACAAATCACTTTATTTAAACATTTGCGATTTTATTAAGAAGTGTAACTTTAATAATGAAAAATTTTACGATGTGGGTATAACTTTTAAACAATAGAGCTTGATAAACAGGGGTGTGATGAAAATCTAAGACGAAAACGAACATTTTTTCAATCTGGAATAATTAGTTTCCCGAAAATAAAATTGGCTTCAAATTATTATTTATCGGTTTATTTGACTCAGAACATCTAAATTAGGAAATTAAAAATAATTGGTATTGTACAGATCGTAAAATATTAACCACTGAAAATCAGATCGTTTTCGTTTCCGATATTCATCACATGCCTGTATGTCACATTTCAATCCATGTTTAGACCTAGTGCCCATATAAAGGTCCGACTTACATCGGCCCAAGAAAGGAGCATATTTATTTTGGTTAAAATCGGGCCTTGTTTGGACCTAGTGTTCATATAAAGGTTCCCCCAGAATTGGTTTCTTCGCACGCTACAGCTAGCAAATATGAAGATATTTCAATGAAATATGGTACACTGACTCACATGTGCACAAGGACAATGCCTATTTATTCTAGATAGGATAGGATCGGATTGGTTTATATTTATATATGTATATAGTCCATGTAGGCCATATTTCCGATTTTCTCTGAAATACAGCTACCATTAGGTAAAATAGAATTTTTTTACCCTCATCCTATTTTTTTTTTGATTTTATAGCCAAATTTTGACAGACGTCCATTTAAACCCATTCGAATTTCGCATCCAAGCATTCTTCTTCCTTTATTATACTCGTATGTTTCTTTAATATTTTATACACTCTCAGAACAATTCCGTTGTGGCAACGGAATTTTTTGCCAACCGAATTGATTCGGTTGCTGCAACCCCGTAATTCGGTTGCAATGAGAAATGGGCCGTGCTATTGACCGACATTCAATATTTTTAATACTTTTGGATTTTCAGCATGACAAATATAGATGGCCCCCAAATAGGGCTTACTAACTAAAAAATTGGGAAATATTACTTGATACCCAATTTTTAACACATAAATTCAATATTTGCCTAATGATTTCCAACAACAGCAAAACTTTTATGATTTTTTAAGTTAATATTAAGAATCTCTGAAGAAAATTATCAAAAAAATCGGTACAAAAGTGTAACAATTGCCATAAAATATAAAAATGTCATCACATTCTTCATTAATTAATTTCTAATTAGGACAGGTTAGTAAATAAATGAAGCTAGAAAAAAATTATTTGATTTGCTTTCGTAGTCAATAATTCAAAGCAAAATATCTGTACAATGCGAACACAGTTACACTTTTGCTCGTTAGTGTATATGTTTCAATGCAGCCCAGCAAAACCTTGGCAATAGGTACCCCTTTACCCTTGGTTTTACTTAGAAACCTAAAGTAATATGTTACTAATACATCAATATGTTACGTGATACATCAATACTTATGTGCGAGGTATGAAATAATGAGTTACCGATATGGAGATATATCACTACTTATTTGGAGCCTTTAATATACTACCGATATTGTGTTTTATAATAACTTATTAATAAGGGTAAAAATATTAAGTTATTGGTATTGCATAATAAAGGGTTCTTCAATAAGAGCGCTACAAAAGTTTTTTTAAATAAAACAAAAACGGTTTTGGATATCAATGAAATTCTTTATTCCTGTGAAAGTACGTTCGATGACATTATGTATGGAAATCGATCTCTTTTGCATGGCCACCACGGGCACGCTTGCAGAAGTCCAGACGCTGAACCCAATTTTCGACGGTTTTCAAGCATAAATCGGCCGATATTCGTACGAAGTTCATCAATAGTCGCTGGCTTGTTGGCATAGACCATATATTTGACGTAGCCCCACAGGAAATAGTCCAACGGCGTCAAATCGCACGACCGAGGCGGCCAATCGACTGGACCATTTCGTGAGATAACACATTCTCGAAACTTGGTTTGCAATAAATTGATTGTGACATTCGCTGTGTGGCTTGTGGCGCCGTCCTGTTGGAACCACATGTCCTCCAAGTCCATATCATCCAATTGGGGCCAAAAATATTCGGTTATCATTGAACGGTAGCGATTCCCATTCACAGTAACGTACCGGTCTTGATCATCACAGAAGAAGTACGGCCCAATGACGCCGCCGGCCCATAAACCGCATTTAATATTACAAGTAATAAGTTATTTCAGTAATTCCTTCGTAATTACTTATTTTAGCCTATACCGGTACAATTTAGGCAACCATTTACCCCCAATGACACCCCCATGTTAAAATAATGTGTTATGCGACCAAAGTGTAAGTACCCTACGGGAAATTTTAACAAACTATCACCGAACTGGCCCCTTTATATGAAATAGAGTGGTCACTTTTACATGGCGTTGTCATAGGAGGGGGAAATTGACCCCTTGTGACATGTCACAAGACAAATCCCAGGACAGGGATGGCGATAGGAAATTGACCCCTTGTGACATGTCACAAGACAAATCCTATCGCCATCCCTGTCCTGGGATTTGTCTTGTGACATGTCATGGACATGGAATTGTAAAGGTAAAAGGGAAATTGACCCCTTGTGACATGTCACAAGACAAATCCCAGGACAGGGATGGCGATAGGAAATTGACCCCTTGTGACATGTCACAAGACAAATCCTATCGCCATCCCTGTCCTGGGATTTGTCTTGTGACATGTCACAAGGGGTCAATTTCCCTTTTACCTTTACAATTCCTTTCCAAGGTGAATTTGTACGCTAAAAACGATGGCGATAGCAGTTTTTCCAAAAAAAAGGCTTTTCTTGAGGTTTTGGACGAGTTTTTGTCGAAAAATTGATCTTTTTTTACGCGTTAATTTTTAAGGTTTTTTAAATTTGGTTTGTTAAAAAAAAATTCGCCGATTTCAAATTTTTTTAATATATCCCATCCATGGTAAAATTGTACGTTTAAAATGATGGCGATACCATTTTCATTGATTTAAAGTTATTATAACATAAATTATTCACTGATTCATAAAAACGAAACGTTTTTATGCGAATTGATTGAAAATAGAATTATCTTTTTCAGAGAAAAAATATCTCTAAAAATTGTGGAACTAATTTATGTAGTATTGGCATAAGTTAATATCTGAACTAACATTTTTTTTTTATTTTATTTAATTTATCTCAAAAACCTTTATTTTAATTTGATTGCTAATTATTAAGTTAAATTTATTTTGAGTGCAAGTCATATTTTTTTACTCTGAAATGTTCTTTTTATATATTTTTTTTAATAGTATATATATATTTTTATAAGTGCACACAGAGAACGATTCAGTTAGGAAACCATCAAAACCACCAAGATTCTATTAAAAACACCTAATATTATTTCCAATTATCTAAAATTTATGTATACAATTAATATTTTGTGTTGAAAGAATAATTTCTATATTCACAACTGACTGAAATGATCTGTAATATTTATATCGGTGTTCATAACCAATTACGAGAAAATATATATTTTTTTAGAAACAATTCCAAAATCACAATCATATTAAAATTAAAAAAATATATATGGGTGATATCAAAAAATGTGATAAAAACCGTGTAACCACCGAATTTCTAATGCATGGATTACATTTGAGTTACCTATTTCGATATATGTATATCAGCGCATTGTCACCTGTTTTACAAAATTTATAACAATCTGACCAATTTTAATACATAAAATTGGTGACCAATTTTATAGGCCAAATGTAAACTCCGTAACAAGTAACTCATAAGGTTTTTTAACTTTAATAGCTTATATTTTAATAACCAATAAAACTAAACACTAACTGTAAGAATTTTTATGAAGAGGAAAAGAGCCGTTTTTAATAAAAATTAATACGTTTTACAAACTTTTTCGTATATCTTAGCTATCACGACTTCAACTCTGTAACGATTTTTCGTCATAATTTTTGATAAAAATGCATATACCAGAATTTTGGAGTTATCTATTATTTATATTGCGAAAAGTGTAATGTTATTTATACTCAAATGATCGTTGGACTGTAAGTAATCATCCAGTATAACAGACTTGAAGCTTTTCTGCAGCATGTAACATTCTCGAGATGAAAAAGGATGTCTTTAATAGGATTTGAAAAAATGTTGTAAACTCCGTTCCTAATTTTTACACCAAACTATTTAACGAATAAGAAAAACAATGTCATATTTGGATTAACCTTGTAGGCATCATGCGATTTTGTTTCGGAAAAAAATTCTGACAAAGCGTTTCTGAAAGAAAACGAAAAAAGTAACCAAATGTAAACTCCGTAACTGTAAACTCGGTAAAAAAAATTGTTTGCATCAGGCTTCATTCAAATAATCGTAGATAAATGTTTAAAATATTTTAAAATAACCATAAACAGAGCTGATTCAACTATTATTTATGCGTCAAAAGACGATTCAACTAATAATTTTGCGTCAAATCAAAAAAAATTATCAGTTTTTTACCATAAGCTGCTGGAGCGAAAAACGATTGATTTTGTATTTCATTGGTTTTGAATCGATATTTCGAGTCATTACTGACATTAGTTTGACAAATTAAATTTGTTTCACACAATTTAAGAATTTTTTGATCGTGAAATGTTATGTTTTTAATATATTATTTTGTAACTGCGCAACCGCTGTTTGGATTTTAAAATTTTTTATATTTTTGAAAAGCATTTAAAAGGACCAAAAATACAAAATTAAAAAAAAAATTAAAATTTTTTTCTCAGAATGAGTTGTATTTTTATTCGCGAAACCGCCAATTTGTTAAACACAAATTATATATCATTGGAAAGCAAGTTGAAAACCCAAATACGAAAAACTAATAAATTGAAGAAAATTCGTACGCAATTTTTTTGTTATATCTTTTGCTTGCAGAAATGTAAACTCCGTTACAACAAAAAAAATTAAAATTGTGCAAAAAAAGTTATTGCGACAACTTGTAGAAGAAATTTTTTGCAATTAGGTTTATAATGACTAAACTTACTGATCGATTAAGAAAAAACCGAAATATTAACACTTTTTGCTTCTCACAAATTTGGCCCAAAAATTTATCACATTTTTTGTTTCACCCATATACATAAGTCCCAATTTTTATGATGTTACAACTATGATTGAGTAGTAAAAAATAAATTCAAATATTAATTCCTAAACTTTTTTAATTCGTCATTTACAACTAACTGTTTCGAACAAATTCGGCAGTGCTAACCAATTATTATTTGGATATAACAATTAACTGTAAAAAAATAAAAGATGTCAAACAAATTATAAAAAAGCAAATTAAAAAAATAAATAAAACAATAAAGCAATAAAATTGTAACATCGGTTTCCAAAACTGCAAGATCAGGTACAAATTTCAAAATAATTTTGATGCCAGCAGGAAATTTATATTTCCAAAAGGAAGGCTATCCGAAAATCGATTTTGTAGTGGATTCTTGCCTGAAAGCTAAAACGTAAAAAAGGTAAAAAATCTAGATTTTTTTTTTTTTACTTGAGAAACCATCTCATGTTCTAGCCTCCGGTTCAGAGGATTTTTTCCATAGAACTTTTTCTTCAGAAAAAAACCTCAGATTATAAAAAAAAACTTTATCCTGCAGAAAAACTTCTAGATCCTGAGGACTTTTTCCCTCAGAATCTGTCGGGTTTTCTTTAGGAGAAAGTGCTCAGAATCTGAGGCGTTTTACAGAGGAATTTTTTTTAGGAAACAGGCTTTCGAATCCTAGGATTGGTTTTTACGGAATTATTCTTCGGATTTGAGGATTTTTTGTAGCAAAAAGTCCTCTGAATCTGAAGGCTTTTCTACAGAAAACTACCTCAGAATATGATAAGTTTTGTAATACCTATTTATATACATATCGTTGCTGCGCCTAAGAAAATAGCTATTTGTTTTCAAAAATTATTTGTGGAACATCTAAATTAGATCTTTATTTTGTGTCTTGGCCATGTTTTTTGGAAGTAATTCTTTTACAAATGAAAAGCTTCAAGTTTGGTTTATATGTGTGTAAAAAAATAATTTCTAAAAAGTCCCGCAAAATGCTGAAATAAAGCAGATTTGTAGGTCTCACAAAAAAGTTCTTCGACAAATAGCTATTATTTTTAGGCGCAACCACGATATGTTATTTATTATTTTATTTGGGAAATAATTTAAATTTTTTAATAAACGAAGTTAAAAATGATTGGAAATAGTGTTTTATTTTATTTGCAACTGTTTTTTAAGTGCAGTTGATTCCACCGAATACCAAATAAATTCGGTTGGGCCAACATTTGCATGTTCGAAAATATAGTAGGTATAACTGCAAATATCGGCGGCCTCAACCGAATAATGTGATAGTACAGTAACTACCCAAATTCGGTTGGCAACAAAGTCGGTTGCCACAACGAATCTGTTCTCTGTGTGTGTTTTTGATTGTGCCGATTTTATGCACACACACTGAGAGAATTATCTGCATGATATTAATGAATATTTGCATAAAACCAATGAAGTTGCACTGGAACTCGTCCATTTAAACTTTTCATTGAATTAATGGAATTTTTCATAGAAAGTTGCTAAAAATTTCATTTTATTTATTAAAAGTTTCATACACTCAACGAAAAAGTTTCATTAAAACTGGATTTATACAATATATGAAGCTTTTTCATCAAAATTAAGAAATTTTTCATTTACTTTATGAAGAAAACTTCATTAGTGCACTGAAAATTTTCATTAAAAGTCGTCCAGCAAAATTCCCTCTGTGCAGAGAAAATATCAGTTGGAATACAGTCAATATTACGGTATTTTAGTTACTGAATGCCTATTTTTGTTGTCTGTAAATAAATTGTGCACTCAGAACAAATATTTTTCACTTGTACAAAATTTAAAGCCATGACGATGAATTTACCGGGTATCTAACAAACCAATTGCTATTCAACCTAATTTTAAAATTATTATATGGTTAGCACAACTTCTGGTTAATATAATTAACACATTTGTGCTACAAACTATTTTATTAGTTATCCTACTCATCTTTCAACTTAAAATAGCACTCTAATTAAATTCTGTTGAAATTTACCCAACTTTTAGTAGGAAACTGAACTCCTACTATAAATTGGGTAAATTTACTCTATGTGCGTAATTGAAAAAAAATACGCACATTGTGTTTAAGTTGGTGCACAAATAATTTGTAATTTTACATTGAAAGTGCGTAAAAGTTAAATGAAATTTTGAAATTAGTGTGTTAATTTACTAAATTTGTGTGTAAAAAAGCACGTTTCACGTGTAAATGTACGCATAAAATGCGTAAAAATCCACAAAAAATGCTCAAAAATCCACAGAAAGTGCGTAAAAATCCAATAAAATGCGTACATTTACAACAGTTGTGCTAACTCTAAACACCACCCAAAATTTTTTTTAAATAAAATAACAAATTAATTTTTGGTACGTATTTTATTAATAATAATATCCGAGTCCTTCTCTCATAATCGTTTATGTCCCAATTAGTCGTTTTGGGATCTTAAGGCATTTGTATAAAATTCATATAAAATTTTGTTATAACTATTGAATGGGTGCAATGACTCCTGCTCAACAAAATGCCTTCTTTGAAAGGTAGGCAGTAACCGTCAACAATAACGGGAGAAAACGTCTTAAGAGAGATATGGCCTACGCAGGAAGAACTGAGTGCAATGACTCCTGCTCAACAAAATGCTTTCTTTGCAAGTTAGGCAGTACTCAATGAATACTGACTTTGTTGAGCAGGAGTCATTGCACCCAGTTGTTTTGCCTAGGCCGTATCTCTCTTACGGCGTTTTCTCCCGTTATTGTTGACGGTTGTTGGTTGACTGCCTCCCTTGCAAAGAAGGCATTTTGTTGAGCAGCAGTCATTGCACCCAGTTGTTCCTGCGTAGGCCGTATCTCTCTTTCGGCGTTTTCAATTTTGAAATGAGGTTTAGACTACCACATGCGTTAACAATAATTACCAAAAACAATTTCATGCTTATTTATAGACTCTAATGTGTTTGTGGAAATGTTGTAATTCACAAAAAATAATCCGTTTTCGGTTTTTATTATTTATAATTTTTTTTCAATTTTTTCCAATTTGAAATGTCAGAGTATTTATTACTATTATAGGATAGTATATTTACCAACTTTGTGCGTAAAAATTTTATTTAACAAAACAACAGTAATTTTAGGCACAATGTGTTTATTTATAAACACATAATGTCTAAAAATACTTTGTGTGTGTATTATTGTGTATGGAAGTGTGTATGAAAGAAGTTTACGCATTTTTTGTTTATATTTACCGAATTTTCGTAAAATTAAACAAAATTTTACCCATTTTATAGTAGTAAATTTACAAACATTTTTTAGAGTGAGGACTAGTAAGGTTTTTAGTAGATACAACTGAAAAATATGTTGGGAAACATTCATAACTCCCAATAATTGGTTATTTGCCATTTGTATCTAATTATTTTCAAGTTAATAAAAATAATTTGTTTTTTGGAAAAATATATAAAAATAAATATGTGTAAAGAAAATTGCAGTATAAAAGTGGATCTAAATTGCATATGTTCACGAGAGATAAGGTAAAATCAAGATGGAATACGAAAAATTGGCAAGATTTTTGTGAATGCAAACTCAAGGAATTAGCAATTTATTGAGAAAAACAACTTCTATAGATTTTCTTAAACTCCAAAGAAACTAACGAACAATTTAGTTATATATTTCAATCGTAAGTAATTCACAAATATCGAAAAAAAATCTAGCAATATCCGACCTTCTTCGTCTTCTTTAGAAGCAAAACTTTTCAGAATCGGATTTAGAAGATTCTGAACCTAGTGTCGCACAAAAGGATTTTTTTGTACAGAAATTAATTTTCCTAAAAAGTGCAGTTTCTAAGAAGTCATTGGAATCTTAAAGAAAATACATTTTCCCTAAATAAAAGTTCCCACACACGAATTCCCCTGAATCACATATTTTTTACAATAATTATAGGTTTCGTTTGGAAAATAATTTTTTTATCTTTAAGATTCTTTATATTTGTTAATAATTTTTTATATTTATTTGTCTGGATGCTGGAAATATTATTGTGCTTAAAACTTTTAAATAGTTGATGTTAATAAAACAAATAAAAAATATATGCCCGAGTAAAAACAGTTACATATAGGCCCATTAACTTTTCTCGAGAAGTTAACTTTACCTTAACCATGGGTAACTAACCAATACCAAATATTTATCCCTATGAAAATTTAACCATAATAACTTATTAATATTTTAACTCTGGGTAGTTAACCTTAGTATGAAATGTCAGAATAAAAACAAAAAGAAAAACAAAAATTAATAACAAAAAATTTTTTTTTCAATACGGGAAAATTAAAAGTTTTTCTCGCGGTTTTTTGTGTGTTTCTGGTCTTAAAAAAAATAATACACTCGACCACGTCGTTTTTTTTAAGATTCGCGGTCGCTAAATGCTATAAAATGATTGTGTCTTTTTGCATACTACGAGAGGTGATTTAATTAAATCCATTTGGTAAGTCTATAAAATAAAAGCGGATTATTGGAACTATTAATAAGTATTTCGTGCTAATCGAGACAACCGCAGAAAGATTCGCGCATAAAATTAAAAAAAAAAAATAGTGGAAATTTTGTGATAGATTATTAAATTAAGGCAATTTATGTGATCAGCACATCAAAGTGAGTAGAAAATAATCGCTGTGCATGATTTTGTATCTTTTTGTAATTGCGAGTCAAAACTGTGGGTTGTCCAGGGGTTACTCACATACTTTTAAAATATTTAAGACATGATTGATTGGTTCACATTTCATAAATTCGAGAGTGATTTCTATATATATATATTCCTCTAACTCCCATTGGAGCATAGGGCGTGGTAGGGAGTGATTTCTATGCACTTTTTTATATTTAAGAATTAAATTCAGTAGTCTTGTACTTCATTCAGTAGTCTTGAGCTTTGATACATGATTCAATTTTGAATTTGATACGCTGATTCCAAATTCTTAAATGTAAGTTACCAAAAATTTCTGAGAGTGGTTTTCAAAAGTATTTTTTCCTATAACGGTACACAAATTAAGAAAATGTTGTCCTATGTATTTTAGAGAACAAAATTCATTCTTTACTACCATCGTAACAAAAAGTCTTAAGCTATTTGAATGCGTTTTGTATAATATTTTAAAATTCGTAGAAAGCTATTTTTCGCGTTTTTAATCACGATTTTCTCAAAAGTGAGAGGTGATAGAGAATTCGGAATAGAGATTTTGAATCAGCAAGTAAAATAGTAAAAGTATGTATCAAGCTTCTACCAACAGCGACTTTTCATTTTGTAGAGCTGTATAATTCGTGTCAAATTGTTGTAATATTGGTCACCATTTTTGGTTTTAATTAAACAAGACAGATTTTGGCTCCCTGAACCAATAAAAAAATAAATTTTTCCTATTTCCTTATATGAGGCCAATTTCTGTAAGCTATCACAGAAACCTAAATCCTAAATAGCAAAAATTTGTGCACGATTTTAAGTACTGATGCAATTTTTATAAGTTTTGGTAATGTGGGGGAAATGCACATCGAAAATACTTACATGTGTCATAAACGATTCTTAGTCAAAGTTTGTTTAAAGCTGCTCTTTAAATTTTTTTAATAATCATCATTACAAGTCTAATGTATTGAAATATCTTATGTAGGGTGAATTGTTCTAAAATAGCCTTGGTTAAGTTTCTTAACCACAGAAATTTCTATGGTTAAATGTTAGCATTGGTTAGAAGAAATGCTTGGTTAAAATTTAGATAAGTTCACTTATAAAAAAAAGTTAGTACAAAAGTCTGTTAAACGCGTTCTGACTAAATTGAACTAAAATGAAAATATATTCACTAAAAAAGTCCGTACAAATAGGTCAAAATTCTGCTAAAATAACAGGAAATAGTACATGTATTTGCGCTAGCACAATTTTGACCTATTTGTACGGGCTTTTTTTTATGAGTGTTATTCAAAAAATATGTTTACCAGTGGTTAAGGCTAGTAGAGGTCTTAACCATGGTATAAATTGAGATAAGTTAACGGGCCATAGTCGTATAAAATGCGGTTAAATTATATCTGTATAAATATACAGTTTCATCCGAAAAATGGCGCGATGTAATTGTATCAGTTGTTTATCAGTTTTTATCTAATTGTATCAGTTTAGATCTCAAATAATAAAATTGTACATTAATGAGATGAAATTATATCCGATTTTTGACTTGATACAATTTTACCGGTTTATATCTAATGGTATCTGTTTAGATCGTAGTTGGTAAAATTTTATATAAATAAAATATATTTATATCCGACATTTGCCTTATATAATTGTATCAACGTTTTAAAGCAGATATAATTGCATCAGGTCAAAATTCAGATATAACTATACAAGTTTGTATAAAAATGTATCTATTTGGATCTAAACTAATACCATGCGACATAAACCGATAAAATTGTATCAGGTCAAAAATCAGATAAAATTTCATCTGATTACTATATAATCTAATCAGTTAAGATCTAAACTGATACAATAAGATAAAAAGTGATAACCAACTGACACAATTATATCGGGCCATTTTTCGGATGAAATGGTATATGGATCAAATATCCATATTAATTTTTTTTAATAGGGTGGTAGTAAATTCGGTTATCACAACGAATCTGTTTTCTGGGTGTGCCGATTTTTTTAAATCACAGTGCCGAAAATGCAGTTTTTTTGGGAAAAAGTGCCGATTTCTCATAAAAATTATCTGGGAGCCCTGGTAACGGTACTATTCAATACTCTTTGTATTTTTGCAGAAACAGAAGAAAATGTAAGTGACCTTATGTTTTTGACGAGCACCTTAAATAATTTTGAAAATTAACACTCAAAATTAGATAAAGTACTGAAGATTTTTAGGAGTGTGTTAAATGAAGATAACTAAAATCTTTATTTAATTCAGTGATTTAACTAAAAAATTTTTAGAAATTAGTCAAATCGATTTGAAACCCGTTTGACAGGTTTTCTACAGACGTATTATTTTAAGTGTAGGGATTTAATTTACTGAGCCTTCCCTATTAGAGGAAAACTAATATGTGACCTTCTTCGAGAAAAGGGACCTAGTGTGTCAAAAAACCTAGTGTGTCAAACACTTGGAAAAATCGATATTTTCTCATTTTTATCGATTTTCCCAAGTTTTTGACACACTAGGTCTCTTTTCTCGGAGAAGGTCACATGTGATAAATCCTTTAACATCTTTTTCATTCTTTTGTCACTAACATAATTCAATATTATAGAATTCACAGACGAAAATATTTACTTAAATTTAGCAAATGTGAGTAGAATTTGTCTATAAATCAATAATGGCAGTCACCAATATATAAACTGTATGTCGTACATATGTATGTGCAGGTACATACAAATGTATACATACACATCAGCTATCACTATTTAAATCATCACTGCGCAAATGCGAATCATAAATATTGGAAATGGTGAGAGAAATACCGACGGCAAAGTATTGTAATTGTAACCTACAAAAGACCATATGTATTCCATTTATTTTAGACAATAAATAAAAAAAAATACAAAAAGTTAAATAAATAAATAAAAATTCAATAAAAAAAATAATCAACAAAAGAACGAACAAACCGTTCACAAAAAAAAAAAAAAAAAAATCACTTATAAAACAAAAAGAAGAAGCAGAAGAACGTGTGACCATTAAATGACTCACAAACACTTGAATTTCTTCCACGCCAGTTTTAATATTTAAGAATATGAATAAAGAGTCAGTGAGTTTTTTTATTTTCCATTTCATGGTTGAATTATTTTTTATTAATGAAAATACCAACTGAAATGGTCAAAATATTTTAAGCTTTTTATTGTAGATAGTTGTTAAGAAATTAAAACAACAACAATATTAAACTTAATAATTTAATAAGTAGTTAAATAAATATATAGAAATAAAACAAAACAAAACAAAAAAAAGATATTAAAAAAAAACATCATCAACAACAACAAATAGTAATGATGATGATATGAGTAAATAAAAATACTTTCGTACGTACGTACAAGTGTAGTGATATAAATAAACGATTTGTTTGGTTGGTAAATTTTGCTGTTATTTTTTTTGTTTTATGTTTTGTTCTTTAAATTTGATTTGATATTTATGTTGTTTGAAAGTGTTTATTTGCATTTAGTTGGTTTGTTGTTTCATATACAAAAGTACTAAGTTGCAATACAATTATCTATCTATGAATGTAGTAAATGAAGAACTTTCATTTCACTAAATATTTATATCCATCCATCTACTACATATTTGTATGAAGTAGTAGTGTAGTATTCTATTGTACATATGTTTGTATGGATGTACATACGAAAAAAATAATAAACAAATATGTACACTTCTAATATGTAGACTTATTATTAAATTGTTTTTTAAGACAGTTCAAGTGGATCATTGATATTTTGTTAGCTTTTCATACCTCAACAATGTGTGCTTATTATCCACATAGTAGTACAGTCAAAGCCGGGTATAACGAATGATAGAGATCCATGGTCAATCCCAATAACGATTGAAAATCCTTCCAAATGCTTACCGTATGTATTACCTTAAAACACCACTAATGAAATAACTTGAAATACCGTTGAACCGAAAACACCCTAGGGATATTATTTAAAATACCGTTAACCCTAAAATATCCAAACGAAATAGTAGTAATTAATTTAAAACGCCGTTGACCTTAAAATATCCTAACAAAATAACTTTAATTTTTTATTTCTGTCTCTTAATAACACAAAGGACTACGGTTAACTTTAAAATATCACTAACAACATAACTCAAATTGCCTTTTAACATTTGGAAATACATAACTTGATACAACGTTAACTCAAAAACAACTGACGAAATAACTTAAAATTCCGTTAACCTTAAAATACCCTAACGGAAATATATAGGTTTTAAATAACATTATCCATTATCGGGTTATCGGTAAGGGTAACGCTATTTTAGATTATTTCGGTAGCGATAGTTTAAGAGCAACGCCTTTTCAATCATTCATTTTATGTCGATATTTCATTTATTTCGGTATCGGTATTTTAAGGATAACTCCATTTCGATTATTTCAGTAGCCGTATTTTAAGGTTAAATGTAGTCAGTTGAAAGGGTTTTCAAGCGATACACACACAAAATTATTAGATCAAATCACCTAATTAAAGATTAGTTTAAAATCAGTTACACATTTGAATTGTTTAATTGTTTCAATTACCATCATTTTTAGTTATTGATAGTATTATTTGCGGAATAGGTGCAAAATTTAATTGAATTGAAACTCGTTTTTAATTTTCTTTGTGTAACGGTATTTTATGCTTGATAAAAATTCTCCAATTATTTGCTTATATAGATTTTTTATATCCCAGCAATGTAATTGTAGTATAAGCCAAACTGGAAAACCTTAAAACTTCATTAAACGAAAGCATTTTGTAAGTACATTTATAAAAGTGTAATTGAAAAATATGTGCAATATAAATATTCTGCAAAAGTTTTGTAAACATTTTTTAACCTTTTGTGTAAACTAAAAAAAAAAAATTTTAATTTTAAAAAATTAGAAATTGTTTTCTAAAAAAATTAGAGTCAGCATATGTAGTCAGCATTTGGAGAAATAATAGAAACTATAAGTCATGTAATCAAATTGCTATTTTCAAACTAGAAATATATATATGTATATAAAAAAAAACTATGAATTAGCTACGTTGCACTATGGGTAATTTCACCCACTTTTGTGCCAAAGTCATTTTTCAACCATTCAAGAATGAATTTTTTTTGTTGGTATTCAATTAAGAACACATCAAAGCAAATAACGGCAAGTTTTTTTTTATAAAAAAATTAACAACGACTGCTTAGCAAGTGGTCAAAATCATTGTTTGTGAGCAAAGTGTTGAACGCAGTAAACAAAAGTGATAGTAAGTGCTTAATGGTTTAAGAGAAAGATTTTATTAAAAAAAAATTTTTTGGCGAAAAAACCCATACTTCTGACATAACTTTTAATTCAAGTTTTTTTTTCTGAAAAATGAACTTTGGATAAGCTTTTAAAAAGTTGGCCGAATTTGGCTCTGTGTTTTTTGAGAAATATCATTTTTGGTAGGCAGCCTCCGCTTGCAAAATAGCGAACTTGCGGAAGTTTACTTGGATGAGCAAAAGAAAGAGGAGAATACTACTGTTTACAATTTTATTGTTGGTAAAGCTGAATGTGGCAATGTTTTGAATGAGGAATCGGCTTATGGGAAGGATAAAGTGCGAATTTTTTGTAATGGGAGAGTTCTCATAGGAAGATAAACATATTTCAGGTGCAAAGCAAACTCTGGCTAAACGCTGAATTTGAAAAATTTTACCTCAAATTTGAAATCAGCAACCTTGATAACACCCGTATACCAATTTTCATGTAAATCAGAAGAAAATTTAAAATTTACGCCGCCATATTGGATCCGCAAAAATTTTTACCTCAGATTTGAAATCACAAACCTTGAAATCCCGCGTATACCGATTTTTATGTAAATCAGAAGAAATTCTAAAATTTACGCCGCCATATTGGATTCGCCATTTTGAATTTGAAAATTTTTACCTCAGTTTCGAAATCAGCAACCTTGAAAACCCCCGCCCGTATAGAGATTTTCATCCTTATTCAGTGATTCCTTATAGTTTTGGCCAGAAAATGGGGTAATTTTACCTATAGTGCGTTGTATTCAAGGCCTTACTTGCGCGAGATGGCTAAGCTGTCGCACCTTTGTATAATTACGTTTGTAATGTAGGAATAGGCACAGTTTCGATTTCTACAGCCGGACGGGTTGTTGAAAAATCATAATATAGAGACAATCTGACAATAAAATATAAACAATAGAGGTTTTCATATAAACTGGTAAATTCATTGACATTAAACTCATAAATATACCAGGTTTTAACAGTTTACGAGTAGAATACCAATTTATATGAAAATCCTTAATAATACAATTTAATGGAAAATCACTGATGAAGCCTGTCCATAAAAAAGGCAGAAACTAGATCTAGTCTGATTTGCAAATTTAATGTGTTTATAACTTTTAGAGAAAAAGTTTTATTATTCTTCTTAACCTCAAACCTACTAAATTAAAATTGATAAAATGCATATTAATTACAATATTAATTGCAACAAACGGTACATTGTCGGCCCGGTATTGGAGACGGTAATACAGGCAATGCGTCGGATTTCCAACTTTCACTGTACTGACATGTTGCCGAAATGAGAACACCAATAAACGCTTGGCCGTAGTTATTTCCCAACGTTGGCGCAGGCTTGGGATTTTATTTTTTGGTATTATCCTAGTACATTTAATAACACATTTAGTAGTTTGCTAGTACTGTACTGTACTGTCCTGTACTGTCCTGTACTGTCCTCTTAGTGTACATCACAGATTTTTAATGTATTCTTTCGAAACTTCACAAGAAAAGAATGGCGATGTCTCTCTTACATTAATAATTGTGTAATATACATATGTAAAAATACGTAAAATTTATAAAATTGTTAATTTTCATAAATTAAAAAATGCTCGTTAATTTTCAGAAAACAGCACTGGCAAAGCACGTTTTAAGTAGTACCGGCATTGCGTAAACAACAGCAAAAGGAAATAAAGTACATTTTTGAACATGCATATTTAAATATAGTTATTTTTTAGCAATTTGCACTTCAGTTATCTAAAACTTCGTTGAAATTGATAAAAAAAAAATATATGTTTTACATTTCTAAATGGTTTTATCTGGGTTTTATAATTTAAGATTTGTCACAGACTCCTTTATTTTTAGGTATTAAAAAGTCTATCTTTTTCAGCTTTAGTCAATATTAACTTAAAATTAAAACAGAAAATTCCAAATTTTTTTGATAAATTAAGTAACAAGAGGTTTTTACTAAAGGTACAAATTAAAAGATTGGATATTCCTTTAATCGCAGATTATTTATTAACGAAATCGTGAAAAATAGAAATTTCAACTTTAAATGCATATATGTATAGGGAATATTGTCGCAGCTGCCAAAACGTGCAATATATCAAATTGAACGGCGTATTTCATTATTTTAAAATGTTGCAAGAAATAGCGTTATTACTTTAAATTTTGTATTTCTTTGCAAAAAGTTTATTAAAAAATTTAATTTTTCTACAAAAACGTTTTTGCAAATATTTCTTAAACTATAGCTAACTTTAAAATTCTAGTGCCATATTCGTGATCTGCGTCCCAAAATCTATTAGAAATGATGTGTCGCAATCCCGATGCATCAAATTTTTCTTATTTTGTTGTACTGTGTAGTCAACAAACAACTTACTACTTTTACTACAATTGGAAAGTTTTGTTTACTTTTTGTATTGAATTTTTCCAGCTGTAGTAAAAGCAGAAACTTGTAGTAAGTAAAAGAACACGCTTAATATATAAATTGTTTTCAAACTAAAATCAAAAAGTAAAGGAAGAAACTACTCAAATTTTGGAAATTTTCGCTTAGTTTTTTGAGGATAGCTTTTTTCGTACTGGAGAGATATCGGCCATAGATATGTTATTATAATCTGCTGGTACAGATCTTATTAATTTTAGTTTTCCTATTATTGTTATATTTTACACTTAAAGATACAAACTCAATGGAAAATGCTTACTGCGACGTTTTCTAATATACTTCCCTAGTTTTAAAAAAATATAAAAATTAATGTTGGGCTGAAAAAGGTTAGGTGGCATTTTTTATTTCATCTACACATTTGTTAATAAAAATAAAATAGTTCTGTAATATTATCTTAAGTAACTATAGTTATAACCAGGGCAAGGACTTTCATGCACTAAAAAATCGAAAATATGCGCTTAAAATATGCACTATAAAATAGAAAATATGCAATTAAAAATAAATATTTTTTTTAATTATATTTATTAAAAACTAACATAAACGTAAAAATGCTGGTATCCGTTACAATAAGCTTGTTCGTTTACTTAATACAAGTTACTATATTTACTAAAGCTGGAAAAATTCAATACAAAAAGTAAACAAAACTTTGCAATTGTAGTAAAAGTAGTAAGAAATTAGAGTAAACGAACACACTGAATATGTCTTCAAACACACATAGTTAAATATATTTTTACAAAATTCAGTGAAAATAAAGAGAAATGCAGTCGATTGTAAAAATTAAGGGTGTGTGGCATTTTACCTGAAAAAAAACTTTATTAGCTTTCGATTTGAAATTTGTATGGGATTTGACAATCGAAAACAAAATAAATTTGAAAACTACTAGTTTTGGGTTCAGTGTGAATGACGTATAAAATAGAACTTAAATATTTGTACAATATTAAGTCGTACTCACTTTCGTAACTCAGAGAAAAAAGGGGCAGAAATTAATGCTCGGGGACAAGTTTCCTTAAAATAATTTTCATAAAATTTTTCAACTTTCTGTTTGTGAGCAATAACACCCGAAAACGTTAATTTAAAATTACATCTATAAAAAATTTGTTAGTGGATGACAACATAGTGTATACTATGTGTTTCCCTTTCTAGTGTAGTGTTGCAGAGCTTCCAAATAATTAATTCTTTAGAATTTTTTTTTAGTTTTAAAGTATGAATTCTTAAATCGAATTTCATATTTAAAAATATTAAAAAAACATGCAATAATGTGCAAAATATGCAAAAATATGCAATAAAAATCATAAAATATGCACTTAAAAGCAAAATATGCAAAAATATGCAACAACAACAATTCGGAAAAGTATCTGGTCAAAATCATTTTTGGGCCACTGACTGCAAACATGCATTTGCATGAAAGTTCTTGCTCTGGTTATAACTATAGTGTAACCATAATTCATTATTTTTCGCGACATCTCCATATAAAGGAAATAAGAAATGTAATAACAAAAGTATCTAGTTACCATTACCAAGTATGTAGTTATATAACCACATATGATAATGATTTTCCACACCCCAGTGTCGCGAAAAATAATGAGTTATGGTTACACACCAGCATACTAAAAATCAAAAAATATATCGTTACCTATGTGGTTACCAGTACTGACAAAAATATTGAGTCTAAAAATAGATTTTCAAAAAAATAAATTATATAAAAAAAAATATTTTTATTGTATTTTTTTTAATAAAATTTGCTGGTGCTGGAATCGAACCTGGGTCTACAGATTGCCAGTCAATAGCTCTACCATCTGAGCTATATCGACATGTAATACTTAATAGATAAAAAAATAATTGACCTGCTGCACACAAGTAACCTTACTCGCCAACATACAAAAAATTAAAAAATATGTGGTTACATATATCCTACCAGTGTTTAAAAAATATTGAGTCTAAAAATAGATTTCAAAAAATTTTAAAAAAAATCTAGAAAATTATTTTCTATTTGAAATAATGATAAAAATAAGTCATTATCGGTAACTCATTATTATATGTTTTAAAATAATGCAGAAGGTAAGTGGGTGTCATTACTGGTAGTCCAAAAAATAATGATATGTCATTACCCTTTCTACACTGGGTTGTAGAAGAAATGTAAATTTTAAGTACATTCGTAAGTCAAGTACTTAAAATAACATAAAATATTTTTTTTTCTCTTTTTTGAAATTTTATTTAATCAAATTTTTTCATACATAATTGCGCCTTAGCGCCTCTACGGCCTTATTGACGCAAATTGGCAAATAAAATAAACTTATTTGTTAACAATAATTAAAAAAATTAAAAATATATATTAAACAAATTTTTTATTTAAATTTAAATATTGTATACAAAATTTTTTGGTATTCAAAAAAATTTGTCACTTTGTTATTAAAGCACCGTAAGTTATTTTTCACGTGGAAAATTATCACTCGAACTTAAAATGCCTCAAAAGTTACTTTAAATTCGAAAAATTAATAATTTTTTGATTTTATTAGAAAGATTTAATCACAATAAACACAAAATGACACTTTTTCACAAGCAAAATAATAGTCTTGAACATTAAATTTCCGTGAACAATTACGTGAAACTCAAACAACTTACGGTGCTTAAAAAAATAAAACAAATAAATGTACACCCAGAAAACATTCGATGCTGACATCCCAATTTGTTTCCAATAGAATTGTTCAGTTGCATCAAATGAATTTTTCAGTTGCGAGTACCGAATCATTCTTGATTAGGGTTTTTCTTTTCCCGGATTTTTTCATTTCCCGGGACAGCGGGATTTTTTTCTGAATTTCCCGGGATCCCGGGAATTCCCGCTCGTTACAAAATAATTAAATCCGACATATGTTGTACTTGAAAAACTCGATTTCTATTAAAACACCGTCCGACAAAGTTCGTCTTTTGGTTGTACCCATGATAAAATCTACTTAATATATTCTAAAAGGAGAGCTAAATATAAAATATGCATGACTTCCACTTTTTCTAGATCAATTCGTTTAATAGTTTAAATCGCGAATTACTATTCTGGTAATATATTTATATAGAAGGCGGTCTTAATTTTAAAATGAAATATATTAACTAAATATTAATTCGCGGTTGGAACGGTTAAACGAATTGATATAGAAAAAGTGAAAGAAACGGGTATTTTAATTTCTGCCCTTCTTTTAGGGTATATGGGAATTGTTAATCGGTGCCAACTTGTGTCGGACCAGTTTTATAGTCAGAGCTAAGATAGATTTTTTGCTTAAGTATTTCTTAAATATGGTATCCAAAAATGTGTATTTCTAAAGATTTCATTTCTGTGCAGATTTTCAGAAGTATTCGTATAGAATTATTTTATAAAAAAGTTTAAATTTGAATATTCTTCACACAAATTATTACGCAAATTCTCTTAAAGATTTTTATAAAAATCGACACTACATAGAATATTATTAAATAATATTTTATTCATCTTAACACACTAGATATAGTGAAAAATATAATTTAATACGTATGCCTAATTGTTTACTATCAATATGGATTTATGTTGTAGGTTAAAAAATATTTAGAATATGCATTTAAAATTAACAGTTCGTTGTCGTTCATAAATCTGTGCTTCATAAGTGTCGATCAGAGTTGAATTTCAAGCAGCTGGATAAGAATAACATTGGAAGAATTTCGTTGAAGTTAGTCTAATTGAGTTGTTTCAATTTGCTTATTTGTTTCAATTCAATAAATAGTTCATCATCAATTATTAACCCATAAAAGCATAGAATATAGAGGATAGGTTTGTAGCAGGATCCGAAAATACGTATTCTATCCTGCTGGCGTTATCGAATTTTTTAAATTTTTATTCTATGTATGTAATTTACTTGTAAAAATTTTATCATCACTCTTTTAATTTCAAAATAATTTAAAGGAAAATGTGATAATATTTGATCTCAAATTGAACGAAAAACAGTCACTAAATAGTTCCTTAACTTTAATTGGTATCTTTTGAATAGAAATTTTTTATCCGCAACTATTTAAAAAGAAATTATTAAATTTGGATAGTTGTATTTTAAATTAACTTATACAGAAATCCAAAATAATTTGAAAATGCATCTGCATAATATTTAAAAAATACAATTGAAATAAAGGAATAGCAGTTGAAATTTAAATAAACTTATTTGAAGTGAAAAAACCTCAAAATACTCAATTGAAAATACAAAAATATTCCTAACTTTTAAAAGCCTGGTGTTTTTGGAGGTATTTGGAACTGAGATACGGATGTTGAAGTGTTGAATATACTGCTTTATTTGAACAAAGATCACAATTTTAAAGAAACAAAATTTTTTTGTTTTCGGTTTAACTTAACCAAATTCAACTCACATCCAAAATCAATTTGGCCTAAATAATATATTTTTTTATACTAATTCAGTTTATTAAATTTTAAATCGCATTTTTTAATATCAAATATTTCTTGTTTAATTAATTTCAATTCAATGCTTTAAATATAAATTTATTTAGCTTAAAAAATATGCAATATTTAATAGCTTAAACTTCTGTAAAAAAATAAAAAAAATCCCGGGAAATTCCGCACAAAATTCCCGGGATTGCGGGATTGAAAAAAGGGCGGGATTCCCGGGAATCCCGTCCCGGAAATTCCCGGGACATAAACCCTATTCTTGATACATCCGAAATTCCATTATCTCAGTCCAGTTAGTCCAGTATTGTCAAACTTACAAACTCGGTTACCACAGCCGAATCATTCGATTGACTACAAATGAGGTTGTCAGCATCGAATCTGTTTTCTGGGTGTATGTAAGTAATTCTTGTTAGTTGTTTCGACCAATTTGTAGTTCACTTTACTAACAGCAGTAAAAAACAAAAGAAAATGTAAGTAGAATTCAATGAAATGTTAGTGGTCCTGTTTTCAATTGAGATTCCATTTATTTCTAAATACATTTGCGGCGGTCTTTACATTTCAATTCGGTTATGACAAACGAATTTCTGGAAATTTAACTAATACCCGTTAAAACAAATTTTATGAGGGGAGTATAGGACAGCATGTGTTCATGTAATGTCCATATATTATTGTCCAACCACTGTTATATACATATACAATAAATTTATTTGAGATATTCTTTGAAAATCGTGTCAGGAATGATTGTGTTATGTATTGTTGTGCTTTGCTTTTGCATTTGTTTATTTCATTTTTGTTGTGCGTTACTCGGTTTTTTATTTGTTTAATAACTTTAAATAAATTAATACTGATCTTAAACTAATTATCAATACTAGTTAGTGATTATTTGATCATTAACAACAAAATTGTATAATAAATATATTTTAAGTGGTAATTATTACACTCATAAAAAAAGCCCGTACAAATAGTTCAAAAATCTGCTAAAATAGCAGTAAATAGAACCTGTTATTGCGCCAGCAGAATTTTCAATGTAGTTGAGAATTATGGTCTGCTAAATTTAGGTGAGCTATTTATTTTATTTTTATATTTTAGTTAACTTAATTAGCTGAAAAATTGGAGCTAAATTCAACTTTACCTGATTTAACTGAAAGTTTCTGCTATGTCGCTTACAATCTGGGTTTCTGGACTCTTCGGATCTGTTCCGAGACAGGCCCACATTTATTATTGGGATTATAGGTCGCTGACAAGTACAGAGTATCAAATTTTTGTTCATATTGCTCTATCTCGCTTAGTTTCCGAGATACAAGCCATTTTATGATTATAGTAATATATGTGAAAATATAGCGCCATCTCTATGTGATATAGAGAGCAGAGAGGCCAAAACATAATCATTTGGAAATAATTGTGGTTTAACTTATCCTAAATTTTAAGACAAAATAACAGAAAAATTAGTTAAATTGAATCAGAACGCGACTTCTGTACTAACTTTTTTTCATAAGTGTGGCGTCTGATTTTTAATCATTAAATTGATATCTTTCCATTTAATAATTTTTTTTTTGTAAAATTATACAAATTTTTTAACAAACAAATAAAAAAAACAAGTTAAAATAAATATGTGTGGTTATACCCTCTAGCAGAATAATGTGAATAGTTAGCAAAACCGGTAGGCTTATTCGAGAAACTAACTAGTTTTTCGTCTCGAATAATTCGGTATTTTCATGTATTTGGAATAATTTGTACATTTCCCAAAAATTCCTCTCAAGTTTAAATGCCAACACGAATAACAATTAGAACAATTTTTCCAAAAAATAATTAATTGAAATTTATAAAAAATTACAAAAATATTTAAAAACTACAATTTTTATTATTCGAAACTTGGACATCTTAAATGTGATAAAATCCCAAAACTTCTTTGAAAAACTGTGAACAATAATTTGTACATAAACGGATTTCATTCTTTTAGAAATATTTGTTAGGTTAAACTACAAACTCAATGAGAATTTCTTGTTTTCGTCTAGGAGCGTTATTAATTATCTTAAAATTAAAGACAAGCAAAATACAACAAAAAACTGTCACATCTTTGTCATGTTTGAAAATACAACTCTGTTGTTTTGACAGATCTCGCAGTGTAGTAAAATTCGTTTATGTATAACTGGTTTTTAAATGACTTATTTAAGATTTCATAAAATAAGTAAATGAACGATACAGTTGCCAAATTGATTAACTCCATACGGAAAAGTGAGTGAGTCTGAGGAAGTAGTAAATATATAGATATATTGTCTTTTAGTACCCGAGTAAAAATATGTACAACATACACTCTCAAAATAATTCCCTTGTCACAACCGAATTTTTTTCCAACCGAATGGCTTGGTTGAAATCGAATTCGGTTGCCACAACCGAATTCGGTTGGCAAAAATGTCCGTTGCCACAACGGAATTGTTCTGAGAGTGTATCGACATCTAAAATGCAAAAAGACATATCATCAAAAAACTCAAAATCGAGTACATGTCTCTACGAAATTTTATACTTCTGCGTCCAAAAATAACGATTTTATAACCAAAATTCTAAATAACCTGTCATCCAGTGCATGCCCAGCAAAAATATGGTAATGACAGGTCATTGCCATACGGATTACCAAGTAATGATAGGACATTACCTTTTGCATTACTTTAAAATGCCAAATAATGACATATTGATAATAAGTTATACAAGTACTTATATATTCTTGCAAAGTTATCACTTACTGGTAATTGATTAAATAAGTACCGATTTAGTTTTTTTTTATATTAATATTTTATTTTTTAATTTCTTTTGACCTAAGGGAGTGTGTGAAACGGTACCAAAGTATTCTTTATTGTACATTTTTGACAGTTTTGAGGTGAATAAAATTTCACTAGCCCATAGGGCTAGTTGAATTTTTGACATAAGCATAGAAATATTTGACATTTTAAAATGTAAAAGTTTCTATATACATTAGGGAAATCCCGGGAAAAGTTTGCCGGGAATATATAATATATTATTTTCCCGGGAAAACAGGAAATTTTAAAAATATTAAATTTTTGAAATTGTTTTTGTTTGGAATAGGATTTTTTAATTTTAGTCATAAAAAACATTTTAAATACCAAAACAAAAATGTCATTGTTAAAATCTTTTAAAAGGGAATCAATTTATTTGACACACAAAAAAATCTTTGCCAAGCAATTAGGAGCATTTCAACTAATAAAGATTTTTCGCATAACTTATTCAAAATTTAAGTAGTAAAACCTAAAAACTTGGTAAAATGTTTAAAAGAAATATGAAAAAATAGCTTTGTTTCTTACAAATTATCGCCCTTACTATCTAAATTTTTCAAATGTATATTTTAGTTAAAGTCGACTTTAGTTAAAATATTGGGTTCATTTTTGGAGCATTGTGATTGGTTAAACTATTTTCAACCAATCAAAATGTTTGAAAATATAAATATTTTTGTAAGGTTTTCATACACAAAATGAACAAAACCGTATGATTAAAAATAAAGTCGACTTTAAATTTAAAATACTCCTTAAGTGCCAATAATTTTATAAGTAACGTTTTCATTAATAAATGTGATATTTTCAAGTAAGTTTACTTTATTTTAATACACCTGCTTTTAAACTAATATATTCTTTTATATTAAAGAATAAAATGTCAGGAGTATGGAAATACTTCACAAAAAAGGACAATGCAGCGCAGTGCAATATTTGCTCTAAAAGACTAATGGTTAACGGAGGTATCTAAATTTGGTTATCCGACATCTAAATTTGGTTCACAAAAAAAAAAAAAAAAATTGATGGTCATGCAACTTTTCTTGAAGAAAACAACAATAATAACGTTCCAGCTAAAATCAGCAAAGTTCCCGAAGAATTTGTCAAAAATAATAGTTTTTATGGTGTTCGCAAATTTGATCGATAAATTAATACCTTCAAAACGCGCAATTAAAATACTTAATCAGCGATTAACATTCCGCAAACAAATACAAATAAATATATTGATGCAAAAATTTACCTTTTTCCAAAATATTTTTTTCCGAATTATTTTTGCAAATTAACCATTATTAAACTTTTTTATAAGAAATGGGTATTATATTTCCTAGATTATGAATTTGAAATGACCGCACTTAAAGAATTGCAAACGCGAAAAAATTCTTTATGGTACAAAATATTTATAAAAATTATAAAAAAAAAGCTCAGTCAGCGATTTACATTCTGCAAGCAAATACATTGGTGCAAAAATTTTCCTTTTTGTAAAATTTTTTTACGGTTTTTTTTTGCAAACTAACCACCAAACTTTTTTTTTATTTTTTAAAGAGAAGCAACACTCAGAAAATTCTTCCTATTAATTAACGTGTTGCTTCCTTTGAAAAGGGGAAAGAGAAGAAGTGAAAGGTGGTGAAAGATGGAGGGCTTCAAATATGGCAACACTGTAATTGCGCGAGATGTTGAATTTTCGAACAGTTGTTGCGCGCCATCTGATGGTGGGTTGGCGAACTTTGTTGAAGCTTTTTAGTTCATAGCCCTGTTATATTATTTAACTTCGGTGGGGTTAAGTGCTATGAGAACACCGAAGGAGGACTTTTTTATAAGAAATGGTTATTATAGTTGCTAGAATATGAATTCAGAAAGAGCGCACTCAAGAAATTGCAAAGTAATGGCGGAACCCGAAAAGTCTTTACGGTACAAAATATTTACTAACAAGATTAATCAGCTTACATTCTGCAAACGAATATATTGATGCAAACATTTCCTTTTTGCAAAATATTTTTCCGCGAATTTTTTATTGCAAACGAACTCCCAAACTTTGGTATAAGAAATTGATATTTTAGTCCCTAGATTATAAATTTAAAAAAACCGCACTTAAAAAATTGAAAAATTATAGGGGAACGCGCAAAAAGGCTTTATGGTATAAAAGATTAATTTGTAAACTTAATCAGCGATTTACATTCTGAAAACGAATATATTAATGCAAACATTTTTGTTTTCGCTAAATTTTTGTCAGGAACTTTTTTTGCAAACTAATTGCCAAACTTTGAAATAAGGAATTTGTATTATGGTCTCTAGGTTATAAATTTTAAAAAACCTCAGAAAATTCTAAAATATACCCAGCAAGCAAAGATGATCATTAATGACTCACAAATGATCTCCAAAAACATAAACATTTTTCCACTTTTTCCTATGAAAGTGGTCCGTCCAAAAGAGCCCCGTGTGTACTCAGAAATGACTCAGAAAAAAGAACGTATAAAATCGAAATTTTCCTCATAAATTTAAATAATTTTGTAATCTTTTCTGAGTCCGAAAAATGAACCCTCATTTTGAGACAGCTTTTTTGATTGTAGATACTTTTGACTTTTTGGGTTGTTTTCTGAGGGTTCATATTTTTTACCAAAAAAAGAGTGTTTTCAAAAAAACAGTAATCATTTCTGTGAGCCATTTAAGAATCTTATTTATGAGCGCTCCGAAATTGCTGGCTGGGTATTTATGTATATTTTTTTTTTTTGTAGGAAAATAAAAATCAATAAAATTCAAAATACTTTGCATTGTAGTTTTTTCCAATATAAAGTTTTTTCTTTAGAACTCTTTACTGAATTTAAAAAAAAAATCATGAAGAGTTTTATTTAAAAGTTATGAAGTATTTTTGTCAAAAGAGTAGAGTTTTCTCAATAAAGAATTTTGAATTTTGAACTTCACTGTTGTCTGCTTTATACTAAAACATTTTCATTCATGATACGTTATTAAGCTGCCTACACGCTAAGGAACATTCGTCACAAAATGCCCATTTTTTGGCGAATGTTCCTTCGTGTATATCAATGTATCGTGAAGAAATCCGTGTTATCAAAATTTTTTGATATTTTGTGTTTCCCAACTCAATGTTCCATCGTGTGTATCGATGTTACTGTTTTTGCTATGTTAGTTCATTGAGATCAGTCGTGTTGTGACTTGCTTTTGTAATTGCGCCGTAAATAAAATAGAAGAGATGAAAATGGCGATAATTACAAATAATGAAAATTGGATTAATTTTATAAATGAATATTAAAATTTTCGGCAATTATGGGACATAAAATGTGATAGCTAAAAAAATAAAGGTTTTGTTTGTATGTGGCATCGTCTGTATTAAAAAATGTAAAAAATAGAAACACATGTTCTGTGACAAATGTTCCTTCTTGTGTAGGCAGCTTTACAGTCAACCAAAAAAGTCTGTTTCCGATGTGGGCAAAAGAACTGTGCACCGAGGGTTGTCTTCAGCGAGTTCGTATTACAAGATGTTTTTCGTTATATTTTATATATTATTTTTAAAATTTTTTAAATTTTTCATTTTTCATTGCTTTTTTATATAATCAATTTTTTTGTAATAAAACAATCAACCTATGTAAATCAATTAAAGTTCTATGCTGTAATTATAAGATTATATCTTGTAGCATAGAAATTCAAGTAAATAAATTCAAATTCAAAATATTAGTCGGGCATACCAACTATATGATACCCTACATCATCTGGTGAAAAGTTCCCATTTTTTGTGGGACCTTTATACGGGCATTGGGTCTAAACATGGACCGATTCTAAATAAAATCAAGAGGCTTTGTCCATGTGCCCATGTGAATCAGTGTACCAAATTTCAAAAAATTTCAATATCTTCTTATTTACGACCTTTAGCGTGCGAACAAGCCAATTTTGGAGGGATCTTAAAATGGACACTAGGTGTTAACATGGACCGATTTTAACCAAAATCAATAGGCTTCGTCCTTGGACCGACACAGGTCGGTGAACGAAACTTAATCGAAATATCTAAATATTTGCGACCTGTAATGTGCGCAAAAGAATACGTGGACATACCGACAGACGGACAGACAGACCGACAGACATTGTTAAATCGAAACAAAAAGCCAAGCACATTCTTTTAAAAAAGAATATAAAATTAAGCTGAACTTATTTTAGAGAAGTAGCATTAAAATAAGATATTAGTTGAATTTATCGGGTTCAAAAAATATGATAGTTTGAGCCGTATATTTCACAGCTACTTTTATTAAAAAAACACCAACTTTTTAGCGAACGACAACGAATTTTGTAAAAATCTAAGAAACTGAAATTTTATAAAAATAAGAAGAAAAATTAAACCAAATTTCATGCTGATAACCAGGGCAGCGACTTTCATGCAAATGCATGTTTGTAGTCATTAATCCAAAAATGATTTTGACTAAATACTTTTCCGAATCAAAAAATTTGCAACAAAATGCCATCGATCTGTTGTTGCATATTTTATTATAAATGCATATCTTTGCATATTTTGCTTTAAATTGCATATTTTTTTGCATATTTTACAATTTTTAGTGCATATTTTTGCAAATTTTTCATTAAATTGCATATTTTCTTCATATTTTTTAAAAATTAAAAATAATATTTAATGAAAAATAAAGAAAAAGAAGAATTTGCAAACCTTAACGCAGCAACATAACCAGAAGGAAAACATCAAGTTGTTAGCTAATTAGACATTTATATTGGATTTAATTTTTAACCAAACACTCCCAGGCAGAGCTTTGAAGAATTAATTCTTTTTTGTATGAATTCACTACCAATCGAATTCAATTTTCTCTAGAATTGAATGAATTCCTTTTCTTAAGTAATTCACTGAATTGGTTCAACTGAACGCGTTCATCAAACAATAAATTCAAAGGATTAATTCCATTGCAATAGTTCTCTTTATGTAATCAAATGAATTAATTTACTGGTGAACGCGTTCAATTTTATAAATCGAACGGAAAAAAGTGAATTAATTCCTTACTGAATTAATTCACCACAGAATTCGTTCAATTTCAGTTTCGTTCAGTGAATTAAAAAAAATAAAATTACGTTCAGTGAATTAAAAAAAAAATAAAATTACGTTCAGTGAATTAAAAAAAAATTAAATTACGTTTAGTGAATTAAAAAAGAAAAAAATACGTTCACTGAATTGAAAAAAAAAAAAAATTACGTTCATTAAATCGAAAAACAAAAATTACTTTCGCTGAATTCAAAGCCTGTTTTCTGCCGTTCAATAGAAGAAAACATTGTATTGTAAAAACGTATAAATGAAATACGTCATATTCAAGCATCTACATTTTACTGGGAAGCACACGTTTTCAAAATTAAGAGTTATATTTTTTCCAAATTCATCTATTTCTGTAAAGTTTTTATTTTTAATAGTAAAAGGCTTTAATTTTAATCATGTAGGTTGATAAAGTGCATCAGATTTCTCTAACACTTAGAGAAATCTGATTTGCTTAGTTGCAAATTTTATTTGTAAATAAATGTTTTCTTCTACTGAACGACAGAAAACAGGCTTTAATTCACTGAACGTAATTTTATAGTTTTTAATTCACTGAACGTAATTTTATTTTTTTTAATTCACTGAACGAAAATGAAATTGAACGAGTTCAGTGGTGAATTAATTCAGTAAGGAATTAATTCACCTTTTTTCCGTTCGATTTATAAAATTGAACGCGTTCACCAGTGAATTAGTTCATTTGATTTAATAAAAAGAACTATAGCAATTGAATTAATTCGTAACAAAATAAATCGAACGAAAACAAATATGAATAAATTCCATTCAATATATGGTGATTTGTTGATTAATTCATCGAATTTTTAATTCAGAATTGAAAAATTGAATTAAGGAATTAATTCTTCAAAGCTCTGCTCCCGAGTAATAAATATGATTTTTAAAAATCGATAAATTTAAAAAGCATTTTTTAGTTTGAAGCGTTTATTTTTGGATTATTAGTGTATATTTAAGTGCATATTTCAAGCGCACATTTTTATTGATTTTTAAGTACATGAAAGTCGCTACCCTGCTGATAACTATTAACGTTGCTCTTGGAATCACCATTAGGCGTTTACAGTTGATTATGAAAAAGTAGTTAAAGCCTTCCAAATATATGTACATGAGATTGGGCCACTAAAAAATAAGACTTTATTAAATTTATATTCGATATAATATATCCAAATTTCGTTAACATCTGAGTGAACCACAATGCAGATCTTCCTCGTAAGTCCATTTTTTAAGTTTCCATGTGTTCCATATGTTCGCCATTAGCTTCCTTTTCACCTTTCCTCAATTTGTTTTTTAGTTAGGGCCAATTGGGAAGCATTTGATGGATTGATATCTTAAATTCGTATATATTTATTATTTATATATTCGATATTGTTTTCATTAAGCATTTATAAATTTTTTGTGGCTCTCTTTACTGTAAATATTTTGTTTTCCAGGTGTTTAATAAGATGACATTTTTTCCCACAATGACAAACTTCGTGCCTCGCTAGGTAGGTAGCGATGATTTTAGAGATGCCCAAGGATGGCATTCAGAGCACGCTGTTTTTAACTATTTCCCGATCAAATATGCTGGACGATTGGTATTTTTATTTCTTTTGTCGATAATATTTTTCTACTTTCTTCTTAGTTAATTTTCTTTGCATATATTACGCTCTGACGTAAAATAATTTTAAAACATAAGAAAAGCAAAATTCGATCTAGATTTAAATTACATATTTTAAAGTATGGTTCCTTGCTTTAAAATCTTCAAAAATAACTCACTACCGTCCTTAATAAAAAAAAAAGCTTTTAAAATAAAAAAATAATTTTAAAATTAAAATATTATGAGTCTTTAATATGTGAAACAGTTGGTTTTTTAATGATTATTTTTTTTGCTCGAAAAATCCAAATTTTGCATTAGCCCAAGTGTTCAGTATGGCAGTTCTGTGCGGCAATCCACGGAATTGGACCAAAATTTGTTTCCCATACAAATTGCTGTCACCACAATGAACAGCGTTAAATTTTTTATATTTCACTCCGTACCGTTGCAGTAAAAATCCAAGATGCGTATTAAACTTTTTTTATGTTTTTATGTAGCCCGAGACGTTACGGGAAATCCCATGATTTTATCCACTAGTTTTAAACGACACTTTATGTATTTAGTATTTATCTTATCATTGTTTTGTTTTTTAATTTAATTTCTCAAGTGCTGTAAGAATTTAATATTTATTTCATTCAATAATGAATATTCTCAGAATCTTCGCTTCTGAAAATCCAATAATGAAAAATGTTGAGTAATTTATGGAATTTCCTTAAAACGATGTTTGTAAATGAACTAAGGAAGAAGGACCCCTACAGGTAATCAAATTATATTCATTCCAAACGCGATATAAACGTTTTTGTTTTGTTTGCAAAAACACGAAAAGTACCTGTTTTTTGACTGGCGGAAAACTATGAATGAAAAATTTTACGAAAGGGTTACACAGAGAGATGAAATGTATTTTATTGAGGTGTTAAAATACTAAACGAGATAATCTTTAAAATCCGTTTAATCCTTCAACATGATTGTAAGTTTTCGTGATTTATGGTGTTCTTAGAAGCACTATTGTGCGACAATCGTGATAATGAAGATAGAGATGACGAAAAATGAAAACCTAATTATTAATTGACAAACACACTGGCTTTCAATAAATATTATTTCAATTTGGTTTTTTTTTTACTTTTAAATAATTGGTTTATTTTTAAGCAATTTTTTCTTTAAGACAAATTATCATTTGTATTTATTACAATTATTTTGTTTCTTTCCGTTGTGCTTTATTTAGCAAAGATTTCCGTTTTTAACGCGCGTTCTATTACGTGTTTTTTATGTGTCTATATGCTTCTTTACGTTAACGACGAGAATGTGACATTGGCATTTTTAACTATGACGTTAACACCAACCAAACGACCAATATTATTATTGTACCTTAACCTCAGCCATGAAAATTGAAAATTGTTAACCACGTTTTTTAGCATTAAATTGAAACGAACAAAAAACAACACACTACTCTTTTTAATTTTATGTGGGGAACAACCCCACCGCCCGCCCAACACCCCTTACAATTGAGTGCGATTTAGAAGCTGAAGAAGAAGAAGGGTTTTCAATTCTACAACGACGGGTGATGAGTTTTGAGTTCTTCTAGATTGTAAATGTGAATGACAACGAAAATAAATTACAAAAAAAAAATAAAAACAAAAACAAAACGCACATCATTTCAACATTATTCACAAGTAGCGTTCTGTTACAAAATTTTGGCGTCCTTTGCTTCTCTAAATAAACAAAAATTGAAGCAGCAGCAGCAGCAGCAAAAATGAAAGCTGAAGATGTGAAATTGAAGAAGAAAAGGTTTTTAGGTTAACTACAAAGTAAAAAATCACAAAAGTTTTACAAACAGCTGCTCGTTATTGTCATAGAAAATCATTTATAAAATGATAGGGAATTAAAAAAAATCCCAAATTATTTATATTTTTAAAAGAAGGGCTGAAATCAGTAGAAAACTGCAGTAGAAACTCTCTGCAAAACTGCAATACCACTGGAAAAATGGTTCCGTTAACAAAAGAACGAATGACAAAGTCCCACATCTACATACACATCACATTTAAATAGATAACGAACGACATTAGCAGCTTATCGAGGAGAACTTTTTAAGGGGGCGTTTCGTATTACAGGCCCCTCCTATAAAATGAACATTTTATTGCTTAGGTTATGTGGCCATTTGGATATTCAACCTATTCTCTGAAATCCAATACGCAATCATTTCTTTTTGATAGGCATACATTTTCCTACTATTCTCAGAGTGTACGCGTAATCAATGCTTAACGGTTAAAAAATAGTACAAGTGAATGGGCGAAGGAGAGAGACATATGCGACCTCTGGTTATCTCTGTCTATTCCAACATACCAACATGGTGGTGTATTTGTTATCTTGTTAGTCCATCTCTTGCAAATACAGACATTTGTTGAGAGTAGTTGCTGGAAGAACACAAAAAAAGGTGGTTGCTTTTGATGGAGCAACTTGCTGTGTATGTGCGTGCGTTTGAATGTCGCGTGTGTGTTCATGTGTTTGTGTGCCTTTTGCCTTTCCACTGAACTACCCAAGTTATTTTAACACATTGTCGTTTAAACATCGTAGCCAGCATACACTTGAGCACGGCCTGAACAATATTTGTTAGCAAGCCAAATAGTAAGCCAGCATTCCCCTCTGCAAACAGTCGAATTCAAGAGCTCAAGTGAAAGAGTACTCGAGCGCATTGTCGAAACACAAATTATCATTATTACTTACTACTGTTATTATTATTTATTGTCATAATAAAACACACACAGTTCGGTCGGGTCTTATTAAAAGAAACAACAAACCGTCTTATTAGTGTTTTATTTCCAACAAAAAGAAAAAAAAAAACAAATTATATATATTTTATATGGAATTATTTAAACAAATAATCATCAAATAGAAAAAAAAGGAAAGTAAAAGAAGAACAAATCACAAAGAAAATCAAATAGAAAAGTGTAAACGAAAACTAAATCCAAAAAATAAATAAAAATTAATAACGAAATAAAAAAAGTGCAAGTTTTTCAATATTAACCAAAACAACAACACAAAAAGGAAATGTTGAAAATTTCTGAAAAGTTAAAATTAACAAAACTTAAATAAAGTTGCAAGAAAACAAATTGTGTAAAGTGTTTGAAATTCTTTCTTGAGTTCGGTAAACAATTTTTCAATATAACGAGTTTCCAAAAAAATCGTCATCATAACGGCTCAACTTTTAAATAGTTTCCTTAAGGGATCGCCCCATCAGACGACGATCGATATAATGCAAAAGTTATATTCGGAGACGCCGACCAGTGGGCCTGTTAGCATGACGAGTCAGTCGTCTGGTTCCGCCACCGCTGGTGGTGGAGGGAATAATTCCGGCGGCGGAGGTGGCAATAACTCATCTAATAACACAAACCCTCAAAATCCCAGCCATGCGAATGCCTCCAATGGTGGCAACATGAGTCCTTTAGCTCGTGCTCCCTACACCATGAATGCCATGAGTATGCCTGTCGGAGGCGGTATGTCATCAGTATCGCCACAAACTGCCGCCACATTCGGTTCGAGCGTTTTGGATTCCGCCGCCGCAGTAGCCAGCATGGGTGGTTCGATGGGCGCTGCAGCCGCAATGAACTCCATGGCTCATAATTGTATGACGCCCAGCAGTATGAGTTACGCCTCCATGGGATCGCCACTCGGACAGATGGGCAATTGTATGGGCGGCGGTATGTCGACCATGGCAGCTATGGGAGGCTACACCTCAATGGCTGCCGCTGCAAGTGCACGAGACTTGGATGCCGGTTCACCAAACTCGCTCAATCGATCTCGCGTAGAAAAACCAGCAACTTACCGGCGGAATTATACCCATGCCAAGCCACCGTATTCATACATTTCACTCATCACCATGGCCATACAAAACAATTCAACGCGTATGCTTACACTCTCCGAAATATACCAGTTTATCATGGATTTGTTCCCGTTCTATAGGCAAAATCAACAGAGATGGCAAAACTCCATCAGACATTCCTTGTCGTTCAATGACTGCTTCGTAAAGATACCACGTACTCCCGATAAGCCTGGAAAGGGTTCCTTTTGGACGCTACACCCAGATTCGGGTAATATGTTTGAAAACGGTTGTTACTTGAGGCGGCAGAAACGCTTCAAAGATGAAAAGAAAGAAGCCATCAGGCAACTGCACAAATCACCGTCACACAGCAGCTTGGAAGCCACTTCGCCCGGCAAAAAAGATCATGACGATTCCCATCACATGCACCACCATCACCATCACAGCAGACTTGATCACCATCAGGCGCATCATCACCACAAGGACGGCGGCCTAGGTGCCTTGGGTTCGGCGCACAGTAAGGATGCCGAAGCTTTAGCCATGTTGCACGCCAATGCAGAGCTGGCGTGTTTGGGTCAACAGGCGCAACATGCTCCGGCCCATCATCAGCATCACCATCAGCTGCAGCAAGAAGAACTTTCCAGCATTACAAGTATGGTAAATCGTTGCCATCCCTCTTTGATAAGTGACTATCACTCGTCAATGCATCATTTGAAACAGGAACCCTCCGGCTATGCACCACCCAGTCATCCGTTCTCCATAAATCGGCTATTGCCCACAGAATCAAAAGCTGATATTAAAATGTATGATATGAGCCAGTACGCCGGCTACAATGCTCTTAGTCCTCTTACCAATTCACACGCTGCCTTGGGTCAAGAATCTTACTACCAAAGTTTGGGTTATCATGCACCAGCCGGTACGACCAGCTTGTGACATCATCAGTATCCTTTGGCTTAAGGAAGAGCGGAACAGATGCTGCGTAGCAATAATTCGGGAACCCATACAAATGCGAACACCACATTGAGTTCCAGCTCGTGCACAACAAGTAGCAGCATCTTTTCTGGTGCCAACAATCACTCGCAATCAAATCAAAATGAAGGAACAACGTCGTCTTCATCGTCCCAACAACACCAACAGCAGCAGCAACACCAGCAGCCAACACTGCCGAACGCCCAGCAATCAGCAGCGGTAACGGCCACCTCAACAGCCGCCGTCAACTTTTACAATCAGAAACTGAAAGCGGCTGCATATTTGAACAGCAAAATGGCTGCAGCCCATCATCATCATCATCACCACCACCATCAGAACTTATTGCAGAGCCAACTAACTCCAAGTGATTTGCAAGAGGATTCCTCTAACATCACAAGTGATCTCAACGATGATCAGTTGCAACAAGTTCATCAACAGCAACAACTGTACAATAACTATCAACAATATGCGGCTGCTGCCTCTTCCTATCGCAATTGGAATCACACATTGAGTTTGAATGGTGCAGCGGCACTGCAAAATTTACTATAGCAGTAGGACAGATCTTTCCAGCTTGAATAGAGGATTCCAATATCGATGTCAAACACTAAACACCGCCAACAGAAAGTCATCATTAGCCTGACAAATGGAATTGTTTCCTGTAAAAGATCAATCTTAAAGATCGCTTGCCACATGTAAGTTTCAATTAACGCGTGTAAGATTCATGAAGGCATTGTGTTACCTTTTAGCACCTCAAAAACCTCAACCATAAGATGTAATGTCGGCGACGGCGGCGGTATGTCCTTTAGGGAAAATCTGTCTGTAGTGTTCTCGATGACACCAACATATTTTAGCATTAGTTGGCACCTTCATGCTTGACTATAACAAAAGATTGTAAATAATCTCAAAGAACTTTACTTTGAAAAAAAAAAACATGTAAATAGTAAATTTTTTTTTACAACCATTTTATTTTTAATTGTTAATAAATTTAAATTTTTTATGAATTTTAAAAAGTCTTTCGGTTGGACTTTTTAAAGCAGCAATCAAAAGTGATGTAGTTTTTAAGCATTTTTATATTAAATATTTTAATAACAAAAAAAAAAAAAAAAGTTAAATAAAAAAACACAAAAAACATAAGCCGTGCCATGAGTTTGTATATTTTCTTGTTTTGCATATGGATTAAAACAATACACTGAGAAAAATAAATAAACAATCAAATAAAGGAGAATATCAATCAAACTTCAAAACAGATTTTGTAAAACTACAGAGTTAAGTGCAATTTTTGTTTTTAAAAAAATCGTAGAAAAACATTTTTTTTTACAAAAAAAAAAAAAAGAAAAAAAAATGAAAACATACAGAAAAACTTCGAATTGATAAACTGAACAAAAACCAAAAATGAATCTTAAAATTTTTTTTATATATCTGCTTTACATTATTTTTTCTTGTTTTTAGTTTTAACATTCATTTAATGATTTTATTATTATTTTATAATTCATTTTTCATAAAGACATGTATAAATTATGTAAAATTATCAATTGTATACAGTGAGACAAATCTAGCAGTAATATTTTAAAACATTTAAATATACATGTACATTTTTACTAAAATTTAAGATTATTCAAAGGAATAACGAAAAATGTTTTAATTTTTAATCATTAAATACAAATAATTAAATATGTATGCAATTATTATTCAATAATTAAAAACAAAAATTAAAACTTTTTTTAATAAAAAAAATTAATATTATTAAAGCTAAGCTATAAAACAAAACAGAAATAAAACTTATAACTTAACTATAACAAAATAAAAAAAAAGAATAATATATTAAAAATCCTAAAACAAAAAACTTGTTAATATTGTATCTAAACAAATCCTTATAAAATTTAGCATAAAAACTAATTGAAATTAGTTAAAATTTAATAAAACAAAAGAAAAAATCTTCTTTATAAAAAAAAAGTAATCGTTTCTTTAAAATATCAAGATTATAAAATTCAAAGATATTACGAGCACAATCGAAATTCTGTGGCTACAAAAGAAATTAGTTTTCCTAAAAGGACATTGTGGAGTGGGGCATGGTCGAGGATGACATCAAAATAAATAAATAAATATGTCAATTAGTTTGTGGAATGCATTGAGTTTTCAGCTCAGACACCACACTAATAGAACAAAGTCTGTAAAAAATTTAGTTAAAACTACTTAAAGTTAGTTAAAAATGATGCTGCAGAAAAAACTGCAACAATTTGCAGATTATTTTTGCTATATACATATGAATGTATTAGTAATATAGGAACAGCAAAAATAAAACTGTTAAATGTACAGTATTTTAGTTATATTTGAGTTAAATTTTTGTTAATGGAAAATAGCAAATAAATCTGCTAAGATCAGCAAAAAATTTTGCTAAGTAATTAGTACCCTAAAAAATCACAAAAAAATGCAAGTAAAAATCGAGCCTTTTGAAAACAGCAGTTTACAATTTTTTTAGTAAATACCCAATAAGCACATAGGTTTTAAAAATTCAAGTGCTTTAAATTTTGCTTGAAGTAAAGTAGATTTCAAATTCTAGCATTTGTATATTTAACAAAACTATTTCAAACTTGAATTTTTGTTTCCCTTTTGCTGGAGTATGCTATTGAAATAAAATGTAATAAAAGTTGAATTCAAGCCTTGAAACTGGAAAACAGGGCTGGAATTGAACTTGATTTTAACTTGAATTCCAGTGAAAATTTTTATAGGGTATGTCGAGAGCCTATATTCAAAATATGTCAACTTAAATTTGGTCAAAATGATTTTCCGATGGCAAATAGCTCCCCTATGTAATATCCATCTGTGATAAAAATTTTAAAGCAAAAAGATAATTCGTTCTCGTTTTATATCAATTTTTGTTATTATGCTATCACAAAGTACATTTTTTTTTGGTGAAAATAAATGCTAACTCCCATAGTAAATTTCCAACTTCCAACTTTTAAATTAATTTATTATAAATCTACCTCATTTCTTATTGTATTGGGCATGCTGAATACGAATCTGGGAAAGATTTTGATATCCAATGGCTAGTTTTCGATATATGGTACTTTATCACATTAGTAAATAGTGGTTAAAAGAAAAAATTGGTAATAAATATAAAACTTTATCGGATTGAAATATTATGTATGGGCGGTTATACACTCAGATAAAAAAGTTAGTAAAAAAATTTGTAAAGAGTTTCCAATCGAACTTTACTATTTTTGTACTGATTTTTGTTACAATTTTTTTTAGTAATCATTTTTGCTATTCTCTTATTACAAATTACGGATTTTTTACTAATTGTCGCTGCTTATTTCAGCAAAACATTTTACTAATTTTTCAAAACCGAGTGCTAAATTTAGCAGAAAAATATATTAATTAAAAAAAAAAAAAAATTTTATATTCTACAATTCTTGTTTAGTTTATATTTGTTACTGTTGATATATTCTTAGTTTGAAAATAACACTCAGAAAATTTTATTGTATCTCCAATGCATAAAAAGGTAATAACGTGAGAACCATTTGCAATTTTGGCTCAAGTACGATGAAGTAATTATACGCTTGATACAATCGAAAGAAAATAAGTTTTTTTTTTATAAATTTTTTTTAGATTTTACAGTTTTTTTTTATTACACTTTTTTGCTGATTTCAGCAGATTGATTTTGAATTACAGTTTACAACAATTATGCTAAAATTTAGTAGCGACTACTAATTTTTTCTACTAATTTTGTTGTACTACAGATCAGCAGACATGTGTTGCTAAAATTAGCAAAAAATACCGCTGGCCTCAAAACAGTTAAATTTCCCGTAATAACAGCAAACTTTTCAGTAGCCATTACAGACTTTTTTGGTTGAGTGTAGTCAATGATATAAGCCTCGAAAATAGCACATTTGGAGTGACCCTGTTATAATACAGCGTGAGTTAGAGAGTGCCAAAGTTGACCACCTCGAGTAGTTTTTAAATTTTTCTATTTAATATGCAGTAAAACATCTCGTAAAATGCTTAAATAAAAAACATTTTTAAAAACAATCGTATTTTTATTTTCCGACAAAATATGCTAACTTTGAAAAAATATTTGTCTTGTAATACACTAAAATATGCTCTTTCGAAAAAATACGCAAAAAAAGTGCAAAATATGAAATTTTTTGCCTAGGTATAAATTATTAAGAATATTTAAACCAACTTATGGAAAGTACATTATTTATTTTTACAATAATAAGCGAAATAACTAGTTTTTTAGCTCTCGTGAGAAGTTAGCTTTTTGAGTTGGCATTCATTGAATATAGGAGCTCGATGTATTTCTGCTCACTTTAGCAGGGTAGATTGCTATTTGCATTCAACTTAAATTTAGCTTAAGAATTGCAAAAATATTGTAGATATAACAGTTTATTTTTGCTATTTTTAGTCTGCTAATATTTAGCAAAATTTTCTACAGATTTCACAGTATAATTTGTTATTTTCAATTAACTAAAAGCTAACTTAAATATAACTAAAATTCTGTAAATTTAACAGTTTTAATTTTGCTGTTCTTATTTTACTATGTAGTATTTAACAAAAAAATCTGCTAATTTTAAACAGTTTTTTCTGCAACATCATTTTTAGTAACTTTTTCTGCTATTTTTACAGATTTATTTCTATGAGTGCACATAGTTGTACCAAAATCATTGCGACCAGCAAAAACTTTCCACTGAGAGGAAGGTTTGTTATAAACTTGTTCCACTGTACAAAATAACTAACTTTTAGAATTTTCACTGGTTATTTTTAATCCTTAGAAATAGTTTACAATTTTAGGCTTGTATTCACAAAAATGTTTTGAATTTTATTAAAGTTTAATAAAACAAATTAACACGCAAAACAACAACAAAAATCGTTCAATTATCCTCAAATAAGACAAAAAGTTTTTTGTGAATAACCATGTTAGTATTTATCATCAATTTTTTAATGCCGATTTTTAAAATAGTTTTTCAAGAAAGAAAATAGTTTTTCAAGAATCAAGGAACCAGAACTTTTAAAAGTGCAGATAACCGTAAGTAGGGTAGAGGGGGGATCCTTCGCCAGTGGGGCACATACACCAATCCCATTTTTCTCCGATGTTAAGGGAGATAAAAAATTGGAAAAAATATATTTTGTGCATTTTTCAATTACCTTTCCTTGACATCCATCCACTTTGGTGAATTTACATCACATGTGGTAGCAGAAAGAAGTACTTTTGTGTTTTTTGGGGTGCCAAAAAAATAATACGAAGCAACCACATTTTCGAATAACTTCCTCAAATCGTGTGATAAAAAAATAATTTTTCATTATGTTAGCCCTATAATCCTAAGCTTTCAGAAAATAATAATTTGATTTTAATAAATGCTTAAAAATTGTGAAAAAATATTAATTTTATGTTAGTGCCTGTCTCTGGGGCACAATCACCAGATGTCCGCTGGAGCTACAAAGAGTTGGTGAGTCACGGTTTAAAATGCTCTTTAAGACTTTTTTATATTCATAAAATATGTGTAATAGTAAACTAGGATAATCGTATTCATATTTAAATTTATAGTTATATTTTAGATTTTTAGAATTTTGAAGAATCATTTTATTATAATTTTAAATAATTTTTTTTTAATATAGTGAAGACTTATTAATTAAAAAGAATCACACATCTTACATAACTTATTCCAAATTATTTATTTCATTCATTACAATATTGCCTTTGCTGTATTAACAATTTTTGTTGTTTCTAGCTCTTTTGGCGAATGTCCCCCAGGTTTGGGGCAGTTTCGCCGATTCGGGTTACTTTGAAAATTATTAAAAAAATAATAAATGATATGCAAATAATTAGAATAAGAATCATAAAAATTAAAGCTAAGATATGTAGATCTTCAATTTGAAAGTAATTTTTGAAAAATAATTAATGGTTGAGAAATGATAATGCTTTGAAAAAAGTGGCGAAGGAGCCCCCCTTTACCCTACTTTGGAGTACAACTAGCATCGTTTTAAGAATAATTTTCAATCAAGAGTCCTGGAATACCCTGTGATAAACACCCCAGGAAAATTTTTTACAATCGGTTGTCAACCATACCAATTCTGCAACTGATTCCATTGCAACCGATTCCATGGAACTGGTTCCAGAACCGAAATGGAAGTTATAACTGACGGAGAATCAGTTGTAGAACTAAGTTCAGAACTGGTTCTAGGGCAACCGGTTCCACTTTGAAACTATGGAAGCGGTTGCTTTTGGGACAATTTCGAACCAAAATCATCGTGTTAGAATTGACAGTACACTGAGAGAATTATCTGCATGATATCAATGAATTTTTGCATTAGATCTATGAATTGTCACTGGAATTCGTCCATTGAAACTTTTCATTAAATTAATGCAATTTTTCATAAAAGTTAATGAAAAATTTCATATTATTTATTAAAAATTTAATACGACTAATGAAAAAGTTTCATTAAAAATATTTTCATTAAAACTATGAAGCTTTTTCATTGAGTTTAAGAAACTTTTCATTCCTATTGTGAAGAACACTTCATTAGTTTCGTGAAAAAATTTCATTAAAACTCGTTCAAGGAATTCTCTCTGTGTAGAAGGGCTTGTAGAGGAAAAGTACGAGTAACTAACTATTCTATAACCGATTCTTTGGGACAGAAAATTTCCCTGAGACCTAACGAACAAATTATACAATAATGTAAAGATATATTTATGAGTCTTTCGCGAAAACTATGCTTTGGGGATCCTTCCGAAAACCGTAACTTAACTTTTCTTAACTTATTCGTGGTAACTTATTATTTCGTTTCCAATAACTAAAGTTATAGTTTTTAAAGACATGAAGGTTGAAGACGAATCAAGAAATCCAATAACCATATAATAAATCAAACCATCAATAAAATGAAATTGGTGACAACTGCTGATCTAGTATAATTATTTCAGAAGTAAAGACGATATTCATTTTTCAAAAATTTCGAAATTTAACGAATTTGGCACTAAACATTAATAAATTTGTACAAAATTAGATTTTCCTACTACTACAGTGATGCCATTTTAGCATATTTTCTGCTAGATTTAGCAGATTGAGTTGGGCAATTATGCAATGCAAATATAATTTTTTGTAAACATTGTTTAAAAAAAGTATTTTTTTCATTAAGAAAACTTTATTAAATAATACTAAAAAAATATTTATTTAGCAGATTTTCAGCATATTTTTTGCATTAAATTTAGCAGATTTTTAGCATAATGAATATAATAAAAAAAAATTGTGATTTTTTTACTCAGCATATTTTAAGCATGTATTTTTTATTTAGCTATCTAGCATATTTCGATCGGAGAGTTCTGGCAACACTGATAATAAGTGGTTAATATTAACTCTTTCACTACCCTGGTACACTACAGTGTACACATCTTTAAAAGAATATATAAAATTTAATAGTGCAAAAAAAAGTTTATACTTTTTATAAATAAGTTTATTCGGATCTTGGACTTCAAATAAAAATCATTATATGTATAAGCAGTTCAACATGACAATATGGTCGCGATATTTGTTAATGAAGTCTAATTTTTTGAATAAATCATAATCTCCGTGAAAAGGGGGTTTTGGTGTTTCTCCTAAACTAACGAAGATAGATAATTGAAATTTGGCATATAGCGAGAAGAAAACCAACCAAAAGATTTTGGGTGAGGACCCTTAACCAGAATCTGAAATTATATAACAATACATCCGCAAACAAAAAGTCGGTAGTGAAAGGGTTAATAAAGCTGTCAGCTGGCTTTTGAGTTACCTACCCAGGTAGAAATTGCCGACGTTACAACAAAAGTTGTACTGGGAGAGCACTGTTTTTACGAAATGTCGGTACTACTTAAAACGTGCTTTGCCAGTACTGTTTTCTGAAAATTAACGAGCTTTTTTTAATTTATTAAAATTAATAATTATATAAATTTTACGTATTTTTACATCTATTACACAATTATTTATGTAAGAGAGACATCGCCATTCTTTTCTTGTGAAGTTTCGAAAGAATACATTTGAAGAAATTCCATCAAGTCTCAAGACATTGCCAAAAAAAAATAAAAATAAAAAAAATCTGTGATGTACACTAAGAGGACAGTAAAGTTCTAGCAAACTACTAAATTTGTTATTAAATGTACTGGAATAATACAAAAAAAATAAAATCCCAAGCCTGCGCCAACGTTGGGAAATAACTACGGCCAAGCGTTTATTGGTGTTATCATTTCGACAACATGGCAGTACAGTGAAAGTTAAAAATCCGACGCATTGCCAGTACATGTACAACCGCCTCCAATACCGGGCCAACATTGTGCCGTTTGTATTTGTCTACCTGGGTAGTGTCTACAAATGCAATGAAATGTGCAAAGAAATTTGAAAATAACACGCAAAGCAACAACAACGAAAATAATTTTATGGCATATTTTATTGTATTGAAGACACTAGTTTTGAGCGATATTCGAAAAATGTGACCTAACAGTATCCTGTGAGTGCTGGAACAAAAATAATAACTCACTTTACATGATACTCTGAACTGTCTTTGTTATTATCAGTAATGTATTCAAATCTTTAATGTATTTTTGACAATTTTTCAAAAAAAAATAAATAAATAAAATCAGTTTTGAAAATTTGCTCCTAAATTCATAAATGCTTCGTAAAATTAAGTGGTTTATTGAACAAATTATGTATGAAAACTTCATTTTGTAAACCTCCTATAACTTTACAAAGCGTTTATGAATTAAGGGGTTAATTTTTTTAAATTTACGAAATTTAAAAAAAAAAGTTTGAAGGCAAAAAAGTAAATAGTTAATTATGTTTTTTTTCTATTATCGATATAATACAACTGGTTTAATAAATAATTGCTATTTAGGGGCAATTACGACAAACATGTAAAATTTTGGCACTACATTACAAATATTCCCAGAAAAATGACAATTGGAAAAAATTTCATTGGCATTGATCAATTGTAATGCCGAAAATTTTCATTATCATTGCTATGAAATAATGCCAACGAAGTCCTTTTTCTTGGCAACACGTTTCAAAATTTCTACAATTTCGTAAATAAACAAATATGTAGTGTCACACCCGAAATCACATTACGGCCGAACATAAACGGGATTTCGACCAAAATTACAAATTTCGGTCTAAACCGAAGTCGAAAACCTTAATATTTAAATAAAAATTAAGTTGTTTTTAATAACAAAATAATATAAAAGTTAAAAATAATTTGTTAATTTACAAACAAAAACAATTACAATTTCATCCAATTTTTTAAAGTCAAAATGCTGAACAATATTTTTAAATATCCCAGCAAAACCTTGGTAATATGTTGGTATTACAGAACACATTACCTGGTAATACCATACCCCTTACCATTGCATTATTTCATAACTAAAATGTAATGTCTTACGTATAATGTGCTGCATAACTACTGGGTAGTAATAGCAACTTATTACCAATGATATATTTAAACACCTCAAAGAAAAGAGTTACTTGTAATACACAACATGAGTTCTAAATAATAGCAGCGACTTATTACAGATGGGATATTTTGAAACCGTAAAATAAGGAGTTACTTTTAATGTGATATGTGATCACTTAATAGAAATATCCACTTATTACCGATGGTGTATTCAAATACCTCAAAATAAGGAGTTATTTGTAATGCGATACATGAGTGTTATTTTCTATTTAAAATATTCGATACAAATAATTTTCAGTATCGGTTATGTAAGTGGTTACGTAACTCCTAACATGTAACATTAAAGTAACATGTTCTTATGTTGTTACCTAGCCCTCTTTTGGAAAGTACATACCTCCAATGACATGCCCTTGTTAAAATAATAGCTGTTGGAATAGCAAAGTAAGAGGTTACATACCTTAATTTCTTCTTACAAACCTTATTACCAGGTAATCGAAAGTTTTGCTGGGATGTATTGTAAAATTGGAAAAACTTAAGAATGTCGTATTTTTTCCAGGCACCCGATATTAATACTTTTAAAACGTTTTATTTTGTTTTTTCCTATTATTTTTCTTGATGAATATTTTGTTTTAATAAATTTTTTTATTTTTTGTTTTCTTTTCGAAAACAAAATTTAAAAAATATCCGTATTGATATTTTCAGGAAAGTTGAGAATTATTTTTATATTTGTATTGAGGAAAAAAACAAAACAAAAAAGTTTTATTTTGTATTGGGGAAAAAACAAAATAAAACGTTTTTTTTTTTGTTTTTTCTGATTACAATTACATATAAATTTTGTAAAAATTCTTAAAAGAACATTCATATGGATACATTTCTGTATCCAATGATCTGTACCTTTGAGTTATTAAAAAGTAATAAAAATTTCCGCCAAAAAGACTTCTCCAAAGCATGATAGGCTGAATAATTTCGTGCAAAAGACAAACTGTGGTCATCAAAACCACACCTAACCACAAAAACTGCACTTAAAAAATTGAAAAATAATGGCGGAACGCGAAGAAAGTCTTTATGGTACAAAAAAAATAATTTTGATATTTAATCAGCGATTAACATTCTGCAAGCAAATATATTAACGCAAAACTATTCCTTTTTGCAGAATTTTTCTTCGTGATTTTTTCTTTGCAATCTAACCAGCTAATTTTGGTATAGGATATATGTATTACAGTCCCTAGATTATGGATTTTAAAAAACCCCACTTAAAAAATTTCAAAATAGTGGCGGAATGCGAAAAAAGCCTTTATGATACAAAAAAATAATCTAGAAACTTAATCAGCAATTTATATTCTGCAAAAAAATACATTAATGCAAAAAAATTTCTTTTTGCAAATTTTTTTTGCCATTTTTTTTTTTTTGCAAATTGATTGGCAATAAATGGGGTTGTCAGCACCGAATCTGTTTTCTGGGTGTATTAATACAAAATACTAGTCAACTGGCAAACATTTTAGGAAAAAAAATATTTACAATATATGTTTGTATGTATGTACTGATAGCGTAAACGTGGTAACGAGTTTTCAAGATCCTCTGTTAAGCTTTAAAAAGAAAATCATGAAAAGTTGAACGATTCATATAGTTTTTTGAATCTAATTGAATTGTATAAATTATTCGTTGATGACGAGATGATTGATTTTATTGTTGATATCACTAATCGCTATAGACGCGTAGACAAAAACGACCAATTACACTGAAATTCAAAAATTTATTGGCATAGTGTCTTTAGCCGGTGGCAATACAATGCTCAATATACGAATGTATTGGTCTGGAACTCCTGCGTTGTCTAATAATCTAATAAAAGAAAATATGATGCGCCAGGGATTCAAACGTATTAAAATTAACATAAATGTGCGCAATAATGCAGTCAAATTTAGATAAAACAGTCAAATTTGCGAAATAAAAAATTCATGCAATTTGGTGTTTTTCAAATGAACTGTCGGTCGGCGAACAAATGGTGCCTTATGCTGGATTGATGGCTATTTATTTCAATTCATTGCAATGGTGGAGCTTCGGCCAAATGACCTGGGTGAAAATGTGGTAATAAATTTGCTCAAAAATGTTTATAAACAAAATCAACACACGATCACGTTAGATAACTTCTGCACATCCTACAAACTAATGGCTCATTTAAATAATTTTGGATATTTTGCAGCAGTTAATAGTTTCATAACAAGTTAATTTGTCTTTTTCTAATGGTAAATATATTTTTATAGGTACATCTAGAGAAAACCGGATGAGTAATGCAAAATTGTCTTCACGTAAAGTTTTAAGAAAAACAAGAATGTGAAACTTACGGTTACTCTAAAAGAAAAAGTTACTGTGCGCTGGAATGCCAATTCTGTTAAGAGGAAAGAGAAAACTCATCAGGGATACCGACGCGAAGTGCTTTGATCCCATATAACGATTGGACAAAATAGAAGGAGTGGAGACAGAGTTTTGAAATTTGGTATATTGACATAAAACCCCTTAGTTAAAAAAAATTTTAATTTTTGGAAATATCGGGCCAAGGACACGCCCACCTCCCATAGGTCCTGAAATTTAAAAATATTATATTAGCTACATAAATGGACGTAAAATTACAAAAAGAGACATTGAGATGCACATAAAACTGGAAACGTTTGTGTCAATTTTTATCAAAATTGAACCAAGGACTCTTAGTCCTGCCATATATCCTTTATTTTAAAATCTTTATAAAACCTGCGATGAAATTTAGCACGTGAATTGATATACGCTCAATCCATATTTGTGCCAAATTTGGGTAAAATCGATTCATTAATAAAAACAAATTCCTTTCACAAAAAATGGGTTTTAAACGCTTAAAATGATTTTTCTAAAACAAAAAAAAAATTAAATAGGATTGAAATATGAAACGATACACCCAGAAAACAGATTCGGTGCTGACAAACCCATTTGTTGCCAATCGAATGGTTCAGTTCCACCAAATGAATTTTTCGGTTGCGGCTACCGAATTATTCCTGATACAACTGAAATTCCATTGCCACAGTCAAATTAGTCCTGTGTCAATTGCTTTTCTGTTGCCACAACTGAAAAATTCGGCAATAAAAAATAATTGTTTTGTAAACATACAGCTATGGACATGGAAATAGGACACTTTTATGTGTCAAGAAACATAATTATTTATTTTGAAAAATAAAATAAAAATAAATTTTTTTTATTTCATATACGGGAAGTGTTATTAATGATAATTGTAATTCATGCTTTATTTAATTAAAAATCCTTCAACTATTTTATATATATTGGTAAATATGTATAAACTAATAAAAATACCTGGCCTTATAAATAGGATACATTTTATATTTTTACAAAAAACCGTACATTTTTTGGGTTTTTAAAACAATTATTATTTTTTTAGCGTTAATATTACACTAATATATTATCAATAACCGCTTCGTATCTTCTTTGCATACTCTCAACTAATCTCTTGCATCTTTCTTTTGGTATAGCATACCAGGCTTCTTGAATACCAGCCCAAACTTCGGTGGAATTTTTGTAATTGTTTTGCGAAACTTTTGTTTTTACACCATTCCATAGATTTTCTATTCGATTAAGGTCCGGAATTTGGGCTGGCCAGTCCAAAACCTTAATTTGTTCTTGAAAAAACCAATCCTTCACTACGTTCGACGAATGCTTCGGATCATTGTCTTGCATAAATGTCCACTTAACTGGCATATTTTCATAGGCAAATGGCTCCATAACATTCTCAAGAATGCTGAAATATTGAAACCTGCCCATTTTGTCCTCTATTTTTATGATAGGCCCAACAACACGCCAGGAAAAATCCCCCCCCCCATACAATACCATATTACCTCCACCGTGTTTCAAGGTCTTCTGAGTGTACTTAATGTTTAAAGCCTGGTTTTTTGGGCGGTGTCCTATTTTAATGTCCAAGTCAAATATGAACAAAGTTAAGTAATTTTGTTGTAAATATTTGCATGTTTTAAATATTCCAAAGTTTTATATATAATCTGATTACATTTTACTATAATGGAAAAGAAATATAATTATTGCTTTATAATTATTAAGAGAAATGCATGAAGATAATTTTGTATGAAGTGTTCTATGTCCATAGCTGTATACTAAAATCCATATTTTAATTTAACTACAAATATATTGAAGTAATTAAAAAACAAATTTTCGAACAAGTTTTTAAAAAAATGTATTTTTGAGAATTATTTTCGTGAAACAATTAAAACATATTTTTCTGTTAAGTCATTTTTGCATAAAATTCTCTGAGTTTAGCGCCCCCTCTTGGCGGCAAAAGCAATCACACCAAATATTTTTTTTTTCACATTTGTTTGAGTTACTTTCTTATCTTTAAAAAATCCTTCTTTAATCACAATGTGAGACAAATTTTTTTTTTTTTTTTTTTGTCCACGGGACGAAGCATAGAACGAACCAAATGAAATGACGTGTATCGATTAACTAAATTAGACTTTTTTTAAACCAAAGCTTTATTTTTACTTACTTTTAGTGAACTTAAATATTTTTTTAAGATCTTTGAAAATTGCGTTTGCATTTGTACAACAAGACAAAAAAAAAAAGTCTTATAGTTAAAGTACAGGATTATTATATGAAATTATTAGAATTAAGATTTAACATTTAAAATTATTACAATTTAAATTAATCAAAGTTGAACAGAGCAGTTTGTTTCAGAATATTTGATTTTTAAAATTATTCGAAATTTAAATTTATACACTTTCGTGCTATATTCGGGAGAACATGGGTTAACAAAAAATACAATACTCTCTTTTCTATCGTAACCGGTAGTCATCAAGGGTTAGTGTACCAACACTACTGCCATTGTTATTTACGACTGACCTTTAACAATCAATACTAAGTTAAATGAATGCAATGAACTATTTATAAAAAAAAAAAACAACTCGGCAATATACAGTGCTCTATTTCAGTCAGGAAGAACTGCAGATAACCTATCAATATTCAAACAAAACTATCTGTAAATACAAATACTTCAAAACCATAAGATAACAAATCAAAACAATAAAAACTGCATCTACTCGTATTGATTTACATGAATTCAGCGCGTTGTTCACCACCACAATCGACCGATCAACCATACGACGAGAAGGAAAGTTTTTCAAATACCCTAAAATACCGAACCTTCCTCAAATCTTTTCCAAACTGTATGTATACATATGTATTTATGTTATAAATTCGGTTTTAATTATTTCATATAAAATTTCCCTTATCTTATTGAGTATTCCATGCCTCATGTTGGTGATCATATTCTGATTCCGATGGCTGAGGTAAAAACGATCCTCTGCAGTTTTCGTTATCATTTTCGTTTCGTATTCATGGGCTTTAGTCATAATTTTGCCGTTAACTTTAAGTGTATGACATTCTTTTTGTTTTTTTTTTTTGTTCGCTCATTCGTTTTTCATTTTAGAGATAAGTTGTAGTAGTCTTTATATCTGTGATTACAAATTAAAATCGTAGTAGTTTATGTGCCACTGATAAAATAATGAATTGTCGTTGGTTGTCTGTTATTTGACAAGCTGTTGTCATTTCAATTAACATTTACAGCGTAAATCGTAAATATATTTTTCATAACATGCATGAGGATCTACTACGGCGACACACCTAAAACTAAAAGGAGGGATTTATAAGAATTGCAGTCGCTGTACCGACGACTATCTGAGTAAACACGTGTACTCAGTTTATGAAAAACACAACGAACAGACTTTTAGAAAATTCTAGGAATTTAAGAAATGGGGTTTCACACCATTACGACGATTTATTTATTGTATTAAACCCCAAATGCATAATCATTTTTTCAATTAAACGTTTATCACATGATTTCTGTTTGAAAATCAGGGTTGGCAGGAAAATACTGCTAAAATACATTATCGATTCAAAACTCTTTCATCTGACTACTGTTACCCTTAAAATACCGACACTGAAATTAATAAAATAGCGTTACTCTTAAATATCGTCACCGGATATATTTTTCTATATTCAACGAATTTTTTCGTTAACTATCGAATTTTGTCATAAATAAGTTAAGAATTCGCAAAACAAAATCCGAACTCTTTTTCAGAGAAAATATCGCTAAATTCGCAAACTTAATACGTGTAAAAAGCGTTTAAAAATTAAATAAGTTTTTCATAAGAAACACAATGGGGATTCTGGTTTGAAAGAAATTCTCAGAATTTGGTAATATGGAAATATGCCTTAAATTGTAAAATTTTTTCCAGTGTCTGTGGTTCTTTTTTAAGGAAAATTAATCCAAATTCTAAAACTTTCATACCAAATCTAAAATATAAAAAATGTTCCAGTTTCAAAGAGTTTTTCGAATACAACAACGTTTCCTAATCTAATAGGTTTAATACAGAACAAATGCTTAAAGGGCAGCTTTATAGCACAGTAAAAATGAACAAAATTTGTATTTGCTTTTATTTATTATAGTTCTTGGTAGACTGTAATATATATAACTCTTCCTCTCACTTAATACAAAATTTCGAAGACAAAAGTTTACCCGTAAAATTGTATTTAAATCATGCCCGTGTGCATAAAAAGTAGGAAAAATATCCAAATAGCTTTCATACCACCGGCCCGAAAGAGTTAATTCACGAAATTCGGATGACTTTCAAATTTATTTTTGAATTTTTAAGAAACTGCTAATTTAAAAAGCTATTATGTTTATTGGTAAAACAATTTCAAAACATTTTTTACCAATTATAAAAAACAAACTCCAATCTTAATAGTAGGTGATATAAAATATCTAAAAGAATTCTTGCGCGGTGCACAGATTTTAAAAAACGATAAAAATAAGAATTTCAACTGCGATGTTCCCAAAATTGTGACGTGGTAGAAAAATTTTTAAAACGGCTTTAGAATCAGTGAGTTTAAATCAGTGGTGCGCTTTTGATAGCACAATTGTGAATTTACTTATTCACACATATTCTTATGCTCTTTAATTTAGTCGTCAATGAGACAGCGACGAGTGCACATGCTTAGCGGGTGTTTTAATATTTTTTTCAAGTGCATTGAAAACAAATATTTTTGACATTCAGAAAATATATGATGAAAAATGTTTTTGATATCATGTAATGCCTTTTACGTTATAAAACATTTAAGGAATCTAGGGAATATGTTATTAAAAGATATTATGATTATTTTCATAGTAATAGCTTTCATAGTAGATCTTTAATAGAAATAAAAAAAAAAACAAAATATAAAAAAATTACCATAAAAGTGTTAATATAGAACACTGTTTAAAATCTATAAAAATATGTTGCCGAAAATTTCATTAAGATTGTATAAACAATATGGAAATTGATAAATATGTAAAAAGACATATTGTTTAATTCGCTCAAATTTTTCCCAGTGCAGTTCTCTCTCTTGCTCACTAATACAATTGCAAATCAATTTTCCACATCACTGGTTTAAATCCACACTAACTTCCAAACCGTATTCGAAAATATATCTCTTTACAGAGATATTTTATTTTCTTGAAATTAAGAGATGTAATAAAATTTGAGCAGCTGGCTTATATAAGGTGCTCGTCAAAAAAATAAGGTTCAAAGAGTATTAAATAGTACCGTTACCAAAAAAACTTGTTCCTCAAAACTTGTTTATATATAAATTATTTGATTACATTTGTTTACCGTTAGTTCAATTTATAAATCAAAATATTAATAATGTAAATTTTGAAATGCTTCTAAGTGATAAGGTTAGTGCTAATAAATCTACACTCAAAAAAGTTTGACAGTTACTACATCAGAGTTGTTTGTGTAGTAATCAGTAGTTGTTTTTAACAGAAATTACAGTTGTATTTCTATAGAAAAATGCAAAACAGCTTTTATGAAGGTTATTTAAGAAAACAACTAACGAAAAGTACTGTAATTTCGTAACAGTTGTTTAAAGCAGTTATTTTTAATATCATAATAAACAACTACCGAAACAGTAATTGTACAGTAAACAGTTATTTTTGGTAGTTATTAAAAAAATAAAAGATTTCGTTGTATTTTTTTTAATTTTAAAAATTCTTGTTTAGTTTATATTTGATATTATTGATATACTTCTAGTTTGCAAATAAAAATCAGAAACTTGTATTGTATCTCCAACTTCGAATTTTAATAGGCTGAAGTAATAACACATATTTTTGTAATCGAAAGAAAAAAAATTATTTTTTATTAAAATATACTTTTATAAAGAAAAAAATTGACTGTAAAAACAGTAGTTTTAGCCGATTTTGTCAGTTGTTTGAAATTTTTGTAATAAAAATTTATCAGTTAATTTTACGACATTGGTATTTATTTCTAATGCATTTGTTAGTTATTTTTAAACAGTTAAAAATAACAAAAGTTTTAGTTATTTTGTCGCCTTTTTAACTCCATATACCTTTGTTTCAACTGTCCGTTTCAGTAGATTCTACGGACAAGCTTTTGTGAGTGTGCAATCGCATTGTTTGAGAAAAATGGGACGAGGAAAAGCTTTGTCTGAATTTGAAAAGGGTCGGATTGACGCTTTTTTGACCAGTAGAACAGTGGCACACTTAACTTAAAATAACGAGTCCTTTGTAACGGTTATAAATTTTTTTCTGTGTACATAGTTTTGTAAGTTTTCCACTATAAAAAAAAAAACTTGAAAATTAAACAAAAAAAATTACTTTTCCTCATGGAGTTAATCGAATTGGCAACTGAAGCATTCATATATCTATAATAATTTAAGAAATCGGGAGTCCGTGAGCCAACTTAAGGGGTCTGTAAAGTAAAAGTTTTGGAACCGCTCCTCTACAACGTATTTAAGTTTAACCACTCTACTGCGTAGTGAAGTTTAAAAAACTTCGCTTGCTCCGTCGAAATTGTGCTACACACAGGAAAAAAAATTGCCAACCGAATTGCGAAGCCTATTTTGGTTGCTACAACCAATAAATTCGGTTGGTGAAACCATATTAGAATGTGATTCCTAAATATTTTGGGTATTGCAACTAAAATTCAGTTGCATAAAACGAATTTTGTTGTGATAACCAATATTCAGTTGCACCAACCTATTTTAGTAGATGCAACCGAATTTCAGTTGGAAAATGGCATATTTTTTCTCTGTGTGTAATAAACATATTTATAGTGCGGAAAACGAAAAGTTAGAAACTATGTAGATATTTCAGGATGTCTAGATATAGTACGGGCAAACAAAATGATACTAAAAGCACAACTCTTCTAAGAAATATAAAAAATAAAACCGTTGCACTTATATTAGCAGGACGTATGTATATATATTTACGTCTTACGCAGCAGAGAGGTTTATTAAGATTTGCGGGTTACACCACTTGGTAGTTTCCTAGTTTGTATAGACAAGGAAATATGTTTAACCATTACAAGAATTGAAATAACTTTAATACTTTTCTATTTAAAATTTAATTTTTTTGTTTATAAAAGAAAAACTTTAATACCCTTCATCAAAATATCTCAAAAAAAAAAAAAAAATCTTCTTAACTCAACTTTTTTTATCTTGTCAATGGCGTCTATCACTTTAATTTCAATACAAACACACATACGCATACCTACATGCTTAATATACGAGTCCAAAGCATTCACGCCACATACATACAAACCTATCTATAAATACGAGAAAAGGGATTTCATGGGGTGGTTCATTGGGTGGTTTTTTTGTGTGTTACATTTTGTCTAAGCGAACAATTTTTGTTATTATCCCCTTCTAGTTTTAGACATGCGCTCTAAAAACGTTGGAGTGTAACTCGTCATCGCCATAATCTTCATCATCATCATCGTCAGCAAGTGAAATTCGAAGGTATACTACATATATACACCGTATGACCCAAATCCGGAAAAATAAATTCTATTACTTTTTGCTCCTAGATACGCCAGACCTTTAATAACTTTTTGAAAAACAAATATAAAATCATTATATTAGTAAAACATCTTCTATATCAAGTCTACTAGTTTTCAGCAATTTTTTTTTTTTGCTGAAATTGTGTTTTCAAAATTGTGTTGATAAACATATATGTATAAAAACAATATAAATTATACTACAAAAAGAACTCCTGTAAATTAGGGGTATAACTTTTTTTGGGGTGCAATTGTCCGAATAATAAAAACTAATAATAAAAACAGCTTTTTTAAATGAATTTGGTAAAAAACCTCCCGCACCGAAAGCTATTTCTAAAATGCTTAAAGTTTTGTATTTTTGTTAAAAAAAAAAAAAAAATTTCTTGTGAGAATGTTCTGAAATGATTTTATTTACGTTCGTATTAGGAAATTAGAAAAGGCTCACTGATTTGAAGTGAAATATTACTTTTTTTAAATAAAAAAAAAAAAAATATATATATATATATCGTTAGCTGAAATGCAAAACCACGTAACTAACAAAAAATACAAAATCGGTTTTTTGATCGATTATGATGCATATCAACGAGGTCCACATCTTCTCCAATTTTTACTGTCATATAATAAAAATTAGACATATTATTAGCGAAAATCGAAAGCACGTAACTCCATACTTGTTATAATATATATAAAATTTTTTGTTTCTCCTGTAAAATAGTAAAAATGTTAGTTACGTGGTTTTGCATTTCAGCTAACGATATATATATATATACATATTTATATAAAACTTCAATGCGTTTGGCGCGGGAACTCTTAACGATCGCGAAAAAGTAAAATCGTAGTTCTTAATATTTCTCCATGCTCTAATTGATTTTGAATTGGGACAAATTATATTTGCAAAAAGTGCAAAAAGTTATACCCCTACTGTGTATATTTTATTTAAAATTATTTTTCATTATTTTATTATTTTTTTTGTTTTTTAGTTGTACTGAAGTAAGCAAACTTTTGGTTTTATATGAATAATACTAAATTCTTTTTCTAATAAAATCTAAATTTCAAACTTTTCAATTTCAAGCGATCGGGGTAAGATCAAACATGCAATTCGTCGATTCGACGAAGATAGTACTTTGACGTATAAAAATAAGAATAGGGTTAAAAAACACACTTACATACATCTAACGAGACTGAGCGTGTGCACACTTCGGGAGCTTGGCAACGACTAGAGCTATACGAAAAATGAACTCACAGCAATGAATAACGAACAAATTAAATGAGAAAGAATAAGCGATGTTCGTCGATACGACGAAGAAAGTGATTGATAGTATAAGTTTTTGTTTTTGCATATTAAGGATTCATAGATTTTATTTAGAATTGTGAATAAAACGGAGTATAGCCAATTTGTAGAATAATTTGGTTACATCTTAAGCAAAAAATAATTAATTGGAATGAGGGTTTTCAGTAAAATACACTGAGAGAATTATCCTTCATCATATTAATGATATAATTTCATAGAATTTTTTTCGTAGAACCAATGAAGAATTTTATTATGTATATAATATTTAATTAATATTATGAAATTTTTAATAACTTTTCTTTCATAAAATTTCACAATTTCATTAAACAAATTCATTGAATTTCATAAATTAGATCTCCATAAATTTAATGAAAATGTTCTTTATATATATGAAATTGTTCAATAGTATTTACTTTTTTTTTAATTCTTTTTATAAAATATCGTCATTTCCTGAGAGAATAATCTTTTATAATTTTTATTTTTTTTTGGATTAATTTTTTATTATTAATTTTGGACTATGAAATTTTTTTATAAATCATATTAATTTTTTCGAAACATTTTTTTGTGAAACTTTTTAATTTAATGAATTCTTTCTTTACATATATTTTGTACATCCGTAAAATATGCTACGATTTTATTACGCCTTTTGCATTTGCTAAGTACTTTTTATTTATCCACTCCAGCTTAGCAACGACAACAACCAACTATAATAAATAATAGTAAATGAAATTGCTTCATAGATTTTATGAAGCTCTTCATTGGCTGAATGATTTATTCATTGGACAAGTGGCCTATTAATTTTATGAAGAGTTTCATTAAGTTTATGAACTTTTCATAAACATTGATTTTAATGAAACCTGTTTCATAGATTCTATGAAACGTTTCAATGGACGAGTTCCAGTGACAATTTTCATTAAAACTATGAAGAAATTCATTACTGAAGTGATGATAATTCTCTCAGTGTATTAAAAAAGTTATAAGCAAAAAAACCAAAAAGAATGGAGGCAAAAAATGAAAAATCTTATTTTCGAATTGAAATATCTTTTAAACTATAAGAGATACAAAACCGCATTTTTTCTTGTATTGTCTATACGAATCGCCGAAATGCTGAAAATCTTTAAAATCGGTCAGTATTTAAAAAATTGACAAGCCGCGCAAAGTTTTTCACACCCCCTGGAGCTCCGTCCCTGGTTCAGCTACAGACGCAGTAAGACATGATTCTGAAAACTTGATGTGGACAAGCATAAAAAGAATACGTCATGTTGGATTGATCCCTAACGCGAGCTTTTTATCATTATTTCTTTGCCCCATAAAATGTAATTACGATTGAATTTTTTCAATTACAATTACATGTAATTGGTTCAGTAATTAATTACAAAATGTAATGATTAACGCCCAGGTCTGGTCCAGATGGATCAGCCTCTAGTAATGTAAACTTGACGAAAAAGCGAATACTAGATAAGAAGTACGCGAATTCTTCATTTGTTTTTTCTTAATTTGTTCTTTTATCAAACCAAAATGTTTTTGAAAACAAATGCTATTTTTTCCAATTATAATTGATTGTTTTGGGCACTGAACAATACCAATTGAAAAAAATTTCATTGGCATTGATCAATTGTAATGGCAATGAAATCGTCAATTTATTGGCCCATTCAATTAACTAGTCTAAGCCAAGTATGGCTTAGTGTGAGTAGTGAGTTATTCAGTTTTGTGGAAACAAAACACAAAAGAAAATAAATTAAAAATTGTATGTTTCATAACGTTATTTTCCTAATAAAATTTCAGCGACCCTGTACTCAACTTTAAAAAATCTGAAAAAATTCTCAAAATATTCTGGGCTATAAATATAAAAATATAGTTCAATATTTTTGAATTCAAAAAAATGTATTGAAATTGTAATCTTTTTGTTTCTATCTGTAATTAACATACACTCAAAAAAATAAGTTAGTACAAAAGTTAGTAAAACATCTTGTATATCAAGTGTACTGGTTTTCAGCATTTTTTTTTTTTTTGCTGAAATTCCGTTTTCTGCAAAATTTTTAGTTATATTTTTTTAGTACTAAACTAATTTTGAACTAATGTTTTACTAATTTATTTTGCTACAAAAATTGTGCTGACAACCGCATTTATAGCGTGGACGACACCCAGATAGACAAGATGTAGATGTCGCAGCTTGTCTGGATGTAGTACAGACAACGGAAATGAAAAAAAAGAAAAACAACTCTACACAATTTCTATATTTAAATTTTCAGCAAATAAAATAACTAAAGTAAACTTTCGCTACAAGTTTTTTGAGTTTTTTTCAGTCTACTAATATTTAGCAAAAAGTTTAGTGATTTTAGCAAGGATTATTTTCATTTGCAATCGACGAACTGTTAGCAAAACTTTTGCTAAAGATTACTTTTTTTTTTGTAACAATCAGCTCGCTGATTTTCAGCAAACCTTTTTGCTGAAATTACCAAATTTTTTGCAAGCACGCTCCTGACTAAAAATTTGCTGACACAGCAACATTTTTTGCTAACTTTACTGACTTTTTTTTTTTTTTGAGTGTACTATTTGTAACTTTTATATTATTTTGTTATTAAAATCAATTTATGGGCGAGTAACTTATCTCCAGCATAACCAAGGTTAAACGTTAACCACACATATTTCCATATAAATTTGACATTCGTAACTATGTTTAAGCACTAAACTCAGTTTATTTTGAAAAAGTTAGCTTTTTATTCAAATATTAAAGTGCTCGGCATCGGCCGAACTTTGTAATTTTGGCCCAAAATCGGCTTCGGTTCGGAGTTAAAAATAAGAGTTCGGTTGGACACTCCAAATATGATTTTAAATGTGCCAAGGAAAATTTTTGAAACCCGTCCTAAAATTATTAGTTCTAAAACTACTTCTCAGGGAGTACTACATATTCTCCAATAGCACATTTGGAACTAGTGGTAATGCAACTAGTTCTAGAACCCATACAAAGGAGTCATATTTACCATTTTAACTATGTCGTCAGTATGTTTTTGGAACTAGTGATTGAGAACTAGTTATACATGAGTTCTACATCGGCTCCCAGGATCTGATACTAGTTCCAAAACAGCTCCGTAGAGCTATTGAAAAACTTGGAAAACTTTAAATAGTTTTTCCTCCTTAAATTAACAAAAAAGGCTCTAAAAATGTTTCCGATCAAAATGGAAAACAGCACAAGAACTATTCATGAAAATAACCGTTAAAGAAAAGAATTTATGGGTTATCGGTTGGTACTTTTTCGAAATGAATAATTAGATGTTTTCTGATACAATAGGTCTGTTTCGCGTTGTTACCACGGGGAGGCTAATTTGCATGAATTTATGCACAATGCTGACAATTAACGCTTTGTGGTATTTAATATTAAAACATCATAATTGAGAGTATCGAATGCCTCACAAAAGTCAAAATACACAGAAGAGATGCGCTATACCTTAATCTTATCCTCCAGCATTTTTCCTCGAAATACTAGCTGAATACTAACTAGAAATACGTTAAGTATTTAAAGAAAATACACGTTAAACCGAGTGTAGTGTAAAAAATTTTTAGACGGGTAATGTTTATAATTGTTCCGTTATAACCGAACATACGTCAGCAAAATTTTGTAGGAAGTAACGCGAATAAGTTGAGTTAGATGTGAAAATGTATAAACGTTGAGTTTTCAACGTTGATAGTTATCCGTGTTGAAAGTTAACATGCATACGAAAAGTAAATAATGTGTTAGTTTTCGTCTTAAACGCGTTTTAATGCACTTTGAGTTTTTTTTATGAATTAACGGATATAGTTAAGTCCAAAACACGGCTACTGTTAACTAACAAATCAATCTATACGAATCTGTATCAAATATTTACTTAAAAAAATTACACAATTCTTGTTTTCGTATAAAATATATTTTTGCAAAAAGTTTAAACTAAAAGCTCTTGAAACTGTTCCAGTATGACTAAAAATATTAGTTTTAAAACCGATCTACATAAGGGTTTAAAGCTCCTTGATGGCTTCCTGGAACTAGTTCTGAGCGTGACAGTTTCATACAAAAATCATGGATTCAAGAATAGATTCTAGAACCGTTCCGTAGAACTAGTACCTGTTCCTTAACTAGAACTAGTTCTAAGGGTGACAATTTGAAATAAAAGTCATGGGTAACTACCCAGCAAAACCTTGGTAATGGGTTTGACCTTTTTCACGCATTGCCTGGCAATGTATACCCCTTTACCATTGGTCTAACATAGAAACCTAAAGTAATATGTTACTAATATTGTGATACATCAATACTTATGTGCGAGGTATGAAATAATGAGTTACCGATATGGAGATATATCACTACTTATTTGGAGCCTTTAAAATAATATATTACCGATATTGTGCTTTATAATAACTTACTAATAAGGGTAAAAATAATAAGTTATTGGTATTGTATAATATATATATGCGAAAGTACGATTTAATATAAATTTAGAATCTAATTACATTGCTCCCATCGGTGTACTTTTAAACAAAGTCATTACTGGTAACGTCTTATTTTTTTCCCTATATGTAGCCAATGAAATATGTACTAATGTGTAATGACTTACTTCACTCTATAAAAGTATGTACTTATTTTAGCTAACTAGTGAATATAATATTTCAAGTAACAACTTATTTCAGTACTTCCTTCGTAATCACTTATTTTTGCCTATACCGGTACGATTTATGCAACCATTTACCCCCAATGACACCCCCATGTTAAAATAATGTGATATGCGACCAAAGTGTAAGTACCCTACGGGAAATTTTAACAAACTGTCACCGAACTGGCCCTTTTATATGAAATAGACTGATCACTTTTACATGGCGTTGTCATAGGGGCGACTTCGGTGACAATTTGTTAAAATTTCCCGTAGGGTAGTTACAATTTTTGGTTTCTTATTACATTTCCCTTTACCTGGTAGTAGAAGGTTTTGCTGGGTAGTATTGGCTCTAAAGAACTAGTTGAAGAATTAGTTCTGGAAATGATACATGTTTTGCTGGGTAATTGTGTAGGACTTTTTCTAATAAATTTTGTTATTGTTCTTTTACTATTTACAACAGTTACAAGAAAAAAAAAAGGTTTTGTATTTATATTAGGCTGGACAATTTTTTAGCAAAAATTTTAGCAAAAACGTGATAGACAATTCTAAATTAATAATAAAAATCGTGTTTGCGGGTCATTTTGGCAAAAAATCTTCCCCACCAAATGCAGTTTCTAAAAATAATTTTTTGCTCGAGGGTTTTGTTTAATTTACATAAAGAATTATTACAAAAATTATTGTAAACGACAAAAAATTTATCCAAAAGTGCCTCCCAAAAGGTTTCGTAATTTTTACCGTAAATAGCTTTTAATACACATCGTTTGAGTCTCAAAAAACTTCGGGGAAATATTTTAATTAAAATAAAAAAATATAGACCAAATTTCAACCCTTTTGGTGCGGGAACTTTTTATTGCCTTTTTGGCTAGGGCATGTAAAATTTGATATTTCCAATAAAAATCACAATGGGGCGTTTTTGAAATATTTTGGAAATAATTCAGCCATTTTTTTATCGCCTGGGCGGATTTAGATGAAATTTAACATACCCATAAAAAACATAAGTTTTGACGGCCGATGCCCCACACCCACCAGGAGCTACGCTATTGGACTCCAAAGTAGGGCACCTCGAGAATGTGAACATTTTTAACGCTTGCCATTTTTTTATTTACAAACCAATTTCAGAAAGGGTTTTACTTTTGTAATCTGCTAGTAAAGGCCTTGAATGAACCAAATTTGGTTTATTGATCACCTCTAAAAATGTGAAAGCTATTCGTATTTGAAAATGAAAATTTTTGCATTTTTGTAATAACCAACGGCGGTTTTTTACCAATGGCAAAGCCAAATCAAGTCCAATAATGTTAAAAAAATTACAGTTATATTTGCAACTATATGTGTTATTTCATAAAGAAAATTTCAATGCAATATCTTTTTCGCGCTTAAATGGAACGTCAAAAAGGTCAAAAAGGTACGAAGACTCATTCACCTCCATATTAAAAGTTTGTTTAAGAACATATATGTGACCTTCTCCCAGAAAAGGGACCTAGTGTGTCAAAAATCGGGAACTTGGGAAAATCGTTAAAAATTATAAAAACATTAAAATTTTTCATTTTTATCGATTTTCCAAAGTTCCCGTTTTTTGACACACTAGGTCCCTTTTCTCGGAGAAGGTCACAAATAGTATTTATATTTTTCTGAAAGCATATTTCTTTTAGATGGGCCTAATCGAAATAATCTCCACTTGTCAATTTTTCTTCCCCCAGACCATTCCGAAGTCGAGCATTTCTTTTTAATTTTCAACTATAACACTTTTTCTCTGAGTGCACCACCGGAATTTAAAAATTAAAAGTGGATAAAGATGTTCCATATGGTCGTAATATAACTATATCCGTGAATTTTTAGCATCGCTTTAAATGTGGACAAGACAGCAAGAAAAGTAAAAAATCCCATTTTTGAAATTTTTTAGTTTTTTGGGAATTGTGGGATTTGTTTCATCTTGCCCAGCTTAGTGTAAAATTTCATTGCAATACGAGCATTAACAAATATTCTAATGCAAAATAAAATCTTAGCATATTCAGAAAAAATTACCAAAAACGCTTTTTGGATATCCGAAAAATTTATCCGAATCGGTTGAAACTCGGCATATAGTATTTGGAGGTAATTTCATTGAAATGTCCAAAATTTGGAGGAAATCAGTTGACATTTATTACACATTAGGGCGGGTCGATTTAATAATCGCCCATGGCTCAGTGAAAATCGTATTCTAGGGATCAAAATAAGAAACTTTGCCGAAGGAACCGTACCTCTAAAACGAATTCTACTACCCCCAACTGTTGACTTTTGTCCCGTAGGGTCAAGTTTTGAAAAATCCCACTTTGACCCATTTAGAGTGCCCCAATCGAGTCCAAATGTATGACCGACCCCCACTAACTTTGGAGGGCCGATCCACCCATGCCAGTGGCACACCCCCTGGAACTCCCCTGGGGGGTTCCCCATACAAACATTTTAAAAAATCACCATTTTTGGCACTTTATTTTATTATTTTTTATTTATTTTATTTATTTTTATTATTTTATTTATTTTTTCTTCTTAGAAATTTATTTAGTCAGAACATATGTAAATGAAAAAATTAATTTAACTTAGTAATAGAAAAGAAAATAAAAAAAATTACTGTTTGAAGTCTTTTTTGCTTTCAAGTCTGGGCATTTTTTCTTTTCTATTACTAAGTTAAATTAATTTTTTCATTTACATATGTTCTGACTAAATAAATTTCTAAGAAGAAAAAATAAATAAAATAATAAAAATAAATAAAATAAATAAAAAATAATAAAATAAAGTGCCAAAAATGGTGATTTTTTAAAATGTTTGTATGGGGAACCCCCCAGGGGAGTTCCAGGGGGTGTACCACTGGCATGGGTGGATCGGCCCTCCAAAGTTAGTGGGGGTCGGTCATACATTTGGACTCGATTGGGGCACTCTAAATGGGTCAAAGTGGGATTTTTCAAAACTTGACCCTACGGGACAAAAGTCAACAGTTAGGGGTAGTAGAATTCGTTTTAGAGGTATGGTTCCTTCGGCAAAGTTTCTTATTTTGATCCCTAGAATACGATTTTCCCTGAGCCATGGGCGATTTTTTTGCCTCCCTACAAATCGACCCAGCCTATTACACATAGTTAAATTTGTGTGTAACACTTTTTGTTTGCATTTTTATCAATCGTATATCTTGATGGATGTTGAAGACACGTCATATGGGGCAGGTGCTGATGGCTTAATATAAGTTATTATCCTGATATTTAGCAATTTTTTTATAAATAATTTTGACAATGTTATAAGCTAATATACATAAATTTATTGGCAACTTTTTTAATATTTGTGTTTTCAAAAGAAAACGGTAGGGGCGCTAGTGTATAGTGATTGATGGCGCTTGATGGTGAAGTGTGTATTGGTGAGTTTGCCGACCAATACAAATTATAAAATTATTGTTTTTCTTTTATTTCAGCCCTTTAACATTTTCATCTAAATTCTACTTTCAGGTAGACAAAAAAAGGAACCAAATAATACAACTTCCGCTGGCACACATATTGGCAAGAAAATAAGTGATATTTAGTACGAATAGTGTTTTTGGATTGTGTAATTTATTCGAAAATAAAATTAACAATATTTACATGAATTTGTTTTTATTCAATTAATAACAAAAAGTGATTGTAATTTTAGCAGCATGTTTTGCAGATTTCAACTGGCCTACTTTCATTTCTATTAAACAAAAATTTTTCTAAATTTTTGAATGTTAACTGAATTTTTTACCTGTTTACAACCAACTAAAATTTAGCAGAAAACATGTGCTGATTTCAACTGAGTAATTTTCATTTCCATTAAACAACATTTCTTATAAATTATTGTATTTGAACTAACTTTTTTACCTAAAATTTAGGTCACCTAAATTTAGCAGACCATGATTCTCAACATCATTGAAATTTCTGCTGGCGCAAATTCAGGTACTATTTCCTGTTATTTTAGCAGAATTTTTAACTATTTGTACGGACTTTTTTTATGAGTGTATTTGTTACCACACTCAAATATAGGACACTAAACATATGTAAAAATGTTGTATCGTGCTATTCTCGAATGTTGTATTTTATCAATTTAATGTTTAACAACTCTGTTTTTTGTTAGGGCGATACAACAAATAGCACACCTCTTGTGAACAACCTTAATATATATAAAAATGGGAAAAAAATACGAAATAAATTAATAAATTTACGAAATTAGAATTTTTACAAAATAATATGAGTAGCATTATGTATAATCATATATCTACACTAAAAAAAGTCAGTAAAGTCAATAAAAAATGTTGCTGTGTCAGCAAATTTTTAGTTAGGAGCGTGCTTGCAAAAAAGTTGGTAATTTCAGCAAAAGTGTTTGCTGAAAATCAGCGAGCTGATTTTTACCAAAAAATAGTAATCTCAGCAAAACTTTTGCTAACACTTAGTCGATTGCAAATGATAAAAAATCCTTGCTAAAATCACCGAACTTTTTGCTGAATATTATTAGACTGAAAAAGCTCAAAAAATTTGTTGAGAAATTTTACTTTAGTTAATTTATTTGCTGAAAATTTAAATACAGAAATTGTGTAGAGTTGTTTTTTTAATTATCATTTCTGTTGTCTGTACTACATCCAGACAAGATGCGACATCTACATCTTGTCTACCTGGTTGTCGTCCACGTTATAATTGCGGTTATCAGCACAATTTTTGTAGCAAAATAAATTAGTAAAACATTAGTTCAAAATTAGTTTAGTTGTAAAAAAATATAAATAAATCTTCTGTTGAAAACGGAATTTCAGCAAAACAAATTGCTGAAAACTAGTGAACTTGATATACAAGACGTTTTACTAATTTTTCTACTAACTTATTTTTTTGAGCGTATACCCAGTAGCAAAAAATACTAGTTCAGAACCAGTTTTTTACTAGTTTATGTGAACCAGGCAACTAGTACGAGTTCTACCGCCTCTCCATACAAACAACTGTAGAATTTAACATGGAGATGTCATAGGGATGGGGACAATTGTCGCCAAACTCCCACTTTGGTACTAGTTGTACAACTAGTTTGAAAATTACAATTTAAGGACAAAAAATAGGGAGCAAAACTGCTACTTATGTGAAACTCGCGGAACCAGTTCCGAAGTGACTCTTTGGAAATAGTACTGTACCATTTGGCAAAGATCTAAATTATATACGTAGATAAAAAACAAACACTTTTTCTTTGATGAAACGTAGATTAGACCGATAGTTTCCTTACTGAGATAATTAGGTTCATTTACCAAACGAAATCTAAAATATTTTGTGTTTATGATTTCTAATCACAATAAAAAATGTTAGTGTTTATTCGCAACTTCAGACTATATTACTAACAACAAATGTAAACAAAACTAGAATTTCAAAACTCCTATTTAAATTTATTCTTTCGAAATAGTCTCGCATTGTTTCAATCAAACTAATAGGTACCCAAATGATTCAAAATTGTTTTAAGAATAAAAACAGGGAGCTGTAATGGTACTTTTGAAAAATTTACCAAACTAGTTCCGGCGTGACTCTTCGGTACCAGTACTGTACCAGGTGATTTGCACCTCAAGGCAATTTACAGTAAAAAAATTTGGGTGTTTATTTGCAAACTCTGATGTTTTATTAAATACAAATATAAACGAAATGAGAGTCCCTACATAGATCGTATTTGACTAGTACACAACTGGTTCAAAATGGTTATTTTGAGAACTAGTTTTGTAGTTTCTAGTCAAAAAACTAGTACTTTTTAGAACTAGTTCGACCATTTGCTACTGGGTATATCTATGGAATGTGTTATGTGAGATAGGAATTTTGGTAGCAATAAAATTATAGCAAGCTAAATAATAACGAAATATTAAAAAAAAGTCAAATTTGAAGTTAATTTGCAAGGAGATAACATCCTGTTTAAAATTAAAATCAGTGTGATATATAATGAAAGTAAGTAAAGGGTGAACACACCAAAATTGCGACACTTTGGAAAGCTTATAACTTACTCAAAAAATGTGTATACTTTGAAATTCAAATGCCTTGAGTAGGTCATGACCTAAATTTCATGTATAAGAAATTTCATTCGAATTTGACTTTTAATTTCGTCAAAAATGACCACCGAGTTAGAAACGAGGCAATTTATTTTGCACGAATATATAAAAATCCGGTTCTCAGAGCGCGTAAAATAGCTAAAAATGTAAAAGTTCACCACTCGACAGTTTCCAGGGCTTTACATCGCTACAGAGAAGGCCTGGCAATTGCTATAAAGCCTGGTAGCGGAGGTGAGCGTGACCAAAATGATACAAACAGTGCTCGGAAGGTCCTTAGGGCATTTTCGCAAGATCCAAAGAATTCCTCACGTTCTGTTGCAAAATCTGTACGAAAATCTCAGTCCTTCGTACAAAAGGTAAACCGACAAGCTTCACTGAGAAGTTTTAAAGTTTAAACAGCACCAGATCGAGACGCAAAGCAGAATGTTACGGCGAAATCCCGCAGCTGCGAGTTGTACGATTCCCAAATCACGAAATATGATTGCATTGTCATGGACGACGAAACCTACTGCTTTCAAAATTTCAAATATATTGCTGGCCAAGATTTTTATACTGCTGCAAGTCGTAAAGATGCTCCTGAATGCTGTAAATTGAAAATGAAGTCCAAGTTTCCAAAAAAAATACATGGTTTGGCTCCTGTGATCGTAAAAGCAGCCCTTTCATTGCATCTGGAACAATGGACGCTCAAATTTATCGGTATGAGTGCCTCAAAAAGCGTCTTCTGCCATTTATTAAGAGTCACATCACATCACTAAATTACTGTTCTGGCACTAAATGGAACTTAAAAAGTTTGATCAAGTACACAAACTAATCAGTGTGTTCGTTTACTCGAAAATCTTACTACTTTCACCCAATAGTTGTTTTGATTACTTTTTCATTTTTTCCAGTTGTGGCAAAAGTAGAAAATTTTAGTCAGTAAACGAATAAGCCTAATGTAAAATGTTTACTTAATTTTATTTTATCGGGATATACATTAATTGCATCAAAGGAATTAAATATGCTAAAAATCCCAAACGTATTTAACAAATTGTGAAAAATAATCCGCTGCAGGCATTGTCCCTATCCAGATTTCATTCTTGCCTAAGGAATCGTCTGTTGTTTTGACAGATCTAGCAATGTAGTGACAACCATTCATGTAGAAACAACAATAGAGAACAATGTTTTCTAAAGTGTCAGTAACATAGATATGTCAAAACAACAGAGTAGTACATTGGAAGATGACAAAGCAAATTGTGGAAAATTTTCTGTTGTTGTTTTTGTTTTTTCTTTGATATTTTAAATGTTTAATAACGCTCCTAGACGAGAACAAAAAATTCTCATTGAGTTTGTAATTTAACTTAGCAAATATTTCCAGAAATTCTAAAAACGTCGTCCCCTGACGATTTCCTTAGGCAAGAATGAAATCCGGATAGGGACATGCCTTCAGCGGATTATTTTTCACAATTTGTTAAATACGTTTGGGATTGTTAGCATATTTAATTCCTTTGATAAAATGTTTACTATTTTCAAAAGTTGGAAAATTTTGCATAAGAAAATTTGAAATAATTAACTTTATCATTTTAAACTGCATTTTTTGAAATCCCGGGATTCCCGGTCCAAATTCCCGGGAATGCAGGAACTGAAAAAAGCTTAATTTCCCGGGAATCCCGGGATGCATTCCCTATATATATGTGACCTTCTCCGAGAAAAGGGACCTAGTGTGTCAAAAAACGGGAACTTGGGAAAATCGATAAAAATGAGAAAAACATTAATGGTCTAATTCATAAACTTTTACAACAGTCTTATTGCAGGATTTTAAGCTAATTTGTGAAAAACAGTATTCATATTTGCTTAATAATGAAGAAAATAATAAAGGTTTATAGTTGGTACTCACTAACTTTAAACCTTTTATATAGTTTGGAGTGAGGAAGCCAACATTTAATTGTTAATTATTTCATTTTCAGGCATGAAATGATTTATTAAAGCCATCCCATCCCTAGAATGTGTGGCTTCCAACAACTTGCATCCATCAAACTGAAAAAAACTACAACAATTGCGTAGCCAATGACCATTTTCGAAAAAATTTTCAAAAAAATGTAAAAATAAAACTAAAAAAAAAACAAAACAATAGTGATGTACATACTGTCACAACATTATTCCAAATTCGATTACTTTTGTATGCTTTGAATAATATGTTCTAAAAAATTACTTTTTTATACACATTTCAATTGATTTGCTTTATAAATAAAAAAAAAAAATATTTTTAATGGCTTTTAAATTTATCTTAGCACATCATTAGTTGTCTAATTTAAGGAAATACATTTTCACTTCCGATTACAGAGTCAATCGTTTACTAAATTTGTAAATCACTTACGACTTATTTGGGAGAAGAGAGAAAATAAACAATAGTGTTGCCAGTATCAAATCGAAAAATTAATTTATAATTAAACTACGATTATGAATCAAGATTTCTGATAACTCTTTATTAAGCGAAATATGTACTTTAACTATAGCAAGCTTCAAATACCAAATCATTTTTTTTTATGAATTAGCACATAAAATTTTATTATTAAAATGCGTTCTTCATAAACTTCATTTTCACACACTAGGTCCCTTTCTCGGAGAAGGTCACATATACAGTACAAAAGTTACACTGGATTTAGGACAGACGATGTACATATACTAAAACAGTATTATATATATTTTTTTTTAAATTAACAAGAAACCAGAAATTTAGTTTGGAAGTTACTGTAAATTAAATACATATAAAAATTCGGATTTGTTCCAATAAGCTTCTTGCAGTATATTTAACCAAAATAGATTCTGCTGTTTTAGAAGATCTTGCCGAATGATCATCGCGAAACGAAAGTACACTGTTGCTAAAACGAAACCCTCAAAGGGTTTTGCAAATCTGGATTTAAGTTATGACGTGATTAAGTCTACGTCACAAAGATGCGCACTATCAGTTACTTATTTTTATTCAAATTTTTTGTTATTAGCAGTTTGCTGTTAAAAGTTGTCCAAATCGGTCGATCGGTTTACAAATTGTGAGTAAAAATGTGAGGACACCCCGAAATTTCCATAAAAAATGGAACATTTTGTGCAAACAAGCGGAATAAAAATTACTAGAATTGGGCATTATAGTTTTCAGTTCATTTCAATCAATTTTATTTTTGAACTAGTGTGTTCTTCTAGTTCACTCGTTCATTCGCGAAGATTTTTTTATTGTTCATACACTAATATAAAAGTTTTTAAAAATTTTTGCTGAAAAAACAGCTGAAGACAGCAGAATTTGTCTGCTAAACATTAGAAAGACACAAACAGTAGGAAACAATCTGCTAAGTTTACAAAATTTCAGCTATAATTTTAGTTAATCGAAAATAACAATTTACCCTGCTAAAATCAGCAAATATTTCCTGCTCATTAGTCGACTAAACCACCAAAAAATTGCTAAATTTTTAAAGTTTTTTTTTGGATAATCTTTATGGAAATAAAAATCGACACTGCTGAAAGCTGTCTTCTATTTTGTAGCAAATACTCCTGTTTATTGTAGCTAGCTACAATAAATTTACCTTACCCTAAATATAAATTAATTTTTAAATACATATATAACAGTTCTTTACTGCTTTTTGTCTACTTATATTCAGCAACATTTTTTTTTTTTGCCGATATTAGCACGGTAAATTTGCAATTCAATTAGCCAAAATTTAACTCAAATTTCGTATATTTAACAGCCGCATTTTTGCTGTTCTTATCTTACTAATATTTAGCAAAAATAATTTATTAATTTCAGCAGTTTCTTGCGCAGGGTGCACAGTGCTTTGTCCCACACACATAATAATCCATGCATAAAAATACGAAATAAATGTCAAAACAACAAAAACTTTCGTAAAATAAACCATTTTTCGTATATTTTACAATTTTTTTTGTTATTTTGACATTTTTTCGTATTTTTATGCATTGATTATTATGTGTGCATTAGGGTGACCGGATCTCAGAGAGGGAAAAAAATGTCGGAATCTTGTTCGTCTGGACCCCACAAAACGATTCCCCTTTCCAGATATTGAGATAGCCGAAATTTGAGCTCGATGGGAGTATGTTAACCCGTGCCGCTGAGGGCTCAAAGTTTGAAATACGATTTACAAGGCGAAAAAATCACTTTTTTTGCTTTTCTTGAAAATACAGGCTCTAAAATAACTGTATTTTTGGAAAATGTAAATAGAATCATAATCTAAACTGAATTCCCTCTCTACTAATGTATAAAAATCGAAAATCGGTTGGAAAATATTTCGGTAATTGCAATTTCCTCAGACCATTGTAGTGTTAAAATGAGATAAATTATGAAAACCGAAAAAAATAAAATATTTCTTTCAAAAATTTACAAGGTTATACTCTAGTTTCATTTTTAAGATCCACAAATATTCAGATGAAATTTTTCGTCTCTTTTGGGTTACGATAACCTAGTCCCAGGTATGGCCAAAGATGGGATTTGTTTTTTTATAAATTTGCAAAACTCTATTTTTGAGTTTTTTAAAATTTTGTTCAACAAAATATAAAAAAAAAAGTGGTCAACGCATAGGGGTTTATTAAATACACCTCAGAGAATAATTCAGCTGAAAATTACACAAATCCCTCTTTTAAGTTAACTGTGACGGAGTTTTAAATTTGAAAATTTTAGAGGAAAGTGTGATTTTGGCCAATAATTAAGATGATAGTATTAATTTTTGTGTTTTTAGCTAGGTGGAACAAAATCACTTCCGATTTCATTTAATCCTGATACAGGAGATTGTTTTCCGAAAATTCTGTAAAACTCCGACAACGTTAACCCTTTCTTTACCAAGGTCAAAGGTGAAATTTTTCAAATTTTTCGATTTTTCCTGGAAGTATACCAAAACAATGTGTTGTTTCTGGCAGAATTTGGTGAAAGTTGTCCAAATAACTCCGTTAACACCAAATTTTATACTTAGTAATAAATAATTAGAAATTAACCCTTATAGGCACAAGGGGTCAAAATGACCCCAAATTTTTGAAATGTAAAAAAGTGTCATTTGACATGAAAATCGATATAAAAAGCTTTAACTAAGCATTTTCCGAAAAAAATATCAAAATTTACCTGTTTGAGAGCATGATGTCAAAATTACCCATTTTTTATGGTAAATAACGCTGGTTTGCTTAAAAATGCATTTAGAAACCATAAAAAAAATCGAAATTAACTCCTTTCTTCACATTTTTTAAACAACAATTTATGGTTTCTATATAATTTTTTCAGCCAACCATCGTTATTTAACATAAAATATGGGTCAGTTCACAAACAGGGGGCAAATTACCGCAGTCGTGATCGAGTGTTATTCGATAGCAATTATTGTTACTGAAAACATTACAAAGATTAAAACCAGGTTAGAGGTGATGCATTTAGTTCCTTTATTACAAATATGAGTTAAAGTTGTAACAATAGTTTTTCATGTTCTTTTATTTGCGCTTTAAAAACGTAATTTTTTAACAATTTCGAACGCTTACGACTGCGGGAATCTGGCCCCAGGTTAATTTATATTTTTTTTTTTCTAGAAAATGCCTAATTAAAGGTTTTTATATCGATTTTCATGCCAAATGGCACTTTTTTACATTTTCAAAATTTGGGGTAATTTTGACCCCATGTGCCTATAAGGGTTAATTTCTAATTTTTTATTCCTATGTATAAAATTTGGTGTTAAAGGAGTTATTTAGACCAAATTCCGCAAGAAACAACACATTGTTTTGGTATACTTCAAGGAAAAATCGAAAAATTTGAAAAATTTTACTTTTGACCTTGTTAAAGAAAGGGTTAACGTTGTCGAAGTTTTACAGAATTTTCGGAAAACAATCTCCTGTATCAGGATTAAATGAAATCGGAAGTGATTTTGTTCCAGCTAGCTAAAAACACAAAAATTAATACTATCATCTTAATTATTGGCCAAAATCACACTTTCCTCTAAAATTTTCAAATTTAAAACTCTGTCACAGTTAAGTTAAAAGAGGGATTTGTGTAATTTTCAGCATAATTATTCTCTAAGGTGTATTTAATAAACCCCAATGCGTTGACCACTTTTTTTTAATATTTTGTTGAACAAAATTTTAAAAAACTCAAAACTAGAGTTTTGCAAATTTATAAAAAAACAAATCCCATATTTGGCCATTCCTGGGACTAGGTTATCATAGCCCAAGAGAGACAAAAAATTTTATCTGAATATATGTGGATCTTAAAATTGAAACTAGAGTATAACCTTGTAATTTTTTGAAAGAAATATTTTATTTTTTTCGATTTTCATAATTTATCTCATTTTAACACTACAATGGTCTGAGGAAATTGCAATTACCGAAATATTTTCCAATTATGATTCTATTTACATTTTCCAAAAACACAGTTATTTAAGAGCCTGTATTTTCAAAAAAAGCCAAAAAAGCGATTTTTTCGCCTTGTAAATTGTATTTCAAATTTTGAGCCCACAGCAGCACGGGTTAACATACTCCAATCGAGCTCAAATTTCGGCTATCTCAATATCTGGAAAGGGGAATCGTTTTGTGGGGTCCAGACGAACAAAATTCCGACATCGATTTTTTGCGGTCACCCTAGTGTGCATAGACAAAAATCAAAAAAATATTTGTGTCTCTGATTTCGACGAAAATATTTTTTTTGTATATATACTAAAATTACTTAATTTTGTTAGTATTATCCTTTCTGTTATAACTCATTCTGTCTACACTAGAGGTCGCTAAAGTCGCTAAATTTTTAGCATAGAATGTAATGAAAAAAGATGAATTTTTTGGATCTTACAAAAAAATTGGTAAATATTTGAATATAATCGAATCAATAAAAGATAATAAAATTGTAAAAAAATCTGCAATTAACATACCAAAATAATCCTTGAATTTTTACAATATTTTTGCTGGGAGCCTAAAAATATAAAAAGTATAGTGGAACATTAAAAAAAAATTATGTTAATTGATTTTAAAATTTTTTGTCATGCCCTTATAACTTTATATAAGAAAAAATAAAGAATAGACCCAGTTTCTTAATTTACCCAACATACCAAACGATATCGTTTCGAATTCGTAACGATATCATTTCGATGAAAAGTTTGTCCGAGAATGATATCATTAACGATTCATAAGTGATAGGTACCCACTGTGAAGAAAAATGCACATTCGTTAATGATATCGTTTTTTAAGGAAATAATGATATCGTTATGATATCGAAAATAGCGGCAGCGCGATAATATTTTCGTCATATTCAAAAAATGTTGTCTTTATTTTATCACTATTTCATTAAAATGTGATATGATTAACGATATCGAAATAAACAAATATATATGATATCTTTAACGATTAAATTAGAACAAATGATTTTTTCAGAAACTTTATCGTTATTTTGAAAAATTATGATATCATTACGAGTTCATATTTTTGTATCATAAACGATAGCAATTATTATACTTAATATGAAATCGTTAATGATACTGTATCGTTTTATGGTTTGTTGGGTAACTATAAAAAAATTTTTTTTAAAAGTATAAACTTTGGTAAAAACACATTATCTATTTCATTAATAAATCCTTAAATATACCTAATTTTTGGCTAAAATCCTAAAAATTACCAAAGTTTGATAATATATTAAAAAAAATTATGTGAATTGATTTTCACATTATTTTTTTTTTTATGAATAGACCTTTAGTTATTATATTTAAAAAAAATATGTACCAATTTTTTTTTATAGAAATCAAAATAAATGTATTTTTTTAAACTCTTTTTTATATCTCATTCACGTAATAAAAGCTACATTTTTTAATTAAATTACCAGCTGATAAAAAATCTATCTTTGAACTTTGGGACCAAATTCACTAAAGTTTACCGCTAAAAATACTACGAGGAACATTCTAACCCTCTAACTCTTCAATGAAACGGAATTTTTGGCCCCTTTTTAAAAAGGGAGCAAAAAGACCCGTAAGTTGAAGAGTTAGAGGGTTAAAATGTTCCACAGTAGTGTTTTACATAAGTTCGCTGAACATATTCAATCCCTAAAATGTAAGATTCCCATGGTTTCTCCCTAAAATCCAGATTTGTGGAACAATTGAGCGCCAATTCTGAATAAATACGAAATTAACCCTTAAACACATTTGAACTTTTTACTTATTAGTGGCACTAAAGTTAAATTTTCAATGCTGATGTCTTAGAATTTCATGACAAATATTTTTAAGAAACATTTTAACCCTCTACACTGATAGAATTTTGTACATAATATTAATGAATTTTTTCATTGAAAAGTCCCCAAAGAACGGTTTCATTGGATTAATGAAACATATTTCATTAAATCAATTTTAATGAATGGATTCCTTGATCTAATGAAAGTTTCATAGAAATAAAAATTTTTTTCATTAATTTTAAGATAAAAATTATGGATTAAATTCATTACTTTTATGAAATAATTTCATTAATATTTTTCATTTTAGCATAGACTTAATGAAATTATTTCAATAAGACATGAAATTATTAGTATAATGATTTGTTCATATTTCTAATGAAGCGTTTTATAGATTTCGCAACAATTCCACGTAAGTGAAAAACAAATTTTTTTCGCAAAAGTATGAACAATATACCGGGCTTTAGGGTTAAAAGCAAAAGTAAGATGCAATTATGTGTAAACAAATTATACCATTATGTAATCACTTTTTTGAAGGCTTTTCACAAAAAACTCGCTTTAAAATAAAAAAAAAAACTGGAATCGGCTCGTAATGGGTTAGTAAATATGTTATATTAAACCCATTTAAATTACCTTTCCAATGGTGCTCATATTGTCATAAATAGCGGAAATACGGATATGTTTTAACTTTGACCCGAAATAGGGGTCTCCGACAAAAAAAAATTTTTTTTTCCTATTCAGCCCAAAAAGTACTATCTGGGGGGAAAATCGTGGCTGTGCCCCTAAAATCAACTTGTTCCCTTAAAGCCGATATACAGTAGTGGACTAAAGTGGATACATTAATTCAACATTTTTCGAAATTTGTTATAATTTTTATTTTATTATAGAAACTTAAATGATTTTTTTTAAAGCATAAAACTAAAACATTCTTCTTCAATAAAAACCTAAATACAGTAGACTATATCATTAAGAAGTTAATGAAAAAAATAATTGCAAATTGTGACCGCTTTTATCCAGTATTGTTCATATTTGAAATTTTCGGCAAGCTCTTTCTTTAATATTTTGTCGAAAGTCCTTTGTTCTTTAAAACAAATTTTATGCGAGAAGGAATGCTTTCCACGAGATTTTTAATAGTTTGAGATGGAATATTAGCCCATTCCGCTGAAACTCCTGACCAAAGTTCATCTAAGTTGGTCGGTGCTCGTTCGCATTGGGAGAGTCTTCTTTTTGGCAATTGCCCACCAATTCTCGATGGGATTCAAATCGGGGCTCTGACTTGGCCACTTCAAAAACTGGAAAAACTACACTTGGATATCACAAATTGAACAAAAGTTATTAATACAGATTTAAAAATATTCAAATATGTATCCACTTTAGTCCACTACTGTAACTCCCGAGATGAGGTTCTCTTTGTTTAGCCCAAAAATAACACATATGTATATAGGGAAAACCAAAAAGAGGTAAAATTGTACCTGAAACCATTTTTTTAAGTAAAATTTTTTCTTTATGAAATTTTCATTAATTTAATGAATTTTTTTTATGAAATTATGAAAAAATAAAAAAAAAAATCCAATGAAAAAATTCATAACAACAATGAATTTTCATTCAGTTAATGTATTTTTTCATTAAATCAATGAATCCATTTTAATGAAATCGATTCATTAATGCTATGAACGAAAATTCTATCAGTGTAATATGCGGTAATTTAAATATCATAAAATTTATATCAAGTAAAATTTTTGAAAAATTTCGAAAGCCGATAAAAGTTTATCACGAAATAATAAATTTTTTCTTTCTGCCTTTGTTTTGGCTCTAAAAATATGGAAAACACATACAGAAATAAAATATAATTTCATGAGTCATAGTTGACAGTTTTTAAAATTTGCTCCACCACTGTCCTCCATACATACATATGGTTTAAAACAATGAGTTTTGTTGCTGACCATTTATTATTGATAAAAATGTTTAAAACTAAATGTTTTCAGATAAACAAAATTAAATTTATACTTACTTGCACTACACCATGGAAGAAGGCCAAGACATAAACTAAGGGTAAAAACGCCTTATGGGTGCAACTTTCCAAACGATCTTGACGAATTTTGTAGAATGTTGAACGTAGATTTAATTTTAAGCCATTGGGGGGTTCGGTTACAACTAAAAATAAGAGAGAGCAATATCTTCATAATATTTCTTATTTAAGAGTGTAAGGGATTCAAGGATTCTTCAATTCTACATCAATACATATAAGTTACTCTGTCTGTAACCTCTTAGATAAAATTGTATCATATCTACCCTGCTTTAGATCGCTAATTGTTGCATATTATAATCTCTGAAACTAAACCAACTCATGAAACACCCTGTGCAAACAACAAACATTCATTCCTTTACAGTGACTCTATGTAATAATGGCGGCTGTTGGTCAAAGATAACAATTTATTTTCAAGTCATCATTTTAAATTATTTCGTACGTCAGCTTTCGTCTGGAAATTGCCATCGTTCTCTACCCTAGTCAAAGCTAAAGCGTCTGCTGAAGCTGGCATGGTAAAAATATACATGTATAAAAAAAACAGCAAAGTTAGCAAGTACAACAATTTTTGCTCATTAAAATATAATGTTCTTCTTTTAATGGTTTGTTCTCGTAAACGAATGAATATGTTTATACGAGTAAGTATGAGTGGTTGTTTTTATATATTTTTTTCTTTTTTCGTAATTTCAGTGAAATGTTGACTTAATAAATTCTGGCGAAAAAAATATGCCAGAACTTTATGCGTTTTTCCACACCCACCTCTTCTCTTCAAAACAAAGTAGTACCAGCTATACGAAAAACAAAATGGAGAGAAGAGATACATACATACATACGTACGAACGTTCATCATCATAACATAAGTTCATCTTTCAGCAGAACGTTACTCAGAATAAAAATCTGTTTTTTATTGAGGTACTTTTTTGTTATGTTTTTTCTAACCCTTCTTTTTTCTATTTCTGTTAAAGGCATGAATTTGTTGGTACTGTTTCCGGAAGCGTTCATGAGAAAAAGTTTCCGCTTTCATAACCGAATTTTAATTAACTTTCGAAAACCTAATTACAAAGTATTATTATAATGAAAAACGTTGCACTATAACCATTATGTTGTATGTGTACACACTTTATTTAACGTTTTTGTCTTTGTGATAATTTTTCTTTCTCCATATCCACTCACCCTCCTGCGCTGCGCCCCGCCCGGTACTCTTCCTATTCGCATCGTATAGCCAAGGGGGATAAAAACTACTAGCATATGAATAGACACACATACATACATACATATTTGGGAGTGTAGGTAGGCCCAACACCATTTCCAATAAAATTCAAAGTTTTTTTTTCTGTCAAATTATTTTCAAAATTGCATTTTGATATTAAAAAAATACAATTCGAAATTAAAAAATTAATACAGTTATTTTCTGTTCAAAAAATACCATTTAAAATTTAATATATACCACCCAGCAAGCATGGCAATACGAAGAAGATTCTCCGATCATATTGCCAGGAAGAAAACATATATTGCCGGCAATATCAATTTCGTATTGCGGCAGATTCTTCCGTCGGGAATAACTGTTACCCGAAAGCAATACTTCCAGGCAACACGAAAGCAATACGCCAGGAAGATAAATCGGCGATATCGCTAAGTTATTACCTGGAAGATAAAAAAGTGATATCGCCAAATAAACTCCCCGGTACAATATAAAGGATTTATTTTTTCATTATAAAATTTAAGCCTGAAAAAGAACATCTGCATACATAATCCATTGACCAACACATTAATTATCTTGCTTTCATCGTAGCCGATTTTTTCCGCTCATTAAATCTTGATTTTTTGGAGGAATTTGTTTCGTATGTATCTGTTGATTGTTTTTATACAAATTTTATTTTAATTTTTTCCAAAACGACAACGAATTTCAAACAAATTTTCTTTATCTTCCGGATGATAAAAAGGTAATATTGCCGCAATATCATCATAAAAAACTATGACAAAAAATTCAATTTTTGAATCAACTCCTTTTTGAAAGCAACAATTACATAAAAGTACCCTTTGGGTACTATTTATATGTATGTTTGTTGTCAATACATTTTGTAAAAACAACTAACTTTAAACTCAAAACAAAATAAATATTTTGAGTGATATTTTAGCCGTGGTATGCTTGTACTGGTTTTACCAAATCAGACAGTTCATATACGAAAGTATAAAATTCTCGTCACGTTGATTTTTTGTACCTTATGTAATGTCTTGGTTTGAGTAAGAAAGTTATCATTTTCTTAATGCGGACAACTGAAGAGTAGGGTGATGCCTATGAAACAATTGTATTGTCTTTCATGAAAATGATCAACCCCCTTTTTGAAACAACAAATAAAATCTAATATGACAATATTTTTTAAATAATAAATAATTTTTTAAATTTTATTAAAATTTAAATAATTCCAAATATATCATAGGATAAATTTTGATCTCAAATTATCCAATTCGATCTGCCAAAAATAGCTTATCCTTTGGTTAATTGGATCTAAATTAATCCCATAGGATATTTTGGGATCTATCATGATCTCAATTTTATATTATTGGATCTCCCAATTTTGAGATCTATTTGGATCTAATTTAATCCTGTAATATATTTGAGGGATGTGATCGGATATTACTGGATACCTCAATTTTGAGATGAACTTGGATAAGATTAAATGTCGATCTATATCAAATGATATATGGCTACATATGCTAGATATGTTTTTTTGATCGGGTAAATAAGATTTCAATATTGAAAATATTGTAATTAAAACTGAACTTTGGCAGAATGTTTGAAGCGTCCTGGGAGTCCTCAATTTAGAACTTAAGGAATTCTTCGAAGTTCGGTTTTTTTTTTAATATGAAATTCTCAAATAAAATTTCGTACTTAAAGAAAATTTAATCAAATAAACGTTCTTAGTTCTAACTATAAGACTGGTCCCAAGAGTCGTAATAGCCTTTGGATATGAATTTTGTTAATAATTTAAGTTGAATATTAATAAATTCGAATTCATATATCGGATCGTAAGTACAAGGTTTCGTTTTAAAAATTTAACTGACTAGAACAGAATAACAATGATGTTATACACTCTAAAAATTGCATGTAAAATAGCTACTATAAATTATGTAATTTTTCATGTAAAATTACAGAAAATGCGTAAATATAAACACAATATATTTATCAAAATTAAGTGCATACTTTTTCTGTAAAAATACATACAAAATGTAGTATTTTGCATGTTTGTAATCTTGTTTATAAGTTTGTAAACATTTCCCCTTTATATTTACATACATTGTATGTAAATATTTTCGTTAGGCATAAAGTGCGTAATTATATGGAGGAATAAAAAATGTCAAACAAAAAGACAAAATTCATAAAAATTATTGTATTTTAAAACTATACATCCGCATAAGAGGATACAAACAACCAAAAACGACTTAATTTGCGATGGATAAAAGCGAGTATGTATATTAAAATGTGCTACTTATAGCATTTAAATTATTTATGCTAATAACTACTAATTCATGTTGTGTAGATATCCTGGAAATAAACAATTAGACTATTGAAAAGTGAAACGCTGAATCCTGTTCAAAACAACAGCACTATCTCCACATTATTGCGGAATCAAAATACCCCAAAAAAAATTTTTATTAATTAATTTTTAATACATATTTGCATCCTCCACCAATTTAAGTAAACTTAAAAGTTAGCGGTTCGCCCAACAAAATTAAAGGAACAGTGCAAAATTTATATAATTTTATTAACAGTTATATTCGTAAAATTTTTTTTCTTTCTGCCAAATTCTCGATCTTGTATTCAAAAATTTATCTGTATTTGATTAGAGAGACTTGGGGATTCCAAGCTTTATTACATAAATAGTTCAGAAGACTAAGCATAGGATAAATTTTTCGAAATCATCGTTAATAAATTAAGAAACGCCTTACGAACTACGTATAAAAAGCAATTCTTAAAGAGAACTTTGGGCGTGGAAACATCTTTAACTTCAGTTTGAAAATACTATTATTCTGTAAATATTTATGTATTTGCATAATGCCCATTGTGGAATCCTAAAAATCCTTTAGGTCTGTTGAGAAAAATTAAAAAAATGCACTTCTAAGAAATTTGTTTAACAAAAGTCCCCAGATCTCTCGAGATTTTTCTATTAAACAATCAAACGCTGATCAAATTTTCCAATTAAAAACGTTAATTTTTAGGGTTTTCTCGAACAAGTTCTGCAACGTTTTGCACAAGATCCATGGAACTGTTATCGCCTGTATCGATACTATCAAATTACAAGTACTTTTTAATTTATATCAAAATATTTAATAGTTCCAAACCTATAAGTAATTCTTCTAACAATAACTTTTTATCAGACAACAAATATCATTTCCAAAACATTTGAAGATAAGTTGGTGGAAGAGTTATTAAGTATGCCACTCTCAAATATAATATAAGTATCAACTTGATATTAAAACATTTTGAGGTATGATATATTTCTAATAAAATATCCTTTAAAAATACATTTATTGTTTTTAAATCCTTTAAAAGCAAGTGGGAATCATTTGGGTTGTTTAACATAAAGCACCGAGAATGTATATATACATATTCTACGTGTGGTTCTAGGCATTTGATCTGTATCTTTACTTATTTTTGAATGCTATTTTAAGCACAAACTCTGTAATTTTACATGAAATTCATATGTTCCTAAACATTTTTTAAGCACGTAAATAGGTAGGATTACATACTTTATGACTAATTGATGTACACACAATGTATGTAAATATTTGAATTTAGGCACAAAAATGTATTTTTACTGAAATTATAGTAGGAGAAAAAATACCTTCTATAAATGGAGTAAAGTTACATGAATTTTTATTAGAGTGTAAGGCTAATTCAAAAGTTCATGATCAACAACTGCTCTTTTTCGAAATAAAAATGATATTTGTCGAAATAAAATTGGCATTATTTGATTATCAAATGAAATTTTTAAACTATAATTTGTGATTTGGAAGTACAATTGGTATTTTTTGAATTTAAAAAATATGTTTGAAACTACAATTGGCATTTATTGAGATAAGTGTGTGATTTTTTACCAACAAGCGGAAATGGTGTAGTGTAGTATGTGTTTTCATAAACTACATGATTCTAATGTTAAGTGAAGTCAGAACTTTAAAGAATTCATTTCTTTTTGGCACGAATTCTCTAAAATTTAATTAACATTTATGTTTCAAGGCATGAAGAATTCATTTACTAACGAATTGATTCAAAACGAGTGAATTACATTTTTGGTCAAATAATTCATTCAATTTGCACTTAGTTCCCTGAAGGAATATACCTTTTCATTTAATTCCCTTAGGAATTAGCTTTTTCGTTTTTTTCTCGGAATGAATTAACTTTTGTACATCAATTCCCTGAAATTGAGTTTTCCATTTAATGCCCAGAAGCACCTAAATTTTCATATAAGACCATAATATGGAAAACAAAATATTTGTAGAATACTACCCAATAAACATCGATTCAAGCCTTAAAGAAATTTTAAATTCTCTATTTGATATCAAACGTTTACTTCAAGTCATTACCTATGAAACAAATATAGCCTTTGAATTTTCTTTGTGACACATTTGTGAAAAATTACAAAATTATATTAGCATTATTTTTAAAAATTTTAAATTTGTGTATTAATCTCAAGTCTAAACTCAAATGTGTTTCTAGATAAAAATATGCTTTGAAATTTATTATTGATATTGAATGATTATCAAAGTGTTTAATATAATATTTTCTATCAACAATATTCCTCCATTTAAATTTTCTGTTTTCAAGTTTGAGAAAGATAAAATTCTCAAATCATTATCAACAATATTATAAAGTTAAATTATGTAGTAATATCGAGTCTAATAATTGATTCGAAAAATATTTGATATCAACAAGTCGTTTTTATCGAGAATCCTATAGTTCTCAGTTCGAGAACTACAATTTCTCTAAGGCTAATTTTTTGAAAAAGTTATTGTTATAAAATCGAATTCAATTTAGTTTTAAGGGTAAATGTTTATTTGGTAATTTATTTTATTTCACAAATACATACGTCATTGACGCTGTTTCACTTTTTGACTACCCGATCAAAAAATGTATATATAGCCATATATATATAATATCTTGTTTCATCTTATAATATATAAATATATATATATGTTGTCATGAATAGCCATATATAATTATATGTTTCTTATGTGGTACCTTATATAACCATATATTTTTATATAAACTTAGATATCAACCATATATACTATACATAATGAGATATGACAGATCTGTTGTCATATACAATTATAAATGATCATATATAACATAACATATGATCACATATGGTGGCATATAAACCATATATTTTGAGATATAATAATGTATGCCCTCTTATAAAAATTTGTTGGTGGTATGATGTAAGATATTTTATATATGATTATATATTACATTAAATGCCATAAGATATGATTATATATGATTACATATGATTTCATATATGGTGCAAGAGTAACAATATAATTTTAGATATGATTATATATGGTCCCACGTCAATAATATTTTCTATGTGTTTAACATATAATTATATAAAGTCACATATAACCTGAGAGACCCTACAATCGAATACCAGCTCGGGCGCAACTCAATTAACTCAATTTAATTTACTTGCATATTCATATTTTTTTTACAGATCTTAAAAAAATAGCCCATTTTCTGCCAACAGCACCTCAAAGTTATGTTTACTGCAACTTGGGATTAATAATATTTTAATATGTAATTATATATTGTCATATATAACCCCATACATAATTATATATGTGACTGAGGTATATTATCGAATCCCAGCTCGGGCACAAAAAAAACTTTGTTTTTACTTTTTTAACTCAATTTAATTTACTTGCATATATTTTTTTTTTACAGATCTTAACAAGATTAAACCATTTTGTGTCACAATCATGTGCAAATATATTCCCAAATCCCTATTAAAAAAAATTAATATGGAGCTTTATATGGTAATATATAATTTAATGTGATCCATATACCATTTCATCCGAAAAATGGCCCGATATAATTGTGTCAGTTGGTTATCACTTTTTTCTCATTGCATCAGTTTAGATCTTAACTGATTAGATTATATATTAAACAGATGAAATTTTATCTGATTTTTGACCTGTTACAAGTTTATGGGTTTATGTCGCATGGTATTAGTTTAGATCCAAATATATACATTTCTATACAAGCTTATATAGTTATATCTGAATTTTGACCTGATGCAATTATATCTGCTTTAAAACTTTGATACAATTATATAAGGCAAATGTCGGATACAAATATATTTTATTTATATAAAATTGTACCAACTACGATCTAAACATATACCAATAGATATAAAACGTTAAAATTGTATCAGGTCAAAAATCGGATATAATTTCATCTGATTAATGTATAATTTTATTAGTTGAGATCTAAACTAATACAATTAGATAAAAACTGATAAACAACTGATACAATTACATCGGGCCATTTTTCGGATGAAACAGTATATTTATACAGATATAACTTAATCGCATTTTATACGAATATATGTAACTGTTTTTACTCGGGATAAAAAAGTTTTGATATAGTCATATATTATCAAATAACATTTTGTATAATTATATATTGGAACATATATACCAAGATATAACAATATAAAATTTGACGAAATTATATCCTAAATATATAACAATATCTTGTTATTTATTGCACAATATATAGTGCAACATATTACAATATCCAATTATATATAGACCTATATATAGTTACATATGCCTCGTATAATTATATATAATTGTATCGAATTATATACCATTACATCTAGTTGGATATGATTATATTATATTTGATACATTTGGATGAGAACAAAATCCGGATAAAATTCTATCAAACCATATCTTATTCTATCAAATTAGATCTAATTGTGTCAAATTAGTCTAATATGAACATAATACGATCTAATTTGATACAATTAGATGCTCTCATTTTTCGGATATAATTATATATAATATCAAAAGTCATATAATTTTTTTTAGTAGGGTTTTCAATTAGCAGTAATTTAAATATATAATTAGATATCGCAATATATAATAACTTCGTTAAAGTACCGAATTCGAGTTCTTTCAGGGCGAAAATGATTTTTTCTGTACTATTTCTACATAAAATTTGTGTAATGTTCTTATCTTTTCTACTGCTACTTTTAATACACAACAACAACAACTTGTGAAAAAGTGTAGGATAAAAGTATTTTGAAAATCCTTCTAAAAAACTTTAAAAAAAAATCCTCTAAAGTGAGCGATTTTTCCAAAGGATTGCTAGGTTTATACATTCCTTTCCAACAACATGTACAATATATTGTTCTTATCGCATTATTAGTTTAGCAAACACAGACTGTTGATATTTATTCTTTTGAGCCATAAAAATCGGGGCCTAGCAGTGTGTGGTTGATTGATCCAGCAATCTGGGTTCAAATCCTGCCGACGGTGTTTTTTTTTTATGTAATAAATATTTTTTTAATAAATAATTTTTTTGTGTTATTCTTTAAATTTTATTAAAATTTAATTAATTCCAAATATATCATAGGATAAATTTTGATCTCGAAATATCCAATATATCTAACAATATCTAATTGGATCTAAATAAAGCGCACGGGATATTTTGGGATATATCAGGATCTCAATTTGATATTATTGGATCTCCCAATTTTGAGATCTACTTGGATCTAATTTAATCCTGTATTACATTTGAGGGATCTTATTGGATATTCCTGGATACCCTAATTTTGAAATGATTTGGATAAGATTAAATGTCGATCTATATTAAATGAGATATTACTACATATGCTAGATATAATGTTTTTTGATCGGGAATTTTTGTGCACTTCAGTGCACACATTTCGTTGTATGGATGATTTTAAAATCGATCCGAAACCCTCTCCCCGGAGCCTATTTTGTGAGGTTACTGGAGGAACTAATCCAGAAAAAATTTCAGCTCAATCGAATAAGTTTTGAGCTCTCCCTGGCCCTTCAAAGTTTTGTGATATGATTTACAAGGGGAACAAATTATGTTTTTGTCTTTTTTTTTTTTTAAATTGCCTCTTAAATAACTGTATTTCTGTAAAATGTCAATATAATGGTAATCTAGACTGAATTACTTTTCTAAAAAGGCATAAAAATCCAAAATCGGTGGGAAAATATTTAAGTAATTGCAATTCGCCCAAATCATTATAGGCTGAAAATGGGCTAAGTTCTGTAAATCGCAAAAAATTAAATTTCAAAAACTTACAATGTTATACCCTAGTTTTATTCCTAGGATCTATGAATATTCAGGTGTAAAATTTTATCTCTCTTGGATTATGCTAACCTAGTCTAGTATGGCCAAAGATGGGATTCTTTTTTTTTGTAAGTTTGCAAAACTCCAAAATAGGATTTTCTTTAGTATACCTCGGAGAATAATTAAACTAAAATTACTCATATCCCTCTTTTAACTTAGTAGTGAAGGCGTTTTAAATTTTAAAATTTTAGAGAAAAGTGTGATTTTATTTTTTGTTTTTTTATCTAGCTGTAACAAAATTACTTCTTTTTTTTAATTCTGATAAAAGATTGTTTTCCGAAAATTTTACGAAACTTCGGCAACGTTAAGCCTTTCTTTACCAAGGTCATAGGTGAAACTTTTGAAATACAAATAAAATAAAAACGATTTATATGTTAAATAAAATTTATGTAAGAACTTTTGTTTGAAAATTTTTAACTTACAAAATTAAATCAAATTACAAAAGGTTTTCGTAACTTACGTAAAAATACTCACTTTCTGCCTATACCGAATTTCGAATTTTGCAAAATGTAACATGTGTTGTCACACAAAGCAGAGAACGGTTTGAGTACATTCGTTTTTATTGTGCATTCATACGATTCATTGCTTTTTCCATGTATTCATGGAACAACAATAACTAATGCTACTGCTATTATATACATTCATTGTTTTTGATGAGTGGTTTTTACGCATTGTTTTTATAATGCCACTACATGTCAAGCAACAAAATGAAGAGGCGACGCATTAAAAAAATAAAATCAATCACAACAATTATTTAGTATTCGTTGACCTGTTGCAGTATTTTGAAAAATGCAGTGTGAAGAAATTTCCATTTTTTTTTATTTAAATATGAACTACCCAGGAAAATTTTTTACAATCGGTAGCCAACCACACCCATTCTACAACTGGTTCCGCTGCAACCGATTCCATGGAACTAGTTCCGGAACCAGTTCCTGGGATCCTATATGGAAGGTGTGGGTGACGTAGAATCAGTTCCAGAACTAGTTCCAGAACTGATTCTAGATCAACCGGTTCCACTTTGGAGCTATAGAAGGGGTTGCTTTTGGGACAATTTCAAACAAAAAGAATCAGTGTTAGAACTGACAGTAGAAGGGGTTGTGAATGAAAAGTAGCTATTCTACAACCGATTCTTTGGAACAGAAAATTTTCCTGGGTAGCTCCCAGGAAAATTTTTTACAATCGGTAGCCAACCACATCCATTCTACAACTGGTTCCACTACAACCGATTCCATGGAACTGGTTCCGGAACCAGTTCCTGGGATCCTATATGGAAGGTGTGGGTGACGTAGAATCAATTCCATAACTGGTTCAAGAAGTGATTCTAGAGCAACCGGTTCCACTTTGGAGCTACAGAAGGGGTTGCTTTTGGGACAATTTCAAACAAAAAGAATCGGTGTTAGAATCGACAGTAGAAGGGGTTGTGAATGAAAACCCAGGAAAAATTTTTACAATCGGTAGCCAACCACACCCATTGTACAACTGGTTCCACTGCAACCGATTCCATGGAACTGGTTCCGGAACCAGTTCCTGGGATCCTATATGGAAGGTGTGGTTAACATAGAATCAGTTCTAGAACTAGTTCCAGAACTGATTCTAGAGCAACCGGTTCCACTTTGGAGCTATAGAAGGGGTTGCTTTTGGGACAATTTCAAACAAAAAGAATCGGTGTTAGAATCGACAGTAGAAGGGGTTGTGAATGAAAAGTAGCTATTCTACAACCGATTCTTTGGAACAGAAAATTTTCCTGGGAAGTAGCTATTGTACAATCGATTCTTTGGAACAGAAAATTTTCCTGGGTATTGTACAATCGATTCTTGGGAACAGAAAATTTTCCTGGGTATGTATATATTTTCTCATTTTTTTAATGTTTAAGTGAAAAAAATAAACACCAAAAATATACTTAAATCAGTGTTGCCATTTCAGTGCTTTTCGGGTATTTTTTGGTGCTTTTTTCCTTCCCGTACCCGGTGATTTTTTAAAAATACCCGTTTAAAAAAAGCGGGTATTTACGGTGCTTTTTCAGATTTCTGGCAGTGCTTTTAGTGCTTTTTTACAGTTTCTATTTTTGATGTTTGTTCTCGTTTTTTTACATTTTTCTTGAATTTTCTGTCAAAATTTAAAAAATAATACGAACTATACAAGAACTACATTTTTGCACAATATTTGTAATACAATTTTAAATAGCAACTTCGTTACATATAAACTTAAAAATATTGAAACATTAGTTCGGTGGTTTTTAACCCCTTTTTAGGTAATTTTCTGAACCTTTTTTACACGATTTTTCAAAGTTAAAATGTGTTTTTAAATTCTTGATTTAAATTTTTCAAAAAATTAATATCGTGCTTTTTTACCCCATTTTTGGTAAATTTTTACCCTTTTTACCCGTTTTCATAATGCTCACGGTGCTTTCCTGCCTTCTGGAGTTGGCAACACTGACTAAAATATTTGACAGAAAAAAATTTTCAACTTTTATACAACCAACCATTCGTAACAATCGGTTTGTATTCATACCAAAGAGTATACATAATAAAGAGATTGGGGGACTCTCTATCACTGAGAAAGCATTTGTTCTATTATGTGCCTTGGAACAGGAACATACTCAAACCAATATCACCCAGCAAACATGGCAATACGAAGAAGATTCTCCGAACATTTCGGAAGTTTCCTCCGTCGGAAACAACTGTTACACTAAAACAATACTTCCAGGCAATATGAAAGCAATAACTCATATGGAAGATAAAAGGGATATCGCTAAATAAACTCCCGGTACAATAAAAAAAAACGATTTAATTTTTTCATTATTAAATTTAAGCCTGAAAAACAATATCTGCATACATAATCCATTGACCAACTTATAAATGACCTTGATTTCATCTCAGCCGATTTTTCATGTGTAATTAATCTTAACTTTCACGAGTTTATTTCCTAAAAAAAAATATATTGTCATAAAAAGTTATGACAAAAGATAAAATTTTTGAATTATTTTTTTTCCAAATATCGCCGAATTATCTTCCAAGTGATAAAAGGAAGACAATTTCAAAGTAAATACTACTTGATTATTTTCATTCAAATGACAAATAGAAGATATCGCCTTAATATCTTCTTGGAAGGTATCTTTCAATTGTTTGCAGGGTCATTATGTGCGCTCTTTGTATGACTCAAAACATCGATTGTAACCAGGGATGGAAAATAATAATTTAGTTATAAAAATCAAGAATGGAACTATACTATGGAATTATACTATTCCAACAGTATTATAGCCCTAGATTATGAGTTTTAAAAAACCATACGTAAAAAATTGCAAAATAATATCGGAATGCGAAAAAAGGCTTTGGGGTTTAAAAAATTAATTAAAAGACTTAGATTCTGCAAGCGATGCCAAAATTTTCTTTTTTTGCAACTAACCACCAAACTTTGTTTTATGAAATGGGCATTATACTCCGTAGATTATAAATTTAAAAAACCGCACTTAAAAAATTGCAAAATAATAGAGGAACGCGAAAAAAGACTTTGTGGTAGAAAAAAATAATTAATAAAAAAACTCAATCAGCGATTAACAATCAGCAAATGAATACAATGACGAAAAAATTTTCCTTTCTGCAAATATTTTTTTCGCGATTTATAATTTTTTTTTTTTTTTCCAAACTAAGCACCAAACTTTTGTGTATAAAATTTGTACTATTGACCCTAGATTATAAATTTAAAATAACCACAGTTAAAAAATTGCAAAATAATCGCGGAACGCGAAAAAAGACTTTGTGGTACAAAAAATTAATTATGAAACGTAATCAGCAATTTTTTTTTGCAACTAGCCACCAACTTTGTTGTATGAAATGTGTATTATAGCCCCTAGATTATAAATTAAAAAAAAAACGCACGTAAACAATTGCAAAATAATAGCGGAATTTGAAAAAAGACTATGGTACAAAAATTTAATCCCTACACTCACAGAACAGAATCGTTGTGACAACCGAATTTGTTGCCAACCGAATTTTGGTAGTCACATGTACTATCACATTATTCGGTTGCAGCTATCCACATTTACAGGTATACCTACTATGCTTGTAGAATATAAAAAGTTGTTACAACCGAATCGCTTTAGTGCTGCCCGATCGAATTTAACATTCATTAGATCCAACCGATTTTTTTTGAAATCCCAATCGAATTTAATAAAACACCATTTCCATTATTTAAAATTTGTTTTTATTAATTAATTATTAGAATATAACAAAAATAGATAAATATTACACAAATTAATAAAATACGAAAATTAAAACACATACATATTAAAGAAAAGATTACGAGGACGTTTCCTTGTACATAAACCCCACAATTCTAAAACCCTTTTCCTACAGAGAATGCTTTAGGTTCTGAGCATTTTTTCCTAACGAAAACACCTTAGATTGTGAGGACTTTTCTTACAAAAAAGCAAAGGTTCTGAGAAAGTTTTTCAAAATCTTTTTATTTTTGACCTTTAAATTCTTGAAATTTTTGCCTATAAAAAGTCTTCGGAATCTGGGTTTTCCTTTGGCAAAAGTCATCAGAGTCTATAGGTGAAGTTCCTTAAATTTTGATGGGTTTCCTGCATAAATATAACCTCTGAGTTTAAAACGGAGGGAACTCCACAAACATAAAATGTTATTACCCAAGCTTACACATTTTATTATCTCTTTCTATTTTTGAGACCAAGCCGGAAATGTTAAAGTTTTCCAAAAAGTGTTATTTTGTTGCAACAGATCTTATACTAAAGAACAAAAAGAAAAATTAATTATTAAGTCTACAAATTGGTTTTGTTACTTAAAGTACCTTCAATATACGAAACAATAATTTTTTTTTATTTTTATTTCTTAAAATTTTTCTTTTTATGGTATTTTGTATTTTTAATTTTTGACAATTAGTTTAAATTTACTTACAGATTTGCGGTCGTGTTTATTTTTTCTTGGTTATGGTTTTTCAAAATTATTAAAATTAATATTTGTGCTGTTTTAATTTGGGCACTATAACCGATAATCTGTTATAAAAAAGATAGAACTTTATTTTAATTCAGTATATGCAACCATCATTTGGCAGAAAACACTTAGTTAATGAAAAATTTTCTTGGCACAACTGATATGTAATTCGTACTGCTAATTTATGGGGGAAAATGTAAAATTTTAATATTTGCAGACAGTTGCCTCATAAAATAAATCTATAAAATTTTATTTTTGTTTAAGTTGGTTGGGAGAGCAGATTTTTGTGGTAGTTATAACCTTCTAACGGTTAAGTTTAGAACTTTTAGTTATTAGAGCCAATATTTTACTAATGCAACTGTTTTTGTGTAACTATATCAAAAATGTTGTTGCAGAAGCAAAAACTGGCAGTTTTAATGGATTTACAACCGATATATTTTGTGTGTGTGTAGGTTATATATTTAAAAAAACCGCACTTAAAAAGTTGCAAAATAACGGCGGAATTCGAAAAGGCTTAATGGTACAGAAAATTAATTAAACGAGGTAATCACCGATCGACATTCTGCAAACGAATATATTGTTGCAATAATTTCGCTTTCTGTAAATGTTTTTTTTTTCGCAATTTGTGCTAATATTTGCTAATATCTAAATATTTAATTTTAATTTTTTTTAACGACCCAAAGAGGAAGCTATTTTTTAGTTACTTACATTTTTAATTATGTAAGAGCGATCTAACATTTTTTGGTATAAGAGCCCGATTAAGTGAGCCTTTTCCATCTCTGATTAACCAGTCGGAGTTCGTTCCTGTTCCAAGCCGCATAATATTTTTTCAAATAAAAAATATTGAGTTCATACCAATCATTTTATATTCGTTGCTTTTGTGAGTGTTAGGTAAGATTAACAGAAGACATGCAGTGCAATGCATGGCTTTCGCCATACTCAGTTTTTTTCAATTGCGTCTGTATTGCTTTACTGAAATGATGTGTATTGACAACAATATGCATATTTTTTGTGATTGCATTCAAAAGCATAAAATAAGGCACTCAAAACGTTCTCTGACACAAAGGTAATCAATACAAGGGTTGTCGCAAAATTCTTAGTGAAATAATAAGTGGACAAAAATGGGTTAACATGTGGTTAAATATGAATGTTTCGACTGAATTAGCAACCCTATTATTTATACGTGACGTATGAGTAATAAATATAATAATAATTTTAAATTCCACCCCCCCCCCCCCCATCACCAAAATCGAAAGCCTAAACCCCACTGGTTAGAATAGTAACTAAAATTCTGTAAATTTAATAGTTTTATTTTTGCTGTTAAATACTAGTAAATATTTAGGGAAAAAATCTGCTAATTTTGGCAGTTTTTTCTAAAATGCAATTTTTAACTAATTTTTAGCAACTTTTTCTTAGGTTAATTTCTATTAGTGTACGGGAGAGTCATGTACCTTGGTACTTTTGAAAATCATGTGTCAATATCTCTAAGATTAAGATAGGTGCAAAAAATCTTTTAATGCAGAAATATAAGTGTTGGTGTTGTTGTAGATTGCAGAAAATAAAAACTTAAATAATTCTTATGAATTTTAAGATATTTCAATTTTTTTAGAAAAGCGAAAAAGTATTCCAAATTGCAAATTGGCGTGCACCATGGAACTCGCAAAAAATGAAGGGAATTTCTTAAAAAAAATACTGCCCCATAATGAAATTTATTGTATTATTATAGATATCAACTACTTGAAATTAGACAATGCAATTTAATATTTGCATAAAAACAACATTTTTAAAAAATGGCGAAAATCTTAAATCAAAGGTTATTTTGAAGCAAATTAAATTCAAAAAGTACAGTTAGCCTGTGGAGCTTTAATTAATCATGTATTGAAATTTGTGGCATACACACACTCTAATAAATTTTTATTTAAATTTACTACCATTATGGTAGGTAACTGAATGCCTAGCTTTTAAACCCTAAAAATACTAAAGGTGTGTAAAATTGAAATACATAGACACATTGTGTCCAAAAAATATAGGCACAAAATTGGATAGAAATATACTTTAAATTATTTTAAAACAAACTTTATGTGTGTAAAAATAAATTGTGCCTAAAAAAACGTAAGCACATGAATAAAGATTCATTTTTAATGTTCACAAATTCATAGGAAAAGCTTGTTCGTACTTTTGAAAATAATTTATATTAAACCCCTAAAGTCCAATCTAAATCCACAATAATTTGTTAAATTTAAAAAGAAAACCTACAAGTGTTTGTTTTTTATTACCATCAAGCTTTATTAACATTAAATTAAGTTAACAATTAAGTTTTATTTAATAAAAAAAAGTATAAATACAAATTATAAGCGATGAGGTAGAAAATTAATAATTGCAATGGCCTACGTTTTTGTAAATAATAATAAATAAACACTAGTTTCAGAAGCAATATAACAAAAATATGAGTTTATGGCTTTTAGGATTTGATTATCTCAAAACCTAATAAGCTGTGTTTTTAACTGAGAACAGCCCTTATATTGTGGGGTTTTTCTCTAGGAGAAACTCAATTGTATCTGAGGAGTTTTGTAAATAAATAATTATTTATAATTTAATAATTTCACTGCAAGCAAAAGACCCCAGAATCCAGAGCGGGTTTTTGTGGGCTTTGATCAGATTCCAGAAGTCTTGCTATAGAAAAATATTCTTACGGTGGGTCCCATACTGAACGGTGAACTTTAAATTAACTATTAAGCAAAACAAAACGTTGAAAAATTATATACAAATTATTTAAAATTTGTTGGGTTAACTAACAGTTAAACCATCAGTATGAAATCCAGAGTTAGAATTTGAAGTTTTTACTTTAGGAAAATGTACCAAATATCACATTGTTTCTCTATATTAAAAATCCCTTAGAATCTAAGGAATGGTCAATGAATGGATACATATATATCGATTTTTAACTGGGCGGGTTTGTTAAGGGAAATGTGGCGTGTAGTGGGTGTAAGAATTGAAAATGATACACATTTTGTTTTTTAATTGTAACGAGGCAATGTTCTGTCGTTTTTCGATATTCACATGTTTACGAATTGCATCCGCCTTTTCCAAAATCGCTTTTTCACTTTTTTTTCTTATATGTGGCAAAATTAGAACCAAAAATAGGCAATATGGGTATAATTTATTTTCTTTTCTCGAGTAACTTAAAACCAACGGAAACAGCTATTTAGATATCGGGCGACCCGATTTTTTTAACTGAGAAAAGTTTTGCTTTTTTGACTCCCCGTTTTCCTACAGATGTAAGAGTAAGCACCCGGGACACATATTTTTCAGTTAAGCTGGAAAAAATCATATGAAAATAAAAAAAATATTAATGGTTTATCTGCACCCTTTTATCTACTTACTTTTATTTAACCAGTGTAATGAAATTTATACCAGGCCTACAATTACGTGCAAGACGCTAATTTCCTTCTGAAATATTTTCTGATTGAATTTATTTATTTTTATTATTAATTTGACATTTTTTATAAACTACTTGAAGTAATTACAATTACGCACTTTTTGCCTAAAAACAAAATTTAGGCACAATGTGTGTAATTCCAAAATACAAATGTTTGAAAACCTACAAAACACTATTTTATGTGTGTAGTTATGTGGAAGAATTGTGTATATACATTTTTCAAACATTTTGTGCATAAATTTAGGCATAATGTCTTGCTTTACATAAAAATTTACATACTTTATAACAGTAATTTTAAAGGCATTTTTAAGAGTGCAGAAGTGAAAATTTGTACAATATCGTTAAGAAATTTACTGGTTACTGCATTTAGAAAACGACAAACTTTATATTGATTTAAGGCCGTAACTTGAAATATCTTGATTATTAAAAAAAATTAGTTTAAATTTTTTTCAAAAATTTACTTTTGTCGATCCAAGGTACACGCACCCAATTTTAGGGTCTCCTATAGACTTATCTGCAACTTTGAGTAGTTTAAAATGATCATTAGGCAAAATAAAAAACTTCATAGAAGAAGACTTTATAGTAAACCATTAACAAATAGGAGACAAATGCAAAGTTCCAAGGTACACGCGATCAAAGGTACACGACTTTCCCCTACTTCTTTTATTCTTGGATATCGGAAAGTTTAGGAAATCGGAAAGTTCGGGAAAATAAAAACTCTAGTTCATTTACATGTGACTGTGCTTGTTTTGAACTGTGGCGTATTGGCAATATTATAATTATCCGTTTAAATTGCACTAGTTTACTGAAAAATCTCACTCCAATTAATTATTTTTTGTTTAAGATGTAACCAAATTATTCTACAAATTGGCTATATGTACTCCGTTTTATTCACAATTCTAAATAAAATCTATGAATCCTTAATATGCAAAAACAAAAACTTATACTATCAATCAAATTTCCTATTAATGCTCCTACAAACTGTCAGCCAAGTTTGCCTTATCAACCGTTTCAGAACACTCATATGTATGGTTGAAATTAATTCATGAGTTGCATTAACACTGACAGTGTATGTGAGCGTGCATGAGGGTATGTGTATGTGTATGTGTGTGGAACAATGCGAATGTGCCCTATCAATACATTAAAGTATCCAGCTACAATGGCCAATGGTATGTTGCGTGACTGAATGCGTTACTTGTGGATTATGACAATGATGATGTTGATGATACTCCGAACAGCACAACCCAAACAGAAATCATGTCGAAGGGTGACATTCTTTCATAGAGAAAGCGTTGCGAAAAGTTCGATAACATTTCTGTTAAAACAAAAAACTATACCTCGTATCTATCCTTTTTATATGTCCACAAATTGTTTTAACGTTTAGAAAAAACTTTTGCAGTCATTCACTTATAAGGTCGAAAATGGATGGATTTTAGATGGCTGTGACACTTGCGTCACAGAACCTTTTGTTAAAACAACAATCGACGGACCAACTGAACCAACGAACGAACGACTTACCAGCCAACAATATTCATGCTATCCTCATCGTCGTCAGTGTTTTGTTTACGGTCTTATCTCTAAAGTAATTACAACAAATCCCTGACAATTTGTTGTTGTTTGTTTTGATGTTATTGCTCTCTTTTAGGTTTTCCTTCAAAGTATTTTACTTTATTTTCTTAGTGTGTTAGTGCAACAGATTTAAGCTTCTAAATTAAATTTAATCTGTGAAACCTTACGTTTCCTTTTGTTCGCATATGATTTGGTACAAATGCGGGCACGTGGCTACACGTTTCGGCACTTTGCCATTTTTATGCCGCATAAATACGCTTTAATGAAATCAAAACATCACCTTCTTCACATTTCTTCTTTATGAGAGGGTGTTCAATTTGGTGGCTGATTTATAAATGAACTTAGAGGTAGGCACGTCAAATTTGTAAAAATAGTTTCTTAAAAGAAATTTGAAAACCATAAAGTACTCGTACCAAGGAACATGAAAACCAGGAAGTACAAACTGAATGTGTTGCGGCTTGTTCGCCGGGTTGAATTATTTTCTAAGCGTTCGCCAAGCGTTCGTTTAGCGTTAGCCTGCATTCAACCCGCAGCCAACAAGTAATGTATTTCGCAGCCTGCAAGTAATGTCATTAAAAACTATTTCGTGAATGCTCACGTTAAATCAAGGAACTAAAGGGTGGTTAAATTTTAAGGGCCGATGTTGAATGTGAACCACACCTAAACGTCAAGTTTTTTTTCTACATTTCATTTGACATTTATCAATTTCAGACTAACTCAATTTGAACCATGGAAAGATACACAATCGAGCAACGCGTTAAAGTTATTCAGGCTTATTATGAAAATGGGCGTTCAAATCAAAATGCATATCGTGCACTTCGTGATTTTTTCGGTGAATTTAATCGTACAAATGTGCGTACAATCGGGAAAATCGTGCAAAAATTTAAGCAAACCGGGTCGCAATTGACTCAAGAACTAAAGCCTCTTGACCATTCCAAACGTCGTCAATGGTCACAATGGTGGCAAGAAATAGCAACAGTGGATGATCAATTTTCGAAGAAAATCATCTTCAGTGATGAGGCACATTTTCACCTCAGTGGATTCGTCAATAAGCAGAATTGCCGCATTTGGGCAAATGAGAATCCACGAGTGATTGTCGAAAAACCAATGCACCCACAAGGAGTGACTGTTTGGTGCGGTTTATGGGCTGGCGGCATCATCGGGCCGTATTTTTTCCAAAACCTAAGTTTGGCTGGGAATGTTAATTTGAATTCCTCTATGAAAACATTTGATAACGATAATCAAATAACTTTGTTGCTGTAATTACAAGAGTCAGTTGGCAAGATTGTCGCACCGAATCTGTTTTAAAATCTGCTTAAACAATACCGGGCGCAAGCGTACTTAAGTGCAGTCAGAAATATACTAACGGGAAAGCGATGGCAAGTTACTTTAACAGGTGGTACAAGTACTGGCAAAACGTGCTTTCCCATTCCCAAAATGATAACATCATTAAACAAAAAGACCGGCTGTTCAAAAAGCGCCGCAAGAGGACTAAAGAAACAAAATTTTGGACGTTGGCAAGACGCTGGCCAAAACAATAAATAGGTGGAAATATATTTTCGAAAATAAAATTTAAAAAAAGTTCATATGTAATTTTTTGTTTTTTGTCCTGCCTTCCCGAGTAAAAAAAATTGATCTCGCGCAATATCTAATCATATCCAATTTGATATTGTTTAAGATCTGCTGTAATATCTAGCTGATCCAATTAGATCTCAAAATTGGGTGTATCCAATCATATCGTATTAGATCCCATTTTATATATGGGGATAAACTAAGATCAAGTTATATCTCAAAATTGGGAGGTCCAATGATATCTTTGGGGATAAACCTAGATTTAATTTGATCCGAAAAATGGCGGATCGAATTACATCCAGTTATAAATTTGCGGATAAACTTAGATCTAATTTGATCTCAATTTTGGCAGATTGAATTAGATCTAGCAATATATTTGTGGATAAACTTAGATCTAATTTGATCCGAAAAAGTGGCAGATGGAATTAGATCCAGCAATATATTTGTGGATAAACTTAGATCTAATTTGATCAGAAAAATGGCAGATCGAATTAGATCCAGCAATATATTTGGGGATTAAGTAAGATCTAAATTTATCCAAAAAATGACAGATCAAATTAGATCCAGTAATATATTTCGGGATTGCGTAAGATCTTAACTTTTCCGATAAATTGCAGATCGAATTAAATCCAGTGATATATTTGGAGATTTGGTAGCATCTTAATTTATTCCATAAATTGCAGATCGAATTAGATCCAGCAATTTATTTCGGTATTAAAATGGCAGATCGAATTAGAAACAGCAATATATTTGGGGATTGACATCTAAAAATATCCAGAAAAATGACAGATAAAATTATATCCCGCATTATATTTAGGTACTACGTAAGATCTCCATTTGTATTGGATTAAATAAGATCCCAGACAGATATTGAAAACAGTTCAAAAAATAATACACTGGCAGAGCACTGATTTTATAAAAATTACAATATTTTGTTAAAATAAGGTTTAAACTCAGAAGGTCTCGGGTTCGATACCGTTCACGGCTATGCATTTTTTTATATAAAGAATTTCTTTTTATAAAATTATAATTTTATTTTTTATAAATGTTTCAATTGTTTTTAAGATTTATCAATTGTATTTCAGAAATAATCAATTGAATTTCAGTTTTATAAATTGTATTTCAGAACTTATCAATTATTTTTCAGATTTATGAATTGTATTTCAGAACTAGTCAATTGTATTTCAGTTTTATCAATTGTATTTCAGAAATTATTAATTGTATTTCCGAAATACACAACTGTATTTCAGAAATTATCAAACTGTATTTCAGAAATTATCAATTGTATTTCAAAAATTATGAAATGTAATATCCCGATTAAAAACGTTTTTATATAATAATGTATAATTTTATATACCCATATATGTTTTTGTACACCAGTGTATATAACCGGACATAATTATATATATCCATATATAATTTTTTCTTTCTCAAAAAATTGTAATATGATGTCGTATTTAGTTGCATCTTATTACATATCGGTTAGTACATAATTGTATATTGCATTTCCAATTGGATACAGATAATGCAATTTTATATGACGTTATATATAACTATTTAGTTATATGAAATCATTTTTCAAAAAAACACGATTTCGTTTTGGATAGAATTATATATACCCCATTTAGAGTCACACTAGAACTCTTTTCAGTCGCCTTTTGGATATAATTTTATATTACATTGCCATGGAAAGAAATTGTTAGAAAATTTATACAAACAGTTTAAAGCAATACTAAAGGCGTTTGTGCTTTTCTGTAAAATGTCCTTTTGTCAAAATCCAAATAAGTTTAATAGCTTTCATGAAGTTTTAGGTCTGACAAACTCCCAGGTAATTGTTTCTGTAAACATTTAGGATTTCAGTGAAATTTATAGTGAATAAACTGGATATAACAATATCTGATTTTCTATATGTTTGTACCATTTCAGCTATAATTTTATACCACTATATAAAGTCTGATCAAATTATATCGCGCCATTATTCGGATACATTTATATCTGATATTATCAAATTATAACTGAATTGATGCAAACTTATGAAATTATATGGGCCCATTTCTCGGATAAAATTGTATAAAGACTCATGTTAAATTATATATGACTGTATAAAGCCTCATATCAATTTTTTTTAATCGGGATAGAAATTTTTCTCTATTAACTAAGATAAACAATCAACAAGTTCTGAAATAGATTTGATTATTTCTGAAATACATTTAAAATTTCTGAAATACAATTAATATTGTAGTTGCTGATGAGTTACCATATATGAACATATATTGTTTAAATGGCACCATATATGACAATATATTGTTTAAATGGCACCATATATTTATTGTATGTTCCCTATTAAAAAAAACAACATGGAGCTTTATATGGTAATATATAACTTAGAGGCATCCATGTACCATTTGATCCGAAAAATGGCCCGATAAAATTGTATCAGTTGTTTATCAGTTTTTATCTAATTGCATCAGTTTAGATCTGACCTGATTAAATTATGTGTTAATCACATGAAATTGTATCTGATTTTTGACCTGATACAATTTTATTGGTTTATATCACATGGTATCAGTTTAGGTCCAAATAGATATATTTGTATACAAAATTATATAGTTATATCCCAATTTTGACCTGATATCAGTTTAAAACTTTGATACAATTGTATAAGGTAAATGTCGGATACAATTATATTTTATTTATATAAATATGAACCAATTACGATCAAGCCGATAAAATTGTATCAGGTCAAAAATCTGCTACAATTTCATCTGATTAACACATAATTTAATCAGGTCAGATCTAAACTGATACATTTAGATAAAAATTCATAAGCAATTGATAAAAATATATCGGGACATTCTTCGGATGAAACTGTATATTTATACAGATAAAACTTAATCACATATATGACTATATGTAACTATTTTTACTCGGGTTGTTTAAATGATACGATATATCAAAGTATATGGTACTATATATGGTAGCATATATTATAATATCTGGAACTGTATTAAAAATGTTGTTCATGAGGTCCCACATATGAGCATATATTGTTGAAATGGCACCATATATGAATATATATTGTTTAAATAGCACCATATATATTACTTAAATAACACCATATATAAATATATATGGCACTATATATAGAATCATATATTATCATATCTGGAACTGTATTAAAAATTTTGATCATGAGGTACCATATATGGCCATATATTGTTTAAATGACACCATATATAATAATATATGGTTTAAATGGCACCATATATGCTAATATATTGCTTAAATAACACCATATATAAATATATATGGCACTATATATAGTAGCATATATTATCATATCTGCAACTGTATTAAAAATTTTGTTCATGAGGTACCATATATGACCATATATTGTTTAAATGCCACCATATATGATAATATCTAGTTTAACTGGCACCACATATAGTTATATATTGTTTAAATGATACCATATATAATTATATATTGCTAAAATGCCATCATATATATTAAGATATAGCTCTATATACAACTATATATGCAGTAAGATCAGCCATGCTATGTAATATATAATCATATATACCATATCTAATATTATAAAGGCCGATATGTAATTAGATAAAATTATATATGGCATACTATAAAGAAAAATTTTGGAGAAAGACGTCATATATAATTATATATGGATATACATAACGACATGTCTAATTATATACTGTAATATATGCCACATATGATTATATATAATTTTTTTTACTCGGGTTGATATAAGCCCAGCCGTTATATTGGCAGATTACAGCTCTACCTACTGACCCAACTAAACTCATAAAAAACAGTTAGTACAAAAGTCTGTTAAACGCGTTCTAATTCAGTTGAACTAATTTTTCCTGTTATTGTCGTTTAAATCCGTTGTTTAGCTAAAGTTGTTAGATATCCAATTTCACCACAAAAACATCCCAGTGTAGAAAATTATTACCAGATATGTGGTTATGTAACTACATACTTGGTAATATAGGGTCCGCCATCTAACGTTTTTTTTTTAACTAGTGCTTATTTCGTGAATGGTAACACTTAGCTCATGTCTGATTTGACAGTTAATTAGTTTTATTCTTCCGCTGAACGAATATGGTTGTGTATACGCTTGAACAATGCGTTTTCGCTTCGCTAAGTGGGCCTGCGATCGACTTACAGAAGATGCCGATTTTTCCAAAAAAAATCATCTTTTCAGATGAAGCTCATTTTGATTTTGGCGGGTATGTAAACAAGCAAAATTGTCGCATTTGGGGCACAGAAAACCCGCACGCATACATTGAAAAGCCGGTGCACCCAAAACTAGTCACTGTTTGGTGAGGATTTTGGTCCAGAGGCATAATTGGGCCATTTTTCTTCGAAAATGAGCAAGGAGTGGCCGTTACAGTCAATGGCGATCGTTATCGGGCCATGTTGAACGAATTTTTGTTCACAAAAATTGAAGAGGAGGATATTGGCAACATTTGGTTTCAACAGGACGGCGCTACGTGCCACACAGCCGAAGCTACACTCGATGTTTTGCGCCCTGTTTTTGAAGATCGCATTATCAGCCGCAGAGCTGATGTCGTTTGGCCACCTCGGAGCTGCGATTTGACACCGTTGGACTATTATTTGTGGGGTGCCGTCAAAGATAAGTGTTACGCCGACAAGCCAGAGACAATTGACGCTTTAAAGGACAATATTCGTGAAGCCATTGGTGAAATACAGCGGCACACAATCGATAATGTGCTTAAAAATTGGGCCGATCGTGTAGGCTACTGCATGGCCAGCCGAGGCAGCCATATGAATGAAATTATTTTCCATTATTAACCGGAAGGATTGTACTTTCAAATAAAAAAAGAAATTTGAGAAAATATTCAGTAGTTTTTTTTTTATAAAATTTTCAAAAAAAAAAAGTTATTTGGCGGACCCTATAGTAACTAGTTACTTTTGTTATTACATTTCTTATTACCTTTATATGGCGATGTCGCGAAAAATAATGAGTTAGGGTTACACACCAGCATACGAAAAATCAAAAAATATATCCATACCTATGTGCTTACCAGTACTGACAAAAATAATGAGTTTAAAAATAGATTTTCAAAAAAATAAATTATATAAAAAAAAATATTTTTTATTGTTTTTTTTTTTAAATAAAATTTGCTGGTGCGGGATTCGAACCTGGGTCTACAGATTTCCAGTCAATAGCTCTACCATCTGAGCTATATCGACATGTAATATTTAATAGATAAAAACATAATTGACCTGCTGCACACAAGTAAGCTTACTCGCCAACATACAAAAAATCAAAAAATATGTGGTTACATATATACTTACCAGTGTTTAAAAAATATTGAGTCTAAAAATAGATTTCAAAAATTTTTTTAAAAAATCTAGAAAATTATTTTCTATTTGAAATAATGATAAAAATAAGTCATTATCAGTAACTCATTATTGTATATTTTAAAATAATGCGGAAGGTAAGTGGGTGTCATTACTGGTAGCGCAAAAAATAATGATATGTCATTACCGTTTCTACACTGGGATATTTCTGCTGTACTTGAACTAATTTTTCGTCCTGATATTTAGCAATTTTTTCATAAATGGTTTTGACAATGTTATCAGCTAATATAGATACAAATGTTCTACCATCTAGTCCGACACGATTTACCTTCGTTTCATCGCTCCAAATCACATTTTTCCAAAAGGACAACTCATTTCCTTTGTGGGTTTTGGCAAAATCAGCACGTTTCTTAATATTTTTTCTTGAAAGAAGAGGCTTCTTTCTACTTATTTGTCCAAATAAGTTTGCTTCATTCAGTCTTCTTCTTACTAACCTGTCTGTCACTTGAACGTTGAATTTTTCCCTGATTTCGTTATTTATTTGACGGGAGGACATAAAAGGGTTGAGTTTGCTATGGCGTACTATAGTTCTGTCCATATAAGTTGCAGTTTTACGACGGATTGGCTTATGTTCTTTATTTTGCGTATGATATTTCTTGTCGGCAGCACATAGACGAATGGCATTGTATACCATATTTGGCGAACACTTTAGTATTTTAGCAATTTCAGTTGGAGATTTCATCTCGTTGTGGAATTAAGATATAAGTCTTCATTTTTCTGGATTACAATGTTTTCCACGTTCCATATTGGTACAGTTAGAAAAGAATTTACTTATCTCAAAAAATTTTGAAAATTATTGCAAGTGTCCTATTTTAATGTCCAAGTCAAATATGAACAAAGTAAAGTAATTTTGTTGTAAATATTTGCATGTTTTAAATACTGCAAATTTTTATATATAATCTGAGACTACTTGATTACAGTTTACTATAATAGAAAAGAAATATAATTATTGCTTTATAATTATTAAGAGAAATGCATGAAGATAATTTTGTATAGCTGTATATTAGAGTGTCCCTTTGAAATAGATTTGTCATTACACCCCCAGTTTTATTGGAAATGGTCCCAAATGGAAGAAATCAATTTTTTTTATTTTTTTGGAAAACGTTACCCCGTGCCGAAAGTTGCACGAAAATTGCCCATTTTGGAAAAAAGTCCATTACTATTAAAAATTCCCAAAATTCGAAATTTCGAAAAAAGTTATCTTTTATTACATTTATTCATTTAATATAGTCAAAATGATTCAGACATGGAATTTTGACTTAATCGGATATCATTAACCCACTTTAGCCTGGAATCCAAAATGACCCCCGAATTTGATAAAAATGCAAAAAGGTGTTTTTTTTTAATTAATTTAAAAAATTTTTTAAAATGCATAATTTGGAGATGTGGATTGCTATTTGTACCACATAATAGTTGATATTAAAAAAAATAAATAAATTTGAAAAATGATAATTCGAGTTTGTGTTTGGAGCGACTGCTTTCCAGGATATTTTACAAAAATTGCTCAATAATGAACAAAATTTGAATGTTTTCATCAAATTTTACATAGTTTTCGGAAAAATATCACTTAAATTTGGTTAGACTATAATTATCTTTACATTTGTTTAAAAAATCCTTAACCCTTAGTGGCCTGGGATAGGAAAAGACCCATAAAACTTAATATTAATTATGACTACGAGATTGTAAAGCCATTAAATTGATAATAAAAAAAAGCTCAACAGGAAAAAAATAATTATTTTATGTAATGTGATCCATATGGGGTTAATTTTTATACTTTTGGCCAAAAATAATTTTCGGAAAAATACACTCAAAAAAAAAGTCAGTAAATTCAGCAAAAAATGTTGCTGTGTCAGCAAATTTTTAGTCAGGAGCGTGCTTGCAAAAAAGTTGGTAATTTCAGCAAAAGGTTTGCTGAAAATCAGCGAGCTGAATTTTACCAAAAAAATGGTAATCTTCAGCAAAAGTTTTGCTAACACTTAGTCGACTGCAAATGAAAAAAATCCTTGCTAAAATCACTAAACTTTTTGCTGAATATTAGTAGACTGAAAATAACTCAAAAAACTTGTAGCGAAATTTTACTTAAGTTAATTTATTTGCTGAAAATTTAAATATAGAATATGTGTAGAGTTGTTTTTATTTTTTTTCACATCCGCTTCCAGACAAGCTGCGACATCTACATCTTGTCTATCTGGTTGTCGTCCACGCTATGAATGTGGTTATCAGCACAATTTTTGTAGCAAAATAAATTAGTAAAACATTAGTTCAAAATTAGTTTAGTGCTAAACAAATATAACTAAAATTTTTGTTGAAAACGGAATTTCAGCAAAAAAAAATTGCTGAAAACTACTACACTTGATATACAAGACGTTTTACTAATTTTTCTACTAACTTATTTTTTTGAGTGTATCACTTTGAATGAATAAAAAAAATTTTTTTTCCACTTGATAAAAATTATTATTTTGAGTAACTTGATCCATATAGGGTTAATGTTCTCACTTTTCACAAACAAAGACCCACTAGGAAATTTACAGAATAACATTTATCAGATTTTTATCAAATTGGAATATGCGATAGAGGGTAAAAAACTAACGAACAAGCGCAATTCTCTATAGCCCCTATCTTATTTTTAAGGGTTAAAAAGGTGGGATCAAAAGTGTCCGTATGTTAATAGCAATTTTAGTTTTGTAATCGTATTAGATTTCAATTAAAAGCTTCTTTTTTAATTATGCATTTATTGCTTTCTATTTGGAAAGACGTTATTCTGAAAATTTCCAAGTGGGCTATTGTTGCCCTATGTGGATCAAGTTACACAAAATAATAATTTTTATCAAATGGAAAAAAGATTTTTTTGATACATTTGAAGTAATTTTTACGAAAATTGTGAAAGATGTTATTCTGTAAGTTTCCTAGTGGGGCGTTTTTGGCCAAAAGTATAAAAATTAACCCCATCTGGATCACGTTATATAAAATAAATATTTTTATCCAGTTGATATCTTTTTTTTATCAATTTAATGGCTTTACAATCTCGTAGTCATACCATAATTCTCAACTTCATTGAAAATTTTGCAGGCGCAAATACAGGTGCTATGTATTTCCTGTTATCTTAGCCGAATTTTGAACTATTTGTACGGGCTTTCTTGCAGATATGGGAAAATGTAATGTATGTTTAAAAAAGTGGCAAAGAATGGATATTTTGCTTCCAAATTGATATCATAGAGGGATATAATATCAACAATGACTTTGCCATCAAAAACTCATTTTGGCCAAAATTGACAATATAGAGTATTGAATCTAGGGTCTCGATAGGTTTGCCATAATTTGTCTTCTCCGTTTTAAAAGTCGACAATTTTTCGGCCCACCCTAAAATATATATCAAATTCTAACATTCGCTACTGGCTTAAAGTTAATATTAAAAGGGTGTGACAATGACTGATGAATGTTCCTTTGCAGTAAAAGCTTTAGCGCTGAATGAATTTCTGCCTGACTGTTGTCTGTCTGTCTGTCTGTCTGCCTATCGGTCTGGCTGCCCTGGGTAGTTTGTGAAATTACGTTATCGATTGTTGAACACACCTTTATCATATGAGTACTATCGAATGATTGGTTTGGTTCAGCTCGTTTTACTTGGATGGATGAGTGACTGCTTAGATGAAATTCCATATCGATGTTGACTTAGTTAAAGTATATTATTCAATATACAATGGCCTCCTTGGTGGAGCGCATAACTGTCATTCGAAAGGAATTAATATAAAGAAAAAATAATTTGAAAATATTTTGACAGCGATTGGTAAAACGATACTATGGCGGTATTCAAAAATACATCAATTATATTATTTGGCAGTTAATTTCTAAAATGGATTTTGATAAAAATATGTTCTATGAGCATTTAACAAAAACCCCAGCAACATTTTTTTATAACCGGTTACCTCTGAATTTGAATTGAATTTGAATTGAATTTGAATTGAATTGGAATTGAATTTGAATTGAATTTGAATTTGAATTGAATTTGAATTGAATTTGAATTGAATTGAATTTGAATTGAATTTGAATTTGAATTGAATTTGAATTGAATTTGAATTGAATTTGAATTGAATTTGAATTGAATTTGAATTGAATTGAATTTGAATTGAATTTGAATTGAATTTGAATTGAATTTGAATTGAATTTGAATTGAATTTGAATTGAATTTGAATTTGAATTTGAATTGAATTGAATTTGAATTGAATTTGAATTGAATTTGAATTGAATTTGAATTGAATTTGAATTGAATTTGAATTGAATTGAATTGAATTTGAATTGAATTTGAATTGAATTTGAATTGAATTTGAATTTGAATTGAATTTGAATTGAATTTGAATTGAATTTGAATTGAATTTGAATTGAATTTGAATTGAATTTGAATTGAATTTGAATTGAATTTGAATTGAATTTGAATTGAATTTGAATTGAATTTGAATTGAATTTGAATTGAATTTGAATTGAATTTGAATTGAGTTTGAATTGAATTTGAATTGAATTTGAATTGAATTTGAATTGAATTTGACAATCCCACACAACACGACGTACTTCTTTTAAATTAAAATATGGGATTTAAAAATGGTAGTTACATAAATGGGTTACATTTTAATAAATTTAATTTTAATTTAATTAATTAGTGATAGCAAAAAGGATAAAAAAAACAATTGAAATGACTAATAAGATAAAATAAACACATTATAAATATGAAACAAAAAATAGAATAAATTAAATGAATAATATGACATTACCGTCAGTGAAATTAAGTTTGTCAAAGAATTAAATAGAAAAATGTTCAACAAATGTTTAAAACGCGTTGCATTGTTGTTGGCCTGAATATTGTTTGGAAGAAGATTCTAAAGGTGGATGGCGTTAACATAAAATTGCTTCTCAGAAATTAGGCTTCTGTACAAGAGAAAAATTATCTTTTTACCCCTCACGGCTGGAAAGAAGGTTAGGCGATTATAAAGATTTTGTGGCTTCCTGGTGTATATTATCTTGTGAAGCAAAGTTAGTATTCTGGCATTCATAAGAGAAGGAGAAGGAAGTGACTCTATTATGCTGATCACGCCTTGAATGTCCAAAAACGTATCTTACATTTTATTGTAGATCATTTTAAATTTATCCGTACTCGCAGAATCACAATATGCAATGAGAATTGTGATTCTGATTGAAAAGTTGACTTAATTTAAGACAAAGTATAGAACAGGTGCTTTTACTACCGGTTCAATGGAACAGGTTATAGAACTGATTCCTGATAGTCAAAATCTAAGGTTTCACTGTCCCAGAACAAGTTCTATAACTAGTTCTGGAACCCGGTTCTAAACCAACTTGTTCTTGTTTGGAGGAACATAACCTATTGCTAATGGATCAAACTCTATACAAAAGAACCGTTTGCAGAATATAAATAAGTACCTAATGCTAATGCAGTATAATCACAATCAATTATATTTTATAGCTTTTGTAAAAAATATATATTTTTTTTTTGTTGAGAAAAACTAAATATTTCCCGTTCTTCTAAAGTAATTTTTATAGCAAGAATTGGATCTAATAAACAAAATATATACATTTGGGTATTTGGTGGTCTATCTGTTTTAAAAATTAAATATTTAATTAACCCAATGACCTATGATTTTCAGCTAAATAAACCATCCATACAAACATTAACCACCAACAACAACGTCAACGACTATTGTTCTCTCAATTCAACAGTCGTCAGTAAACACATTCGCATTTGGATTTTTGTTATCGTTTAAAATGCTGTGTATTAGAGTGATTCGCTAATTTAAAAATTGGAAGCACTATACTAGAGTAACCCAGCAAAAACATGGTAATGACAGGTCTTTACCATACGGATTACCAAGTAATGATAGGTCATTACCTTTTACGTTACTTTAAAATACAAAATAATGACTTACCGTTAATAAGTTATAGAAGTACTTATATATTCGTGCAAAATAACCACTTACTGGTAGTTGATTAAATAAGTACTGATTAAGTCTTTTTATACCCTACACCACTACGTGGAGAGGGTATTATAAGTTTGTGCTGATGTTTGTAACACCAAAAAATATTGGCCCTAGACCCAGAATTGTTTATTTCGATTTAACGATGTCCGTCTGTCCGTCCGTCCGTCCGTCTGTCTGTCCATGCATTCTTGTGAACACTCTACAGGTCGCAAATATTAAGATATTTCGTACGCCGACTTACGTCGGCCCAAGAACAACGCCTATTCATTTTGGTTGAAATCGGTCCATGTTTAGACCTAGTGCCCATATAAGGGTACCCCCAAAATTGTCTTTTTTACACGCTGCAGGTCGCAAATACGAAGATATTTCAATGAAATTTGGTACACAGACCTATGTAGGCCCAAGGATGTCGCCTATTGATTTTGGTTAAAATCGGTCCATGTTTAGACCTAGTACTCATATAAGGGTCCCCTCAAAATTGGCTTGGTTACGCGCTGCAAGTCACAAATACGAAGATATTTCAATGAAATTTGGTTCGCTGACTACATGGTCCCAAGCAAAAAGCCTATTGATTATAGATAGGATCGGTCCATATTTGGACCCAGCGCCCATATGGGCTATATTTTCCATTTTCTTTTCTTTTATGATTTTATAGAAAATTTTGACAGAAGTGCGTTTTAACCCATTCAAATTTCGGATCCAAACATTAGTTGGCTTTAAGTCAGACTGGTGTAGGGTATTATATAGTCTGCATGCGCGACTTTAACCTTTTTACTCGTTTTTAAAATGTCGTCGAAGGCAAAAGTTAGTCGATAGGACTTCAGTATTGCCAAGTATTTAAAATTCTAACAAAGCTATGAAAAAATTTGTTTTTAACAAAAAACTTATAAAATTGATATTTCAAACTACCATTAACATACGTCGTTGTTTTTTTTTCTTATTTTTTTTTTTTTTTGATATATGTGACCTTCTCCGAGAAAAGGGACCCAGTGTGTCAAAAAACGGGAACTTGGGAAAATCGATAAAAATGAAAAATTTTAACGTTTTTCTCATTTTTATCGATTTTCCCAAGTTCCCGTTTTTTGACACACTAGGTCCCTTTTCTCGGAGAAGGTCACATATACACAATATAAGTTATAATTAAAACTCTTATTTTACCAAATACTAGTAAATTAATAGGAAACTTTACTAGGTAACACTGTTTTCTTTATTTTGGCATTTTACTTGATGCAAGTGTCAAAAATTCACTGCCTTAAAAATTTGATTGCAAGTTGAGCCGTAAGTCGCATAAGTACGATTGGATTACTGAACAATTGTGAGTGTATTTTTTCGAACTTGCACTTACTTGAATGTGGCAACGGGGGGTTAGCATCAGTATTTTAAATTGCGGATACGAGTGCTAACATCGAAAAAGGGCATTGAATTCCGCGTACTCGAATTAGCTTTAAAAGCAGGGCGCCCAACTTGTTAAAATTTGCAACTAGCACAGTGTTTTTAATGAAATTGAGCTTTCTTGTTTTATTCGTGAATTTTATTTAATTATTTAATTTATCACATTCAGTTTTTTGCAATCTTTTCTTTCAGATATCGAACATTTTCAAACTTTTGCCCACTCTACCATCTACGTACTCTGCCCGGAAACAACAACTACTGTGTGTTACTCGTAGATGAAATTTGTATTATATTGCCAGAAGGAGATTCTGTTGACATTTAGCATTTGTTGTACTTGTTGTATTAATTTGTATGCGATTTGAATACATATTTAGAATGGGTTGTATGGGGTACAACAATGTTGATCTAGAGTATAAAAAGTATTTTAAATATTATTCGTACATCAAAAAAAATATTTAAAAAAAATCATATAAACTCTCAATTCTCTATATATAAAAGAATCACGTGACTGACTGACTGACTCAACATCGACCAGCCCAAACCGCTGAAGCTAGGAAGTTGAAATTTGGTATGTTGGTTCCTTTTGCGGCGTAGACGTCCGTTAAGACGGGATTTTTGCAAATTCCTACCGGAACGGGCAAAGAGGGGGAAAGTCTCCCCCTTGACGGCCTGCCAAAACCCCTTTGGCTAGAAAGCTGAAATTTAAGATATGTGTTCCTTGGAGTAGGGGCTAACTTTTCTGGAAAGTACTTTCTAGAATTTTGGACAGGGACGTTGTAAAAATGGGGGTTAAAAAGGGGAAAAAAGCCCCCCTTGACGGCCTGCCCAAACCGCTGGAGGTAGGAAGTTGAAATTTGGTGTAAAGGTTCTTCCACTTTCGTAGACATCCACCGAGACGGGATTTTTGGAAATTTTTACAGGGAGTGACAAAAAGGGAAAAAAGTCTCCCCCTTGACAGCCCGCTCAAACTGCTGGAGCTATGAAGTTGAAATTTGGTATGTAGGTTCCTCGACCGGTGTAGACGTCCGTTGAGACGGCATTTTTGGAAATTCTTATCGGGAGGGGCAAAAAGGTGATACAAAAAGTACCGTTTTCCAAAAAAGGTACCGTTTTCTAAAAAACAAGTACCTTTTTCAAAAAAGTACTTTTTTCCAAAAAAAAAGTACCTTTTTCCAAAAAAGTACTTTTTTGCAAAAAAGTACCTTTTTCCAAAAAAAATACCTTTTTCCAAAAAAAGTACCTTTTTCTAAAAAAATGTACCTTTTCCAAAAAAAGTATCTTTTTCCAAAAAACACAAATTTTTCAAAAAAAAAATACCTTTTTAAAAAAAAGTACCCGTTCCAAAAAAAGTACCTTTTCCAAGAAAAATACGTTTTTCCAAAAAAATACCTTTTTCAAAAAAAAGTACAAATAAAGTACTTTGTAAAAACAAAGTATCTTTTTCCAAAAAGTACCATTTAAAATAATATAATTTCAAAAAAAGTACTTTTTTTCCTCCCCCACGGATATCTCCACTAAAACAAGGTTTCTTGATGTTCGGCATAGACGTGCGGTAAGACGGGATTTTTGGAAATTCCTACCGGAACGGGCAAAACTGTAGTAGACATCGACTAAGTTTGTATTTTTGGAATTCCCTACAGGATATCCCAAAAGGAAATTCGATATGTGAGTTCCTCCTTCTGTGTAGGCGTCCGCTGAGGCGGAATTTTTGAAATTCCTATCGGGAGGGGAAATAAGGGAGAAGTCTCCTCCTTGACGGCCTGCCCAATCCCTTTTGGCCAACCTAAAATTTAAAATCACCCTTATTCTAGTTGTCGACGTCGATGTCGTTGTCGTTTTTAAGTCAATATCACTTTCTTTCGACATCGACACCAATTTGGTATTCCGTAACCATTTTGTAACGACGACGACTGTTTATCGATAATTAGAAAAAACAAAACAATCACTTTACTTTAAAACGTCGTTACCAAAAATGGCGACGACAAAATCAGAGTCGTCTCAATAGAATATCGTCGTTAAATTTTTTTAGAGAATACCAAATATTAGTCAACAGTCATCGATACATATCGATAACGACAATTTTAAAAAGACGACAAAATACGACGTCGATTTGTGTCGACGTCGACAACTAGAATAAGGACGAATATGTATTCCTTGGAGTAATTTTTCTATTTTGGAACAGGAACATAGTAAAAATGGTGATTGAAAGGGAAAAATGTCCCCAATAACGGCCTGCCCAAACCGCTGAGGCAATGAAGTTGAAATTTGGTATGAATGTTCCTCATCCATCGCAGATAGCCGCGAAGATGGAATTTTTGTAAATTCCTAAAGGGATGGGCAAAAAGAAGAAAAGCCTGACCTTGGTGGCCTGTAAAAACCCCTTCGGCTAGAAAACTGAAATTTAAAATGCGGGTCGCTGGAGTAAGGGCTAACTTATTAGAAAAATACTTTTTTGAATTTTGGACAGTGTCGTTATAAAATGGGGGCTCAAAAAAGGAAAGTGGCCCCTTAACGACCTGTCCAAACTGCTGGAACTGGGAAGCTGAAATTCGGTACATAAGTTCCTCTTCCAGCCTAATTCCAACCGGAAGGGACAAAAAAGAAAAGTTTCCCCCTTGACAGCCTGCTCAAACTGCTGGAACTAGGAAGCTAAAATTCCCTTTCGATGTATTTTCGGAAATTCCTACCGAGAGGGGCAGAAATAGTAAAAGTTGGCTAGAAACCTGAAATGTAAAACAAATGTTCCTTGGAGTATGGGCTCACTTTGCAAAAATGGAGATTAATGAAGCGAAAAGTGCCGCTTGAAGGCCTACCCAAACCGCTGGAGGTAGGAAGTTGAAATTTGGTATTAACCCAGCAAAAAACCTGCTTCGCTGGATGCAGCTTTGTAAGGGAATAAATAAAATTAATCCCTTACAAAGCTGCTTACGGAAGGCATGATTTTTCCATACATAGGGCCCGCTTGGAAGCACGTTGTTTTGTGAGAAAAAGCGCATTATTCGCTGCTGAAAAATTGCAGTAAATTCATGTTTTTCGTAAGTGCATTTAACCGCAAATAAATTCATGCACTTTTTTGGATAAAGTGCTTTTTTTGCTGCTGAAAAGATGCAGTAAATTCATGATTTAAACGCGACTTCTTATGAAAATAAATGCATTCATTTGCCGACTTCAAAATTCAGACTGACTCATGTTTATGTGGCGTCTATACATTAAACTCTACTAAAGAAGGATAAAACACGATTGAGATGACTCAGATTTCGTGCTCATTAATCTTTGGATTACTTACATTTTATTTTACTCCCTTACAACCTGCTTCGTCGTAAGGGAATAGCGTAGCACTATAATTTTTTAAATAACTTGCTTACGATTTGCTTCGTTTAAGGCAGTTTTGCAGGGTATACAATCAAATTGCAAAATATTTTGTGTATTGTATACGCATAAAGTGGCGCAACTCTGTAAAGCAGAATTTGTAGCGCGTTTTTAAGCGCTTCGTATTTTTACTGCTTCAAAAATACTAAAAATTTTTTGATGGGAAAGTTCCTCCTCTATTGTAGACATCCGCTAAGACGGTATTTTTGGAAATTCATACCGGGAGGGGTAAAAAGGGTAAAAGCTTCCCCCTTGACGCCCTGGCCAAACTGGTGGATATAGAGACTTAAAATTATGTATGTAGTAGGACGCAGACGTCCTCTAAGACGGAATTTTTGGAAATTCCTACCGGGAGGGGTAAAAACGGAATGAATAATTCTCCCCCTTGATGGCCGAAGCGAACCCTTCGGCTAGAAACCTGTAATATATAATATGTTTTCCTTGGAGTATGGGCTAACTTATCGACAAGGCACTTCTAGGACTTTGGACAGGAACGTGGTAAAAATGGTGGTTCAAAAGGGGAAAATTGCCCACCCCCTTAACGTCTGCGTCTTTAGCTAGAAACCTAAAACTTAAAGAACAAGTGTATATGGAACGAGTGGAATTGAAACACTACACAAGTGGAACGAAATGGATATAAACGTTGAACGAGTGGAATTGAAATTATAGACAATGGAAATGGATTGGAAGAGGGAACGAAATGGAATGGACTATAGAACAAAATGGAATGAGGAGCGAGATGGCATGGAATGGGGAACGAGTGGAATTGAAACACTGCTGTTAAAAGAGGAATGGAACGGAGCAAGTGCAAAGAAATGGAATGGAAATGGAACCGACTGACATCAATATCGATACACAAGACAGTAGTAACGAAATGGAATGAAACGGGGAACGAGTGGAATTGGAATAACAGAAAATGGGAATGAAATGCAATGGAATGGTGAACGAAATGGAATCTTGGAAGGAGTTGCATTGGAACACTAAAATTGTTAAACAAAATGAAATGGAATTTGAATGACTCAAATTGCCGGAGTTTGTTACTTGAAATTTCGGATGCGAATGAGGCAAGATTATATATATTTGCGATTTTTACTGGGAGGAACAAAAAGGGGTGAAGAACCCCTTTTAATTACCTGTTCAAACACTATCCACGGAATATGAAACTTATGTAGCATTGAAACATACTCTCCAAAAAGTTAAACAAATTTTCTAAAAGAGAAAAAACCTTAGAAAAGGAATGGAACTTATATATTCTGATATTTAAACTCCAGGTAACGAAGCACCGGTGGAAGAAACCGACGTAGTAAATTTTCCAACTGAATTTGAGAATTTACTTGAATTGCCAGGTCTCCCTTCAAAACACAAATGAACAAAACTACTTACGGGTCTATCTACCTAAGTTCGCACTTTACCAAATTATCTTGACATACACACGTATATTGTAATTTATAATGGATTCATTACTAACAATCCACTTTCATGAGAAAAAGTGATCAAATATTTATTTATTTTAAACCCATTGTTGTGTCAGAATTATTTATTTGTGGTGGCTGGGTGAAGGCTTTTATTATAAAAACTGTACTTTAAATAAAAAAGCGAATTTAAAAAAATTGTGTATTTCCCAACCACAAATACGACCTATCTACGCCGATGGCTTGAACAACAGACAATTAGTTGTTACATGCTCACGTGTTGGTATACTAAATGATTTATTTATATAAAAATGAAGATGCAAAAAATAGTATTTGTACTTTAACATTACAATAAATTTACCTTAACAACAAATATTGTGTTTTATTTTAGCTAAACGAAATTTAATTCTAAACTTTAAGGCGACTATTAGTAGATAAAAATAATGCAAGACGTAAGGAAATTTTATAGGATTTCCAAGAATATACAGTTTGCACAGAACCGATCGGTACTGCCTAAATTTTACTATGTAATTTGATAAAAGGTCGATATCGCTAATTTTTCCTTAAAAGCCACGCCCACTTAAAACAAGTGACAAAATGAAAGAACAAACACTACGTTAAAATTCTGTATAATTTTCTGAACCATCTCCTTGCCTTTCGTGGCGAATTTAGCCACTATTTTGATCTCTAAAAATAAAGGCAACAACAATAAAATTTAAAAAAAAAATTGAATTGACTTAATTTCGTGAGCACGAGTGTATATCAAGTGTACTAGTTTTCAGCAATTTTTTTTGCTGAAATTCCGTTTTCAGCAAAAATTTTTGTTATATTTTTTTAGCACTAAACTAATTTTGAACTAACGTTTTACTTATTTATTTTGCTACAAAACTTGTGCTGATAACCGCGTTCATAGCGTGGACGAAAACCAGATAGACAAGATATAGATGTCGCAGCTTGTCTGGAAACGGAAAAGACAAAAAAAGAAAAACAACTCCACACATATTCTATATTTAAATTTTCAGCAAATAAATTAACTAAAGTAAAATTTCGCTACAAGTTTTTTAAGTTTTTTTCAGTCTACTAATATTCAGTAAAAAGTTTAGTGATTTTAGCAAGGATTTTTTTCATTTGCAGTCGACTAAGTGTTAGAAAAACTTTTGCTGAAAATTACTATTTTTTTGGTAAAAATCAGCAAAACTTTTGCTGAAATTACCAACTTTTTTGCAAGCACGCTCCTGACTAACAATTTTCTGACACAGCAACATTTTTTGCTGACTTTAGTGACCTTTTTTTGAGTGTAGGTCTAAAATGGATTTCGAGCTTGCGGAAATTCCAAAATATGTTGTAAGTAGTGCTTTATGAGTTCGAATAATGAGTTTTATTAATTATACCCTACACCAGTACTTGGACGTGGTATAATAAGTTTGTGCTGATGTTTGTAATTTCAAAAAATATTGGAACTAGACCCACCTTTAAGTATACCGATTGACTCAGAATAACAATTTGTTTCGATGTAACGATATCCGTTTGTCCGTCCGTCTGTCTGTCTGTCTGTCTGTCCCAATTACAGTTCAATCAAATATTTTTATTTCTAAAAGACCTCCTTCTGTTCGAGGCTGGGTAGTTATCATGCGAACCTCGTAATTATCGACCAGAGCGAAGTACACCATTATAGAGCGGCAATTCTAAAAATGTCTTACTTCGAATAGTTTTATAGTTGAATATCAAAAACGTGTCACCCTTAAGCTGGAACTTGTTTTTTAACAACTACTACAGAAGTTTCATTCTTTCACACATCATCATTTTGCTAGTGCCATTAGCATCTCAAGCTACGAGTATTTTGTAGTTTGTCATCAGTCGTGTATATCATTATGTGATAAATAATTTTCTTCTATATCTTCAAATAATTTTCAGTTTGTCTCGAAAATATTGTACAAATAAAAAAAAAAGAACAGAGCAGAAAATTGAAATTGAAAATACTCTGTGCATCTTCTGTACAATAAACGAATGTTGATTTATTTTTTTTTTTTCATTTTTCATGTTGTAAGTATATGAATATCGTCTGGATTGTGAGTAGTTGACGGTTGTGCAGCTATAGCAATTGATGGTGCCGGTATCAGTGTCGGTGTCTGTGTGCACAAATGTTTTCCAAAGTTAAACATTTGCTTAGCACAGAACGCGCCAACCATAAGTAAAGGGACATTTTGTTTTGGCTTACGAGGAAGAGATGAAGTTAAAAACAAAAAAAAAAAAAACAAGACGAAAAAACAAGTTAAGTAAATTTGGGGCATTGGGCTAAAGAGAGAAGAATGTGTTGTTTTAATACAACTGTTGATTCGTTGTTTTTGCTGTTTGTTTTCGTTTTCTTGTTTTTGGCTTTTCCCATATAGTTGACGGAGATTTTGCTGGTCCGTCCATACTTTACATTTTTGTATACGGGTTTGAACAAGGTACAACCAAGTGGTTCCTGATGATGATGATGATGATGCTGCTACAACTGTTACTACTTCTGCTGCATATGTCAAAGCAAATGGTGACGAAAGCACGACTATGTACAGAACAGTAACATCAAGTGATTGACGCCTTTGCTAGGCAAATACAATTTTGGAAATTGAAAGACAAACTTTCGAATAACACATGCACACTTACATACAGATATGCTACAGAGTTGTATGTACAATATCCTCTTTTCATTTGTGTAGGTGTTTGCACAACCACAGATACATCATGCATTTAGTTTAGGTTTGAGAGTTTTTCAAAGTGAAGAAGAAGAAGAAGTACATTTGTAGGAATGTGAGTGTGTGTGTGTGTGTGTGAAGAATGTAAATTTGAAGTAAAATTTGCCGAAATTGCTAAATTACTGATTTGTTGATTCGTTTCGCCTAATCGCTTTACATATACACAACCAAGTACACATGCACACACACACATACACACACTCAGAAGGACCATAATGTGTCTGTGTGTCCGGAATCTTGATGACGTTGACGATTTTTGTTTTTTGTTCGTGGAGTGGTGTGGTGTGGGAAATATTCAAAACTTTAAGTCCAAAAATTTCAATTTGTTGATATTTTTGTTTATGTTTCACTTTAGGTACTAACTATGGGAAAATATATTTACATGCAAATACAAAATTTACACAAACAAACAAACAAGCATAAACACATACAACATAGAAAATGAACATAGATACAATACAGCTGGTATGTATTGTAACATTTACATTTGTATTCATTTAAATCCGAATTTATACTTACACTATACATAACATTGTGTGTTTGTGTGTGAGTGTGTGTGTGTGTGTGTAGTACGTGTATGTGTTGAAAATTTATTGACATTATTCAATTAATTATTGTGCAAATATTTTCATACACATCCATCCACACATACATAGATTCACATTTATTCACTTATTTACCCATCGGATGGTTTAATTCATCCAAAAATCGGTATTAGTATACAACAACTACATATATGGTGGATTTACCATTAATTTTGAATTAGGATAAAATGTTCACACACATATGCAAACACACAAACTGGTAGACATTTATTAGGCCGACTCACAATTTAGAATGTTAACTTATTTAAAGCGGAATTGTGTCTTACCCCCCGTTTCCACATGCAAGTGCAAGTTCGAAAAACTCAATACACTCACACTTTTTCACTAATACGACTTGCGGCTCAACTTGCAAGTAAATTTTGATGAGAGTGAATTTTTGACACTTGCTGCAAGTGAAATGACAGAATAAAGAAAACAGTGTTGCCTAGTAAAGTTTTCTATTAATTTACTAGTATTTGGTAAAGTAAGAGTTGTAATGCAACTGATTTTGTATTTATTTGTAAAAAAAAAGTAAAAAAGAACACATTGAAATATCTTAATGGTAATTTAAAATATCAATTTTATAAGTTTTTGAAAAAAAAAATGTTAAGAACAAATTTTTTCCCAGCGTTGTTAGAATATTGAATACTTGGCAATACTGGAGTGCTATTTAGTGACAACCTATGCCTTCGACGACATTTTAAAAATGAACTTGCAGCAAGTAGTGTGGACACATGTAAAATTTTCATGTTTTTTCGGTAATTTTCGAAATTTTCGCTGATAATACGTATTCTTACCTTGCAATCATTTACTTGCATGTGGCAACGGGGGGTTAAGGGGTATACTATCTTTAGAAATCAATAAAAAAACGAAAATGTTTAAACAATTGAGTAGCTGAGATGCAAAACTCATTCGTTACACATTGACCAAATTTTGGGAATAAGCAAAAAACCGGTTGCGGCTAACTAAACTAACCCAATTAGTTGAATGCTTTTAATTCTTAATTAAAGACTCATTCTTGATTAAAAACTCAACAGTTGAAAAATCGAAATTTACTGAAATATAGAAAAATAATGTATTAAGATTTAGAACGAACGAGTTTTGCTACTAGTTTTCAAAACAAACGAGTTTTGCTACATTCCATATGGGATCGAAATAGTTTTGTAACACACTACAGCCCAACAGTAAAATTAATCATTCAACTTCACTATATTTTAAAAATTATATTTCTTTATTAAAATTATGGAAACTCATGGAAAAGGAATTAAAAGGTTACATTAAAAAGTTTAAGGAACAAATATGAATTTTGAAAAAGATAAAGAAAAAACTTCATGCACTCCCCATTGTTGTCCAAGACCGAAACATGAAATTGCAAGTCATTATTATGTTTTCAATTTTCCCCAAAGTGGTGTTATAAAAGGGTTCCAAAATCATTTTTCTTTTCAGGTTTAATCGCCACGTTAATGGGAAGTAGTTCTGGAATAAAGTCATTGATTTTCTTTCCTCGTTTCAAGAGTGGTTTAGAGTTCTAAGAATTTCTGTAATTAATCTATCCTTCCTTTCCCTATTTTTTCTATAATCATTCGCTTTGAAAGTTGAAATTGCAAATCTAGTTGACCTGATGCTTTCAGCACAGGAGCTGCAGCAATTTTCCAGTCATATATAGGAAACTCGCTCCTAACTTTCCGTAATGTACATCGTATCACCGTTCTCGGTGATTTTGTTTAGTTTACATAACGAATTATTACAAGCATTATTGTAAACGACAAAAATGTATCCAAAAATCCCACTAAAAAGGTTTCGTAATTTTTACCGTAAATACTCTGCAATTGATGATCTAGAGATATACTTCTTTCTTAACATAAACACTAATGATTTTAACATTGAGTTGTCATTGGAGAGGGAGGAATGTTTTACAAGCGATACCTAAGTGATTTTTTCGATGTTGTTCAGAAGTAATTGTAAAAAACCTGTAAAGATATACTAACGGATACTTTGGAAGCAATGAAAGAAGTGATTTTCCGAAGTGATTCTGAATTACTTCTGAAAAATCAGTAAAAATATGATAACGGATACCTGTGAAGCAGGAAAAGAAGTAGTTTGTAAAGCATTACATCCAATTTTTTTCCTGGATAGCTTCTAAAACGCATCTTTTGAGTCTCATTTGTTTAAAACTTCAAAAAAATATTTTAATTAAATAAATATATATAATATTAACCCGCTGTTTTTATATAACGAGTGGAATAATTCCGCCTGAGGAAAGTGTGTATTTTGTTATTGTAGCAAAAAGCAAATGCACACAATTCCCCTGAAAGAATGATTCCGTTCGCTTTATAAAAACAGGGGGTAATTTTGACAAATGTCCCAGTCGGAAAGTTTCACCAATTATGGTCTTAACAACTAATATAAAGTAAAACTAATAAAAATAATGTTTTGGAAACTCGCCATACAGTATGCTATCTTTTGTATCAAATTTTTGTATCAAATATATATTGCAGAATGTAAATCGCTTATTAAGTCTTTTAATTAATTTTTTGAAACCCAAAGCCTTTTTTCGCATTCCGCCATTATTTTGCAATTTTTTTTACGTATGGTTGTTTAAAATTCATAATCTAGGGCTATAATACTGTTGGAATATTATTATAATTAAGGTCCCATTCTTGATTTTTATAATAACTTAATTATTATTTTCCATCCCTGGTTACAATCGATATTTTGAGTCATACAAAGAGCTCACATAATGACCCTGCAAACATTTGGAAGATATTAAACCGATATCTACTATTTGTCATTTGAATGAAAATAATCAAGTAGTAGTTACTTTGAAATTGTCTTCCCTTTATAATTTGGAAGATAATTCGGCGATACTTGGAAAAAAAATAATTCAAAAACTTTATCTTTTGTCATAATTTTTATGCTAATATTGCGTCAATACCACCTTTGTATCATCTGGAAGATAAAGCAAATTTGTTCGGAATTTGTACAAAAACAATCAAAAGATATATAGTAAAGAACTCGTGACAAATCAAGATTAATTGCGCGGGAAAAATCGGCTAAGATGAAATCAAGATAATTTGTAAGTTGAACAATGGATAGTCTTTTTCAGGTTTCAGGCTTAAATTTAATAACGAAGAAAGTAAATTGTTTATTTTGTACCCGGGAGTTTATTTAGCGATATCACCTTTTTATCTTCCATATGGGTTTTGCTTTCGTATTGCCTGGAAGTATTGTCTTCGGGTAACAGTTGTTTCCGACGGAGGAATCTTACAGAATACGAAATTGATATCGCCAGCAATAAATGTTTTCTTCCTGGCAATATGATCGGAGAATCTTCTTCGTATTGTCATGCTTGCTGGGTGATGTTTAATACAATACATTTAGTATTGGTTTGAGGATGTTCCAAGGCACATTATAGTGCAAATGCTTTCTCAGTGGTAGAGAGTCCCCCAATCTCTTTGTTCTGTATATTCTTTGGTGTAACATTAAAAATATTGTAAAACGACAAAATTTAAATTTTTTTTTCTCTCCTGAAAACTTTCTGAAAAACAAGTAGCTAATTCCCAGGCGCAGCGACGATATTCTATATTTTAATATATAAGAAAAAAGAAACAGCAATTATTATTCACAATATTCTTTATCTTCTTCCAAATACTCTTCTATTGTTCTGACAGATCTAGTGATGATAGATTCTATATAAGTTATAAAAAACATATTTTTTGGACCACCCTACTAGAAGGGCATACACATTGCCAAATATATACGTAATGTATTTGCTAATACAGCCATTCATATATGAAACACATGTGAAATTTTGTAGTTCTAGTCGTCGTTGTTGTTTACCAAAAACTATGTTGTAGTTGTTTAGTTAGTTCTATTTTTAGACACACAGACCGTAACTCCAAAATTTTATTCAACCAACTCCATTTTTATACACATGTGTATTATCATCTATCTATGTATGTATGTATGTGTTTATTGTTCTACACACACACATGCACACATTTAAATGCGTTTTAAAGTGGTTCAGTAATTTTCTCTAATTCCAAAATATTTTGCATGATGTTTGTTGTTTCCTTTCCTATCATTGTTATTTTGTTTCAACTATACATACATATTTACATGTATAATGGTGTTAGTGAATTAATTTCGGTTTGTTATGCAAATATATTTCTAAATAAATTAAATTGTATTTTAATTTTATTTGACAAAAAAATTTCTACTGTTTTATTTTTTTTTATTATTTTGGTTGGTTGCAAAAATTTTTATTATCATTTAGCACACAATACGTTTAATTAAAATGACATTACAAATTCGTGTATTAAGAATATTGGAATAAATTTCAAATTTGTTTTTCTAATATTGGAGGTTTTGTAATGTTTAATACAAAACAAGATTTAGGTAAATTAAAAACATAATTCAGAATGTATTGTTGGTGCTCCGCCGAGATGTAAAAATTTCAAGGTTGTTATAGGAATAAATAACGATAAGTAAGGATAACGATTATTTCGTAATGGTATTAGGAATTATTTTTGAAGGTATTGGTAATGGTACTCAATTTGAAACGGTACTTTAGCCGGTACCACGGTAACCATTCTTCTAAAGTTATGAAAAATTTCTTCAAAGGCCCATTCGTTTTCCTCAATTTTAACTTTTTTAGTCAAATTGATTTTTTTATATGTTTGAGTGCCTTATTTTATGCTTTTGAATGCAATCACAAAAAATAAGCATATTGCTGTCAATACACATCATTTGAGTTATGCAATACAGACACAATTGAAAAAAGTGAGTAAGACGAAAGACATGCATTTCATTGCATGTCGAATACAAAACGAGTGGCGTGAATAAAAGACAATTGCTACGAATGGTCTCAATGTTGATTGTATAAAAATTAAAAAAATTTTATGTGAAATATTTTAGTATATTTTTGATGTTTATTTTTTTCACTTAAACATTAACACATACACTCAAAAAAATAAGTTAGTAGAAAAATTAGTAAAACGTCTTGTATATCAAGTGTACTAGTTTTCAGCAATTTTTTTGTTGAAATTCCGTTTTCAGCAAAAATTTTAGTTATATTTTTTTAGCACTAAACTAATTTTGAACTAATATTTTACTAATTTATTTTGCTACAAAAATTGTGCTGATAACCGCATTTATAGCGTGGACGACAAACAGAAAGACAAGATGTATAATATCGCAGCTTGTCTGGATGTATTACAGACAACGGAAATGATAAAAAAGAAAAACAACTCTACACAATTTCTATATTTAAATTTTCAGCAAATAAATTAATTAAAGTAAAATTTCGCTACAAGTTTTTGAGTTTTTTTTTTCAGTCTACTAATATTCAGCAAAAAGTTTAGTGATTTTAGCAAAGATTTTTTTCATTTGCAATCGACTAAGTGTTAGCAAAACTTTTGCTGACGATTACTATTTTTTTGGTAAAAATAAACTCGCTGATTTTCAGCAAACCTTTTGCTGAAATTACCAACTTTATTGCAAGCACGTTCCTGACTAAAAATTTGTTGACACAGCAACATTTTTTGCTGACTTTACTGACTTTTTTTTTTGAGTGTAGACTAAAAAAATAAAAAAAAATAAAAATGATTTTCAATTTTAGTTTTTCGATTTTTAATGCAAATATAAATTTAGCCTTCTGAAATCAGCACTTTATTATTTTTTTTAGCAAATACTTCTGTTAATTTAAGCAGGATATATTGCAATTTACATTCTACATAATTTAACTTAAATATAACAAAAATTTTGTATAACAGTTTGGTTTTTGCTCTTTACAGTATAATTTGTCATTTTTAATTAAATAAAAGTTAACTTAAATATAACTAAAAATCTGTAAATTTAACACTCTTATTTTTCGTATTCTTATCTTGCTAATAGTTAGCTAAAATAATCTGCTAATATCAGTTTGTTCTGCAAGGTAATTTTTAACTAATCTGCTATTTTTGCAGGTTTATTTATATGAGTGATAGAACTAGTGTTTCCCAACCGGTCAACCTAAAAATCTTAAATCTCGGTTAACCGAAAACCGGCTTATTTTGAATGGTTAACCGGTTTTTTATTTTATTATTTTTAGCTCAAAATTCCTTAAAAAATTAAGGAACATAAGTGGCGAATCGCTTAAAAATGTTGTTTCATACAAATTCAAACTCAAAATCTTGCGGATGTCAAAAATTAATTTTGGAAAATTTTTGTTTATATTTTGGGTTACTTCCTATTTGAAATAATGATAAAAATAAGTCATTATCAGTAACTCACTATTATATGTTTTAAAATAATGGAGAAGGTAAGTGGGTGTCACTACTGGTAGTCCAGAAAATAATGATATGTCATTACCGTTTCTACACTGGTTTAGGGAAGAGTTACTTTTACTTATAAGTCCCATATTAGCAGTGGTTTGGGTATGGCATTGAGGGAGACACTTTTGCTCGGCAGGCCGTCAAGGGGGAGACCTGTCTCCTTTTTATCCCCCCTGTGGAGGATGTTTACGACAGAGGAAGAACCTTTATACCAAATTTCCCTGTCCAAAAATTCTTTCCAGATAAGTTAGCCCATACTCCAAGGAACACACATTTAAAATTTCAGGTTTCTAGCCAAAGGGGTTTTGGCGGGCAAGGGGGAGACTTTTCCCTTTTTGCCCCTTCCGGCAGGAATTTCTAAAAGTTCAGTCTGAGCGGACGATATTTTTGGGCGATATTGAGTCAGTCACGTTATTCTTTTATATGTGACCTTCTCCGAGAAAAGGGACCTAGTGTGCCAAAAAACGGGAACTTGGGAAAACCGATAAAAATTAAAAATTTTCGGAGAAGGTCACATATATAGAGAAGATTTATATCAAAACCCCGCAAAAACATAATAATGGCAGGTCATTACCATACGGATTACCAAGTAATGGTAGGTCATTACCTTTTGCATTACTTTAAAATACAAAATAATGACTTACTGATAATAAGTTATAGAAGTACTTATATATTCTTGCAAAGTAATCACTTACTGGTAATTGATTAACTAAGTATCGACTTAGTCTTTTTTATATTAATATTTTATGTATTAATTTGTTTTGAACTAAATAGGAAATTTTCCAAGGTAGAGTTATTTTGTTAATATGACCAACTATTTCACAATGTAGCGTAACCACTTATATCGTAACTTCTGAATAACCACTTATTCTATCTTTGGGAGTACCTACTTATCCTCTCGCTATGGGTAACCAAGCTGGTAACTCATTATTCTCACTTTGTAAGCAGGACGGTAATGACCACCCATGAATTTTTGAACATCGCGAACAAAAGAAAAATGTTGCGACTAAATAGCCTGGTAACAAGTGAAACCCGCAGAGTTACTAGGTAATGTCTGTTTTTGCTGGATATTGACTGTTTTGATAACTCTAAACGACAACGCCTTACAGATAAGTTTCGATTCATGACTTGTACATTTTGACGAAACTTAACTGAAAAATTTCCCCAACCTCTAATCGATTTAAATAGGAATTAGAGAAGCTGCATTTTGTATAATCTAACTGGAAGGTTGAAGGCCTTATTTTGTGCAGACTGAAGCGATCTCAATGATATACTACTTTTACATCCATATATTATTGGAAGGTAAGATAAATGACTACACAGAAAAAAAAAACTAATTAAATAAATACCCGTGAAAAAACGATTAGATTTGATCAAGTTTGGTTTGATCCAATTGTATCTATTCATATTAAAGAGTGAATAACAACGTATAAAATTAAATATGAATTTATCTGCGATTCCGATTTTCAAAATTTTCTTATTCGTTGCCTTATATAATCATATCCTAAAAAATCTTTTCTCTTATATCATTTTACATGCCATATACAAATACATATACTTGATCAAATTATATCTCGTTGAAGATTCATTTTTTTATTGCTTCGAACAACACTTTATAAAACTAAATGTGACCCAAGAATATTTTAGATAAAATTATTTACTAAATGGAAAAATTTAGAATAAAATATAAAACCAAATGAAATAGATGCAAAATGTTAATGTCATTTACGGTAATCTATAACTGTACTTTTTAGCTACGGCACGGTACAGTTACATCACATTTACGTTTACGGTCCCATAATCCAGCCCTAAGAAACTTTGAAACAAAATATTCTAACTGGTGGCTATGATACTGATCATTATTAAAGTAATTTATAGTTAAACTTTTTCATATTTAAGTTAATGTGTTTTTCGATTTTAAAAGTAAGCAGACAATTTTTATATAAAAAGAAAAAAACCTGAGATTTGTGTGATTTCAAACCTTTTTCTATCTTAGTAAATGTTGTTTCTGTATGATTTTAATTTCTTTCTTCTGTGTAGTTACTAATAACTGATAACGGATTATATAACCCACATAGAGAGAAGTTTGCTGTACCAGTTTTAATGAAATTTATTAGTAAAATAATAAAGTTTTCTTCACAAGGTAAATGAAAAAATTCATAAATTTGGTGAAAAATCTTCATATATTTTATGAATTTAGTTTTAATGAAACTTTTTCATTAAGTGTATGAAACTTTTAATAAATAAAATGATAATTTTCACAACATTTTATCAAAAATTCCATTAATTCACTGAAATGTTTCAATAGACGAGGCCCAGTGAAATTTCATCGGTTTTGTGCAAAAATTTGTTAATATCATTCAGATAATTCTCTCAGTTAAATAATTGGTCATTTTCCTACACTATACAGGGTTATAGGGTATGACTCATTTTTAACAAAAATTTTACCTATCACCACGTGATAGGCAATACTAAGTTAATAATAAAAATCGTGTTTGCGGGTCATTTCGGCAAAAAAAACCTTCCGCACCAAATGCTATTTCTAAAAATAATTTTTGCTCGAAAATTTTGTTTCACTTACATAACGAATTATTACAAAAATTATTGTAAACGACAAAAAATGTATCCAAAAGTACCTCCAAAAAGGATTCGTAATTTTTACCATAAATAGCTTTTAATAAACATCGTTTGAAAACTTCGGAGAAATATTTTAATTAAACTAAAACCATATAGACCAAATTTCAACCCTTTTGGTGCGGGAACTTTTTTTACAGCAGCGAAAAAGTAAGATTGCATTTCTTAATATTTTTTTATGCCCTTTTTGGCTAGGGCATGTAAAATTTGATATTTGCAAAAAAAAAAAAAAAATCATAACCCTACTATACATATTCATATAAACAAACAAAATTTAATGCAATTGAATAAGACCAAAACTCCGATAAAATTGGATGAAATTATATCAATTCAAATATCTTTTTTATTCGTTTATATACAATTTGATTAATCCATTTTCCGGATTAAATTTTATATAATTTAGTATGATGCCAAATTAAAAAAGTTATGCTACCCAATAAATTTTTTTTCACGGGTATTAAAAATAAAAATTGTTTCTAAACGAGTATTTAATTGAATCAATTAATATTTTAATTGACTTTTAAATATTTTTGCAAATAGTTGTATCATTTGAGTGGTAGGTGCAAACTCAATTAAAATTTTAATTGATATAATCAATTTCATTGTTAAAACTCGTTTTTAGTTTTTTCTGTATATGAACTTTGGTAAATCATCATCTTTGTGCTACTATTAAGTTAACTCTTAAACTTGTATAAGATACCAATATTTGAACATACGAGTATATGAACATTTTTCACCGGGTGCCTTTAGTCTTCGAGATATAGTACATTAAATTAAAGTCTACTTCATAACTCATTTTTGGACTAGATAGGTATATTTTATAATGTGAAATTGTAAATTTTCCTAAGTTGGCAAATTACCGCTTTGTTAAAAATTTCTTCAAAAAATGGTGCGTACTAAAATAATTTGAATTTAAGAATGTCCGTGTGCCCACTGTGCATACTAATGGTACATTTGTAGCTCACATTAAATATCAATGTTCGGGTGTTTCTTATCTGTATATGATTTGATTATTTAGGGTATTTATAACCCTTAATACAATTGTCACCATTTAAAAGGAAAGAGCAATTTTCCAATTGTTTTGTTATTATTTCAATGTATGCACTTTAACATGTGTATGTATTTTCATGAGGTGGATTAAAGTCCAACATACAATTGCAATTTAAAGGAGAAAGCCGGATGGGTTTTAGTTTTGACATTTTTATGATGCTAAATTTAACATTCGTTGACGTAAGTAGTGGATGTAGTGGCAAGTGATTTTTGATGAAAAATAATCGTAACATTTGTTTAACAGTTGATATTTCATCTTTGCAAAGTTTATTTAAGAGGATTAGCCAACTTTGAAAACAGTAACAATACAAACAATTTTTATGGCTTCAACTTTTTTATGAATTTAACAATTTTCTTTCGTTTTTCTTGTCCTTTCTTTTTTAGTTTATTTTCTTCTCTAATTTGGTGAAGGCAAGAAAATCGATTCGCGGTGCTTGAAATAATTGTAATTAAAAATGCAAATACATTTATATAATCAGTCTATTGAAATTTCTCTGCATTTTCTATTTATTCTTTTTCTGTTTTACTTGATTTAATGTTCATAAAAAATACTAAAGATTAAAGAAAATATATATATAATTGAAAACGAATTCTTAATTAACTTTGCCTAATTAGTTAGTTGAAATAATGGTACATGAAGCTCCGTATTTACTTTGAATGCATAATTTCATTAATGAACTTTTTGGATTAGGATAATTTATTTATGAGCACTTAAAAACAATTGTAAAAAAAATAAAATTTTTGTATATTCAGCTTATTCTTATACTATAACAATATTTCTTAAGAAAAGTTGTAAAAAATACTCAATTTAAAATACCAAAGTGATCTTATGCCGGTTTCAGGAAATATAAAAATTAATTTAGAGAAACGAAAACTGTTCTCCGCTTCACGAAAGTTTTCGCATGAAAAGTGTGACCGGAAACAAAAACCATGTGAATTGTTACAAAATGTAATTTTACTCACACGAAGTGTGTTTTTGTAAGCACATTATTCAAAAAGTTTCTCATTTCAGGAGTCAGAATTAACTCATTACCTAAAACGGTGCGAGAATTGTGTAATTTAGTAGAGTTGGGTTTAATCATTAATTTTGGGGAACAGAAAAACTACAACTTTAATAAATATAAAAATTTTAAAATGTGTTTAGTGAAAAAACTTTCCCTTTTTATGAAAAGAAATGCAATTGTTCTATCTAGTGTTTTCAAAAAACTAGACTTGGGCATTCTAGTTCGTTTTGGTGACCGCTCTTTCTACTTCAGTTTGTTGTGCAGAACTAGTTCGCTCCTCTAGTTCAAGCGCTCTTTAACAATTTCGTTCAATCGTTCATAAAATAATTTTTCGATTGTTCGCTTGGCAATTTTGTTAGCTACTCATATTGCTCGCCCTTTAGTTAAAAAATATGTAAAATATCCGAGAAATTAAGAATTTTAAGGAAAAAGGAAATGTTTTGTGTAAAATTTTCATTTTAATTAATTGAACTAGCTCGTTCACGGTTTGTAGGTTAACCGAAAAAGGGCCCCTTTCTAAAGCCCGGTTTTCGGTTAACCGTTTGTGAAAAACCCGGGTAACGGACGAGAAATAAAAAAGTTTAAAAAAAACACCAAAAAATGAAATTAAAAAAAGGTGAAAAAAATAGTTTAAAAATGGTAACAGTGACAAATATATACACTAGGGTGTCCCTTAGACCGTACCTCAAAAAAGAAAGTTCGCCGTACACCCTTTTGGAAGGCGATTTCAAAAAAAAAAAAAAAATTTTTTGCCGACCGTAGGGGTCGCCTATTTTAATTTTTTTGTTATAGCTCTGGCATTTAAAATCGGATTTTAGAGTGTGATATATCGAATTTTTTGCCTCGAGGAGACCAGTGTTTTGCTATATAGTAAAAATTCAATTAAAAAAAATTAAAAAGGCGACCCCTACGTTCGGCAACCAATATATGAAAAAAATGTCTACTGGGTTTAGCGAAAAACTTCCTTAGCAAAAGTTTAATGATTTTTTGCGAGCTTTAATTTTTTGACATTAGGGTTGTACATTAGGGTGGTAGCAACTGAGATCTGGTGGGTAACTACTAGAACCGGATACTTGAGGTCAAAATGTCCTTAGAGCAAAACACTGGTCTCCTCGAGAGAAAAACATCGATGTATCATACTTTAAGATCCGACTGTAAATACCAAAGATATAACGAAAAATGTAAAATGGCGACCCCTACGTTCGGCATAAAAAATCTAAATTTTTTTTTTGAAACCTCTTTCCAAAAATACTTCAAACTGGAGGGTGTACGGCGCACTTTTTTTTTTTTTTGCCTGTATGTAAGGTGGTACCCTCTAGTGTCCCTTATAAATTTCGATTTTCGACACGCATACCCTCCCATTTTTTTACAAATGGTCCCAGATTACCAAAATCTATTTTTTTTTTTTGAAAACGTTAACCCGTGCCGCGTTGCGGCCGAAAATAGCCGATTTTGGAAAAAGTGTATTATTATTAAAAATTCCCAAAATTCTAAATTTTGAAAAGTTTAGTATTTTGTTCCATTTATTCATTTAATATAGTCAAAATGATTCAGACATGGAATTTTCACTTTACGGATATTACTAACCCACTTTAGCCTGACCCACAAAACGACCCACGAATTTGATAAAATTGCAAAAACGTGATTTTTTTAAAATTAATTTTAAAGATTTTTTAAAATGCCTAATTTGGAGATGTCGATTACTAAAGGGTGGTTAAATTTTAAGGGCCGATGTTGAATGTGAACCACACCTAAACGTCAAGTTTTTTTCTGCATTTCATTTGACATTTCTCAATTTCAGACTAACTCAATTTGAACCATGGAAAGATACACAATCGAGCAACGCGCTAAAGTTATTCAGGCTTATTATGACAATGGGCGTTCAAATCAAAATGCATATCGTGCACTTCGTGATTTTTTCGGTCAATTTAATCGTCCAAATGTGCGTACAATCGGAAAAATCGTGCAAAAATTGAGCAAACCGGGTCTGTAGGAGATGTGAAGACAGCAGTGCATGCTCGTACTGCAGATATTATTGCTGCTGTTCGCGATAGTGTGGCTGAAGAGCCGTCCACCTCTCACGCTCGTCGTTGATGAACATTATGCATAAAGACTTGCATTTACACGCTTACAAGGTGCAATTAACTCAAGAACTAAAGCCTCTTGACCATTCCAAACGTCGTCAATGGTCAGAATGGTGGCAAGAAATGACAACAGAGGATGATCAATTTTCGAAGAAAATTATCTTCAGTGACACATTTTCACCTGAGTGGATTCGTCAATAAGCAGAATTGCCGCATTTGGGCAAATGAGAATACACGAGTGATTGTCGAAAAACCAATGCACCCACAAAGAGTGACTATTTGGTGCGGTTTATGGGCTGGCGGCATCATCGGGCCGTATTTTTTTTAAAATGAGGTCGATCAGGCAGTTACTGTGAATGGTGTTCGCTATCTGGAGATGATAACGAACTTTTTATGGCCCGAATTTTTTTTTTTTTTTTTTTTTTTTTTTATAAAGAGAAGCAACACTCAGGAAATTCTTCCTACTAATTAACGTGTTGCTTCCTTTGGAAATGGGATAGAGAAGAAGTGAAAGGTGGTGAAAGATGAAGGGCTTCAAATATGGCAACACTGTAATTGCACGAGATGTTGAATTTTAGAACAGTTGTTGCGCGCCATCTGATGGTAAGTTGGCGAACTTTGTTGAAGCTTTTTAGTTCATAGCCCTGTTATATTATTTTACTTCGGTGGGGTTAAGTGCTATGGGAACACCGAAGGAGGACGCTGCGATATGTTTTAGGGATAGAAAAAAATCATACATATTACTATTTTTCATAAATTGATGTTGCCTTGGTTGGGGGTCGAACCCGCAACCTCACGTGTAACAGTCCAACGCGCTAACCATTACACCACAGCGCCCACAATTGGAAGATGTGGATGTGGTCGATATGTGGTTTCAACAGGACGGTGCCACTTGCCACACAGCTAACGAAACAATGGCTCTTTTGCGCGACAAATTCAATGGCCGTGTTATCTCACGTGGTGGCGATGTCCATTGGCCGCCAAGATCATGTGATTTGACACCGTTGGACTTCTTTCTTTGGGGTTATTTGAAAGAAAAGGTGTACGTCGATAAGCCAGCAACAATTCAAGAGTTAAAGGATGAGATAATTCGGCACATTAACGGCATAGAACCTCAATTATGCCTCAGTGTCATCGAAAATTTAAACCATCGGATGGAGGTGTGCCGGCGAGGTCGCGGCGGCCATTTGGCCGATATTTTGTTCCATACATAATTGAACCATACCAATATATCATAATAAAAAGAAATGACAATAATTTCCTAAATAGTTTGTGTTGAATTCAAAATCAACATCGGCCTTTAAAATTTAACCACCCTTTAGTTTTACCACATAATAGTTGATATTAAAGAAAAAAATTGGAAAAATTATAACTCGAGTTTGTATTTGGTGCGACTGCTTTCCAAGTGCATTTTACAAAAATTGCTTATTTTGTCAAAAACTTGACAAAATTTGAATGTTTTCATCTAATTTTACACAGTTTTCGGAAAAACATCACTTAGATTTGGTTAGATTATAATTAGCTTTACATTTTAAATAAAAAATCTTTAACCGTTAGTAGCCTGGGGTTAAATATTTGCATAGTTGAAATTTTATAGAACATCGACTCACAGAGTAGCAAATGTGCTATCATTTAACGCACTGTAAAAGAAAAAATAGTTCAAAGTTAAGAGAAAAAATATTTTTTGTGAGCAAAAAAGAATTTTTGGTCAAAAAAATCTTATAAAAGCAATTTAAAGCTCACAAATCTTATGAAAAATTTGTTTAACATGTATAAAAAAGCAAAAACAGGAATTCTGTCTTCCCTGATCAACGAGGATATAGGCTAAAGAGTTCCCATAAGAAAAAAGTGTAGTCTTTGGTTCCCTTAAAATTTATATGGATTGGGTTCCTGTTAATTCCTTTGAAGAATAGGAGAAACAAAAGGAAAACCGAAAAAGTTAACAGGGCACTGTTTTTATTGTTTCTTATGATTATTGATTAAAGCGGTAACAAAAACAAATTTAAGAGTTAATCTTTAATTATTTTTTATTGTTTTTAATGATTTTTTTGCTTGTAAACACGTTTTTATTAAATTTATTGTTTTCGTGACGTCCTTCATTTTCTCTCGTTCGCTGTTAAATTTCTTCAAATTATTTGTATTTTTCTTCTCATTCGCGTGTGAATTTTTTGAGAAATCTTAAAACACCTTAATGGATACCCCCTGCTCTGATGAATAGATATTGTGATTCAAGAATATAGGCTAAAGGCTTATGATCTGTGAAAATTGTAAACTCTTGTCCTTATAAAAAATATCTAAAATGTTTACGGATAGATATACTCCTAGTAATTCTCGATCAAAAGTTGAATTTGAAAAAAAAAAATCCAAGTTTAAAACAAGTAACAATAAAATAAAAATTGAAAAATATGTACGCATTGAACCCTACACAAGCATAACCAATTCACGCTTCAATAGGTTTATTCGTTTCGAACACTGCTTTGGTCCCACTGTTATGACTTCTTTAGCATCACAAATAAACTGCGAATCACTGTAAATACACACGCCTTCACAATAAATTGTGCATATCGTGATTAAATTCATACAATTGTAAAAATCAAATGCTGACAACTTGCAAACTATTAACTGTGAATAAACGAAATCCCTGGATCATAGATTAAAAACAATTGCAGTGTATATTGGTAAGAAGAGAAAGTGTTTGCATTTTTTTTCACACCCCTGCCGAGAACCACCAGTCAATTGATATCGTATGAATGTTTGTAAAACTAAGGGGTGTCATAGTGTGTACCATTATTGTACCTCTTCATATTCACATGTTTGATCTGTTTGTGTAATTGCCCGTCCGTCCATCCGTCCGTCTGTCTGTCATATTTATTCTTATATTAAAATCACAGCCGCTTTAATGAAATTAATACAAAAACTACAGCAAGTACACAATTTTATTAAAAATCTTCTAATTCTCATAATGAAATGCTTATTGTTACAATTATTTTATTGCCCTTCTATAAATAAATGAAATAATGAATGTACGCTTAACTGCTATTATTACGATTATTATTTTTTTCTTATTCACCCGCCAATTTGTCACCCCTGCCTGATTCAATCGTGTTTACAAATTTCTGTTAAAGAACGTACAATAAATATTTCCGTAGTGCAAAATGATTGAGCCACAGTATTAGTTTGTCCTTTCTTTTGTTCGTTCCTTCGTTCATTCACTCCATTCATTATATTCAGCTTTTACATCCGTTTTGGCGGTTATGTTGTCGTTTGTTTGTTGTATTCCTTGTACGTGGTGTGTTTATTATTGTTCTTTAGAAGTTGTTGTTATCGTTCGTTTATATCCGAATGGCTATGTTTGTACGTATGTTTTATTAAATATTTTTGCTTTAAATGTCTAAAGATGTTTTTACAGAATATTTTATTTATATTTAGTTGCTTTCAGGGATGTTTTTGCAGAGACACTGTGGTTAAGGTTTGAGAAAAGTTACAACATATAAAAATTGTTCACAACGATTGCAGCTTGTTCGTATACCGTGTGGATGGGTATTTATAGTTAAGAAAAATCGGGGAAAAAATATTTTTGGTACAACCTTTTTAAGCAAAAACTGCTTTTCGATAAAATTTAAAAAATCAGAAGAAATTCTGGGATCCCGAAGTATCTTGGGACTAAAATATTATCCCAGGGTCTCAATCTCCAAAATATCGACATTTGAATAATTTAATTGCGTTTGGCATTTATAGTAATTGACGTTTTGCACAGCCTTCTAATGAAACTTCTTCTAAAAAAGTTCATCGAATCGCCCTTCCGAGATGTGTTTTTTTTTATTAAGCCCTGACTTAGGATAGAATACTTTACTGATCAATGTTGTGCTTCCAACATTTTATAGATTTCCATTCCACATAAAATTACCTTTCATTTGATTGAATATTATTATGTCGCGAATTGTTTCACGGTGTGTAAAAACCCCGTAAAAATTGCATTTTTTAGAATTGTCCTTGATCATAATTGAAAAAATAGTAGTAAACTATTATCCAGAATTGGCAAATATTTATTTGAAAAAAAATAAAGATCAGTTTATATATCCTTCATCTATAAAGTTTGGCTAAAAAATGTCCGCCAGATCTATGATGCCAGCAAAAATGTGGAAGCAGTAAAAACGATTACTGCTTCCTTACTGCTACTTTTACCGCTTCTAAAAATGTATAGCTTCGTCAACAGCACTAATGAAAGGCCTAAGTTGATTAATTGTTTACATCTCTTTTTGCTGTGCTTTTCAAAAAGACATGAAATGAGCAATTCATTTTGATTGCTTAAATATTTTTGCGGTTCTTTTATTAAAATTTTTTAAAATGCGGAAAAAAGTTATTTTAATGAAAATAAGAGGTTTTACTAAAAATAAGAGGCATTTTCTCTTCACGGAAAAATATGCAGGAATATTGTGGTTTTGAGAAGGCATGATTTTAAATGGTTGAAAAGCTTTATAATATGCACTTCCGAGAAGGCATGAATTATCGCCATTAAAAAAAACAGGAGCACTAATTAAAAGCGGTGAATTCATACCTTTTCGGATCTCGAAACAAGTGCTTTCACTGGAGCTGTCTCGAACAAAAATCAGGCATGATATCTTTAATAATGCAATCGCTTCACTGCTCAACTTTCCCTGACAAAGCTGCTTCCAAGCAATCAGTAATTTCTGCTGGGATGTGTCAGATATGGTTAGCCAATTTTATTCCGCGCTAATTTTTGATGAAATTAGTTAGAAAAATGTTTCGTTTTTCCAGTAGGTATATTTTGTAGTATTATATTGGCATTTTTAAATTTATTTATGTTTCGATTTGTATCTAATTTTTTTACCACAATATGAAAGTGTTATTGTAATTTTTGGGTCATATGTAGGGTTTGGGGCAAACTTTTCCCGGGATTTCCCGGAATATTTTTATATTTTATATTTTTCCCCGGAAAACGGGAAATTTTAAAAATATAAAGTTTTTTAAATTGTTTTTGTTTGGAATAGGATTTTTAAAATTTTTCAAATGTATATTTTAGTTAAAGTCGACTTTAGTTAAAATATACATTGACTTGGTTTATTTTTGGAGGATTCTGATTGGTTAATTTATTTTCAACCAATCAAAATGTTTGCAAATATAAATATTTTTGTAAGGTTTTCATTCACAAAATGAGCAAAACCGTATGACTATAAATAAAGTCGACTTTAAATTTAAAATACTCCTTCGTATTAAGGGCCAATAATTTTATAAGTAACATTTTCATTAATAAATGTGATATTTTCAAGTTAGTTTACTTTATTTTAATATACCTGCTTTCAAACTAATATATTCTTTTATATTAAAGAATAAAATGTCCGGAGTATGGAAATACTTCACAAAAAAAGGACAATGCAGCGCAGTGCAATATTTGCCCTAAAAGACTAATGGATAACGGAGGTATCTAAATTTGGTTATCCGACATCTAAATTTGGTTCACAAAAAAAAATTGGTGGTCATGCAACTTTTCTTGAAGAAAACAACAACAAGAATAACGTTCCAGCTAAAATTAGCAAAGTACCCGAAAAAAGTGTAAGCTGAATAGGCATTGAACGTTTTATGGTAGGGCAAACATTTCCTGAAGTGGTATCCCAGCAAAAATGTGGAAGCAGTAAAAACGATTACTGCTTCCTTACTGCTACTTTTACCGCTTCTAAAAATGTATAGCTTCGTAAACAGCACTAATGAAAGGCCTAAGTTGATTAATTGTTTACATCGACATTTTAAAAGAAAACAGGAGTACTAATTAAAAGCGGTGAATTCATGCCTTTTCGGATCTCGAAACATGTGCTTTCACGCGAGCTATCTCGAACAAAAATCAGGCATGATATCATCAATAATGCAATCGCTTCACTGCTCAACTTTCCCTGACAAAACTGCTTCCAAGCAAGCAGTAATTTCTGCTGGGATCCAAATTAGCCGCAGTGGACGGAATGTCAATCCGCATCATAACTAGATCTTCGTTTATTCGAGAAAGTTTTTATAATAAAAACCTGGCATTGCCAAAAAATTTTAAAATCATCTGAAAGATATCATGATAAAAGAAATATCGAGCAATATTTCTAACAATAGGAGATTTACTATAATCTTAGATGAATGGACAAGAATATCACAATAGAGATATTTGAACATATGTACACGCAGAAAAAAGAGATTGTTGGATATATTTACAGGCAATTATATATATGTTTATAAACTACTATACTTATGTTTGAGGTGTGTTTCCAATTATTTTATTTTTATCGTTATAATACGTATGTCTCCAGGCAAACACTGTAATGTTTGAATGTTAGTCATATTTTCCCACTTAAACAAAAATATATTAGCATTTTTATTTTATCATTATTATATTTGTGAAGTGCAAATATAACAATGATAAATATATATATAATTGCCTGCAAACATTTATATATTTGCGAGTAGATGTATTTCATATGATTCAAACATACATATGTTTAAAGGCCAAAAATATTATATTTGCTGGCAAACATTATATTAAAAACACAGCAAATATATTTTGACAGTTCTTCCAAACCAGCAAATATGTTTCCTACAGGGCGATTTTTTTCAGCGTGTATAAACGGAATAATTCATTTTATAATCAGGAAGATGTAATGCTGAAATTCCAAGCCCTAGTCATATGCATAATCACTTTCTAAGTTTATATTTAAATGACTTACAAAACAAATATTTTATACAAAATTCATTTTATAAGGGTTTCAAATTATTATGTATAAGCACTTTTATATTTTAATTCTTAAATTTTGGTTTAAAAAAAAATTGTAGTAAATGGAACAAATGTGCCGGGTTAAATAATATGAGAAATCTGTAAAAAAAAAAATCAATGAATTTAAAAAAGCTGTTTTTTTTACATAAAAAAAACTGGAAAACTATTAGGCATCCCAAAAAACTGTAAAAAATATGGGTTACGCCAGGTGTGCCTACTTCAGGTCTCTCCCACGCTAGTATCAGTCTTTCCGCGATTCATGAGAAGGGCCTACGACAGGTTTATCCAGGAATTATCAAAAGAAGTGCCTACTTCAGGTCTGTTTAATGTTCGTGGTTGTTTTACCGTGATTACTTGCCTACGCTAAGTCTCTGCAGGGATTACCACTAGAAATGCCTGCTCCAGGTTTTTCCGTGATTATTGCTGAAGAGGATACAATTATCCTGTAATTGTATATTGTATTTAAATTAGGGTTTTTGTTTTACTTGAACTTAAAACTAAATAAAGTCTCTTTTATTCAAAACCCTACAACAACTCGTTTTTTCACTCTCTGTCTATGCAAATATAAATTTCTGCAGCGACCCTGACCCCCGTGAGCTATACCCCAGCAATCGGAGGAAAAGTCGTCGTTACAATATACTCATAAAATGCTAACAATTCTTAATAAATAGCTTTTAAATTTATTAATGCATCTATCGATACTTTTGATGTTAAACATGTACTGAAAACGATATTAGTGAATATCTGAAATACTTTTGAAAGAATGAATTTCTGAGTTATTAACTACAATTGTGTAAACAAAAAAATTGTTTTAAGGCGCTTTTTCAATCATCTTAAAAGGCGGTTAACAATCTCTATGTTCTCCCTTATCGAAAATATGAAAATATTTAAGAGATTTTTTCGCCACTTCTTCACCGAAAATTCTTTCGTTTTTCCAGCCCTGTCCTAGTTGCTTTTCATGTTCATTGTCCCACGGTGCCATCAAACAATTCCACAAATGAAACAGTCAACTTAAAACAACAACAGCAGTGCATTACAAACGTTCTAATTTAGAATAACATAAAAAAGCTTTTTGTTTAGAAAAACATTAAAATATCTTAAGAATCAAAAATAGCTAACTCAGTAGTGCAATAAAAAAACACCAAAATTATCCCAAATTATTTGCGGGATGACTGTCAAACAAAACAAAAAACAATTAAAGGACTATTTTTTCAAACATACCAAAACATTTAAATGCGAAAACAATAACAAAAAGGAAAAACGTACAAAAGATACGAAACGTACAAAACACTACTCGTAACCGAAGGGAAAAAGTAAGAAGTAACTAAAGGGACTTTTGTTTTCATTATTGTTGCTTTTTTTGTGTTGTGGCATAATGGACCAATTTGTGAAGGGGTGGAGTGTAGATGGTGTAAATGGGTGGTTTTGTTTTGATAATATTTATGTTAACATTTTGTGATATCTACTTTTTCTTTGTTTTCTTTTCGCACTTGGCTCAGCACAATGTTGCCATAAAACTTACATCTATCCCTAGTATTTCATTCCAAAGCATCGGCCAAGAACAAGAGCGCAGAGGCTACACTAATAGAAAAAAAGTCTGTAAGAAATTTAGTTAAAACTACTAAAAAAATAGTTAAAATGATGTTCAGAAAAAAATTGCTAGCAGATTATTTTTTACTATATTTTAATACGATAGGAACAGCAAAAATAATTTTAATTTTATTTGAGTTCAATTTTTATTAATAGATGATAGCAAATTAATATGCTAAAATCAGCAAAAACATTTGCTAAATAATTAGTAGCCTAAAAATTCACAAAAAAAAAATTAAAATTTTACAAGTTTTTCCCCGATTTTTTCTTAATGCAAATAAAAATCGAACCTTTTAAAAAAATCAATTTACAATTTTTTTAGCAAATATTTCTCCTGATTTTAGCAGGATGGACTGGTATTTGCATTAAACTAAATTTAGCTTAAAAATAACAAAAATTTTGTAGAGATAACAGTTTGTTTTTGCTATTTTTTGTTTACTAATATTTAGCAAAATTTTCTGCAGATTTTACAGAACAATTTGTTATTTTCAATTAACTAAAAGTTAACTTAAATATAACTGAAATTCTGTAGTTTTATTTTTGCTGTTGTTATTTTAATAGTATTTAGCAAAAAAAAAAAAAATCTACTAATTTCAAAAGTTTTTTCTACAACAAAATTTTTAACTAAATTTTCTTTGCTATTTTTACAGATTTATTTTCATGAGTGTAGCGATTGTCGCTCTGATAGAACACGCACCCAAAATAACGATGAACAGCGGAAGCGACATTAATTAGCATGCCTCTTAGTTTATTGCAAACTTAATATACATTATTAAAAGATGAACTAACGAGCTTCTAAATATTTTCAATATCGAAGTTGAATAAAAAATAATAAAATTTGTAATAAATACCCTACGGTGAATGAGGAGTCAATTGCCCTCCAAGGACCTATCCCGTGACCGGTCAACCGAAGGCATATTACTGAATTAGTACAAATATGAACAAAAGAAAATGAATTAATTTTCTAAGTATTTTGTGATCCGTTATTTTCACTGTTGCTTTTAAAAAACTTGACCGATACCGAAATAAAAAACAAAATTCGCCGCATATTTTTAAAAATATTTTTTATTTATTTTACTCTTTTATTATTTTTAACTTTATTTTTTCACGATTTGCTTATTTTAGCTCTTATTTTAAATTTCTATAATGTTTTGCTAAGAAATTTTAAGTTTTGTATTTTCAACGTTTTTTTAATGTAGCTGTTTTAGTTTTAACAATTGGTATTTCATTTAACTTTTCTTTTTAACTTAAGGGGAATTTTTTAAATTTTTATTTATATTATCAGTGTTTTTGAGGTAATTTTCTAATTTTTAATTGATTTTTTAATTTAATTATGGCCAACGCAAAAAACAAGTCAACTGCCATTAAGGGTCCTATCCCATGACCGGTCAATCGGGGGCATATTCAAGGCACTTCCACCATATTTGTGTGTGTTTTCTTTTCTATTTTTTTCTTTTCCATGTTTTTTTTTTATTTGCTGTGTGTGTGTTTGTTTTTTCTTTCTCGTTTTTATTTGAACAGAAACGAAAAATATATAACTTAACCATTAGCCAGCCATCACGCATAAGCAACATTAGCTCAGACGGTAGAGCGTTTGCCTTACATGCAGAAGGTTGTGTTATCGAGCCCTACTTCGACGCCAAGTAGATTATTTTTAATTCTTAATTTTTTATTAGTTTATTTGAAAAGCTATTTTTAGACACACCACCTTACTGTCACAAGGTGTCTAAATTGTGGAAATTGGTCATTTCCAATGACAACGCCATGTTAAAGTGATATGTCTCTTTCAAACAAAAAGACCGATCAACGACCAGTCTCCGCCCCCTTGGGACCTATCCTGCGTGTCATCTGGGACCGGTCCCTTTCCCCGTAGGGTAATTTAAACATTTTATAAATTCTTTGCAAAAAAGGGTCAGAAGAACCATAGATTGCCATTGTTAAATGTACTCTTTGATATTACAAAATGTAGTGAACACCACCAAAAATAACAATAATTGGTGAGAGTATGAAAAAGAAAAAATGAGAGAATAACAAAAACCGCCAATAAAATAAAATAGATTCCATCCAGTGTTATCATATATTTTTTTAGAAAAACTGTTTAAAAACTGTTTCTTTATAGAAAAACTATTTTTCTAAAAAATTATAAAAATCAGAAGAAATTCTGGGATCTCGAGGTGTCCTGGGACTAAAATATTATCCCAGGGTATATAAAATATCAAGATTTGAATAATTGAATTGCCTTTGGCAATTTTGCACAGCCTTCTAATAAATTTTCTTTTTAGAATTAGAATCTGAAGCTAAAAAAGTTAATCGAATCACCCTTCCGTGATGTTAACCTTTTTTTATTAACCCATGACTAAGGATAGAATACTTTACTGGTAATGTTGTACTTCAAAATATTCTTTACGGATTTGCATTCCACATAAAATTACCTTTCAGTTGATTCAGTATTGTTACATCGGAAATTGTTTGACGGTGTGTGAAACCCCGTAAAAATTACGTTCTTTGGGATTGCCCTTGATCATAATTGAAAAAATAGTAGTGAATTCTTATCCAGAATTGGCAAGTATTTATTAAAAAATAAAAAATAAAATTCGGCCTTTTCTATAAGACATTGTTTTAATAAAATTTAAAAAAATAAATATAAATTTCTAATTTATTTTTCCTTTAGAAATGATCTGAAAAATTCGGCTAAAAAATGTCCGTCGGATCTATGACGTCTCAGATATGGTTTATGCAGTTTTATTCCGTGCCAATTTTTGATGAAATTTGTTATACAAATATTTTGTTTTTCCAGTAAGCATTTTTTGTATTATTATATTGGCGTTTTTAAATTTATCTATGTTTCGATTTGTACATAATTTTTACAATATGGAAGTTTTACTATAATTTTTGGATCATATGCATAATCAATTTCTAAGTTTATAAATATCTTATAAAACAAATATTTTATACAAAATTCATTTTATAAACGTGTTATAACGTTTTCAAATTATTATGCATAAGCACTTTTATATTTTAATTCTTAAATTTTAGTTAAAAAAAAAAATAAAATAAAAATGTAAATGAAACAAATGTGCCGATTTAATATGAAAAAATTGTAAAAAATCCATCAATTTAAAAAAACTGTTTTTTTATATGAAAAAACTGGGAAACTGTTAGGCATCCCAAAAAACTGTTAAAAACAGTTAAAGCTGGCTGGTTAAAAACAACACCGCTCAGCGATTTTAAAATGTTAAAATTTTACACAAACGCGTTGTTTCTATACCTTGGTGTTTTGGTTGTACGAGGGAAGGGTGTATTCCAGTTACTGCACCAAAAGGGATGTTGGATGGCAATTTTATTCTGTACTCATGATTTCAACGCTACAAATAACCTGTGTGTGTGTGTGTGTGTGTGTGCATGTTTAGCAGTTAATATAAAGCTTAACTGGTGGTTTTTTGAAAGGCGCATACTATCGAATATAAAAATATAAAACAAACTAAAATGAAGTGAGCTGAACAAATTGATGTCACAAGCAATCAACACATTTTTAATAGCAACATATGCGAATGTAAACTTTGACAAATGTTTTAATTTAGTTGTCACTCTGTGGGGTTGTTTTATACTGACAAAAATAATTGTTAAAAACCATGTTAGTCACACAACTATTTAGGAGTTAAATATAAATCAATTAACCTGAACAAAGATACAATATACACACAAAAAACAGAATCGTTGTGGTAGCTGAATTTCTTGTCTACTGAATCGTTTTATTCGAGCCAGACAAGATATTTGTTTGTGACGACAAAATATATATTAACTCACAGGTTGCTATATGAAATATCTATTACAATATTATAGTAGTACATCAGATTGCGACAATTAAAAAATTTGGTTACTCGTATGTAATCGAATGAGTCGGGTGGCAAAAAAAAAACGGTTGCCACAATGAATCTGTTTTATAAATGGATGATGGTAACCGAAACGATGCGGTTATCCGCAAGGATAACGCTATTTTAGATTATTTCGGTAACGGTGTTTTTAGGGTAATGGTAGTCAGTTATTTCAAGGTGTACCGAATTTTTTTTTGCAAAAAACATAATAAATAAATACAAACCAAATTTATCAACTTAATTTATGTAAAATACTCAACAACCACGTTTAATTACCAAAAACAGAGAATTGAAAATAACGGTAACGGTATTTTACGAATAACGATGTTTCATTTATTTCGGTAATGGTATTTAAGGGTATCGACATTTCATTTATTTGGGTATCGGTATTTTAAGGATAACGGTATTTCAGTTATTTCAGTAACGGGTTCTTTAAGGATAACGGTATTCTGTTATTATTTTTTTTAAGAGAAGCAACACTCATTCTTCTTCCCATTAATTAACGTGTTGCTTCCTTTGGAAAGGGGATAGAGAAAAAGTAAAAGGTGGTGAAAGATGAAGGGCTTCAAATATGACACTATAATTGCGCGAGATGTTGAATATTAGTTAGAACAGTTGTTGCGCGCCATCTGCTGAAAAGTTGGCGAACTTTGTTGAAGCTTTTTAGTTCATTGTCCTGTTATATTATTTAACTTCGGTGGGTTAAGTGATATGGGAACACCGAAGAAGGACGCTGCGATGTGTATGAGGGATAGAAAAACTCATATATATAGGTATATTTCATAAATTGATGTTGCCTTGGTTGGGGATCGAACCCGCAATCTAACGTGTAACAGTCCAACGTACTAAAGATTACACCACAGTAACGGTTAGCGCAAAATTGACGAACGATTCGAATAACCGAACCATATAATACCATATATAATAAATGGACCATGGTCTCGGTCACCTTGGACCCTCGGGAATTTCAAATTAAAATTTTCCTTTTCATAAAATGGCCCATATTTCGAAAACTAAGCGAGATGGAGCAAAACAAATAAAATGTTTGCTCCTTTGGAATGCCCTTACATGACTTTAGATGGTATGGACTAGGACCGTGGAGGGTCCCGAAAATTTAATTTCAACAAATTTTACGAATAAAACTGTAGTTTTACTAATTTCTTACTTAAATTTAGATTTGTTAAATTTAACAAAAAAAGTTATTTTAAGCCAAAAAACAGGAATAAATTTTGTTAAAGTAACAAATTTTTCTGTTCAGTCAACAGACTTATTACTAGACTAAATTGGCCTCGAACAAGAATTAATAAAATTAAAAAGGTCGAAAAAACAATTTTTATTTTTAAATAAAAATTAAAAAACCAACATTTTAAAAATATTCACCTTTACTATAAAAAAAAGTCGATTTTAAATCACAAAAGCCGACTGTTATTTTAATTTTCGTACCATACAAAAATATTTAAAATATACCTCAAAATTCTGTTTTAAATTTGAAATTTTCAAATTTTGTTTACATTTGGTTTACAAATTTCCTTTTTATTTTTGAATATTTTGTTTTGGTTTTCAATAATGTTTGGCATTATTTTATTTTAAAAGTTCTATTTTAAATATTTTGTATAGTACGGTTAAACAAAACCTTTGTTTTAAAATAAAGTCGACTTTAACAAAAATATACTTATGAAAAATATTGATAGTAAGGGTGATTAGTTTGAAAACCGATCTAAGGGATTAATAATCCTTGATGGCTTCTTGCAACTAGTTCTGAGCGTGAAAATTTCATGCAAAAAACTAATACGTTCTATAACCGGTCCATAGAACTAGTACCTGTTCCTCAAACGATTCCCTATGAATTTGACAATTTCAAATAAAAATCATGGCTAACAATTCCAAAATAGGACTGGCTCCAAAGAACTAATCGTGGAAGTAGTTCTGGAACAGATACATGTTTTGCTGGGTAAATACAGTTTCTCATATGTTTGATTTTTTTTTTTTGTTTTTTCTTTATTAATTTATATCTGCTAGTCATTAAACAACACCCCCATATCAATTGAACATACATAAACAGCGGAGAGTTGTACTTAACATTCTGTTAATATTTATGTTTTTATTAATATTTTGTTCCTATGAAATAAAAATTTCATTACATCACGCAGACTTTAAGTTGAGCGAGTATTACTGGCATTTACACCTGCCGTGAATTTGACTACTTACTCGAGTTAATACCACTCTCCTGTTTTTTGCTTTTTCTAAACACTGCAATGTCTATTGACGTTTTGCATGTCTCGCCAAGAACAAGCATGTACACCATCTGTCGTTATTTTAACGTATGTCGTGGTTATTTTTTCTCGTGGTTTCAACTTTTCTCTATCACTGATACACTTTTTATAAACGAACCTTTGGACAATTGATCAGGAATGGAAAACACAGTAATTTGTAACTTTTTGAGTAACTTTTTAACTCATCACAGAATCCCTGTTACGAGTATTGACTAGTGTTTCCAAATATTCGACTTAGGCGGTTAACCGGTTAATGCATTATTCGAAAAATCACTAAAATTGACCGGCTATTCGGATCGCTTAATCGACAATAAAACTCTAAAGAGCTGCTTCTTTGTTAAATTTCAAGCTAAGTCGATTGCTTGTTCAGGATGATTTGAAGATTAAATCTAGAAGTTAAACCTTAGAGTTAAAGAGTTTTTTATTAAAAATAAACCTCTAAGAATTTGCCAGTGTTTCCATTGTCAAAATGGCAAACAAATTTTATGTCGGTTTTGAAATTTTCCATTCAAAATAGCATATTTTGGTGCTTTACTAAAATTTCTGGAGATTTTGGACGTGTCTTCAAATTTTTACTAACAACTTTAGAACCGCGTGATTGACTTTGATAAACTGTTGTAATCTGTTCAAAAGAAAAACAAACAACCTGAGTAAAAATAAGCAGCATTTTTTGAGTCTCCATTAAAACAGTCAGACATTTTAGCACACCATAAATATAATATCCGAGCAAACTTTGCAAAATACTTTGAGAGTTTCATCTGATGGTATACTTCAAATGGAGTGGCAACCATTGATAAGAAAATTTCTTATATCACTCTGTAATTTAATCAGCTAAATATTATTCTTTATAACCCGTTCCGTCGGATTTAACACGGATTATTATACCCTAACAACAACGTGTGCTGATGTTTGTAACAACAAAAAATATTGGCCTAGACACACCTTTTAGTAGACCGATCATCTCAGAATCACTTTTTAGTCAATATAGCGTGTCCGGTCCGTCCCTCTGTTTGGCCATGTATTCTTGTTCGCACCCTACACTTCGCAAATATGTATTGGGATAGTTTGATGAAATTTGGTACACCGACTTATATCGGTCTAAGGACAAAGCCTATTGCTTTTAGTTAAAATTAGTCCATCTTTGAACCTAGGGCCCATATAAACGTCCCCAAATGGTAACTCTTGTGCTTGTTTGCACGCTACAGAGCGCAAATATAAAAATATTTTGTTGAAATTTGGTGCACTGGCTCGTATGTGCGCAATGACAAAGGCTACAATAAAATGATCAAAGTAAAATCTACGATAACTTTCTTGATACGTTGCAGATATACCGGAATTATACCAAAATTTATCTCAAATTCTACAAAGAATGTATAGTACACATTACATTAATTTATAACACATTATATTAATACATTTTTTATTGTTAATTATTGTTATTTTTGTTTGTTATACTTTTATACCAAAAACTTTGTTTGCTGGTATGAATGTATACATACAATTTATATTTGACAAAAGCTTTTCAAACTTGAAAATTGTTTATAATTTGTTCATTTAATTGTTATTTCCTGAAGATACACATTGGAGTAGCGAAATATCGAAAATAAAAAACTTTTTATAAATAAAAACCAAACCTTAAGCTCAAGAAAATAGTAGCCCGAGTAAAAATAGTTATATAGGAAATTATATAATTTAATATGGACTAATATGTTTATATATAGTCAAGTGTGACACTATATCTTTGTGGATATAATTATGTATAGCTTTTAGTTTTTAAAAAATTTCTTATATGATGTCATATATAGATCAGTATAAATATATATGTCCCAATATATATTAATATGTACCATATTTAGTTACATATGCTATGACAATTTTAATACAGCGTCATATATAATTAAAAATGGCTTTATCGGTAAACATATAAGATGATCAAACGTGCGAAATCTGAACATTATTCGAGTTTATTTCAATCTGCTGCGGACACAAATAAAACTTGGAAAACTATTCGAGAAATAGGTGTTGGTAAAGCTAGGTCAACAGTTAACATTGATATTCATGTTGATAGGCTTAATGAATCTTTTGTAAATCTCCCCAATATTACATTAAACAATAGTTTCTATACCCAGAATTTAAGCTCTACTTTACTAGAAAATCATAGTCAATTTAGTTTCCAATGTGTATGCCCGCCTGAAGTACTGTCTGCTTGCTATGCTGTTAAATCGAATGCTGTTGGTTCTGATAATATCCACCCCAGATTTCTAAAGGCAATTATGTCTCACATTATGCCTCATATTACACACATTTTTAACACCATCATCACAAAAAGTGTTTTCCCCAAAAGTTGGAAATGCGCAAAAATACTACCCATTCCGAAACCAAATAAAGAACATCGTCCCATTGCTATTTTGCCCTATTTGTCCAAAGTACTTAAAAGGTTACTGCATCTACAAATAAGGCAATATTTAAAGGATAATAATTTTCTTACGGACAGGCAATCTGGGTTTCGTCCTAAACATAGTTGTGTAACTACCCTTATTGATGTGTCGGAGGAAATTCGTGAGTATATTGATGATGAGAACATTGCCTTTCTTATACTTTTGGACCATTCAAAAGCATTCGATACTGTGAATCATGAAATACTCTGTATGAAGCTGGAGACAATGTTTTATTTTTCTTCTCCTGCAAATCGTCTAATAGCGTCATACTTAACTGATCGTCAACAATATGTGCACGCAAACAATAAAAATTCTAGGGCACTACCGGTGCTTAAAGGCGTTCCACAAGGTTCGATTCTTGGTCCTCTACTGTTTACAATTTATGTAAATGATCTTCCCAATCAACTTTCTTTTTGTAAATCACATATGTATGCTGATGATGTGCAATTATATATATGCAGTCAAAAGGATGAACTTAATAATTGCATAGATAAAATAAATGCTGATCTCTCGAAAATTTATATATGGGCAACAGCAAATGGTTTATGTCTTAATCCCGCTAAGTCCAAATGCCTTATAATAACCAAAAAATCAATTAAGCCACCTAATGTCTTAGATATAACTCTTAACAATCAAAGAATTGAAATAGTGACGAAAACTAAAAATCTTGGTATAATTTTTAATAAAACTCTAACATGGACTGATCATGTAAATGCTGCTGCCGGTAAAACTTATTCTATGTTACGGTCTTTGTGGAGTACCCAACATTTAACACCAGTCCATATACGAGCACTACTTGCGAAAACTTACCTTATTCCAACACTATTATACGGATGCGAAGTATTTGCGTGCTGCGATTCTGTAAGCTTAAACAAATTAACCTCAACATATAATGCTATATTGAGATATGTTTATGATTTGAGACGATTTTCCCATATTACACTCTATGAGAAAAAACTATATGGAGTAAGACTCTGTGATCTTTTGAAAATAAAGGCACTTACGCTTATGCATAAGATCGTGAACACACGTGAACCTAAATATCTTTATAATCGATTATCCTTTTCACAATCGGAAAGAAATAATAATATAGTTCCCGTTTTGTATGAGTTTCTGGTCTCTGAATGGCAATTTTATACAGAATCTATTCGTCTTTGGAACTCGCTACCGCCAAACATACAATTTTTAAGCAACGCAGGGCAGTTTAAGAAATCAATTTACGAATTTTACAGTTAACATATAAATTTTGTTTAATTAAGTGTAAACATTTATAAACTTTGCTCTGTTTAACTTTGATCAATTTCAATTGTAATAATTTCTAATTTTTAATGTTTAATCTTAATTCTAATGATGTACTTTTTTATTTTTTTTCTTTTTTCTAAAAATTTCAATTTTGTACTTTCTATTTATTTATATATATGTTATTTTTTTTATTGTACATATATTCTAATAATTACATATAATAATCCTGTACTTTAACTATAAGACTTTTTGTCTTGTTGTACAGGACATCAAATAAATAAATTAAATTCAAAAATTCAAAATTCATATAAAGTTTTATATAGCTCAATGTTAAATTTTTTTCTAAGTTGTTTTAGATATATTTAAGTATAGCGCAATGTAAAAAAATTCTATGTTTTTTTTGAGATATATTCCCAGCAAAATATTGGTAATGACACCTCATTGCTGTCTGCATTACCAATAATGATATATCATTACCTTTTGCATTATTTTGTAATATAAAATAATGCCTTCCTAATAACGGCCTATTGTAGTTATTGCTTTTAAATATAAAATAATGACTTACTCGCAATAGTTTAAATAAGTACTTTTTACAAAGTTAAATTCTATACATTTATATTTATTACATGTAAATATGTTTTGTGTTAAATTTTTATGACGAGTACTAAAATTACACACTAGGAAAAACTTTAAATTCTCTGAATGTATTTCCTGAAGCTAATAGTATTTGTGTAACTCCTTATTTTTAAGAATCAAGTAATCAGTCGGATAACCTCTTATAATTCAACTTTTTGTAAGCATGTTTGTAACCACTTATTATTCAGAATCTCATAACTGCTTACCTCTAATTTTTTCGTAAGCGAGCGGGTAAGCGTGACTACTTATAAAAACGACCATGCCAAACAAAAATAATGAGTTTAGACGCCAAAAAATAAGTTGTGCGGAGCTATGAATTTCTATTATATAACCACTTATTTGGTAATGAAATATTTTGATGGGATGTATGATTTCAAAAATAAAAGGCGTACTCATTATAACTCGTAATTTCCTTGTAAACCTTGTATAAATATACAAGCCATATTTTTTATGTATGGAATTTGACATTAACACTCTAATAGTACGCATTGAAAATCTACTATGGAAGAAATATTAAAATTTTAATTTATCGCTTTATTTAGGCGATATCGCATAGTAAAGGTTGAAGACGAATCAAGAAATCCAGTAGTCAAAAAATATATAGTTTAGATATTATCGCAATCAGAAGAAAAAGCATTAGAGGTTTAAACATACCAGGTTTACACAGTTTACGGGTAGAATACAATTTTATATGAGAAGGTTTCAAATGCTTGGTTACAATTATGTCAACTTCTTCTAAATACTTAAATTTTTATTTAAATTTTAAATTCTTAAGGGTGTTATTTTTTAGTACTTTTTATTAGTTTTTGTTTTGAGCCTGAAATATAAAGCGTTATATAAATATGTCTCTCTACATCAAATTAGATATGATTATATCGGGTCAAAATCCGGATAAGATTCTATATGATTCAATATATTTAGATCTTATCCGATATAATTTTATCCACCATTTTTCGGATCATAGCATATCTTCAATTATATTAAATAAGATATCATTACAAATGACATCATATTATTTTTTTTACTCGGGAGAGTTAAAATTTGTTGATTTTAACAAATTCTCTTATTAAATTCAGCAAATCTAAATTTAAGTAAAAAATTTGTAAAACTACAGTTTTATCTGCAATTATACTGAGTCGTAGAATTTATTCAAATTTATGGTCTGTGGAGCAAACATTTTGTCCGTTTTGCTCTATCTCGCTTAGTTTTCGAGATATGAGCCATTTTATGAAGTGGAAAATTATTATTAAAAATTTCCGAGGGTCCAAGGCCCCACCAAGGTCCATTTTTGGATAGAGATATCCCCTTTCGCTGGGGAGGGGTAGTCGAAATTTACATTAATTTTGCTCTATCTCTCTTTGTTTTTGAGATATGAAGCATTTTAAAGGAGGGAGGGACCGAAATAGCGCCATCTTTAAAACGTCGGATTCACTGGTGGCGCCATCTATCGGGTAATAACAGTAAAATGAAAATATTATATTTTAACAATAAATTTTGTAAAATTTAACGAATGGGTTCTTAAAAATTAGTTTTAAATAATTTTGAAAATTAACACTCAAAATTAGTTAAAGTACTGAGGATTTTTAGTATTGTGTTAGACCGCTAGACCGATTTTGCCAATTTTTGATACCAAACTGCTGAGTAGAATGTCTATTAGTCTAGCTAAAAGCTAGTAACCGCGATTCCATTTTCACGCCGTGGTTGGCATTTCAACAGACAGACAATCAGAAAAATATAGCTAGATCGGCTTAAACTTGCATAACGCACTTTATGGGAGGACCACGTCCTGGTCAGAAATTTTATGTGGCGGAAAGGAATTTTATATCATGAAGAAACAATCGAAATTTCATTAAAAAAAATCTGCGAAAAAAGGATTTCAATCTTTTGTTACTTTGGGCTCAATAAACTCAGATTAAATAAAAATGATCTAATTTATATCAATGAGATTTACATATTATTTAAGATGACACAGAATATAAATATTTAAAAAAATGCAACAACAAGTAGCTTTTATCTAAATTTTAACTTATTCAATCTAGTGCTGGTAAAAATATGAGTAGTGGGTATCGAGTAATTGTCTTTTTTTTGTATATTCGATACTTAAAACCACTACTCGATATTTTCAGAATTGAATTTTGGACGTAAAAAATATATACAAATGAGACTCCGCTAAAATATTTACCACAAAACCACAACTCTGCTAAAAGAGAAAAATCAAAAGTTAAATATTTAAAACTACATGTTAAAAAACTATGAAAAACGTAATGAATAGTTGGTAAAAAAGTTTAAAATATGTTTATAAATTTAAATATTAAATCAGCGTAAACATTTTCGAACAAGTTTATTAAAAAATTTTAAAAAATTTCAAATCAAGTAGTATCGAGTACCCAATTTAAAAATATCGAGTAGTATCGAGTATTGAAAAATAACTGAATTTACCAGTACTAATTCAATCATTTAATGGGGCACTCATTATAATTTTTTTTTTTATTAAAGTATCGTCGACTTCGAAAATTTACTATTTATTTAAAAAATCTATTTTCCATCCCTGCAATCAATCCTTAGATGTACTTGAGCATGATTGACATTTATAAGGATTTTTCTTATTTAATATTTCAGTTATGTATAAGTGTTTTTATTTTTTTTTTGCTTACAAGTATTTTTGAAAATTTCCGTTTTATTAATTCATCCCCGTTTTAAAAACTTTATTAACCATTGAAAATCTAAAATAATCGATCAATATGGGGGGATTTCAGTAAGACTTTGATTTTTTAACATAAAAATTAATACCATTGGAGTCACTGGGTGTTAATGTTCTAGACACAAATTAATCAATATGAATGTGTTTTATTAAAAACTATGAAAAGGGTAAAAATATAATGCATTTCATTGTTTAATACATAGAATTACACCCTGAAAGAAATGGTTGTGATAAGTACTTAGAAGAAGGGTATAAGAAGAGCAGTCGCAATAGTTATCGGACCACACATCGGACAGTAGTATATTTAAGCCGGTATCACATGGCAGAACTAAAAAACACACAAAATGGTACTAATTGTCAGAAATTTAAAATGACAACACACAAAAAATTAATAAATAATTAAAATTAAGAAAAAAGTGTTGGTTTTTAATTTTTATTTAAAAAACAAAGATTGTTTTTCGACCATTTTAATTGATTAAAAATCCCCGAAACGATCGTCTTTTCATTCCTGAAAGTGTAGAGGTTTTTGAAAGCAAAAACTATGTGAAGTATTTGCCAGGAGAGTATCCTGATGAAGGAAAATAGCAATTTTTGAAAAAAGTACTTATTATGTTAATTCATAATAATGAAATTGGCCTCGAACTGAATTAATAAATTTCTAATTAATTAAGAAAAAAGATATTAAAAAATTATGAAAATATCGAAAATTAGAAGGAAGTAAAATTAGTGAGATAATAATGGGATATGAAGAAAAAGAAAATTTTAAATTTCATATATTTTCTCAACTATTGCACTTTTTTAATTACTGGTATTTTTTGCTCATACTTTTCAGAATTGTTCCCCACTTTATTCACACTTTTAGTGTTTTTCGTCCAAAAATTCCTTTTAAGTCGTCTATGACAGCCCGCCGTCATTTGCGCACTTGTTTTACACGATGCCCGGTCCTAGTTTTATATCTTTCTTGGTGCTTAAAGCCAGAGCTCATGCCATGGAGTGTTGGTATAAATAGGCTCCTAATTATATCCTACACCAGTACGTGGAGAGGGTATAAGAAGTTTGTGCTGATGTTTGTAACAGCGATCGACTCAGAATCACGTTTTATTTCGATTTAACGATGTTCGACTGTCCGTCGATTTAACAATGTTCGACGACAGATCGCAAATATTAAGATATTTTGATGAAATTTGGTACACCGACCTATGTCGGCCCAAACACGAAGCCCACTGATTTTGGTTAAAATCGGTATCTACAAAATTTTTATTTGTTTTTTTTTTTTTTTGTGAATTCAAGTAGCAAAATAGTAAACTGCAGATTTCAGAAGGCTCAATTTTTACTTGCACCAAAAAAAAAAAACTCCAAAAAGCTTTGAAAATTTCTTAATTTATTTGTGAATTTTTATTCTAATTATTTAGCAACATTTTTTGCCGAATTGTTGTTTATTTTCAATTAACTAACTTTTTATTCAAATATAACTAAAATTCTGCACTTTTAACAGTTTTTATCTTTGCTGTTCCTATCTTACTAATATTGCAAGGTAATTTAGTAGTTTTAACTCAAATTTTTTCCAACTTTTTTCTATTAGTGTTAATGTTGCCACATTGCAAGAGTCAAAAAACTTAACACTCGTGGAAAAATAGCTTCATTTTGAAAAAAATTACTCGACCATTTAGAAATATTTAAAAAAATATTTAGATATTCAGGGTTTATCTAACATTTATTTTATATGCTTTGTTTTCTCAAATTTAATTTTTGTAAACTGAATATATATTTTGGCAATGAATTCACTGACAAAATTGGATGAACTGAGTGAATCTCTTTATTATTTACTTGAGTATCTTGTGCGAACACATTTTTTTCCTGATTCCCTCATAATATTTAATGAATTCGTTCTCCAAAGAATTCATTCAAATCTGGTTTATTCAACATTTAATCAAGAAATTTATTGCCTTGTGAATGAATGAAATTATGCGCTTAATTCCAAAAGAAATTTTCACTTAATTTCCTTAAGAAATTAAAGCTCCCTTTAACTCCCTAAAGTAATTAACTTTTTCTTTCAATTCCAAGAATTTAAGTTTTTCAATAAATGCCCAGAATGTTTTAAATTTTTAACTTTATTTATAAAACTCTAAAGCCGCGCACACACGGTCAATATAACTTATTTAAATTTTATTGATCTTTTCACACACACTTTCAATGAATAAATGAAATTAAAATTCGTCAATATTTTCCATCCTATAAAAACATTTCAATATTGCCCAAACACTTTTCAATAATATGAAATTGAAAAACAAAAACCCAAAACATTTTGAATTTTTCAATTTAATTGTTAAATTTTCTATACAGGGTACAGGCCTTAATTAATTTATCAAAAATATTGAAAATGTATGGTGTACTTAATATATTTAGATTAGCTAATATTCCATTGGCGCTATTAAATAAAATCTGTCTTAGATAAATCAGTATTTATCTATTTTCACTTTCATTGTAATCGACACAGATAATTAGGGCAACCAAAAAAAAAAGCTCTAAAAGCAATGTTTAAAGCTCTAAAAAAGCTCGGAAAAACAGTAAAATAAGCAGATAAAATGCAAAAATAAGCTCTTAAACTTCATTATTTCTTCATTAAAATCCTCATAAAATTTAAATTTTTATTTAATATACTCCCAGCTAAAAATCGACATATATGGATCCATATTGGTTAAATGTATGTGCGTGCATGCTCATTAACATGCATTCATGACCATACATGGATACATAAATCTCCATACATGAATCATATATGACCATACGTGTGCATTAACGAAATTTGAGGTAATATCTACATGTGTATACATGCATGAACATATATGAACACACATGAACACGCATTAGCATGCATGATCATACATGTAGATATTACCTCAAATTTCGTTAATGCACACGTATGGTCATATATGGAGATTTATGTATCCATGTATGGTCATGCACGCACATACATTCAATTCAAGTTTTTTTTAAATTTTATTGTTGTTGCCTTTATTTTTAAATTTCAAAATAGTGGCTAAATTCGTCACGAAAGGCAAGGAGATGGTTCAGAAAATTATACAGAATTTTAACGTAATGTTTGTTTTTTCATCTTGTCACTTGTTTTAAGTGGGCGTGGCTTTTAACGAAAAATTAGCGATATCAACCTTTTATCAAATTACATAGTAAAATTTAGGCAGTACTGATCGGTTTTGTACAAACTGTATATTTTTGGGAATCCTATAAAATTTCCGTAAGTCTTGCATTATTCTTATCTACAAATAGTCACCAGACTTAAAATTGCAGCACTTTAAACATGACCAAGTTTTTCTTTGTTTAAAGAAAAAAGTATTATACACTAATAGAAAAAAGTAAGTAATAGGTTTTGTTAAAACTACCAAAAATGAATTAAAAATTACGTTACAGATAAAATTTCTGAAATTAGAAGATTATTTTTGCCATGTATTAGTAAGATAGGAACAGCAAAAATTATAGCTTTTATTCAAAAAACCGATTGTTTTACAATTATTTCTTGTTTGAATATTTTTAATTTTCTGTTTATTTGCTCTGTTTGATTTTTATTTTTAATTCAAACAAAAACAATCCAAACACGATTTTTATTTTTTCAAAAATAATAAAAGTTATTTTGTGATTTTTTTTCTTTATCTTAAATTAACAATTAAAAATATAAATCAAAAGCCATAGAACCAATGACTTCAACAATTATAATATCCTGATGATGTCAACTAGTGTTGTTAATAAAAGATTGAACAGTGATTTAAAGTGAGTAAATATGTATATTCCAGCAACTTCCGGTATTCAATTTAGGTAAATTTTTAATTTTTATTTTATTATCAAATAAAAAAGTTAGTGCTTAAAATTTTAAAAAAAATCATCTTGTAACATTTTTAAAAAGTTTTAAAATAAAAATCAACAAACAACAGAAATTTATAAATTTAAATACATATAAAAATTGAAAAAATTAAAATGTTTGCCAAACTTTGTGATTTTTTTTGTGAAATATTATTTATAAAATATAGTGCATTATTGAAATATTATAATTAGGGCAAGGAATTTCATGCACTTAAAAATGAAAAATATGCGCCTAAAATATGCGGTTAAAAAAGAAAAATATGCACTAACAATATAAGAAATATGCACTAAAAACTATAATTTTTGCAAAAATAATGCACTTTAAAACTTAAAAATATATTTAAGTTAGTTATTTTGCAAACAGACACAGAACTCGAAGATTTCCCATAGGTCAATAAAGTTTTAAAAATGTTTATTTTGATTTAATCAAAATATGAAAACGTATCAATTTTTTATATTTTTTTACACAATAAAAAATGCTACTAAAAATGAAAAATATGCACAAATATGCATTAAAAAGCACAAAATATGCATTAAAAATCCACCAAATATGCATTTAAAGTCGAAATATGCAAAAACATGCATTTATGTCAAAATATGCAAAAATATGCAACTACATACAAATCGATGCCAGTTTGTTCTAAATTTGATGAGTCGGATAAATGTTTAGTCCATATTAGTTTTGGACTATCGAGGAATAACATGCATTTGCATGGAATTCCTTGCCCTAATTATAATTAAACAAATTTGGGTTGTGACTTTTTAATAAACATAACAGTTATTTATTCACAAAAAAATGAAAAACCTTCAAAGTTTCTTGTCGATTTTTTTAATGAAAATAAAAATTGAGCCTTCTGAAATCACCAAATATTTCTGCCGATTTGACTACACTCAAAAAAAAAAGACAGTAAAAAAACCAAAAAAATAGTAATCTCAGCAAAAGTTTCGCTAACACTTAGTCGATTGCAAATGAAAAACATCCTTGCTAAAATCACTAAACTTTTTGATGAATATTAGTAGACCGAAAAAAACTCAAAAAATTTGTAGGGGAATTTTACTTCAGTTAATTTATTTGCTAAAAATTTAAATATAGAAATTGTGTAGAGTTGTTTCTTTTAATTATCATTTCCGTTGTCTGCACTACAGCACAGGCACGGATTTTACTGCAGTAAAATCCAGTTTTCAGCACAATTTTTGTAGCAAAATAAATTAGTAAAACATTAGTTTAAAATTAGTTTAGTGCTTAAAAAAATATAACTAAAACTTTTACTGAAAACGGAAATTCAACAAAAAAAAAATTGCTGAAAACTAGTGCACTTGGTATACAAGACGTTTTACTAATTTTTCTTCTAACTTATTTTTTTGAGTGTAGCATAGACTGCTATTTGCATTCAACTAGATTTAACTTAAAAATAACAAAACTTGTAGATACAATGGTTTTTTTTCGGTATTTTGAGTCTACTAATATTTGGCAAAATTTTCTGCAAATTTTAAAGAATAATTTCTTATTTCAATTAACTAAAAGTTAACTCAAATTAAACTGAAATTATGTAAATTTATGTTTCCTGATCATATTTTACTAGTATGTAGCAAAAAAAAAATCTGCTAATTTCAGCAAGGTAATTTTTAACTAATTTGTGGTAGATTTTTCTGCCATGAATTGTCTACTAATGTGGAAGTCTGAACATTTTTGTATTTCACGAAGTTTCCTAATTAAATAATATTCAAAAGAATCTCAAAAACACAATTTTAAAATCTAAATTTTCTGCAAATAAAGTACAATTTCTCTGGAAATTTTTTTAGTTTTTTCAGTCTACAGCAAAAAGTTGAGATTACTTTTTTTTTTTTTTGTAAAAATCAGCTCGCAACAAAATGTCATCATAATTTGTTAATGGATATTTCGCTACAAATTGCTATTTTTGCATATTTTGGTACCAATGTATATTTCAATACATATTTTACCATTAAGTGCATATTTCAAAGCATTTCTTTGATATTTCACTAAAGCAGAACTTGGCCAAATATAATTTTTTGGCGTAACTCTGAAGTTATATACTCGGCTGGACACAAAAAATCTGTATTTATGTGATTCCCTTTTAACAATTCAACTGGAATTCAATTTTTTCTACTTTAAGATATTTAAATTAAATTTAAAAAAATTACATCAAATACAACAAGAAACAATTTAGAATATGCTTTAAAGCCAGATTTTGCAATTTTATGCACTCTTTATAAAACACAGGAGATTTATTTTTTTTTTTTTAATTTCTTTATGTCTGACTTTGCTTTCTTCTTTTTCTAAGCTAACTGATGAATGAAAATATTTGGAACTCATCTTCGGGATTTCCGCCCTAATGAATTCATTTGACTTATAATCGGAAATACCAGATTATCCCAGTTTTGTTTTCCTTTTTTTTTTTTTACTAGACTGATGTTTTTTTTTTTTGATATTCTATTTTCTTATTCTCAATTTTGAGTTTAAAGAAATGTTTAAATCTTTTGGAAAACAATTACAAGGATTCCTAAACATTACAAATATCGATGAATGACTGACTATAATAAGGAATTTAATTGTTCGTGCAAAAACTCAAAACAAAAAAACTAAATTGAATGTATTCAATAAAAATAAATGGCCTGAAGTGGTATTTTGTTAAATGATTGGATTATGGCTGTGTTTAAAGTAGGATAAGGCTTATACATATATAACAAATAATACAAACATGTTTGACGTATGCCATTATGAGTACAAAATTGACCAGAAATTATTGTAGTTAAAACTATCTTCCCACATTGAATCAATCTATGCTTTATATATGGATTAAGGTCTATACACTCATAGAAATAAATCTATACAAATAGTTTTTTGATAAAGATTTGTTAAAAACGATGCTTCAGAAAAAACCGCTAAATTAGCACATTATTTTTGCTATATATTAGTAAGATAGGAACAGCAAAAATAAAATTGTTAAATATACAGAATTTTAGTTATACACTCAAAATAGTTTGTAGTTTAAATTAACTGAAAATGTAATTTAAAATAAATGAAAAATCACTTGAAACCCGGTCTACTGACTTTTCATTTAAATCAAAAGAACTTTTCATTTATTTTTAAATGTTAATAAAAAAAAAAATAATGATTTTTCACTTATTTCATTTTTTTAAAATTTCAAAAAATTAACTACAAAATCCGTAAGAATAAATGATATTTAGTTTATTTTGTTCTTTTAACTGACCTAGAAATCTAAAAGAGGTACTTTTTTAACAAAACATTTTAAATGAAAATATTAACTCGAACAAAAAATCCGTATTTATATGTAATATATTTTTTAAATAAAAGACAAAAACAGTTAAAAAGTATATATTTTTGTGCACTAAAAGTTCTATAATTGTCATAACCACATATCTGGTAATGATTTTCTACACTGGGATAGTGCGTATACATAATAATTTGAAAACCTTATAATAAGAAATAGCATTATAGGGTTAATATCTTTGTTAGAAATAAACTTATTAAATACACTGAGTGAGAAAAAAAAAATTCAAGAACAATATTAATTTATTCCAAATAAAAAATGCATCAAAAATTTTGATTCAAATAATTCGGCCAAAATATGTTTTTTTTTTAACAAAAATTCAATATATTTTATAGTAATATTGTTGTCAGATTTGAAATAAAATCTGATTTATAATCCCCCTTTATTTATAAATACAAACTCGTATTTATATAACTAGATTTTGTTCGTATTCCTTTCTTCGTTTGTTCCACTTCTTGTTGTTTTTCATCTTCGCAATAAAAAATAAAAGTAAAGTTGTTAAGCAGCGCTAGATAAGTGCTCATATAAATATAAATAATAAATGACATTTACTAAATAAAAATATTTGCTTTCGCATAATATTTGAGCAGTAAACTCAGCAACTTTATGCTATACTAACTAAACACACACACATGCATCGACTATCCAATCTATACAAATATATACACCAACACATACATACGTAGTAAATGGAAATAAAATATTTATTGGTTGCTACCCAATAGACCAAAAAATAAGTAAAGTATAATAGTAATTTAGAAAAAGCTTTTCTTAACAAAATTACTAACGTCTTTTTTGATCATGTTTGAGAAACTATTATCCTTCAAAATATGTTTTTAAACATATTATATTATATTATATACAAGCTTACTAAATGTAAAAATATTAAGAACATTTTTTGTTGTTGTTTTTGTTTTTTCTTTGATATTTTAAACGTTTAATGACGCTCCTAGACGAAAACAAGAAATTCTCATTGAGTTTGTAATTTAACTTAGCAAATATTTCCAGAAATTCTAAAAACGTCGTCCCCTGACGATTTCATTAGGCAAGAATGAAATCCGGATAGGGACATGCCGACAACGGATTATTTTTCACAATTTGTTAAATACGTTTGGGATTTTAGCATATTTAATTCCTTTAGTGTTTCTCAGTCTTGTTTTAGAAACTACCCTCCTTCTTAAAGTTTTTTTAACACACTTGTAAGATTACTATTGGCAAAAGTCATAAAAGTTTCTCAAGTCTCGCCAGTGGGGCATACACACTAATCCCATTTTTCTTCGATGTTAAGGGAGATAAACAATTGGAAAAAATATATTTTGTGCATTTTTCAATTACCTTTCCTTGACATCCACTTTGACGAATTTACATCACATGTGGTAGCAGACAGACGTACTTTTGTATTTTTTGGGGTGCCAAAAAAATAATTAAAAGTAGCTACATTTTGCAATAACTTCCTTAAATCGTGTGATAAAAAAAATAATTTTTCATTATGTTAGACCTATGATCCTGATCTTTCAAATGATAATAATTTGATTTTAATAAATGCTTAAAAAGTGTGAAAAATATTAGTGCCTGATTAGTGCCTGTCCCTGGGGGCACAATCACCAGATGGCCCCTGGAGCTACGAAGAGTTGGTGCATCCCTGCCTAAAATTATCTATATAAGACTTTTCTATATGTTTAAAATATGTTTAATAGGAAATTAGAACAATCGTGTTCATTCTTATATTTATATTAATTATTCAGTTTTTTGTAATTTTGAAGAATCATTATATTATAGTTTTAAATTATTTTTTTTGGTGTAGTTGAGATTTATTGATCAAAAAGAATCACATGTCTTATAGAACTTAATCTAAATTATTTCTTTCAGTCATTAAAGGATTGACTTTGCCGTATTAACAAATTTTTTTTGTAGAAATTGTATCTAGCTCTTTTGTCGAATATCCTCCAAGTTTGGTGCAGTTACGCCGATTTGGGTTACTTTGAAAATTATTAAAAATAATAGAAAATATCCCAGTGTAGAAACGGTAATGACATATGATTATTTTTTTGACTACCAGTAATGACACCCACTTACCTTCTTTATTATTTTAAAACATATAATAATGAGTTATTGATAATGAATTATTTTTATCATTATTTCAAATAGAAAAAAATTTTTTAAATTTTTTTGAAAATTTTTTGAAATCTATTTTTAGACTCAATATTTTTTAAACACTGGTAAGGATATTTGTAACCACATATTTTTTGATTTTTTGTATGTTGGCGAGTAAGCTTACTTGTGTGCAGCAGGTCAATTGTGTTTTTATCTATTAAATATTACATGTCGATATAGCTCAGATGGTAGAGCTGTTGACTGGCAATCTGTAGACCCAGGTTCGATTCCCGCACCAGGAAATTTTATTTAAGAAAAAAAATACAATAAAAAATATTTTTTTTATATAATTTATTTTTTTGAAAATCTTTTTTTAGACTTATTATTTTTGTCAGTACTGGTAAGCACATAGGTAACGATATATTTTTTGATTTTTCGTATGCTGGTGTGTAACCATAACTCATTATTTTTCGCGACATCGCCATATAAATGTAATAAGAAATGTAATAACAAAAGTAACTAGTTACCATTACCAAGTATGTACTTACATAACCACATATCTGGTAATGATTTTCTACACTTGGATGCAAATAATTAGAATAAGGATCATATAAATTAAAGCCAAGATATGTAGATATTCAATTTGAAAGTAATTTTTGAAAAATAATTTGGGGTTAAGAAATGACAGTGCTTTGAAAAAAAGTGGCGAAGGATCCCCCCTATACCCTATGTTTGATAAACTATTCTACAATTGTAGACATAGGCTTATTTTAAATTGTAGGCATAAGCTTATTCTATAATTGCAAGCAGTCATATTTTCACGAGAGTTATTTTTGGTTTTTCTACAGTATTTTAAAAGCGGTTTCTATAGTTACTCAAGTCTTTTTAAAGCTTAAGGCTTATGCTCGCAAGATTTATTATAATATTTTTCTAAAGGGTTTTGGTCTATTGGGTAGCTTGATGCTTGGTTGAATGTATGCTACTTCTTATTTAGAAATACGACTGTGCTGCTGGTGTATGTTGTTTGTGAGTCAGTTATCGTTCGTTTTTGGTTGTTGTTTGAAAATGATTTTGGCACGACTTTTGTTGTCATTGATGATAGTAAATAACATGTTGGGTGAAAAAAAAACGAAACTTAATTGGTTACTTTTACTTTATTTTTCAGTGTTGCCATTTCGGTGCTTTTCGGGTATTTTTTGGTGCCTTATCCTTCCCGTACCCGGTGATTTTTTACAAATACCCGTTTAAAAAAAGCGGGTATTTACGGCGCTTTTTCATATTTCTGGCAGAGCTTTTAGTGCTTTTTGTACAGTTTATATTCAATTCAATTTTTTATTTATAACCGAGCCCAGTGGGCCATATATGGTTAAAAAATACTACATTAAATAATACTATAAATAAGATCAAAATAGTTAACTAAAAATAATTAATTAATGTTTCTATATAAAAAACAATTGATGCAACTCCAAATTTGTTTGTATTTGTTCTCATTTTTTAAATTTTTCTTGAATTTTCTGTCAAAATTTAAAAAATACAACGAACTATACAAGAAATACATTTTTGCACTATGTTTGTAGTACAATTTAAAATAGCGACTTCGTTACATTTAAACTTCAAAATTTTGAAATATTAGTTTGGTGCTTTTTTACCCCTTTTTTGGTTATTTTTTGAACCTTTTTTACACGATTTTTCAAAGTAAAATGTGTTTTTAAATTCTTGATTTAAATTTTTCAAAAAATTAGTATCGTGCTTTTTTACCCCATTTCCGGTAAATTTTTACCCTTTTTACCCGTTCTCATAATGCTCACGGTGCTTTCCTACCTTTAAGAGTTGGCAACACTGTTCTTTTTCATTTGACTTTTAAAATAAAAAAAAAAAATATGTATAATTTTTAAAGATTATGGTATAAAAAAAAGTTAAAAATGTTTTCATCTTAAGGTGCCTAAATGGAAATAAAGCTACGGCTATGGGTAAAGGCGATACATCAAATCTGTTAAATATTTTGGCGATAATTAGGAATATGAAGTCTAAATGTCAATTAGATTAAATATTTTCCAATGGAAATATTATTTTCCAAAATTTTTTAAGTTTAGTTTCCAGTATCATGGAACTATTTCAATCAAAATTAAGGGTTAATAGTAAAATATTGTGCAATATATTACCTGTGTTAATGTGTTATCTGCTTATATGAATGTAATAGTAGTTAATGTAATTCTCCTAATTCAATAAGTAAGTATATGGAAAGGGCAAGGTAGACATATTATACGACAAATGTTTAGGGAATTGTAGGTAGATCTCAAAAACTAATTACATTTTCAACAATTGTAAAATTTATTAAAGACATTTTGCAAGAAAGTGAGAGAAATTTTTCTGTTCAGTTTTAGTCCAAAATATAAATTTTTAATTATGCAATAAAATCTTTATGAATATTTTGTATTGAAATTTCACAACTAAATTTAATGCTTAATACAAACCAACTTAAATTTTTTAGAAAATTTCAAAAGGAATCCCGTGTAAAAAAGTTTAGATCTGATCAGATCTTTTTGGATCTAAATAGATATGATTGAGTCTAATTAGATCCTGTACCAGATTTCACCAAATATGATCAGATATGGCATATGTGATAATACCTTATGGCAAGATCTGATCAGATCTAGTGCCAAATCTGTTTAAATCTAAAGTGATCTCGACAATTGCGCCAGATATGCCTAGATCTTATAAGATCTACTGAGATCTGGCCAGATCTGATCTTTTTTACACGGGATCCCACAATTCCTAAAAAACTTGTGAAAATCCCCAAAAATGAGTATTTTAGTTTTCTGAGAATATTTGTCCTGCCAATTACGGCGCGCAGGATTCGCTTTACATAATTATTAGGAACATATTGGACGATTCAAAAAGTGCTTAAAATTTTTTATTCTGGCTTTGCGTTGGGAGTAAATATGGCATAAATTAGAAATTTGTAAAAAATTTCGAACATTTTTTACACAGCAATATTTTACATGAAGTAGCCTTTCAAAAACGTACAAATAATGTATACGTTACTTCACAATTATTTTTTATTAATAAAAATGATATGAAATACTTTTTTAGGTAAAAAATGGCAAAAAAAAACGACTTTTTCAGAATTTTCACTTTAAATAAATATAACTTTTTAATTACAAAAGGTTTTTTTAAAAATTCTTTCTGTAGAATATTTACCAATTTGTTGGTAAATCACAAAAAATATTTCAAAGAAATCGTGAGAAATTTTAATCTTATATTTGCAAAACACTGGACCAAGGTGGTAAAAAAAAAGCTAATTTTAATTTTCAAAGTCTGATATTTCGTAAACTATAAGAGATAAACTATGCATGTCGCTAACTTTTTTGTAGAACTCGGTTAGTACATTCTACTGTTTAAATTTTTTTTTAAATCCGGACAAAATTAAGAATTCTGGGTCGTTTTTAATTTTTGTAATACGCGAGGTGCCCGAATTTGGGGACATATGGCGTCCCTATTGATAGGTCGATGGACCCCAAGTTCAAAACTTACACTCAAATACAAGTCCTTAATTACCACCTGTAATTTTACTCCAATAGGACAAACCGTTTAGAAAATCCACAATTATTTCCATTTTTTTTTCCAAAATCTCCTACTGTGCGCTGAGGCACTTTTTATTCGTAAAACATATTTTTTATGAATAAAAAATTATTAAAAAAAATAAAAAAAATTAGTGTTTAAACAAATATTTGATTTAATCAAAGAACAAGAAATTGTCATTGAGTTTGTGATTTAACCTAATAAATATTTCTAGAAATGCAATTTATTAATTATTTTTTTAATATTTCAGTGCCCATGTGAAAATCGAAATATATATGAGCATACATGATCATACATTGGCTCGTATGTGATCATGCATGGGCATACATAGTCATATACGTACATGCATAGTTCAATGTATGACCATACATGATCTCATATATTTCCATATACCTTTGGATCCGAAATTTGAGGGTATATGGAGGTATATGACCATATATGATCATATATGAACATACATGAATCATATGTGAGCATATATGGTCATATATGAACATGTACGGTCATATACCCTCAAATTTCGGATCCAAAGATATATGGAAATATATGCGATCATGTATGGTCATACATTGAATTATGCATGTACGTATATGACAATGTATGCCCATGTATGATCATATACAAGTCAATGTATGATCATGTGTGTTCATATATATTTTGATTTTCACATGGGTGAATATGTTTTTTAACCCTTAATTCCCTTATTGTTTTACCTGACATTGAATGATTAAAGAAAAAATGTTGTGTAAAATCCAAATGAATTTGAAGTTCAGACTAAAACCAAATACACATTATTTTGAATATTTGGGAAAATCTACGAAACAGGTCGATTTCAGATTTTAAAAATGAAAAATTTCGAATTAGTGGCACACAATTTTTTTTCCTAGATTAACTTATTTAAAATGCATTACAAAAATCAAAATCAAATACTTCTAGTTTTTAAGTTTGACAACGAATTAAAATAATAATTAAAAAAAATTGGAAAGATATCTATAAATTCAGAATCCTAAATAACATGTATCCAGAAAAAAAAAATTAGTTTCATTAAAAAACCTCCATAATCCCAGGAACAATATAGAAATGTTAACGTCATTTCGGAACGGAGGTAGTATAATATATAATCATTTAATAAAACTGTGCTAGTTCAAAAATTCATCAAGCGGGTCACCCGGTGGGTAAAATGAACTCGAGTACGCTGCTTCAGTGGTGCTAGACATTTTCCTAGATATTTGAATTTGAAAAATATGGTTCTATGGAGACCAAAAAAGGTGATTTTTGTAATTTATCCACTATTTATTTTTAACCAGGTTGATTGTAATTCCCCCAAGCAACTTTGTTTCCTTGTTAGATCGGACAAACTTTTGTTTTTTTATTGAGAAAATGTGCGGTGCGTTGAATATTGAAGATTTTTGAGTAAACTATAAGTTAACCCAAAGGTGTACGTTTTGTTTTATAGTTAAGTTAAAGTTTACTCTCCAGTATAAGACCCATAGTTAAAAATTATTTTATATGATTTCAATTAACCCGGTGTCTTCAAATGCAATAAATTTTATAATATGAAATGGCAATTGCACTGTAGTGGAGAAAACTTGACAATTTCATGGTTAAGAAATATTATAGTTTTTTTTTCGAAAAACGCAAAATTTTATCAACAACTAATTGGTTTCTACCAAAAATGAATAATTAAACTTTTCCCCGTTCTTGTTTACTAAAATGTATGTTGTTTTTTTTTTTTTTGCTACATTAAAATGAAAACTAAAAGTGACATTTGCTGGCAGGCATCATTGCAAGAGCCGCTTGTGTGTATTGGAGTAAAATAGAAAATATCATTTTGAAAATTGTTTGCTACCAATTTATTGCATGTCAAGACATTAGGTAAGGCATGAGTTTTTAAAAGATTATGTTGTGAAAGGCTTTACATCCAATACACACGCACATTACACGAAAACTGTCAAATAATTTTAATTTAAACTTTAATTAAACTTTAATATTACTTATGCTCCTAAACAATTAAAATATCAACCCCCCCCCCCCCCAACTCTCCTGTTTTATAAGAAAAAATAACTACACAAATAATTGTCATACAACTTAAGTGTTTCATTTTGTATAAAATTTATTATATTCAAGAACAAACGCAGACACATGCAAACACATACACAACATACATACACAAGTTGTATGAAACACAAAATGGACGCATACACAAGTACACCGAGAAAAAGGGAGGAAGAAGACAATAGAAGATGGGAAGACTAGGGGAATGCTGAATCATTAATTTAATCTAAAACTTAATGTTTAAGTTTGGTTTATTGGAGCAACGCCAAATGCATCTGGGCCACACACAATAAATGGTTGGAAGGCAGTCATGGCAGGGCAGGGAGGAGATGTCGGTATGTGTTTGTGCCCGTACATTATATGCATTAAACACAGAGCGTTGTTGGATTCAACCAAGCATTGAGCAGGAAACTGTTGAGTAAATATTTTATGCAAATGCATACTACGCTGCACTTTACTAAGGATAATGCTGGTAGTAGTAGTGGTTGGTACTTGTATTGCGTCCACAAATACATGCAACAATACACAACCACACGTACCTACAGAAATTTTCATTTAAGGTACTAACTGAGGCTGCAGCACATGAAAATTAATTTGTGTTTATGATAAAATATGTCGACGATATACTTTATGTATGTACAGAAGAGTAGGCCGAACAATAATTGGTGGCAATTTCTTTAAACAAAGCCACATTTCTGAAAAGCTTTGCATGCGAAAGGGAAACTGTTACAGTCCAACCGAGTACTCGGCATCAGGGTTCGACCGAAAACTGAAATTCATCTAAGCTCGGTGTTCGTCAATATTTTGGCCAAACACCGAACATTTGCATAACTTTAGATCTTGAACTTCCGTAATAGCATAAAAAGGTGCATATATTTAACACCATTTTTATTTAACGAGCGAAAACTGCAACTTTTTTAAATTTTTGTAGTTTTGAAATATTTAAAAATATTTTAAAATTGCAACCCTACTAAAAAAAATTACATGAGTTTTGATAATATTACATCCGAAAAATGAGAACATATAATTGTATCAAATTAGATCGTATTATGGTCATATTAGATCTAATTTGACACAATTAGATCTAATTTGATGGAATAAGATATGGTTTGATACAATTTTATTCGGATTTTGTCCTCATCCAAATGTATCAAATATAATATAATCATATCAAACTAGATAAATTGGTATATAATTCGATACAATTATACATAATTATATGAGGTATATGTAAATACATACAGGTTTATTAATAGTAAGATATTGTAATATGTTGCGCTATATATTGTGCAATATATAACAAGATATAGATAGTTATATATTTAGGATATAATTTCGTCAAATTTTATATAAGTATATCTTAGTATATATGTTCCAATATATAATAATACAAAATTGTATATGATAATATATGACTATATCAAAACTTTTTTACTTGGGAATTTAAAAAAATTGCATAAATTCATGCAATCCTTTTGTTTTCATCTGTAATTAACAAATAATTATTTTTGTATTATTATCTTTCCCTACCGAATTACGATTTACAAAAATTTATTTTGAAATTTTGGCAGTCAATAGGAGTTTAAAATAGAAAATAATACAATTTTATAATTAAGCAACGGGAAAAAAGGAAATATGAAGTTTGCATATGGGCAATTCCACAGAAAGGTCCACCGTGGCCGAAAAATTAAAAGCCGTCCAAAATCCCTTCTGACTTGTATTAATAAAAAATAAATACTTAAATATAATTAAATTAAAGAGTCCAAAGCATGTCTTACATTATAAAACGGACCACAAAGTTGAGTTAAGGTTTTTTTCACATTTTTCCTTTTTAGCAATATTTTCTCCTTAGTATTTACTTGTTTTAGAGTAATGACTAAAGTGAACTATTATAAAAAAAGATTTGTTATAAAAACCATAAAGTTAAAAAAGATGCAAGGGTCCCAGCAAAAACATGGTAATGACAGGTCATTACCATACGGATTACCAAGAAATTTTGCATTACTTTAAAATACAAAATAATGACTTACTGATAATTAGTTATAGAGGTACATACATATTCTTGCAAAGTAACCACTTACTGGTAATTGATTAAATAAGTACTCAGTCTTTTTTTATTATAATATTTTATTTATTAAATTGTTTCGAATATTTTTCCAACTGAATAGAAAATTTTCCGAAGTAAAAAGTTATCCCAGCAAAACCTTGGTAATATGTGGGTATTACTATGCATATTACCTGGTAATATATCAAAGTGCTTACCCTTGCATTACCTTGGACCCTTACATCTTCCCTTGCATTACTTGTAATATCAAATTCATACGTTTGAATGTTTTATTGGTATAAATAATTTTAGAAATTCTATTTTTTGTAAAAAACCTGTGAATTTAAAATTGATATTCGGTTTAAAAAATGAAAATTTAATCAAAACGTTTTTAAACACGCCTTTCCTGTAAGTTCAGAATAACATGTTACTAGGTAAGGAGTTACATCGATGGACATGCCCTTGTTAAAATAATAGGTCTAGTAATAGGAAAGTAAGAGCTTACCCCCTTCATTACAAAATGCTTATTTTTATACACTCTAATAAATTTTTATTTAAATTTACTACCATAATGGTAGGTAACTGAATGCCTACCTTTTAAACCTTAGAATTACTAAAAGTGTGTAAAATTCAAAAATATAAACACATTGTGCCTAAAAATTGTAGACATAAAAATGGGTAAATATAATATATTTGTGTCCTTAAAATCATGAAAATATGAAATAAGATTACATTTGGAATATTTAAGAACCCATAGCAAATACTTATAAAAAAAATACTTATGTATATGTGCATTTTTAAATATTTTCTATTAGACACCTGAAATCTAATCTAAATCCACAATAATTTGCTAAATTAAAAACGAAACCGATAAATGTTTATATTTGCGTTATTATTAACATAAAGGATATTTACAAACAATAATCATTAAATATTTTTAAATAACATTTCATTGCCAAAAAGGATCACCAATATTTTACTTATTGCAATGGCAACAATTATTACTGCTTTCCACTTCGTTCGTATAGGTGTTTGTTTCCAAATTGATTTGATACACTTTGTGATACATCGACCTGTTGAAAATTGCTATTTTTAATGATTTGCATAAAGAAAAAAAATTAAAAATACATTAGCTTCATATCAATTTGTTTACAAATATAACTGGTCTAAACCAAAATAATTTTCTTTCAAATAATGCCTACAGAACGCACAGCTTTTGAAATATTTGCGATTAAAATTTCGAAAAATTAATTTTCGTACTTTTTGAAAGTCAATTTAAATAAGATCTGATTTAGTCATTACATTTTTTATTTAAAATTTTCCGAGCGAAAATAAAGCTACAAAATAACATGCTTAGTAAAAAACAGCCTCAATAAATAACCTTTTTTTAAAATTCTATTGCGAAATTTTCAAAAACTGGTCCACACTAAAATAATTATGGTGGTAAAGTTCTTTGTAGTGAAAAAAAGGGTACCTACACTGATACTGCATTTAAAATTAACTGATATTGCAATTATTTTTTATTGCAATCTTTTTTAACTCCAATTTCTGAATTTTAGGACCACTGTAAAAAGAAATGTAGTCTTACCTCCACACTTATATTCGTGCATAAAAACCAGTAGAAACTCGGAATGATCTCCTGGATTATAAATAAGATTCATTAAAGGACAAGCTAGTGTCCACGTGCTTATTTGGGTATTTCCTCCGTGGTGTGAATCGCAAAAGAACTTTCAATGAGAACTGAACAGGAGTGGCCAGAGGATCGTGTCCGATTCACCAAATAACATAGAAAATAGAAAAATACGTATTAATAACTTACAAATTTCTTTACAAATAAAAATACACTCTTACCGAAATATATCAACCACAGCATAAAATCATTTTGCAATAATCTTTCTTTTTGCAAAAAATTGGATTTTTTATATTTTCTTTCGTATTGTATAAGCTGATTTCTGTATTTTATTTTTTCAATACATAAATTCGTTTTGATTGACAATTTTTAGTTTACGCATTTATTCTTATAATTACACACAAATGCTTAAATAAAAATAGTTTACTATAACATGTGTTTATAAACTTGGAAACATGTTTCGAAATATATATGTTGTGCCTAAATTTATAGAAAAAAGTGTGTAAATTAATTTTTCAAACATATCGTGCGTACCCCTAAACATTCTGTGTCATTTTAAATGAAAATTTACATGCACGAAAGCAGTAAATTTAAATGTATTTTTTAGAGTGTAACAAAAACTTATGAAAAAAAATTTTACAAAATTTTTTGTTAAAAATATGTAATTTTTCATTTAATACTCAATATAAAACAAATTGAAATTTTAAAGAAAAAAAAAACGTCCCGGGTAAAAATCTCAATATAGTGTCATATATAATTATATCTTATTTGATAAGTCCACATATACAACCACATACAGCTTGGTCCGAAAAATGGGGGATCTACATGTGTCTACTTATATAAAATTAGATAAAAGTTGATACAGTTAGATCCGAGATTTGTCCATATCCAGGACATCATATTATATCTAATTCGATATAAAAATATCTGATCTTATATAATTTTTTCTGATTGTAGGTGTACATTTTATGCATACCAGCTATTAAATTGACATTCAAATTTGTATAGTTTGAACAATTTTAAAGGCCCAAATTTTATAACATAAAATTAAAATTTAGTTGAATGCTTTTGTCTTCTACATGCAAAAAAAATAACGTGAAAATTATTTGGCTATGGAGTAGTGCTGTTAAAAATATGAGTAGTGGGTATCAAGTATTTGTCTCTTTTTTGAGTACTCGATTCTCAAAACTATTGCTCGATATTTTTAGAGTTGCATTTTGGACAGACAAGATATATAAAAATGTGACTACGCTAAAATATTTATGACAAAACTACAACTCTGCTAAAAGAAAAAAACAGAAGTAAAATATTTAGAAGTATATGTTAAAAAAATATGAAAAACGCAATGAGTAGTTGGTGAAAATATTTAAAAATATGTTTATAATTTTAAATATTGAATTAACGTAAACATTTTCAAAGAATTTTGGTAAAAATTTTAAAAAATTTCAAATTTAAAAACCGTTAAAAGTATCGAGTAGTATCGTGTACCCAAATCAAAAATATCGAGTAGTATCGAGTACTGAAGAGTAACCGAATTTACCAGCACTACTATGGAGTAATTAACTCTTAATTTGTAGACTACTAAATTTGATGTTGAACTACATATTAATTTCTACGGAATTATATAGAAAGTTATATAAAATTACAAGAATATATTTTTAGTATGACGACAGTGTTATACAACTTAGTATCGAACCATATATAATCATATCGGTCACTACATATATTTTGATTAGTTTTATATGGCTTATGTAGTTATATATGGAGTCAGATTTGGGGATATGTAATAACATCATTTACCATACAAAAAATTCGTAGAAAAAATAATATCAAATGTAGTTGTATATAATGACATGTGTCTTAATGTGACTCCATTCATTGTCAGATATAACCCAACCACTTTATATATGACAATTTATAACTATTTTTACTCGGGTAACATGTAAGCTCGGAATAACATATTACTACCCTGTGTAGAAACGGTAATGACATATCATTATTTTTTGGACTACCAGTAATGACACCCACTTACCTTCTGTATTATTTTAAAACATATAATAATGAGTTACTGATAATGACTTATTTTTATCATTACTTCAAATAGAAAATAATTTTTTTGATTTTTTGGAAAATTTTTTGAAATCTATTTTTAGACTCAATATTTTTTAAACACTGGTAAGGATATATGTAACCACATATTTTTTTTTATTTTTTGTATGTTGGCGCGTAAGCTTACTTGTGTGCAGCAGGTCAATTATGTTTTTATCTATTAAATACTACATGTCGATATAGCTCAGATGGTAGAGCTGTTGACTGGCAATCTGTAGACCCAGGTTCGATTCCCGCACCAGCAAATTTTATTTAAAAAAAAATACAATAAAAAATATAACAAGGACATGCCCTTGTTAAAATAATAGCTTTGGTAATAGAAAATTAAGAGGTTACCCACCCTTATTTCTTCTTACCAAAGTCATTACCGCGTAATAGATGGTTTTGCTGGGATATTTCCAATTTGACCAACTATTTCACAATGTAGGGTAACCACTTATGTCCTAACTTCTGAGTAACCACTTATTCTATCTTTGTGAGTAACTACTTATTCTTTTACTATGGGTAACTCGTTATTCGCAATTTTTTTTTTGTAAGCGAGAGGGTAATGACCATCAATGAATTTTTGGACGTCGCGAACAAAAGTAATGTTGCGAGTAAATAGCCTGGTAAGTAGTGATACCCTTTGTGTGCTACTTACTCGCTGAATTACTCGGTAATGTCTGTTTTTGCTGGGATACTATTTAGCGGCCGCGAATCTTAAAAAAATGACGTGGTCAAGTGTATTATTTTTTCTATGACCAGAAGCACACAAAAAACCGCCCGAAAAACCTTTAATTTTCCCGTTTACAAAAAAAAAAAAAAACTTTTTTGTAATTAATTTTTGTTTTTCCTTTTGTTTTTATTTTGACATTTCATACTAAGCCCAGTGTAGAAAATCATTATCAGATATGTGGTTATGTAACTACATACTTGGTAATGGTAACTACTTACTTTTGTTATTACATTTCTTATTACCTTTATATGGGGATGTCGCGAAAAATAATGAGTTGTCGTTACACACCAGCATACGAAAAATCAAAAAATATATCGTTACCTATGTGCTTACCAGTACTGACAAAAATAATGAGTCTAAAAATAGATTTTCAAAAAAATAAATTATATAAAAAAAATATTTTTTATTGTATTTTTTTTTTTTTAATAAAATTTGCTGGTGCGGGAATCGAACCTGGGTCTACAGATTGCCAGTCAACAGCTCTACCATCTGAGCTATATCGACATGTAATATTTAATAGATAAAAATATAATTGACCTGCTTCACACAAGTAAGCTTACTCGCCAACATACAAAAAATCAAAAAATATGTGGTTACGTATATCCTCACCAGTGTTTAAAAAATATTGAGTCTAAAAATAGATTTCAAAAAATTTTCAAAAAAATCTAAAAAATTATTTTCTATTTGAAATAATGATAAAAATAAGTCATTATCAGTAACTCATTATTATATGTTTTAAAATAATAAAGAAGGTAAGTGGGTATCATTACTGTTAGTCAAAAAAATAATGATATATCATTACCGTTTCTACACTGGGAGGTTAACTACCCAGAGTAAAATTATTGTGGTTAAATGGTTCTAGGAATAAATATTTAGTATCGGTTAGTTACCCATGGTTAAGTTTAATTTAACTTCTCGAGATAAGATAATGGGCCTTATATAGAAAAATCTATCTATTAGCGTTAACCTTGGTTATGTTGGAAATAAGTTACTCGCCAATGAAAAAAATTTTAGTCTTTTTTCTCAGTAATTTTTGAGCCGAAAAGCAAGGCTCTTTGCATTTAGTTATTCGATATTCGAAAAATGAACATTCCAAAAAAAAAAAAAAAACACGAAACTGACAAAGCACAAAAAATAGATTTCAAAAACGATTCGTTGAAACAAGTACAAAATAATAATAATAATAATAATAATACGACTATCCGCCACATAAAATACTTGACCAGGAATCTGCAAAAAGTCTGCTAAAACGTAAGTTTCGTCGGCCATTACGCAAATTCAAAGTTTTGAAAAAATCTTTTGTGAAAAAGTTTGCTCATTTTTTGGCATCAATGCTCTTCTTAGCATTTCAGTGCGGAACTTTCTGAATTTTAAATGTTTTAAGCCCAACTCTGCGCAAAAAAGTTTCCGAACATTGCACCCGCCAGAAATGTTTTCAGTCGCCCTCAATAGCTGAAGTTTTTTGTGCAGGGTCCCTTTTAATTAATTTTGAGTTCCTTTTTGCTTTCATTTCGCGTTGGAACCATCGGTCTGAAATTCTTATTGCGCTGCGAAATTATTCTAAGATCGTATTGGAATGGCGCACTTGTAAATCAAAAGTGCTTTGTATTAGTTTTATTGTTGGATTAATGATGAAGATATAACACTGAGCACTTGTTAATCGATTCAGCAATTAAACGATTACTTAGTTCTTGTACTACTCTATGGATATTGACTTGGATTTTCCTTTATTTTGTAATGTCAGGTAGGTTCAGAATTGACTTCTGCAACATACGTGGACTTAGGGCGAATTATGTCCGAACGATGTCCTAACTTTATGTGAGACCCAGGTGAATGAGGGTGCTGCTTAGGGTTATGACTTTTTGATTTGTTTTGCAAATATAAAATTTTACATGTCCTAGCCAAAAAGGCCTTAAAAAAATATTAAGAAACGCAATCTTACTTTTTCGCTGCTCTCAAAAAAGTTACCGCACTAAAAGGGTTGAAATTTGTTCTATATGGTTTTAGTTTAATTAAAATATTTCTCCGAAGTTTTAAACAAATGAGACTCAAACGATGCTTATTAAAAGCTATTTACGGTAAATATAAGGAAACCAATAATTTTTGTAATAATTCGTTATGTAAATTAAACAAAATCCCCGAGCAAAAATTATTTTTAGGAATTGAATTTGGTGCGGAAGGTTTTTTTGCCGAAATGACCCGCAAATACGATTTTTATTATTAATTTAGTATTGCCAATCACGTAATGATAGGTAAAATTTTTGTTAAAAATGAGTCATATAGGGGCCTTGCGGTATATGTTCGCAATGATGTTGTGTGTACCAGTGGCAGCAACAATTGACCACGCATGATGCCGAATTTAACTGTATTTGGGTTAAATTCAAGATCAGAACACACATCTTGCATTTCTGGTTTATTTACAGAAGTCCAAAAATGGAGGTTTTGATCTCTTTTCGTATCCATTTCAGGAATCCTAAGGAGTTGTCCGAATAGTGAAATCGTGTTTGCTGGTGATTTCAATAGTCACAACTCTTCATGTTTCCGCCATTCGAGCGGGATGACTTCTGTTGGAATTTACGTTGAGCTTTTCGGCTCGCACAATCACCTGGTGCAGTTGGTAAATGAGCCAACACACAGACAGGCAGCCACGAAATGCTGTTCCAATTTATGAAAGGTTCGTTGGGTCGAACTTAACGATTTTTATCGGCAATACAACTGGAAACTATGTTTCTTGGACGACTATATTGATTCCACTGCGAAAATCGTAGAACTCGCGACTTTTCTTGGAATGAAATTTTTTATTCCTTCAAAGTAAATTCCGGCTAAGTCCAAACATAAGTGTTGGTTTAACCAGTCGTGCAGAAAAACAGTCAGACCCAGAGAGGAAGCATTCAGTAATTGGAGTGCGAATAATAACATCGATAATGACATGCTGCGCAAACGGGCGAGAACTGAGTGAGCCAAAGTACTAAGATGTGAAAAGCTTCTGCACGAACATCGTCTGCGTGCTAAAGTTCTTGCTGCGCCACGGGGCGGTAAGACCTTTTGGTCATTCGGTAAAAGGGTAAAGGATAATGCTATTTCCTCTTTTCCAACTTTTATAAAGGATGCCCTAATATTCACTGACCCGGTTGGTAAAGCCAACCTGCTGGCTGAACTGTTGGCGGAAAATTCGTTTCTGCCAGAAAGCGATCAACCTCTGCCCGTGCTCTAAAGAGTATCACATACTATGCCCAAGATATTCTTTGGTCCTCGAGCAGTTAAAAGGGTTGTTGCGAATCTCGACGTGATAGGAGAGGGAGGGCACAAAATATGTTACATATTTTTTTTCTAATTTAAGGACACAATCTGAAGTCAAAATAACGATAAATCCTCAAACAAAACCGTTTTACTACCGGTTAATATCAAAATTGGGCTATTTCCTCTCAACTAGCAAAAAAGCATACAGATCTGAGCAATCAGAATTGCCAAATAATAGCCGTTTTTTCTAATCACTTGGATTTAATAAATCCAAAAAGTATTTCTAAAAATGCTCAACAGATGGGGTTAGATTCTCTCTATTTTAAAAAGAATTTTCTGTCCGACACTTCTTTCACCCTAATTTTTAATACCGAATTCGATGATGAAGGATTTTACTTTAACTTTTAATTTTTAATTATATTTTATATAAAACAGCGATAAAAAGTCTGCCTTTTCAGTTTTATCACTTCAATTTATATTTTTACACAATTGAAAAATTCCATTGCAATATTTAATATTCACTAATTGGATTTAATTAAATTACTTACTGTAGAGTGAAAAATTGCCATTTCTATTTCAGGTATTTCTCCATGTCCAAGATTAAAAATATGTATTTGGTGAGGTGTAGTTTTTTTTTCTAAACATATTTCATAAAAAAAATTTAATAAAAACCTTTTATTTGTTAGTTTTTCAATTTTTTTGTTTTTCTTTTAATTTTTATTCGTATTTTTTTCTGACATTAAATTAATATATTTGTGCTTTTATTATGGATTTATTAAATCCAGCTTTTTTTTTGGATTTAATAAATCCACTTTTTGTATGAAAAATTCTAAATCCAGGTGATTAAAAAAAAACGCTAAATAATTTTTAAAAACTGTCTAAAAGTACCAAATTTTTTTGAAAAATTATTGAAAATACTTTGAAGAAAATATTGTAATTCAAATTTTTTGCAATTTTTTCATTGATGTTCATATTATCAAAATGTAAAAATACATGGAATACAAAATGTTGAGTGCCACCGAAATGCTTTTAATATATTGTAAGACTGGAAAAACATGAAATAACTGGAAATAAAATCAGGTAACATTTTGAGCATTTCCCAGCAAAATCTTTCATTACCAAATAAGTGGTTATATAATAGAAATTCATAGCTCCGCACAACTTATTTTTTGCCGTCTAAACTCATTATTTTTGTTTGGCGTGGTCGTTTTCATAAGTAGTCACGCTTACCCGCTCGCTTACGAAAAAATAAGAAATAAGTAGTCATGAGATTTTGAATAATAAGTGGTTACACACATGCTTACAGAAAGTTGAATTATAAGTGGTTATCCGATGGCTTACTTGATTCTTAAAAATAAGGAGTTAAGCAAATACTATTTGCTTAAGGAAGTACATTCAGAAAAATTTAAGTTTTCTCTAATGTGTAATTTTAGGACTCGTCATAAAAATTTAAACATAAAACATATTTACATATAATAAATAAAAAGTACTTATTTAAACTATGACGAGTAAATCATTATTTTATATTTAGAAACAATGAATACAATAGACCGTTATTAGGAATTCATTATTTCATATTATAAAATAATGCAAAAGGTAATGATGTATCATTTTTGGTAATTTAGATAGTAATGAGGTGTCATTACCAATATTTTGCTGGGTTCCTGCATGAATAACTAACTAACGAAAAATTAAAAGAATATACTCGTATCATTATTGTGCATGCCTGCATGTGTGTGTACATGCCCATGTATTTATTAAAACCGCACTGCATATGGGGGCTAAATATATGGTCAGGAGTCTAACCAAGCACACTGCATACCAATGCACACACACACACACACACACACAACGCATAGTATATAGAAAGAAGACCAAAACAAGCAAGTATATGTTTTGCTTATTTGTTGGTTTGAAGCTGCTTCATAGAACACACAATAATAAAAACAATATCTACAATATTTATAATATATGTATGTATCTATGCATGTGTGTATATACTTATGTTTAGTATACACAAACATATGGTGGTAAGTATGCTTATGTGCATGTCCATTTTGTGTACCTTTCACCAAAATCTAATGTTAAATATATTTCGGCAAGGATGTGTAAACTTTATTCTTATACTAAACTTTTCGTTGTGTGCGGGCTAGCTTGCGATACACAATACATATTTAATACATACGAGTGCACACACACAAATATAAATGAGGATAATTCGTACTTGATACAGACAAAACTTGTTCAAATATTAAACACTTTTAAACACTGCCACTGCACTTTGGAGATTGTCTTAAGACTTTAATAAACGAAAACTATAATTTATTTGATTTTGAATTAAGGAAAACAAAAGCAAAAAAACAAAAATTCACAAATTATGCTTACATTGCATTAACAAGATATTTTTCCTACAAATTGGGCAGTGCATTGACAAATAGTAAAACTGCCAAAATAAAAGTGTATATGTTTGGCTGTATGTGGATTGGGTGTTCCAATGGATGTTGTGCATGTAGCTGTCATATGATTGTGCAAATCGTCCACCAACATCGTTGTGTTAACTATTTCGTAGTTGTCGTTTTTTATTTTTTTGTATTTTTATATTTTTTTGTTGGTTTTTGTAGTTGTGCAATCAGTAGTCAGTCAATCAATCAATCAGAGCGTAAGTCAAACATTGACTTACAATCCAATCTGCACTCGACGAAGCAGCGCGCATTAAATTGCCGTGTTTACTCGACAACTACCTGCATGGGAAACCTCCCCTGTATACAAACACATAGCTGTTATCTACATACATACACAATGTTACATGATTGCCTATTTGTTCAATAAAAACTAGCAGCAATGGTTTCCTATAAGAAATATAATGTTGGGTAAAATCGGAATTTCATGGTACGATTCCATGTCAACAATATCTGATATACATAAATGTGTTTCTGCGCGAATTTCCAATCATAAAATCAAACAGAAAACATGATTTCTCCATTGAGCAAATGTGGTTCAATATATTGTGTAGGCCGCTGAATTTAAGTCAATTGGCCTAATACAATTTACAATTAAATAATTAACTGAAGATGGTGGTTATCTTTTAGCTTTGTGCCGCAACCAACTCTGATCCTCTCCAATCCAATTAAAGCCCCCAATCAATGTTCATCGTACATACATATATTCCATGTGGGTTTTTGTGTCAACTTTTCCATAATGATGGTAACCCTGTAAAATATTACGTTGTTTGGCCATTAAAGCTTCATATTTGTCTTGTGAATAATTCAAATTACGAATATTGATTGACGAAAAATAAAACGTTGTCGAAACTGAAAATTACACGCGGTTCGGGTTGAACAGGTCAAACAGGCATCATCCTGGCAGGTGTTAATGTTGCAGCAAGGAAGGTGAGTTTTAAACTAGCAATCAACGATTGTTGGGCACGAGAACAGCAACTTATTATACAGTTCAACACAAACATATAAAAACAAAAATAAATAAAATTGCTTGATTGCAGACCCCATGTTTGGAAAATTACATACATACAAACATTCATTTTATGCACATACGTACGAGTACATTAGCGTGGATCGAATTTTTTGTTTTAATTTTCATTTGTATTTCATGATATCCTTCAAGCCTATTAATAAATTTGGTGCTACGTTATTCCTAAACCAAAATAATTACTTCGAAGAATTGGCTGGTTTGGTGACGTGACTCTTAATAAATGGCAGAAGACGCTTTTTGAGGCACTCATCCCGATAAATTTGAGCGTTCATTGTTCCAGATGCGAGGAAAGGGCTGCTTTTACGATCACAGGAGCAAATGGCTTGCCAAACCATGTATTTTTTTTTTTGGAAAATTGGACTTCATTTTCAATTTATTTGAAATTTTGAAAGCAGTAGGTTTCGTCGTTCATATTTCGTGATTTGTGATTCGTACAACTTGCGGCTGCGCCATTTCGCCGTAACATTCTGCTTTGAGTCTAGATCTGGTGCTGTTTGAGCTTTAAAACTTCTCAGTGAAGCTTTCCATTTTACCTTTTGTACGAAAGACGGCGATTTACGTACAGATTTTGCAACAGAACATGACGCATTCTTCGGATCTTGCGAAAATGCCCTGAGAACTTTCCGAGCACTGTTTGTATCACATTGGTCATGCATAACTCCGCTACCAGACTTTCTAGCAATTGTCAGACCTTCTCTGTGACGATTTAAAACCCTGGAAACTTTCGAGTGGTGCACTTTTACATTTTTCGCAATTTTACGCGCACTGAGAACCGGATTTTTTATATATAAATATATATATTCGTGCAAAATAATTTGCCTCGTTTCTAACTCGGTGGTCATTTTTGACGAAACTAAAAGTCGAATTCGAATGAAATTTCTCATACATAAAATTTAGGTCATGGCCTACTCAGGGTATTTGAATTTCAAAATATATTAATTTTTTTGAGTAAGTTATAAGTTTTCCAAAGTGTCGCAATTTTGGTGTATTTACCCTTTATATATTTAAATTCGATTGTATTTCTCACTCGAAGAAAGGCAATAGCGGCATTTCGAGACCTTTCCGGGAGAAGAAAAAAAACGCGGAGAAAAGTTATAAATAAATGTGAAGTATTTGTTAGGAGAATATCCTGATGAAAAAATAGTAGCTTTTGAAAAAAAGTACTTATTACGTTAATTCATAATAAGGAAATTGGCCTCGAACTGAATTAATAAATTTCTAATTAATAAATTTTTTTTTTATTTTTGCCAACTAAAGCTGTATTTTGAAGAGTTTAAATCTTATCAATTTCTTTAGAACAATATAAAGTTAAAATTTTATAAATTTCAGGGACTACGAAGTAAGACTTTTTGAAAACTACGCGGTGAAAATCTGAACTGAATATGTGAAACTCAATATCTCCTAAACCATTTGACTATTTGGTGCAATTTTTTTTTTCTGAAATTATAAGGGTTTAAAATTTCTTTGAAAAATTTTTGTAAACTTTTTCAAATTTCATACAAATTTGGATACCTGAATTTAGTTCAGATTTTATTTAGCCAGTTCGTACCCAGCCTTAATGAGGAAAATGTTCATTACAATTAAATACAAAATTTTGTAAAATAGGAGCCCTTTTCAAAATTCAAAATCCAAAAAATATACAATTTAATTAATTATTTTAAGTGGTTAAAGTATTTATTAAAAACCGACTTATTTTTGTCGGGTTTCGGTTTCGGTTTTGAGGCCTGAAAAACCGAGATTTTGGTTTCGATTAAAACCGAACAGAAAACTCTAGGTGAGACGAAACTGCGCCAGTGTGGTATTCCCTTGTGGCTGTTAAATTTTTCAAATTTTTCAGCTTTAGAGAATAACTTAAAGTTTGAGCTGACTTACGCAGAAAGAATTTTATTGGACCAGGTTTAATAAAAATTGTCACTAAATTAATGAAGTTTTCTTCACAAAGTGAATGAAAAATTTCTTAAATTTTATGAAAAACCTTCATCATTTTTACTATGAGGCTCCTTCTAGTAAAATTTTTTTGGTGTATGAAATTTGTAATAAATAATAGTAAAGTCATAAAGTTTTATGTAAAACTGTATAAATATAATGAAAGTTTTCAATTGGCGAATTCCAGCGAATCTTCATTGAATCAATGAAAAAATTCATAAATAGCATGTAGACAATTCTCTCAGTGTACAGTAGGGTCCTCCAAAAAAAAAAAGTGAGATATTGACTGGGCCCCCCCCCCTTGAAATATGTATTTGGGTGTAAAACCACATCTCCCAAAAAATTAGGACAATCGGATAAGAGGAACACGTGCCTCAACGGCCCTGAAGTTTGAAAAACGGTATATATGGGAAAAATATGACTTTTTTTTAAATTTTAAAAAATTTTTAATGTTTTAAATTAATCTTGAATTAAAGGGATTAAAAAATCGTAATAAACAGTAAATTATCTTTCTAATAAGGCAATAAAAACTAAAATCTGTTTAAAAAAAAACCAAGTTATTACAATTGCCCCCGGCAACTAATGTGTCACAGAACGCTTAATCAAGAAGTTCGAGCCCAAATTTTGAAATTTGTAGAAATAATGTAATGCAAAAACATTTTCTTATTTTATTAACTCCAAAGTACTCAATTAAAAAGTATTTTTTATCATGTGCTTTGCAAACTCGTTTTAAATTAGTGCCAAAAAGGTCGGAATTCTTAAACACTGTTTTCAAATCTACAATTTTACATTTTTAAAAATTTTTTTAAAGAAATTTTAAAAAATCAACGATTGGACTTTAAGGTTTTATTAAGAACATATTGTAGATTAAAAACTACAAAAATTGTAGGAATTCCTTTTTTCATTTGGCTAGGGTAGAGTTTTAATTTTAGGGGATTTCGGGAAAACAGCGATTTTTGGCATTTATTTGGCTTTTAGGCAAGTTTTTCTTTTTTATTCTTTTAATTCCAAATAATTTAGGCCGGAATATAACAACACAAGATTAAATACTTCAATCCTGAAAATTAGGGCAAAATATAAATACACTAAATTGCCGCTGTGTAAGGTCAGAGGTCAAATTTTAGGAGATTTTAATTTTTTTAAACATATTAATATAAAAGATAGTCCTGAGCGAATATTGATGAAACTTTCTGATATTATTTTTCTAGGCCTAGAAATAATATCCTTAATTTAATTTCAGAAAATTTACCCTTAAGAGCTGTTGGTTTTTATACCATATGGCCAAAAAAAGCCCCAAGAGCACTTGAGGGTTAATTTTCTAAAACTCAATTAGGAATATTATTTTTAGACTTAGAAAAATAATACCAAGAAGTTTCATTAAAATCCGCTCAGGAATATATGTTATATAAATATGTTTAAGAAAAATTAAAAACGCCTAAAATATGACCTCTGACCTTACACAGGGTCAATTTAGTGTATCTATATTTTGCCCTAATTTTCAGGATTGAGGTATTTGATCTTGTGTTGTTATTTGAAATTAAAAGAAGAAAAAAGAAAACCTTGACTAAAAGCTAAATAAATGCCAAAAATCGCTGTTTTCCCGAAATCCCCTAAAATTAAATCTCTACCCCAGCCAAATGAAAAAAGGAATTCCTACAATTTTTGTAGTTTTTAATCTACAATATGTTCTTAATAAAACCTTAAGGTCCAATCGTTGATTTTTTTAAATTTCTTTAAAAAAATTTTTAAAAATGTAAAATTGAAGATTTGAAAACACTGTTTAAGAATTCCGAACTTTTCGGCACTAATTTAAAACGAGTTTGCAAAGCACATGATAAAAAATACCTTTTAAATGAGTACCTTGAAGTTAAGAAAATAAGAAAATGTTTTTGCATTACATTATTTCTACAAATTTCAAAATTTGGGCTCGAACTTCTTGATTAAGCGTTCTGTGTCACATTAGTTGCCGGGGGCAATTGTAATAACTTGTTTTTTTTTAACCGATTTTAGTTTTTATTGCCTTATTAGAAAGATAATTTACTGTTTATTACGATTGTTTAATCCTTTTAATTCAAGATTAATTTAAAATATTAAAAATTTTAACAAATTAAAAAAAGTCATATTTTTCCATATATACCGTTTTTCAAACTTCAGGGCCGTTGAGGCACGTGTTCCTCTTATCTGAATGTCCTAATTTTTTGGGAGACCTTGTTTTACAGCCAAATACATTTTTAAGAGGGGGGGGGGGCTAACAACTTACTTTTTTTTCTACTTACAAAGTTGGAGCACCCTAGTGTACAGCTACAGATGTCGAATTCCATATAAATTTGAATTTTTTAACTTTCATTTTGTGTTAACTTTAGGTTATTTGTTTATTGTTACCAATGCGAATAAAAATTTAAATCATGGATGGCAACCGAAACAAATAATGGACGATTTTTCAGTTTACATTAGCGTTTTAGTGGCAGAGTTGCTATATACATATGTATTTAAGTATATTTGGTTATGTAGAAATACTAATTCGCACAATATAAGAATATACAGCACTTAAATACTCTTCATCGATTCAAATCGGCTTCAATTTTGATAGTATGGCGGTAACTGCATTAGACTACGAAGTATAAAATCGTCCCTAATTCATTTCGGTTGCCAACCCTGATTTAAATTCAGTGAAATGGTTTCGGGTTCCAAGGTATTTTATTGAAACATGTTATAGAATTGATGTGGTTTTAAACCGACTATGCACACTTTCTTGGGAGATTTAAAAATATTTAGAGTTCCTATGGATTTTTAAAACAAATGAAGTCTTTTCTTGAAGGACATTGAAATATAATTTGCATTAGTTTTAATTTTTAAAAGAATTAAAACAAAAATGGAAAAATGTCTATTTATGATACTTCCTAAAGCCTATATGCGCTTTGACGCTGCTCTAGCCAGACATGTCGTGTGTGTTGAGAAGTTTAAAAAAACACCTTTATTTTGGCCTTTCGCGATGTTTTTTAAAGCATTTCGAAAAGAAATTTGAATTGGTGTTAAAATATCTGCAAAAAAATGTATTAGAAATTAATTGCGGAAAGGTAAAACAAAGCCATTTTTAAGAGTTTCTTAACACATGACGTGTCTCGCTGGTGCAATGTCGACTTGCTTGGAGTTGCTTAAAAAAGGTATATAAAGGCTTAAGAACCTCTCACTCGAGTTGAAAAGAATTTGATGGTGTTTTAGTTAATATTTGTTTTTTTTAAGCTCTTCTTGAAATTTTTTAGCCAAAATTAAGAAAATTATGAAGTTTTGTGAAAAACCAAAGGAAAAATTCTATATTCAAAATTTAACCGGTTACTCGATCTATTTTAACGGATTATTCGGGTCAAATAATCATTTGCGTTTTAAAGTATTTGTTTCGACATTAACCGAAATAGAGGTGATTATTCGAGGAATCGGTTAATCGATTAACCGAATTGGAAACACTAGTTTTTTCTCATTTTAACCACGAAAAAAGTTTTCAATGCACATTAAAATTATTTTTAAATGACGTATTATTTCAAACTTAAGCATGATTTAATTCAGATTTGCAGTAGGTGATCCTAGTTGCCTTGTTGTAGTCCCCTGGCGAACTTTATCTCTTGTACAGGCTGTTGTAGAAATTTTTTACATTCCTGCATGCAAATTTTGCATTCATTGAAAAATATTACATGTTGTTTTGCACACATACTTTTAGTAGTATTTACCATGAATTACGCGAGATTATGTTTACACTCACAAAATAAATACAGTCATTTTTTGTTAGTTGTTTCCGAAGTTTTTCCGTTCAGTTATTTTTAAAAGTAATGACATTTGTTCGTAGAAGAAAAATATTTTTTAACTTTTTTCACAAGTTATTTAAAAATTTAACTAAATAAAAATACGGATATTTCGTAACAGTCAAATTTTCTAATAAATTTTTATTGTTAAAAAAAAAAATTAAAAAAATGAAACAAAAAAAGTATTTTATAGTAAAAGTCGTTTGAAATAAAAAGAAGAAACAACAATACAGTTATTTTAATTGTTTTTATTTTAAATTTTTTAGTAAAATCAAATATAAATTTAATTTTTCGCACCGTTTTCTTTGTTATTTTTGTAGTAAAAATAAATTAAATATAAATTTAATTTTTCGCACCGTTTTCTTTGTTATTTTTATAGTAAAAATAAATTAACTTTAAGTTAATTTTACAGTTTCTGGTAGTCAATTATTGGTAGTCAAAAAAAAATAAAAAAAAAAAGAATTGTTCAATTAAATAAAAATGTGAGTAGACCGGTTTTTAACTGAAATTTTATTCGTTTTAAATTGTATTTTTAGTTAATTTTACCTTCCAAATAATTTGTGTGTAGTTATATTACTGTCCTTATATTTATTTCCAAGTCAATATTCAAGACATATTTAAGGAGTGAGATCATAAAAATGTTAACACACATAAAGTTAAATAAAAAACAAACCACTGAATTTTAAGACTTCAACCAAATTTTTATTAAATGAAATTTAATACAAAATCAAACAAAAAAACCGCATGGAATTCTAACTACTACGAACAAAGTTATCCACTTTTTCCGGAAACCCTCCCATTAAGGCTTTTATGGTAGTTTCTGTCACCTTTTTAGAGCAGGTGGTCCATCTACGTTTGAAATCTTGCATGTCCTGGGAGACCTTTTTTGTGCCCTTTAATTCTCTTTTAACAAGAGCCCAATATCTTTTCACTGGCCTGAGCTCCGGGCAGTTTGGTGGATTTGCCCCTCTTGGTACAAAAACCACATTATTACCATTATACCACTCCAGCGCTTTCTTGCTGTAGTGACAAGATGCTAAATCGGGCCAAAAGTAAGTGGATACATTGTGCTGACTTAAAAATGGAAGAAGTCCCTTCTGCAAACACTCCTTGATATAAATGTCGCTGTTTATGGAGCCAGATGTCACAAATGACTGGCTTCTTTGGCCGCAGCTACATATGGCTTGCCATACTAGGAATTTTTTAGGGAATTTCGTTTGCTTTTTCGACCTAAACATAAAATTCTTGACCAGGGAGCTGCGAAAAATCAGCCAGGACATAAGTTTCGTCGTCCATTACACAACAGTTGTATTTTTGTATAAAATTTGATTTCGATTTTCAAGCTCTGCTTTTGGCCTCCAAATTTTTAAAAACGTTTCTATCGGGAACTTTTTGAACTCTGTAGGACTTTAGTTCTGCCTTACGTTTCACTTTACGAACAAAAAAGTCCGAGCATTGGACTAACCCATCTGTTTTTCTGCCAGATGTGTTAGGAGCTCTTTTAAGGATGCTTTTAACTTTATATGCCTTACCAATGTTACGATAACCAGTCGTTGTTCCTGTTCCCGGCTTCCTTTCAATTGTTAGGTGTTCCAGATACCTTTTTACCACTTTTGAAACTGTTTGGCGGCATACATTAGTTTCTTTGGCAAATTTCTTGTATGTCCATGTTTGATTTTATTTATTTATTTAATTTCAGCCTATGGATACAATTTATCCTTACAGACTAGCATCTTAAAAACTAATTTAAAATATATTATTTAATAAGGTTTTAAAATCAGATTGAGAAACACTTACATATATCTAAATGATTACAACACATATTAAATAACCTCATAGATTTATTAAGTGGTTCATTCAGAGCATATTGAGTAGCGTGTATTTCAATGTGGAAAAACTTACTTATATTTCTAAATGATCTTGGAGGAACATAAATTGAAATTAAATCTAACAATTCAGGGGAATCAATAATACCACAAATAATACCATGCAAAAATGTTAAGGCCGCAATTTTCCGACGAGTTTTTTTTTTGCCGAAAAAAAAATATGAGAAGCTTTAAACTAAAGTTATAAGCAAAAATGTGTGTTAACATTTTTATGATCTCACTCCTTATTTGAAGACAATATTCAAATGCGTTTAGCTCTCATTGTATATAAAACGGCATTCACGCGTAAATCTTTAACACGTGTTTAGCTAAAACGAGTGTAAAAGAATAAAGAACTGTTGTAGTAGAATAAAGAACTAAAATACGTGTTTAAGAATTAGGTGTGAATGCAGCCTAAGTGAAGAGTTCAATATGTGACACTATGATAAGCTCTATGAAGATATATTTTAATGGCAAAAAACTCGATTCGAAAATATCAATGGGTAAAATAATATTTAGCAAAATTACTTTGTTTCTTAACTTGAATATATGACTTTTTTTCTTCGAGCAGCCTAATCTCACTTTCAAGGTTTCAAAAAGTGTGCGGCAGAAAACTGTTTTATCTCCTCTAAAAACAAACTTAAAAAAGGACTTTATGTTTAGTCACTCTAAGGTAACGAAACATCGGCATAAAAGTCAATCTATAACTTTCGATTTTTATAAAATTCCAATCGACCCTAATCATACGAGTACCCATGTATGTAAGGTATGATTTATAAAATGGATAGATTGTCAAATTAAATATAAATACAAACATATTGCTGAATATTTATTGACAACTTTCATACATGAGTACTACTACTACTACTACTACTACTACTACTACTATATTAATTGTTGTATGTATGAATGTGCTGACTAAAATATATCATAAGGTTAAAGTGGCCCAGCTAGAGTTGAGATGAAGTTCTACAGCACAAGCATTTCAACCGTGTTCCCCAGGGCATTCCAAGTGAGTGTTTTAATATTAGTTATGCAGAATTATTATGTTTGCATATGTATGTATGTTTGTTTCAACTAGGGGTTTCGAATACCCGACATTTTTTAACTCCCTTGAATCGGGTGTGTTTTTTTTGAACATTCCCGAGCTCATTGGGATAAAACTTCCCATACATACTTAATTTCTTCCAGCAACAATATACCTTAGAACATCTTTAGAGATCTCCGTCTAAAATTTAAAATACAAGAAGATTTTTTAAGACATGCCAGCTTTAGCTTTTATGCGAATTTTCAAGATACATGGTTGTTGCAGTGCTTTTTCTTTTTTCAATTCCCAGGAACTATAAGCAATATTCCCTGGAATTGGAAAGTGAAAAGTAGGCAGAATTCCCGGTTTAAAAACCCTAGTTTCAACTAATAAATATGTTTGTAGAATTTTGTGATATATGACTGACATACATGCAATTTTGATTTGTCAACCATTAGTTTAATATTCAGCCATATACGAGTACATATGTACATATACATATATTCTATCTATATAATATACATTTGGAGTCATATTCATGCATATATGTATGTATGTATGCATGTATCGTACTAATCGTTGTAGTGGTAGTTAGTTTATAAAAACAATTGTATATTTGTTTGCTGATGCTTTTGTACTGATAACCAACGGCATTTGTTGTTAATTAACGCGTAGGCGACCTAAATTTGTTTAAAAAATACTAATTGCCATCTGAACGACGTTTGGGGTAATAAAGTGGAAGGGGTCACTAGCCTCTTGGGGCCATCAATTTGTACTTAAGGAAAATGAATAAACAAAGAATTATTATCATTATTATTTATTAATATGATTGTTGTTGTTGTTGTGGTGCACGGGCATCCAACCATTTTTATTGAAATTAAGCGACTGTTTTCTGAGCACTTATTTGCATTACGATATAAATATTTTGATTCTTTGAATTACGATTTACTTACATACATACATACAAACACACATATGCATGCGAAACTTATCTGACTGTGATCCTCTTTTCTCAGATATAGGGTCTTTGTAGTTTTAATTTATTTATATTTGCGTCTGATAAGAGTAAAGAGATAGAGTGTTGTCAACACATTCATAATTTTTAAGAAAGAAAAAAAAAAGAAAGTAGATTCATTGATATGGCCAGTTATATTAAATACGATGTGAAATTTAAAGTTAAAAAAATGCGAATCGGTATTAGATGCAGTTCTAGAAAGACACAGTAAGGAATTTTGCCAAATATTAGTAGACTAAAAATAGAACAAACAATATGGTATACGTACAAAATGTTTTGTTATATTTTAGTTGAACTTAGTTAAATGCAAATAGCAGCGTGTCCTACTTAAATCAACTAAAATATTTGCTAAAAAAAAAAAAAAATATAGTAATCTGCTGATTTCAGAAGGCTAGATTCTTATTCGAATTAAAAAAAAAAAATCAAAAAAAAAATGGAAATTTAAGTGTTTCTGATTTTTAACCTACCGATTATTCAAGCTAATATTTTTTACTGATTTCAGCAGTTTAATTTATTTTCTTTTAAACTAAAATTTAGTATATTTAACAGTTTTACTTTTGCTGCTCATATCTTATTAATAGGGCAACAAGCTCTAAAAGCAATGTTTAAGCTCTTAAAAAGCTCGAAAAACAGTAAAATAAGCAGTAAAAATGCAAAATAAGCCCTTAAACTTCATTACTGCTGCATTAAAATCCTCATAAAATTTACATTTTTTATTTTCTATAGTGCTACATTCCTTGTAACTTCAGGAATCAGACAAAGTTGTAACATTCTTAAATTTATTTTTATCGGGAAATACAGGGTGGCCCAAAATAAATGAAGGGGTTTGAGTAAAAAGAGTCATTGTGTTCCTCGCAGTGTGCGCTGTGGCTCCATCCTGCTGGAACCATACTCGCGGATGGTTTTCCACGGCTGGCACTAAAAAATTTTCTAACATTATCCGATATCGAATACAGTGTTCATTTCCAAAAAAATATGGGCCAATTATATTTTCCGACGAAACACTGCACCAAGCAGTACACTTAAGTGGGTGTAGTTGTCGCTGTCGAACTACTCTTGTATTTTCCGTAGCCCATATCCTGAAGTTTTGCCTATTAGCGAACCCATTTAATTGGAAATCGGCTTCGTCGCTCATAATTAAATTATGAAAAAAATCATTATTTTCTTCTGCTTTTTGCCGGAAACGTTTCGGGCACGTTCTTCAATTGTGTACTGTTCCATTTTAAATTCCCCAAGTCTTCTTTACAAAATACTAAAAAAAAACTGAAAAAAATAATATAATAAAAAAGTTATAAGGAATTCAAACCCCTTAGTTAATTTTGGGCCACCCTGTACATTATTTAATTGTATTAAAAGAATTAAATGTGCTAAAATTCCAAAACTTATTTAACAAATTGTGAAAAAAAACTCTGTTGAAGACATGGTCCTATCCGGATTTCATTCTTGCCTAAGGAAATCGTCATTGTCATGGTACTATTAGAATTCAGGTAGGAAAAATAAAGTTTGTTTTAACAAAAGAGATTGTTTAATTTAAAATAAATAAAAAAACAAATTTTTAATAAAAAAAATTTATGTCGACTTAAAATAATATTTAAAATTACTGATTTTATGATAAAAAAAAGCAAAAATATGCTCTATTTTCGCATAAAAAAGCTAAAATAAGCTTAATTTTTAAAGAAAATAGTAAAAATAAGCCAATATTGACAAAATAAGCAAAATTAGATAAAATAGCAAAAAAAGCTCTAAAAAATATAGCTTAAAAATCTTATATTTTTAAGATCAGAACTTGTATTTAATCTAAACTGTTCTATCTTTTCAAATAAAAAACATGCTCTGTCATCTTTTTAGTTGGCCGGCCTACTTTTTAATATTTAGCAAAAATAATCTGCTAATTTTAGCAGTTTTTTCTGCAAGGTCGTTTTTAACTACGCGAGTAAAAAAGTTTATATAATATTATATATGAATGGATATAATCGCAATATGTAACTGGATATAATTTAATCCGAAAAATGGTTATACTAAATTATATGAAATCGGAAATAATTGTATTTACAAGGATACAAAGTTATCCACTTGTATCCGAGTTTTGTCCCAATTTAACTGTATATAAGTTAATGCAATATGATATGATTAAATTTAAATTATAAGAAAAACATTGTATTCGCAGCAGGTATTGACCATACAATGTACATAAAATGTACACACAACCATTTAGCCACAGGCTACTGCTGATGAGTAGGGGAAGTGCGACACACTTGCTCCCCAAAAATTTGAAGCCGAATATCTTATAAACTGTTCAATGTTTTTTTCTTGTTTTAAATTTTGTTTGAAAGCTTTCTGAAATAGGTATCATCTATTCTGAAAAAAAATATTCTGGGTTTATAAATTTTTGAGTAATAAGTAAAATTTTAAATCGCCATAAAAGGATCAAGTCTGTTATACCATCAATACACTGATCCCTATATGTATCCGCGGGATCAAGTGTGTTTACGAAGACATTTGATTCCGAGGATCAGGTGTACACAGAAAACAAATACTTATATAAATATAAAATACCAATTTTTCCTTTTTTTAAGCCCCTTCTGCTGGCTGTAGACATTATCGCATTTTTGAAATCTAAATGAAAAAAAACCGAATATGATATAGTTGCGATTCGAAAACTCTCTGGTAAATATTTCGAAACAGAAATTAGTCAAAGATTGAAAATATTACATGTGGAAGAACTCCATCTTTTTTGTTTGAATACTTTTTTAATATTTTTAGTACACTATTCATACACTGAAAATATTATTACAGTAACTGACTGTAGTTTATTTAAAAAGTTATCCGTACATTTGTTTTTAAAGGATTATTCAGTTAAAATACAAAGAAATATATTTTTTAACTGTTTTTGTCGTTTATTTAAAAAATAAATTACATATAAATACGGATTTTCTGTTACAGTTAATATTTTCATTTAAAATGTTTTGTTAAAAAAAGAATTCTTTTTCGATTTCTAGGTCAGTTAAAAAATTAAATAAACTAAATATCGTTTATTCTTACAGATTTTGTAGTTAATTTTTTGAAATTTAAAAAAACGAAATAAATGAAAAATCATTATTTTTTAAGGATTTTGTAGTTTATTTATTAACATTTAAAAATAAATGAAAAGTTCTTTTGATTTAAATGAAAAGTCAGTAGACCGGTTTTAAAGTGATTTTTCATTTATTTTAAATTACATTTTCAGTTAATTTAAACTACAAACTATTTTGAGTGTAGGCGTTGAAAAATTTGGGCCCTATGGTGTGATGGTTAGCGCGTTGGACGGTTACACACAAGGTTGCGGGTTCGATCCCCAGCGACGATTTCTCTATCCCTCATATATATCGGTGTTCCCATAGCACTTAATCCCACCGAAGTAAAATAATATAACAGGGTTATGAACTAACCAGCTTCAACAAAGTTCGCCAACTCTCCATCAGATGGCGTGCAACAACTGTTCTAAGATCCAACATCTCTCGCAATTACAGTTTTGCCATATTTAGAGCGCTTCATCTTTCACCACCTTTCATCTCTTCTCTATCCCCTTTCCAAAGAAAACAACACGTTAATTAGTAGAAGAATTTTCTGAGAGTTGATTGTCACAAAAAAAGGCTTTCATTTGATATACATTTTCCTGGAAAAAGTATGAAAAAAAACCTAAAAACCGGGTAATTTTTTATCCCACTTTTAAATTTTTAAATATAAGATGGGACCATCTTTCCTATCACGTATCCAAATTTCATCCAAAACTGGGTGCACCCCACATACAGACCTCTCTTGTAAGCGGTTTTGTTAAGCGGAATTAACTTCAAAGCAATGGAGGCAAATAATGGTAAAAATTATCCAATAATATTCGTTTGTCTAATAAAAACCATTTTTTCCAACAAATACATCCCTAGAATCAAGTGTATTAAAAAAAGGGATCAAGTCTATAGGACTTTTTAAAATATTGAATAAAAGCTTATATAATAATGTTTAAAATTATATAGCCAAAATTATGTATTTAAAATAGGAACTTCAAAAACATTTGCTAAGAAGAACACAAAATAATAGAATTGAGAAAATACAGGTGATGGTGCCCAGAAGTTAAAGAAAACTAAAAAATACATAAAATAATAATTAGTCTAAAGTGACGAGAGCAACATTTGGACCAATCGATAGAAGAAAATTTTTTCTATGTACTTTCTGAAGTAGTAGGAGGTGAACGAGTCTTTTCAAAAATCAAGTGTGTCGCACTTTCCCCGTAACTATTACAGACATTAATGTATTAATCCGTTATTGTTGAAATTTTTACAGACTTCGAATTTTTTTTTTTTTTCATATAAGGATTTTTTTTTGGCTTAGAACATTTATTTGAAATATTGAATTTTTTTCTTTTATTTTAAAAGAAATTTTAATTATTAGCCCAGAAATGCACTTATTTTTTGTTGATGGCTCATAGTTCCTGAGTTATAGAGCTGGAAATGATATCTTATTATATATAATAATATTCAGTGGCTTATTCCTTCACTAAAAAATTATCGCGCCAGAACAAGATATGTCGTTGGAAGGGTATTAAAAATACATTGCCAATAATAATATGTAAATGAAACTATTGTGCGCGATTTTATAAATGATCTTTATTTTTATTGGACAACTTTATTACTTTAACGGTAATAAGAAACTGACTCAGATTTAACAATGCTGGGTTCATTTATAGTGATAAATATAACGGTTAATTTAATAAGAAACAATTTAAGAATATAACAAAAAATATAATAATATTTAGTACTAAAATGTAATAAAAGAGAAATTAGGAAACATTAGATAATTATTAATTAAAAGAAAATATTTGATGATTGTAAATACAAGATAAAATTAAAATAAAGAAGTTATATAGATAATAAGATGTACAAATATAGAGGGGAGAGGGTAAGAATGTGGTTAAGAGTGAATATACATAACTCCCCCACCCTTTGAGCACACATTACTCCTGGAATGTGGAGAGGTATAACTTTTTTTTTTTTTTTAAATTTACAAATATTGTTTATTAATCTTTTCAATATTTAAATTTAAAAGTTAATACATATTTTACAATTTACAAAAAATATATTATTGTTTTTAGATTTGTTTAATTTTCATAATTAAAAATTCTTAAAATATTTCAAATGAACTCATTATTTTGTAAAAAATTATATTTACGATTTTCTTTCTCATACATTTTTGTTATAATTATAAATTAATTAATATTTAAGATTTTAGTTATCAAACTGATTAAATTTACATTATTATAAATTACTTTAATTATTTTCCTTTTATATTTATAATTCTTAATTACTAAAAACAAAGTTAGACCATTAACAAAATTGGCTATTTTCCTTTTGGCTATGAAAACATCGGTTACAGTTTTCATCCCACTATACTTAATGCTACGAATTTCACAACTATATTTACCTTTACCGATTTTCCAAAATTCCCCACAAGATCTACTGACCAAAAAGTTTACTATTCCACAATCTTTCCTATCCAAGCAAGTTCCCTGAACTTGTCCCTCATATTTAGCATTTGCCATCCCAAATTTCGAATTCCTTTTACCCGTTCCAAGCAATTTCCTTAAATTTCCACCATTATCCAAATCAATTACGGCGCTTTGCCCAATATTTTCCACTATACCTAATTCATTAAAATCCTCAAGTACATCCCCAACAGCAGTATATTCGGTTTCATTCAATTCAATGAATGAATCGATAGACTGTATATAATTCAAATCAAACGCTTCCATTCCCTTATCAAAGAGTATTGAATTTGTATCAATATTATCCCCCGTAAGCTCCTGATTTTCTTCAATCTCAAAACTATTTTCATTCAAATATTCACCCTTATCTCCTTTATCATTTGTATCACTAACTAAATTCTCTTCTGAATTTACATTCTCACTTATAAAAAATTCTTCACTACAATCTACCTCATTCTTAGAACAAAAACTTTCATAATCAAAATGATATTCCAACATTTGCTTTATAATATTCCATTTACATGGATTACCATACATAACAAGAAATACACTGGCCTCTGCAACAATTTTGTATTTCACCCGTATATCGAAAAGTGTCAAGAAAGTTGCGTCAACATTTTTGCGAATCTGCTCCACATTGTTTATAAATATCTGCAACTCTTCTTTCCTCCCATCGAATTGGGGAACATCATTTAACAGCTGGAATGGAATCATTATTGTTGTTGTTGACATATTTAACTCGTTGTTAATGATCATTTATTTCCTATAGTTATTTTTGTTGTTTTAAACAAAAAATTTAATAATTGTTGCGGTGATGATTTAATTTTGTGTTGTTGTTACTTTTATTGATGATGATTTCTCCTCTTTTTATTATTTAATTCTGTTTTGTTTCTAAGCCTTATTTGTTATATTTATCGGGAGATTTTTTTTTTTTTTATTATTGTTCTCTTTATTTTTTTGATGCTTAGTTCTTCTTTCTGATTTGTTTTTATATTTTTGTTAAGTATTTGATATTTTGTTTTTATTGTTGTATGTTTTTTTTTTAAATTTTGTGTTTTTATTGTAATTTGTTCGATCTTTTTTTGGTATTAATTTTAATATTTGCTTTGTTAGTTTTTAGTTAGATACTTTTGTTTGTTTTTGTTTCCGAAATTAAAAATGTAGATTTTCATAACTCTTTTATATTTGCAGTTTTTAGTATTACTTTCAAATTTCCAATTGCAAAAGTTTTATTGTTTTCTATATTATTTTACATTCGTTTTTTTTCAATTTTTATTCTTTCAAATTATACTTCACATACTTCCCTGTCTATCCATTGTTCTTGGTTTTTAATTATTTTATTAAAATTATTTCCCGACTTTATTTTTTATATGTTTTAAATGTTTAGTCTCACTGAACCAATTATAATTGTTCAATTTTTAAATTTTATTTGATTTATTTTTTTATATACTTTCATAAATTTATTGATCTTATATGTGTTTTTGTTTTAATTAAAGACAAATGGCTTAAAACTTTGTCAATCGAAACGTTTTAAAGTTTCCGATAAAATATTTAAAATTTTCTAAATTATTTTGTTAATTCTTTAAACGATCATTTACACGCACTTTTTAAGTTTCACGTTATATTTTCATGACAAATGGTATAAAAATTTGTCTCTTTTTGAAAAAAAAACGTCTTGAAATTTTGAGTTTTTTTCTGAAAAATTATTAACAAATTTTTCGCCTTTATAAAACAACTTAAGTGCTTTTCTTTTACTTCTTCATTAAAAAATTTTTCTATTAATGTTGGTCCGTGAAGCCCGACTGCGCCAATAATATGTAAATGAAACTATTGTGCGCGATTTTATAAATGATCTTTATTTTTATTGGACAACTTTATTACTTTAACGGTAATAAGAAACTGACTCAGATTTAACAATGCTGGGTTCATTTATAGTGATAAATATAACGGTTAATTTAATAAGAAACAATTTAAGAATATAACAAAAAATATAATAATATTTAGTACTAAAATGTAATAAAAGAGAAATTAGGAAACATTAGATAATTATTAATTAAAAGAAAATATTTGATGATTGTAAATACAAGATAAAATTAAAATAAAGAAGTTATATAGATAATAAGATGTACAAATATAGAGGGGAGAGGGTAAGAATGTGGTTAAGAGTGAATATACATAACTCAATGGTATGCAACATGCCTGAAGTTATTAACCCTTTTCGAGGGGTTAATTTATTTTAAATTGGATTTAAAAACAAAATTACTTATAAAAGTAGAAAAAAGCTCGAAAATATTAACTTAATGAAAAAATTCAGTAAAACGTACAAAATCCAAAATAGTTTTTGCCTTAATCGGGTAAGCTGAGTTTCGGACTTGAGTCCGAAATTAACTAATCTATTGTAATACAAAAAAATTAAATCGAAAATATTTTGCGTATCTACACTTAAAATAATACATGCCCAGCTAAAAATCGACATATATGCATCCATGCAGGACATGACCACACATGCCCAGACAGAAATTGCCAACTGTACCAAAAATAAAACACTGGCAGAGCACTGATTTTGTAAAAATTACTACGCTTTGTTAAAATACGGTAAAGTCGGAAGGTCTTGGGTTCGATTTCGGTCACGAACATAAAATCTTTTATTTTTTTTTATTTTTTTATATATATTTTTTTAAATAAAATTACATTTCTTTTTATTAAATTTAGTTTGTTTTTTTGTAAAATAATTTTTCTTAAGTTTTCTGGACCATCTATATTTTGGTTTTCTTGACGTTATGCCAACGTTGGCAACCCAAGTAAAAAAAATAGATATGGAGCCATATAAAGTTATATTTAATTATATATAATCTTCTATGTAATTAGATATAATTATATCCGAAAAATGAGAACGTCTTATTGTATCATATTGTATCGAATTGTATACAATTGTATACAATTTGGTACAATTTGATACAATTCGAATTGTATACAATTTGGTACAATTTGATACAATTCGATACAATATGATACAATTGTATCCGAATTTTGTCCTCATCCAATTACATAAAATTATATCTTTTTGTATAAAATTATATAAAATCTTATAAAAGTGGACATAGTTTGATACGATTATACCTAAATATTAACCCTATATTTTTACCATAATATATATGACCATATCTAACAATATACAAAATTATATTTTTAAATAATAAAAGATATACAATATCTGGAGATCAGACCTGAGGGTCTTTTAATTACTAATTATAGTAATTGTAATTGAAAGTGATTTCAATTACAAATTTCAATTGCATTTAGAATTAAAAAGTGTTTTTTGTTAAAATTTTGTAGAAAGATCTGACTGGGATAGGTTGCATAGGCATGGATGCGTATAAAAAGAATACGTCATGTTGGGCTTACCCCTAACTTGTGCTTTTTGTCATTATTTATTTTCCCAAAAAATGTAATTGACATTTTTCAAATTACAAATTACTTTTAATTGTTCTTTTTTGAATTACAATTACAAATAATTTGTAATTGTAATTGAGTTTTTTTCAATTACAATTACATGTAATTGTGTAAATGCATGTGTAATTAATTACAAAATGTAATGATTAACCCCCAGGTCTACTGGATATCCTATAATTTCGATAAATCTTCCATTACTTTTATCCAGATTTACCATGACAGTGCATTAAACATGAACAAATTTTTCTTTGTTTTTAGTAATTTTAAAATAAGGTTAACAACACTGAAATTTTTAACTTAATAGGATTGTGATATACAACCAAGATATAAGAGATCAGTCAAGTGTTAGTTATAGTATAGAGAATTCCATATTAAAGCTTCAGTATTGTTAATTTTATGGGCGCGTTAGCCATTTTGACTCACGCTCCTAAACAAAAACAAATTACTCACGCACGAGCATTTCGTGTCTTACTCACGCAGACATGAGTATATTAAAAACTTACTCACAATCAGAAAATTCTCACGCAAAACAGTAAAAATTTATAAAAACATATGATGCAAAAAATAAACTCACACACGAATCATGCACGGGTTATATATTCTTACTCACGCTCACGTACGAATTATATATTCTCACTCTAACGGGCGAATTACTTTGGTATAGTAATTATTACTCACGATCACTTGTGAATAACTTCACTCACGATCGTGTCATGCGCCAATCCCTAGTAATTACTAAATCTAAAACTAGTTCAAAATCATTTTTAATATGGAACCACATTTAATACAATACGGTTTTAAAAGGACCTTATACATATATTTTTATATAAAATCACTTTGAAAAAATTGATAATGTGGGATGATATATAATTAAAAATGATTTTATAAAGAACGTTATATCGTTATATATAAAAGAAATCACGAAATATTGTAGATATGGGTTCATATGCGTCAATATATAACCATATATAACACCTATTATATAATATTTCTTAAATGGCTCCATATATAGTTTTATATTATTATGTATAGTGTCATACTAAATTATATATAAACGTAGATGTAATTATATCTTTTATATATTACTTTGTGTACTTATATATAGCACATACACTTATATGTAGGCCAGTATGTAATAATATAAAATCACATATGTCTCAATATTAAAACCTTTGAGGAAAAAATATTTAATATATGACTATATAAAAGTCTATATGCTTCAATTTAAAAGCATATGTGGCCATATCTAACTATAAGTTACTATATGTAATTACATAAAATAATATATGATTATATCAAAACTTTTTTACTCGGGAAGTGAGGTCCAGCAGACGTAATGCCAATGTTTACATATTAGCCATTGTTATCATTCATTTATTATTAAAGCTATGTTGTACTACATGTCTCGTTAGCTTCCCAGCAAAACCTTTCATTACCATGTAATGAGTTTTAGGTATTGAAATCTTAAGTGTTCACTAGTTACCTTTTAATTACTAAACTACTTATTTTAACATGGTGATGTCATTGGAGGAAAGTCATTACACTGATGTTACCTGTAAGTAGTTTATCAGTTGTTCTATAAATAGATGTTGAATATAGATTTTAAAAAATATAAAAATTTAAAAACCAATAGGAACTGACACGTATTGATCAGCGTACCCCACGATTGTCAGGCAAACACTCTAACCATTAGACCACGACATCACCATGATTTTTAATGCTTTAACTTATGTACACATTTATTGTGGCAACTGTTATACATGTCTATTTTTCACAAAACTTGTTGTTATTAAATACTGCTTAATGAACATCAACATTTCTATAAATAGATGTTTAATATAAATTACAAAAAAAAACAACAATGGAAGCTAACACGAGTTGAGCAGCGATCCTCATGTCTGTCAGGCAAAAACGATAACCACTAGGCTACGCCATAGTTATGGTTTTTAATGATTTAGAACATATATTATTGGTTTCAGCTATTGTGAAATAGTAATGTGTGGGGTATAACTATCGGTAACTCATTACATTCAGTTTAAAAGTAATTCAACGGGTAATGAGATATGAGATCTAAGTAATGCATGTAGTAATGACCAGTCATTACCAAGGTTTTGCTGGGTTAGTGTGTAGAGCGATTGTCTGGCAACCTGACGGCCCGGATTCGAGTTTTATTTAAAATAATTGTAATTAACATTTTTATTCTAAATAAATTTTTTTTAGCAAAAAAGTTATTTTTTTTTTAATTTTTGGAACCATCAATTTTTTTGTTTTTCCAACATTATGGCAATGTTGGCCGCTTAGTGTCAACCAACCTTTTGCCGACGCTTGTAAGTTAGCTACAACTGCTGTTATCATTTATCTATTTTTTTAGCTATTAGATATTACAAGTCTTGTTAGCTTAGTGTGTAGAGATCGCGGCTGACAACCATGCATGTTCATGCGTGCTCATGTACACTCACAATAACTTTACCGTAAAAGTTCAACAGTTATTTAAAAAGTAAATCAGTAAAGTTGTTTCAATTGAATAAGCAGTTAAATTGCAAAGAAATATATTTTTTAACTTTTCCTATACAAAATACGGACTTTCGGTAGAAGTTAAAATATTCGATCAATATTTTCTATTAAAAACAATGAGTTGTTATAATACGATTAACTTCAAAATAAACGAGAAATCTATTATTTTTACCGACTTTGCCAGTTAACAAATTAACAATTAAAAATAAACGACAAAATACAATTGTTTTGAACGAAAAGTGGGTAGTCCTTTTTTAACTTATTTTCAATTGTTTTAATGTACTTATTCGGTTGATTTTAAGGAAAAAATATTGTGAGTGTATGTTCATGCATGTACACACATGTAGATATTACCTCAAATTTCGTTAATGCACAGGTATGGTCATATATGAAACATGTATGGAGATTTATGTATCCATGTATGGTCATGAATGCATAGTTATGAGCATGCACGTACATATATTTAACCTGTATGGATCCATATATGTCGATTTTTAGCTGGGTAAGTAAAAAAAATCTGACAAACGGTGGTGACTAATTCTTAACAAATTTTTAGTTGGAACACTGATTTAAACACATATTTCAGTTATCTTCATTTAAGGCAATATTAAAAATCCTCAGTACTTTAACTAATTTTTGTTAATTGAAAACGACAATTTGTTCTGTAAAATCTGCAGAAAATTTTGCTAAATTTTAGTGAACTAAAAATAACAAAAATAAATTCTTATGTCTACAAAATTTTTGTTATTTTTAAGCTAAATTTAGTTGAATGCAAATAGCGGTCTATCCTGCTAAAATCAACAAAAATAGTTGCTAAAAAAAATTGTAAACTGCTGTTTTTAATAGGCTCGATTTTTATTTGCATTTAAAAAAAATCGAAAAAACATCGAAAATTTTTTAATTTTTTCGTAATTTTTAGGCTACTAAGTATTGAGCAAAACTTTTTGCTGATTTTAGCAAGTTAATTTGTTATTTTCTATTAACAAATGCTAGGAGGTAATATAACTAAAATTCTGTATATTCTAAGAGTTTTTTTTATGTTCTTATCTTACTAATATATAGCAAAAATAATCTGCTAAATTTAGCATTTTTTCTGCAGCATCATTTTTAAAACTAATTTTTAGTAGTTTCAACTAAATTTTTTACATACTTTTTTCTATTGTAGTCTTGTTTTCGGTGCAAAGAGCTAGCACTGAAAAAAAACTACTTGAAGTTGTTTTCGTTCCGTTGCCAAATCGTTAGTTTTTCGTTGCTGGTCGGCACCGTTACGCACCTAATTTTCGTCGCCGATTTCGGCAACGAACTTTTTTCAGCGCAAATGTATGGAATTTCGTTTTCGGCGCAGATCCGCCTTTAGACCTCTCTGTTGAATAAAAATTTCAGATTCTTAATCTGAGTGTATTTTTCATAACACATTCATATTCATATTTTAAGTCTAACAAATTATGGTTCTACAAAAAAAAAACGTTTTTTTTTTTTAAGTAAAAGAAAACCATATATGTACACCACTGGGAAATATTTTAATGGTGTTTCTTATCTTCTGTCAAACAGTTCAGGCATTTAACCACTATTTGTTATGCGTAAAGTAGGCATCGTTCTTTTTGCTTATCAGTCTTTACAGAACAATGTACATTAGGCCGTCCCAATGTTTTCGTTCAGTAATAGCAATCAAAAGATCCGTACTGATGAGCTGATTACTGTAAAAATACAAAAACAGAAAATTTTACAACGCTACCACCATGCATTTTAACTATTAGAATGCATTCGTGAACAAAAAATCTTGCGAAAATAAATTTTTTTCAGCTTTAAACTACAAGTTTTCTTAGTTTACAAAATTTAAATTTTTTCCTCAAATCTCCTAATCTTAAAAAGCATTTAGTGGTGTAAAAAATAGTAGTAATCTGCTGATTTCAGAAGGCTCAATTTTTATTTGCGTCAAAAAAAAAATAAGTGAAAAAAACTTTGGAAATTTTAATTTGTTGTGATTTTTTAGCCTATTAATAATAATATAGGGGAATATCTTCTAAACTATTCAATATTTTTGTTTGAAAGCTTTCTGAAATAGGCATTTTCTATTCTGAAAAAATATTCTCGATTAATAACCTGTTGAGTAATAATTGAAAATATAAATAACCTTAAAAGGATCAAGTGTGTTATACCATGAATACACTTTACCCCGGGGTGTAAAGTGTGTTTACTAAGACATTTGATCCTGGGGATTAAGTGCACGAGTATACAAGAAAAAATAGTATTGCAGAGATTCATGTCTTCGAAACTAAAATTGGTCTAAGGTTAAAGAGATTACATATGAAAAAACCCCATTTTTGTAATTTTTCTGTTTTTTGGGGTCCTTCAGATATTGATGAATATTTTTTGTCCCAATCGAATGTGGTTTTAACCGAATGGTTCATTTGCTGCAACGGAAAATTCGGTTTTTTAGAACAGAAATGAAAAAATACAGGTAAAGGTGCCCAGAAGTTAAAGAAAACTAAAAATGCAATACTAGGACCAATCGATAGAAGAAAAATTTTTTATGTTATGTAAATACTTTCTGAGATAGTAGGGAGGGAAAAAGGGAAGTAAAGAATCAAGTGTGTCGCGCTTCCCCTAAGTATAAATAGAAAAATTTTAGTATAACAACCAAATGATTTGCAGTTCAAAAACAGACCAAATAAAGGGTGTCCCAATTAGAGCGCCGGATTTAAATATGCCGCCATTTCGTTAATACGAGTTGTACTAGGCTTTTCACTCTGATAGAATTTTCGTTCAAACTATTAATGAATCGATTTCATTAATCTGAATTCATTGATTTAATGAATTTTTTCATTATATATTTTTAACTAACCCTAAGATATGCTATAATTTTTATAAGGGTTTTGAATTTGGTAATTACGAAAATAGATATATGTTCTTGTAATGAACGCTGGGGTTGCAAACTGAAATTATTTAAATATAGAAATCAAAACAATGACATCATTTTGTTTTGCCTATTTGGATCAATCGGTAACGCGGTAATGTTTACATTCTGGTGACTGCGGGTTCAAGTCCAATTCAGGGAGATGTCAAAAACGTTATAAAAAGAAAAAAGAAATACAGTGGTGGCAAATTCAATAGGAACGATTCAAGTTTTTTCTAATTTTTTTTCGTTGCCTTTATTTTTAAAAATCAAAATAGTGGCTAAATTTGCCCGGGAGGCAAATATGTGGTTTAGAATATTGTGCAGAATTTTAACATGTCTGTTTTTTTATTTTCTCACTTGTTTTAAGTGGGCGTGGCTTTCAATGAAAAATTAGCGATATCGACCTGTTAACAAAATACAGGAGTAAAATCTGATCGGATCTATACAAACTGTATATTTTTGGGAATCCTACAAAATTTCCTTAACTTCTGCATTATTTTTATCTAGAAATAGTCGCCAGACTTGAAATGACAGTGCCTTAAACATAAAAAAATTTTATTTGTTTTTAGCGATTTTATAATAAAGTTAACCACACTGAAATTTTAATAGGAAATTCTTTATACTTAACATAGAAAAAAACTTGACTTTTTTGTTATATCGTAGCAAGTATAGCATAAAACTATTCGCTTTAAAATCTCAGTGTTGTTAACTTTATTTTAAAATTGCTAAAAACAACGAAATTTTTTTTCATGTTTAAGACACTGTAATTTTAAGTCTGGCGACCATTTCTGGATAAAAATAATGCAGAAGTTAAGGAAATTTTCTAGGATTTCCAAAAATATACAGTTTGTATAGATCCGATCAGTACTCGCTAAATTTTACTCTGTAATTTGATAACAGGTCAAATCGCTAATTTTTCATTGAAAGCCACGCCCACTTAAAACAAGTGACAAAATAAAAAAAACAGACATTATGTTAAAATTCTGCACAATATTCTAAACCACATATTTGCCTGTTGGGGCGAATTTAGCCACTATTTTGATTTTTATAAATAAAGTCAACGAAAATAAAATTAGAAAAAACTTGAATCGTTCCTATTAAATTTTCCACCACTGTATATGTACAAATAAAAATTAATTAAATAAAAATAAATAATATATAAAAAAAGTTACGCAAAATATAAATATATTTTTTTCAATTAGTTTTCATTTAATGAATACGTTTCATTGATTTAATGAACACATTCTTTGGGGACTTTTCAATGAAAAAATAATTGGATTAATAAACAAATTCATGCATACTATGCACAAAATTCTATCAGTGTATATCGAATAGCAGTGGAATTAATTTATAATTTAAGGCTTGAAAGTGGACAATTCGACTGGATTACACTTGATTTCAACCTGAATTCCAGCAAAATTGTGTTTTTAACTTGGTTTTTTAATTTTAATATTAACTTTATGAATACTTTATAAATTCGAGTAAACCGAAATATGTTTTTCGTGGTTCAAATTCACATCAGTTGATAGGAATTCAAAAAATTAAAATTCTGGCAAATTATTTCCCAAATGAAATTAATTTTAGATTTAATGAAAACTGTATGATCCTTACAATTAACAGTCATTAGTGATATGCATATGCTTACACTTACCCTCCGCCATTTCATTCTGAAATAAAAAAGAAAAAAATTTTAAATTAATATAAACATTTTTTGGGATTAAACAAAACACTTAACTATAAAATTAATATTTCGTTGAAAAATTTTAAACTAAATTTCTTTTAAACTTAAATAAATATATATAAATATAAATATATTGGTATATTTTTTTCTTCTACATATGAGCACATTAAAAAGTCGCTGAATGACTCAACATCGCCCAGCCCAATTGGCTGAATATAGGATTTAAATTTTGACATGTATGCTCTTCCAGTTAAGACGGGGTTTTTGGAAATTCCCACTGGATGGAGAGAAAACTGAAAAACTTTCCTTGACGGCCTGCCCAAACCTTTTGACTAGAAACCTGAAATTTAAATGTATGGGTAAATGCCATGATTTCTTTTGGATTTTGATCAGGAACGTGGTAAAAATGTGAACGTGAAAACATTCATAAACATGATGATAACTTCATAGCTCTTCGTTCAATTTAACTGTTTAGTAAATATGATGCCACGTTTTCCTCTGAGTGTAGAATCATGTGTTGTGATCCCTGAAAAATTTGCCAATTCACAGATGATGATGATGGAGGGTGCAAGTGAAAAGTTAGCCCATTAGCGGTCTGCCCAAACTCCTTTGTCTATAAATCTGAAAATTAAAATTTATATTCCTTGGACCACGTCCCAATTCACACAGAAGGGAATTTTTAAAATTTTCGATAGGTACGTATTCCTAGTAAATGGGGCTGGTTTCAAACGAAAATGTGTCCCCTTAATCGACTGCGCAAGCCGCTTTCGGTATATACATTAAATCTAAAATATGTGTTTCCTGGACTAAGGGTTTCGCAACGTGCCAAAAATTCCCTTAAGGGCCGCCCAAACTGCTATAGCTAGAAATGTGAAATTTTAAATATATACTTCCTAATCAGTTAGCAGAAACCGTTGGAGCAAGCACTCGAAATATGGCATGTATGTTTCTCCTTCATCGCTCACATTCCCTTAGCTATTTCGAATAATATTATCTGGGAAGGAAAAAATGTAGAATTCTTCCACTTACCGACCTGTCCAAAATCTTTGGGCTAAAAGTTTGAAGTTTTAAATGTGCGCTCATTCACGAAAGATATATTTTTTTGACAAAAAAGTACACTATAGGAAAAATCTTGTAAAAATTTTAGTTGAAACTACAAAAATTTAGCTCAAAATTATATTGCAGAAAAAACTGCTGAAATTTGCAATTATTCTAGTAAAGTGTTGTTTTTTCAAACGCGTCATATAGACCAAATGCAATTAATATTGTAATTAATATGCATTTTTATTAATTTTAATTAAGTAAGTTTGAGGTTAAGAAGAAGAGTAAACATTTTCTCAAAGTTATAGACACATTATTAATTTGCAAATCAGACAAGATCTAGTTTATGCCTCTTTTTATGGACAGGCTTCATCAGTGATCTTCCATTAAATTGCATTATTGTTTATATTTTATTTTCAATTAATATTGCTAAAGATTAGTGAGATAGGAACAGCAAAACCAGGTAAAATTTAGAAAATTAAGAATTTATTAGAAAATAACAAATTGATTTGCTAAAATCACCAAAAAAAAATTGAAAAATAATAATAAAACAAAAAAATTACAAAAAAAAAACGAAAACTGTCGATTTTCTTAATGCATATAAAAAAAACTTAGCCTTCTGAAATCAGCAATTTACTACAATAATTTTGTTTTAACTCCATAATGAAAAATGAATGAGTCTCAATGAGAAAATAGTAAATAATGTTATTTTTTAAATTTTGTCATTTAGTAGTATCCCAGCAAAATCTTTCATTACCAAATAAGTGGTTATATAATAGAAATTCATAGCTCCGTACAACTTATTTTTTGGCGTCTAAACTCATTATTTTTGTTTGGCGTGGTCGTTTTTATAAGTAGTCACGCTTACCCGCTCGCTTACGAAAAAATGAGAAATAAGTAGTTATGAGATTTTGAATAATAAGTGGTTACACACATGCTTACAAAAAGTTTAATTATAAGTGCTTACTTGATTCTTAAAAATAAGGAGTTAGGCAAATACTATTAGCCTAAGGAAATACATTCAAAAAAATTTAACTTTTCTCTAGTGTGTAATTTTAGGACTCGTCATAAAAATTTAAACATGAAACTTGTTTACATATAATAAAATAATTTAACTGTGTAAAAAGTACTTATTTAAACTAGTACGACTATGTCATTATTTTATATTTAGAAACAATGAATACAATAGGCCGTTATTAGGAAGTCATTATTTTATATAATAATGCAAAAGGTAATGATATATCATTTTTGGTAATTCAGATAGTAATGAGGTGTCATTACCAATATTTTGCTGGGATTAGTATTTATTATCAGACTTTTTTTTTGCATATTTTACAATAGTGTTTTGAAATTAAAGTTTTATAAAATTCTGCGAGTGGAGTTAGTCGATTTGGCAAGTGAAACACTCAAATTCAACTTAATTTGCTTTCGTTTTTCACTGTTAATAAAATGAACCACAAATTAGTCAAAACAACCAGCAAAATTTACTTACATACATTCTTTTTTTACTTTTTTTAAAAAACAAAATGGCTGAATGAAATGAATGTTATGAGTTCTGAGTATTTTATATTGTTTTTTGTTTTTTAATGACTACGAATTTAGTTAAAATTTACATTTCTTCTACAAATGAATGCTATTTTCATTTTAGTACGTTTGAGGTTAAGAAGAAGAATAAATCTTTTTCTATAAAAATTATAAAACATTTATTTTTAAATTAGACTAGATCTAGTTTCTGCCTTTTTGTATGGACAGGCTTCCTCAATGATGTTCCATTAAATTGGTAATTGTTTATACACCCAGAAAACAGATTCGGTGCTGACAACCCAATTTGTTGCCAATAGAATGGTTCTGTTGCATCAAATGAATTTTTCGGTTGCTACTATTGATACAACTGATATTCCGTTGTCACAGTCTACTAAGTACTGTCTCAATTGGTTTTCAATTGGTCACAACTGAAAAACTCGGCTACCACACCCGAACCATTCCATTGGGTACAATTGCGGGTGTATATTTATTGGCAGAATGAATCTATTTAATAATTTTTTCCAACAACCCGTCGGCTATGGGATCCGAAAACATGTCCCCACATTACAAACGTAACTATACTGAAGTGCGACGACAGCTTAGCCTTCTCACCCAAGTAAGGCCTTGAATGCAATGTAACTAATTCATTGTTTTCTTTTCTTATTCAGCTTTCTGTTATTGTCTTTACTCAGAAGTGATCAAACACAGGTACATACAAACATTCTATTTTTAATTTTTGTTTATTTTTCAATCTCCTTCGTATCTTCTATTTTCATTTGAAACATCAAAACTGAAATACTCCTTAAAAAACTAACATATTCTGACTGCAACAGTTCCCTGAGTGTACAAATATTTAGCAAAATTTTCTGCAGATTTCGCCAGTATAAACTGCGATTTACAGTTAACTTAAATACAACTAAAATTCTGTAAATTTAACAGTTTAATTGTAGCTGTATTTACTTAGCAGAACAAATCTGCTAATTTCAGCAGGTTTTTTTGCAAGGTCATTTGTAATTAATTTTTACTACCTTTTTCTTCTATTTTTACAGGTCTATTTCTATTAGTGTAGTGGTATCTAATATGAAAAAATTACGTTTTTAATCTTAGACCTTAGTGCTTAAATATGCCAAACTTTTATTGAATTGCAGACGTCAGAAAAAGACGCCGAAAAATGAAGTTTCAACAGCATTGAAAAGTGTACGAGTATTTTGGGTAATACAACCAATAAATTCGGTTAGTACAATCATTTTGCATAGTTTTAGCGATACCTCTTCCGCCAAAAAAGTCTGTATGGCTACTGAACATTTTGCTGTTATTACGGGAAATTTAACTGTTTTGAACCCAGCGGTATTAGCAACACATTTCTACTGATTTGTAGTACAATAAAATTAGTAGAAAAAATTAGTCGCCTCTACTAAATTTTAGCATAATTATTGTAAACAGCAATTCAAAATCGATTTGCTAAAATCAGTTAAAAAATTTACTTAATACATATCAATAATTTTACTACAATGAAATTAGTATAAACAATTAAAATACTTAATTTCAGTAAAATCAATCTGCTGAAATTAGAAAAAAAGTGTTCTAAAAAAGAAACAAACTGTAAAATCAAAAAAAAAAAAAATAAATTAAATCAAATTTAGTAAAAAAAAAAAATATATATATATTTTTTTTTTCAATTGCACGAAATGTATAATTACTTCATCATACTTCTAATTTGGATTAAAAATCGCAAACCGTTCTCCAGTTATTACCTTTTTATGTATTGGAGATACAATAAATTTTTCTGAGTTTTATTTCCAAACTTAGAATGTGTCAAAAATAAAAATATAAACTAAACAAGAATTTTAAAAAATCAACGAATTCTTTTAATAAATAAAATTTCCTTAAGTATCCTCTCGTTGTTAAATTAGTATATTTTTTGCTAAGTTTAGAACTCGGTTTTGAGAAATTAAATGTTTTGCTGAAAATTAGCAAAAAAAAAAGTTACTAATTTGTAATAAGAGAATAGCAAAAATTATTACTAAAAAACAAATTTTACTAAAAAGCAGTACAAAAATAGTAAGGTGCTATTGAAAACTGTTTACAAATTTTTTTACTAACTTTTTTATCTGAGTGTAGTATACTATAGTAGCCCCACTCATTAAAAAATTTAAGGTGGTGTTTCTAGATGACGTTTTGCTTCACACGAACGAAAATACAATAACAAAATACATGCAATACAAAAACAAAATAGATGTGGTCACTCATTCGTGTGACAAAGAACGTCTTCTAGAAACCCCATGTAAAGCTTGTCCCCATCGCATGTAGTGGTAGTGGTATTAAGAACCATAATAAATCTGTAAAAATAGCAGAAAAAGTTACTAAAAAATAGCTATAAATGATGCTGCAGAAAAAACTGCAGAAATTAGCAGATTTTTTGCTAAATACTAGTAAAATAAAACAGCAGAATTAAAACTGTTAGATATACAGAATTTGAGTTAAATTTAATTTGCTATTTTCCATTCCCGGTGAAAAAGGTCTATATATGAACATTTATGGTTCAACCATATATGCACTCTAAAAACAACATTTAAATTTACTACTTTAAATATCGTAAAGTTTTGTTAAAAAACTCACACTGTGCTTAAAAGTGTGCATAAAATGTGTATTATATTTTCGTACACATTATTTTAGAAAAAGTAAACACAAAATGTAGCAATAGAAATGTTTATAAACATGTTAATAAATATTTAGACATTAACAAATTATTGTTAGGCATAATGTGTGTAATTAAAAAATATAGGCATTTAGTGTGTAAAAGTTCTAAATATAAAAGAGTAGTGTGAAAAGTCAAATTATTTAGTCAAAAGTTGGAAAAAAATAACATAAAATCTATCAAAATTCAATAAAAATGCATATTCGCGAATTCAAAAACTTACAAATTTAAAAAACAAATAAAATATACATAATAACTACAGATCTTATACTAGAAATCATTGTTTTCATCATTAAACAGCGGTATTTGCTAAATTCAAGAAGATATTGTGAGTAAAAGACTGTTTATATTTAAAAATATAAAGTTTCAATTAAAATTAATTTTAGATAAAGGCTATGTATCCGTGGGGATGTGTGGAGATAGGACAGCAAAATAAAAAACATTCAAGTCGAATTCTTCATTACTTGATCTAATAATAATGAAGGTATAAACTTTTCTAAATACAAAAAAATGCATGTTACGGTACTATTTAATTTTAAAGGCAAATATGTTCAACACTATGTGTGGTGTAGTCTTTGATTTTTTACTGAGTCTATTAAAGTTGAAATTCGTTAAAGGGGTAAGGGCACAAATGAGTTTATATTTCACAGGTGCCATTACTCCTCTATGTTTTTCTAATAATATATTTTTTTATATAAAGGGCTTATTTTAATAATTTTCCACATTTAATTTGCTGATTTTCGACATTTAACATTTGAAAAAATTTAGAAAATAGTACTATTGCATAACTATTATATTCTTGATACTTGTGAAAAGTATTTAACTGAGACTGCTATTAAACCAGCATCATTAAATGACTAGTAGATAGCGAAATCCCGGAAAACAAGAAGTGTAGATTTCTAGTTATTACAATACGCCCTTATATGTTTAACATCCCAGTGTAGAAACGGTAATGACATATCATTATTTTTTGGTCTACCAGTAATGAATGACACCCACTTACCTTCTGCATTATTTTAAAACATATGATAATGACTTACTGATAATGACTTATTTTTATCATTTAGGTTGTTCATAAGGGGTGTGCTCTCTGTTGTATCGTTGTATCGTCCTAACAAAAAACAGAGTTGTTAAAATTTTTATTTGTGTTTAACAAAGATTTTCTATTCAGTTTTCTATCTGTTAGCACACTCAAACATAAGACATTAAACATACGTAAAAATGTTGTATCGTGCTATTCTCAAATGTTGTATTTTTATACCCTACACCACTATGTGGTCAGGGTATTATAAGTTTGTGCTGATGTTTGTAACACCAAAAAATATTGGTCGTAGACCCACCTTATAGTATACCGATCGGTTCAGAATTTTTTTTTATTTCGATTTAACGATGTCCGTCTGTCCGTCCGTCCGTCCGTCCGTCTGTCTGTCTGTCCATGCAATCTTGTACGCACTCTACAGGTCGCACCTATTAAGATATTTCGATGGAATTTGGTACATAGACCTATGTTGGCCCAAGGACGAACAAGTTTGATTTTTTTGAACATCGGTCCATGTTTAGACCTAGTGCCCATATAAGGGTCCTACCAAAATTATATTGTTTATACGCTGCAGGTCGTAAATATTAAGATATTTTGATGAAATTTGGTACACAGACCTATATTGGCCCAATAACGCAGCCTATTGATTTTGGTGAACATCGGTCCATGTTTAGACCTAGTGCCCATATAAGGGTCCTACCAAAATTATACTGTTTATACGCTGCAGGTCGTAAATATTAAGATATTTTGATGAAATTTGGTACACAGACCTATATTGGCCCAATAACGCAGCCTATTGATTTTGGTGAACATCGGTCCATGTTTAGACCTAGTGCCCATATAAGGGTCCTACCAAAATTATACTGTTTATACGCTGCAGGTCGTAAATATTAAGATATTTTGATAAAATTTGGTATACAGACCTACATTGGCCCAGTAACGCAGCCTATTGATTTTGGTGAACATCGGTCCATGTTTAGACCTAGTGCCCATATAAGGGTCCTACTAAAATTATATGGTTTATACGCTGCAGGTCGCAAATATTAAGATATTTTGATAAAATTTGGTACACAGACCTATGTTGGCCCAAGGACAAAGCCTATTGATTTTGGTGAACATCGGTCCATGTTTAGACCTAGTGCCCATATAAGGGTCCTACCAAAATTATATTGTTTATACGCTGCAGGTCGCAAATATTAAGATATTTTGATGAAATTTGGTACACCGACTTATGGCAGCCGAAGGACGAAGCCTATTGATTTTGGTGAACATCGGTCTATGTTTAGACCTAGTGCCCATATAAGGGTCCCCCCAAAATTATATTGTTTATACGATGCACGTCGTAAATATTAAGATATTTTGACGAAATTTGGTACACAGACCTATTTTGGCCCACGGACGAAGCCTATTGATTTTGATGAACATCGGTCCATGTTTAGACCTAGTGCCCATATAAGGGTCCTACCAAAATTAAACTTTTATACGCTGCAGGTCGCAAATATTAAGATATTTTGATGAAATTTGGTACACAGACCTATATTGGCCCAATAACGCAGCCTATTGATTTTGGTGACATTAGTTGGCTTTTACCCAGACTGGTGTAGGGTATTCTATAGTCGGCATGCCCGACTTTAACCTTTTTACTCGTTTCTATTTAATTTTTACCAACTCTGGTTTTTGTTAGGACGATACAACGATAAAACAAATAGCACACCCCTTGTGAAAACCCTTATTATTTCAAATAGAAAATAATTTTCGAGATTTTTTTGAAAATTTTTTAAAATTTATTTTTAGACTGAATATTTTTTAAACACTGGTAAGGATATATGTAACCACATATATTTTGATTTTTTGTATGTTGGCGAGTAAGCCTACTTTTATCAAGCAGGTCCATTATGTTTTTATCTATTAAATATTACCAAGCCTTGCAACTCTCTCAATATTTTTTATTTGAAAAAATGTTATGCGGCTTGGAACAGGAACGAACTCCAACTGGTTAATCAGGGATGGAAAAGGCTCACTTAATCGGGCTCTTATACCAAGAAATGTTAGATCGCTCTTACATATTTAAAAATATAAGTAACTAAAAATAGCTTCGTCTTTGGCTCGTTAAAAAAAATTAAAATTAAATATTTAGATATTAGCAAATATTAGCACAAATTGCGAAAAAAAAAAACATTTGCAAAAAGCGAAATTTTTGCAACAATATATTCGTTTGCAGAATTTCGATCGCTGATTACCTCTTTTAATTCATTTTCTGTACCATAAAGCCTTTTTCGAATTCCGCCGTTATTTTGTAACTTTTTTAATATATAACCTAGGGATTAAATTTTTGTACCATAAAGTCTTTTTCAAATTCCGCTATTATTTTGCAATTCTTTACGTGCGTTTTTTTTTTTAATTTCTAACCTAGGGGCTATAATACACATTTCATACAACAAAGTTTGGTGGCTAGTTGCAAAAAAAAACCGCGAAAAATAAAATTTGCAAAAAGGAAAATTTTTGCATCAATATATTTGTTTGCAGAATCTAAATCGCTGATTAAGTTTTTTAATTAATTTTTTGTACCATAAAGCCTTTTTTCGCTTTCCGCGATTATTTTGCAATTTTTTAAGTGTGGTTTTTTTAAATTTATAATCTAGGGTCTATAGTACCAATTTTATACACAAAAGTTTGGTGCTTAGTTTGCAAAAAAATAAATCGCGAAAAAAATATTTGCAAAAAGGAAAATTTTTGTGTCATTGTATTCACTTGCAGATTGTTAATCGCTGATTGAGTTTTTTAATTATTTTTTCTATCACAAAGTCTTTTTTCGCGTTCCTCTATTATTTTGCAATTTTTTAAGTGAGGTTTTTTAAATTTATAATCTACGGAGTATAATGCCCATTTCATAAAACAAAGTTTGGTGGTTAGTTGCAAAAAAAGAAAATTTTGGCATCGTTTGTAGAATGTAAATCTTTGATTTCATTTTTTGAACCCCAAAGCCTTTATTCGCATTCCGATATTATTTTGCAATTTTTTACGTATGGTTTTTTAAAATTCATAATCTAGGGCTATAATACTGTTGGAATAGTATAATTCCATAGTATAGTTCCATTCTTGATTTTTATAACTAAATTATTATTTTCCATCCCTGGTTACAATCGATGTTTTGAGTCATACAAAGAGCGCACATAATGACCCTGCAAACATTTAAAATATACCTTCCAAGATGATATTAAAGCGATATCTATTTGTCATTTGAATGAAAATAATCAAGTAGCATTTACTTTGAAATTGTCTTCCTTTTATCACTTGGACGATAATTCGGCGATATTTGGAAAAAATAATTCAAAAATTTTATCTTTTGCCATAACTTTTTATGGCGGCAATGTCACCTTCGTATCATTTGGAAGATAAAGCAAATTTGTTTGAAATCTTTTATCAATTTAGAAAAAATTAAAACTAAATTTGTACAAAAACAATCAAAAGATACATAGGAAATAAACTCGTGAAAAGTTAAGATTAATTGCGCGGGAAAAATCGTCTAAGATGAAATCAGGATAATTTATAAGTTGTTCAATGGATTATGTATGCAGATATTGTTTCTCAGGCTTAAATTTAATAATGTGAAAATTAAATCGTTTTTTTATTGTACCGGGAGTTTATTTAGCGATATCCCTTTTATCTTCCATATGAGTTATTGCTTTCATATTGCCTGGAAGCAGTGTTGCCAAAACTTATTTAGGAAAAAATGCTAGATTTTTTGCATAAAAATGCTAAAAAATGCTAAAAACTAAAAAAAAATGCTAGAAAAAATATGCTAAAAAAATTTTATAAAAATATGTTTAAATTTGTTTAAAGAAATACTATTTTAGTGACTTTTTACAATTAGACTGAAAATAAGTCATCTCTAATTATGAATTTAGTTCATTTTATTAACTAAATTTAGATAAAAGAAAAATTAAAAACAACTCAAAAGTTAATTCTTGTAAAAAAGTTCAAAAATCCTTTAAAATAAATTTATTATTTGATTTCCCAACTGTCAGGGGGTTTCCATCAGCTGCTTTTAAAAATGCTTTATGAGCCAAAAATTTCAAGCAAGAAACAGAGGAATAACAAAAAGAATATGAAGAAAATTAACAGCGAATGAGATAAAATGAAGGAATTCGGGAAAACAAAAAAATAATAAAATCGTTTTTACAACAACAAAAAAAAAAAAAAAGTTAAATTAATTAATTATTATTTATTACCTTATTAAAGTTGTTTTTGTTAGTGTTTTTATCAGTAATCGCAAAAAAACAAAATATTAACTTTTTCACTTTCCTTTTGTTTTTCTCATTCTTCACTGAAATTAACAGGCCAGAGCATCCATACAAATAATTGAGCACGAGTTAACATAATTTCTTGGGAAGAAAACTCTTTCCTTTAGATCCTCTTTGCAACTGCGTCACTGAAAATATGTTATCTCAAAAAGTTAAAGGCGGATAAACAAAAGTACCTCAAAATGTTTTATTTCTAAAATAGGTGGTAATGTGGAATACTTTGGCGTGTAATATGAATTTCCCATTCAGCCTTAATTTATCTACTCCAAATTAATTTAATGGTTTTTATTGCACGCTCTGTTTACCGTTTTCAAATTTCTGCATCTTTGGGCTTACCTGCATGAAATTCTTTAAAAAAATTATTTTCGCGATCAGGGTTAATACTTTTTGTAGTGTTGCTTGACGTTGTAAGATTTTTGGTATGATTAAAGAAAAATGTACAGGTGTTACAGTAAAAAAAAATCAAAATTCATTGAAATTCTTAAAAGATAGGAATTTATCACAAACGCTATCCACATTACCCTCTATGACCCAAACCTAAAAAAACATCAATAAAAATTGCAAAAATTAAAACGAACCTTATCAACATTTTGCAATTCTATTAATTCTATTTTAAACTCTATTCTTTAAATTTTTATTATTATTTCTTTTTTTACCAAAAATTGAAGTATTTTTGTGCAAAATCATTCCTTCACCATAACAACAAAAAGTAAAACGAGTAAAAAGTTAAAGCCGGGCATGTCGATTTAAAATTTTAATATTAAAGTACCATAAAGCAATATTTTTATTCTTTTGGGATCATTTTTGAATTTCAATCAATCCAACCCTGTTAAATACAAGTTTTCGCTATTTTTTTCCCCAGAAACATTTTTTTTTTCGCGATTTTTGTTTTTTTTTCGAAAGAAATTTTTTTTCTTAACTCTATTAAATATTTTTCTAAACCCTATTGAATATACACAAAATAACATAACACATACTTTTTATTTGCAGAAAAAAATGTTTTTGCAAAATTTTTGCGAAAAAAATCTATAAAAAAAATTTCGTGAAAAAAATGATAGCTTCCTTAATGTTTTACATATTTAATAAAATTTGATAAATTTATAATTAAAAATGATCCCAGAAATATAAAAATAAAATTTTTTTGGTACCCATCAAAATTTTTAATTGCGAATATCGCGAATACGAGAGCTAACTTTTAAAAACTGCTATCACCATTGAATACAGCGTACTCGAATTAGCTTTACCAGTAGGGATTCCAGCTTGTTAAAATTTGCAACTGCACAGTGTAATTAATGTGTACGTATAAAAATAGTTCCTAGTACTTACTCTAAAAGTAAAAAAAAATATTTCTTTTTCATATTACATTTAAATTCAAATTAATTTAGAATATTCTAAAAAAAAAAAACAGAAAATAAAACTGTAAAAAACTGTAAAAAATGCTAAAAATATGCTTAATTTTGTTGGAAAAATGCTGAAAAAAATGCCATATGCTAGATACATTTTTTTCATGCTAAATGAATTAAAAAAATGCTAAATCTAGCATTAAATATGCTAAATTGGCAACACTGCCTGGAAGTATTGTTTTAATGTAACAGTTGTTTCCGATGGAGGAAACTTCCGTAATACGAAATTGACATTGCCGGCAATAAATGCTTTCTTCCTGGCGATATGTTCGAAAAATCTTCTTCGAATTGCCATGTTTGCTGGGTGATATTGGTTTAAGTATGTTCCTGTTCCAAAGCACTTAATAGAACTTTCTCAGTGATAGAGAGTCCCCCAATCTCTTTATTATGTATACTCTTTGATATTACATGTCGATATAGCTCAGAGCTATTGACTGGCAATCTGTAGACCCAGGTTCGATTCCTGCACCAGCAAATTAAAAGAAAAAATACAATAAAAAGTATTTTTTTTATAATTTTTTTTTTGACTCATTAATTTTGTCAGTACTGGTAAGCACATAGGTAACAATATATTTTTTGATTTTTCGTATGCTGGTGTGTAACCATAACTCATTATTTTTCGCGACGTCGCCATATAAAGGTAATAAGAAATGTAATAACAAAAGTAACCAGTTACCATTACCAAGTATGTAGTTATATAACCACATATCTGGTAATGATTTTAAACACTGGGATAATACCTGAAAACTTGATATTTCTTGTAAGTTGTTTATTAAAATATCGAAAGGGGTATTGGAATAATCGTGTCATGTAATCATATATGTACCCCAGGTGTGAATTGCCTTAAGGCACATACTTTTTGTAGGATAGATGCCATTTAAGACTATTAAGGATAACTAAGGTTTTTCGATTTGTCGATTTAACACAGCTATTTCCATAAAGTTTTTCGAACTTTGTAAGTTTTCTGAATATGGCCAGCTTACTTCTTCCGCACACGTAGACCTAGTTACATTTTTTTGAAGATTGCATTTTTTGGGTATTTGTTAAGCCAAAACCGACACTGATTATACTGAAACTGACACAGTGTTAAAAAAAAATTATCTAAATACATATTATTGGTTTACAGAATTATATTTCATAATAATGATTGCAACTTTCTTTTATTTAGAATTCGAAAACGGAGACATAACTGGTCTTGATTGAAAAAGCTGATTTAATTAAGGAAATCAACACAACAATAATTTTATTCGACGCTTTTAATATAATTCGTCTTTTAAAAATTTCACAAACTCTTCGGATTTACGCTCATGTTTTTTTTTTAATTCATCTTGCGTTCGGGGAACAAAAAACAATAAAAACAATGTTAAAAAATTAATAGTTTAATTAAAAATATGTTTTCAATAATATTTTTATTAGTTCGAGAGTACCTCTAAATTATTTGTCGTTATTTTCAATTTTAATGTTATTTATCATTCAGAATTGTAATATTAATTGATACGTTTTTTTTTATGAATTTATTTTCTTAATAAAGCAATTATTTCGTTGAAAATGCATTTTTTTATTTTGAGAAACTAAAAGGTACAATATTGAATAAAAAAACATTTTATATGTGTATATACGCATTTTATGAGTGTTTCTAAATATCTTAAATATAGATTCACGCTTATAAAAGAGGTTTTTTTAGACACAAACAATTTAAATTTAAACCAAATAATAATGTTTCTAAGAAATTTTACTACAATTAAAAATGTACGTTTAGACACATTGTGTCTACTATTTTTAAACACAATGTGTACACATATTTTAATTTTAAACACAATGCAGTGTTGCCACTTTTTGAATAATTATTCAAAAACGGGACTGTTTACTCATTCATTGGATAATTTTTGAATAATGACATTTTTGTGTAGTTTTTGTGTAATTTCACTTTTTACGGAAATTTCCGTAAATTTTTAAAAGTTCCGTAAATTTTTGAAAGTTAATATAAATTAGTCGATATAGACGAAACGATATTGTCTGTGAACCATTTACCACAAATCTCCAGTTTCTGTTGAATGATTTCATAAATTTTTTCAACGCTAAACCGAGTTTAGAAGAAATCAAAAATGGTGCTATATATTTTTGTGTTTTGTTTAAAGCTCCGTCTTTATGTTCCAACATGTTCCAGATTTCAACAGAATCGTATAAAATTTTTGAAAAAAAATATCGGTAATTTTTTGTGAAATTGTTATATTTTTATTTATGCGCAGCCAGCAATTTCGGAGCGCTCATAAATAAGATTCTTAAATGGCTCATAGAAATTATTATTGTTTTTTTGAAAACACTCTTTTTTTTGGTAGCAGATATGAACCTTCAGAAAACAATCCAAAAAGTTGTCTCTACAATCTAAAAAGCTGTCTCAAAATGAGGGTTAATTTTTCAGACTCAAAGAAGATTCCAAAATTATTTAAATTTATGAGGAAAATTTCGATTTTATACGTTCTTTTTTCTGAGTCATTTCTGAGTACACAGGGACGGACCACTTTTATAGGAAAAAGTGGAAAAATGTTTATGTTTTTGGAACTCATTTCTGAGTCATTAATGATCATCTTTTTTGCTGGGTGATTAAAATTTGTGGGGTATGGGAGAGAATAACAAGCAAGTAAGTTATATTTTTGCATGCAACGCATCTGAATGAAGTACCCTTTCTGAAAAAAACATAAATACTTTTTTCTGAAAGCAGCTTTAATATGGATAAAATACCATTTTATTAATATTAAAATTTAAAAGCACGCCATTTTAAGCCTGAAGAAGATATTGCATTGAAATTCCCTTTAGTTAATAGAATAATTTGATATATTTTTCAGGGAAATTGGCCTGGATTTGCTTTTGCAGAAGGCAAAAACTCAGACCAGGTTATTGCAAAAATGCAAAATTTTAAAATTAAATTCGAACTGTATTAATAAATTTCTAATTAATCAATTAAAAAGGTCAAAAAAACAATTTTTATTTATTAAGTAAAAATTAAAAACCAACACTTTGCAAAATTTTAGTTTTAAAATGCAAATAACTTTTGCACATTGCAGATGAAAAAATGCTAAGTCTTTATAAATCGGTTTATAAATAGAAAAAAATGCAAAACTTTGGTAAGAAATGGCGAAATTTTTTCCAAAATATTTTGATTCTTCCCCATTGTGCTCAGATGAGTTTATTTTGAAAAATATTTTGTGTAATTTAATACGGTTTTGGATAATTTTTGACCTACAGCTGTATAATTTTTTCTTTTACTGGTGGCAACACTGACACAATGCCTGTTTTTGCCCAATTTATAGTAGGTATTAAGTTACCTACATTTAAAAGAGTATATTTCAACAAAAACTTATTAGAGTGTGTATGGATCCGAAAAATGAGGTAACACCTAAGTATATGTTCATATATGGACATATATGAACATATACATTTATTAAATATATGCGAATACATGCGAACGTTGCTGTCCTTTATTATAAGGTTGTACGATAGATATAAATTTATGTATGACATTCAAATTAGGCGCTACATATGTTCCTTTTTTTATTCATGGCATTAAATATAATTCCATATTTATCCAAATATGAGTTCCTTTTACATATAGAGCAATTCCATATGAAAGCGATCACCTTTTGGACGACCCCTCTCCGATTCTAAAATAAATAGTCTCAATCGATTGCCCAGCAAAAAATAATGTACCTACATATTTTTTTTTTTTTTTATAGTGACTGGTTTAGTGGTGGTGTACACCACTGTCATGTGACAAAATTGAAGAATTCTTCATAAGGGACCTCATTGAAAGTTGTTTTAAAAAAAAACTAAATAAGCGATATTTGCTTTTCTTTAATAGGAAAATTTGCGTGAACTCCTGGTCATAAAATGTTTTTTAAAGAGGGACTTAATTGGTTACTGCCAATAAGCCGACCACAGGTCATAAAATGTTTTGTAAATTTTTTAAATTACCAGGTAATAAATATTTCGCCATATTTATGGAAAATCCGTGTTTTATGACTTGTTTCTGCACGTGTCATTTTAGGCGAAATATTTATTACCTGGTAATTTAAAAAATTTACAAAACATTTTATGACCTGTAGCTTCAGTCGGGTTTGGTGTGCCATTACATGCCACTGCTGCTATTATCCATGGATTTATGGCCGATCTTGTGAAGGCAGGCAGACCATATTCACTACACACTCAACTTGGGGCTCTTAAAAAAAATTGATTTTTTCTTCATAAATGTATTTTTAACTGTAAAATAATTTTTAAAATGTATTTTTAATAATAAAATAAAATAATGTTAAATAATTACAAATAATTCAATTATAAAAAATATAAAAACAATGAGAACAAGGTGGTCTCTTAAATGCTCCTCTCCTGTCCAAACAAGGAGTCGGGGCCCATTTTTTTATTGCTGATTCTTAAAGCAAAAATTATGAGGAATCCAAAAAAAAAAATTAGCCGGAAAATTTAGGAGCTTCTGTGGAAAATCGGAAAATTTAATTTTCATGGGAAAATTTAATTTTCATGGGAAAAAAGGTAAATTTCTGAGAAAAATTAGGAAAATTTTATTTTTCAATTAAAGCCTGATTCAATACCTTTCCAACGAGCTATCACTCGTTGCGATCGCTTTAGTAGTTTTTTTTTTTTAAACAACTTTCAATGAGGTCCCTTATGAAGAATTCTTCAATTTTGTCACATGACAGTGGTGTACACCACCACTATAACAGTCACTATAAAAAAAAAAAAAAAAAATGTAGGTACATTATTTTTTGCTGGGCAATCGATTGAGACTATTTATTTTAAAATCGGAGAGGGGTCGTCCAAAAATTTGCCAATTTTGATCGTTTTCATATGGAATTGCTCTATATGGTAAAATGTATTCTTCGAAATATGTTCATATACAAGTCCCTTTTGCATAAATTGAATAACATATACTTTCATATTTGTCCATATATGAGTGCCATTTCCATATATGAAATAACAGATGCTTCCATATATGTCTGTATATGAAATTTTTTCCATATATGGAATCACATATACTTCCATATATGTTCATATAAAATCCATATATGTTCATAAAAAATCCATATTTGTTCATATGTGTCCATACATAAACCATATATGAACATGTTTGAGCGTATATGAACATTTTTCACCGGGTTTACAAAAATTTAACTCAAATATAACTAAAATTCCATATATCGACAAGAGAGACGACAGTCAACGTTTTTAATAAAAAAAAAAAGAAACACATATTTTAGGAGATTTTTTTTTGGAAAAAATTCATACTGATGTCGGAATCCACAGCATTATTCTTTCAGACAAGTGAGGTAGAAATTTCAAAAATTTTAATTTGGAACTTAATTTTTGATTTTAACAAAGTCTTAAACGAAAGAACTCTTAGTTAAATCGCATTCATTAATGGGAAAGACATTTTCTTACAGAAACTGAAAAATGTTGAAAATGTAATTCCCTTATTTGATATTTTGCTTCCCTCGTGGGTGCGTAAATATTGGGATTTTATTGTCATGCTGGCATAACTAACAATATGAAAACATACATGATAATGAATTCCAATTAACACATTATTAACCCAAAAATGTAACTTCATCTTGTTATAAAATACTGTAGCCAAAAATAAAATGTGCATCTCATTAACAATTAAATGTGAATAAGTATAGACTGCCAATCAGAGCTTCAAAGAATCAATTCCTTTGTGAAATGAAATCCCCAAAATGAAATACAATTTTTTAGTTCAAGGAATAAAGTTATTAATAAGAAAAAAACAGGAATTAATTTATAATGAAAATGAAGTTATTGCATGGTATAAGTTTTTCCATTATATCTTTGGGTTTAAAAAAAATATTATCTATACAGTAGACCGTACCTCAAAAAAAAAAGCTCGCCGTACACCCTCTAATATGAAGTATTTTTGGAAGGCGATTTCAAAAAAAAAAAAATTATTTTTTTTGCCGAACGACCCCTACGCCTTTTTTAATTTTTTGTTACAGCTTTGGCATTTAAAATCGGATTTTAAAGTGTGATATATCGATTTTTTTGCATCGAGCAGACCAGTGTTTTGCTATATAGTAAAAATCCAATTAAAAAAAATTTAAAAAGACGACCCCTACGTTCGGCAACCAATATATGAAAAAAATTTATACTGGGTTTAGCGAAAAACTTCCTTAACAAAAGTTTAATGATTTTTTGCGAGCTTTAATTTTCTGACATTAGGGTGGTACATTAGGGTGGTAGCAACTGAGATCTGGTGGCTAACTACTAGATTGGGATACTTGAGCTCAAAATGCCCTTAGAGCAAAACACTGGTCTCCTCGAGAGAAAAACATCGATGTATCATGCTTTAAGATCTGACTGTAAATGCCAAAGATATAACGAAAAATGTAAAATGGCGACCCCTACGTTCGGCAAAAAAAATAAAAAAAAATTTTTTTGAAACCTCTTTGCAAAAATACTTCATATTGGAGGGTGTACGGCGCACTTTTTTTTTTTGCCTGTTAGGTGGTACGCTCTACTATACAGGTTTGGTAGGAAAAACTATGAAGAAACAGGGTTTCAAACTTTCGGTCTGTGAGACCACACGCGGGTATAGGTGTTACAAAAATAAGCGCGAGTATAGGAAGGTTACGCATTAAATTATAGAATTCATTCACTAACGAATTCATTCAAACCGGGTTAGTTAAATTTTTGTTCAGGGTATTCCCTATGGAAATTAATTCCCTGGGAATTCACTCAATTTACAATTGTCAATGAAGAGAAAAAAGTGTTTGGTTCGCAGGCCGTGGTGAAAACAGTCTTATAATATCATGTAGCGTGTGAACTACCGGTGGGTATTTAATGGAATTTACTTTTTTAATTCCCTGAAGGAATTAACTTTTGTATTTAATTCCCTCAAGGAATTAACTTTTTTGTTAATTACCTGAATCTAAGTTTTTCACTTAATGCAAAGAAGAACAAAACTTTTTACCTAAAAATATAAAGTAGGAGCACAATTGAATGAATACCCAGGGAATTCATTCCCTAGGAAAAGATTTCCTTGATCAAAAGCTTAATTAACTAGAATTAAATGAACTAGTTAATGAATGAAAATTTTGTGAAGGAATTAGAAAGAAGTGAATGAACATCCTTCAAGATAAATCGAATGAACAAAAGGGAATTCATTTAATTCATTAAGTTTGGTCAGAGAATTCATTCCCAAAATACAAATTAAGTTAAAAAAATTAAATTAGGGAATTAATTCATTCCGAGCTCTGCTGCCAGATATACAAACATACTAAGTATTGTATAATGAACTTGGTTCATTTCTTTTTGAGTTATATGCAATATGCAATATCAGCCTTCTCTATTTTGGTTTGGTTAATTGTATTAGCGAGTGAATTTTGACTCACGAAATACGAAAGCAAAACATCAATAAAATAAAATAAAATCTCTAAAGAGATTAAATCACCTGAAGCAACAAATAAAATATTTAAGGAAATGTACTCGTATAAAAATATAAGAAATAATCATATTTTTACAAATTACTTAGGCGCTCATGTACCGATTTTTTTATCCAAAAATTAAGCAGTATGAATTGTAAACGTTTATTTTCGATAAATTAAACAAGTCTTTACTAAGTTGGCCAACAACTGTACATAATTCGCCCAGATTTTTACGAGACACAATGGGTCATATGAATAAAACTTAGCAATTACTTCAAAGTAATTTCTTTGGGCTTAGGAATGGCTTTTAACTCCAAATTTTACAATTCGCTGTTAGAATAGCATGAAATGTAAACGAAAATTAAAAAATTAAATTTCTAGTCTACTCCCAAGTAGACTAGATTTGTGAAGTAATTGCTTAAAAAACCCTGTATTTCCCCCTATTAGTAATATCTATTTTTTATTCATATGAGCCAATAAATAATTTTTTCAACCGAATTGATTTGAGTTCTCCAAGCTCGTATTCAGTTGTGCAACCGAATTCGATGGTTACAACCGAATGACAATCATGAACCAATTTCAAAAAGGATAAAATGTCTATCCATATATTCGTGTACGCACGCTACAGATCGCAACCACTAAGATATTTTGTTGAACTTTGATATCAGCGAAAATCCAAAGTTGAATTTTCATTGCCACCCTAATGTGTATGTATCTATAATTTGATATTATTTAAACGTAATCATTGGGTGTTTGCTCAAAAAATTAAAGACAAATACTGAATCGTGATTACACAGATTTCAATGCATGAGAATCTAAATTAGTACCTTCCTGCGATGAAAGTAAGCAAGTATGCAAACAGTATGTAGCCATTGGTTTAGGGACGACAGCGTAATTTTATGACACACGATAATTTATGTAATTTACGTTTAAATTAAAAAAAAAAGTTCTGACCTTATCGATTATCCAGAACACTAGATAATAAAAAAGACACCCATGAAAAATTTGCATGTTGTTATTGTTTAACTTAACGACATTTTGATGTAAAAATAATCGAGTAATCCAGCAAAACCAAACATTACCAAATAATGTATAAAGTTATTTGTAACCATAGGGGCCCATGCATTACTTTACATCTTAGTTCACAGATGAATTTTACTGTCGATGTAATGATACATTATCTTAGAGGTCATAAAGTAAGTGACTAATATGGTTACGAGAAGGGAAAAAGTAATGTGCCTTAAAATAAATTTTCATAAAAATATTTTTTTTTTTTTTTAATTTACTACAAATATTTTTTTTTATTAAATATATGTATATAGAGGTTCCGTTGAGAATAGAACCTGTTAATGTTAGCCGAGAACTCTACCCCTGAGCTATCGACACATATATAACATTTAATTGCTTAAAATGCAAATGAACTCTTCGTGCTTCGTGTTTTTCTTCGTGATATCGAAAAATATACACTTTTCCTCTATGCTTACAAAAAAACACATGGTAATGTGTATAAAAATAGATTTTTTAGAATGTTTAAATTTTTTCAAATTTATTCTTATAGGAATAAGCACTGGGTCTGTTTGTTCACATTTCTAGTAAAAAATTGTAAACTTGGAAAGTACGAAAGAATTGCCAAAAATTTATTGCTTTTCATATGGAATGCAAGAAAATAATATTAGAAGATGTAAATAGAAACAACTAAATTAAAAAAATTTGCAAAGTTTGGCTTCAACACGATTTTTAGAGAAAAAACTAGAAACAAATAGTAAAACAAACATATTAATTGCATAAAATGAATTAAATGTGTTAAAATCCCAAAACTCGTTTAACAAACTGTAAAAAATAATTTTTTGTATGCCTGTTCCTACATGGATTTCATTCTTGCATAAGTAAATCCTCATCAGACGATGGCTTTAGAATTTCCAGAATTATTTGTTAGCCCGAGTAAAAACGTTTGTATATAATAATGTATGCTTTTATATACCCATATATGTTTTTGTACACCAGTGTATATAACCGGACATAATTATATGTATCCATATATAATTTTTTCTTTCTCAAAATACGGATAATCCAATTTTATATGATGTTATATATATGTATGTACCTATTTAGTACATAAACCAAAATAATATATATGTTTTTATATGATATCATTTTTCAAAATAGCACGATTTCGTTTTAGATAGAATTATATATACACTAATAAAAAAAATTCCGTAGAAATAGGTCAAAATTGTGCTGGCGCAAATACATGCACTATTTCCTGTTATTTTAGCAGTATTTTTACCTAATTGTACGGGCTTTTTTAGAGAAGACAACAGAAAAATTCCCGAGTAAAAAAGTTTATATATCTTATATATAAGAATATAGAATAATCATATAAATCTTTATATAATCTGATCCGCAAATTGGGTCTATAAAATTATATCAGATTGTATTATTTTAGATACAATTCAATCTAATATTATACAATTGCATATATTCTGATGCAATTGCATCCCAAAATTGTGCACATCTAATTGAATCGTATTATATCTAATCTGATATAGTTATATATTATTTAATACAATTGGATTTCAAGATTTATACCCAAAATATATTGGGTTTTGAAATATGTTTGAATTGTAAAACTGACATAAAAAATATTTTCCTTTTGAAATTTTTTCTGATTTTAAATAATATAAATTTTTATCAAAAATTGACTCAGAAAATATTTTAAATTAAGATTTATCTAAATTTATATATAAAATGACTTCGAAAATGTTTTGCAATCTGGATTATATAAAGTTTTACCTAAAATGACTTGGAAAATTTCTTCGATTTGGGTTTATATGTGATTATGTATTGGGTTATATCTTATTGTATATTAAACCTCATTTTATGGGGTCAACCATATTTATTTATTTATCTGATTATATATAGTTATACATATGTATCATTAACATTAACACATGTATATCGTTATAAATAAGAAAATTTCGGGAAATATTTGAAAGATATTATAATATATGAAAACATATGGATGCAAATCAATTTTATATTACTATATGTAAATGTGTATTTTTGTATTAAAAAATATATTGTTATATATGAACTTTTTACTCGGGTTAGTTCAACTTAATCAGAACGCGTTTAACAGACTTTTGTACTAACTTTTTTTTTATGAGTGTACCCTATTCAGAGTCACACTAGAAAATTTGTCAGTCGCCTTTTGGATATAATTTTATATTACATCAAACACAATTTTCTGTCTCATTTCGTATGTAATCATATCTAAGGACTTTGTGACTTTTTATAGTGTCACACTTGACTTTTTTTACTCGTGTAAATACTTTATTCCGAGATCTAATCGGATCTAGTGCCAAATCAGTTCATATCTGCAGTGATCTGGAAAATTGGCTGATTTTCATGGCTAAATGTGAACAGATCTGGCTTTATTTGGTACCACATTTGGTACCAGACCTGGTACTACGCACCAATATAAAAATGTACACCCAAGTAAAAATATTTTTTATACAACCATTTATGATTTTATAGAATTATATATCGCTCAGTATTGTCATATGTAACACCAAGTATATTTTTTATGATTATATCAAAATATATTTCGTTACATAATTTTATATGAGCCAGATCCACCATATTTCGGATCTATTGTAATAATATATTTGCATCGGGCATGCGGCTGGTAAATAAATATTATAACGTTCTATAACGTAAATAAATATTATAACGCCCTCTCTCTGTCCCTAAAAAAATAAATTTTTGTAACGAACCCTGGGCACCGACGAGTTTGCCCTAGCCACGTGCCACAAAGCAGCGTTACACAGGTAAGGAGTATATATTACAAGGTAATCCATGGGTTTCTTGCACGAATTATTAATATTTTCCTGGCAAACGCCCATTTTAAAATTAAAAGACTTGTTTAGCCATTAATGGTTAAAATTGGCTTGATGTTTTTGTATAATCAAACGCACTTCCAGAGAGCCGTGACAATTTTAACTCGTATTTACACTGACCATTAATTGAAATAAAAGATTGTACGTAATTCAATGGCCACCAGATGTATGAAATAAACGATCACACCGAATCATTACCATACTTGAAATAAACAAACAAATGGATTTCATTTCATTTTTTTTTTCGCTGTGTCGTACATTAAAATACGAAACACACCTTTAATGGATTTCCAAAAATTATACTAAATTAACATACATTTTTAACTTTAGCACTTCAATTTCAGTTACATGAAATGGCTTTTTGAAAAATAAACATTTTTGCACTCACACTAAAATCAATTCTTCATAATTTTCGAGGGGAAAAAACATAAAATACCACAAATCTATTTTTGAAAACATTCAAAATAATATTCGTAAAAGGATTTCTGTTTTTTTTGTTGTTGTTGGATTTGCATTGGATGTTGCTGTTGTTGTTGTCGTCATAATAGCTGTTAAACGCATACATTAAGTTTGTTATTTGAATTTGTATATTTTATGATCATCACACATTCATATTTAGTCAAATGTCATTACTTCATAAGATTTCAATTTGTGACAACTACTAACTTGTACATACAAACATACAACAACAAAAACAACACCATTACCAACAACAAGAGTAAATAAATAAATGTTAGTCAAACAAAATTCCTTAGTTTCATTGCAGCATTTAGCAAACATTTTATTTTTGCAATAAGTTTGAGGGTAATAAATTGCGACATGTTGTTGTTGTTGACAGTCATCGCTATTCCAATTGTAACTTTTACCATTTACCTCAATTTTTCAACATAACGTTAGGTGACATGCAACACCAAGTAACTATTAAACAAAATTTTCTAAATCGGTTTTATTGATGATTATGATTTATTTGCCTACACATACTTTCGCACTAGTTCGATAAAAATAGCGGTTTTGTGAACAAAATTCGAATAAAAAATAGTTTGAATTTAAAATCTAAAATGGCTGTTATGATTTTGAAGCAGTCAATGCACTGCAACTTCATTTCCTCTCATATGTTTGTAGTTGTCTAATTGAAGCTATCAGTTATATATAATTAAATTTGTTAAAATGTTAATCGACGTTAAGAAAAAAATAAAAATCTTAGTTACATAGTTTTATATTAAACTCCACAAAACGTTGACTGAATGGTGAAAGTGTTTTAAAGAATAGCAACAACTGTCTTGCCTTTATACTCAAGTGATGCTGACGATGTTCTTCAAATACATTTTGCCGTAGTCGTTGTTGTTAACTGATGGCGGGGTCAAGTATTTTAACAGCGGCTTGAAGCTTCATTTTTCATTATGTCCATTTTACTTTTTGCATATTTAAACGTTTTGTTCGTTTTAGATGCTAATTGAAATAGTGTCGCAGAGCCGCCTTTATTTGCTAATCAGAAATGTTAGTTTAAAACCGTCGGGTGACCAACTTTTATAAAGTGCAATTTAGTTCAAGACGGTAACGGGAGGTGAATGAATGCATTTGATTTTATTTAGTAGTATTGGTAGCAACCAGTGATACCAACTTTTTGAGAGTAAAAAGCGCAACAAAAAATGTGAAAAAAGCATAATTTTTGCGTTAGAAGTGCGCAGAAAGGCAAGAGTAAATTTTTTTTATCTTCAGAAGAACATATCTAGAAATTTGTTTACAAATTTTCAGAAATGTATTAATTTTACTTATTATGTGTTATTTGGTAACTAAAAATATAAATTGAGTGCTATTTTGATAAGATATCATATGAATTATTTATTTTGAAAGTGGAATGAGCCCATTTTCAAAAAAAAATTTAGTTGTAAATGTAGGTTTCTATCCAGCAAAATATCAATAAGGATTAGGGTTTGGGGTTCGGGAATTCCCGGGAAATCCCGGGAAAAGTTTGCCGGGAATTCCCGGAAAAATAATATAATAAATTTTTCCCGGGAAAACGGGAAATTTTAAAAATATTAAATTTTTTAAATTGTTTTTGTTTCGAATAGGATTTTTTAATTTTAGTCATAAAAAACATTTTAAAATCTTTTAAAAGGGAATACATTTATTTGACACAGAAATAAAATCTTTGCCAAGTAATTAGGAGCATTTCAACTAATAAAGATTTTTCGCATAACTTATTCAAAATTTAAGTAGTAAAACCTAAAAACTTGGTAAAATGTTTAAAAGAAATATGAAAAAAAAAGTTTTGTTTCTTACAAATAATCGCCCTTACTATCTAAATTTTTCAAATGTATATTTTAGTTAAAGTCGACTTTAGTTAAAATATTGGGTGGCAGTATACCTTGACTTGGCTTATTTTTGGAGCATTCTGATTGGTTAATTTATTTTCAACCAATCAAAATATTTGAAAATATAAATATTTTTGTAGTTTTCATACGCAAAATGAACAAAACCGTTTAATTAAAAATAAAGTCGACTTTAAATTTAAAATACTCCTTTATATTAAGGGTCAATAATTTTATAAGTAACGTTTTCATTAATAAATATGAAAAGAAAAGACTAATGGTTAACGGTGGTATCTAAATTTGGTTATCCGACATCTAAATTTGGTTTACCAAAAAAAAAAAAAAATTGATGGTCATGCAACTTCTCTTGAAGAAAACAACAACAAGAATAACATTTCAGCTAAAATTAGCAAAGTACCCGAAGAAAAAAGTGTAAGCTGAATAAGCTGAATAGGATACCATTTCCTGAAATGGTATCCAAATTAGCCGCAGTCAATCCGCACCATAACTAGATCTTCGTTTATTCGAGAAAGTTTTTATAATAAAAACCTGGCATTGCAAAAAAATGAAACCGATGTAAAGAACATTATATTAAATTACTACAATCATGTAAAAGATATCATGATTTTATAACCTGGGGTTGGTTTATATATCAGGAAGATGTAATGCTGATGAAATAAGAAGAATTGTAGAAATAAGCCTAGAAGAGTTTTATTTGTCTTTGGAAAATAACATTGTGGCCACCATATCTAATGGGCCAAGTGTGATGAAACGGTTTGCTTCCGACAGTCCAGTAGTGGGTGCTTTCTGCTGGAATCATGCAATTCATTTGGCAGTGCTTAGAGTAATTTATGTGAAATCAAATGTTCAACATTCTGATATTTTTACTTTGAATTCGCCCTACACGACTGAATTTGTACTGAAATAGTGTTTTTTTTTAACAAAAATTACTTATTTAGGTGGTTTTCATTAACAATTTTGTTCAAAAATATTTCCCGGGAAATAAAAAAGTCCGGGAAATCCCAAACCCTAATAAGGATGCTCGTTACTATCCAGATGGAAAAATATGATTGTTCGTAGTTAGTTGCCAACGTCGCACAATGTTTTCAAATAAGAATCGTAGCTACGTAGCTGCAAAAATCGAAAATCTTTGCGTATAAAAAAAAACTAATAATAATAAATAAAGGGGGTTTCTGGATAGTTACACTCTGATTAAAATCTGTTGCCGAGCGTAGTGGTCGCCTTTTAAAATTTTTTTCATTGGATTTTTTCTTTATAGCAAAATATTGGTCTGCTCGGGGCAAAAATTCGATATATCATCACACTAAAGATCCAACTGTAAATGCCGAAGTTATAACGAAAAATTAAAAAAGGCGACCAAATTTTTACAAATTGCCTTGTAAAAATATTTTATATTCGAACGCACACTTTTTTCCCCTCCCTGTAGGGTGGTACGGTCTAGTACATAAAATTTGTAATTTAACATCGAAAGTACGTAAAAATTAAATGAGATTTTGAAGTTTTATTATTTTTTTTTTTCTTTAAATTTCATAAATATAAAGAATGTATTAAAAAAAAATTGAATTTTGGTAAATATGCCACGCCGGTTTTGTTCAAAATAACGGTATGAATACGCACCGGCTACGGCAAGCTAGAAACGGAGTGCAATTAGTTTTTTATAATTATTGCTACCATAACGATCCGTGTTATGCGTACATTCAATTTGTGAATTCCGCTTTAATATTCCATGACTTTAAGTTGATGGTCCGTTATCAGGCGCGGATACATGGGGACTATGGGGGCTAAAGCCCCCCCCCCCCCTTGAGGACCAAAAAAAATACTTTTTTTGCAAATAAGACAACAAGATTAATTTTTTTAAACAGATCATTTAGAATTTCAAATTCAAAAAACATTTTAATTTTGAGATTTTGTGTGGATTTTTGGCTTTTTTTGTCTTAGAAGAAAAAATTTGTTTTGTTCAGGAAACGTGACAGATTGGGTCATATGAATAAAACTTAGCAATTACTTCGAAGTAATTACTTTGGGCTTAGGAATGTCTTTTAACTCCAAATTTACCACTTGGCTGGTAGAATAGCATGAAATGTAAACGAAAATAAAAAAATTTAATTTCTAGTCTACTCCCAAGCAGACTAGATTTGTGAAGTAATTGCTTAAAAAACCCTGTATGTCCCCCTATTAGTAATATCTATTTTTTATTCATATGAGCTATTGTACATTTTTTCATGAGATAATTCTCGAAATTTTTTTACGGTGAGCTTGTTTTTATATAATTAATATGAAACTTTTAACCATTCTTCTACAATTGAACAAATTTTTGAGGCATTTTACTCAAAAATTAATATTTAGGGGCAGTTTACTTGTCAGAACAAAGATCGATCTCAAACGAAATTACTTAAGAAATATTTAAGAAAACAATCGTGCTTAGGTTTGACTTTAAAACTGGCCCTAATATTTTAAAGTTAGAACAAAAGTTTTTTTTTGGAATATGAGTGCTCTACTACTAAAATCTCTTAAGTTAACTTCTTAAATATTTTTTTAAGTTTCATGGTCTTAGGATCGCCATTTCAACCGTAAGTATGCTCAGAAACACCTGAAAATCTCTGAAAAAATTTCACTTAAGTATTTGGTTTTATTTAAGTGTTTACTATTTATAATATCGGCCCTCAGATGTTTTGCTATGAAAATTCTAAAATTCTAAAATTTTTCCAAAAAACCTCCGTTATTTTTCGACTTTTTATCGTATAAAATTTTTATATGATAAAAATTTAAAAAAAATTAGTTAATTCGAAGACATTCAAAAATATCTGAGTCATACACTCACAATATTTTATCCTTAAAAACAACCTAAAATACATATTAAATTAATTGAAAACACAATTAAAAAAAGGACTACTGATTTTTCATTATATTCAAACCATTTTGCTATTTATTTTCAAACATTGTTTAAACAACCCATAAAAGAAATAAAAATAATTGAAAAGTCTATTAAAACAATTATCAATTTTTAACTGACAAAACGTAAAAAAAAACGATTTTGTGGTTTGTTTTTTCATATTTGAAAGTTTTTTTTTTGTTTGGATTTTCAAAACACTACACCATACACAACAGACACATTCGTATTTTTATTGGCTATGTTTGTGTGTATGAGTAAAGAATTTCTTGTAATTTGAATTGAAATAATTTTGTATATAAACATTCTATTTTAACAAAAAAGAAAACCGAAAATAACGAAATTATTTAAATTATTTTTTCTAAAAATAGAAATCTAAAAATAGAATATTTGACTGAAAATAACAACTCCTACAGACGATACATATTTTTTCTGGTTTGTTTTTTATTAGTTGACAAAAAAAGTTAAACAATATGTTTCAATGTATTTTAATTGATTCTTCAATTGAAAACAAACTTTACCTATTACTTTTTAAATAAACCTCAATCAGTTATGGAAAATATATTGTGAGTGTACTTACATAAAAAAAATCACACATTTCTAGTGTTTTAAAAGTTTTTTTATTTGAAAAAAAACTTTTAGTTTCTGATTAAAATATTGTATTGAACTTAATAAGTAAATACAAGTAGTTTTTAAAAACTACTATTTTCTGGTTAACTGTAAATGTAGTATTAAAAATACGTTAACTTTAATTTAATACACAAATAAAAAATATTTAAATTGAAAAAACTCATTACTTGTAACCTGCACTGCGAGAATTATCTGCAGCATATTAATGAGATTTTGCATAAAACCAATGACGTTTCACGGGAATTGGTCCATTGAAACTTTTCATTTAATTAATGGAATTTTTCATAAAATGTTGTGAAAAATTTCATTTTATTTATTAAAAGTATCGTACACTCAACGAAAAAGTTTCTTAAAATATATGAAGCTTTTTCATTAATTCTAAGCAATTTTTAATTTATTTTGTGAAGAATGAAAATACTAATTAAAATTCGTTGAGCAAAATTCTCTCTGTATAGAGGTAATGAATTTTGCTAAAATAATTCATTTTATAATACAAAAGTAAAAGGTTGCCTATCCTAACTTCTTGTTACAAAACTTATTACCGGGTAATAGTAGAAGGTTTTGTTGGGATCTGGATTTATGGCGAGTTTTGCCGCAGAGTTCTACAACATATAAAATATCCGAATTTCATTAGGATCGGAAGGAACCCATCGGGATAGTTAACTGGTTATAAACAATTAACTATAACTGTATATATTTGTTCAAGATGTTCGTATTGTAAACCTTTAAAATTTTAGACATTCTTCTTGTCAAATTACACTGTGAGACAAATGGTAGGGGTCAGTGATCGGGAAGGGTTCAAACAACCGGGCAAAGTTATATTGGTAAAAAAGAAGTTATACGTGTCCCGGCGTTTCGCTGGGTCAACCCTAGGAATCCAGATATATCGATTTGACCTTTGGTGGTCTTTTTTTTGACATAACTCGAGAACCACTAGTCCGATTTTGCTCAAACAATTTTAAAAAAATTAAAAATTACAATTCCTTTAATCTCTTCATATAACGTTTTTCTATATACTCAACAGTTTTGCCGGTAAAAATAAATGTATGAAGAAAAAAATATTTTTTGCCTAAAATATTAAAAAAAAGTAATAAACAAAAGGTTATTGATTTTTATGGTAGCGGTAACAAACATTTATTTTTACCGGCAAAACTGTTGAGTATATAGAAAAACGTTATATGAACAGATTAAAGGAATTGTAATTTTTAATTTTTTTAAAATTGTTTGAGCAAAATCGGACTAGTGGTTCTCGAGTTATGGCAAAAAAAAGATATATCTCGATTCCTAGGGTTGACCCAGCGAAACGCCGGGACACGTATAACTTGTTTTTGACCGATATAACATTTCCCGTTGGTTTCATCCCATCCCGATTTTGACTGTCGCATAGTGTTATTTTTTGTTTATTAATTTAGGGCCAGTTTTATAGTCAGAACAAAGATTGGTTTTTCTTATATATTTTGTTCTCAAATCGATTTTTTACTAAATAAGAAATTTTCAAAGATTCTAGTTCTGACCTTCTATATTAAACCTATTATATTAGGAAACATTGTTGTGTTCGAAAAACTATTTGATACTGAAACATTTTTTATATTCTACAACTTTCATTGTAGGATTTGGAGTAATTTTTCTTATAAAACTATCACAGACACTGCAAAAAATTTTGCAATTTAAGGCACATTCCTATTATCATATTCTGAGAAATTTTTTCATATCAGAATCTCCATCGTGTTTTCTATGAAAATATTATTTAATTTTTAAATGCTTTATACAAAACAGCACATTAAAATCTTGTGATTATTTCAGTAGAAAAGTTTGCGAGTTTATAAATATTTTCCCTTATAAAGTGTTAAGATTCTGTGCTGCTATATCTTAATTCATTAAAGACAAAATTTACAATAGAAAATTCTTCTATGTTCATGTTAAGAATTTTTTGGTTAACTCGTACATTTTCAAAACAACTAAAACTCAAATTAATTTTGTAGTTGCTTCTTCTAAAAAATTACAGAAAAAGATTTTCGTTTAATTAACCGACAGTTGTCTTAAGTTAGCTATATTAATAAAATCGGTAACGAAGACCGCACTAGTGAAGTAGGTTTTTAATGAAAAAAAAAAACTAACTAACATTAAAAAAATGTTGAAATGCGTTTGAGCAGATTATCCCGAACCGCTTTTTTGGTACTTTATATAAAAATTTAAAAAAATGTTATAATTAAGAAAAAAGATTATCATCATTGACGCAATTGTCCTGTCCGATGTGCGATCCGATAGCGATTGGGACTCCTAGTCGTATACCCTTCTTGCATCTAGTTCATAAAATATCTATAGAAAGGACTACCATATAAGGTACAAAAAATTTTGAGCGAATCCTGAATCAACGCCTGTCCGTTATTAAACGGATTCGAATCAGATTCGATATTTCTAAAAATACGTTTGCTGCTCCGAACGGTCCATTTTTTTTTTTTTTTTGTATATTTTTATGTGCACGGATTTTGCTTCTGTGAAAAAAAAAAATTCAAAAATAATAATGATCGAATGATTGATGACCATAAAAACACTTGTAGATAGATCTATGAACAGATGTATGGTTTCAAAAATAACAGTGGAAATTCACCAGTCGATCTTCCATTCATGCAAATTTCTCCGCATGCATTGCATAATAAATCTGCCGGATAGGCATTTAAACACATATGCTACACACCCGAAAAGAAAATACTTCAAGACTTTCATTTTAAATATATTTTTGGAAAATTCACGTACCTACAAACGTATGTAGTCGAAAGAGAAAGTAGAAGTGATGGGTTAAACGAAAGCAGGAGAAATTTGTTGCATTAAAGTGTTTTGTAAAGAAAAATGATTAACATGGCTTGAGGTAAAACGTTTTTCCGTTGATTGATCTGAAGTGTACACAGTGCAGTTGCCGAAATTTGTAACAATAACAATAACGACAGCAATAATGAACCCGTGGCCAGAACGGATGTTTCTTTGTTTTCTTTTCTTTATAAATTAATATTACATACATGTGCATGTACATATATAAAATAAATTACTTTTTTTCCACAGATGTTGCACATCTATAAACCTTATAAACATTCCTGTAAACGATTCATTCGTTCCTTTGAATGTCATGCATGCTGCTGCTTGCAGCATTTTTCGTTATTTTCATATTTATAAGATAATTGAAAGCGGGTTTTGCCAAATTAACAACTTTGGGTAAACAACAAAGTGTGCTGCCAGGCTGCCAGCCAGCCAACCAGCTACATGTACATTTGAATTGAAGTTGAATGTTTTCAATCATATTCTTTTGTTTGCAGCGGGTGGGTGGCTGCGTGAAGAATGGGTGTTCTCTCGTACTCTGTCGGCATCTATGAGTTACAAATATAGCGCAGCAGCTTTACTTAACTGGTTTGTTTGAAAGACGTCGGGCAGGGTATATCCTTTGTGTACATAAGCACTTTATTGTTTTTCGCTTTAACTTGTACTCGTGCGAGACATTAACAATCATCTAACAACCAACGATCCATTTATCCAACCAAAGGTTTACCTTATGATTTAAATATCGTATATGTACGTGTGTATGTGTGTATGTATTTGTTTGTAAGTATGGATGAATACTAGTCAGATTTTTTTTAAAGGAAAAATTGCACAGATTTATTAAATTGCATTCGTAGATGTTTTAAATTGAGTCGAGTAGCCTAAGGCAGGGATTTTACTTTGTTCTTTGAAAGCTTGTTGGCTCCTCTTGTTTCATGTTTTGTGCTTTTTATTATTGTTGTTGCTGTTGTATATGGCCGTTTTGGCTTAGTGTCTTTTGAAAATGGTGGATTGTTAGATGAGTTTGTGTGTATATAGTATAAATGCAGAACTTCAAAAGAGTTAATTCGATTATTGCTAAATTCACAAAAATTGTATTAAGTGATGCCATTTGTAGGTAAAATTTCCTTTTTTAGGGATTTTTTCCCAAAATTTCAAGTGTAGGGAAAAAACGACAAATTTTTTTATTTTTAGGCAAATGCAGGGAAATTTAAAAAACAAAGGTAATAACTAGGCCAACCAAAAAGAAGCCAGGGCATGTTTTTTATTTGAAGAGATAGAACAGTTTAGATTAAATACAAGTTCTGATCTTAAAAATATAAGAATTTTAAGCTATATTTGTTAGAGCTTTTTTTGCTTATTTTATCTAATTTTGCTTGTTTTTGGTTATTTTGTAAATATTGGCTTATTTTTGCTATTTTCTTTGAAAAATAAGCTTATTTTAGCTTTTGTATGCGAAAATAGATCATATTTTTGCTTTTTTTTTTCATAAAATCAGTCATTTTTAAAATTATTTTAAGTCGACATAAATTTTTTTATTTAAAATTTGTTTTTTTAAATTTATTTTAAATTAAAAAATCTCTTGTTAAATAATCTCTTTATTTTTTCAACCTGAATTCTAATAGTAAAAATATGGCAATGAAGATTTCCTTAGGCAAAAATGATTTAAGCACATTTAATTCTTTAATGCATTTCCTGATGAAAATAAATTTACGAATGGCAGAACTTTGTCTGATTCCTGAAGTTCCAAGGAATGTAGCATTGTATTAAATAAAAAATATTAATTTTTTGAGGATTTAATGAAAAAGTGATGAAGTTTAATGGCTTATTTTTGCATTTTAACTGCTTATTTTACTGTTTTTCGAGCTTTTTTTAAGAGCTTAAAACATTGCTTTTACGGCTTTTTTGGTTGCCCTAGCACTTGCCTAACTAATATGCAAGTGCTTGTGCAAATGTTACTGACACTTTAGAAACATTGTTTTCTATTGTTGATTATACATGAATGGATGCCACTACATTGCTAGATCTGTCAAAACAACAGAGTAGTATATTGGAAGATGACAAAGCATATTGTGGTAAATTTTTTGTTGTTCTTTTTGTTTTTTATTTGATATTTTAAATTCTTAATTACACTTCTAGACGAGAAAAAGTCATTCTCATTGAGTTTGTTATTTAACTTAGCCTGACGATTTCCTTAGGCAAGAATGAAAGCCGTATAGGGACATGCCTTCAACAGATTATTTTTCACAATTTGTTAAATAAGTTTTGGGATTTTAGCACATTTAATTCCTTTAATAGAATACATTTAAGTTTCCTGAATTACTCGTACTTAAGTGTTTACTACCGGGAATAAGCTGTTGAATTAATTCTATTACGAAATGAAATTTCAATTAAATTTAAATCGTTTCAAATAAGCGAATGAAAGAATTCATTCTTTTCAAGAATTGTATCCATGCTGGTGTATGTCTTATTATCTTTTCCGCATTTAATCGAAGAATTCCATTTTTTTTGTTGTTTGGTTGCTTTGTATCTCTCTATCCTTTTTTTAATATTTTGTTCTTTACTTGTATCCGGAATGTTACACAGTATATAGCCTTGTTTACTTACTTGTTTACAGATACTTTCTGGTACGATGTTTTTTTGTGTGTTGAAGAATTCAATTTGTGAAGAGCACTTTTCTACGACAACAACAACAGCAACAAATTTGTTGTATATCTGCAAATAATGTTTTTATTGAGTTGCTGTTCTGGGTAAATGTAATAAACAATATATTTTTATTAAAACTTTATAGACGCACGCGAATACCGACAACTTTAAATGGAAAGACTTTAAGCTGGATTTTTTTTATTATTTTTAATTAGGCGGCATGATCAGGCTGGCCAGTCTTGGGGTTTTGTCCCCAAATTTGGGGATTTTTGTTGGTCTTGGGGACAAACATTTTCATTTGGGGACAGGAGATTTTTTTGGGCATTTAAAAACTGTTTTGGAGATTTTTTGGGGATATTTAAAATTATAAAGATTCCCAGGTAAAAATCGACATATATCGATCCAAACAGGTTAAATGTATGTGCGAGCATGCTCATAACCGTGCATTCATGAGCATACATGGATACATAAATCTCCATACATGAATCATATATGACCATACGTGTGCATTAACGAAATTTGAGGTACATGCGTGAACACCCATAAACACGCATGAGCATGCATGATCATACATGCAGATATTACCTCAAATTTCGTTAATGCCTTACAGGCAAAAAAAAAAAAAAAGTTCGGCGTACACCCTCCAATATGAAGTATTTTTGTAAGGAGGTTTCGAAAAAAAAATTTTATTTTTTTTTTGCCGAACGTAGGGGTCGCCATTTTACATTTTTCGTAATATCTTTGGCATTTACAGTCGTATCTTAAAGTATGATACATCGATGTTTTTCTCTCGAGGAGACCAGTGTTTTTCTCTCGAGGGCCATTGACCTCAAGTATCCCGTTCTAGTAGTTAGCCACCAGATCTCGGTTGCTACAACCCTAATGTACGACCCTAATGTCAGAAAATTAAAGCTCGCAAAAAATCATTAAACTGATGCTAATGAAGTTTTTCGATAAACCCAGTAGAATTTTTTTGTATATATTGGTTGCCGAACGTAGGGGTCGCCTTTTTGAATTTTTTTCATTGGATTTTTCCTCTATAGCAAAACTCTGGTCTCCTCGAGGCAAAAAAATCGTTATAGCACACTTTAAATGCCGAAGCTATAACGAAAAATTGAAAAAGGCGACCCCTACGTTCGCCCAGAAAAAAAAAATTTTTTTTTGAAATTGCCTTGCAAAAATACTTTATATTAGAGTGTGTACGGCGAACTTTTTTTTTTGAGGTACGGTCTAATGCACACGTATAGTCATATATGATTCATGTATGGAGATTTATGTATCCATGTATTTCCATGTAGGCTGGGTCGATTTGTGGGGAGGCAAAAAAATCGCCCATGGCTCAGGGAAAATCGTATTCTAGGGATCAAAATAAGAAACTTTGCCGAAGGAACCATACCTCTAAAACGAATTCTACTACCCCCAACTGTTGACTTTTGTCCCGTAGGGTCAAGTTTTGAAAAATCCCACTTTGACCCATTTAGAGTGCCCCAATCGAGTCCAAATGTATGACCGACCCCCACTAACTTTGGAGGGCCGATCCACCCATGCCAGTGGCACACCCCCTGGAACTCCCCTGGGGGGTTCCCCATACAAACATTTTAAAAAATCACCATTTTTGTAACTTTATTTTATTATTTTTTATTTATTTTATTTATTTTTATTATTTTATTTATTTTTTCTCTTTAGAAATTTATTTAGTCAGAACATATGTAAATGAAAAAATTAATTTAACTTAGTAATAGAAAAGAAAAAATGCCCAGACTTGAAAGCAAAAAAGACTTCAAACAGTAATTTTTTTTATTTTCTTTTCTATTACTAAGTTAAATTAATTTTTTCATTTACATATGTTCTGACTAAATAAATTTCTAAAGAGAAAAAATAAATAAAATAATAAAAATAAATAAAATAAATAAAAAATAATAAAATAAAGTGCCAAAAATGGTGATTTTTTAAAATGTTTGTATGGGGAACCCCCCAGGGGAGTTCCAGGGGGTGTGCCACTGGCATGGGTGGATCGGCCCTCCAAAGTTAGTGGGGGTCGGTCATACATTTGGACTCGATTGGGGCACTCTAAATGGGTCAAAGTGGGATTTTTCAAAACTTGACCCTACGGGACAAAAGTCAACAGTTGGGGGTAGTAGAATTCGTTTTAGAGGTATGGTTCCTTCGGCAAAGTTTCTTATTTTGATCCCTAGAATACGATTTTCACTGAGGCATGGGCGATTATTAAATCGACCCGCCCTAATGTATGGTCAGGAATGCATGTTTATGAGCATGCACGCACATACATTTAACCTGTATGGATTCATATATGTCGATTTTTAGCTGGGCTATATTAACTTTGTATAGTTTTCAAAAAACATCAGTCAAGTTTGTTCACATGATTTCAAAAAAAGTAACAAATTCACCCTTTTATGGATTTTTTATATTAATTTAAATCTTTTTAACACAAATAAATCCTTTTCGTTTGAGAATTTTATATGGTTAATGCCCCAGAATCTAAAATATTGTTATACAAAAAACATCATATCGATTATGGATAAAAGTCTATTGTATTAAACAAATTTGAAAAATTCTTTAAATTCTTGAAAATTTCAAGAATTTAAATTCTTGAAAATTTCAAAATAAAATATATATGTTTTGGGTTCTATTGGTTTGTTTAAATAATTTAATAAAAATTTAACGTTTTCTTCGTAAAAGTCCCTAAATTCAGAGAATTTTTCTAGACATTTATTATACAAAAGCAATCCAAGAAATTTTAAAAACTGTTATTGTTAGTGCTATTTTTTATATTTAATTGTAGTTTTTAAGTAGATAATGTTCATTTTAAGCAAATTAAATAAGCTCCTTTACCTTGTTCAACATTTTTTCTAGTTGGGGATTTTTTTGGGGATATTTTTAGATTTGTTTGGGGACAACGAAAAAAGTATCTGGCAAACCTGGGCATGATATACAATACATAACTTCAAAATAAAAGATCGCTGACAAGAAAAAGCTTCCTAGTGAGACCTCCGATTTCACTGAAATTTTCCAGTCAGAAAACTACAAATGGGAAGGCGTTGGTAAGGCACATTAGCAGGTGCCCAATCCCAAAATGAAAACATCATTAGACAAAACCACCGTCTGTTCAAAAATACTCTAAAAAGCACTGGGAAAACAAAAATTCCAACGTTGGCTCAAGGAAAGACTAACAAGGAAAGATTCCCAACGCGGACCGGCAGATCTTAATGAGCTTCGGATATGTTGTAGAGGAGAAAAATCTAAAGGACACGTAATTTTTTGTAGCTGCCCAAGCTCATATTTAAGGGTTAAAATATGGGGTCAAAACGGCAAAATTTTTCATTTTTTCTGTTTATTTCATATTTGTTCTAAAGTAACTATAGGAAATTTTGGTGTCGTACGAAAGGTATTTCAGAGGCCTATTTACGGATGTATAAAACATGCACAAGCATGCTTATTTGTTTATGGCATAGCACAGAACATGAAAATTTTAGGTACTTTTGTATGGGAACGCATACAGGGTTAAGGGCCAAATTCACATATATTAATCCTTATAAAATTTAACTGAGGGTGTGTTTCGGCTTTTTTCGATATTCGGTCTACTTCGGGTTTCAGACGAATTTTCCCGAAGGTCCATATTTTTAAAGATTTGGGATCCCCTGACTACTTAATATATGCAATATGGGTATCAAACTTTCCTACATTCCTGTTATTTAAAAATAATTTTATATTTCATAAATTTCAGACATGTCCCAGTGCAAAAAAGAATGAAAAATGGAGTTTTTCCCAAATAACTTTTTTGGTTGTTATACAACATGACATGTCTTTCTACATCAGCTAATGTAGTTTTCAATAGCTTTCGGAAAACATATAACATGATATAGGAAAATAAAACCTTAATGGAAAATTAAGAAAAATATTTATTTTAAGTAAGCTCCCATACAAAATAGTACCGTGATGTAGTTATACCATACACAACTACGAGGACAGAGTATATTGAGTTTGTATTGATGTCGTTGTACCAACAAATATTAGACCTAGACCCACCTTTGAGTATACAGATCCACTCAGAATCACTTTTTGATTCAATTTAGCAATATTCGCCCGTTTGTCTGTCCGTTCCTTCGTCTGTATATCTTTTGTTTACTTATAACCAGGGCAAGTTTAAATTGGCACAAAAAAAGACAAAAATGGCACGCTTATTCTAAAAATTTTAAAGTATATTAGTTGATTTAAGTGTTTTTCTGGATATTTTTAACAAAAATACGTTAATGAAGGAATACGGAGGAAATAAGAAGATAAACAGAGAAAATCTGAAGTAGAATGTTTGTATATGTCTGTTTGATCACTTCTGAAATTATTCATATAGAGACAATCTGACAATAAAAATATAAACAATAATACAATTTAATGGAAGATCACTGATGAAGCCTGTCCATAAAAAGGCAGGTACTAGATCTAGTCTGATTTGCAAATTTAATGTGTTTATAACTTTTGAGGAAGGTTTATTCTTCTTCTTAACCTCAAACCTACTGAATGAATTTACAGTTGAACTGCTAAAGTGCAATCGGCATCAATTCGAATGACATTTAAAGATTAAAGTTTTCGTTGCTGTAAAAAAAATCTAAAATTTAATTGTTTTTTTATTGTTTTAAATTTTTTTTTACATTTGTTTACAAATTTTCTTTTTATTTTTTAATATTTTATTTTGGTTTTCAATAAAAATAAACAAAATTTTTCAATGTATATGTTTGGCATTATTTTAAAAGTTCTATTTTAAATATTTTGTATAGTACGGTTAAAACAAAACCTTTGCTTTAAAATACAGTCGACTTTAACCAAAATATACCTTTAAAAAATATTTTTAGAAATTTTAAAATGACGTCCCCTGACGATTTCCTTTGACAGGAATGAAATCCGGGCGTTTTACAAACAAATTTTTTTTGAAATTTTATAACTCTCAAATTTTTTCGGATTTTTTTTCTTTTGAGCTTTGGATAAGATAAGTGATCTGGCCTACACTGAGAGAATTATCACCACTTCAGTAATGAATTTCTTCATAGTTTCAATGAAAATTGTCACTGGAACTCGTCCATTGAAACTTTTCATAGAATCTATGAAACAGGTTTCATTAAAGTCAATGTTTATGAAAAGTTCATAAAATTAATGCAATTCTTCATAAAATTAATAGACCTCTCCTCCAATGAATAAAACATTCAGCCATTGAAGAGCTTCATAAAATCTATGAAGCAATTTCATTTATTATTATTTATTATAGTTGCACACAAGAAAAGAAATTGCCAACCGAATTGCTAAGCCTATTTTGGTTGCTGCAACCAATGAATTCGGATGGTGAAACCATATTGGAATGTGATTCGTAAACATTTTGGTTATTGCAACTAAAATTCAGTTGTATAAACCAAATTTTGTTGTGATAACCAATATTCAGTTGTACCAACCTATTTTAGTAGATGCAACTGAATTTCAGTTGGAAAATGGCATATTTTTCTCTGTCTATGGTTGTTGTCGTTGCTAAGCTGGAGTGGATAAATAAAGTATTTAGCAAATGCAAAAAGCGTAGTAAAATTGCAGCGTATTTTACGGATGTACAAATATATCTAATGAAATAATTTATTAAATTAAAAAGTGCCATAATATTTTATAACAAGCTTATTCAATTAATGAAATCCCTTATTAATGTTTCGAAAAAATTAATATGATTTATAAAAAAATTTCATGGTCGAAAATTAATAATAAAAAATTAATTTTTAAAAAAAATTATAAAAGATAATTCTCTCAGTATGGAAAAGAATGCACATCAATAAAACTCGGCCTTATGGTTACATAAACTATTGTATTTGATAATTTAATGTTTAATATAAAATTCTAATTGTGTGAAAATTTTTCAAAATGAATGAAATGACGATATTTTCTAAAAAAAATTTAAAAAAACTTAAACAGTATTGAACAATTTTATATATACATATAAAGAACATTTTTATTAAATTTATGAAGATCTAATTTATGAAATTCATTGAATATTTTTAACGAAATTATGAAATTTTATGAAAGAAAAGTTAAGAAAAATTTCATAATACTATTAATTAAATATTATATACATAATGACATTCTTCATTAATTGTACACTCAACCAAAAAAGTCTGTAATGGCTACTGAAAATTTTGCTGTTATTATGGGAAATTTAACTCTTTTGAGGCCAGCGGTATTTTTTGTTAATATTAGCAACACATGTCTGCTGATCTGTAGTACAATAAAATTAGTAGAAAAAATTAGTAGCCGCTACTAAATTTTAGTAAAATTTATGTAAAATGCAATTCAAAATCGATTTGCTAAAATCAGTTAAAAAACTTACTAAATATCATATTTTTAGTACAATGAAATTAGTATAAATAACACTGTGAGACAAATGGTAGGGGTCAGTGATCGGGAAGGGTTCAAACTACCGGGGAAAGTTATACCGGTAAAAAAAGAAGTTATACGTGTCCCGGCGTTTCGCTGGGTCACCCCTAGGAATCGAGATATATCGATTTGACCTTTGGTGGTCTTTTTTTTTGACATAACTCGAGAACCACTAGTCCGATTTTGCTCAAACAATTTTAAAAAAATTAAAAATTACAATTCCTTTGATCTGTTCATATAAAGTTTTTCTATATACGTATAATTACATCATCGTACTTGAAATTTGGAGTCGAAATTGCAAACGGTTCTCCATTTATTAGCTTTTTACGCATTGGAGATACAATAAAATTTTCTGGGTGTTATTTCTAAACTAAGAATATATCAATAGTAACAAATATAAACTAAACAAGAATTGTAAAAAATCAAAAAAAAAATATTTTTAAATTAGTATATTTTTCTGCTAAATTTGGCAATCGGTTTTGAAAAATTACTAAAATGTTTTGCTGAAATCAGCAGCGAGAATTAGTAAAAAAATCCGTAATTTGTAATAAGAGAATAGCAAAAATGATTACTAAAAATAAAAATTGTATTAATAATCAGTATAAAAATAGCATAGTGCGATTGGAAACTGTTTACAAATTTTTTTACAAACTTTTTTATCTGAGTTTACGAAAAAAATTCAATGAAATTATATCATTAATATCTACTACAAAACTTATACGTTTTACAAACTATTAGTTTAAGGGCCACTTTGATCACCTTAAAATTTCAAATCCAAACCTCGATAACGCGACAAATATGCAACGTAGGAGCGTGGCATTAAATCTGTTGGATATGTTTTCAAAATAATTTTCATTAAATTTTCATAATTTTCATGTTATCATGAAATTTTCATACATTTGCTTAATTTCATATGAAATAAAAGAAAAAATGTGTTTTGTATTAGTTTTTTATTTTTTTTTTTTTATTTTGTAATAATTTTTCATGCATAGGTTATTTCTCAAGTTATTGAGTTATTTACTCCTGCAAGGATCATTGGGCTGCATTGATTATTGAGGTTTGAGTTGGAAAAATTCTGAATTTTCACTTTTAAGGTCACCAAAGTGACCCTTAAACTACTAATTCGACCACGAGTATATTGCATATATATATTTTTTCTTGCAGGCTGGAACCCTTAAGTACACTAATAGAAAAAAGTCCGTAGAAAATTTAGTAAAAACTACTAAAAATTAGTTAAAAATGATGCTGCAGAAAAAAACTGCGAAATAAGCAGATTATTTTTGCTATATATTAGTAATATAGGAACAGCAAAACTAAAACTGTTAAATATACAGAATTTTAGTTATATATGAGCTAAATTTTTGTAAATGGAGATTAGCAAATTAACCTGCTAAAATCAGCAAAAAATTTTGCTAAATAATTAGTAGCCTAAAAAATCACCAAAAAATTTAAAATTTTCGAAGTTTTTTTTTCGATTTTTTTTTTAAATGCAAATAAAAATCGAGCCTTTTGAAAACAGCAGTTTACAATTTTTTAGCAAATATTTCTGCTGATTTTAGCAGAATAGACTGCTATTTGCATTCAACTAAATTTAGCTTAAAAATAGCAAAAATTTTGTAGATTTAACAGTTTATTTTTGCTATTTTTAGTCTACAAATATTTAGCAAAATTTTCTGCAGATTTTACAGTACAATTTGCTATTTTCAATTAACTAAAAGTAAGTCTAAATATAACTAAAATTCTGTAAATTTAGCAGTTTTAATTTTGCTGTTCTCATTTTACTCGTATTTAGTAAAAAAATCTGCTAATTTTAGCAGTTTTTTCTGCAGCATCATTTTTAACTAATTTTTAGTAACTTTTTCTGCTATTTTTACGGATTTATTTCTATGAGTGTAGTGCCGATTTTGTGAAAAATGAATGGTCTAATTCATAAACTTTTACAACAGTCTTATTGCAGGATTTTAAGCTAATTTGTGAAACACTATATTCATATTTGCTTAATAACGAAAAAAATAATATAGGTTTATAGCAAGGTTGGCAACCGTTTCATAAAGTTCATAAAGTGATAATGTTGTTTCAACAGTATTTCGTTAGGTTATTTTAAGGTTATCGGTATTTTAAGTTATATCCTTAAGTTATTTTAAGGTTAACGGTATTTTAAGTTATTTCGTTAGTGGTATTTTAGGGTTAAAAAAAGTTCGTTGAAAGGGTTTTGAATCGTTAACGGTATTTTACGGTTAGTGTTTGCCAACCATGGTTTATAGTCTATACTCATTAACTTTAAACCTTTTATAAAGTTTGTAGTGAGGAAGCCACAATTTAATTGTTAATTATTTCATTTTTAGGCATGAAATGATTTATTAAAGCCATCCCATCCCTAGAATGTGTGGCTTCCAACAACTTGCATCCTTCAAACTGAAGAAAGCTACAACAATTGCGTAGCCAATGACCTTTTTCGAAAAAATTTCAAAAAAAAATGTAAAAATTAAAATAAAAAGAAAAACAAAACAATAGTGATGTCAAAACATTATTCAAAATTCGATTACTTTTGTATACTTCGAATAATATGTTCTAAAAAATTACTTTTTTACGAACATTTCCATTGATTTGCTTTATAAATAAAAAAAAAATATATTTTTAATGGCTTTTAAATTTATCTTAGCACATCATTAGTTCTCTAATTTAAGAAAATACATTTTCACTTCCGATTACCGAGTCAATCGTTTACTAAATTTGTACATCACTTACGACTTATTTGGGAGAAGAGAGAAAATAAACAGTAGTGTTGCCAGTATCAAATCGAAAAATTAATTTATAGTTAAAATACGATTATGAATCAAGATTTCTAATAACTCTTTATTAAGCGAAATATGTACTTTAACTATAGCAAGCTTCAAATACCAAATACATTTCTTTTATGAATTAGCACATAAGTATTCATATTCACACATTAAATTAATTAATGTTTATGCCGGTGAAAATGAATTTGAAAGAGCTTCCTTATCATTGGTTCAAATTTACATAATTTGTTTTTAAAATGAACAACTTTCTTCTTATGACAAGCCAATGTTAAATTCATCACCCAAATTAGAACAACTTCCTCTTCAAGAGTTGCAGTGTTTTAATTACTTATTTCTACTCACATTTTTGCTGGGATGCAAGTTATTAGTTTTTTTATTAGTTAAAGTATTTTTTTTTTATAAACATATTCTTGTGCGTTTTCGATTTCGGGAGATTTGAGCCTTGCGTTTCCCTTTCGATTAAAATCGAACATCAAACTCTAACGGAATGTCTCATATGAAGTTATATTTCACAAGTTACAATGTGTGTGCTTACAAATGTGTATGTGTTATTGTTTATGTGTGATATAGCATAGTTATTTGGTGTTAGCTTTATAATTATAAAATATTAAAATACAAACTCACACTTGAATAAACTAACATACCAATAAGGTGTGATTTTTAGCCTGACTGACTGTTTCTTTTTTTTTTTTTTTTTTCAGATTTATACCTTCTGATGGCTGTTGTAACAAAAGCTAAAACAATACACAACCATTAAAATTGCAATCTAGTGACAAATTAGTATTTAAAAAATTCAAATAAATTGAACCTTATAAAATTTGCATAGGAATTTTTAATTGAATTGTGTTCTATCGTTTTTTTTTTTTTTTTTTTTTTTGCTTTTAACTGTACTGTTTTTAACATTTAAATAACACCTATTGTGATGTACAATATAAAAAAGTTCCGAATTCAAGTTACATATCGCACTTGATCAACAAGAGGGTATTAACTCAAAATTTTAAAATTTTCAGTAGAGGTGAAAAACTGTTTGTGGTTACATTTCAAGAGAATTTTAAAATCCGAATACATCATAGTAAGCAAATTCCATTTGAAAATATATTTGCATATTTTCTTTTAAATTTTTGCAATTATTGCAAAAAAAAATCTATTTTTTGAGTTAATACCATTTTCCTAATACTTTTTGTTGATATACAGTGTGTTCGTTTACTCGAAATTCTTACTACTTTTACTACAATTGGAAAGTTTTGTTTACTTTTTGTATTGAATTTTTCCAGCTGTAGTAAAAGTAGTAACTTGTAGTAAGTAAACGAACACGCCTATAAAGGTAGGCACTACACTATTACGAAAATGGTTTCACATATGGTTTTCGAGATGAAAGAGTAATCGGAATACAGTAGATAGATATTGATGTTGTTAGTTGATTTCTTGCAAAAGTGAAATTTTAAATATTTTGAGTTAATACCCTCTTGTTGATCAAGTGCGATATAGTGTAAACTTTGATTGTAGTTAAGATATGCAGATATATTTCAATTTTAAAAATAAATTAAGGAGTAATTTATCATTTGGATTGGTTAAAGAATTTAAAACTTTTAGAAAACTTGCTCGGAAAAGTGATTCAAAACTTTTCATAAAATTTTATGAAATATATTTCGTAAGTAATTCATCATTTTAAAAATTTAACGAAACTATATAGATTCCATCTTAACAAATTATTTAATCGACAATTTGGTCGAAACTAATTCGTTTTAATTGTCAAAAATTTATGAATTTCGATCAATTTTACCACATAATTTGACAATAAGTAACAGATACTTTCTTTGCCACAAATAATAATAATAATAAACAAATAATATGTTAGTATCAACTGGTTGCCTTTCATACACTGACAATAATATTTCATTAAAAAAATTCTAAAATATTACAATAATAATATTACAATAAAATAATGATTGAAAATACAATTAGAAAGAGCACTACTGATTTGTCACTATATTCTACCTATTTATTTATTTATTTCAAACGTTTTTTTTTTTTAAATAACACGGTGCTACATTGAAAATATACTTATAAAATTACCTAGTGTAAGTTGTAGGTCTGGTTGAGTAAATCACTTTTCAATTTTCAGAATTTTGAATACGCCTTCAAAATCTGAAGTTATTGAAAGCAGTCTTCAGATCTTAAATAGTTTTTGGCTAAATAACATTTTTTTATTAAAGAACTTATATAGATAAAATAAACATAATTACCTACTCGTTTGCCTTCATTCGAACCAAATCTCTTTCCAGCGAGCATTTTTTTGAAGTCTGAAAACAGGTAAAAATAACTGGGAACCAAATCTGGCGAATACGGTGGGTGCGGAAGCAATTGAAAATGTAATTCGTGCAATTTGGCCATGGTAGTCAACGACTTGTGACACGGCGCAGTGTCTTGGTGAAAGAGGACTTTTTTTCTTCTTATATGGGGCCATTTTTTGCGATTTGCTCCTTCAAACGCACCAGAGTTCGTCCATGTATCGATCGCTATTGATGGTCTGGCATTTTCAAAGTAATCAATGTACAAAATTCCAGCCGCATCAAAAAATACTGATGCCATAATTTTACCAGCTAACTGAATCATTAGAATTAGAATCATCGACACGTGGCACCCATTCCGAAAACAGCTTTCTCATGGACAAACGCTCATGGAAAATAAAGCCGACACGTTCCTTCGATATCTTTGAGGTATCAACTATCTCCTGCAACTTCACTTTACGGTCTGCCAAAACGAATTTGGGAACTTTTTTGGTGTGATCCTATATCACCACCTATTTTGGGTGACCAGAGCGTTCGGCGTCATCGGTGTTCGTACGACCACGTTTAAAGTCAGCCAACCACTTGGTCTCGATGGAGCAGAGTCCGAATAACACTAATCAAGACAAGCTTTGGATTGAACGGCGTTTTTTACCCATCAAAATACAATGATAAATCAACACACGAAATTGCTTTGAATCCATTGTTTTTAAAATCGCAAAATTACCCTACGGGGAAAGGGACCGGTGCAAAGTGACACGCATGATAGGTCCAAAGGGGGCAGTGACCGGTCCTTGATCGCCCTTTTTGTTTAAAAGAGACACGTGACTTTAACATGGCGTTGTTATTGGAAATGACCAATTGCCACAGTTTAGACACCTTGTGACAGTAAGGTGATGTGTCTAGAAATAGCTTTTCAAATAAACTAATAAAAAATTAAGATTTAAAAATAATCTACTTGGCGTCGAAACTGGGCTCGATAACAAAACCTTCTGCTTGTACGCTCTACCGTCAGAGCTAATCTTGCTTGTGCATCTCGTACCATCTCGCTGATGGTAAAGTTATATGTTTTTCGTTTCTGTTTCAAACAAAAAAGAAAAACAAAAACAAACACTACAAGCAAGTAAAAAAATGGAAAAGAAAAAATATAAAAGAAAACAACACTAACACACACACAAATATAGTGGAAGTGCATTGAATATGCGCCCGACTGACCGGTCATGGGATATGTCCTTTAATGGCAGTTGACTCGTTTTTTGCGTTGGTCATAATTAAATTAAAAAATCAATTAAATATCAGAAAATTACCTAAAAAACTCTGATAATATAAATAAAACTTTATAAAATTCCCCTTAAAGCACTGTAAGTTGTTTCGATTTCACGTGAAAAAACTGTTATACTCCCTATAAAAAAATTATTTTTCACGATAATCAGTTTCATGTGAAAAGTGTGTAGAGTTTGTTTTCACTGAAATTTAATGTACAAGACTATTATTTTTCTGGTGAAAAAGTGACATTTAGTGTATATTGTGATTGTGTCTTTGTTATAAAATTTAAAAATTGTTAATTTTTATAATTTAAATTGCAGCCTTTAAAGTTCGAGTGAAATATTTCCACGTGAAAAACAACTTAAGGTGCTTAAGTTAAAAAGAAAATTAAAGAAATACCAATTGTTAAAACTAAAACAGCTTTAATATTAGAAAAAGTTGAAAATACAAAACTAAAAATTTCTTAGCAAAAAATTATATAAATTTAAAATAAGAGCTAAAATAAGCAAATCGTAAAAAAATAAAGTTAAAAATAAATAAAAGAGTAAAATAAATAAAAAAAAAAATATTTTTAAAAATATGCCACGAATTTTGTTTTTTATTTCGGTATGGGTCAAGTTTTTTAAAAGCAACAATGAAAGTAACGAATCAGAAAAGACTTAGAAAATTAATTCATTCTCTTTGGTTCCTATTTGTACTAATTTAGTAATATGCCTTCGGTTGACCGGTCACGGGATAGGTCCTTTGCGGCCAATTGACTCCACATTCCCCGTAGGGTATCGTCACTAAAACAGCAATGACATGTTCACTAATGAACGAATTGTCATTAAATTTTGACAGGTATCATCTGAAGGTTGGTAGTTCCAAAAAAACATATGGATTTTTCATTAGTGGCGCCACCTATGTCATCCTACGCATTTTTCAGCCGATGTGTTATTTGTTTTAAGTCGAAATTATAAAAAGTTAAAAAACACAATTAAAATTCTAAAATTCATGAACTCCATTCTGAATTCGCCATTTTGATTTTTTGGATTCTAATTTCAGATTTGAGATCAAAAACCTCAAAAAATAAATAAAGGACCCATTTTGTACTAATACTATAGTTCTTAGCCGAAAATTGTTACACTGAAATCTAACGTAGTGTAGAAGTGAGATCTGGAGGCCGTTTTTCAGTTAAAGGGCAAAATTCCGAAAATTTATGAATAGTCGCAAACGATCGCAAAGACCTAGGTAGAAGACATCTTTGGCATTTAAGTTTTTCAAATATCTCTTGAAACATTTTGTAGCTGTTTTTTTTTTAATTAGGATTTTTAAAAACCCATGTTCTTGAGGTAAAATTAATAATTTCGTTACTTTTTTCGTAAATATTTAGCAGGTTTCTATTTTTTTTATTTTAACTACACTCTAAAAAATGTTTGTAAATTTACTACTATAAAATCGGTAAAATTTTGTTTAATTTTACGAAAATTCGGTAAATATAAACAAAAAATGCGTAAACTTTTTTCATACACACTTCCATACACAATAATACACACACAAAGTATTTTTAGACATTATGTGTTTATAAATAAACACATTGTGCCTAAAATTACTAGTGTTTTGTTAAATAAAATTTTTACGCACAAAGTTGGTAAATATACTATCCTATAATAGTAATAAATACTCTGACATTTCAAATTGAAAAAAATTAAAAAAAAAAAAAATATAAACTATAAAAAGAAAAATCGAAAACGGATTATTTTTTGTGAATTACAACATTTCCACAAACACATTAGAGTCTGGAAATGGCAACATAAGCATGAAATTGTTTTTGGTGGTAGTCTAAACCTCATTGCAAAATTGAAAACGCCGTAAGAGAGATACGGCCTACGCAGGAACAACTGGGTGCAATGACTCCTGCTCAACAAAATGCCTTTTTTGTAAGGGAGGCAGTCAACCAACAACCGTCAACAATAACGGGAGAATACGCCGTAAGAGAGATACGGCCTAGGCAAAACAACTGGGTGCAATGACTCCTGCTCAACAAAGTCAGTATTCATTGAGTACTGTCTAACTTGAAAAGAAAGCGTTTTGTTGATCAGGAGTCATTGCACTCAGTTGTTCCTGCGTAGGCCATATCTCTGCGTTTTGTCCCGTTATTTTGACGGTTACTGCCTCCCTTTCAAAGAAGGCATTTTGTTTAGCAGGAGTCATTGCACCCATTCAATAGTTATAACAAATTTTTATATGAATTTTATACAAATGCCTTAAGATCCCAAAACGATTAATTTGAATTGGATATTATTATTAAAAATTAATTTGTTATTTTATTTTAAAAAAAATTTTGGATGGTGCTTAAAGTTAGCATAACTGTTATAAATGTACGCATTTTATTGGATTTTTACGCACTTTCTGTGGATTTTTGCGCATTTTAGTGGATTTTTACGCATTTTATGCGCACATTTACACGTGAAACGTGCTTTTTTACACACAAATTTAGTAAATTAACACACTAATTTCAAAATTTCATTTAATTTTTACGCACTTTCAATGTAAAATTACAAATTATTTGTGCACCAACTTAAACACAATGTGCGTATTTTTTTCAATTACGCACATAGAGTAAATTTACCCAATTTATAGTAGGAGTTCAGTTTCCTACTATAAGTTGGGTAAATTTCAACAGAATTTAATTAGAGTGCACTCTAAAAAATGTTTGTAAATTTACTACTATAAAATGGGTAAAATTTTGTTTAATTTTACGAAAATTCGGTAAATATAAACAAAAAATGCGTAAACTTTTTTCATACACACTTCCATACACAATAATACACACACAAAGTATTTTTAGACATTATGTGTTTATAAATAAACACATTGTGCCTAAAATTACTAGTGTTTTGTTAAATAAAATTTTTACGCACAAAGTTGGTAAATATACTATCCTATAATAGTAATAAACACTCTGACATTTCAAATTGAAAAAAATAAAAAAAAAATTATAAATTATAAAAAGAAAAAGCGAAAACGGATTATTTTTTGTGAATTACAACATTTCCACAAACACATTAGAGTCTGGAAATAGCAACATAAGCATGAAATTGTTTTTGGTGGTAGTCTAAACCTTATTTCAAAATTGAAAACGCCGTAAGAGAGATACGGCCTACGCAGGAACAACTGGGTGCAATGACTCCTGCTCAACAAAATGCCTTCTTTGCAAGGGAGGCAGTCAATCAACAACCGTCAACAATAACGGGAGAATACGCCGTAAGAGAGATACGGCCTAGGCAAAACAACTCGGTGCAATGACTCCTGCTCAACAAAGTCAGTATTCATTGAGTACTGTCTAACTTGAAAAGAAAGCGTTTTGTTGATCAGGAGTCATTGCACTCAGTTGTTCCTTGTTGACGGAACAAAGAAGGCATTTTGTTTAGCAGGAGTCATTGCACCCATTCAATAGTTATAACAAATTTTTATATGAATTATATACAAATGCCTTAAGATCCCAAAACGATTAATTTGGACATAAACGATTATGAGAGAATGACTTGGATATTATTATTAATAAAATACGTACTAAAAATTAATTTGTTATTTTATTTAAAAAAAAATTTTGGATGGTGCTTAAAGTTAGCACAACTGTTGTAAATGTACGCATTTTATTGGATTTTTATGCGTACATTTACACGTGAAACGTGCTTTTTTACACACAAATTTAGTAAATTAACACACTAATTTCAAAATTTCATTTAATTTTTACGCACTTTCAATGTAAAATTACAAATTATTTGTGCACCAACTTAAACACAATGTGCGTATTTTTTTCAATTACGCACATAGAGTAAATTTACCCAATTTATAGTAGGAGTTCAGTTTCCTACTATAAGTTGTGTAAATTTCAACAGAATTTAATTAGAGTGTACAACACTGTACAGAGAATTGTTTTAGTTGGCTTTACCCACGCTTTTGTCACAAATGTTTTTTTCATAAAAAGCTTTTATTTTATGCACGGACCAAGGATACCCGCTCGAAAGACAATAAATGTTAAAATGTTCAGTCTAAATTAAATAAAATTGAACCGTTGACATTGACAATAAAATAAACAATATTTTGAGTACATATTTTTATTCGTAAAATGAGAAAAATGTTGATTGGAAACACACAACACCGCAGAAAATACTGAACGACTTTTGTTCAACATCCGTTCTCCAAGATATACATACATATTTGTTTGCAAAAGGACATGCCTAAACATGTACACAGACAAATAAAAGTCTAATGTATTTTTATTAGTGGGTGGTTGTTTTAGTTGTTGTTTCTGTTGTTGATATTTGTTTTAGCAAACAAAATGTTTCATTGTATAAATGGATACATAAATATGTACACAGAATATAGTCACCTCAAATTTCAAAAGCCGACATAATAAAGCACTAATCTAGAGCGCTTTCGAAAAAAAGAGGTTTCGAATCAAAAAACTGGCTACAAGTGTTTTGTAATATGTGCGTTCTCGTAGTGTATAATTTATATAAATTTTAACTGGATGGGATTCATTTACACAAATATTTAAACAGAATGAATATGAGAGAATAAGTGTCGGGGCTTAAAAATTTTAGTTTCATTATATCACTACTTTCCCAGGAATTTGTTTTACAATTGGTAGCTAACAATACTAATACTGCAACTGGTGCCACTGGAACCGATTCCATGGAACTGGTTCTTATATGGAAGGTATAACTGACATAGAATAAGTTCTATAACTAGTGTTTGAATTAACAGTAGAAGGGCTTGTAAAGCCGATTATTCTGAACAAACTCCTGGGCATTTAATCACAGAAAATAAATTGTTTTGAATGCTATCGGAACCAAAGAAATTTTTTTTAATTGCAATTATTTAAGATTTATCATCGGAAGAGTTAAATTTAATTATGAAGTGAAAATTATACACACAGAGCGTATATAATTCGCTCAGCTATTTTTTATTCTGGGCCTACACTAACGTTGCCAACATTGGTGAGATTATTAGAAAGCAATAATGAGAGAATAACAAAAAGCGCCATTAAAATAAAATAGATTCTATCTCACGTCAGATCCTCTCAGCGGATTTTTAAATATGGAAAAAACACTCTGCGCTCTAATTCTGGGCCTACACTTAAGTGGTGCTTCTAGAATTTTAAAATTGCAAATATTTTAAAAAACTTTTTAATATAAAAAATACAATGGTCGAGCGGAGGCACAAAATGTAACCCAGTATGTCAAGATTTAATATTCCCATCATTCATGCGCGGTTTTAGCAATTAATATAAGGGGAAAAATCATACGCCTCAGTGTTTTCAAGAAAAATAAATCATCTAGAAATATCAGAGCGCGGGAATTTAATAATTGACAAAATTACCCTTAATAAAACTAGCAAAAAAGTATGTTTAAGTAAAATATTTTTTGAAAAGTTATTACTGTAGTAGTGACACAAGTCTGTCTATTAGGGTATTCAATTAATCGGCTTTTTATTTTAATCGATTAATCGTGCAAATAATTATTCGGGTTTTTTTCTTAACCGGTTAATCGAACAAAATTTTAAAATTAATGGATCGATTTGCAGGAGTAAAAGGAACAATATATAAAATATATGAAAGAGCGGACAGAAAAAAAATGACAAAATCTGATCTCAATTTTTATTTTAAAAATTATGCTATACCTAAATAGATAGCAATCTGGCAGATGGCAAAGCAAACTGTGATAATTTTATGTTGTTTTTGTTTTTTATTTGGGATTTAAGATGTTTGTTAACGCTCCTTCTATAAAACATTAAACTCTTATTGAAATATTTCTAGAAATTCTACAAGCTCGTCCCTTGATTATTTTTTTAGGCCAGAATGAAATTCGGATAGGTACAAGCCTACAGCAAATTATTTATCACAATTTTTTAAATAAGTTTTGAGATTTTAGCATATTTGCTTTAATTAAAAATTTATATTTCTTAAACATTTTTCTAATTTTCGATTAATCGATTAATCGTATGAAATTATTCGAATTTTCGTTATTCGAAATTTGGACATTTTAAATTATTCGAACAATTTTTGAGCAAAATTGTTCGATTAATCGATTGAATACCCTACTGTCTATTCAATATTGAAAAAGCGTTTATTATTGCGAAAATCAAAGTATATGTATTTTTTTAGCATACATAAATTTAATGTCGCCTTATAATTTTGATTTACGATTTGCATGCGCGGTTCCAGCAATGAATATAAGGGGAAAAATCATACGCCACAGTAGACAAATACATTGAGTTGCCCACTGAGGCGTATGATTTTTCCCCTTATATTAATTGCTGGAACCGCGCATGATGATTTGCGACACCATACAAGTGCACTTAAATTTGAAAATCCATTAATTCCTTTTAATACGATTTTTTATATTTCAGGTGACGATATGCATAAATGACACATATTTACTGTAGAAGTTTATTTATATGATTGTATGCATGTTACATAGTATTAGAGACACCTAATCATTGTTTTTTTTTTTTATTAAGTCTAACATTTTATTACTAAAGTGCGGCATAAAATTAAATAAATATTTGCTCTTCTATGTTGAATTAAGATTTTTTTTGATGTGATGCAAAGTTACATTACTGAAATACAACGTCCAAAGTTGTACCGTATTTCTACCTCAGCACCTACCTCAATTGCAATATGAACTGGTGTCATAATAATTTTGTTGTTGTTTTTTTGCGTAATTTTCATATTTTGTGCTCTTATTGATTGCATGCATTTATACACTTATAAAACAAGACGTCAATAAAAAACCTATCAAACGTATTTCACTGTCAAATTAAAAAACAAATAAAGTAATTGAAATTCAAAAGGCAATGGAAACAAGTATAAGCAACAAGAAACCCCTGGGTTATGAACTGATTACGGAATGAAATGCCGAGAAAAGCATTATTCTACACGCAGAAAAAAACAGGGGGAATATTACCCAAGTGCTATGTAATTATACAACTACATAATTTTCAAGTTAGTTTTACAAAGTTCTAGTAAAGTACGCACATTTTTTTGTAATATATATACAATATTTGCAAAATATATACATGTGTAGTGGAAAATATCCGAAAAAATACATATATTTTGCTAGAAAATTGTAAAACTTACTTCGAACTTATGTAGTTGTATAATTACATAGCACTTAGATAAAGTTCCCCCTGTTTTTTTCAGCGTGTATATAAGAAATATTTTCAGTGTAATAATAAATTTTAAATACTTCCCTAATGTATGGAACGTTGCAGAAATAACAGCTACTATAAAATATTTTTCTAATATTGTGAAGCTACCTAGAAAACAGGCAATTTTATTCCAAAAACAAAAGCCAGTGTTCCCAGAGACTATTAATTATAACTAGAGAGTGGGCCCTGAAACTTCCCAGCAAAACCTTGGTGGTAATGGGTTGGACCTTTTTCGCACATTGCCTGGCAATGGGTACGCCTTTACCCTTGGTTTTACTTAGAAACCTAAAGTAATACGTTACTTATATTGTGATACAACAATACTTATGTTGGAGGTATGAAATTATGAGTTACCGATATAGAGATATATCACTTCTTATTTGGAGGCTCTAAAATAATGCATTACTGATATTGTGTTATATAATAACTTATTAATAAGGGTGAAAATAACAAGCTTTTGGTATTGCATTATGGAACTACCCAGACAGAAATTGCAAACTGTATCAAAAACAAAACACTGGCAGAGCACTACAAAAATTATTATGCTTGGTTAAAATAAGGTAAAGTCACAAGGTCTCGATTTCGATTCCGGTCACGTACATACAATTTTTTTATTTTTTTTTTTTATTTGTTTATATTTTTGTTTTAATTTAATTCCCAGGTAGAAATTGCCGACTTTACAACAAAAGTTGTACTGGGAGAGCACTGTTTTTACGAAATGCCGGTACTACTTAAAACGTGCTTTGCCAGTACATACTGTTTTCTGAAAATTAACGAGCTTTTTTTAATTTATTAAAATTAACAATTTTATAAATTTTACGTATTTTTACATCTATTACACAATTATTTATGTAAGAGAGACATCGCCATTCTTTTCTTGTGAAGTTTCGAAAGAATACATTTGAAGAAATTCCATCAAGTCTCAAGACATTGCCAAAAAAAAAATAAAAATAAAAAAAAATCTGTGATGTACACTAAGAGGACAGTAAAGTTCTAGCAAACTACTAAATTTGTTATTAAATGTACTGGAATAATACAAAAAAAATAAAATTCCAAGCCTGCGCCAACGTTGGGAAATAACTACGGCCAAGCGTTTATTGGTGTTATCATTTCGACAACATGGCAGTACAGTGAAAGTTAAAAATCCGACGCATTGCCAGTGCATGTACTACCGCCTCCAATACCGGGCTAACATTGTGCCGTTTGTATTTTTCTACCTGGGTTGTTTTTTATAAAATAATTTTTCTTAATTTTTTTTTTTACCATCTATATTTTAGTTTTCTTGACGTTATGCCAACGTTGGCAAGTGAGTTTACATATTAGCCGCTGTAATCATCATTTATTATTTAAACTACCCGATTAAAAAAAATTAATATGGGGCTTTATAGTCATATTTAAATTAACATGAGTCTATACAATTTTATCCGAGAAATGCCCCCATATAATTACATAAGTTTGCATCAATTCAGTTAAAATTTAATAATATCAGATACAAATGTATCCGAATAATGGCGCGATATAATTTGATCAGATTTTATCAAGGTTGGTTACCGAAACGATTAACGGTAAGGGTAACGATAACGGTATCGATTTTAGTTTGTTTCGGTAACGGTATTTAAGACTGTTTCCGTAATGGTATACCGTTATCGAAACAGCAAAATTGGCATTTTTTTTATAAAAATAACTCAGGATTATAAAACAAAAAAGAGATAATTTCCTCGTTGGTTGCTTATTTTTCTTTAAATTTCAAGGTTTTCTTTTCGAAATTTTCATATTGAAAATCTTTCAAATTTTAGGACATTCTTCTGTATAATTATTTTTGACACTGGAAATTTTTTTATATTCTTGGTTTAATATGAAAGTTGTAGGATTTGGAGTAATTTTTCTTATAAATCAATCATATTCTGAGAATTTTTCTCATATCAGAAAATCTCTACTGTGTTTCCTTGTGAAAACACTATTTAATTTCTAAATGCTTTTTATACGTATTAAGTTTGCAGATTTAAAGATATTTTATCTTAAAAAGAGTTCGTATTCTGTACTACGATTTCGTAACTTATTTATGACAAAATTCAATAGTTAACGAAAAAATTTCTTGAATATAGAAAAATATATCGTTAACTTATTACAATAGAAAATTCTTATAAGTTTATGTTAGCAACTCTTACATTTTTAAAACAACTAAAACTCAACTAAAATTACAGAATAAGCTTTATGCTGACTTAACCGAAAGTTTTCTTTAGGTACCTATACCGAATATAGACCACACTAATAAAGCAGATTTTTACTGACGAAAAACTAACTAAACATTCAAAAAATGTCGAAGTGGGCTGAAACAGATTTTTCCGAACTCCTTGTTTGATACTTTTTGGAACAACTTGGCGAAGCTATGCTAAAACAAGTATTAAAACTGCTACTTCTAGTTCATAAAATATCTATAGATTTACTACCGCATAAGATTTAAAAAAATGTTAAATAACCTACAGAATTGTGAAGAATTTACATTTTAAATGTTGAGGGAACATAACCAAATGGGCATAGTTTTGCCGAAACACATTCAATCAATTTATTTCCTACAACCAATTCTTCTACACATAGCAAATATTATTTACTAAGATTAATATTTGTTCGTTATTTGTATTGGTAAATTCAATTTGTACGTTGTATACGTAAATAAAGCCGCGAGTAGCTACCAAAAATGCATACATACAAACTACATACATTGTGTTTAACGGAGATGGACTCCTTTTTAGTTCGTCAACTCACGATTGAGAATAGTAAAGGGTGTATTTTAGAGGTATAACTCTGTTTTTGAAAAAATTTACACAAACTTAGGAAATGAAATTTTTCATTTTTATTTAAAAACTTTTTATTTTATTCAAAAACACCTTTCGAGACATTTAGACTGCGATCACTTCCTTTATAGCCATTTATCCATTTAGCCTAATTTTCACAATGCCCCGGTAGCTATTAACTAATCCCTTAACTGACACATTTGTTGTTGTTTGCAATATAAAATTTAAATTTAACCTTTGACATTCACAACTCGAGCCTTAAAAACACATAACATATAATACAATCAATCTAATGAATTTTTTCACATTTTGGCCAGTACTTTCAGTGGCTTTCAACGATGAGACTTTAGTGTTGCAATATTTAATTGCTATTAAATGAGTTCTATACTATATTAAAGAAAGTTCTATGCATCTATCGCTTCAAAGGAAAATTTATCCTGATTTTATTTATCTAACAAGTAAAAAAAAAAGGATTGTCGAGGACATTTTCAAAAATTAATTTTGGAAAAGTTTTATCTACCGGAAATTCTAACAAAAGAACTGTAACACTAATAGAAAAAAGTCCGTAAAAAATTTAGTTAAAACTACTAAAAATTAGGTAAAAATGATGCTGCAGAAAAAAACTGCTAAATTAGCAGATTATTAGTATATAGGAACAGCAAAATTAAAACTATAAAATATTCAGAATTTAAGTTATATTTGAGCTTAATTTTTGTTAATGGAGAATAGCAAATTAACCTGCTAAAATCAGCAAAAAATTTTGCTAAATAATTAGCAGCCTAAAAAATCACCAAAAAATTTAAAATTTTCGAAGTATTTTTTCGATTTTTTTTTAAATGCAAATAAAAATCGAGCATTTTGAAAACAGCAGTTTACAATTTTTTAGCAAATATTTCTGCTGATTTTAGCAGAATAGACTGCTATTTGCATTCAACTAAATTTAGCTTAAAAATAGCAAAAATTTTGTAGATATAACAGTTTATTTTTGCTATTTTTTGTCAACTAATATTTAGCAAAATTTTCTGCAGATTTTACAGTACAATTTGCTATTTTCAATTAACAAAAAGTTAACTTTAATATAACTAAAATTTAGCAGTTTTAATTTTGCTATTCTTATTAGTAAAAAATCTGCTAATTTTAGCAGTTTTTTCTGCACCATCATTTTTAACTAATTTTTAGTAACTTTTTCTGCTATTTTTACAGATTTATTTCTATGAGTGTAGACGTATCACGTTCTTGGTTACCTGTTATATTTTCGTAATCACGTAATGTTTTTGTCACTTGCTCATCTCTTGCGGTTTGTTCTTGTATGAATATGCATACAAAAGCAAGTACATATATGCAATTTAATTCACTTTGAATTTGAGTTGTGCTTTAGAACAGAAGTACACGTATACCTGGCTTCCTGCATCACAATCACAGAATGAGAATAAACATCAGCCGTGTATGTGGATATGGGAAAACTCGCAAGTGCTAAAAGTACAATGCGTAAGTATCCTACATGCTGCGAGAATAACTAAAAAAATTCAATTACGCGTCTGGAGCAAGAACAAAAAAATATAGTTATTTATACAAGTTTTTTCTTCGAATGTAATGAATTGTTTTTACCCTTCTTCAACGTTTCTCCTAAAGATAAAAAATATATTGTATCCTGTTTAAACCAACTTTGTTTTTAATTATTTTTGTTAAGGACAATAAATAGTGGGATTTTCATTGAAATCGTAGTTGTTAATGCGATCTAAACGCTTTGACGACCAAAACGAATCTTTTTGGGGACTTGTAGATGCCCTTTAAAAAAAATTATATGATTTTTCTAATTATATCAAATTAGATCGTATTCGATCATATCAGATATAGCGGTACAATTATATCATATTATGTTAATCTACTTTGAAACAATTAGATCTATTCGGATTTTGTCCTCATCCAAACATAGGGTGTTTTTTTAAGCCCGATAGAATATTAAATTGTAAAAAATAACACAAAAAATTTAATTTAAATGGAAAAAAAAAATTTTTTTTCAAAGATCAGTACATGGCATTAACATCTGAAAATGATTTCGGGCATATGGTCGCCGCGTGCTGTTCTTGGTGAAGCGCATTCTGGACGTCCAATTTTGGGCAACTTTTTCGAACATTGCTGGCCATATGTCACGAATAACAAGAACAATTTTGGCCTCCAAGACTTCAATTGTTGCTGGGTAACGGTAGTCAGTTGAAAGGGTTTTGAATCGATAACGTTATTTTAGCGGTATTGCCTGCAAACCCTGTTCATAATGAAATAACTCCCTTTGCTAGAATTTGAAATTGGGTTTTGATCGTGTTTCGCAGAGCCATTTCATCTGAAATAGAAATTTCTCTGTTCAAATCAATAATGTTCGCTATAAATAAAATCGATTTACTTTAAATAAATCAAATTTTTCCCTGAGGCACATTTTTCAACTAGTTTCTTACGTACCTAAATAATTGATGGCGCCCAAAAATTTACCTTTTCTTAACAAAATTAAATAACCACCAAAAATGGAATAACCCCCTAAAAAAATTAAAAGGCAATAATGTCCAAAATAATTTAATTTTATTTCATTGTGAATTTTTTCATAATGAAATAATCTCAATTAAACCCAAAAAATTAAATAACCCTCAAACATTTTTACGTCATTTCTTGGATGTTATTTAATTTTTTACTTTCGGGTTATTTCATGGGAGTTATCCGTAGCGCTGATAAATATGTGCAGTTGCGATATTTTTAAAAGAAATGTTTCAAATTTTAATAATTTTCAAAAAAGGACTTTGAAAAGACAACTAAATTAAGGTGGCACGCGGAAAACTTTTACAAAAAAAATTTGTCCGTTTCTGGCACGCAGCGAAAAAAGTCTTGGCACCCCTGCTATAGCACATCGAAAGAGTAAATATTACGCATTTCCCTCTTGTAGTTTTGCGATGACAGCTATTTAATTTCGCCGAATTTTGAGAAAAATTCGATTTTTTGCCATAATTGGATCGTTAAGATAAAATAACTGACAAAATTTTGACCCAAAGGGGAAAAAATTAAATAAATTCGGTTAATCGATGTTGTAATTGTTGCTAGTTTCGTGAATTTTTTTTGGAACAGAGGTTTATATACACCTACAAAAAATGTGTTTGTCCCAACCGAATTTGGTTCCAACAGAATCGTTCGGTTGGTGCAACCGAAAGTTCGATTGTTAAAACCCTAATTCGGTTGACACAAAGCTATTGCGGTTGTTACAACCCTATTTCAGTTGGAACAGCAGAAATAGGGTTCTGACAACCGAATTATCGGTTGCAGCAACCGAGTGATTCCATAATTTTTTTGTAGGTGTACAATGTACAAAAAAAGAATACGAAATAACGGGCACTCCCAACAGCGGACACCACACTATAATGTAAATTAAAATTAGCACTTAACCTTTGATTTGGTTAAAACAAGAGTATTCGTTATTGGGAGTATTCGTTATTGGGAGTATTCGTTATTAGAAGGGGTGAGTGAGTGCGTATGAAATTCCAACATATAAATGTACAATTACAGGTTCACTTATATTGGATCATGTTTGGTATGACATGTGCATAATTAAAGCATCCTATGTGCAGCCACACAAGTACATGCATACATATTTGCATTTTTGTATGTATGAACAAATGTATAAACAAATTAGAGTGGGTTGAAACTTAAAAAATTAAAAACAAATGCAATATCTAAAATCGCTAATGTTTGATCATGCCGTAGCATTCTTAAAATATTTTTCGATGTAATGTAATGAGTTGTGCGTTGGACTGTTGCACCTACGGTTGCGGGAATTTGTTTGATACCACGTTTTTATTATTTCATAAAATTTCATAATTTTATTAATTTTCTTTAAATTTAAACCTTGTATTAAAGATTTAGGCTTGTAGGCACAAAAATGTTTTGAATTTTATTGCAAAAAAGACAAAAAGTTTTTTGTGAATAACCATGTTAATTTTTAAATAGTTATATGTAGGCCAAGGAATTACATGCAAATGCATGTTTTTTCTCGGTAGTCCAAAACTAATGTGGACTAAATATTTATTCGAATCATCAATTTTAAATCAAAATGGCATCAATTTGTATATGCATATTTTAACAAAAATTCATGTTTTTGCATATTTTGGTTTCAAATGCATATTTGGTTACTTTTAATGCATATTTTGTGTATTTTAGTGCATATTTGTGCATATTTTGTATTTCTCAGAAGAATTTTTTAATGTGTTAAAAATAATAAAAATGGGCACATTTTCAAATTTTGATTCAAACAAAATATTTATTTTTTTGTTATTTGGAAAAAAATATATGTTCTCAAAAAGCTTATTAACCTAAGGAAAAGCGTTGAGTTCTGTGGATATTGGCTGCATTTTTTTAGGTGCATATTAACGTTTTTTAGGTGCATGAAATTCCTTGCGCTAGTTATAAGGCCGAGTTTAAGTGAAGTGCATTAATTTCCATGAAAGTGTTTTATATACATATATATTAGGATATCCCTTGAAATAGATATCTGTCGATTTTCGTTACACCTCCCCCCCCCCCCCCCCACCATTATTGCAAATGATTTAGAAGAAATCGATTTTTTTTTTTTGAAAACGTTAACCCGTGCCGAATGTTGGCCGAAAATTCCCAAATGGCCCAAAATCGAAAAAAAAATCTTTTTTTTTTAATTTATTCATTTACGAGTAATATACTCAAAATTATTCAGATATGAAATTCTGACTTCATCGGATATCATTAATCCATTTTAGCCTGGAATCCAAAATGACCAACGAATTTGATAAAAATGCAAAAAATGTTAAAAAAAAAAAGAGTGTGTTTATTTTTTTATTTTATTAATAAAAGATTTTAAACTAATCAATTTAAATACTTAAAATATCTTCAGTGGGCATCAGCCAGTTCATCTTAAAAAAGCGATAAAATATCTTATTGATGATTTTAAATAATAAAGTATTTCATACATAACTATTTTGAGAATATTCGAATGATCTCAATAAAAAAACTTTTTTTTATATTTTTGGTAACATTATTCGCGAAAGAAAATACATATTTTTTACGGTTTTAATATTTCAATGAAAATTGTAATTGTAATTTTCCCGAAATGTTTGCAATATTTAATTTTTTTACAAATTCGAAACAGATTTTTGCAAAAACGTCTCGATTGAAGATTTGGTTTTTTATTGCAATATTCTTCTGGGAAATGCCAAATATATAATCAAGAAAAACATGTCTGGTTGATTCGGACGAGGTTTTTCGCGTTTCATTTACATTTTTATTATTTTCTTATATTTTGGTCCATCCTAATGTATATGAGTGCGTGTGTGCATGTGTGAAGCTTTGTGTGTATTTGTTAACGAAAATGTCGTTTAAATGCGTATCAATAAATAAATTATTATAAATTTATTTTACAGATTTTATATATTTATGTAATTAATTTTTAAAATAATCACAAATACGTTGCATAAATACAAACAAACGAGCTATCCAGCAAACATGATTGCCCGAATAATATTATATCGTTTATTTGTTCATACAATATCGAACATCACGTACGCACATGAGGAGCAACACTTTATATACATCCGTCCCTCATAAGACAAAACGTATTCGTTTAACCCATTAACGACTGATCCCGGATATCTTTGTCCGATTATAACGAAACTTCACACAGACCATATCTAATGTATGCGTTACACAGAGAAAAAATATGCCATTTTCCAACTGAAATTCGGTTACATCTACTAATATAGGTTGGTGCACCTGAATATTGGTTATCACAACAAAATTCGGTTTATACAACTGAATTTTAGTTGCAATACCCAAAATATTTAGGAATCACATTCCAATATGGTTTCATCAGCCGAATTTATTGGTTGTAGCAACCAAAATAGGCTTAGCAATTCGGTTGACAATCTGTGTGTAGGTCAAATTGTTCGGGTGAGGAAAAAAAGCGAAACACGTATAGCAAAAAAGAAATCTACGCAAAATTCTAAAAACAATTACCCTAGACTCCTAGCTAAAATAAAAACCCAGCTCCCGCCGCACAGTGCTTTGTCTCCAGTGAAAAATACAATCGAATTTAAATAAATATCTTGAACGTGTCAAAATGTTAAATATTTATATATATTTAGTTATTTTAAAACAATTCTATTAATATCACAAGAAAACCGCCAAATAACCGAAACCGCGGTTTTTATATTTTTGAAAACCCGAAACCGCGGTTTTAAAATTTTTCGGTTTTTAGCAAACTCTACTCCATTTATGCTTGCTCCCACACAAGCACTTGTTGGAAAATAAAAAGAATTGAAAATTTTGCAATTTTACAATTTTAAAAATCCAAAAACTCAAAAACCTATTTTTTTTTGCTCAATTTTTTTTAAATAAAACCGCGGATCTTAAAAGATCCTGAAATTTTCAAGATGGCGTATTTTTTTTTTAAAAAAAGATATGAATTTATGAATTTTTCTATTCTCTTTTTTTAAGCTGAATCTTAATACAATAATATCATGGATGGTAACCGAAACGATGCGGTTATCGGTAAGGGTAACGCTATTTAAGATTATTTCGGTAACGGTATTTTTAGGGTAACGCTATTTTATTTATTTCGGTATTGGTATTTTATTATTATTGGGGTGTGTTAATACTCCATAGTAACAAAAATTTCCGTTTTGCTCTATCTCAACATTTTACAAAATGGCCTGTATCTCGAAAGCTAAGATAGAGCATTAGGAGATGGGCATTGAGTGAAAACTTAAATTCAGGGAATTAAACGAAAAAATTTAATTCCTTAGGGAATTAAACGAAATAAATTTAATTCCTTGACTAAAAGTTGAATTAACTAGATTGAATTAATTCCTTGACCAAAAGTTAGAATTGAATGAATTCCTTGTTGAATGAATGCATTAAATTTTATGAAGGCATTAGAAAAAATTAATGAATTCCTTTAAGATAAATCGAATGAAAAAAAGGAATTCATTCAATTCCTTAAGTTTGGTCAGGGAATTAATTGCCAAAATATAAATTCAGTTCAAAAAAAGGGAATTAGGGAATTAATTCTTCGAAGCTCTGATTATAGTCAGCACTAAGTACGAAGTAATAAAACTTTACTTGAGTAACGAATTTTCAAAAAAAAATATCTTACTAAAATAAAATTTGTAGTATAAAGAAATAAACAAATTAAGCCGGGTTCACAATGCTGGAGTACTCCACTCAATTATGTTTTTATCTATTAAATATTACATGTCGATATAGCTCAGATGGTAGAGCTATTGACTAGCAATCTGTAGACCTAGGTTCGATTCCCGCACCAGCAAATTTTATTAAAAAAAAAATACAATAAAAAATAATTTTTTTTTATATAATTTATTTTTTTGAAAATCTATTTTTAGACTCATTATTTTTGTCAGTACTGGTAAGCACATAGGTAGCGACATCGCCATATAAAGGTAATAAGAAATGTAATAACATAAGTAACTAGTTACCATTACCAAGTATGTAGTTACATAACCACATATCTGGTAATGATTTTCTACACTGGGTTATTTATGAATGGGAAAAATTTTAAGATTTAAGTGATTGAGGTCAAATATAAAAATAAAAACGAATAAAAGAGATAAAATATGCCAAATAATGAAATCGGAAATCCTGGGATTTTTTCAATACCAATCCCGGGATTTCGGGATCGGTATCCCTACTCGCAGTATCACTCGCAGAAATTATATAAAATGCTTCATAAATGTGATGTAAAATAAAACTTGACAAATGTGATAAAGTATTTTTTAAAATGCAAAATGACATATTTTTTATATTTATGAAATGATAGTTTCTAATTTAGTATTTGTAGCGGAATACTGTACTTCCTCGATGAACTTCGTGATTGGTTCCGGAAATTGACGACGTTAATCAAAACGACGTAAATCGTATATCAAATTGCTCATGCGTTAACGTTCACTTAATTGCATAATAAAAATCTTAAAAATTACATGTGTACATAACATTTAAATTAAAAGCTGGGATTCCCTTGTAAACGTAAATCGAAGGATTACTGTAATTCTCAACGTAGATTGTTTCGTAAAAGAATTTGAATTTATTTCGTATGGGTTCGAATCCTGCCGGCGGCGTTTTTTTGTTTTTTTAAATGAAATAAATATTTTTTAAATAATAAATTTTTTTTATTTTTTTATTTTTTATGTTATTTTTTAAATTTTGGATCTCCCAATTATGAGATGAACATGGATAAGATTAAATGTCGATCTATATCAAATGAGATATGACTACTTATGCTAGATATAATGTTTTTTTGATCGGATCTTAATAAAATGAACCACAAATTACAATAGTTAAAACAACTGACGAAAATTAATTAAATACATTATTTTTGGTTTATTTTTTTAGAAACTAAAATGACTGAATAAAATTAATGTTACGAAGTCTCTTCGTGAATCATTAAAAAAACAACATAAAATTGTTTTTTAATGATTCACGAATGTCAGTTTACATTTCTTCTACAACCCAGTGTAGAAAATCATTACCAGATATGTGGTTATGTAACTATATACTTGGTAATGGTAACTAGTTACTTTTGTTATTACATTTCTTATTACCTTTATATGGCGATGTCGCGAAAAATAATGAGTTGTCATTACACACCAGCATACGAAAAATCGAAAAATATATTATGTATGTATTTTTTTTTTTTAATAAAATTTGCTGGTGCGGGAATCGAACCTGGGTCTACAGATTGCCAGTCAATAGCTCTACCATCTGAGCTATACTGACATGTAATATTTAATAGATAAAAACATAATTAAGCTGCTGCACACAAGTAAGCTTACTCGCCAACATACAAAAAATCAAAAAATATGTGGTTACATATATCCTTACCAGTGTTTAAAAAATATTGAGTCTAAAAATAGATTTCAAAAAATTTTCAAAAAAATCTGGAAAATTGTTTTCTATTTGAAATAATGATGAAAATAAGTCATTATCAGTAACTCATTATTATATGTTTTAAAATAATGCAGAAGGTAAGTGGATGTCATTACTGGTAGCACAAAAAATAATGATATGTCATTACCGTTTCTACACTGGGAAATGAATGTTATTTTCCTTAAAACAACAAAACTGAAATACTACTTGAACAACTAACTAACAAGTTCTGACTGGAGGAGCTTCCGGGGTGCATGCTTTCTCGAATCGTCCAGCATTCATTTGAGGTAGGGTATTCAATCGATTAGTCGTTATTCGATTAATCGAACAATTTTTCTCAAAAATTTTTCGAATAATTTAAAATGTCCAAATTTCGAATAACGAATAATTCGAATAATTTCATACGATTAATCGAAATTGGTAGAAAATTACAAAAATTTTTAAAAAATATAAATTTTTTATTAAACTAAATGTGCTAAAATCTCAAAATTTTTTTTAAAAATTGTGATAAATAATTCTTTTTTGAACCGCTGCACCGATTCTGATCATTTTTAACCCAAAGCTGACTGGGGGAATAACAAATAAACTGGGTAAAAATAAATTCTCAAAAATTTAGATAAATCGAGTTTTTTTGGGGTCCTTGGACCCAGAATTTTGAAATAGCACCACTGGATTCAGCGTACTCGAATTAGGTTTACCCACCGGGGCCCCCGCTTGTTGGATTTTTCAACTAGCACAGTGTAATTGTTGTAATTAATTATTATTATAATTTTTAATTATAATTAATGCTTGTTTAATAAGCCCTCTAAATTAATAAAATAGAATAATATAAAGGGATGGAGGTACGGAAACGTAGAGGAAAAATCAATTCTCATCAGAATTCCTCTCTACATTTACGTTTCTATTTATTCAATGCATACGAAAGCGATACAAACTAATGTACGGGGTCTTATATTCTTCTTTAGCACTTTAATGTGGTTCTTCCCGATTTGGATAAAATTTTAATAAGTGAAAGAGGGGACAGAAAAAATAAAAATAATGACAAAATCTGATCTCAATTATTAATTTTTTTTTATTTTTATGATATTCAGAAGAGTTACTGAATTTATTTTTGTTCCTTTTGTAATAAAATAAGGAAAAAAAAAACAGCAAGTGTATATTATTTTACTGAAAATTTTTTCGATTAATCGATTAATTTTAAAATGTTGTTCGATTAGCTGGTTAAAAAAAAACCGAATAATTATTTGCACGATTTATCAATTAAAATAAAAAGCCGATTAATTGAATACCCGAATTTGAGGCCTACTCCAACAAAAAACAAAATATAATGAATTGTCTGACATTGCCTGCATTTCCCACCCCTTGGTCTGCCTCACAATTCAATGGGTGTCTGGAATAACCGAAATTTGTTTTTTTTTCTTGTTTCCAAACTTTGCATGGTAAGTACATTCAAATGTTGCTGTTAAACAGCATTTCATATTTTTAAATCGTACACATTTATCGTGTTGGACGAGGAATAGATGTACAGAATACAAACAATCAACACGCTCAGTCGGATGTTATGGACATTAAAACGCGCCTCAATACATTGTGACAATAATAAAATTAATAATTATAATAATAATAATAACAACAATCAACATAATCATGAAATGGTAATGTATTTTTATTTGGCTTGGCTTTAATGTGACATTGATTTGCGCTTTTGTCATAAATTTTATGACAATTTCAATAAAAACAACAACTAGCATTAAACACACACTATGACGTAGTCAGTGATGCATGTGTATGTATTTCTGCAAATTGGCATTCATATTTATTTATCTCCTCATATTCTCTGATGGTGTGGATTTTTTAAAAAACAATAAAATTAAAATAAATAAAGTTAACATGAACGTACTTTTTAATTAATTGAATTTATATGTATGTATGTTTTCGAGCCGAATAATCGTACATTAAAATAATTAATAATAATAGAAAATTATTAAATTTTATTGTGTTGTTCACTCCCTTCTTGATGTTACAAATATCACACGCATAGTATGTTTGTGTGTTTGTGTTCAAATATACGCATACACATACACTTTTATACAATTTTGTTCTATGCATGTATTTAGATCTAGGCATTCAAGAATTCATTTTGATTGTCCTGTCAATGCTGCAACAATATGAGTAGTCAGCAAATACAGCTTTCGCCACAACAATCAACCAAGTATTTTATGCATTGAAGCATGCAGCCAACCAAAAGCCATTCAAACCAGCCAGCAGCATCATTTCCGTTAGACAGTCAAGATGCAAAGACAGCTAAGTAAACATCATCAAAATATTTTCGTCTCAAAAACATACCTACATACCTATAAAAATATACATTACTTAAAGGAATACATACACTTAAAAAAAAAAGTGTATTTATTACAGGTAAGAAAAGTCACTATTTGGAATATTTCAAAATATCTGAATTACACTGAAAGAATTATGTGCTTAATATTAATGAATGAACTGGAATTCGTCCATTGAAACTTTTTATTGTCATTTTATTTATTAAAAGTTTTACGCACTCAATGAAAAAGTTTCTTTAAAACTTTATTGATATAAAATATATATAGTTTGTCATGAAATTTAAGAAATTTTTCATTAACTTTGTGAAGAAAACTTGATTTATTAAAAAAAATTCATAAAAACTTGTCCAGCTAAATTCTCTGTGTGTAGGTTGGTTATTAAATTATACTTTTTTGGATTTTCGCTGTCTGAACTGAAGATGAGAAAGTTGTGCGCAAAATGGGTGCCGCGTCGTGAAGATGTTTCAGTAGAGTGTTTGGCGATGTTTCATCGCAATAAAGCCGAGTTATGGATGAAACATCCCAATATGCAAAGTTTCGAACCAGCTCATTTATTCGAACTACTTTAGATCATTCTTCTCAAAATAGAATCAATTCTGCTATGAAGTGAACCCATAATTTTTAAAATTCTTGCTAAAAATTTTCTTCGTGAATTTGATTGATTTTGATAATTTGTCAAGTCTAAATTTTTAAATTTCTCAACATTATTTATACATCCGAAAATATCACAATTCAATATCATAATTATAACAGACTTTTATTACCCGTGTAAAAAAGTTTAGATCTAATCAGATCTTTTTGGATCTAAATAGATATGATTGAATCTAATTAGATCATGTACCAGATCTCATTAAACATGATCAGATAAGGCATAGGTAATAACCCTTATGACAAGATCTGATCAGATCTAGTACCTGTTCACATCTAAAGTGCTCTGGACAATTGGGAGATTTTCATGGCCAGATATGAGCAGATATGACCAGATTTAGTACCAGATCTTTTCCATTTGAGCTGGCACCAAAATAAAAATGTACAAACAAATTTTGTTTGAAGTATTTACTGGGTAATAAGATCAATTTATATATTTTTAATGTTAGCCCGAGTAAAAATAGTTATATAGAAAATTATATAATTTAATATGGACTAATATGTTTATATAAAGTCAAGTGTGACACTATATCTTAATGGATATAATTATGTATAGCTTTGAGTTTTTCAAAAATTTCTTATATGATGTCATATAAAGTTCAGTATAAATATATTTTTACACTCATAAAAAAAGTCCGTACAAATAGGTCAAAATTGTGCTGACCCAAATACATGTTTTATTTCCTCTTATTTTATCAGAATTTTGACCTATTTGTACGGACTTTCTTAGAGAAAATAACAGAAAAATTAGTTCAATTTAATCAGAACGCGTTAAATAGACTTTTGTACTAACTTTTTTTATGAGTGTATGTCCCTGTATATATTAATATGTACCATATTAAGTTACATATGATATGACAAGTTCAATACAGCGTCATATATATACCCGAGTAAAAAAAATAATATGATGTCATATGTAATGATATCTTATTTAATATAATTGAAGATATGTTATGATCCGAAAAATGGTGGATAAAATTATATCGGATAAGGTCTAAATATATTAAATCATATAGAATCTTATCCGGATTTTGACCCGATATAATCATATCTAATTTGATGTAGAAAGACATAATTATATAACGCATTATATTTCAGGCTCAAAACAAAAACTATTTAAAAGTACCAAAAAAAGAACACCCTTAAGCTAAGAATTCAAAATTTAAATAAAACTTTAATGTGTAAATTCATAAATGTTTTATAAAATTTAGGAGGTTTACAAAACAAATTTCCATACAAAATTTGTTTCATAAGCCTCCTATAACTTTATAAAGCATTTATGAATTTACACATAAGTATTTAGAAGTAGTTGTACATAATTGTAACCAAGCATTTTAAGCTTTCTCATATAAACTTGTATTCTACCTGTAAACTGTGCAAACCTGGTATGTTTATGAGTTTAATGTCAAATTCCATACATAAAAAATATGGCTTGTATTTATACAAGGTTTACAAGGAATTTAGGAGTTATAATGAGTACGCTTTTATATTTTGAAATCATTAATGTCCGACCGAACAGTTCGGCCTGAAAATGTATTTGGTTGTTATTTGGTATGTTGAAGCATTAGGGATAAATTTTGCTTATGGAAAAATGTTTGTTGGGCCGATTAGAGTGCATTTTGAGTGTAAAATTTAAGGAAAAGTCTGAGGTTAAGCAACAAATTCACTGTTCGGCCGAAAGTTTGGCCAAATTGAAAAAAGTTCGGCGGCCGAACAGTTAACTTTACGGCTAAACTACCGTGTTTTCTTTAAATCTGATACTCAAAATCGAATTAGATCGGCTCAACAAATATTTTAGCAGTATGAAAGTTTCTCCCTAATGCTTTCAAATAACAAATATGGTATATATTAATATATATGGGGACATGTATATTTATACTGATCTAAATATGACATCATATAAGAAATTTTTGAAAAACTCAAAGCTATACAGAATTATATCCACAAAGATATAGTGCCACATTTGACTATATATAAACATATTAATCCATATTAATTTATATAATTTCCTATATAATTTTTTTTACTCGGGTAATTACACTAATAGAAAAAAGCCTTTAAAAATTTAGCTAAAACAACTAAAAATTAGTTAAAAATGTTGCCGCAGAAAAAACTGCTGAATTAGCAGATTATTTTTGCTATATATTAGTAATATACGCACAACAAAAATAAAACTGTTAAATATACAGAATTTTATTTATATTTGAGCTAAATTTTTGTAAATAGAGAATAGCAAATTAACCTTCTGAAATCAGCAAAAAATGTTCCTAAATATTTAAAAATTTAGAAGTTTTTTTTCGATTTTTTTTAATGCAAATAAAAATCGAGCCTTTTGAAAGCAGTAGTTTACAATTTTTTAGCAAATTTTTCTGCTGATTTTAGCAGAATAGACTGCTATTTGCATTGAACAAAATTTGGCTTAAAATTAGCAAAAATTTTTTAGATTTAAGTTTATTTTTGCTATTTTTAGTCTACAAATATTTAGCAAAATTTTCTGCACATTTTACAGTACAAATTGATATTTTCAATTAACTAGAAGTTAGCCTAAATATAACTAAAATTCTGTAAATTTAGCAGTTTCAATTTTGCCGTTCTCATTTTACTACACTCATAAAAAAAAGCCCGTACAAATAGTTCAAAATTCTGCTAAAATAACAGGAAATAGTACCTGAATTTGCGCCAGCAGAATTTTCAATGAAGTTAAAAATTATGGTCTGCTAAATTTAGGTAAGCTAAATTTTACATACTGCTAAATATACGGACAATTTTAGTTAAATTAGCTGGGAAATTTGAGCTGAATTCAGCAGAAATTTTACCTGATTTAACTACAAATTTCTGTTAAAATGTCGCTTAAAATTTCGACTTCCGGGATCTGACCCTAGACGGGCCCATATTTATTATTGGGAGTATATGTGTCTGATAAGGGTTACTTTTTAGGTACAGAGTGACGAATTTTTGTCCATTTTGCTCTATCTCGCTTAGTTTCCGAGATACAAACTATTTTACGATCTTATAATAAAAAAAATTAAAATATAGCGCCATCTCTATGTGATATTGATAGCAGAGACACAAAAATATAATAATTAGAAAATAATTGTGGTTTAAATTAGCTGAAAAATTTGTAAAGTTAAGAAACACAAATTACTAAAAATTAGCATGAAAAGTTAGTTCAAATACGGCTGAAAGTAGTTGTAATGCCAAATTAGATTTACAAAAAATATTAGTTCAATCCTAAATTTTAAGACAAAATAACAGGAAAATTAGTTCAATAGAATCAGAACGCGTTTAACAGACTTTTGAACTAACTTTTTTTTATGAGTGTAGAATTTAGTAAAAAAAAATCTGCTAATTTAAGCTGTTTTTTCTGCAGCATCATTTTTAACTAATTTTTAGTAACTTTTTCTGCTATTTTTACAGATTAATTCTATGAGTGTAAAAATAGCTCTATCGGTAAGCATATAAAGTTTTTTATAGCTCAATGTTAAATTTTTTTCTAAGTGGTTTTAGATATGTTTAAGTATAGCGCAATGTAAAATAAAATTCTGTTTTTTGAGATATATTTATGTATGATTTCAAAATATAAAAGGTTTACTCATTATAACTCTTAAATTCCTTGTAAACCTTGTATAAAGACAAGCCATATTTTTTATGTATGGAATTTGACATTTAACTCATAAACATACCACGATTACACAGTTTACGGGTAGAATACAAATTTATATGATAAGGCTTAAAATACTTGGTTATAATTCTGTACAACTTCTTGTAAATATTTAATTTTTATTTAATTTTTGAATTCTTAACTTAAGGGTGTTATTTTTTAGTACTTTTTAATAGTTTTTGTATTGAACCTGAAATATAAAGCGTTATATAATTATGTCTTTCTAAATCAAATTAGATTTAATTATATCGGCTCAAAATCAGGATGTCCCGAGTAAAAACAGTTACATATAGTCTTATAAAATGAGATGAGGTTATATCTGTATAAATATACTCTTTCATCCGAAAAATGGCCCGATGTAATTGTATCAGTTGTTTATCAGTTTTTATCTAGTTGTATTAGTTTAGATCTCAACTAATGAAATTATACATTATTCAGATGAAATTATATCCAATTTTTGACCTGATATAATTTTACCGGTTTATATCTAATGGTATCTGTTTAGATCGTAGTTGGTACAATTTTATATAAATAAAATATATTTGTATCCGACATTTGCCTTATATAATTGTATCAAAGTTTAAAAGCAGATATAATTGCATCAGGACAAAATTCAGATATAACTATATAAGTTTGTATAGTAATGTATCTATTTGGATCTAAACTAATACCATGCGACATAAACCCATAAAATTGTATCAGGTCAAAAATCAGATAAAATTTCATCTGCTTAATATATAATCTAATCAGTTAAGATCTAAACTGATACAATTAGATAAAATGTAATAACCAACTGACACAATTGTATCGGGCCATTTTTCGGATGAAATGGTATATGGATCACATTATGTTATATATTATCATATAAAGCTCCATATTAATTTTTTTTAATAGGGGTGATTCAATATATTTAGATCTTATCCGATATAATTTTATCCACCATTTTTTGGATCATAGCATATCTCCAATTATATTAAAAAGATATCATTAAAAGTACCTCTCCTGTGAGTGGTTAAAGCAACACTTGTCACAGGACTTGTATAATTTACCGTTGCTGTGGGTTAATCAGTGTCAATTATACTTAAAGGACTGGTCCTGTGACTGGTGAAATGATGACATACCACTGAATTGTCCTCAAAGTACCTATCCCGTGGATGGTTAAAGATGGTCTTGTCGCAGGACTGGTATAATTTATTATTTCTATGGGTTAAGCACGGTCAATTATACTTAAAGGACTGGCCCCAAGACTGGTTCAAAGAAGACATATCACTTAACTGGATAAGTGTGCTATAAAAAAACCCACAAGTAAGAATTTATTTATTGAAAACTGTTCTCTTGAGTTAGTTCAGTGACATGTCACCAAGTGTATATAATGGGACTGGTTCTGTTTCAGTTCCTTTTAGGTTAGTTGGGTGATATGTCACAAAATATAAAAAGTGTGAATCATTCTGTGGCGGATCCTTTTGGGTTAGTTCGGTGACATGTCTCTTTAGGTCATTTAGGCAAAATGTCCTTTTGGGATAGACCTGCGACATGTCGAAAGGTGTCTATTCTGTGGCAATACGTCATTTCCAATGACAACGCCATATTAAAGTGATATGTCTCTTTCAAAGAAAGAGACATATGCCCCCTTGGGACCTATCCTGCGTTTCATCTGGGACCGGTCCCTTTCCCCGTAGGGTACATATGACATCACATTATTTTTTTTACTCGGGAGTTTAAAGTCAAAATCAAATTGGATCTCAGGCGCCAGATGTGCCTAGATCTGATCAAATCTAATTAGATCTCAAATTTGAGAACTAATTAGATCTGGTACCAACAGATCAACTGAGATCTGGCCAGAATCTTTTTTACACGGTTACTTTTATTTTACAAAATTTTTTAATTTTTCTGGTACTCCTTCCATCAACGCTTTTATGGTATTATTACATACTTTTCGAGCTGCTAAATACCAATTTCCGCGGAAATCTTTACCATCTTTGACAACTTTTTTTGTTGCCTTAATTTGCCTTTTGAGCAAAGCCTTGTCTACCTTGCAATTGGCCTGAGTTCTGGACAGTTTGTTTATAATGTAAGTACCAATCCAAGGCAGCTTTGCTGTGACAGCAAGAAGAGAAGAGCTTTAGTCGCTTCTCCAAGCACTCTTTAATATACTATAAGCGTCAAAAGTAAGTACACATGTAAGTTCGTCATGTGTTCATTTATATTTCGGTATTTTGCAATTCTATTTTATTCAACATATTATGCATTTTGAATAATATAATTTCTCCTTTCTCAATTTATAAAACAACAACAACAACAATAGTCTTGCATCAACAAGAATTAGACAACAGAAACTAAAAATACTGTCGATAAACTCCCTTGAATGTCCTTGAACTTGTGCAAACATATTATAAAGTAGGAAAAAATTATATGAAATTTATTTAGTTACTGACAGAATCCACAATATACTGGTAAAAATTATTGACAAACTTTCAAAATCAGCATTAATCTGGTATGACCATGAGACTTAATGAGGCTGAAATACGACCCATTATCCGAAATATTAAGAAAAATCCCACCGATATGCCTTTAAAATATTTTTTTTTCATAATTTTATTTATTGAATCTTCACAACAGTGAACTAACAATAAGTTTATCAAATCTTATGTACTAAAGCTAAAATATTAAGCCCAGCCAGTGCCAGACAAAATTTTAATTTTAAACATTAAATATTTTTTTAATTTGATGCAAAGTAAATGTATAGAAAAAGTTAAAAACGATAAATTAGAAGTTTAATTTTAAAAAGGTCGAAAAAACTAATTTTTAATTTTTTAAATAAAAATTAAAAACCAACATTTTGTTATAAAGAATATAAATTTATTCTATAGAGCCAAATCAGCGGTGGTCCTTCTTAGGAGGCGTCGGTGTCCTTGATCCTCAAGCAGTTTACGAGCCAATGAATTTGGGTGCAGTTGCAGCCTCTTTAAGTAGTTTAAGGTGTATCTCGCGATTTCATCATTAACGGTGGGAACGTTCAAATCTGAGTGTATGTTCGCATTTCTTATATACCATGGTGCGCAGACAATGGTTCGCAAAATATTGTTCTGCTTCCTTTGAATTTTTTGAACATTTGATGCAGACGCAGTGCCCCAGATTTGGATGCCGTAGCACCATATAGGTTTCAAAATCGAATTATACAACAACAACTTGCAATCAAGGCCAAGTCTAGAATTTCTTCCAATTAGCCAATTAAGTTCTATTGTTTTAAGTTTTATTTGTGTTATTTTGGCGTCGATATGGTTCTTCCACGTGAGACGACGATCAAGATGTATACCAAGATATTTGACATTTGAGTGTTGGGGCACTTTGTGATTATTAATTTTGATAAAAGAGCATGTTTCTTTTCTTAAAGTAAAAGTCAAATGAATACATTTCTGTTCATTCACCTTTATCTTCCACTTTTTCAGCCACGATTCCAGTTCAAATACGTGTTCCTGCAATATTCGAGAGGTTTCATATGGGTTTTTGTGACAACTCAAGATAGCCGTATCATCAGCAAATGTAGACGTATGAGTATTACTATCAGTTGGCATGTCAGAAGTATACAAAAGATACAAGAGTGGGCCTAAAATGCTACCTTGAGGGACACCGGCCCGAATATCTTGAGGAGAGCTGAAGAAATCACTTTCCTTGACAACAAATTTACGATTGCTTATATAGCTTTCGAGTATATTATGTGTGTTACGTGGCAGTATATTTTTAATTTTAAATAACAAACCTTCGTGCCAAACTTTATCAAAGGCTTGCGATACGTCAATAAAGAGTGCAGAACAGTAATTCTTATCCTCAAAGGCCTTTCGTATTTCACTAACAAGTCTGTGAACTTGCTCAATGGTGCCATGCTTTTTACGAAAACCGAACTGATGAGCAGGAATTAGGTTATGTTGAGTTACAGTTATCGTTATTCTGTTTGCCAATAGTTTCTCGAAGAGTTTTGATAAATTAGATAAAAGACTTATAGGCCTATAAGATTCAACTTTAGTGAGATCTTTTCCTGGCTTGGGTATCATTTTATTGAGGGAGACCTTCCATACTGGTGGATAATATTCAAGGCGTAATATTGCATTAAAAAGTATTATTCTTACAGCTATCTGGGGTAACTCCAAGATAATTTTATTACTAATTTTATCGGTACCAAAAGCTTTTTTTGGGTTTAATTCTGAGATAGCATTTTCGACCTCTCGCAGCTCAAAGCGAATGGGTACCTCTACGTGCCGTGGCAAAATTGGTGGTAACTCGACTATTGTGTTTGGATCGTTTGGCATAAATACAAATTTTAAATGTTCTGCAAACAACTCGCCTTTCTCCGTATCATTTCTAGCCCAGCTTCCGTCAGATTTACGCATTGGAGGTTTACATATAACAGGTCTTTTTAGATTCTTTGTAGCACGCCATAATGAATAATCCGTTCTTGCCGTAGCCTCCAGATTTTCCAAAAAATCATTCAGTGAGTAATTTCTTTGTAATTCAAGAAATTTGCGTAACTTGTTTGAGCATTCTTTAAATCGAGCCTTTAAAATATCAAAAAAAAAATGTTAGGAAGGCTCAGATATCACCGATACCACCGTTAAAATTAGTCTTGCACTATATGCTAATAAAAAAAAAAAAAAAAAAAAAAAAAAAAAAAATAAAAGTGTACTGGAAAAATCGTAGAGAACAATTATTAAATTTTTCTTTGTTTAACCACGCCTACCATGCCCATTTTTCAATAAAATTTTTTTTTATGGATTTTTCAAATAAATTTTCCATATTTTTTTTTTTTTTTTTTTTTTTTTTTTTTTATTTTCAGAAAATCAGTTTTATAAAACACATAAAATAAAACTAAAGAGAGATGGTTAAAGCTACCTTACATCTATAACAATAATTTTCAGATTATGAACACGCAATTGATTTGTAATAAATTTAAATTTCATTGGAGAAGGAAAATAATTACGTTATAAAACCTTCAATAAATTATCAAAGGAAGGGATGTATAGTACATACCAGTAAATGTATACATACATATATATATGGGAACACAAGGATAGAAGCGGTTTTACCACTAAGAAAAAGAAAAACACAAATAATATGATAAATGAGGATTTGTTTTGGACCAAATATAAATTTGAAATGTAGTCATTGTTTGAATGATTACATGTAGCTTGAAATTTGTCCATTATAGTTTGAATACGATTATGAATATATTCTACATTACAAAGATGGTGTAATCTTTGTGTAGAAAAGTGCCAAGGTAAATTCATAACCATTTTGAGAAGTTTATTTTGACTGATTTGGATTTTTTTAACATGCGTCACTGCACATGTTCCCCAGACAGGGCATGCATATAGGGCTATAGCCTGAAAAATTGTTTTGACAATGGTTATTTTATTATCGGTGTTGAGATTTGACTTTCTGTTAATTAGAGGGTATAACATTTTGATGGCGATGTTAAATTTACTGATTATATGACTGGTGTGTTCATTAAAAGTTAAACGTCGGTCTAGAAAAACTCCCAAATATTTAACTTTGTTATATCTATAAATGTTCCATATAGTTCCTAGATTATGAATTTAAAATAACCGCATTTAAAAAATTTCAAAATAATAGCGGAACGCGAAGTCTTTATGGTACAAAATATTTGCTAAAAGGCTTATTCAGTGATGTACATTCTGCAAACGAATATATTGATACAAATATTTTCCTTTTTGCAAAAATTTTTTTGCGAATTTTTTTGCAAACCTAACCTAACCAAGCTTTTTGATAAGAAATGAGTATTAAAGTTAATAGATTATGAATTAAAAACCCGCACTTAAAAAATTTCAAAATAATGGCGGAACGCGAAAAAAGCCTTTATGGTACAAAATATTCATTAACAAGCTTAGTCAGCTTACATTCTGCAAACGAATATATTGATGCAAAATTTTCCTTTTTGAGAAATATTTTTTCGCGAATTTTTTTATTGTAAACGAACTTCCAAACTTTGGTATAGGAAATTGGTATTTTGCACTTAAAAAATTGCAAAATTATAGCGGAACGTGAAAAAAGGCTTTATGCTACAAGAGATTAATTTGAAAACTTAATCAGCGATTTACATTCTGCAAACGAGTGTATTGATGCAAACATTTTTCTTTTTTGAAAATTTTTATTCGCGAATTTTTTTTTTTCAAACTAATTACCAAACTTTGGTATAAGGTATTAGGTCTCTTGATTATATATTTTAAAAAACCTCACTTAAAAAATTCAAAAACAATGGCTAAATGCGAAAAAACCATGTCGTGATATTATTGTATGAAGGGAACAAAATGTTCAGAACTACTCTTAATATAAAATTTTGTTAACTACATGCGAACCTTTATCACAAATTTAAAATTTTACCATTTTTAAATACAAACTCCATAAAATTCAAAACACTATTCAATAGAGAATTTAATCTTTAGAACTCTTTACTGAATTTAAAAAATATCATAAAGAGTTTTATTTAAAAGTTATGAAGTAGGAGAAAGTCGTGTATCTTGGGTCGAGTGTAACTTGGAACTTTGCATTTTTCTCCTATTTGTTAATGTTTTACTGTAAAGTTCTCTTCTATGAAGTTTTTATTTTGCCTAATGATCACTTTAAACTACTCAAAGTTTCAGATAAGTCTATAGGAGGCCCTAAAATTAGGTGCGTGTACCTTGGATCGGCAAAAGTAAATTTTTTTAAAAATTTTAAACAAATTTTTTAAAAATAATAAAGATATTTCAAGTTACGGGCTTAAATCAATATGTAACAGCGCATAGAGAAAGGGACCTAAGGGTAAAAAAATCAATTTTTTTTTTTTTTTTTGTGGACAACATCTGAGCATCGAATGAGACCGATCCCATGCTCTCCTGACCTTAGGTCCCTTTCTAACCTTAGGTCCCTTTCTATTTTGCGCGTCACATATAAAGTTTGTCGTTTTCTAAATGCAGTAACCAGTAAATTTCTTAACTATATTATACAAATAAGAAAAAAATTATCTTTTTTGCAAAAATTGAAATGCGTGTACCTGGGAACTTTTTGAATATTTCCTCTTCTGTGTAACCAACAAATTTCAATATGTGATTAATTGAAGCTTCAATTAGTTTTTGAATTTAATTCGCTGCAAAATAACCTTTAGTTTAAGATTTTCGCCATTTCTTAAAAATAACGTTTTTATGCAAATATTAAATTGCATTGTCGCATTTCAAGTAGATATCGATTCTACTGCAAATTATGCAATAAATTTCATTTTTTTAAAGAAATGCACATGATTTCGAACACTTTTATGATTTTCTAAAAAAATCATAATTTCTTAAAACCCATCGAAATTGTTAAAGTTTTTATTATTTGCAATCTTTAACAACACCAAAACTAATATTTCTGCATTTAAAGGTTTTTCGCATCTGTCTTAATCTTAGAGATATTGACACAGGATTTTCAAAACTACCAAGGTCCACAACACTCCCCTATTTTTTTCAAAAAAATACTTGTAGAGTTTTATCAATAAAGAATTTTAAATTTTAAACTTTTCTGTTGTCTGAAAAATAGATTTCAAAAAAATTTACAAAAAAATCTACAACATTACTTTTTGTTTGAAATGATGATAAAAATAAGTCATTATTAGTAATGCATTATCTTTTATTTTCAAATAATGGAAAAAGTAACTAGTTATTAGTAACTCATTATTATATATTTTAAAATAACGCAGAAAGTAAGTCGGTGTCATTATTGGTAGTCCAAAAAATAATGATATGGCATTACCGTTTCTAAACTGGGTACATAAGAATTCTAGCAAAAGTAGAAACCATCCGTTCGCTAGTACCTGAACTGACTGCAATACACATTATTTGAAGGAGGGGAAGATCTCTGGAATTTTCCCAAAATTGTAAAGTATCGCAATCTGGTTTAATATAATCACGCAAACTCACACACAAAAATTTACTCATGCACGACTCACTCACGGAAATATTTTTTAACTCACGCTCACGTACGACCCACGTGAGTGTTATCATTTAACTCGCGAAAACTTCGTGTCACGCGCCCATCTCTATATTATATAATAAAAAATCAATAACAAAAAGCTATATCTAAAACAACTTTGTAAAAAGTAGAAAAAATAAAAAAAAAGAAAATTAGCACAAAATTTGTTGATTGACTTGAATAAAAATTACGTTCAAACCTTTTTCATCTAAAGCTTTTTTTTGGTTTTGTGCAATTTTTTTCCTTCTCCTAACAACCGCATTTTTCGTTGGTTGCGGCTTTGGGGCTGTAAAAACTGAAGCTTCAGATTCGCACAAAACTGAACAGGAACCTCAAGAAAAATATAAATTTTCTCAGTGTTTCATAAGTATGATTGGAGCACTTGTGCGTACTATGTACACTCAAATGAACACACATGCATATATTTTTAATATTAAAAAAATTACAACGAAAGGCTTAAAACTTTATTGCAAGCCTCTAAACATAATAGAAAATGCTTCGGAAACTTAATAAAGAAAACGAAATATCTTCGTATGTGCATGTGTGCCTTTAAGCATTTATATTATGCAACTATATATCGTCAACTTAAATGCAAAAAGGCCGTAACGAAATGAATTGATAACATTTGTACGTTTGTAGTCGACCATCCCGTGGAGCGCACAACGAATTACAGGGAAGCCGTATGTGAAATAAACTTCCCGATTCACCAGTGTTGCCATAAGACAAATGCGAAAAGGTGCTAGTTCGTCGAAAAAAAGTGATAGGAAACCATTATGAGTTTTATCAGGGTTGGCAAACGATTCACAAGGCAGTCTTGCCTGCCATAAGACAGTTGCAAAAAGGTGCTAGATCGTCGAAAAAAGTGCTTGAAAGCGCTAGATTGAAAATAAAAAGTGCTAGAAAAGGTGGTAGTTTTTTTCATACGTTATGAGTTTTTATAAGGGTTGGCAACCGATTCAAAAGGTTAGTGATAATGGATAAAGTTATTTCATAAATACTTCGTTAAGATATTTTAAGGCTATCGGTATAATAAGTTATTTCGTTAAGTTGTTTTAGGGTTAACGGTATTTAGAGCTTTTTCATTTGGCTATTTTAAGGTTTTTTAAGTTATTTCGTTAGTGATGTTTTAAGGCTAACGATAGTAATTTTTTTTTTTTTTAATTTCGACGACTTTAAGAACCGTGACTTGGTGAAAACAATAACTGTCCAATAAAAGCTGAAGGTGAATAATTTACGTATGACCTTTTTGATAGACAGAAAAATTGCAAAGTAATTTCATTAGGATATATCAAATCATTTCGTTAGGGCACTTTAGGGTTAACGATATTTTAAATGGTTTCGTTAAAGTATTTTAAGGTTGGTGGTATTTTAAGTTATTTCATTAGTGGTATTTTTAGGGTAATGGGTTTTAAATCGTTATTGATATTTTGGGGTTAAAGTTTGTCAATCTCGGTTTTTATTGATACGAGGGGTAGGGACTATTTATATTTCGGAAACTGGCAACACAAATGTCAATAGCTAAAATCTGGCAACACCATAATAAAATTTGACATTTTTTAACATAAACGTACTCACAAGGTTTTGATGTACAAGTGCTATTTGTTTTGTTTGCAGTGAGTTAAGAAAATCAATTTGACCAAAAAATGTAAATTTCAAGAGAAGGTTTTCGTTGGATTATTTTTCACAACAAGAATGTGTCGACAAACTCAGTTCTTTGTATGGCGATAAAGCAGCATCAAAAACCACCGTGGTCGTAGTTCGGTCGCCGACGAATTCCGTGAAGGTCGTCCAAAATCGGTTGTTGTGCCACAAAACATCGATGCAGTGCGTGAACTGATAATGCAAGATCGTCATATGACATATCGAGAGATAGAGGCATCTTTGCACATTAGTTCCACTTCAATACATTCGATTTTGCATGAACACTTAGTTGTAAAAAATTTTTCTTTCGTTGGATACCCCATAATTTATCAATCGCTCAAAAAAAGGCTCTCGTCGATTGGTGTACTCGAATGATTAAAAAGTTCGACCGTGGTGCTTCAAAAGACGTGTATAAAATCGTGACAATTAATAAATCATGCTTATATGCGTACACTCAAAATAGTTTGTAGTTTAAATTAACTGAAAATGTAATTTAAAATAAATGAAAAATCAATTGAAAACCGGTCTACTGACTTTTCATTTAAATCAAAGAACTTTTCATTTATTTTTAAATGTTAATATCCCGAGTAAAAAAGTTTTGATATAATCATATATTATTTTATGTAATTGCATATAGTAACTTATAGTTACATATGGCCACATATGCTTTTAAATTCAAGCAGATATACTTTTATATAGTCATATGTTAGATATTTTTTCCTCAAACGTTTTAATATGGAGACATATGTGATTTTATATTATTACATATTGGCATACATATATATGTATGTGCTATATATAAGTGCATAAAGTAACATATAAAAGATATAATTACATGTGCGTTTATATATAATTTAGTATGACACTATACATAATAATATAAAACTATGTGGATCCATATAAGAAATATTTTATAATTTGTGTTAGTTATGATTATATATTGACGAATATGAACCCATATATAACTTATAACTTTCTTTATAAAATCATCTATAATTATATATCATCCCACATAGGCAATTTTTTCAAAGTGATTTTATATAAAAATATATAAGGTCCATATAAAACCGCATTATATTATATTTGGTTCCATGTTATCAATGATTTTGAACTAGTTTGAGATTTAGTAATTACTAGGGATTGGCGCGTGACACGAAATGTTCGTGAGTCACGTTATTCACACGTGATCGTGAGTAATAATTACTATACTTAAGTGATTCGTGCGTGAGCGTGAGTAAGGATAACCCGTGCATGATTCGTGTGTGAGTTTAATTTTTGCATCATATGTTTTTAGTAATTTTTACTGTTTTGCGTGAGAATTTTCTGATTGTAAGTTTTTAATATACTCATGTGTGCTGAGGAAGAAACGAAATGCTCGTGCGTGAGTAATTTGTTTTTTTTTTTTTTGAGCATGAGTCAAAAATGGCTTACGCACCGCACCCATAACATTAACAACACTGAATCTTTAATACGAAATTCTCTATACTAGCTGTGTTTTTGCGGCAAACTATCAACGTTGGCTTATGTCATTCCAATACAAATTTGTCATTAGTAACGTTTAGAGGTTAACACTAAACGTTGGCTGATGTCAAAATTATATTGGAATGACGTAAGCCAACGTTGATAGTTTTCCGCACAAACACAGCTACTATAACGTACACTTGACTGATTTCTTATATCTTGGTTGTATATCATAATCATATTAACTTTAAAATTTCAGTGTTGTTAACTTTATTTTAAAATTACTAAATTAAAAGAAATTTTTTTTCATGTTTATTGCACTGTCATGATAAATCTGGATAAAAGTAATGGAAGATTTATCGAAATTATAAGATCTCCAGCAGGCCTGGGGTTAATCATTACATTTTCTAATTAATTACACATCCAATTACACAATTACATGTAATTGTAATTGAAAAAAAAACTTATCTATAATTACATATTATTTGTAATTGCAATTCAAAAAAGAACAATTACAATTACAAGTAATTGAAAATTTTTTTTATTTAAAAAAATAATTTTTGTATGCATATTGTTAGATATGGTCCTATATAATATGATAAAAAGTATAAGGTTAATATTTAGATATAATTGTATCAAACTATGTCCACTTTTATAACATTTTATATAATTTTATACAAAAAGATATAATTTGATGTAATTGGATGAGGACAAAATTCGGATACAATTGTATCGAATTGCATAAAATTGTATCAAATTGTACGAAATTATATACAATTGTATACAATTCGATACAATATGATACAATAAGACGTTCTCATTTTTCGGATATAATTATACCTAATTACATAAAGGATTATATATAATTAAATATAATGTCATATGGCTCCATATCATTTTTTTTACTTGGGAAATAAACTACAAAATCCTTAAAAAATAATGATTTTTCATTTATTTCGTTTTTTTAAATTTCAAAAAATTAACTACAAAATCCGTAAGAATAAACGATATTTAGTTTATTTCATTTTTTTAACTGACCTAGAAATCGAAAAGGAATTCTTTTTTTAACAAAACATTTTAAATGAAAATATTAACTGTAACAGAAAATCCGTATTTATATGTAATTTATTTTTTAAATAAACGACAAAAACAGTTAAAAAATATATTTCTTTGTATATTAACTGAATAATCATTTAAAAACAAATGTACGGATAACTTTTTAAATAAACTACAGTCAGTTACTGTAATAATATTTTCAATGTAAGAGCCGGAAACAAAACAGCAATCGACCGTGTGGGTATTCCAAGACGAGCGAAATCCAACGAAAGTTGTTCGTGGAAGAAGCACAGCGAAGCAATTGGTCGCCTGTTCCGGTTGAGAAACGTATGACGATCAATTCTGAGTGGTACACGACCACTCAAAATAGTTTGTAGTTTAAATTAATTGAAAATGTAATTTAAAATAAATGAAAAATCACTTGAAAACCGGTCTACCCATGTGAAAATCGAAATATATATGAACATACATGATCATACATTGACTAGTATATGATCATGCATAGTCATACATGATCATATACGTCAATGCATAGTTCAATGTATGACCATACATTATCTCATATATTTCCATATATCTTCGGATCCGAAATTTGAGGGTATATGACCATACATGTTCATATATGACCATATATGCTCACATATGGTTCATGTATGCTCATATATGGCCATATACCTCCATATACCCTCAAATTTCGGATCCGAAGATATATGGAAATATATGAGATAATGTATGGTCATACATTGAACTATGCATTAACGTATATGATCATGTATGACTATGCATGATCATATACTAGTCAATGTATGATCATGTATGTTCATATATATTTCGATTTTCACATGGGTAGTAACTAGTGTTTCCAATTCGGTTAATCGATTAACCGATTCCTCGATTAATCGCCTCTATTTCGGTTAATGTCGAAACAAATAATTTAAAACTCAAATAATTATTCGACCCGAATAATCGGTTAAAATTGGTCGATTAACCGGTTACATTTTTAATATGGAATTTTTCCTTAATTTTTTTCACAAAACTTAACAATTTTCTTAATCTTGGATAAAAAATTACAAGAAAAGCTTAGAAAAAAACAAATACTAACTAAAATGGCATCAAATTCTTTACAAAACGTGTGAAATAGGTTCTTAAGGCTTTAGATACCGTCATATGTTTTGAGAGAATCCCAATTTTTAATCAAATTTTGCGCAAATGTTTAAAAAAAATATATCAAAGTTTCTATTTGTAAAAAAGCCTTAAGAACATAGCAAAAGGCTAAAATGAAGGTGTTTTTTAAAACTTCTTAAAACACGCAATAGACAATTTTGCATTACTGTTTCAATTCTTTTAAAAATTAAAAGTAAATTATATCTCCATGTCCTTAAAGACAGGGATGCATTTGTTTTAAAACTCTGTCACACAATTAACATGCTATTGATGAATTTATACACTGATTCAATTAAGTTTCACTGGAATTCGTCTATTGAAACTTTTAATAGAATTGATGCAATTTTTCATACAATTTTATGAAACTTTCATACTATTTATTAAAAATGTCATACACGCAAAAAAGTTTTATTAAAAAGAGATTCATAAAAATGATGAAGCTTTTTCATAAAATTTAATAAATTTGGCATTTACATTGTCAAGAAAACTTCATTAGCTTATTGAAAATTTTGTTTAAAATATGAAATGATAAAATGCTCTCAGAGTAAGTTCGTTCAAACTTTAGGTTATTTTTTACTGTTAATGTCCCTTAGTAACGAAAAAGATAGGTACAACAAAGTAAACTGGTATTCTCAATTAACTGAAATTAATCTCAAAGAGAACTCAAATTTTTTTAGCGATGCCTTAATGAAAATTTCATAGGTGAAGAAAAATCTTATTAAAATTTAAAAAGACTTTAGGTATAGCATTTCTTTAAATGCAATCCCGGGTAAAAAAAATAATATGATGTCATATGTAATGATATCTTATTTAATATAATTGGAGATATGCTATGATCCGAAAAATGGTGGATAAAATTATATCGGATAAGATCTAAATATATTGAATCATATAGAATCTTATCCGGATTTTGACCCGATATAATTATATCTAATTTGATGTAGAAAGACATAATTATATAACGCTTCATACTTCAAGATCAAAACAAAAACTATTAAAAAGTACTGAAAAATAACACCCTTAAGTTAAGAATTAAAAATTGAAATAAAAATTTAAAAGAAGTTGTACATAATTCTAACCAAGCATTTTAAGCCTTCTCATATAAACTTGTATTCTACCCGTAAACTGTGTAAACCTGGTATGTTTATGAGTTTAATGTCAAATTCCATACATAAAAATATGGCTTGTATTTATACAAGGTTTACAAGGAATTTAGGAGTTATAATGAGTACGCCTTTTATATTTTGAAATCATACATAAATATATCTCAAAAAAACATAGAATTTTTTTTACATTGCGCTATACTTAAACATATCTAAAACAACTTGGAAAAAAATTTAACATTGAGCTATATAAAACTTTATATATTTTCCGATAAAACCATTTTTAATTATATATGACGATGTATTAAAATTGTCATAGCATATGTAAATAGATATGGCACATACAAATATATATGGGGACATGTATATTTATACTGATCTATATATGACATCATATAAGAAATTTTTGAAAAACTCAAAGCTATACATAATTATATCCGCAAAGATATAGTGTTAAACTTGACTATATATAAACATATTAGTCCATATTAAATTATATAATTTCCTATATAACTATTTTTACTCGGGATATTAAATTTTATTGTGTCAGTATTGATTAAAAATTTATTTCTGAACAAAAAATCTACGTTAAGTAATCGATATGTAACAGTTTTAAGTTTGCTGTTCTTAGCTTACTAATATTTTGCTAGTTTCAGCAGTTCTTTCTGACATCTTTAACGAAATTTTAGTAGATTAAGCAACATTTTTACAGACCTATTTTAAAAAATCTCAGATTCCGAAACTTTTCAACCTTAGAATATGAAAACTTTTTTATTAAATACATCGTGTTTGTTAGAAATGCCAAATAATAATTCTTCCGATTTTGTTTTAGAAATTCGTAGATATTGTTATGCCAAAATGGTGGCATAACTGTCTGGGTTAATATATTTATTCACTATTCACCCTTGGCACTATTCAGAGAAGCTGTATATTTATAAATCCTGTTTTTTTCTTGAACTCTTCTCGGAGTTTTCAAATAGATATTGAATTATTTAAAATAGTTCTAAAAAAGTAGTTATATATATAAAAAAAATTTAAACTGGCACCTAGCACTTTTAAAAAGTTAAGGTGCTAACTAGGGTTTATGTCCCTGGAATTCCCGCCCTTTTTCCAATCCCGAAATCCCGGGAATTTTGTGCGGGATTTCCCGGGATTTTTTTATTATTTTACAGAAGTTTTAGCTATTATATATTACAATTTTGGAAGCTAAATAAAATTAAATTTAAAGTATTGATTTGAAATTAATTTAAATAAGAAATATTTGAAATTTAAAAATGCGATTTAAAATTTAATAACCTGAATTAGTATAAAAAAATTGTATTTATGCCAAATTGTTTTTGGATGGCAGTTGAATTTGGTTAAGTTAAACCGAAAACAAATACTCGAACTTCAGAAATTTTTTCTAACAATGTTATTTTTATCCAGCTGTTTCCTATGAAATTCAACTATGATCCACAACTTATGAACCACAGATTTATGAACGACAACGAACCGTTAATTTTAAATGCATATTCTAATTATTTTTTAACCTACAACATAAATCCATGTTGATAGTAAACAATTAGGCATACGTATTAAATTATATTTTTCACTATATCTAGTGTGTTAAGATGAATAAAATATTATTTAATAATATTCTAATGTCGATTTTTATAAAAATCTTTAAAAGAATTTGCTTAATAATTTGTGTGAGTATTCACTTTTAAACTTTTATAAAATAATTCTATACCCGGGTAAAAAAAATAATATGATGTTATATGTAATGATATCTTATTTAATATAATTGGAGATATGCTATGATCCGAAAAATGGTGGATAAAATTTTATCGGATAAGATCTAAATATATTGAATCATATAGAATCTTATCCGGATTTTGACCCGATATAATTATATCTAATTTGATGTAGAAAGACATAATTATATAACGCTTCATACTTCAAGATCAAAACAAAAACTATTAAAAAGTACTGAAAAATAACACCCTTAAGTTAAGAATTAAAAATTTAAATAAAAATTTAGAAGAAGTTGTACATAATTGTAACCAAGCATTTTAAGCCTTCTCATATAAACTTGTATTCTACCCGTAAACTGTATAATTCTGGTATGTTTATGAGTTTAATGTCAAATTCCATAAACAAAAATATGGCTTGTATTTATACAAGGTTTACAAGGAATTTAGGAGTTGTAATGAGTACGCCTTTTATATTTTGAAATCATACATAAATATATCTCAAAAAAACATAGAATTTTTTTACATTGCGCTATACTTAAACATATCTAAAACAAATTAGAAAAAAAATTTAACATTGAGCTATATAAAACTTTATATATTTTCCGATAAAGCCATTTTTAATTATATATGACGAATTATTAAAATTGTCATAGCATATGTAAATAGATATGGCACATATAAATATATATGGGGACATGTATATTTATACTGATCTATATATGACATCATATAAGAAATTTTTGAAAAACTCAAAGCTATACATAATTATATCCGCAAAGATATAGTGTTACACTTGACTATATATAAACATATTAGTCCATATTAAATTATATAATTTCCTATATAACTATTTTTACTCGGGTACGAATACTTCTGAAAATCTGCCTAGAAACAAAATCTTTAGAAATACAAATTTTTGTATTCCCTAAATACTTAAGCAAAGAATATATCTTAAGCACCCTAAGTTGTTTTTCACGTGGAAATATTTCACTCGAACTTTGAAGGCCTCAAATTGCAATTTATTTCATAAAAATTAATAATTTTTTAATTTTATAACAAAGACACAAACACAATAAACATAAAATGTCACTTTTTCGCAAGAAAAATAATAGTCTTGTGCACTAAATTTGCTTGAAAACAAACTCTACAAAATTTTAACGTGAAACTCATTATCGTGAAAAATAATTTTTTTATATGGAGTAAACAGTTTGCACCTATTAACAATTCCAATATATCCTGAAAGAAGGGATGAAATTAAAATACCCGTGTCCTTCATTTTTTCTATATCAATTCGGTTAACCGTTCCAACCACGAATTAATATTTAGTTAAGAAATTAAGACGGCCTTCCATATAAATTTATTACCTAAATAGTGATTCGCGATTTAAACTGAATTGATCTAGAAAAAGTGGAAGTCATGCATTTTTTATATTTAGCCCTCCTTTCAGAATATATTAAATAGATTTTATCATTAAAACACCGTCCGCCAAAGATGAACTTTGGCGGATGGTGTTTTAATAGAAATCGAGTTTTTCAAGTACAACATATGTCGGATTTATTTATTTTCTGAACGGGAATTTCCGGGATCCAGAAAAAAATCCCGCTGTCCTGGGAAATGAAAAAGTCTGAGAAAAGAAAAACCCTAGTGCTGCTGTCACTTACAATATGCATGTAGAAAAAGGCGTTGTCGAATTATAAATGTATACGGGAAAATCTATGGAACCATACAATTCCATATAACTTAGGATTTAAACCATTTTAACAACATTATAGCCAAAATAGCCAAAAAAAAAAATAAAAAGTTTTTATTAACTAGAAATTTATTAATTCAGTTCGAGGCCAATTTCCTTATTACGAATTAACATAATAAGTACTTTTTTTCAAAAACTGCTATTTTTCTTCATCATGATACTCTCCTGACAAATACTTCAAATGTTTTTGCTTTCAAAAACCTCCACACTTTCAGGAATGAAAAGACGATCGTTTCGGGAATTTTCAAGGTCCCCTTCATCCGTTTTCTTTAGAAAGTGGTGGCGTAGCGCAATGCAAATTGAAGCATTAAAATCTCATATTAAATGTAGTCTGCTACACGCAAAGAAAAAACATGGTTGGGATGACCATATTCGAAGAGCATCATATATTTTTGGGTTTATGATTGCGACAATCATATTATGAAATACCTTTTTCTATCATAATATGATCCCTTAATTACTACGTTATGATTCTAAACTGATCCCAATCTCTATATATAAAAGCATAACGTGACTGACTGATTGACTGACTGACTGACTGACTGACTCAACATCGCCCAGCCCAAACCGCTGAAGCTAGGAAGTTGAAATTTGGTATGTAGGTTCCTCTTTCGGGGTAGACGTCCGCTAAGACGGGATTTTTGGAAATTCCTACCGGAACGGGCAAAAAGGGGGAAAGTGTCCCCCTTGACGGCCTGCAAAAACCCCTTTGGCTAGAAAGCTGAAATTTAAGATATGTGTTCCTTGGAGTAGGGGCTAACTTTTCTGGAAAGTACTTTCTAGAATTTTGGACAGGGACGTTGTAAAAATGGGGGTTAAAAAGGGGAAAAAGGCCCCCCTTGACGGCCTGCCCAAACCGCTGGAGGTAGGAAGTTGAAATTTGGTATAAAGGTTCCTCCGCTATCGTAGACATCCACCAAGACGGGAGTTTTGGAAATGTTTACAGGGACGGGCAAAAAGGGGAAAAAGTCTCCCCCTTGACGGCCTGCTCAAACTGCTGGAGCTATGAAGTTGAAATTTGGTATGTAGGTTCCTCGACCGGTGTAGACGTCCGTTGAGACGGCATTTTTGGAAATTCTTATCGGGAGGGGCAAAAAGGGGACAAAAAAAAGTACCTTTTTCCAAAAAAGTACCTTTTCCCAAAAAACGTACCTTTTCCCAAAAAAAGTACCTTTTCCCAAAAAAAGTACCTTTTCCCAAAAAAAGTACCTTTTTCCCAAAAAAGTACCTTTTTCCAAAAAGAGTACCTTTTTCCAAAAAAAGTACCTTTTCCAAAAAAAAGTACCTTTTTCCAAAAAAAGTACCTTTTTCCAGAAAAAGTACCTTTTTCCAAAAAAAGTACCTTTTTCCAAAAAAAGTACCTTTTTCCAAAAAAAAGTACCTTTTTCCAAAAAAAGTACCCTTTTCCAAAAAAAAGTACCTTTTTCCAAAAAAAGTACCTTTTTCCAAAAAAAGTACCTTTTTCCAAAAAAAGTACCTTTTTTCAAAAAAAGTACCTTTTTCCAAAAAATTTACCTTTTTTCTAAAAAAATGTACATTTTCCAAAAAAAAGTACCTTTTCCAAAAAAAAATAACTTTTCCCAAAAAACATACATTTTTCCAAAAAAATACCTTTTTCAACAAAAGTACCTTATCCAAAAAAAAGTACCTTTTCCCAAAAAAGTACCTTTTTCTAAAAAAATGTTCCTTTTCCCAAAAAACCTACATTTTTTCAAAAAAATACCTTTTTCAAAAAAAGTACCTTTTCCAAAAAAAAGTACCTTTTTCTAAAAAAATGTTCCTTTTCCAAAAGAAGTACCTTTTCCAAAAAAAGTACCTTTTTCCAAAAAACATACATTTTTCCAAAAAAAATCACCTTTTTAAAAAAAATACCTTTTCCAAAAAAAGTACAAATAAAGTACTTTGTAAAAACAAAGTATCTTTTTCCAAAAAATTTCGTTTTTCCAAAAAGTACCATTTAAAATAATATATAATTTCAAAAAAACTATTTTTTTTCCTCCCCCCACGGATATCTCCACTAAAACAAGGTTTCTTGATATTCGGCATAGACGTGCGCTAAGACGGGATTTTTGGAAATTCCTACCAGAACGGGCAAAAAGGGGAAAAGTCTCCCCATAAACAGTCTCACAAATTGGAAAAGTGCCTGCCCAAACCACTGGAGGTAAGAAGTTGAAATTTGGTATAAAGGTTCCTCCACTGTAGTAGACATCGACTAAGTTTGTATTTTTGGAATTCCCTACAGGATATCACAAAAGGAAACTCGGTATGTGAGTTCCTCCTTCTGTGTAGGCGTCCGCTTAGACGGAATTTTTGAAATTCCTATCGGGAGGGGAAATAAGGTAAAAGTCTCCTCCTGACGGCTTGCCCAATCCCTTTTGGCCAACCTAAAATTTTAAATATGTATTCCTTGGAGTAGGACTAACTCACCGGCAACGTAATTTTTCTATTTTGGAACAGGAACATAGTAAAAATGGTGGTTGAAAGGGAAAAATGTCCCCACTAACGGCCTGCCCAAACCGCTTAGGCAATGCAGTTGAAATTTGGTATGAATGTTCCTCATCCATCGCAGATAGCCGCGAAGATGGAATTTTTGTAAATTCCTAAAGGGAGGGGCAAAAAGAAGAAAAGCCTCACCTTGGGGGCCTGTAAAAACCCCTTCGGCTAGAAACCTGAAGCTTAAAATGTGGGTCCCTGGAGTAAGGGCTAACTTATTAGAAAGATACTTTTTTGAATTTTGGACAGGGTCGTTATAAAATGGGGGCTCAAAAAGGGAAAGTTGCCCCTTAACGACCTGTCCAAACTGCTGGATCTAGGAAGCTGAAATTCGGTACTTAGGTTCCTCTTCCAGCCTAATTCCAACCGGGAGGGACAAAAAAAGAAAAAGTGTCCCCCTGCTCAAACTGCTGGAACTAGGAAGCTGAAATTCCCTGTCGATGGATTTTCGGAAATTCCTACCGAGAGGGGCACAAATAGTAAAAGTTGGTTAGAAACCTGAAATGTAAAAGATATGTTACTTGGAGTATGGGCTCACTTACCGGGAAGGTGCTTTTTGGACAGGGACATTGCAAAAATGGGGATTAATGAAGCGAAAAGTGCCGCTTAAAGGCCTGCCCAAACCGCTGGAGGTAGGAAGTTGAAATTTGGTATTAAAGTTCCTCCTCTATTGTAGACATCCGCTAAGATGAGATATTTGGAAATTTCTACAGGTAGGGTCAAAAACAGGAAAAGTCTCCCCCTTAACGGCCTGGCCAAACTGCTGGAACAAGGGAGCTTAAATTCGGTATTTGGGTTCCTTCTCCAACGTTGACGTCCCCTAAGATGATATTTTTGGAAATTCATACCGGGAGGGGTAAAAAGGGAAAAAACTTCCCCCTTGACGGCCTGGCCAAAATGCTGGATATAGAGACTTAAAATTATGTATGTAGTAGGTTCCTCCTCCAACGCAGACGTCCTCTAAGACGGAATTTTTGGAAATTCCTACCGGGAGGGGTAAAAACGGAATAATTCTCCCCCTTGATGGCCTAACCGAACCCTTCGGCTAGAAACTTGTAATATATAATATGTTTTCCTTGGAGTATGGGCTAACTTATCGACAAGGCATTTCTAGGACTTTGGACAGGAACGTGGTAAATAAAAATGGTGGTTCAAAAGGGGAAAATTGCCCCCCCTCCCCCCCCCCCCCCTTAACGTCTGCGTCTTTAGCTAGAAACCTAAAACTTAAAGAACAAGTGTATATGAAACACTAAAATTATGAAACTAAATAGGAAACGAGTGGAATTGAAACACTATACAAGTGGAGTGAAATGGATATAAACGTTGAACGAGTGGAATTGAAATTATAGACAATGCAAATGGATTGGAAGAGGGAATTACCTGTTCAAACACTATCCACGGAATATGAAACTTATGTAGCATAGAAACATACTCTCCAAAAAGTTAAACAAATTTTCTAAAAGAGAAAAAACCTTAGAAAAGGAATGGAACTTATATATTCCGATATTTAAACTTCATGTAATGAAGCACCGGTGGAAGAAACCGACGCAGTAAATTTTCCAACTGAATTTGTGAATTTACTTGAATTGCCAGGTCTACCTTTACATAAACTGGAATTAAAAAAAAAACTTTAAGACACGCTAACAACGCAGCGGGCTTTGCCCGCTATTTTTAATATTATAAAATGCTTTCCAACCCTGCTGCGCCCCCCCCCCCTAAACATTAAGGCACGCTAACAATGTAGCGGGCTGCGCCGGCTAGTATTATAATATTATAGTCCTGTATATCATACTATGATCCCTATAGTTTTTTCCCAGCATTCTCTTGAAGGTGAGTAAAAAAGCTGTGCACGATTTGTTTTATTCACAATAGTATAATTATTTATTCAAAGACTAATTTACAAACTTAAATAATAGCGCGTAGAAAAATATTGTTAAAAATACAATTTTACAATGCATCCGAAATGATTATAACATGTTCTCAGTGATCATATTAGGTTTCTAATGATCATAATATTTTTCTCATGATCATATTATGGTAATAAAAAAAATGTTGTGATCATTTGGGATCATATTATAATCACCAGGAACATATTATAATCAGTACGTAAATATTATGATCATTTCGTAGTGCACTTACATTTTTTTTTTAATTTTGCACTTTTTACAATTTTTTTTTCGTACAAATCTAAAATCTATCACACTTCTTATTACAGACGCTCTGAATAAAATCAATTACTTTTTTCACTTAATTTATAGCAGTAAACAATTTATTGCATAATAAATAATAATTTCATTTAAGTATTGCTTGACAATCTATATCTCTCTAGACTTCTTGGGTAGAGCGATTTCTTTCTTCCAAAATCAATGTCACTATTAAAATTAATACCAATAAGATATTTTTCTATTTTTTAAGTCTTTTTTTTAATACATTACAACTTCTTTCCACAAAATCTTAAACAAGACTGACGCTAACTTATAGATGACGCTTTTAAAAATATATACTGATCATCCCATGGTTGTCGAAACTATAGCAATGATTGTGAACATGATTTCTCTCAACTAAGATAATAATATGATTGCAATCCGAAGAGAGGAATATGATTGTCCAAATAATATATGATTGTAGACGATAGAAATATTGTGACAATCGACAAAAAGAGAGATTTTAACTATAAAATGGTTATAGGTGACAATATCATTTGTAAAGTATGATTAATACATTAATAATTTGATTGCAACAACCATGTATGGCAGTAGTGACCATAGTTTGGTAGCTGTGATCATATTGCAACCATATCTTTTCTCTGCGTGTACATCAACGAAATTAGAATGGATCAAACAAGAAAATATGTTTTCGAAGTCTTCTGCAAAGCATAACCAACAATAGAAATACTATGAAAGTTTTTTGTTTTTGTATGTCATACCATCGGTATAAATTAAATACACATTTTATTTTTACCCTTTCTTCTTTGGTAATACAAGAAGAGGCAAAAACATTTCTCCGTACTGTGAGTGTTGTCAAAATGTTGATTTTTAATTTTTATTTAAAAAATAAAAATTGTTTTATTCCGACCTTTTTTAATTGATTAATTAGAACTTTATTACCTTTGATCTTATTTTGCCCAAAACACAGATGTGTTGAAAAAATTCGGAAACCAAAATTCGGACTCAGCACAAAAATGTTACTTGAAAACGTTTGGTCACATTTCCGAAAAGTCCAAAAATTTAAAAATATTTATTACCGAATATGTTTGCGGTTTTTTTATAACTTTTTCAGCACTCAAAAAAATTTACTCACGCGAGCAGATTAATTCCTTTTAATGTATTTTAATTAAGTTGTTATAGAAGAAAATTGTGTGCCACTAATTTGAAATTTTTCATTTTTAAATTCTGAAATCGTACGGTTTCCTAGATTTTCCCATATGTTTACAAACTACCACATACATATCTATTTGAAGTATGTTTCATTAAAATCATTTTAATTTTAGCTTTGTTTGCGTAACTGCCTATCAGTGTTATCTAGAACGATTTTGACAGTTTTTTAACTTATTCCAGCTTTCTACTGTCAAAATTGTTCGAGATAGAATTGATAGGCATGTCACTAAAACACAGCTTTTATCGGTATTATACATATGTTTCCAGGCAAACATTGTAATATTTGTATGTGAGTCATATTTTTTCATCTAAACAAAGATATATTTGCAATATCATTTGTAGAATGCAAACATAATAATGATAAATACATATATTATGTATGCTTACAAGCAAACATATTATATTAGAATCACGGCGTATATATAGTCTTTCCAAACATATATACATAAGAGTGTCCCTTAAAAATAAATTTGTCATTACATTTCCAATAAAACTGGGGTTATTGGAAATGGTCCCAAATGGAAGAAATCGATTTTTTTTTTGCAAAACGTTAACCCGTTCCGAAGTGGGATTTCCCGATTTCTTCCACTTGGGACCATTTCCAATAAAACTGGGGGGTACAATGAACGAAAATCGACAAATCGCTTTTTAAGGGACAGTCTAATATACATGTGTATATTACCAGAAATATATTTCCAGCAGGGCCTTTTTTTAACCTGTAGAGAAATTAAAATAAAATGTCCACAAGCATTACTTCCTCTTTATTGCCAAGTTCAGAATATTCTACTGCATAAAGATCAGCTGCTATCTATCCGTCTAGTCTTACGTAACTCTATTTTTACCATTTTGTTGACAAGTATCTGCTAAAACATTCATTTAGTACTTTGCTATCACAAAACTCTTTGTTCAAAATTCGTACAAGAGTAATAAAAACAGCGATTTTAGTATTGAAATCTTCTTTTATTTTTATTTCTTTTATAGTCAATTAAAAGTGGTGCGCTTGTGTTTTATTTTATTTCGGATGCCGAAATATTTACATTTAGATTTCATTGTTACATGCACCTGTAACAGTGAATATTATAAAGATAAAGAAAGAAAGACAGACAGACAGACAGACAGACAGACAGACAGACAGACAGAGAGGCTGAGAGTTAAAAGAAAATCAACTCAAAGTATAGCCCAAGGAAATCACATGTATAAGCCATACACTCGGAAGTCCTTAATGTAAAAGGGAGATTGAGGACGAGGGGGAGGGGAAGGAAAGAAACAATGATAAACACTGACCAAAAGACTGGCTATAGGATAACTGTGTACAAGTATAATGTACAACTCTTAATGGTAAACTTAACATACCTCTAATACTTAGGGCTTTTCATTCTATTGTAGATTTAAATTTGTCAGCAGCGTTTGACAGGGCCGGAGTTACAAGTGGAGGTTAAATAACTACAGGCAATAGCCAATCGTTTACAAGTGCTGACGTGAACAAATCTGTGAACTAGAAATACACCAGCTGTGTGTATATTTTCGTTTTTTATGTTGTGATTCTTATTTATGGAAATGTTAAAAATTCTTGATGAGATTAAATTGGAAGCTTAAAAGAAAGCCTAAGGGTTTGTTTCTCATGCATTATTTGTGTATGCGTATTTCTATGTGTGTATGTGAGTGCAAATCAGAAGAATTTTTGATTTATCATACAAATTAGCGGCATATGAGACAAACAACAACCCCTGGTACTTATTCGTAAATAAAGACAACAACAGCAACAATAAAAGGATTTAAATTAGAGCAAAAGGATTTATGTGTACAGAATGAATTTTGATGTTTAATTTTCGTACTCGTACTCATATGTTAGACAAACAATTTAAACAATCACTTGTTCATTTAAGAATGACAAGGATTAAAGTAGATTATAGTACGGAGTTTTACTTTCTCTTTTACTTCGTAACTATTTCCAACTAAACTAAATATTCGTCATCTATTATTATTTGTGTTAACAATTGTTTCAACTCAACAATATATAAATATTTATCCATTTTCTTAATGGGATATTTCATTCATAAAGAAATTCGTTTGAAAACTAATAATAGGATCTTAGAAATAACCAAGGAAAATTTGTTTTATTCTCCCAATAATGAAAACAAAACAACAACATAAACTACCTAAACGGAAGCTGAAGGTATCAGAGCTATAGAAGAAAATGAACACAGTCCTCATATATCTGATTTTCGATTGAATTTTGTATTGTCTGTAAGTAAAATGCAAACTATTCATTTTTTTCTTAATATGTCATGGTCATAACTTTTGTCATCTCTTCTGCTCAATGGAAAATAGTATTTAGTATGAGACTGCGTGCGTGTGTAACAAAAAGTACCCCGCAGAGTCTTTGTACATTCAGAAGACAATACCCGAAAACAAATTGAATTACACGCCTTTTAAATTAGATAATGTAACACAATCCTACCACTACTACTTTGACTTTTATTTCTCTTTTCGTTTTTGCCAGGCTTAGTAAAGTAATTAGGGGTTTCATGGTTTGGATTTACAATGTTTTGTTGGTAATCGTTCTTTTTGCTGTTTTACACACAGCAGGACATCTGTAATTGGTATGTGTTTAGTGATTTCACGCCAAGTCATAATGTCCTTTTCATTGCCCCCTAATACTTAGATCATTAAACAATATTAAAAAAAAGGAACAAAAACTATAAATTCATTCATACATGAATCATTATTATTATTTTTGCTATTCGTGTTCCTTTTTCTTAAGTCATTGGAGGGAGTTTTGTTTTGTAAGAACTAACATCGTTTAGAAAATTGCAAAGAGATAAATTTGTTATCTTCGGGGAATTAGAGGATCTTGACAGTTGTTATTTATAATTATGGATGATCATAAATTGTTATTGATTGCTGTGGAAACAGTGATTAAATTTCGATAAGATTTGCAAATTATTTACAGACATCGTAGAACTAATAAAACTAACTACAAGTTTGTGCTCCCATGTAAAATCGCTCGATGGATTATCGAGATGTCATGGTTTTTAGTTAAACTTTGCTGAATTTGGAAATCTCAATTTTCAGCAAAATTTTCATGATATCTTTGTTTAACCGATTTCAAAAATATTTTCATATTTGTGTTCAGCAAACTGCATTTTAGTAGAAACGATTTGTATGTCATAAGCAGAGAAGACAAATTTGCCCTTTTTTCTTGCTTTATTTACTTATATTTGCTTTTTTCGATTTTCCGATTTTTAGCTTTAAAAGTTTTTTCTTAAGATTTTTGAGCATTAAATAATATTTAATATAGTGTAATTAAGGTTCCATTCCTGATTGTTATAATAACTAAATCATTTTGTATGGCTCGCCTGAACTGTTTTTCCATCCCTGAATACAATTGATCTTTGAGTCATACAAAGAGAGCAAATAATGATGTTTGATGTAAATATTTGGTTTTTATGAGTACAGTAGTATTGGTTTGAGTATGTTTCTGACAGAATAAAAGCTTTCTTAGTGATAGAACGTCCCACAATTTCTTTATAAAATATATACTCTTTGACGATTCTCAATTTTTAATTTGGATTTTTTTTTTTTTACAAAAACACATACACAGAAAAAAAAAGTTCATAAATAGAAAACATTTTTTCATAAACTGTATGAATCGAACATACAATTTTTTTCCCAAAACTTTTTAATTCAATGTATGAATTTGTTCCTACATATTATGAATAAATTCATGAGTCTTTTTTTTTTTAATTAATAAATTTTCCTTTTGCATGGTGAATCAATCATCAAAACTGAATAAATTCACGGTTGGTAAATAAATATAGTATTTTTAGCGCATTTTTATTTAGTACATCCCTTAATATTTTTATAACTGTGTGTATTTAATTTCACAAAAATAAAAATTACATTTAATTAAAATTAATGACGTATTTCACTGACCGCTACGCACTAGGAATTCCAGTGATTTTCGGAGAAAGCAAATTGTATGAAAATTTTTTTTGGAGGAACATACACGACAAATCTTTGACTCCCCTCCTCCACGACCGATTATTGTGAAATAAAAATAACCACTCGAAGCACAGTACCTTAATTATAATTTCCTTTAAAATTAAATTGTCCTTGGCTGCAGAAATATGTGGTTAAAACAGACAGCATCCAATTTTGTTTGATGACAAAATATGATGAAATCTGAATAGACGGAAGGTAAAGAACGTTGCTGTATATAAAATTACACATCACACAATTTTCCAAGTACATACCATTTCATATTTCTTGCAAAACTGTTGTCAATATAAAGCCTTCTAAATTATTTGGTAATTAAAAATAAAACAAAATATTTTGACAATACGGGAATTTTTTATTTCAGACTAACTTGTTGTTTTTAAATTTAAAAACAAATGAAAATATTCATAACTGAAAGGAATTTATTCATACATATAATAAACTGAAAATATGGAAAACAGTTCATACTATTTATGAACAAATTTGGTTCTGTGTAGGGGGTAATTTTCTAAAACACTTCAGTGAAGTGTTGCGTTATTTCTATAGAAATTGTTTTTGTTACAAAAACAATTTACATTGAAAGTTCCCTTCGCTTCACCCAAGTGTTTTACGAAATTAGGTATTAATTTATTTTGAAATTGAAATTTTTTTAACAATACAGGTACATACTGGTATTGATGTTTCGATTTTTTTTCGGTTTTAACATTAAAAATGCAGGCCACATTTTATACACCTTTTCTCACCAACTGAGAGAATTGCATACTCTTTATTTTCTAAACTCTTTGATATTAGTCACAAAATTTGTTGTTTTTGTTAGAAAAACTTTTGCAAAAATAAACTTCACAAAGGTATTCACATATCACCAAAAGTTGGACTCTGGGGTCATCTTGGAAAAATATGCTGCAATGTAAAATTTCGCGCTATGCATACGAGACATACTATAAAAATAACTTTTTTCTTACTAACGCACCTTTCCCTGATAGTCTCTTTCCATTGCATGACGATTTGCTGAGATTAAGGTTTTTAGTTTCCCGGTAATTAAATTAAATTAGTAAATTTCTAACTAAAGGGCTGTTCACAAGTAACTACCCATTAGAGGTGTTCAGCGATATATGAAGAATTATAAAAATGTATTGTAGAAGTTTCGATTCAGCTTTTTTTAAAAACCAAAGAGTCGCGCCGGAAATCGATTGAAAATTCTCTTGGTATTTATAAGACGAAAAAGACTTCTTTAAATTAAAAAAAAGAAAATACAAATTAAAAATTAGTTGAAAAATATTCAAGTTGTTACAGATTCCCCTGGCCAAATAATGTGTCAAAGACCACTTAATTGTGTGATCCAACAACAAATGTTGTTTTTTTTCAAACATTTTCCAACGCTATATTACTTTGAATTCTTTAGAACAAAAAATACTCACATATGATTTTTTTGTGGTTCGATATTAACCCTAGGCGTGGCCAAAAATGGCAAAATTTTTTTAAAATATTTTCAAAACTCCAACTTCTTTTTTTAAAACGAAATTAAAAACTTGAGGATGTGATTAAAACATTATCCCTCTTTTAATTTTGCAATGGCAGCTATTTAATTACAGCGAACTTGAAAAAAAATCGATTTTTTCCCATAATTTGGTAGTTAGGATAAAATTTGATTACTGTTACTGAGATTAAATGATGGAAACTTACAGTAGGAGTATTTTGAAACTAACAGTATTCTAATTCATATCATAGTTGAAATCACATTACGCGATAAAATTCGCTAAAACAGTAAAAAAAGAAAATAGCGCGTTTAACTACACATTTTGTGAATCCAAACATGTACCCTAAATAAGAGTACAGGGGTCGAATTACGGCATCCGTGATCGAAATTTTTCGTTCGAAATTAATTTTTTATTTCGGAAAATTAAGCATTTGGATGAAGTTTTTTGAGCCAGGGATTCTACAATTCGGCCCTAGATTGGATATAAAATTAAAATATGGTATTATCATTGTTAGATTTTACGTATTTACACATTGAAAAAACGGATTTCGAACAATTTCGATCATTTACGAATGCCGTAATTCGGCCCCAGGTCTTGTCCCTTCAGAACTGGTATCAGTTGGCATTTCGCCGATTCTCGAACTGTCGAATGACTTAATCGTTATACATGGTGCTCCGGAGTTAATTTTGACCTCGATGTTGTTGTACTCGAAATGTTTTTTCAGATAATTACAAGGAAGATATACCAATGCGTTCTCTCCGATGTGAATGAAATTCGAGTATGTGATAGAGAAAAAAAAGTAATTTACAAATATTTTTAAAAAACTAACCTATTTTCCTATAAAAGCAAGTCAGAAATTTAGATTCATTTGCACACAGCGTTAAAATACTAGATAAACTAAGAATGTTGATACCTATATTGCCCATGTTGTGGACCCAGTGTTGCCACTTCTTGGGTTGTTACTAGAGTTGTGCTTAATCGTTGTCTTCGGTGACTCGGTCATTATCATTCAATACAATACATTGAAATAGTTCGCTTAAATCGTTCAATAATTTTTTTTTTTTTGGAGTTGTGAGTGAACTGCGGTTCGGCAGCTGTGTCGTTCTTTTAACAATTTATTGACGCACTACATTTACTTGCTTACATTTGTTTTTGCTAATTTTATTGTATATAGACTCAAAGTATCAGAAAGTATCCATTGATTATCGGAAAGTTTTTCCAAAACTTTTTCTCTATTTGATGTAAAAATAATTGTAAATTGTACTTGGAATTTGTTTTAATTGATCTTAAACCGAACAAAAAAAAATTAACACTCATTCAGTGTGTTCGTTTACTCAAAATTCCTACTATTTTTACTACAATTGGAAAGTTTTGTTTACTTTTTGTATTGAATTTTTCCAGCTGTAGTAAAAGTAGTAACTTGTAAGTAAACGAACACGCCTATTGTAACAATCTTCAGATGAACTAGAAATCTACGATCAAATTCAAATTATAATTTTAATTTTAAACAATTGAAAAAGAGATACAATTTTTTAATTTATAAAAAAGAACGAAATGTACGATTGAAAATTAAAGCACCGTATGTTGTTTGAGTTTCACGTGAAAAAAACTGTTATAATCAATATAAAACGAGTAAAAAGGTTAAAGTCGGGCATGCCGACTATACAATACCCTACACCACTCTGGTGTATTGTTTGGATCCGAAATTCGGATGGGTTAAAATAGGGCTTGTGTCAAAATTTTCTATAATGTGAGTCAGCGCACCAAATTTCATTAAAATATCTTAATATTTGCGACCTGCAGTTTGTAACCAAGCCAATTTTGGGGGGACCCTTATATGGGCACTAGGTATAAACATGGACCGATGTTCACCAAAATCAATATACTGCGTTATTGGGCTAACATAGGTCCGTGTACCAAATTTCGTCAAAATATCTTAATATTTACGACCTGCAGCGTATAAACAATATAATTTTGGTAGGACCCTTATATGGGCACTAGGTCTAAACATGGACCGATGATCACAAAAATCAAACTTGTTCGTCCTTGGGCCAACATAGGTCTGCGTACCAAATTTCATCAAAATATCTTAATATTTGTGACCTGTAGAGTGCGCACAAAATTGCATGGACAGACAGACAGACGGACGGACGGACAGACGGACATCGTTAAATCGAAATAAAAAAAAATTCTGAACCGATCGGTATACTATAAGGTGGGTATACGACCAATATTTTTTGGTGTTACAAACATCAGCACAAACTTATAATACCCTGACCACATAGTGGTGTAGGGTATAAAAACAAATTTTTCACGACAATGAGTTTCACGTGAAAATTGTGTAGACTTTGTTTTCACGCAAATTTAATATACAAGACTATTATTTTTCTTGTGAAAAAGTGACACTTTGTGTTTATTGTGATTATTGCTTGCTAATTGCATTAAAAAAATTTTCATTTTCAGAATTTAAATTATTATTTAAGGCCTTTAATGTTTGAGGGAAAAATGTCCACGTGAAAAACAACTTACCGTGCTTAAGAGCGAATAATGGTGAATGATGTGATAAAGTTTAATTGCGTGAATCTTTCAAATGAACTAGTTCATGAACGACAATATCCCTATAAACATTTGTAAGTTATATTGGCAATATCTTCTTTTTATTAGCAAAACAAATGATGGTGTCAAAACTGTCAAATGATATTAAAATGAAAACAAATGATAGTGAAATGAAAACATGTAATGTCACGGCGATAATTTGGCGATAATAAATATCTTAAAATATTACGGTTTAACCTTTCCGGGAAACTGCTTTCGTATCGCCTGGAAGTATTGTCTTCGGATAACTCTTGCTTCCGGCGGAAGAAACTTCCGCAATACGATAGTTATTATCGTCGGCAGTAAATTTTTCTGCCAGACAATATAATCGGAGAATCTCCTTCGTACTGTCATGTTTGCTTTATTACAACATTTTTAAATTCTCTGAGAGTTCAATAACAAATTGCATACAATTTTTTTAAAGATTGACATTTCACCACATCTTATTATAGAGCACAAGTATGAATTATTCATATGCGTAACATAATCTTCGGCTATTCTTATTTGATCTTGTAAAGTAAATCGAAATTTAAAACTCTTTTTTTTCTTTTTTGTTAAATGCTACCGTCGAACGTGACACGATGTTTAGAAAAAGAAGATTTATCTGTTATTATTAGGGCTCGGATTTTCATGCATTTATAATCGTGTTGCATGTACATTAGTATTAGGAATTGAAAAATATGCATTTAAAACCATAGAAATATGCATTTATCATTGATTTATTTCAATGTTTATCAATAGTAAAACAACATAACAGCAACAATTCAGTCTCATTAACTTACAAATATTGATGAAATGTTTGTATAAAACTTACCCAACAAACACCAGTTCAAGCCTTAGAGAAAATTTGAGATTTACATTTGATATCAAGCGTATATTTCAAATCTGTCTCGATAAATAAAATTTAGTCCATAATTTTATATTGATTAATATTTGAAATCGATTTGAAAAATACACTTGTAAAAGCTTTGATATTTCTATATAAACTTCTGTATTGTTCTCTAGTGTTTTTCTATTTAAAAGCATACGTTTGAGATTTATCATTTATATCAAATGATTTTCAAACTGAAAACAAGTTTTTTTAAATTTTTTATAAAAATTATCTTCACGTTAGAGAATTATATATATTTCAAGTAGTTGTGAAGTATTTTTCTACATTCGATAATGATTTGAGATAATTTTGTATGTATAACGTATCTCAAATAACAAAACAAAAATGTCAATAAATAAAAAATATAATGGAAAATTTTAGGAACAACGCGTAAATACGCCTAATTTTACAGGAAGAGGCGACGCGTTTTAAATAAATGTTAATATTTAAAAGGAGCTAAGAAGGCAAGTAATAAAATATGATAATAGTAAACATAAAAAATTAACTTATTTCATCAACAGATCGTACTTTTTAGAGCGAATGAATCAAATATCGCCAATTTAAAAGTCCATCAAGGTTGTGCTTTGAATTTTTCAGGTAAGATATAATTTAAACTAAGCATTTTTAAACTCTCCTTGTTTCAGTTTTATAGTCAGAACTATGAACGATTTTTGTCCTAAATATTTCTTAAGTTAGAAATTTTGTTTGAAAATTTCTGGCTTAAGCAAAATTTTATAAAAAAAATCTTTCTCAGTTCTGACTATAAAACTAGCCCTTAAAATTTAATGTCTATAAGATTCTCTTAATTGTCTTTGCACATTTAGACTGCGCAAAAACTACCTAGTTTATGGCCGTTGCTAGTTTTTACTTGGCAAAACGCATACATAAAAACAAACAAAAACTAGTTTTGTACAAAAACTAGGTAGTTTTTGCTTAGTCCAAATACAGTATAAGAACTAATTTTTGTCCGAAATACTACTGAAGTTAAAAAAAAAATTTCAACATTTCTTAATTAAGCAAAATTTTAGAAAAACTCTTTTTTATTTCTGACTATAAAACTGAAGATAACTTTTTACCACTCGGGAGTTTTATTTTTTTAATTTTAGTGAGTATGAGTTAATAGGTTGATAGGTCCAGTTAAAATTAATTTGTTAGCGGCGGATCTAATTGCCTAGTTAATAGCTTAGGAATACCTAATGAATGACACTAACAGGCAATACCATTATCGATTCAAACCGCTTGTAACCGACTACCTTTACCCTTAAAATAGCATTTGAAAAATAACCGAAAATGCCGTTACCGAGATAACTAATTTATCGTTATCCTTAGAGTACCGCTATTTTTAAAATACCGTATCCTGAAATGCTGTTATCCTTAAAATTTCGTTACCATTATTCTGAATTCTCTTCTTTTGGTTGCACATGGTTATTTAGTATTTTGCAAGTTTTTATTTTAGCTTTTTTTTGTAAAAAAAAGTCTTGCAGTATACACCGAAATAACTAAATACAGTTACTTTTGAAATACCGTTACCGAAATAACTAAATACCGTTATATAACCAGAATACTAATATCCTTAAAATATCGTTGGCTAAAAAACTAAAATACCATTATCCTTAAGATACCGGTATCGAAATAAATGACATAGCGTTACCCTTAAAATACTGTTATTTAAATATTCTAAAATAGCCTTATCCTTACAGATTAATTCGGTTACCAACAGTGATTAAAACAAAAGATTTAAGACATAAAAAATTTGTTTGACTTTAGAAATAAAAGCATTTTACCGTAGCGATTGGGGTGGTCAATCCATTAAGAAAGACATTTCTCTAGAAATGCTTAATTTTAACTTTTACTTTTTCCCTGCATTATAACCACTTTATCATAAACTGACTAATAATCCCCGTCACTTTATTTTTTAGGATAAAATTGGAAGATAGCTGTAACTACAAATTCTTGGGTCATATTATCATTACATGTCAAAAGATCTACGGAGAATAGTAAGTAAAATACTAGTCGAGGGAGAATGGAGGGAGGGAATTGTTTCGAAAAACGAACAAATATAAAATTATTCGTTTTTCCATAAAACTATGTATTATTGTTGCACAAAAACGAATAATTTTATTCGGTTTTTAGAAATCCCCTGAACACATAATACATATTAAAAAAAATTATCTTATTTACACTAAATCATTGTTTTATTTTAAGGTATCTTAACATGGCCAATAACCATTTCAACATCCAGGATTAATAAGTTTAGATAAAATTTTATGTCGTTTAATTTTGTTATTATTTTTAAAAATGTAAATTTTTTAAGTGTAAGAATAAAAAAATTAAAAAAAACCTTTATTTTTTATATTGGAGGACGATTTGATATATTATATAATTCTCAAGTTTTTATATACAGTATTTCTCTATTATAGAAATAATATCAATAAAAATAAAAAAATTAAGTTAGAGGTAGATTTGAAAAATATTTGGAATTTGTGTTATTATTAAGAATACTTTTCGACTCTGAAATGATTTGAGAACTATGCTAGACCTCTAACTGCCGTTTTTATGGAGAACGGCATGATTCTCGAATTGAGAATAAAAATTCTCAACCCTATTCTCAAAGGTAACGTTTGAGAATTAAGTTTGTTATCAAATCTATATATATTCGGTTTCAATAGTAAATGTTTGTTGGGTAATTTAAAGCTTTATTTATGTAAATAAAAAAGTTTTTTTTTTAATTTTCAAAAGAAAAACTAACGACTAGAAAACTATAACCAGTGTTGCCAGAACTTGGTTACCAAAAATGGCTAAATTTCTGGAGAAAAATGACTAAAAAAATGGCTAAAATAAAGCTAAAAATGGCTGAACAATTTGGAAGATGAATCTTCCGATTTGCTTTAAAAATTTATTAAACACAGTGAAACCTACCAAAAACATTCATTCCAACAGTCATTTAACACACAATTTTTGAGCAGCGGCTCTTTTGAAAATTATGGAGTTAAAAATTACCTAAAAGTAGGAAATCATCTCTTAATAGTCAAACGCTGACACTTAAAAATGCACTTTTTGTAGTTATAACATATACAGAAACATGCATTTTTGTCAAAATATTCAAAAATATGCAACTAGAAATCGATGCCATTTTGTTCTAAATTTGATGATTCCGATACATATTTAGTCCATATTAGTTTTGGACCATCGAGAAAAAGCATGCATTTGCAAGGAATTCCTTGCCCTAGTGATCACCCATACAACAATTTAATATGGAATTTAGTTGATTTCACCACTGTTTTTGCTTCAGTTATTAAACGAACAATATCAAAAAAAAAAAATACAACTAAGCAAAAACATATGTACAATATATAAAAATATGATGCAAAATACAAAACTTATACAAAAAGAATTAATAAATGGAATAAAAAATACCATAAAATATGCAATTACAAAAAATCCGAGCCCTAGTTATTATACTGACACACTGTGTTGGTAGCATACGCATAGTAAGTAGACTCTTATTTATTGGCTATAATTAGGACACCATACAATTATGACACCATACGAGTACAATTTAAATACATATGAACCACTTCTTTTAAAAGTGGTATGAGTCCACTTGCTTTTAAAATTAAATATAAAAGGTTTTACATTAAAGAACTTTTACACGTATATGTGATCACCAGAGAAGAAAGAAAAAAGCAAAATCCGATGTGTTTAAAATAAAAAAATATTGTAAAAAAGCAACAAAAAAGCAAAAGCAAAAAAACTTGGAAAAACAACAGTTTTTTTTTTTATTTGAAAGGTAAGAGAAAAAATATTTTTGGTGAGCAAAAAACGTCTTTGTGGGCAGAGTTTTAAAAAAAGCAATTCAAAGATCAAAAATCTTAGGAAAAAGCTATTTTAAAGCTAAAAAACGGAAAATCCAAAAAAACCAAATATGAGTAAAACAAGCAATAAAAAGCAAAAACAGCAATTTTGTCTTCTTTGGTGATCACATACAGTTTGAATTTTCATATCACAAAGAATTTTTAAAAGATTTTGCGAAAAAGCCGAGTGGACTCACGCCCCTTCCAAAATAGTTTTTATCATTTATCTACGTGGACTTAACTTTAATATATTTTATTCGCTGAAATATGAAAGCTTGGAAGATTATGTTTTATATTGAATTCTAAAAGGCAAAATACAAGAGTGCCGCAGCCAAAATTCTTAACAATTTTTTCGAAAACTCGCTCATTTTTAATGCAGATAACTTCATAAAATACCACTTTAAAAAAAAACTGTTTTTGTTGAATCAAAAAATATAAAAAAATATTTGGTAATGTTGGGCCAAAATTATATTAAAAATATTTTACGAAGAACTGGAAAATATGTTTTCCAACAATAAAATACTCACTGCAAAAAAATTTAAAACCATTTTACAAAAAAATATACTTTTAAAGTTTTTCACTAAATATTTAAAGATATTTGTTCTTACAACAAACTCGACGTCGGATAAGAATTACGAAAATATACCGTACGAAAAGCTAAAAGTTTTGTTTGCTAAATTTTCGAGAATTTTAACCCTCAACACGGTATTGACCATAAAATGCCTTCCAATAGTATTTCTTTCTATCCCATCTAAAAAAATTTCAACTCATTTCAAACTCAAAATAAATATTTTTTGCTTAATCGTTAACTAACAAAAATTCTCTCATCAACTTTGCAGAAGTTAAATTTTTTACATAAAAAATAACCTCTTGTATTTTACCTAATACCAGGCTTAACTCACATTTTTTTTTAATGGACTCATACCACTTTCAAAATAAGTGGTTCATATGTACTTATATGGTGGCGCCTATCTATTTAGTCATGCTTAACAAGTCTCCAGTATTAGTAGCAAAAGTGAAATATACGGAAATTCCATAACTTAAGTCATTCCATCGTTCGATTACAGCGAATTGGTGTCAAAATTAAAAGATGAAAAAAAAAACACTTGTTTTGTTTCGAATAATTAATCATTGCCATACAAAATATTATACAATAGACGATGATATCTTTTGAAAATTTTTAAGAAAGAAAAAAGAACAAAACTACTCCGGATGCAGGAAATGGGATTGTATAGATCTTACATTGTCAAACCTTATTTATTTGTTGCATATTTATTGTTCATTATACTCAATTGTTTGGTTATTTTTCCTTGCGAAATACCAAATGTTTCTTTTTTTATATTTTCTTAAAAAAAGAGCAATTGATTTTAGAATTTTGGTTGACGTATGAATATGTTTTCTTTTTAAATGTTTGTTTAAACAGTTGACGTGTGTTATGACGTGCCCAACAAGGACAAGGCTAAAACAAAATCATTGGGTACGAAAACAATAAAAAAAATATTGTTACATGTTATATATGCGGCTTTCCATACCAACTGTAAAATGAAAATCTTATCAATGTTAGGCCTAAGCCATTATCACAATGCTTTGGCACATTCATCCGTTTGGGCTATGGAAAAATTTAACTCCTTGCACTACGAACATCTTCCCCATCCCGTATGATCCAGATTTGGCCTACAGCCAAATTTTTCCAAATCTGGAAAATATGGCTCCACGAATTAGGAGGAAGTCATAGAAATCATAAATCGTTTTATTCCAATGGTATCGAAATGTTGAATTGCTGCTGGAAGAAGTATGGAAGAATAAAATTTATTTCAAATTCAAATGACTTGTTTTTCATTGTAAGGCCACGGACTTTTAAGTCCATATAGTATAAGATAGGATTTGACTATAATACGACATACTTTTTCCAGCAGCGGGGCAATTGATATGAAAAGCATTATATACGAGCAGTATAAAGGTACTATGTTCTAACAATTATTCAAACACAATAGATCTCATTTAAATGGAGAATTTTTCTATATTATTTTATGTCTTTCTATACATTTGTGTGTATACTTTTGATCATTTACTAGATCATGTTTGTTTTTATTTTAAAATAGTTCCTATTATTATGCCAAACGATGATGATGATGATGATGATAGTAAACAACAAACGCCCTGCAAAAGGCACAATGACTTTTCTAAGTTTTTGTTTTATTCCAACGATATTGAACTGAACAACTGTTCAAACATACGAGTTTAAGAAAGAAACAGAAAGAAGTTTAAAATAATACGAGTATAATAATATAATACACGTACTACATTTGCTTATACAGTTGCTTGAAAATGTTAGAAATCGATTGTTTTTACTATTTCTTCATTACCATTATGCTATCACAAATGTCATGTGTTTATATAAGACGCTCTATGCGATGATTCTTCTATTTTAGAAACCATCAAAGCATCTAAATCGTTCTCAAAAATGTTTGGCTAATCTTTACAAATACTGATGATTAGAATTTTCATTAAACTTGACCTCCACTTGAGAGAATCATCTGCATGATACTAATGAATTTTTGAATAAAAACAATGAAGCTTCACTGGAACTCGTCCATTAAAACTTTTTATTCAATTAATGGAATTTTTCATAAAATGTTGTGAAAAATTTCATTTTATTAAAAGTTGCATATACACACAAAAAAATATACCAGAAAAAAATTTAACAAACTCGTTTGTTTGATATAAAAGTTAAATACAATAACCCTCTGAATTTGATTCAAACATTATGTTTATCACTATTGCAACTTTTAAAAATAGCACTCAACAAAATGCATTGATAAACAAATAATTGAATAATTTTTCATTTTCAATAAACATAATACTTGAATCAAAGTAAAAATCAATTTTTTTAATTTTGGCCGTTATTTTGATTCTTTTCAAGGCATGCTATATTTTGTTCTTCTTTTTGTAAGTTTGTCTATTACTTTTGTAGTTTCATATTTTAGTTGTTCTTTGGACTTTGATGCGGTTGCACATATTATGTGTGAACCGGAAAAGTTTAATAAAATTATAAATAATAAAATATTAAATAATAGTAATATGAAAGATTTAGAATTTTATTGCACCTTTAATAGTTTTTGTTGTTTTTTTTTTTATTTTTTAATAAATAAAATTAAATTTAACATGTTTTTTTATTTAAAAAATTATTAAAACTTTTTGTTAAATCAACACATTCTTTCATTAAAAAATCACAAAAATTCAACAATTGCGTTTTATCAAATCAACAACTTTTTTTATTGACAGAAAAACAAAATAATTTCAACAACGTGCTTACAATTTTCATTATCAATTCTGCAAAAATCGTCATCACAGGAAATTCAAAAATTTTTTTTATTGAATCTGCGATTTTCGTATTCAAATATGAACATTATTTTTTTGTGTGTACTTAGTAAAAAAGTTTCTCTAAAACTGGATTCATAAAAAATGTAAAGCTTTTTCATCGAATTTAAGAAATTTTACATTTACTTTGTGAAGAAAACTTTATTAGTTTACTAAAAAATTTCATTAAAAGTCGTCCAGCAAAATTCTCTCTGTGTAGCCATTTCCGAATTATTGACATTTTACAGTGTAAAAAGATATATTAAGCCTGGGGTCAAAATGACCCAAAATTAATAATTTTTTTAAAGAAAACATGAGTTCATTTCGATGTTTTCTTTTAGAAAACCAAAATGTTTCTAAATTTATTGTGCAGCTATTTTTATCAAACAGTGTATTTTTGTGTTTTACAAATGTGGGGTTATTTTCACCCCAAATGCATATAAAGGTTAATTTAGATTTTTTTCTATTTTGAACCATTTTCATAAAAATCCCAAAGTATCTACACTCATAAAACAGCCGGTTAAAATAGTGGAAAATTCTGCTAAGATAACAGAAAATAATACCTATATTTGCGCCTACAGAATTTTCAATGAAGTTGAGAATCGTGATCTGCTAAATTTACGTAACCTAAATTTAAGCACACCGCTAAATACGGGGATATGTGAAACATGTACCGACTTTAACCAAAATGAATAAGGTTCGTCTTTGAGCCGATATAAGTTAGCGTAGCAAATTTCATCAAAATTCTTAATATTTGCGACCTGTAGCGAGCGCACAAAAATACATGGACCTTCAGACGAACGGATAGACGAATATCGCTAAATCGACTCAGAAAGTGATTCTGATCGATCGGTATACCCTAGTTAAAGTATTTATTGGTGTTACCAACATCTACAGAAAATTATTATACCCTGTCTACGTAATGGTGTAGGGTACAAATTTGGGGAAATGGAGCCATCTCTATGTTATACTGATAGCGGAGAATCAAACACTAAATTATTTAAAAATAATTCTGGTTTAAATTAGCTGGACAATTTTTAAAATTAAAAAACTCAAAATAATAAAAATTAGCATGTACAGTTAGTTCAAATACGGATGAAATTAATTGTTATACTAAATTAGAATTGCAAAAAATATTGATTCAACCCTATATTTTAAGACCAAATAAGAGGCGGATCAGTAAGTCCGTTCCTTTTTGAATAAAACACAGTTTCTTTCGGAAAACAAGTTTTTATTTTTCAACATAGTCTTCTTTTAGCTCAATACACTTAGTCCAACGTTTATCCAATTTGTTTATTCCTTCCAAAAATTGGATGTCTCGAGGTCCTCAAAATAAGCATTTGTTTGAGCAATGCCGTTAAACTGCAAAAACTTTTAAAACAAATTTCTATTGAAGAATTTAAAATCAGCATAAAAGCAAAAGCGTTACTTAATTTGAAATTATCGTCAAAATATCGAATTTCTTGTATCTTGGATCTATGACGGTAAATTTTATTTTATTCTTATTTCAAAATTTTACATTTTTATTCACACACCTTGAAAAATTTTTAATTGTGTTTTATTGTATAACTTCCAATAGGTAGCCACACTGATAGGTCCTTGGGGGGCTTTAAAATTCCAGCGTCTTGCACTTTGAAGCACCCTATGCTTTAGAGTTATTCAAAAATGTTTGACAATACAAATTTCAATAACACTCACAAATAAAAACACGTTAAATAAATAAACCCAAAATATTTGAAAACATTTGTGTTTATTCAGTAAATAATTAAGTTGTGTTGAAAACAAACGCATTTCGATTTTGATCAAGTGTTTTTTTCTTTTTTTGTTAAGGTATGGTTCAAATCAGTATTTCTCAATCTTTGTCGCGTACCAAAATGTTAAAGGGCTAACTACATAATGCAAATGTGCGAATACATATAATCAAATGTGTATAACTACACTCAACCAAAAAAGTCTGTAATGGCTACTGAAAATGTTGCTGCTATTACGGGAAATTTAACTGTTTTGATCCCAGCGGTATTTTTTACTTATTTTAGCAACACATGTCTGCTGATCTGTAGTACAATAAAATAAGTAGAAAAAATTAGTAGCCGCTACTAAATTTTAGTAAAATTTATGTAAACTGCAATTCAAAATCGATTTGCTAAATTCAGTTAAAAAACTTACTAAATATCATAATTTTAGTACAATGAAATTAGTATAAATAACACTGTGAGACAAATGGTAGGGGTCAGTGATCGGGAAGGGTTCAAACTACCGGGGAAAGTTATATCGGTAAAAAAGAAGTTATACGTGTCCCGGCGTTTCGCTGGGTCAACCCTAGGAATCGAGATATATCGATTTGACCTTTGGTGGTCTTTTTTTGACATAACTCGAGAACCACTAGTCCGATTTTGCTCAAACAATTTTAAAAAAATTAAAAATTACAATTCTTTTAATCTGTTCATATAACGTTTTTCTATATACTCAACAGTTTTGCCGGTAAAAATAAATGGTTGTTACCGCTACCATAAAAATCAATAACCTTTTACCGGCAAAACTGTTGAGTATATAGAAAAACGTTATATGAACAGATTAAAGGAATTGTAATTTTTAATTTTTTTAAAATTGTTTGAGCAAAATCGCACTAGTGGTTCTCGAGTTATGTCAAAAAAAAGATATATCTCGATTCCTAGGGGTGACCCAGCGAAACGCCTGGACACGTATAACTTGTTTTTGACCGATATAACATTTCCCGGTGGTTTCATCCCATCCCGATTTTGACTGTCGCATAGTGTAATTAGTTGCAGCTACTAAATTTCAGTAAATTGTTGTAAACTGTAATTTAAAATTAATCTGTTGAAATTAGCAAAAAAGTGTACACTCATAGAAATAAATCCGTAAAAATAGCAGAAAAAGTTACTAAAAATTAGTTAAAAATGATGCTGCAGAAAAAACTGCTAAAATTAGCAGATTTTTTTACTAAATACTTGTAAAATGAGAACAGCAATATTAAAACTGCTAAATTTACAGAATTTTAGTTATATTTAGGCTAACTTTTAGTTAATTGAAAATAGCAAATTGTACTGTAAAATCTGCAGAAAAATTTGCTAAATATTTGTAGACTAAAAATACCAAAAATAAACTGTTAAATCTACAAAATTTTTGCTATTTTTAAGCTAAATTTAGTTGAATGCAAATAGCAGTCTATTCTGCTAAAATCAGCAGAAATATTTGCTAAAAAATTGTAAACTGCTGTTTTCAAAAGGCTCGATTTTTATTTGCATTTAAAAAAAAAAAATCGAAAAAAAAACTTCGAAAATTTTAAATTTTTTGGTGATTTTTTAGGCTACTAATTATTTAGCAAAATTTTTTGCTGATTTTAGCAGTTTAATTTGCTAATCTCCATTTACAAAAATTTAGCTCATATATAACTAAAATTCTGTATATTTAACAGTTTTAGTTTTGCTGTTCCTATATTACTAATATATAGCAAAAATAATCTGCTAATTTAGCAGTTTTTTTCTGCAACATCATTTTTAACTAATTTTTAGTAGTTTTTACTAAATTTTTTACGGACTTTTTTCTATTAGTGTACTAAAAAATAAAAAAACTGTAAAATCTAAAAAAAATGTTATAAAAAAAAGCTTTTTTCTTTCGATTGTAACAAGCGTATAATTACTTTATGGTTCTAGAAATTTGGAATCAAAATTGCAAACGGTTCTCCACACTCAAAAAAAAAAGTCAGTAAAGTCAGCAAAAAATGTTGCTGTGTCAGCAAATTTTTAGTCAGTAGCGTGCTTGCAAAAAAGTTGGTAATTTCAGCAAAAGGTTTGCTGAAAATCAGCGAGCTGATTTTTACCAAAACAATAGTAATCTTCAGCAAAAATTTTGCTAACATTTAGTCGACTGCAAATGAAAAAAATCCTTGCCAAAATCACAAAAATTTTTGCTAAATATTAGTATACTGAAAAAAACTCAAAAAACTTGTAGCGAAATTTTACTTTAGTTAATTTATTTGCTGAAAATTTAAATATAGAATATGTGTAGAGTTGTTTTTCTTTTTTTGTCATTTCCGTTTCCAGACAAGCTGCGACATCTACATCTTGTCTATCTGGTTGTCGTGCACGCTATGCATGCGGTTATCAGCACAATTTTTGTAGCAAAATAAATTAGTAAAACATTAGTTCAAAATTAGGTTAGTGCTAAAAAAATATAACTAAAATTTTTGCTCAAAACGGAATTTCAGCAAAAAAAATTGCTGAAAACTAGTACACTTGATATACAAGACGTTTTACTAATTTTTCTACTAACTTATTTTTTTGAGTGCAGTTATTACCTTTTTATTCATTGGAGATACAATAAAATTTTCTGAGTGTTATTTCCAAACTAAGAATATATCAATAGTAACAAATATAAACTAAACCAGAATTATAAAAAATCAAAAAAAAAAAAGTTAAATTAGTATATTTTTCTGCTAAATTTAGCATTTATATATATATTTGTTCCTTTTACTCCTGCAAGGAGCATAGGGCCGCAATTAGGTTTTGAAAAATTAGTAAAATGTTTTGCTGAAATCAGCAGCGAGAATTAGTAAAAAATTCCGTAATTTGTAATAAGAGAACAGCAAAAATGATTACTAAAAAAAATTTGTACTAAAAATCAGTATAAAAATAGTAAACTGGAAACTGTTTACAAAATTTTTTACTAACTTTTTTATCTGAGTGTACATATATTATATTATATATAACTATTCGTCAAGTTTCGTCAAGTATAATTTGCTTAAGCCTGGATTAGCCAGACGTAAACGTATCTCTGCATAGTTGAATTAATAAGTCAAATAAGAACAGATGTGTTGTGTTTTTTGAAATTTTGCATAAAATATCACGGATGTATCTACCAGAGGCAATGCTTTCAATTGACTGGAAGTATTGCTTTCCGTCAACAGTTGCACCCGACGGAAGAAACTTGAACAATACGAAGATGATTTTTGTTGGAAATAAAAGTTCTATACCAATAGAAAAAAGGCTGTAAAAAGTTTAGTTAAAACTTTTAAAAATTGGTTAAAAATGATGTCGCAGAGAAAACTGCTGAAATAAGCAGATTATTTTTGGTGTATTAATGTTTGTCAAAAAAAAAATTCTTTGATTTTCGGATATCATCACTTTTTTTTAAAGATGTTGCATAGAAAAAAAGAATGGCGTTTTTTTTCTTTTTTATTTCAACTCCTTTCACTGGCGCAAGTCGGCCAAAAACGCTGATTTGGAGACCCATTTTCTGCAGAGCAAAAACGGCTACATTTCTGGGAAATCTGACTTTACCATTCGATTCGACAGCAAAAACTAATATAAAAAACATTTTTTTTGCATTTTCTGAATACAGCAGATAGTAATTAGAGTGGTCCAAAAATCCATTTTTTTTCAAACATTTCAAAAAAGTTACTTTTTTATTACACACAATTAAAATGTATTCCCTGCTGAGAATATTGGTACAAAAATTTATTTATATACCGCGACCCGTTAAAAAGTTATTTAGTAATCAAATAAATACGTTTAGTAAAAAAAATCTTTGTAATAAATATTAAAAAACTTACAAATTATTTTGTCATTACTAAAAAATAAATTTATAATGCGACAGCGAGTATTGAAAGCTGCCTTTTAATTAGCTGAAAAACTATTTCATTGAATTAAAAAAAATCCAAATTTGATTAGCTAATAACTTTTTAACGGTTCGCGGTATATCCAAAAATGTTGTACCCATGTACTCCGCCGGAAATAAATGTTCATTGTGTGTAATAAAAAAAATACTTTTTAGAAGTTTTTTAAAAAAGCGGATTTTCGAACCACTCTAATGGCTATCTGGTGTATTTTGAAAATGCAAAAAAAGTTTTGTGTATTAAATTTTGTTGTAGAATCGAATGGTAAAATCAGATTTCCTATAAATGCAGCTGTTTTTGCTCTGCAGGAAAAGGGTCTTAAAATTAGCGTTTTTGGCCGAATTGCGCCAGTGGAAGGAGTTGAAATAAAAAAAAAAAAAGATTTTTCTTTTTTTCTATGCAAAAGCTTTAAAAAAAGTGATGATATCCGAAAATCAAATCACATACATATTAGTAAGATAGGAACAGAAAAAATTAAACTGTTAAATATACATAACTCTAGTTATATTTGAGTTAAATTTTTGTTAACAGAAAATAACTTAACCTGCTCAAACCAGCAACAAATTTTTCTAAATAATTAGTAGACTAAAAGTTCACAAAAAAAATTTAAAGTTTGTTTTTTTTTAAATGCAAATAAAATTCGAGCCTTCTGAAATCAACAGTTTGCTATTTTTTAGATATAGTTCTGCTGATTTTAGCAGGACAGACTGCTATTTGAATTCAACTAAATTTAACGCAAAAGTGGCAAAATTTTTTTAGATATAATAGTATTGGTTATTCTTATATATATTTTAGATGAGGTTATTTTCATTAACAATTTGGCTCAGAAATATTTCCCGGGAATCAAATTTTTTTATTCCCGTTTCCCGGGAAATAAAAAAGTCCGGAAAATCCCAAACCCTAGAGGCTAATGATCTTTGTGGAAATATTTATAGCATGTAGGTTATATATTAAGAAAATTATTGATACTCTATCAAAGGCAGCTTTGAAATCTACGAAGAATGCGTAAACCTTTTTGTCATTATTTTAAACATAAAAGCCTTGTTCTCTTACTTACTACAATTTACTACTTTTACTACAGCTGGAAAAATTCAATACAAAAAGTATGTAAACAGAACTTTCGTGTTAGTAAAAGTAGTAAAGGTTTCAAGTAAACGAACACACTGAAAGTATTGTTCTAGATTTTTTTGTAACATTTTTTTAAACCTATTTTTAGACTTACTATTTTTTCAATACTGGTAACGATATATGTAACCACATATTTTTTGATTTTTTGTATGTTGTTATGTTTTTATCTATCAAATATTACATGTCAATATAGCTCAAATGGTAGGGCTATTGACTGGCAATCTGGAGTCCCAGGTTCGATTCCCGCACGAGCAATTTTTATTAAACAAATTTTTTACAATATAAAAAATTTTTTTTAACTTATTTTTTTAATCTATTTTTAGACTCATTATTTGTATCCATACTGGTAAGCACATAGTTAACAATATATTTTTCGATTTTTCGTATGCTAATGTGTAACCATAACTCATTATTCCGCGCGACATCGCCATACAAAAGTAATAAGAAATGTAATATTAAAAGTAACCAATTACCATTAAATGGTATGTGGTGACATAACCACATATCTGGTAATGATTTTCTACACTGAGTACTGATACAATTTACAAAGCCATCTTGGAAAAAACTGTGTTGAGAAATATTTTGTGGCTGGTATTAAGAAAAACTATTGAAAAAGTATTTATTTCATTCTATAGCTAACTGCCTTAAACTAATGTTAACTGTTGCCTGATTTTATGTTTATATTTATGTACGATTGTGTACTTTTTTTCACTTTAATCAAATAATTGCACATGTGCTATGTGTAAATATATTTTCTTTAATTTACTTTTTTTTACTACATGTACCTTTGAGATCTATGTAAAACAAATGCCGGCATACAATTTTGTTGACGTTCGCCTTGCTTTTCAGAAAAAAACATGACCTAAGAAGCCAGAAAATGTGAATAAGCTTGAATAAGAAGCAGGAAAATATAAAACTTCTTTCATTTTTATTGTATTACTGGCCCCAATCTACGTAAAATATACTTCTACCCAGCAAAACCTTGGTAATATGTGGGTACTACTATGCATATTACCTGGTAATATATAAACCGCTTACCCTTGCATTTTTTGTAATACGAAATTCATACGTTTGAATGTTTTATTGGTATAAATAATTCGTTTTTCTATAAAATTCTAGAAATTCTATTTTTTGTTAAAAATCCGTGAATTTGAAATTGATATTCGGTTTAAAAAATTTAAATTTAAACAAAATGTTTTTGAAAACTCCTTACACGTAAGTTCAGAATAACATGTTACTAGGTGAGGAGTTAACTCGATGGACATGCCCTTGTTAAAATAATGCTTTGGTAATAGAAAAGTAAGAGGTTACCTACCCTTATTTCTTCTTACCAAAGTCATTACCGGGTAATAGAAGGTTTTGCTGGGTAGTTCTACTCGAAAGATAAAAGTCAAAATAAACGAAAAATACGAAAAAGTGTTAGAGTATTTAACGTTGTGTGAGTATTAGGGTATTCAATCAATTAATCGCTATTTTATTAATGGAATAATTATGCTCAAATAATTTAAAGCGTCAAACTTCGAATGAGGAACAATTTGAATAATTTAAAAAATATTTTTTACAAAGTTTTAAAGCTTTTTTCGCATAAGTGCGAAGAAAATACTGAGCATATTAAGCCAATTTATCATATTTAATTAACGCTCTATGTAATAATAAAGCAAAGGATATTATCGAAGGCCATAAGATTCAACTTAGTAAAGAGACAAATAAATTAACTTTTTATCTTCATATTCTCAAGTTTTTCAAAATATGTACTTACAGTTTAAAAAGTGAAACAAAGTAATCTGCAAATAAATAATATGTTGTTTACAAGATTTAAGGAAGGAGTAGGAGATTTATCGAGATACTATGCTACACGCAAATAGAAACTAAAAGATTACAATTTTATGTAATTTTTACTTTATATGTTACTTTCTATGCAAAATTAAAAAGCCAAATATTGGAAAATGTTGATCTATATAAATATGTTCGGTGTTCTGAACACCGAACTTGGCCAAACAACACTTTTTGGCCGAACTCCAAGGCCAAATACTCGATCGGACACATTTCATATATACCAGTTGTTTTTTAATTTTAAAGTATTATTTGATTAAGAGGTAAACCGAATAATTATTTGGTCGATTAAACGATTTAAATAAAACGGCGATTAATTGAATACCCTAGTGTGTATACATGCATACAGGGTATCTGCAACGGCTGACGCCTTAGTCAGTAAAGTAAAGTGAAGTTAAGCAAAGCTGGAATATTTGCAAATGCAAACGAAAATGGAGAAAGTTCAAACAGACAAACAAATGAAAGAATAAACATTAAGGAGCACGACACTCCAATCCAAAAGCAGTATATACATATATATTAGAGTGTCCCTTAAAAATAGATTTTTCATTACACCCCCCAGTTTTATTGGAAATGGTCCCAAATTGAAGAAATCGTTTTTTTTTTTTTTGGAAAACGTTAACCCATGCCGAAGGTTGGACGAAAATGTCCCATTTTGGAAAAAAAAGTGTTTTACTATTAAAAATTCCCAAAATTCGAAAAATAGAAAAAAATTGTATTTTATTTCATTTATTCATTTAATATAGTCAAAATAATTTAGACATGGCATTTTGACTTCATCGGATATCATTAACCCACTTTAGCCTGGAATCCAAAGAAAAATAAATTGGAAAAATGATAATTCGAGTTTGTGTTTGGAGCGACTGCTTTCCAGGACATTTTACAAAAAATGCTTATTTTGTCAAAAATTTAACAAAATTTGAATGTTTTCATAAAATTTTACATAGTTTTCGAAAAAATGTCACTGAAATTTGGTTGGACTATAATTATCTATACATTTGTTTAAAAAATATTTAACCCTTGGTGGCCAGGGCTCAGCAAAGACCCATGAAACTTAATTTTAATTATGATTACGAGATTGTAAGCCATTAAATTGATTTTAAAAAATCTCAACTGAATAAAACTAATTATTTTATGTAACATGATCCATATGGGGTTAGTTTTTATAGTTTTGGCCAAAAACGACCAACTAGGAAATTTACAGAATAATTTTTGGAAAAATATCACTTTCATAATTTTCGGAAAAATATCACTTCCAATGGATCAAAAAAATCTTTTTCCCACTTGATAAAAATTATTAGTTTGTGTAACTTGGTCCATATAGGGTTAATGTTTTCACTTTTCGGCAAAAAAATATTATGAAACTTATTTTCAGCCTTTATTTCATTGCAGGTTATTTCGTAACACCTATTTTCCATTCAAAAAAAACTTAATTTTTTTAGAATCAATTTTATTACAAGTTGTTTTCAATTTTTGTGCAATTTTCTGGTACTTTTTATTTCTCCGATTATGAGGCATTTTCTCGTCGAAACATTTAAACTTCTTGTAATTTAGAATTTTAGAAAATTTCCCAGAATTTTCTGATAATCGATTTGGCGAGTTCTGTATTAACCATATTTCTTTAAACAAAAAACGGTGGCAATACAGAGTTTTATTCATTTTAAAAGACGATTTATAAGCACTATGAAAAATGTCACCATTATGGAGTTAAATCACACATTTTTGTTGCGAAATTTAACATTTAACTGAATTTTTTCTTGGTCTTCTAATAGTTTACATTTTTTGAAAATATCCAACAAAACATCGCGTGCCACCTAAAATCCACTCGCGTGCCACTACTGACACGCGTGTCATAGTTTTGCCAGCCCTGATGTAGAGCAACGTCTGCATTTTCCTCCAAATTAAATTTTCGGGACATCCTACTGTGCAATGTAGACTAGACCAAACTAAAATGTAGAACATAATGCGACATACTACTACTGATCACAAGAACAACTCCCTATTTGCAAAAGTCACCCATCTCTAAGCGGATGATGGCAAAAGCTCTAAAAGGCAAATATTTATGTTCGATTTTAACATGGCAAAAGACGAAGAACGAACACAGCACTCTGCACTGAGCACAGCAAAACATACGTAAAGGATGGGAACAATTTTTTGCACATTTTTAATTGTAGAGTTAAACGAAACTTTTATTTGCTTTAGGAAAACATTAATAATCAAAATTGCAATTATAGCAACAACAAAAACAACATCATTCACATCCATCCACACGTCTTGTTGATATAACGAATAGAATAATCCCAGGATAATACCGGATATAAACCTAACATGTAACGTAACGTTACTTTACATTGCGTTTCATGTTCATTTATTTATTTTTCTTTTTTTTCATTTTAATTTTTTTGCTACCGAAACACTTGAAAAAATAAACTAAAAACGCTGTGCGACGTATTAAACGCATGCTACTGTTTACATAACTCACGTGACGCCATAGAGCTTCAGTGATTTTGAATTAATAAAATGAATTTATATTGTAGAATACACGAGTATTAACATCATACAACAACAACAAAAAAGTAAGTAGAAAAAAACACTTAAATGTTGGTAGATTTTTAAATTAACTGAAAAAACAAAATTTAACTAAAACGAGTGTAGTTTGCGTAACACACATACAACATGTCTATACTCCACAGTTAAAATGCACCTACTTTGCTCTGTGACTATCCAAATCACCAACATAACTCAACCCATCCACCTCCTACCGCACACATACAATATACGTACAACTGCTGTTGGTGAGAACGAACGATGTCAACAGGAAGGAATGATTTCTTGTGCCAATATTTTGCCAGGGTACACAATTTCGATTTGTCGAGAGTGTTGTCGTAGACATACTAAGAGAACCGAAAGCAAGCAGGCAGGCAAACATTCCTGTTTTTTTTTTCTTCCTTCTTTTGTGTTTTGTTAGTCTTCATCGGTTTCGTCCTTGACAAAGTGCTCACTCAGCTTTCTGTATGAGTAACAACAACATTGCATCATAGATTTAAGTTTCACGGGTTACTTTGGCTTTGCTCCTCCATTTCATTTATTCATTCGCTTAGTTCATATTTTTTGTTGTTATTAGTATAAGTATGTACGTACGTATGTTTGTACATTTGGTAGTTCGTTCGTTCGTTTGTTCCTTTCGTTTATTTAGAGAAAGGGATTCATTCGCTTTGCAAATCAAGTGAAATGTTTGCAAATAGAATTTGTCTATGCTTGCTTAAGTGTTTGTATATGATATGTATATGTGTGTACATACTCAAACTCTCATATTCATTCTTAAATATGAGAACACATACATATCTATACATACTATGTATGGATGTGTATGTTTGTTGTATTTGAGTGTGTGTTTAACTTTGTATGCATTATGATGATCAGTGCAGCAAATGTGAACATAACTGTATAACTGTACAAATATGTACACAAGTCAGGCTGCCTTGGCTCGATGAATGAATGGATGGATGGATGGATGTATGGATAAGTGAATGTAGTACCTATGGATAAATGGATGAATTCATGCTTGGTTGACTGACTGCCTGACTGGTTAGATGGATGGGTTCTTCCTTTTCGTTTATTGCAATACTACAATTAAAAAAAATTATTTCTGTGATTTCCTGTTCTTTTTTTATAGTTTGTATGTCATGCTAATACTGTCGATAACAGGATTAATTACTTAAGTACATTCACATTACCGTATGTACTTATTACATACTATAAAGATGACAGTTTTAACATTTTAAAGGCTGAAAAAATTTAGCATTGTACTTAGAGCCTTTAAGAATAAATTAATTAGTTTTTGAATAAATTTCCAACAAATCGAATTTTTTCTGATGGATCAGTATGTTTAACCCATCCCAGCAAAACATTGGTAATATGTGGGTATGACAATGTATATTAAAAACATCAAACATTTTTACCCTTGCCAGATTGAAATTGGCAAAAAGCTTGACATTCAGAGGAAAAAGCTTGATTTTTCTTGACAATTTAAAATTCAGTTAAATTAGCAAAAAAAAATTGCAAAATTGATTTGGAAGTTTAAATGATATTAATTTATACAGATTTTCTACATTCTTTGTACCACATTTTTTAAAGAAATGGGCCCATATGTTGTCAATGGATATGTCTTTTGGCAATTCTTCAAAAACTTCCCGAAGGCAGCAGTAATCTGCATACAACATATTTTTTAATTGATATTTTATAAAATATATGGCAGCTCTGCTTAATTATTCCTTGACAACAACGAGTTTTTTATATTTAAAACAGCAATTTGCTAAAAAATTGATTTTTATCCAGAATCATATCTTTTTTCTAAGTATTTTAGAGCATTTTGTAAAAATTGGTTAGCTTCTAACTCAAACGTTTCCTTTTCATTCAAAGAAAGGCTTTTTATGCTTTACTACCATGGACACAGTCACTTATCCGTAAAAATTAGTCATGGTACATTTAAAAACAATTAGTAGAGTCCGACCGAACAGTTCGGCCACAAAATGTATTTGCACGGTATTCGGTATGTTGAAGCATTATGGACAAATTTTGCCTATGGGAAAATGTTTGTTGGGCCGATTTGAATCCGTTTTGGTTGTAAAATTTAAGGAAAAGTCAGAAGTTAAGCAAGGAAATCACTGTTCGGCCGCCGAAAGTTCGGCCAAATTGGAAAAAGTGTGACGGCCGAACAGTTAACTTTGCAGCTAAACTACTGGGTTTTCCTTAAATTTGACATTCAAAATCGTATTAAATCGACTCAGTAAACACAGAGACTTATAATTATAGAGATAGGAAATCAAAACTTACACTACTCACCGGTAGAGGGCGCTGAAATTTAGTATTACCTGAGCAACTATTTAGTATCAACGGAGCCTATATTTTAAAACGCAAAAACTGCTGAAAACTGTTCAAAATAAGGAAAAAAAACAAGCGCGGAATATATTCAAATAATAAAATTTGAGATATCCGTTTGTTTTTTTGCTTTGTTTTTTGTTATTATTTAAATTTAAATAAAAAAAAGAAAATTGTGAATTTTTTGAGCTAGGGACAACGATATTTTTGTAACTTATTTTTTGGTGATGCCATACCCATGAGTAAACATTTTCCCAGTACCAAAATTTCTCAACAATGCCTCTAAATATCGAAAAACCGCCCAAATGTCGCTAACAATTATTTTTGTAGTTTTTTTTTTTTGCTAATGGTTAATTTTTCTTGATTTTTCTTATCAATTTGATGGAAAATTTTCTAAAATTCCGTTTTAGCTTGACAAATGACATTTTTTCTTTATTCTTGACACGCATTGAAAAAGCTTGACAATCAAGCCAAATCAAGCACGTCTGGCAACCCTACTTACACCTTGCCCTTGCACTACTTCGGATACCAAATTCAGACGTTTGCAAGTTTTATTGGTATAAACAATTCGTTTTACTATACAGGCCAATCTTCGGTGAAAAATTTGCACGATTTCTTAATACAGGAGAATATGGGTTAACCCTCTAATGCTCAAGGCCGCCAAAAAGCGGTCTTCAGGTCAGTAGTACACACAAATTATTTTGAAGGTAAAATTAACTGAAAATACAATTTAAAACGAATAAAATTCAGTTAAAAACCGGTCTGTGAGTATTGCATTTAATTGAACAATATTTTTATTTGTTTTTGACCAGCAATAATTGACTATCAGAAACTGTAAAATCAACTTAAAGTTAATTTATTTTTACTATAAAAATAACAAGCAAAATGGTGCGAAGAACTAAATTTATATTTGATTTTACTAAAAAATTAAAAAAAAACAATTCGGATAACTGTATTGTTGTTTTTTAATTTCAAACAACTTTTACTACAAAATACCTTTTTTTGGTTCATTTTTTTAGTTTTACTTTAAAACAATAAAAATTTACTAAAAAATTTGACTGTATTTTCATTTAGTTAAATTTTTAAATAACTTGTGAAAAAATTAAAAATTATTTTTTTTTTTTTCTACGAACAACTGTTATTATTTTTAAAAACAACTCAACGGAAAAACTTCAGAAACAACTAACAAAATGTGACTGTATTTATTTTGTGAGTGTATTCATCAAAACTTTTTACTAATTTCAGCGGGGTAAATTGTCATTTGCCTTTAATTAAATTGTAACTTAAATGAAACTAATATTTTGCAGAATTAACAGATTTTGTCTTGCTGTTTTTATTTGGCAAACGTGCGCTGATATCAATATTTTTCTACAGGGCCTCTTTTAACTAATTTTAATAACTTTTCCTGCTATTTGTACAGGTTTATTTCTATGAGTCTTATTATAAATCATTTTGAGAGGTATGACAAACCGTACACCTACAAAAAAATGTTGTTGTCCCAACAGAAATAGGGTTGAAAAAACTGAATTTTCGGTTGCACCAACCGAACGATTCGGTTGGGACAACACATTTCTTTTGTAGGTGTAAAAATATAAAAGACAGACCACTGTGTTGATCTCCCGTTTTGGTAGGCATTTGAAACGGTTTATCAAAAAATCAAACTCATCGGCTCAAAATCTAAAAAATCTTTAGTTAATAAGTTCAATTAACTCGATCGTTTCTTTTATTTTTTTTTAATGTTTAAGTAGGTACTTAAAATCTAGTATTTTTTTTTTTTTTAAATTAGGCATGTTGGTGTTTTGCCAACACAATAAATAAAATGTACACAAAGTAAAGTGAAGCTCTTGACAAAAAAAATATATAAAAACAAAAAACATTGGACAAAAGTATCGTACAATATCAACATAATATTTTAATAACTAATGCAAAGTAGTGGTTATTGTTTATGTTTAAGATGTAGTTACAAAAAGTTATTATTGTAACTACTCTGGTACTTTGATGATGTTTGATGGAAGCAGGGTAGGGTGGTGGAGTTATTGATACAAACAACCCTTCTCAACTGGGATGTCTATGCATGCACTCAAAGCACACACCGCACTTGAGTGTTGAAAATATTTATATAAAAAGTGCTTTTCGTAAAAAGGGCGTTGTGCACTAAGAGCCAAAGCGAAACACTAAATGAAACATGTATTGTGTTCAATTGTTACAATTTCATATAAACTTCGACGACTACAACGTGTATATTTTGAGGCAACAATATACATATTTTTTTTTGTTGTCGATCATGGACTCGTGTGTACGTATGATGATGTCAACGTCATCCTGCAAAGGCTGATGATGACGACTAAACAATTTATCTCAATGGTACTTGAGTTAGTAAACCTAAACAATATTTTAACAATAAACCTCTATGGAAGAGGCCACGGGTGAAAAAAAACAAAGCGGGACAGGAATACTGGTTTATTTTTGCGCCCCCTTGTCAGGGCAAGTGTAGCTTTTTTATTGTTGCATCTCTCGACTGGCAACAATAATAAGGGGGAAGCATTGGTATTGGAGTGGAATGGGGAAGTGAAACCACAAAACACGCACATATGTATTGAATTGTTTATATGTGTTTTGTTAGTTCTATACATAATTTTATGAATCTGTTTTTGTCAAGCGTGATAGAGAGTACTTACAAGGGAATGCCCCCACGCTTACACACCGATATAGGTGAAACTCGGATAGCGAATCCAAATGCAAGGTTGACCTCATATTTTATTAGCAAAATCAAAAAAAAGAGCCTCGGTAAAAAAACCTTAAAATCCGAGAAACCGCAAATATTGGAAAAAGAAAATAAAGCGTGTGAATTTGAGAGTCCTTGAGATATATGTATGTATGTACATCAACAACAATAAAAATAGAACAAAACCTACGCTCTCTTTCAATTAACGCCACTTTTTGTCAAATTCGAGTGGTTTATTAGTATACAATGGAGAATCAAAGACAATTGCACAAAACAAATTATTGAAACTATTCAAAATAATCCATTGTAGACTTGTAAAAAAAATTGAAGCAGAAGTACGCGTCAATGTGTTTCCAGAATGGCCAAAGAGTTCAACAAGGATCTAATAATTGAAAGAAAACCTGGAAAGAAAAAGGACCCAGGAATGAAACCAAAGCCAAAAAGCTGGAGAAGCTATTGAGAGCGATTGCAAACATATCTGACCGCGATTTGGCACGGTACGTGCAATGTTTGGAATCTTTTGTGAGCAGAGTTAAGGCCAACTCTGGGCATATGACATCTAAAGTTCCAACAGTTCCACAAAGGTTCTCTGTGTTACATTTTTCAGTTAGTTACTTTTTTAGTTAATTTTTAAAACTATTAAAATAATGTTTAAAAAAGTACCAGATTTTGGCATCTTTTAAAAAACGGTTGACCTCACTTTATTATTTTATATCACATATCCGAGTTTCATCGAAATCAAAGGTATGTACGCGTTGGGAGGATTCCCTTGTGAGTATACTACATATTTGTCCAGTGTAAGCGTGTGTAGAATATTGAGATTCATTGTTTGTTAGATGGATGACCTGATTATTTATTTAATACTCGAAAAAAGTGTTTGTGACGGATAATAAAAGAATGAAATCGTTACAGTTGATGCGAATTAATCGTATTTGACACCTTTGATTAGAATTAACAAAAAGATTATTGTGAAAGAACTTTTCGTTACCAAACAGAACGACCTTATATATACGAGTATGTACATATGGGAAAATCTACGAAACAGGTCGATTTCAGATTTTAAAAATGAAAAATTTCAAATCAGTGGCACAGATTTTTTTTCTAGATTAACTTATTTAAAATGCGTTAAAAAGAAGTAATCTGTTCGGGTGAATCAATTTTTTTGAGTGCTAAAAAAGTTATAAACAAAAAACCGCACACAGTTTCGCTGATAAATTTTTTCAAATTTTTGGATTTTTTGGGCATGCGACCACACATTTTCAGGTAATCTTTACATGCTGAATCCGAATTTGGTTTCCAAATTTTTTCAACACATCTAGTTTTTGAGAAAATTGAGGTCAAAGTTAACAAAAACCTTTTTTGGCTATTTTTGAGCGGTTTTTACACACTTTTACCACGAGTTAATGAAAAAAGATGATAGAAATTATGCAATCACCACGGTAAGTTAATTCGAAAACGCATAGTGGCGATATATTTCCATTATTGATTTTCAGTAATATTGTTTTTTAATTTTTCCGTCCGTCCGTGTGTCTCTCCATGTAAAGTTGTGCGCATGCTGCAAGTCGCAAATATTAAGATATTTTGATGAAATTTGGTAGACCGACTTATATCGGCCCAAGAACGAAGTCTATTGATTTTGGTTTAAATCGGTCTATGTTGGGACTTCTGCCCATATAAATTTCCCTCAAAACTGCAGCACAAAATTGAATGGCACATCCACAGTTTTAAGAATTATGGAGTCCAATCTATCTGGAACGGTAGATCTTATTATAGCTGTCATTATGTCAAAGTGCTAAACAGATCGGATTTTATTTTTAGGCTTTACATCAATCTTCGCTATACAATGCGCTAAAAATCCAACTTTAAATTAAATAGCACATCCACAGATAAAAGAATTAATGGCTGAAATCTAGCTTATATGATATATATCGCAATTAATATTTTTGTGTGTAAGTTCTAAAACGATCGGATTATCCGTTTGGTTTCTACATCACTTTTAGCTCCAAAAATCTAAAAGCTACAAAAGTTAACCTAAAATGGGTCTGGACACCAAACTAATAGCAAGATCCATTTAGCACTTACACACATTAATAGTATCGCCGATATATATCGATCACGCAGGACTGCAACTAATTATTTCTCAAACTGCGGATGTGCCCTTCAAAAAATATCAAAATTTCAAGTTGTTCACGCATAGAGGTGAAGAGGTTATTATTGTCATATTTTCTTTATTTTTGAAGCCACACTTATATAATTTGATCTCAATTTTTTTGTTTACTTGTCAGTTACATGTCAGTATCAAAAATTTTTCAATTGCATTGAGGCTGAAAGCGCAAAAATTAAAAATGTCCGAAATTAATCTTTTTTAAAAAAAAACAGAGTTACAGAGTTTAAAGAACTACCATTTGTTCCTAATTGAGGACACCTATTTTTTTCAACAAGTGGGAGATTTTTTAACATCATAATTATTATTCACAAAGGTTTCAGGCGATTTCCTTTTATGCTGAAAAAGTTATACCCAAAAGAGCTGAAAAACTCTTGAAAGTTACAAGCAAAATTAGGGTAAATTAGGGTAGTTTTTAATTGAGTAGAGCACGTTAGCAGTATGTTCGTCTCATTAAATTCATTGCCTCGAAAATGCTGATACCCTCAAAAATATTATATATTGTTATTAAAATGGTTTAAATCCCGAGTTACATGGAATCGCCCGGTTTCGTAGATTTGCCCATATGTACATTTGAAGTCTGTAGCCCAGTGTAAAGGAGCACACCATTTTTGATCGGAGTAGCTGCATCAATCATAATTTGTACGACAGTTAAACTTAGTTTAATGAGCGGTTTAATCTAAAAAACAAAATTTAATAGAGTTTAACTTAGCATACGCAGAAAAAAAACAGGTGGAACTTTATCTAAGTGCTATGTAATTATACACCCAGCAAAATCTTTCATTACCAAATAAGTAATTATATAATAGATATTCATAGCTCCGCACAACTTATTTTTTGGCGTCTAAACTCATTATTTTTGTTTGGCGTGGTCGTTTTTATAAGTAGTCACGCATACCCGCTCGATTACTAAAAAATGGAAAGCAAGTAGTTATGAGATTTTGAATAATAAGTGGTTACACAAATGGTTGCAAAAAGTTGAATTATAAGTGGTTATCCTTACTTACTTGCTTACTTGATTCTTAAAAATAAGGAGTTACACAAATACTATTAGCTTCCGGAAATACATTCAGAGAAATTAAAGTTTTTGCTAGTGTGTAAATTTAGAACTCGTCATAAAAATTTAACACAAAATATATTTACATGTAATAAACAAAGGGTTCTTCAACAGAGGCGCTACAAAAGTAGAAAGACAGGGACAGCAAACGACGCCATATTTCTTGCCGCTCTTTCTTTCAGTAAGGTTTGCCATTTCATGATGGAAAGATATACGAGCCAACAACGAGTCGAAATTATTAAAATTTACTACCGAAATTCGGAGTCAGTGGCCTCAACGTTAAGAGCGCTACGTCCAATTTATGGTCGTCATAATGAATGACTTCGTCAATAAACAAAATATGCGTTATTGGTCAGACAGCAATCCACACGTACTCCATGAGTCATCATTGCATCCCGAAAAAATTACGGTTTAGTGCGGTTTATGGGCCGGCGGAGTCATTGGGCCGTACTTCTTCCGTGATGATCAAGACCGGCACGTTACTGTGAATCGGAATCGCTACCGTTCAATGATAACCGAATATTTTTGGCCCCAATTGGATGATATGGACTTGGAAGACATGTGGTTCCAACAGGACGGCGCCACAAGCCGCACAGCGAATGTCACAATCAATTTATTGCAAACCAAGTTTGGAGAATGTGTTATCTCACGAAATGGTCCAGTCGATTGGCCGCCTCGGCCGTGCGATTTGACGCCGTTAGACTATTTCCTGTGGGGCTACGTCAAATATATGGTCTATGCCAACAAGATTGATGAACTTCGTACGAATATCGGCCGATTTATGCTTGAAAACCGTCGAAAATTGGGTTCAGCGTCTGGACTTCTGTAAGCGTGCCCGTGGTGGTCATGCAAAAGAGATCGATTTCCATACATAATAGCATCGAACGTACTTTCACAGGAATAAAGAATTTCATTGATATCCAAAACCGTTTTTGTTTTATTTAAAAAAACTTTTTTAGCGCTCTTATTGAAAAACCCTTTATAAATGTATAAAATTTAACTTTGTAAAAAGTACTTATTTAAACTATTGCGAGTAAGTCATTATTTTATATTTAAAAGCAACGACTGCACTGATAGAATTTTCGTTCATAGCATTAATGAATCGATTTCATTAAAATGGATTCATTGATTTAATGAAAAAATGCATTAACTGAATGAAAATTCATTGTTGTTATGAATTTTTTCATTAGATTTTTTTTATTTTTTTCATAATTTCATAAAAAAAATTCATTAAATTAATGAAAATTTCATAAAGAAAAATTTAACTTATAAAATTGATTTCAGGTACAATTTTGCCTCTTTTTGGTTTTCCCTATATATGTGTCATTTTTGGGCTAAACAAAGAGACCCTCATCTCGGGAGTTACATATATCGGCTTTAAGGGAACAAGTTGAGTTTAGGGGCACTGCCACGATTTTTTCCCCCAGATAGTACTTTTTGGGCTGAATAGGAAAATTTTTTTTTGTCGGATACCCCTATTTGGGGTCAAAGTTAAAACGTGGACTTGCCCGTATCTTCGCTATTTATTATCGGATCAATATGACAATATGAGCATCATTGGAAAGGTAATTGAAATGGCTTTAATATAACATATTTACTAACCCATTACGAGCCGATTCCAGTTTTTTTTTTATTTTAAAACGAGTTTTTTGGGAAAAGAATTTGAATATCAAAAAAGTGCTTACATAATGGTATGATTTGTTTACACATACTAATTGCATCTTAGATCAACTTTTGCTTTCAACCCGTAAGCCTGGTATTTTGTTCATACTTTTGCGAAAAAAGCTGTCAAACTGTGTAAAAAAAAATTATTTTTCACTTACGTGGAATTGTTGCGACATCTATAAAACGCTTCATTAAAAATATGAACAAATCATTATACTAATAATAACTTCACGTCTTATTGAAATAATTTCATTAAGTCTATGCCAAAATGTAAAATATTAATGAAACTATTTCATGAAAGTAATGAATTTAAGTCATTCAACACATGAAACTTTCATAATGTTAATCTTAAAATTAATGAAAAAAATTCATATATTCTATGAAACTTTCATTCGATCAATGAATCCATTCATTAAAATTGACTTAATGAAACGTTTTTCATTAATCCAATGAAACCGTTCTTTGGGGACTTTCCAATGAAAAAATTCATTGTATTAATGAACAAATTCATTAATACTATGTACAAAATTCTATCAGTGTACAATAGGCCGTTATTAGGAAGATAATGATACATATATCATTATTGGTAATGCAGACAGCAATAAGGTATCATTACCAATATTTTGCTGGGTTATTCCATCAATATATTTATAGTTGTTTTACTAGGGATACTTACTATCCAAGCAAAAACATGGTATTGACTTTATAGATTACCAAGTAATGATAGATCATTACCTTCTGCATTACATAAACATACAAAATAATGACTTAATGGTAACAAGTTATAGAAATTCTTATATATTCTATTTAAATAATTTATATTGGTTTTGAAAATTGTTACAACTAAAAATGTCTACTGATTGTAGTTACAAAATTCTCCAAAGTAAAAAGTTAAAAAGTTATTTTGCAAGAATTTAACGATTTTTAAGACTACCTAAAAAACACTAAAGTTTTGTTAGGTTATCTTATTTATTTTTAGAATTTTTTTTAAAGAATTAAGCATATTTGTCCACCAAATTATGGTAACAAATTATTTCACAACGTAAGAGTAACCACTTATTTCCTAACTTCTGGCTAACCACCTGTTCTTTCACAATGAGTAACCATTGTGGATACTCATTATATTCACTTTTTTTGTAAGCGAGAGGGTATTGGCCAACTATGAATTTAAAGACATCGCGAACAAGAGTAATTATATGAGTAAATAGCCTGGTAACCAGTGAAAACCTTTGTGTGCTACTTAATCTCTGTTTTTGCTGGGATATTTCCTTTTTTACAAAATGAGAACACATGTATGTCTGTCTGTAAGTAATAATTATGCCGGCGATGAAATAATGTCTACGGGACAGGTATAATAAACGTCACTGAAAGGACTAATGTACAATATGATGAAGTTGTTTTTAGTCATTAAAAAAGTTCTCGCAAAAAAGTGATACTTCACATGTTTTGAAAGGACTTTGGAAAATGATAAATAAAAAAAAAACGCTGACAAATGACGGTATTCTTTTGATGTGTGCGTGTGTTTTCTTATTCCTTTTGGAATTTTTCTTTAAATCACTTGAAAATCAAAACCATTTTTGAAAACCTAATGGAAAATAAATCCTAAGCATGCACATATGCATATGGGAAAATCTACGAAACAGGTCGATTTCAGATTTTAAAAATAAAAAATTTCAAATTAGTGACATACATTTTTTTTATAGATTAACTTATTTAAAATGCATTAAAAAGAAGTAATCTGTTCGCGTGAATCAATTTTTTTGAGTGCTGAAAAAGTTATAAACAAAAAACCGCACACATTTTCGCTAATAAATACCCTAGTAAAAATGATTTTTATATATTCATATATGATTTTTATACAATCATTTATGATTTTATACAATTATAACTTGTCGAGTATTGTGAAACATATATTTTTATATGATTATATCAAAAGATATTTAATTATATAAAATTATATTAACCACATCCACCATTTTTCGGATCAAATAATATATTTTTTATATAATTAAATTAACCCATATATGATTTGATCCGGAAAAGGGTGGATCTGGTTAATATAATTTTATATAATTATATATCTTTTGATATAATCATATAAAAATATATGTTTCACAATACTCGACAAGTTATAATTGTATAAAATCATAAATGATTATACAAAAATCATATCTGATTATATAAAAACAATTTTTACTAGGGTATTTTAAAATTTTTGATTTTTCGGGCATGCGACCACACATTTTCAAGTAACTTTTCCGTGCTGAGTCCGAATTTGGTTTCCAAATTTTTCCAGCACATTTGGTTTTTGAGAAAATTGAGGTCAAAGTTACCAAAAACCTTTTTTGGCTATTTTTGAGTAGTTTTTACACACTTTTACCTCGATTTAATGAAAGAAGATGACACAAATTTTTCAGTCATCACGGTAATTTTATTTGAAAATGCATAGTCGCGCTATATTTCCATTATTGATTACACTGTGAGACAAATGGTAGGGGTCAGTGATCGGGAAGGGTTCAAACTACCGGGGAAAGTTATATCGGTAAAAAAGAAGTTATACGTGTCCCGGCGTTTCGCTGGGTCACCCCTAGGAATCGAGATATATCGATTTGACCTTTGGTGGTCTTTTTTTTGACATAACTCGAGAACCACTAGTCCGATTTTGCTCAAACAATTTTAAAAAAATTAAAAATTACAATTCCTTTGATCTGTTCATATAAAGTTCTTCTATATACTCAACAGTTTTGCCGGTAAAAATAAATGTATGAAGAAAAAAATATTTTTTGCCTAAAATATTAAAAAAAAAGTAATAAACAAAAGGTTATTGATTTTTATGGTAGCGGTAACAATAAGAAGGCACATTCAAAGTTTTAAGAATTATGGAGTCCAATCTATCTGGAACGCTAGATCTTATCATAGCTGTCATTATGTAGAAGTGCTAAACAGATCGGATTTTATTTTTAGGCTTTACATTAATTTTCGCTGTACAATGCGCTAAAAATCCAACTTTAAATTGACTAGCACATCCACAGATAAAAGAATTAATAGCTGAAATCTGGCTTATATGATATACATATATCGCATTTAATATTGTTGTGTGTAAGTGCTAAAACGATCGGATTATCCGTTTGGTTTCTACATCACTTTTAGCTCAAAAAATCTATGAAAAGCTACAAAATTTAACCTAAAATGCGATGTGCCCTTCAAAAAATATTAAATTTCAAATTGTTCACGCATAGAGGTGAAGAGATTATTTTTGTCATATTTTCTTTATTTTTGAAGGTACACTTATTAATTAGATCTCAATTTTTGCTTATTTGTCAGTTATATGTCAGTATCAAAAAATTTTCATTGAGGCTGAAAGTGCAAAAATTAAAAATGTCTGAAATTGCTCTTTATTCAATAAAAACAAAGTTACAGATTTTAAAGTACTACTATTTGTTTCTAATTGAGGGCACCTACTTTTTTCAACAATTGGGAGATTTTCTAATATCATAATTATTATCCACCAAAGGTTTTGGGCGATTTCCTTTTATGCTGAAAAAGTTATAACCAAAAGAGTTGAAAAACTCTTGAAAGTTACAAGCAAAATTAGGGTAAATTAGGGTAGTTTTTAATTGAGTAGAGCACATTAACAGTATAAATATTAAAATTTAGGATGTCCGCCTGATTAAATTCGTTGCCCCGAAAATGCTGATACCATCAAAAATATATATTCTTATTAAAATGGTTTAAATCCCGAGTTACATGGAATCGCCCGGTTCCGTAGATTTGCCCATATGTAAATATACAGCGAAACCTCCCTATTATGGACACTCTCTGTAATGGGTAATTAAAATTTAAAAAAGTTCATATGTATTTTTTTTGGTCCTGCCGTGATTTGAACCCAGGCCGTCAGATTGGCAGACGATTGCTCTACCCACTGAGCTAACGACACAAATAATACTTGGTGGCTAAAGACATAAATGAGTGATAATAGCTGGACAACTTTTGGCTGTGCCAAAATGCTAGTACTGGCAAACAATTTTTTGTAACTAATATGCCAGCGTTGGGAGAGCAAAAAAAAAGGTGGTCTTGAAGGAGCTTTCCCACAAACAAAAAAATTGATTTTATAAAACAAAAATTTTAAATTAAAAAAAATCAAAAAAAAATTTTTCTTTCAACCGGATTTGAAGTCTGAACCTTCTGACTACAAACCTTTTTTAACGAAGCGTCAGCATTTTTATAAAATCATTGGTCTACCAGTGAATTGATTTTTGTACCACTGGTAGCAAATAGTGGCAAAACGCTTTTTGCAAACGCTGGCAAAGCGTCCCAAATGAGAGTTCCTCCAATCATTTATTTTTAACACCTTGGTTACCCAGTGGTATGCCAGTGCTTGATTTTTTGTACCACTGGCGAATTCTGACTGGGTGGTATCATTTAAACAATATCTTACCATAATTGGTGCCATATATGGTCATATATGGTACCTCATGAACAACATTTTTAATACAGTTCCATACATGAAGTAATTTGAACAATGTAAAACTACGATATATATCATATTATGAGATATGGTAGTTCAACAACAATATCTGTAATACAGTGTCAGATATTTTTATGAGAGTTCAGTAACCTGTCCTAGGATTTGTCTTGTGACATATCACAAGGGGTCAATTTCCGCCTCCTATGACAACGTCATGTAAAAGTGACCACTCTATTTCATATAAAGGGGCCAGTTCGGTGACAGTTTGTTAAAATTTCCCGTAGGGCATACATAATCCAATATATTTATGTATTTTATCCAGTGATGCCAAAACTTATTTAGGAAAAAATGCTAGATTTTTTTCATAAAAAAGCTAAAAAATGCTAAAAACTAAAAAAATATGCTAGAAAAAATATGCTAAAAAATTTTATAAAAAAATGTTTCAATTTGGTAAAAAAAAAAAAAGTATTTTAGTGACTTTTTACAATTAAACTGAAAATAAGTCATCTATAGTCGTGAATTCATTTCTTTTTATTAACAAAAATTATATAAAAGATAAATTAAAAACAACTCAAAAGTTGATTCTTGTAAAAAAAAGTTCAAAAGTCCTTTATACTACTTTTATCACTGAGCAAAAACTACCTGGTTTTTGGCTCTTGAAGTTTTTAACTTGTCAAAACTCATACAAAAAAACAATCAAAAATTAGTTTTGTACAAAAACTAGGTGGTTTTTGCAGAAGTATAAATATATTATTAAAATAAATTTATTATTATTTGATTTCCCAAGTGTGTCATTGAAAATAAGTTATCTCAAAAAGCTACAGACGGATAAACAAAAGTGCCCAAAATTTGGCGGGTAAAATGGAATTTCCATTCTGCCTTAATTTATCGACTCCAAATTAATTTATGGTTTTTATTAAAGATGGGCGCGTGAGTGAATTTTGAGTCACGCTGACGCACCCTCACGAAAGAAAAATAATAATCACGCACGAACATTTTTTTATAATCAGGCTCACTCACGCTCGCGTGATTAATTTTAATTTGAATCACGCTCACGAAATACTCACGAAAAATATGAAATTTGTTTTTATCCATGGATAATACCCGAAACGATGAGGTTATCGGTAAGGTTAACGCTATTTTAGATTATTTCGGTAAAGGCATTTTAAGGATAGCGCTATTTCATTTATTTCGGTATCGGTATTTTAAGGATAACTGTTTTTTAGTTATTTCGGTAACGGTTTTTTGATTATTTCGGTAACGGAATTTTTCCTTAATTTTTTTTACAAAAAATAAACGAGATTAAAAACAGAACCAATTTACCAACTTAATGTTCGAAAAATACTCATAGAAAATTAAAAATATCGGAAACGGAATTTAGGGTAACGGCATCTCATTTATATCGGTAAGGGTATTTTAAGGGTATCGATATTTAATTTATTTCGGTATCGGTATTTTAAGGGTAACGGTATTTCAGTTATTTCGGTAAAGGTATTTTAAAGATAGCGGTATTTCGGTAACGGTATTTTAGGGGTACCGGTAGTCAGTTGAAAGGGTTTTGAATCGATAACGGTATTTTAGCTGTATTGCCTGCCAACCCTGTTTTTATCTTAATTATTTAAGGAAACTTTCTTTATTGAATATAAGTTTTATTTATTTAGGGCCATTAACAATAAACAAATTAACCTAAAGTTTGAGCTAACTTAGAGTTACAGATGTCAAATTCCAAACAAATTTGAATTTTTTAACTTTCAGTTTGTGTTAACTTCAAACTTCAAACTTAAAAAAAATAAATATAAATAATTAAAAGTACCACTTTTAACATGTTATTAAAAAACTATAAAATCATAGTTCAGTTGTTAAACGAGAACCGTGGAAAAAGGTTGATTTAATACTGTTGTTGCGTTTTTATATGAGAAACCACATTAATAATATTTTTTATAGCAAAAATTCAATTTAATGCAAAATATTCTAAAAAAAACACAAAATAAAACTGTAAAAAATGCCAAAAATATGCTAAATTTTTTTGGAAAAATGCTGAAAAAAATGCCATATGCTAGATGCATTTTTTTCATGCTAAATGATTTAAAAAATGCTAGATCTAGCATTAAATATGCTAAATTGGCAACACTGATTTTATCATATGAGCTTTTTAGAAGCTAAATGACACAAAAGCAATTTTTTATGATTTAATTTTTATAGTTTAGAATTACCCGACGTACCTACTATGTTTTTTTAATGTAATTTTATCTTCTTTTAAAATAATCTTCCTTACCGTCGTTGTCCGCTTTTGGGAGGATTCACTGTAAATTTTATTTTCCTATGTGGTACTTAAAATTTTTACAACAACGTGATCAAACATACAGGTAATCATCTTTTTAAGATCAACACTAGCAAAATATTTACAAACGCGGCAAACATCACATGCATACCGAGTATCAACACAAGTTAGATGCATGTCTTTATGCATTTTGACTCTGAATTTTAGAGATACCACATACATCCATTCAATCTTCCAGATGCCTACATACATATGTAAAGTGGTCGCTTTTAAGTGCTTATGTCGCATCTCGATTAACCAGTACAGGTAAAATATGAACAATTATTTATAAATACCTACACATTAGAGACGAACTTTCAATTGGACAAGACCCGACCTATGTTTATGTATAGTCACTTATTATTATTTTTTTTTTTACCACATTTGTCCATCGACAAACATTATCAATATTGTTGTGTTTATTAAGGTAGTGATCACCAAAATTTAAATTTCTATTTGAAATGTTTTTTTAGCAAAGTGATAAATTTCACCTGTAAACGTTTATTATAACCAGGCATTTGAAAAAAAATTCATTTAAAAACAATATTCTTCATAATTTAGACAAGTGGCACGTTATAAAAACAAAAAGTGAACAATAGCCGGCGTTAGATCAAAAGATCGAAATATGACCACACAACTCGCCTAGTTAGGGGTCTAATGAAAATGTGACAATGACTATTTTTTATGAACGGTTTGACGAAGTGCACGAACACTGTTCAGATCAGAACTTTCTGTAAACAATGTGTTCAATATGGTTGTAAGCGTTTTCATTCCGTTCGTTTACAAAGTCAAGAAAACCGAGTTTAAAAGTTAATAAATAACAAAAATTCTGCCAAAGGACGTTAAAAAAAGCAAAAATATATATACATCGTTTATATCGTTCATAAAAATAATCAAATAATAAAAAAAAAACTGATTAACAAAAAGTTACTTTTTTTGCTTGTTTTTTTGTTTTGGCCGGTATTGTTTCATTTTGACTAGCTCGTTGAACTAAGGCGCCATCAAAAACTAGAGTTTTTGAAATAATCGCAAATTTAATTTGTACCAAAAAGTCAGTTTTTTCGTTAAAATTTCTTATTTATTTATATACTTGACTAAACTACGGATAATTTTTAATATGTTTTAAAAGTATAGACTTTGGGCTTTTAGAACCATACCAACATATTTTTGTTAGATAAAGGATCTACACTGAGAGAATTATCTGCATGATATTAATGAATTTTTGCATAAAACCAATGAAGTTTCACTGGAACTTGTCCATTGACACTTTTCATTGAATTAATGGAATTTTTTATAAAATATTGTCAAAAATTTAATTTTTTTTTATTAAAAGTTTCATACACTCAATGAAAAAGTTTCATTAAAACTAGATTCATAAAATATATGAAGCTTTTTCATCGAATTTAAGAAAGTTTTCATTTATATTGTGTAGAAAACTTCATTCGTTTACTGAAAATTTTCATTAAAACTCGTCCAGCAAAATTCTCTCTGTGTAGGATATAATTGCAATTCAAATGAAAACTGCACTTACTTTCCTATTTTGCAAATAAAGTAAAATCCCTTAATCGGATTTGCAAAGTCTTAACACATAACGTAAATTCATATTCTACTAAATTCTTTTTGTCAAAAAAATCACAACTTTTGCATCAATATTTTCAGAAAATTCAATCTGAAACACAAATTTTATCGCCAATTTACAAAAATGTATATTTTTGTTAAAGTCGATTTCATTTAAAATTTTGGGTGGCAATATGCTTTGACTTGGTTTATTTTTGAAGCATTGTGATTGGTTAATTTATTTTCAACCGATCAAAATATTTGAACCCGGGTAAAAAAAATAATATGATGTCATATGTAATGATATCTTATTTAATATAATTGGAGATATGCTATGATCCGAAAAATGGTGGATAAAATTATATAGGATAAGATCTAAATATATTGAATCATATAGAATCTTATGCGGATTTTGGCCCAATATAATTATATCTAATTTGATGTAGAAAGACATAATTATATAACGCTTCATACTTCAAGATCAAAACAAAAACTGTTAAAAAGTACTGAAAAATAACACCCTTAAGTTAAGAATTAAAAATTTAAATATAAATTTAAAAGAAGTTGTACATAATTCTAACCAAGCATTTTAAGCCTTCTCATATAAACTTGTATTCTACCCGTAAACTGTGTAAATCTGGTATGTTTATGAGTTTAATGTCAAATTCCATACATAAAAATATGGCTTGTATTTATACAAGGTTTACAAGGAATTTAGGAGTTATAATGAGTACGCCTTTTATATTTTGAAATCATACATAAATATATCTCAAAAAAACATAGATTTTTGTACATTGCGCTATACTTAAACATATCTAAAACAACTTAGAACAAAATTTAACATTGAGCTATATAAAACTTTATATATTTTCCGATAAAGCCATTTTTAATTATATATGACGATATATTAAAATTGTCATAGCATATGTAAATATTTATGGCACATACAAATATATATGGGGACATGTATATTTATACTGATCTATATATGACATCATATAAGAAATTTTTGAAAAACTCAAAGCTATACATAATTATATCCGCAAAGATATAGTGTTACACTTGACTATATATAAACATATTAGTCCATATTAAATTATATAATTTCCTATATAACTATTTTTACTCGGGAAATTATAAATATTTTTGTAGGGTTTTCATACACAAAATGAACAAAACCGTACACTCACAATATATTTTCCATAACCGATTGAGGTTTATTTGAAAAGTATTAGGTAAAGTTTGTTTTCAATTGAAGAATCAATTAAAATACATTGAAACATATTGTTTAACTTTTTATATTCGTCAATAAAAAACAAACTACAAGAAATATTTATCGTCTGTAGGAGTTGATATTTTCAGTCAAATAATCTATTTTTAGATTTCTATTTTTAGAAAAAATTATTTAAATAATTTCGTTGTTTTCTGTTTTAAAACAAAAAATTCAAATATTTTCGGTTTTCAGTTAAAAATTGACGATTGTTTTAACAGACTTTTCAATTATCCTTTCATTTTTTAATTGTGTTTTCAATTAATTTAATATCTATTTTAGGTGGTTTTTAACGATAAAATATTTTAAGTGTATACATAGTTATAGAAAAAATAAAAAAAAATAAATTTTTTTGGAATGAGATTTGAACCACCACCCTCAAAAATTGAAATTTTGTCAATGCCTGACCTTCCAGACATCTACACCACAACCGATTTGAAAATTGTATAAATTAAATTTGAATTTAAAATATTTTGAAGTATTTATTTATACAACAAAAAGAAATTTAAACAAACAAATGTACCCAACACACAATTTGAATTTATAAAAATAATTTGAATCTATCGCACGACTAGAAAAACTGAACTTCGTTTTATATCTAAATTCTTTTGTTTGTTTTAACTTAAAATAGTTGAATATTAAATAATATGAATTCAATCAGTGTTTACGATAACGAAATTATCGAAATTGATTGCCAATTTTATTTGAATTGTTAGTAAAAATGTTTAAATTGATTTGATAATCACGGGGTTGCCGGGTTGTAAAAATGTGAAGAAATCTCGATGATGTCAGCTGCTAGCAATAGGGTCGGCATATACGACTAAAATATTTACCATACAAATCGTTTTAAATGTTCACCATACAAATCGTTATAAAAACTAAAAATATAAAATACTAAAATAAAATTTAAAAACAAGCTTTTTTATAATGCCCTTTGAGGGGAATTTTTTTACAGAGTTTTTATTTTTAATTTTGTGTGGAAGTAAAAACGAAAGATTTTATATTTTATTAATTTTTTTTTATTCTCAAAAAGTTTTATGCATGTTAGAAATTAAATAAATACAGGGTTATAAATTTTATTCAAATGAAAATTTAACTTAAAAAATCAAAAAAAGTAAATATAACGCAATTAAATATAATCTTATTCTCATCTAATTCAGAGAGTATTGTCACTTTTAAGATAATTGTCGTCAAACAGGATGATTTTAAAATCTTAAATAATTTTATGATAAAAATATTTTTGTGCAATTTTGCTCCAAAGTTTAATATCGATGGCTTAATAAAGAAAGACGCTACACAGAGAGAATTTTGCTGGACGAGTTTTAGTGAATGTTTTCAGTAAACTGTTGAAGTTTTCTTCACAATATAAATGAAAAATTTGTGAAATTCGATTAAAAAGCTTCGTATATTATATGAATATAGTTTTAGTGAAACTTTTTCATGAAGCGTATGAAACTTTAAGCAAATAAAATAAAATTTTTGATAATATTTTATGAAAAATTCCATTAATTCAATGAAAAGTATCAATGGACGAGTTCCCGTGAAACTTTATCGATTTTATGCAAAAATTCATTAATATCATGCAGATAATTCTCTCAGTGTATATTTATTCTTAATTTCTATAGAGGGGAAGGCAATAAAAATATAAAAGCGGTGGAAATATTGTTTCTCAGAATGAAACTTTATATTAATACAAAAACTATAAAATAAAAAGTATAATCTAAGTTTTTCAGATTTCCATTTCCTCTAATGGAATATTAAATCCAGTTAGGGCCTTTCTGCATTAAGCATTAAATTTATATACCAAAAATTTCAAAAGAGCATCATGTTCGTTGTTACATTTAGGGCATTTCTTTTAACTATTATATTTATGTGTGATCGGTAATTTGAAATTTAAAAAGATAGATTCAAATAAAATAAAAACAATTTGAATTATAAAAAAATGTTTATGAAACTATTTGTGTCAATATAGTTTGGCTCAAGGGGTAAGGCGATGAACTTCTAAACCAAAGGTCGTTGGTTCGAATCGTGTCTGGTGTTGGAACAAAACAAAATTGCTTTGAATTTAAAACGAAAGAAAATTAAATTAAAGAGAAATTAAAGAAACAAAGAACGTGTGTGTTATGTGTGCAGTGTTTTGAAAATTGAAACAAAAAAAAACTTTCGAATATGAAAAAACAAACCAAAAAATCGTTTTTTTTTTTACGTTTTGTCAGTTAAAAATTGATGATTGTTTTAACAGACTTTTCAATCTTTTTATTTCTTTTATGGATTGTTTAAACAATGTTTGAAAATAAATAGCAAAATGGTTTGAATATAATGAAAAATCAGTAGTCCTTTTTTTAATTGTGTTTTCAATTAATTTGATATGTATTTTAGATTGTTTTAACGATAAAATATTGTGAGTGTATATTTAACAATAAAACGGACTAAATTTGAAATGCTCTTTTAGAGTACTTTTTGAATATGAATATTTTAAAATCGTTATTTTTTAGGAAATTTGCACTTCAATTATCTAAAACTTTGTTGAAATTGATTAGAAAATATATGTTTTACATTTCTGAATGGTTTTATCTGGGTTTTATAATTTAAGATTTGTGACAGACTCCTTCATTTTTAGGTATTAAAAAAATCAACTTTTTCAGTTTTAGTCAATTTTTACTTAAAAGTAAAACATAGTCTCAAATCTTTTTGATAAATTAAGTAACATGAGATGTTTACTAATGGTATAAATTAAAAAAAAATGGATATTCCTTTCATCGCAGATTAATTATTAACGAAATCGTGAAAAAAGAGAAATTTCAACTTCAAATGCATATATAGAGAATATTATCGCAGCTGTCAAAACGTGCGATATTTCCAATTAAAGGGCTTGTTTCGTCCTATTAAAATTTTGCAAAGAATAGCGTTCGAACTTTCGAATTTTCGAATTTTGTATTTTTTTGCAAAAAGTTTATTACAAAATTGAATTTTTCTGCAAATATGGTTTTGCAAATATTTCTTAAAATATAGCTAACTTTAAAATTCTAGGGCCATATTCGTGAGCTGCGTCTTTTAGAAATGATGTGTCGCAATCCCGATGCATCAAATTTTTCTTATTTTGTTGTACTGTGTAATTATTTGTCTCCAATTAATATGTTTTTTCTTGACTGGTAATAGTTATGGCTAATGAAATTTTTTTTTCTTATTCATAATTATTAAACTTCAATAAATATTTTATTTCTCTATTTAAAATAGTTACGAAAGTTGGTGATAGTAATTACTCTTCAAGAAATATTTTTTGTGTTACTTAATAAAAATTGTGCTATTTTTTAAGTACCCAATTAAACAAGTTTTTATAAAATTTTATATTTGAGATTTAAGAAAGCTTTCTTATGAAAGGAACACATTAGAGGTGTCCAATAAAATGAAAATGAAAATTGAAATTGAAATTTGAAAATTTCAAGAGTTGAAAATTTCAAGAGTGTTTATATGGGAAAAATATGACTTTTTTCAGTTTTTAGGAAAATTTCTTTCTATATTTTAATTTTTGCAACCACTTGTGTTATGAATCGATATCAGTACATATGCCCCAGACCAATTTTGTGCAAAAAAACACTGTCATGAAATTTGGTGGCACTTTTTTAAACTTTCAGAAATTGAGTAAAGTAAATACTCACATATGAAATATTATTTTATTACCTGTCTGTTAACCTGCAATGAGGCGAAAAACGCATACATTTTTTGTCATAATTTTCAAAACTCCATCTACGATTTTTAAAAAATTTTCTTAAAGAAATTTAAATTTTGCACTTTTTGGATTTTGCACTTCAAGGGCTTGTTAAATACACCCTAGAGATGAAGTATGCCAATTTTGAGGTAAATGCCTCCATGGACCTGTCGGTGACAAGCTCTTATTTTTATGTGGATTTCGAGAAAAGTGTGATTTTTATAAAAAATTAAGTAAATTTAACCTTTTTAGGTACTCTTTATCAAAAATTAATCAATTTTGTACTTTTAAATGTTATATTTCATCTTAATAGCTTAGCGGTTTGGAAAAAAATAATATGACCTTATTAACCCTTTTGGGCATGGGGTCACATATGACCCCAAGCTAATAACGGACAATTTATTTTAAAAAAACGCAAATATTTTGTAACTACTGTTGAATTTTTAGAAGTGATGCTTAAAATATAATAAACAAATGTGCAGAGCTTCCATTCTAGAAAATTGGAATAAATCGAACAACGTTAACCCATTCCTTTCCAGGACCAAGCTTTAAATTTTTGCATACTCACGAGAAAAAAATTCTAATCACGCACAATCACTCACGATAAAAGAATTACTACTCACACTCACTCACGCTCACGTGAGTAAACTAAACTTTAACTCACACTCACGCGTGATTCACGTGAATCACGCAAATTCACGAAAAAAAGAAAAAATAATATTCAAAAATTAAGAAAAATTAAACTCGAAATTGCGCCCTGTATAGGGTTTGAGTTTCGGAAATTCCCGGGCGGGAGCTGTAAATGCCCTGGACAATTTTTTACAATCGGTTTCAAACCACATTAGTTCTGCAACTGGTTCCACTGCAACTGATTCCATGGAACTGGTTCCAGAACTATAATGAAGTAATTACCAACATCACATTATTTTTGAAATTAAATACTAAGACGCGCGTAAGCTAGGCTGCCTATAAAAACGACTTCGTTTAACAAAAATTACTAGTACTGAGGCCGAATTATAAGCAATAAAAAATGTTAGTGTCATTATTTAACCACTTATTGGGTAATGAAAGATTTTGGTGGGATATTATTCCATAGAGCATACAATATTTATAGGTCCATTAGGGATAAACTTTTCAGGCCTATTTGGGCAAAAAGGTCAAAATTTGCATCTTGGGAATGCAATGACGTACTTAAACGCTTCTGTTTCAGCACAATTGTTGTTGCACAACTTTTGATACCAGTTTTTCGAAAAAATTCAAATATGCCAAAATAGATTATAATCCGTATTTCTTTATAAAATAATAATGTGTCTGTCTGTCAAAATAATATATCTATTGGCTGAACAGAAAAATTTGTTACTTTCACGAATTTTTTTCGTTTTTTTTGGCTTAATATAAAATTTGTTAATTTTAACATATTTTCTTTTTAAATTTAACAAATCTAAATTTAAGTAAAAATTAGAGAAACTACAGTTTTATTTGTAATTATACTGATCGCAAATTTTAATCAAATTATAGGGTCTCAGGAGCCTCCCCGGATCTGGTCCATATCATCTAAGGCTACGTAAGGATACTCCAAAGCAGCAATCATTTTGTCCGTTTTTCTCTATCTCGCTTAGTTTTCGAGATATGCGCCATTTTATTAAATGGTTTTTTTTTTATTTCTAAGAGCCGAAAGCCTTACCAAGGGCCATTTCTGGATAGAAATAAAATTTTCACGGGGCTATTACGTAGCAAGGGGTAGCCAAAATGTTCGTTCGTTATAAATAATTTGGAAAATTAATATTCAAAATTAGTTAAACTACTGAAAATTTTTAGTTAAATGAAGATAATTTAAACCCTTGTTGAAATCAGTGTTTCAATTAAAAATTTGTTAAAAATTAGTCAAATCGATTCCAAACCCGTTTGGCAGATTTTTCTACTGACGTATTATTTTCAGTGTAGGGAAGGAGGATAGAGATGGGCTTATTTGCTATTTTGGTTAGAAGCGAGGAATCGGCATACCAAAATATTAAATGAAAAGTTACGAAAACAGAAAAATATTTAGCATTGTATAAAGTAATGTTAACAAAAGTAATTAACATTTTTTCATTGCAATTACTCTTATATAATGGTAATGAAATTTTTTTTATCTTTTTGTAATGCAGCGAATATAGACAAATACTAACAAAGACCTTATCGAATAAAAATAATGAGTTTTGACTCTGAATTATAGTAGACAATAATTATACTGCTTATTATTCAGGTATTAGTAATGAGCACCCATTGCTGAGATTATGCTGGGCCTCGCTTCAAAATCGTATGTTGTACAACAAAAGAAGTAAATTATGTTTTCTATTGACATAATTGATTTTACCCGACTAAAAAAGATGTAATATAATCATATATCACCATATATAAACCAATATATACGTCCATATCTAATTTGATCCGAATATTGGAATATATAATTATATCAAGCGAGATAAGCATGTTATCTCACCTGATACAATTTGATCCGAAAAATGGGTCTATCTAACTGCATCAAATTATATATAAATACATATAATTTGATGAAGATTTTCAAAGAAAATTTTAGTAAATATTATTGAGATCACTTATTTCATTCATATTAAATCTAATGCTTAATGTTTAGAACAATTTTTGCTAATAAACTTGGAAATAGGAGACAAAATAAAACATTACAAAAATTTGTCGGAACAACTTTTTCTAGGTTAGAGTTTTTATCTTTCTTATAAAATAACTGAATTACCTAATTAGAAATTTATTAATTCAGTTCGAGGCCAATTTCTTTATTATGAATTAATATAATAAGTACTTTTTTTTCAAAAACTGCTATTTTTCTTCATCAGGATACTCTTCACTTCACAGAGTTTTTGCTTTCAAAAAACCTCTACACTTTCAGGAATGAAAAGACGATCGTTTCGGGGATTACGCCACCACTTTCTAAAGAAAACTGATGAAGGGGACCTGGAAAATCGCCGAAATGAAAAAAGTACTTATTATGTTAATTCATAATAAGGAAATAGTCCTCGAACTGAATTAATAAATTTCTAATTAATGAATTAAAAAGGTCGAAAAAAACAAATTTTATTTTTTAAAATAAAAATTAAAAACCAACATGATAAAAAATCAACTTTCACAATTAATTTGTTTTTACGGAAAAATAAATGAACTTAAACCATATTTATTTCAGCATATGTTTGTCTAATTTTTAAATTTAAAAGTAAAAATAATTATTTCGACCTTTAATTCCAAAATAAAAAAAAAATTTCCTTTATTTATTTCTTTAAAATTATTTTGAGTTTAATAAAGAGTATTTCGCTAACTATTTGGAAAATATATGTAAAATTCAAATATAAACATTTATTTATATGTCAAAGTGCAAAATTCAAAACCAGATCCACAATTTCGGAGTTTTTTTTTTTAATTTTTATAGTGCAATTAAACTTTATAAAATTTTGTATAATTAGATATCATGTCAGATAAATTTATACATAAAATTAATACAATTTATATTAACTTTGTTATATATTTTGATACAAGATTGTTTAGAGAAGCTTATACGCCATTATATATAATTATGTATAAACTATATTTGCAGATCTCTTAATATATGCCTGGAGACCAAATCGCATATAATTATATATAACGTCACATTAAACATATTTATAAACCAAAGTGTTAATATAAATGTATATGGTCATATAAAGCATATAAGATTATATGAAAACTTTTTTAGTCGGGTAGCTGTGTTTTCGAATTAACTATATCCGTTAACTCATAAAAAAAAACTCAAAGTGCATAAAACGCGTTTAAGACGAATACTAGCACATTACTTTTCGTATGCACATTAACTTCCAACTTTGAAAACTCAACGTTTATACATTTTCACATCTAACGTAACTCATTCGCGTCACTTCCTAAAATATTTTGCTGACGTACGTTCGATTATTACGGAAAAATTATAAACAAAACCTGTTAAAAATTTTTTTATACTATAATCGGTTTAACGTAGATTTGCTTTAAACACTTAACGTTGATAGGCATGAGACAAAATACAGCTTTTATAAAAACTGTTATTTAGCCAGAAATTGTTTTAGATCCAGTGTTGCCACCAGTAAAATAAAAAATTACACAGCTGTAGGTCAAAAATTATCCAAAACCGTATGAAACTACACAAAAAATTATTTTTTATATTATTTCAAAATAAAATCTCCTGTGCACAGTGGAACGAATAAAAATATTTTTTAAAAAATTTCGCCATTTCTTACCGACTGAAATGAAATTTCACACTGTAAATTTTGACTCCAAAATTTTGGCATTTTTCTATTTACATATTAACCGATTTTTAAAGACTTGGCATTTTTATCATCTGCATAGTGCAAAAGTTATTTGCATTTTAAAACTAAAATTGGCATTTTAGAACAATAACCTGGCCCGAGTTTTTGCCTTCAGGACAATTTTTCTGAAAATTATTATAACAAATTATTCTACTAACTAAAGGGAATTTCAATGCAATGTCTTTTTCAGGCTTAAAATGGCGTGCTTTTAAATTAGAATATTAAAAAAATGGTATTTCATCCACATTAAAAGATTCCTTTAGAACAAAATATTTATTTTTTTCAGAAAGGCTACTTTAGTAGGATGAGTTACATGCAAAAATATTACCTGCTTGCTAATTGTTCTCTCCCATTCCCCTGAAATTTTAACAGTTTTTATTTAAATTTAACCAATTGTTCTCTTAATTCAAAGATGGGATTTAAAAGCAAAAACCTGGAGTAGATTCTCCAAGGCGTTCCTAATTTGATGACATAAACCCTGTTCAAAAATTTTCAGAGATTAGAAAGTAACAATCATAACAAACCCAAATTTTCCCACTCTTTCGCTGCATTTTTAAATGGTGTTGCAAATCAAGAGAATTTTTAAAAGAAGCTTGACAATTATTTTCGCAAAAAATTAACAAAAGACGGTCCTTTAAACAAAACAAAAAATATATACATATGTAGCACCATTTTTGATTTCTTATAAATTGGGTTTAGTGTTAAAAAAATTTACAAAAGTAATTCACCAGAAACTGGAGATTTGTAATATACTGATATACTCGTTTCCTCTAAATATCGATAACGATAAATTTTTTTAACTTTTAAAAATTTACCAACATTTCTGTGAAAAGTGAAATTACACAAAATCTACACAAAAAATTCATTATTCAAAAATTATCCAACGAATGTGTAAACAGTCCCGATTTTGAATAATTATTCAAAAAGTGGCAACACTGTTTAGATCTGAAGACCGCTTTTTAGAGGCCTTCGGCATTAGAAGGATAATTTAGAAGTATTAATGGAGAAAATGACATTGGCAAGCGATAAATTGAGTATGTTTTAGATATGCCTATTAATATTTACGTGCCTATTCAAAGTTGTGACTATAATTGCAACATTATTAAAGTCAAAAACCTTAACATTCGAGTAGAAATAACTTGATTTAAAAAAAATAAATTCACAAGCTCTAAATTCTGAAAAAAAATAAAATTATTCATTTTAGTTTTCAAAACACTTTTTATAACCTAATAAACTTCAGTATAACTTTAAAAAATTACGAATTATAGAGCTTTTTGAAACTATAATGCCGATGTTCCCCGCACAAACATTCAAAAATGTGTCCAATGAATCTTTTAAAATGAAAATCGAAAGGAAATATCACAAATTCTTTTTAACGCTTTAAGTTTGATACTAAAAGCAAAACTATGGATTTTGGCAGAATGCGATTTCTTAACCCTCTAATGCTCTTTCTTCTGATTACAATAATATTTAAAACATATATTTGGCGTTGAAAATCTACATATTAATTTTTCGTACTAGGGACCGATTTACAACCAATCTTTTTTCGGTGTGTAGTTAAATCACTTTTTATCCGTTCGAAAAAAAAAACTAAACGCGTTCACCAGTGAATTAATTCATTTGATTTACAATAATAAAAAGAACTATAGCAATTGAATTAATTCGTAACAAAAGAAATCAATCGAACCAAATATGAATTCCATTCAATAAATAGTCTTTTGTGAATTAATTCATTGAATTAAACTGAATTAAAGAATTAGTTCTTCAAAGCTCTGTTTAAAGTCATATGTATGCTAGTGTGTTTATGTATACATCGATTATGGGAAGAAAAACATTTTCGGCCATGTTTATTTACTTTACTCCGCCTCGTTATGTAAAATGTACGTACTGTATTGGCAGCAATGAAGGTTAAGATTTATTCTGGAGTTTTGCTACATATTATGGCTTGGCTTGTACTGATATGTTGTGCCACAGTCTTTTCGCAACTAACAAATAAAGAACAAATTCAAAATAAAAAAGATTTGCCCGTTTTTTCTCGAAAAATGCCGTTTTTTGTTTACCCTAAAAATGCAACTTAAATTTTGAATGAGTTAATGAATAAAATAGTAAAAAAATTTTCGAAAGTTTTAATTGCAAAAACAATAAATATGAATTAATAATGCACTGTTTTCACTTTTTGAAAAAGTACACTCAAAAAAGTTTGACAGTTACTCCATGACAGTTGTTTGGGTAGTATCAGTTAAGCAGGGAAGATACGATACAACCAGTTGTACAACTTGTTGTCGCACCAAAAAATAATTTTGAAATACACGGTCAGACAAGTTCTACAACATGCCATTTGAAAAAGCATTTTATTTATTTATTTATTTATTTATTTATTTATTTATTTATTTATTTATTTATTTATTTATTTATTTATTTATTTATTTATTTATTTATTTATTTATTTATTTATTTATTTATTTATTTATTTATTTATTTATTTATTTATTTATTTATTTATTTATTTATTTATTTATTTATTTATTTATTTATTTATTTATTTATTTATTTATTTATTTATTTATTTATTTATTTATTTATTTATTTATTTATTTATTTATTTATTTATTTATTTATTTATTTATTTATTTATTTATTTATTTATTTATTTATTTATTTATTTATTTATTTATTTATTTATTTATTTATTTATTTATTTATTTATTTATTTATTTATTTATTTATTTATTTATTTATTTATTTATTTATTTATTTATTTATTTATTTATTTATTTATTTATTTATTTATTTATTTATTTATTTATTTATTTATTTATTTATTTATTTATTTATTTATTTATTTATTTATTTATTTATTTATTTATTTATTTATTTATTTATTTATTTATTTATTTATTTATTTATTTATTTATTTATTTATTTATTTATTTATTTATTTATTTATTTATTTATTTATTTATTTATTTATTTATTTATTTATTTATTTATTTATTTATTTATTTATTTATTTATTTATTTATTTATTTATTTATTTATTTATTTATTTATTTATTTATTTATTTATTTATTTATTTATTTATTTATTTATTTATTTATTTATTTATTTATTTATTTATTTATTTATTTATTTATTTATTTATTTATTTATTTATTTATTTATTTATTTATTTATTTATTTATTTATTTATTTATTTATTTATTTATTTATTTATTTATTTATTTATTTATTTATTTATTTATTTATTTATTTATTTATTTATTTATTTATTTATTTATTTATTTATTTATTTATTTATTTATTTATTTATTTATTTATTTATTTATTTATTTATTTATTTATTTATTTATTTATTTATTTATTTATTTATTTATTTATTTATTTATTTATTTATTTATTTATTTATTTATTTATTTATTTATTTATTTATTTATTTATTTATTTATTTATTTATTTATTTATTTATTTATTTATTTATTTATTTATTTATTTATTTATTTATTTATTTATTTATTTATTTATTTATTTATTTATTTATTTATTTATTTATTTATTTATTTATTTATTTATTTATTTATTTATTTATTTATTTATTTATTTATTTATTTATTTATTTATTTATTTATTTATTTATTTATTTATTTATTTATTTATTTATTTATTTATTTATTTATTTATTTATTTATTTATTTATTTATTTATTTATTTATTTATTTATTTATTTATTTATTTATTTATTTATTTATTTATTTATTTATTTATTTATTTATTTATTTATTTATTTATTTATTTATTTATTTATTTATTTATTTATTTATTTATTTATTTATTTATTTATTTATTTATTTATTTATTTATTTATTTATTTATTTATTTATTTATTTATTTATTTATTTATTTATTTATTTATTTATTTATTTATTTATTTATTTATTTATTTATTTATTTATTTATTTATTTATTTATTTATTTATTTATTTATTTATTTATTTATTTATTTATTTATTTATTTATTTATTTATTTATTTATTTATTTATTTATTTATTTATTTATTTATTTATTTATTTATTTATTTATTTATTTATTTATTTATTTATTTATTTATTTATTTATTTATTTATTTATTTATTTATTTATTTATTTATTTATTTATTTATTTATTTATTTATTTATTTATTTATTTATTTATTTATTTATTTATTTATTTATTTATTTATTTATTTATTTATTTATTTATTTATTTATTTATTTATTTATTTATTTATTTATTTATTTATTTATTTATTTATTTATTTATTTATTTATTTATTTATTTATTTATTTATTTATTTATTTATTTATTTATTTATTTATTTATTTATTTATTTATTTATTTATTTATTTATTTATTTATTTATTTATTTATTTATTTATTTATTTATTTATTTATTTATTTATTTATTTATTTATTTATTTATTTATTTATTTATTTATTTATTTATTTATTTATTTATTTATTTATTTATTTATTTATTTATTTATTTATTTATTTATTTATTTATTTATTTATTTATTTATTTATTTATTTATTTATTTATTTATTTATTTATTTATTTATTTATTTATTTATTTATTTATTTATTTATTTATTTATTTATTTATTTATTTATTTATTTATTTATTTATTTATTTATTTATTTATTTATTTATTTATTTATTTATTTATTTATTTATTTATTTATTTATTTATTTATTTATTTATTTATTTATTTATTTATTTATTTATTTATTTATTTATTTATTTATTTATTTATTTATTTATTTATTTATTTATTTATTTATTTATTTATTTATTTATTTATTTATTTATTTATTTATTTATTTATTTATTTATTTATTTATTTATTTATTTATTTATTTATTTATTTATTTATTTATTTATTTATTTATTTATTTATTTATTTATTTATTTATTTATTTATTTATTTATTTATTTATTTATTTATTTATTTATTTATTTATTTATTTATTTATTTATTTATTTATTTATTTATTTATTTATTTATTTATTTATTTATTTATTTATTTATTTATTTATTTATTTATTTATTTATTTATTTATTTATTTATTTATTTATTTATTTATTTATTTATTTATTTATTTATTTATTTATTTATTTATTTATTTATTTATTTATTTATTTATTTATTTATTTATTTATTTATTTATTTATTTATTTATTTATTTATTTATTTATTTATTTATTTATTTATTTATTTATTTATTTATTTATTTATTTATTTATTTATTTATTTATTTATTTATTTATTTATTTATTTATTTATTTATTTATTTATTTATTTATTTATTTATTTATTTATTTATTTATTTATTTATTTATTTATTTATTTATTTATTTATTTATTTATTTATTTATTTATTTATTTATTTATTTATTTATTTATTTATTTATTTATTTATTTATTTATTTATTTATTTATTTATTTATTTATTTATTTATTTATTTATTTATTTATTTATTTATTTATTTATTTATTTATTTATTTATTTATTTATTTATTTATTTATTTATTTATTTATTTATTTATTTATTTATTTATTTATTTATTTATTTATTTATTTATTTATTTATTTATTTATTTATTTATTTATTTATTTATTTATTTATTTATTTATTTATTTATTTATTTATTTATTTATTTATTTATTTATTTATTTATTTATTTATTCAGCCAATGGAAAATACAATCCTTACAGGCTAGATACAATTTACTTAAAACTATTTCAAATAAGTTAATAAATTATATTTAAAATTATCTTTTGATTTCGAAAAATCTAAATTGAGATCTTTATCATTATAAAGTACATTTAATAAGTTCAAAATACGATTAATTGGCTCATTTTTGGCATGAAGGAGACGCATGTGTTTTGGAGCGGAATAAATTAAAAAACGCGATGTCAACTTTTAAAAAACGCTATGTATAATCAGACCACATAAAATCGCTAAAAAGGAGTAAATGGAAATTGTGTAATTAAGAATATTTTTTAACCCATTTGTGTCATCGGGCAACAAAAATGTTTGAAATCAAATTTTACTTTGTATTTTAGTTACCAATTAAAATTTAAAAATTTGAAAAAATTTTGTGCACAAATTTCAAACAAAATTAAATGTTTGTAAACATTCATCGCGTAGCATTTTAAAAATTTATTAAACAGTCTTATTTTTTTTTAACTACACAGAGAAAAGAGATTCATTGTGGCAACCGATTTGTTTGGTTGGATCTACCGATTTGTTTGTTTGTGGCAACAGAAATTCGGTGAATATAATAGAATTTCAGTTGAATCAATATATTTGAATTACGTCAGGAATACATTTGATTGCGACAGGCAAATAATTCGGTTACTGCCACCAAACCATTCAGTTGGCAAGAAATTCGGTTGTCACAATGATTCCGTTTTCTCTGCTAACACAAATAGTCAAAATGTCAACATGTACACGCAGAAAAAAGAGATTGTTGGATATATTTACAGGCAATTATATATATGTTTATAAACTACTATACTTATGTTTGAGGTGTGTTTCCAATTATTTTATTTTTATCGTTATAATACGTATGTCTGCAGGCAAACACTGTAATGTTTGAATGTTAGTCATATTTTCCCACTTAAACAAAAATATATTTGCATTTTTATTTTATCATTATTATGTTTGTGGAGTGCAAATATAATAATGATAAATATATATATGTTTGCCTGCAAACATTTATATATTTGCGAGTAGATGTATTTCATATGATTCAAACATACATATGTTTACAGGCAAAAATATTATATTTGCTGGCATACATATTATATTAAAAACACGGCAAATATATTTTGACAGTTCTTCCAAACATATACATATATATCACCAGCAAATATGTTTCCTGCAGGGCGATTTTTTTCAGCGTGTATGGAAAAAATCGCTGCACTCTTAGTGTAGGCCCAGAATAAGAGCTCAGCGAGTTTTTTCATACTTTTTGACATTTAAAAATCGCTGAGCGGTGCTGTCGTGAGATAGAATCTATTTTATTTTAATGGCGGTTTTTGTTATTCTCCCATTTTTTCTTTCTCATACTCTCACCAATGTTGTCACCTCTATTGTTATTTTTGCTGGTGTTCATTACGTTTTGTAATATCAAAGAGTACAGCTAAGAAAGGCAATCAATTCAGACTCTTTTTCTATTTTTTTGTAAAAAAAAAAAAATATAAAATTTTTAAATTATTAAAATTTGTTTTCTTTATTTAAATGAGATATTGGGTCATATGAATAAAACTTAGCAATTACTTCGAAGTAATTACTTTGGGCTTAGAATGGCTTTAAACTCCAAATTTACCAATTGGCTGGAATAGCATGAAATGTAAACGAAAATTAAAAAATTAAATTTCTAGTCTACTCCCAAGCAGACTAGGTTTGTGAAGTAATTGCTTAAAAAACCCTGTATTTCCTCCTATTAGTAATATCTATTTTTTATTCATATGAGCCATTGAACATCGTTAGTTCATCGTTTAGTATTGTATATTATGTTTGCAGTAAACTAAGAGACATATGAGTGGCATAAAGTCCCCTTGTTTATATAACACATGCCCAATTATGTCGCTGCCGCTGTACGTCGTTATTTCGGACTTGTTTTTTCTCAGAACGATAATCGCTAGCCTCTGCGCTTTATTCTGTGCCGACACTTATTCTGGGCCTACATTAATGCGCAGGAAATCTGAATTTCGTTGAATTTTTTTGAATTTTAAAAATTCTTGTTTAGTTTATATTTGTTATTATTGATATATTTCTAGTTTGCAAATAAAAATCTGAAACTTGTATTGTATCTCCAATGCATAAAAGCATAATAACTGGAGAAGGGTTTGGAATTTTTACTTCAAATTTTAAATAGGCTGAAGTAATGATACAAATTATTGTAATCGAAAGAAAAAAAATTATATTTTTTTATTAAAAAATATACTTTTATAAACAAAAAGAATTGACTGTAAAAACCAGTAGTTTTTACCCATTTTGTCAGTTGTTTTGGAAATTTGTAGTAAAAATTTATCAGTTAATTTTACGACATTGGTAGTTATTTTTTATGCATTTGTTAGTTATTTTTCAACAGTTAAAAATAACAAAAGTTTTAGTTATTTTAGTTATTACTTATTTTATTATTTTAGTTATTTTAGTTTTAGTTATTTGTCGCCTTTTTAACTGCATATGCCTTTGTTTTAACCCTCATTTTCAGTAGATTCTACCGACAAACTTTTGTGAGTGCATATAAACCGGTTTTTAAAGACTTACCCTTCAGTTCATAAATGCTTTGTAAAGTTATAGCAGGTTTACAAAATGTCATTTTTATACAAAACTTGTTCAATAAACCTCCTATAATTTTACAAGGCGTTTATGAATTTAGGGGTTAGCACTTTTGTCATCTGCAAAGTGCAAAAGTTATTTGCATTTTAAAACTAAAATTTTGCATTTTTGCAATAACCTGGCCCGAGCTTTTGCCTTCTGCAAAAGCAAATCCAGGCCAAGTTTTCTCAAAAATATTCAAAACCATTTTGTATGAAGTCGAAAATTTCAACTACAAATTCGACAATCGTAATCAGGCCGACTACAAAACAACAAAAAACTTTTGGATTAACTTACAGTTAACTCCTAAACAGGGTTTTTCTTTTTCCCGGACTTTTTCATTTCCCGGGACAGCGGGATTCGTTTTAGAAATTCCTGGGATCAAGGGAATTCCCGCTCGTTAGAAAATAAATAAATCTGACATATGTTGTACTTGAAAAACTCAATTTCTATTCAAACACCGTCCGACAAAGTCCATTTTTTGGTTGTACCCATGAGAAAATCTACATACTTAATATATTCTGAAAGAAGGGCTAAATGTAAAATATCCATGTCTTCACTTTTTCTAGATCAATTCGATTAACCAGTTAAATCGAGAATTAATATTTAGGTAAGTGTTTGTATTGTATTTTCATCCCTTCTTTCAGGTAATATATTTGTATGGAGGCCGTCTTAATTAAAAAAAAAAATTTTAAATATATTAACTAAATACTAACGGTGGGTCTCATACTGTAGGTTTAACTTTTACTTAACTATAAACAAAAGAAAATGTCAAAAAAATTTACACAAAACAACAACAAATTTTAGTGTTAATTAACTAAAGTTTAAACCTGCAGTGTGAGACCGACCGTAATTCTCTTTTCAAACGGTGAACGAATTGATTTATTGTAGAAAGAGTGAAAGACACGAGTAAGAAAGTTAAAGTCGGGCATGCCGACTATAAAGGGTTGTTCAACAGGGACGCTACAAAAGTAGAAAGATATATATATATTTTTTGGTGTTACAAACATCAGCACAAACTTATAATACCCTCTCCACATAGTGGTGTAGGGTATAATTATTTTATTACAATAGAAACCGATTTAATACCGGTACGATACCGGTATTAAGGGAAAAGGTTTTTGGATACCACTATTTTTTAAATTTAAGAGTTTCGGTATCGGTATCGGTTATCAATTTGAAAGGGTTTTGAAACGGATAACGGTATTATAAAGGTATCGGTTGCCAACCTTGATTACGATATAAAACGCTACATAGGGCCAGTTTTATAACCAGAACTAAGATCGTTTTTTTGCTTAAATATTTTTTAAATATGGAATCAAAAAATTTATATATCTAGATATTTTGTTTCTATGCAGATTCTCAGAAGTATTCGTCTAGAATTATTTTTATAAAAAAAGTTTTAAAGTGAGTATTACACGGAGGAAAAATACGTTTTTGTATATATTGCTTCCAATTATATTAAAGGTATTCATTTAAAGTATTTACGCCTCGTATAATGTGTATATCCCAGCAAAAATATGTGCAAGTCATTCAAAACAAACAACTTTTAAATTGGTTACAATGGAGCGATAAGTGCTCTATTTCTGTTTCGAATGTATGTGCTTTAAAACAACTTTCAAAAATGTATATATAATGTTGTTTTTTTTCTTTGCAAATCCATTTGTTTGTAAATTACGAATTTATTAGAGATTCCATTTTTTTATCTCGAAAAAAACAAAATGGTTAATTTTATTCACGTACTTTATTAATTTACGATTATTTACATATTTTTTAATTATTCGTACATATTTTAAAAGATACTTCAATTACAGTCCCCATTGAAAAAGGGAAGGAAATAAAGAATTGGATCCCATTGAATCTCCTGGACTATGACCCAAATATGAATTCTTTTTCTACCTAAATGCAAATATATAAAACTTAACAATTAAAATGTATTGTTAAGGCTCTATGTAAGTCGCTCGCATATACCAAAGAAATATGTTAATAAGATTTGTTGCAATGTTAACACAATTTATCGTTTAATACAGACCAATCAAGAGGTTCGTTAACAGAGGTTGGTCCCTTACCTTTGCTTATACATAAAAAGTTCTATAAATGTCACCTGTTTTAAATGTCGATATGCTTTAATTGCTATTACAACTTAAAAGTCGTAAAATCAAACTAAATTAATAATTCTATAGTGACAAAAAATATATTATTTCTTCAACTCAAAAATAGATTTAAAAAAATAACTGCCGTCAACTTTAAAATGTCCATTAAAGTTCCAAATTTTAATTAAAGTTAAAATTTTGCTAAATGAACTTCTTCAACATAAGAATTTAACTAATCACGATTGCAAATTATAGCATTGGAACTTAATGCATCGTTTAATGCAAACGTTGATTTTAAGCTAGATGGTTGACTTGCAAAATCCAAATGACGACATGGTATTCGGCTTCGAAATATGTCTGGGGAAAAACTGTCCACCAACGGTTCTCGGATTCTATAATGAGTTTAAAGCTAAAATTTCAATCATAGATCTGCGGCTTCAGCAAATTTATAATGATGGCCTTATTACTGTAGAGTTGTAAAATTTCGATGCTTTTCTTTCCTTTATTTGTTAAAATGAAAAAAAAAATATATGAAAAAATAGTTTCCTAGTACGCTTTAATATTCTGAAAATTCCTTGAGTAGTTTTTAAAAAAATTAATCAGAGGGTTACATATAACTTTTAGGCCCAGCTTTTAGGATGTAGATTATCTTTAAACTTAGTTTAACGCAGTTTATAACTGGAATACTACTTCTAAACGAGAAAACGTTGTTGGGCCAAATTTTTGTTAATAAACTTGAAATGGCTGATATAAGTTTAACTGACATCCCAAAAACTTGGTCTTAATGTATTAATCTTATTTAATTCAATATCGTATCTTTTTTAAATTTAAAGACTGAAGTAAACATGTTACAAACTTATTTAAAAAAAACTGTTGAACAAAAATTAAAAACAATTTTGGTTTTGTCTGATTTTGACTTAATCGAATTGATTCAGATGCAAAAGAAGTGTTTCCTTAATATTGCCGTGCAAATAATAATAAATTGAAGCTTTTATACAATATGTTCAGAAATGGGCTCTGTAAAGGTTAAACATTAAAATTGCCTCTAAAATGTGCTATTTCAGACATTATAAAAAGCACATTTAAATCATTTTTAAAAATGTATTATATTATATATTATAAAGAGTACTTCTAAATCACTCTAAAAATGCAAACAAAATGTACTCGTATTGATGTGATGAAAAAGTATACCTAAAAACCATACTTTTATTAACATCATGTAATCACTTTTAAATTACTAACAAAATGCTTAAATTGAACTACTGACAACATGGGACATCACGTGTAAAATAAATAAGTGTTAGAGCTAAATTGTAACTACTTCACAATCAGTTGGTGCTATTCGGAGTGCTTTTAAAATAACTTTTTTGTAATGACTTTTTTTTGCTGGGATGTTGTAAGTTTACTCAATTACCCAGGTAGAAATTGCCGACGGTACAAAAAACAAAGCACTGGCAAAGCGTTGGTTTACAATGGTACAAAAAAAAAACATTGCAAAAGCACTTATTTAGAACGCTTTGTCAACCTTTGGAAAGAGTGCTTTCCCAATACTTGTTTTATAAAGTTTACCACTGTTTATGAAAACAAAAACCACCGGCAAAACATCGGTTCAAAACGATTTGCCAACATTAGGTAAAAGGGCTTTGCCAGTGCCTGTTTTACAAAATTTACGACTGTACTGTTTTAATAGTGTTAACTTATAATTTATTTTTATAAATCTTATTACTAATTCCCTTTTATTACTGAAATTATCATTATTTTAATACAAAAAATCAATGTGCTCAAAACAATTATTTTTTATATAGAGAAAAAAATGTTTTGCAACCATTTTATTTTAATCCAGGCTTTATACTCAGAAAAAGGATTTATTTTTTAAGATTACTTTTTTTCGAAAAACTTTTTTGTAAAAATATTGTTTTCACCTCTAATATTCTCAATTTAAAGTAAAAAAAACAATAATTTCAGTTAAATTTTTCTTTATTTCAAATAAAAACTGTTATTTAATGTTGATTCTTTTCAAATTATCCTAATTTCCAATATTTTAATGAATTTTCTAAGAAAAATCTTTAAATTTGATCAATTTCAATTGAAAATCGTTTAATATTACAAAAAATACGCAGAATGTAAGTTTAATTTTTATGTTTTGTTTTTCCATTTTATATTATTTCATAATTTAATCTATAATCAATTAAAAAAAATCTAAAACTTCAATCAATTGGGTTTTACTAATGTGTAATATAGGCATCTCTTTCGGCATTTAAAATGACTGAAAATCACTTTTTAGTCCATTGTAATAGTACTTTTCAGAACGTTGGCAGAGCACTTATTTTACCATTGTTACCAATGCTTTGCCAACGTTCGGAAAGATAAACGGCCAACCGAAGATCGACGTTATCATTTCAAGGTTGACCCAGTACTTTAATTTTCGAAAAACGGACGCTCTGCCAGCGCTTGTACCACCATATACAGTGATTTGCCAACGTTTTGCCGTTTGTATTTTTCTACCTGGGTAATGTCAAAACTAGTTTACGAGCCCTCGTAAATATACGCTTACATTTTTGTATGTAAACTTTTTCGTATTTATACACAGATTTGAATATTGTCAAAAATAAAATTATTTTGTATTGTTTTGTTTGTTGTTTTTTATTTTCTGTTTTATTTATTTTTAAATGATACAAATTTAAAAAATTCTGTGTTTAATTTATGAAAAGATGAAAGTGGCTAAATGCATAATTGAAATGTGAATAGTTTTAAAAGGTGCGTTCATTCAAATAAACAGCTAAAGTTACAAATATACGCGATTACAAAAATACACGGTTTACGAGGGCATAAATGCAGTTAGATGAATCCCCTATTGTTTTTATAGTTACTATACATATATTTCCCGGTAAATATTGGTTTGTTTGTAAATAAGTCATATATTGTCATCTAAAAATACATATTTTTTGCAGTTTTAACTTTATAATAATTATATTTGTGGGATACAATTAAACATATATTTGGTAAAACGGCGAATTTACATTCTTGATATATATGGGTGAAATCAAAAAATGTGATACATTTTTGGGCCAAATTTGTGAGAAGCAAAAAGTGTTAATATTGCGGTTTTTTCTTAATGGAATCAGTAAGTTTAGTCATTATAAACCTAATTGCAAAAAATCTCTTCTACAAGTTGTCGCAATAACTTTTTTTGCATAATTTTAATTTTTTTTTGTAGTAACGGAGTTTACATTTCTGCAAGCAAAAGATATAACAAAAAAAATTGCGTACGAATTTTCTTCAATTTATTAGTATTTCGTATTTGAGTTTTCAACTTGCTTTCCAATGATATATAATTTGTGTTTATCAAATTGGCGGTTTCGCGAATAAAAATACAATTCATTCCGCGAAAAAAATTTTTATTTTTTTTTAATTTTGTATTTTTGGTCCTTTTAAATGCTTTTAAAAATATAAAAAATTTTAAAATCCAAACAGCGGTTGCGCAGTTAAAAAATACTATATTAAAAACATAACATCAAAAAATTCTTAAATTGTGTGAAACAAATTTAATTTGTCAAACTAATGTCAGTAATGACTCGAAATATCGATTCAAACCCAATGAAATGCAAAATCAATCGTTTTTCGCCCCAGCAGCTTAGGGTAAAAAACAGATAACTTTTTTTGATTTGACGCAAAATTATTAGTTGAATCGTCTTTTGACTCATAAATATTAGTTGAATCACCTCTGTTTATGGTTATTTTAAAATATTTTAAACATTTATCTACATTTATTTGAATGAAATCTGATGCAAACAATTGTGGTTACGTAGTTTACAGTTACGGAGTTTACATTTGGTTACTTTTTTCGTTTTCTTTCAGAAACGCTTTGCAAGCATTTTTTTTTCCGAAACAAAATCGCATGATGCCTTCAAGGTGAATCCAAATATGACATTGTTTTTCTTACCCGTTAAATAGTTTGGTGTAAAAATTAGGAACGGAGTTTACAACATTTTTTAAAATCTTATTAAAGACATCCTTTTTCATCTCGAGAATGTTACATGCTGCAGAAAAGCTTCAAGTCTGTTATACTGGATGATTACTTACAGTCCAACGATCATTTGAGTATAAATAACATTATACTTTTTGCAATATAAATAATAGATAACTCCAAAATTCTGGTAGATGCATTTTTATCAAAAATTATGACGAAAAATCGTTACAGAGTTGAAGCCGTGATAGCTAAGATATACGAAAAAGTTTGTAAAATGTATTAATTTTTATTAAAAACGGCACTTTTCCTCTTCATAAAAATTCTTACAGTTAGTGTTTAGCTTTATTGGTTATTAAAATATAAGCTATTAAAGTTAAAAAATCTTATGAGTTACTTGTTACGGAGTTTACATTTGGCCTATAAAATTGGTCACAAATTTTATGTATTAACCAAAAATTGGTCAGATTGTTATAAATTTTTTAAAACAGGTGACAATGCGCTGATATATATCGAAATATATAACTCAAATGTAATCCATGCATTAGAAATTAGGTGGTTACACGGTTTTTATCACATTTTTTGATAACACCCATATAAAGTTGTATGCAGCCATTATAACTTTTGTAGTTGGTAATTAATCGTTTAGACTGCATCTAGTCAGAAAATTTAGTGATATTTTTCCTTTATTTATTAATTTTATTGTGAAAAATGTGAAAAAAAAACTAATTAGTATAAATAAAACATAAAATTGTGTGAAAAAGAAAAAAAAATATTTAATTGTGTATATTAAAGTATTAACTTATTATAAGAGTTTTTAATTAATATTTGTTAATAAAAATAAATGAAGAGATTGTATTTATTGCTTTTCAATGAAAGATTTGTATTAGATGTAAAATTCAATGTGATTTATAATATTTTAGTTATTAAATAATGGCCAAACAGTAGATGTATTAATTTTACTTTTTATGTTTTTTCATTAAAATATAGAGAAATTTGGAGAGTAAAATAAATACGCATATATTAATAATTGCTTTATAACTAAATATATTATTAAATATTTGCATGGAAAAATAATTTGTTTATGACACACATATTATATGTTTGCTCCCAAAAATACATATATTTGTCGATAGCGCCATTTAATTTCATCCAAACATTTATATATTTACAGGCAAACATATATATATTTGCATGCAAATACATATATATTGTTTCTAGTTAAAACACGGCGAATATGTTTAACAATTTCTTCAAATATATATATGTTACCAGCAAAAATATAATTGGGACAGGCCGTTTTTTTCAGCATGTATTCACACAAATTTTCAGGCAAATTCGCCTAAATCTTTTTATAAAAATAGTCATTAAAATATTATTAAAGCCCGATTACTGAATGTCCAGCTAACTACTAACTGACACAGTTGTTGTTGTTTCCCAAATAAAAATTTAATTTAACTGTCGGCTAAATTTTAACTGAACTTTCTGCAATCGGACCTAAATAGTTTTTTAACTTCAACTGTTATTTTTTGAATAGGAATTTTCCATGCCACAACTACTTAAAAAGAAATCTTTTAATTTTCATAGTTGCATTTCTAATTGAAATATAAACAAATCCAAAATAATTTAAAAAAGCATTTGATGAATTATTTTAAAAATAAATAAAATACAACTGAAATAAAGGGAAAAAAATACTTATACCAATAAAAAATACGAAAATATTCTTAATTTTGGAGGTATTTGCAACTGAAATACTGATGTTGTGTATACTACTTAAGTCTCTTTTTATGCGGATTTGAAGTTATGCGGTTTTAAAATCGACTTGTGCTGCGTTTTTTAAAACTTTTATAATACTTTTTATTTAATTTAATTTATTTAAAAAATAAAAAAATTGTCTTATTTTTTAAAGGTTTTCTTAAAAGAGATGGATAAAACCAAGAAAAAAGACAGTAATTTCGTTAGAAACAAAAATGGTAATTTTAGATCGCATAGAAAATTGTGAAAATTGGAAAATATTTTAAACTTGGAGAATCTTCAATAAGCGCAATTAAAATGAATGAGTCTCAAACAAGAAAATCAGTTATTTCCGGCTCACAACTGAGTTTAATATTGTCATCGAATTCTCGGGAATACCATCATATTCTCATTAATACACAAGTGTGGACATATGTGGACGCATGTATGGAGATTTATGTAGTCATGCATGGAAAACATTCATATTTGTGATCATGCACGAACATACATTAAACCTGTATGAATCCATATACATATGTAGATTTTTAGCCGGGTATTATTTTTTATTGATTTTTTATTTTTGTTTGGTATGTACTGTATGAATACAAGTGTTATTTTGTGTTAAAAGTAAAAATAAATGAATATTTTTTTTATTCTATAGATTTTTTTATGCGATTTTAGTTCAATTTTCTCACCTTATTTTAAAGTTATGCGGTTTTTGAAATGTTCGGAACGCATCTCCCATTTTTGTATGGAAGTAGAGTTCTTTTTTATGCGGATTTATTTTATGCGGTTTTTTCTGGAACGCATCTACCGCATAAAAAAAGACTTAAGTGTAATTGTTTTATTTGAATAAAGCACTAAAATTTGTTTCTCTTAAAACCAGTTGGCATATAAAATTAAAGAGACTTGTTAACAGCAGTAGAAACGGTTGGTTTGTCTTTAGCCTATATGGTCGTTGATAAAGATCATCATTCTAAAAAACAAATTTTTTTCCGAGGTACTACAAATTTTGTTGGTAATCTTGTGAATGGCTGACAAAATTTGTTTTCGGCTTAACTAAACCATATTCAACTCATAACAAAAGAAAAAACTCGGCTTAAATCGTATTTTTTTAACACTACACCTTTTGCAACTGTAATTCAGAAAATATCAATTGAAATTCAGAATTTCCATTTGAAATTCAGAAAATATCAATTGAAATTCAGAATTTCCATTTGAAATTCAGAAAACATCAATTGAAATTCAGAATTTCCATTTGAAATTCAGAAAATATCAATTGAAATTCAGATTTTCCATTTGAAATTCAGAAAATATCAATTGAAATTCAGAAAATATCATTTGAAATTCAGAAAATATCAATTGAAAATTAAGAAAATATCATTTGAAATTCAGAAAATATCATTTGAAATTCAGAAAATATCAATTATTATTCAGAAAACATCAATTGAAATTCAGAAAATATCAATTGAAATTCAGAAAATATCAATTGAAATTCAGAAATCGCCATTTGAAATTCAGAAAATATCAATTGAAATTCAGAAACCGTCATTTGAATTTCAGAAAATATCAATTGAAATTCAGAAAATATCATTTCAAATTCAGAAAATGTCAATTGAAATTCAGAAAATATCATTTGAAATTCAGAAAATATCATTTGAAATTCAGAAAATGTCAATTGAAATTCAGAAAATATCAATTGGTATTCAGAAAACATCAATTGAAATTCAGAAAATATCAATTGAAATTCTATTGATATTTTATGAATTTCAAATGACGATTTCTGAATTTCAATTGATATTTTCTGAATTTCAATTGATGTTTTCTGAATTTCAATTGATATTTTCTGAATTTCAAATGATATTTTCTGAATTTCAAATGATGATTTCTGAATTTCAATTGACATTTTCTGAATTTCAAATGATATTTTCTGAATTTCAATTGATATTTTCTGAATTTCAAATGACGGTTTCTGAATTTCAATTGATATTTTCTGAACTTCAAATGACGATTTCTGAATTTCAGGTTAAAAGTTAAACAAGTTTGTAGTAATCTACTTAATAAAGTTAGTATTCATTGCAAGTTCAAAAATGTTTTCTTAATTATTTTTTTAAGCTATCTAATGATACCCCTTTTATTGTTCCGAGAACGTATACTAAAGCAAAAAATATATATATCCAAACTTAACGCCGATACGAAAATATTTTCCTGAACTCACCTATTTGACTCATATTTGCGGTTTTTTTTAGCTATGACCGTAAAATAGATTTGTTTCTTTTTTGCTCAAAATTGAATAAAATTGCAAAAACTTAAATTTTTGACCTAGCGCCTTGTGAAAAATATCAGCGGCGTAGCTTAGCTGACAGCCACGCTGTCCGGCTTGCTCCTCTGGTCGGACAGTTTTATGAATCAGAAAAATTTTGTTTTGAATATGTAAAGAAATTTTCTATAATTTGATATGGAAGAATGCGTTTAGGTTCTGAGGGCCTATGGGGCAAGGCCACAACAGAAAACATTGTCTTTTTAATTCCAGAAGTCTTTTTCTCTTTTAGGTATGGCTGGCTAAGGTCAACGACCACATAGGCTGCTAAGGTGTAGCTTTGCGACTACAGATTTTTGAAATACATATTTACTATACATACTTGGATTTTGATTCTCTGGTCCATTCGTTTAGAATATATTCTTCAGCGTTGACTATGCGTTAGTGCTCTGCCGTATAATTTACAGAGTAAACCGATTTTATACAAAATAGAACATAATATTAACCACAACCATACCACTTTTTTGCATTTTCTTTATTTATATCTTTTTAATTGGAATATATTTTTTTAATCGCAATATATTTTTTAATTGCTATATATTTTTTTAATTGCAATATATTTTTTAATTTCAATAATAAACACCCGATTCGTTACACTTTGCCACTTTATAATTTTACATATTTCCTATTAGAATTAAAATGAACAGATGATTTTGCGCGAACGATATAAAAAAATTGCATATAGCAACAGTGTTGCCAGAACCCAAATGCTCAAAGATGCTGGATCGTCTACAAAATTGCTAGAAATTGCTAATTAACAAAGGGCTAGAAAAGGTGCCAGATTTGTCCACATATTACAGTGTTACCACAAGTAAAACAAAAAATCAAACAGTTATAGTTCAAAATGTTCAAAAAATGTTTAAAATTTTTTTGTATAGGTAGGGAAAAAGCTGCATAGAGAGAGTTTTCTGGATAAATTTCATTGAACTTTATACAAACAGGGAAAAAGCTGCATAGAGTTTCCTGGGTAAATTCCAACGAACTCCTCCCATGCAATGTGTCATTGCAGACCCCTACGGTACACCTAAGGGGCCAAGAGACGATTCTTTAGATGGCCAGTTCCCTACTTGGGTCATCGACGATCTATGTTCTCCTAACGGTCTGCTAGTCTAACAATCCTTCGAAAACACAATTAGGGGAAAACAGCCCTAAAATGTCAATGTTACCGGTTCTTTCATTCATCGCTACAACTTACCAACACAAATGAAAACAGAAACCCCCAAAAACCAAACCCGAAAACAAAAAACAGAATAACCACCCCAGTATCACGTCGGAGCGGCAATAACCGCTGTCCCTAACCCAGTGTCTAGAAATGCAATGAAATGTTCCAAGAAACTTGAAAATAACACACAAAGCAACAAAAACGAAAATAATTTTGTTGTTGCTTTGTGTGTAATTCGTAAATTTTATGGCATATTTTATTGCTTTTGAAGACACAAGGTTATTTCTAACGTTTATTTTATACACGTAGAGAAACAACAGGAAAATTTGGTTAGCGGTGAACTAATGCTGGCGCACATTTTTCAACATGTTATTGATCTGCATCAGAGCTTTGAAGAATTAATTCTTTTTTGAACGAATTCACTACCAATCGAATTCAATTTTCTCTAGAATTGAATGAATTCCTTTTCTTAAGTAATTCACTGAATTCGTTCAACTGAACGCGTTCATCAAACAATAAATTCAAAGAATTAATTCCATTGCAATAGTTCTGTTTACTAAATCAAATGAATTAATTCACTGGTGAACGCGTTCAATTTCATAAATCGAACGGGAAAAAAGTGAAAAAATTCCTTACTGAATTAATTCACCACAGAATTCGTTCAATTTTATTTTCGTTCAGTGAATTAAAAAAAAAATTTCGTTCAGTGAATTAAAAAAAATAAAATTACGTTCAGTGAATTAAAAAAAAAATAAATTACGTTCAGTGAATTAAAAAAGAAAAAAAATACGTTCACTGACTAGAAAAAAATTACTTTCACTCAGAGCTTTGAAGAATTAATTCATTTTTTCAATTCTGAATTAAAAATTCGATGAATTAATTCACAAATCAACATATATTGAATGGAATTAATTCGTATTTGTTTTCGTTCGAATTATTTTGTTACGAATTAATTCAATTGCTATAGTTCTTTTTATTAAATCAAATGAATTAATTCACTGGTGAACGCGTTCAATTTTATAAATCGAATTTGCAACTACAAATAAAATTTGCAACTAAGCAATTTTACAGCGTTCGCTAGTAAAAATAAACAAATTACATATATATATTAAGTGTTGGAGAAATCCGATGCACTTTATCAACCTACATGATTAAAAACTAAAAATATAACTATTAATTTTTCAAACTTATGCTTCCCAGTAAAATGTAGATGCTTGACTATGACGTATTTCATTTACACGTTTTTAAGGCACATCTACGAGAGAGAAAATTGCTAGAGATAGAGCAAAAAAACACCTCTAAATAGCTTAAATCATTCACAATAGAGCTAATTTTGTATTTGTATTTAGAGGTGTTTCTTGCTCTATCTCTAATTCAGATTTTAAAAATGTTCATGTACCATTCCGTTAAACCATTCGCAAAGAATTCATTCATAAGCTTCATTCCCAAAGCTTTAATAAGAATTGAATGAATTCCCAACTTGAATCATTCAAATCGCATGTTCATTCACCATTTTAATAATTGAATGAAAAAATTTTATTATCATTCACTTAGTGCAGTGTAGTTTGAAACTAACACATAATCAAAACCAAAGCATACAAGCTGTAACACAGCATACAATACTATTTATTTATGTTTGATGAATGTTAAACGTTTTCCATTTGTATTATGCTAATATTTCAACATATAATTGCAAATTTAAATTTTTCAGTTAGCTAAATAAATGAAAAAAATAAATTTTTCATTCACCTTTTTACTAAAGGAATCCAGGTAAATTTGGTTTCATTCAATTAGAATTCAATAAAAATATAATTAATTCATATAATTTAAAGCTATTGGGAATTAAGCTACCGAATTAATTCCATAAGAATTCTATTATGGAATTAAATTTAACTCAAATTACATTAATTTTTAAAAAGTGAATGAAAGAATTAAGCGTTTTAAACCTTTGATTTTTGGCACTAGATTAGAGGGTTCTTTATTGGTTATTGCAAAATAGGGATATCATCCATCTAAAACTTTTTGGCAACACTGAGAAAAGGAGCCAATTTTTGTACAAGCATTGCATGAAAAAACCATTCATTCTGGTTGATTGCTTGTTACCAGCTCCATTTAATGTTCAAGCAATCAAGCAAAAAACGGCCGATTTATTAAAATGTAGCGCTAATAAAAAGCAGGGGTATCGCACAGCGTTGCCAGAAAAGTTTCTGTTCATATCACCTTTTGACAAGTTGAAATCCCCAAAAATCCCCAAAACAAATTTAGAAATCCCCAAATATTTCCCCAATATTGTTTTTAATACGACCCAAGAAACTAGAGATGAGCGATATTTTCATACCGGTGATTTAATCACAGTTATTGAAAAATCACTGGTAACGGCAGTGATCAAATATTTCAAGTCGCAGTTACTCGGAATGTCGTTCTTTTAATATTTTTGTACTATTCTTTCTTGCAAACTTCATTGTGCACAGAAATTCATTTTTTTTCAATAAAAGTGACTTGCTTTCACACTCTTCTGAATAAAATGTCTCCTTCTATCATGTCTTTGTTACCGGTCGCAACTGTTCTTCTTTTAAGGCCCAGTTTTTAGGAAGTTTCTTTAAACTTAGTTTAACGCAGTTTGTAACTGGAATACTGTTTTTAAAATGTGATTTATTTTGTTTTATTTCAATAAAGAAATAAATTATACTCGAGAAAAAGTTTTCCGGCAAATTTTTGTTAATAAACTTTGAAATGGCTGACAAAATTCGTTTTCTGTTTAACTAAACCAAGTTTAACTGACATCTTAAAAACTCGTCATAAATATTATTTCGTTTATTTATCAGAAAATCGCAGTCTTTTCCATAGAAAAACCGTGATCACGATCACAGTTTAAAAGAACCGATTTGCAAATCACATTCACTGAGAACAATGTTACTGAAAAATCGCCGGATCGCCCATCTCTATTACAAACCCGTGATCACGGTCACTGTTTAAAAGAACGGTGATTTGAAAATCACGATCACTGGTAGCAGCGTTATTCAAAAATCACCGGATCGCTCATCTCTACAAGAAACATTTTTATGGATTATCCGGCACATACGGAATCATGAATCCGGCTTTTACGACACATTAACGGTCCGTAATACACGTATCCGTCAAAGCTTGTACGTATACCGAACATTAACGGGCCGTGTAATCGGATTTTCGAACATAATACGTTTTAACTCCGTTTCCGTACCGTAAAATACGGACTTAATTGATTTTAATTTGTGTTCAAAATAAAAACAATTAAATTTTTTTAAAAACTTTTTGTGGCGATAAATTGGTGGCGGTAGCTAGAATATATCCAACACAACATAATCAACACATCATCAAGTCGCATACATATATTAGATGGTAAGATTAATAACATTGTAAAAATGGTTTGTGGTTTATGTAAGATCGTTTGTTTTTATAACAAAAGCTCTGTTCAACGTACGTTAACGCGGCTACGCAATTTTTCCCAAACTGTGTGTAAATTGTTGTTGTTTCGAGTAAAACGCCATCGTAAATACAATCAATTAAACCATAACTAATTTATTTTTTCTCTTTTGCATGTATGTAGATGATCGATTCTATTATGGGTGACTGTCGTGAATTGATGCGCTAGATAAAGAGGTACTAAATATAGTGTAAATGTAAATAATATCGTTACTAATAAATCTATTAAAAATAAAAAAAAAAAAATTACTCAAAATTAGTCAATTTAGATAGATATACAAGTTCGTTTTTGGTCCGGAGTCACTCCGGTTATACACGACATAATGGTCCGTAAATGGTCCGTCATTGACGGACTTTCAATGGACTTGTCAGTGTTTTACACGACATAACGGTCCGTCATTGACGGACTTTCAACGGATTCGAATCAGTTTCGATGTTCCTTAAAATCCGTTTTCTGGTTCGTATACGGATCCGGAAAACGGTACGTAAACGGAGTTGGATTCCGTTTATGACGGACCGAAAACGGAACGATTTGTTTGTTGGGGAATTTGAAATAAAAATTCATTTTTATTGAAATTTTTTTATATTTGTTAATATAAGAGATTATTTTCAATCCTTTAGAAAAACAAAACAAAAACATTACTAAAATAATTTGCACAAAAAATTAAGAAAAATCATAAAGGCACATCTACTCGAAAGAGAAAATTGCTAGAGATAGAGCAAAAACACCTCTAAATAGCTTAAATCATTCACAATAGAGCTAATTAGAGGTGTTTTTTGCTCTATCACTAGAAGTTTTCTCTCTCGTGTAGATGTGCCTTAAAGGCACATCTACACGGGATAGAAAACTCGCGAGATTTTATGAAAATGCAGCTCTGTATAAGTCTACGAAATGTAATCTCTAAACCACTGACAATTGCTGTCATACACTATTTTTTTAATTAGTAACAAAATGTTTTGTAACATTATTGAATATTTCAGTTGATTAAATGCGCTTTTTGGTATTTGGAGAAAAAATTATTCTTTGAAATACAAAAATTTTAATAAAAACAAATTCTTGACAACTAGAGATGGTACTTTTACGATAAAAATTAGTGCCAACAATATTAGAGATGACAACTTTAACGCAAACTCTACGAGATTTCTATCCCGTGTAGATGTGCCTTAACAAAGTATTAATATATTCCTAAAATAATATAAAAATATTAACCCTCTAACGAGCAAGGATACCTCAGTGTAGCTATCATTAAATTGCCCACAAATGCGTAAAATATGTACTTTATAATCATAACTGAAGTAATTCCGATACAAAACATAATTCCCTAAATCTTTTGAGAAGAAATTTTTCGTATGTAGTGTATAGAGTTGTAAAAGTATTGAGTATTCCGGTACTGAGTACTCAATACTGGCTGTTTTTTGAGTACTCAATACTAAAACGGTACTACTCAACAGTGATGGTATTTGAGAATTTTTGTTTGGTGCCTCAATGATGCCAAAAAAGTGCCACAAAAGCTTAAAAAGTGCCAAAAAAAAAAAATTAAGCAACATTTAATGTTTCAAAAAAAATATGTTCAGCTTTTATTTCAAATATTTATACATTTAGTTACTTTAACCCTTAAATGCATGGTGTAGCCATTTAGCAACATACCAGTTTCTTAATAAAAAACGCCACTTGATGCATAAAACTCAATTTTTGGGCATTGGGGCCCTTTCTGCACAAAGTGCTCTTATAAACTATAACTCAGATTTTTTAAACAGTTATAGGAAAAATCTTGGTTTTGCTTCGTATGTTTGTAAACAATCTAAAACACGCGTTTTTTTTACAAAAAAGTGCAATATTCAAAAATGTTTGTTTAAATATTTAAAGTGGTATTCTCGCAATAAAATTAATTTTGGCAACAATAAATGTATAATTAATATTTCATATATTTTTTTTTGTTTCTTTTTTTTTCATACACGTTAAAATAATCACAATTTAGCTATTTGGCAATTTTTTTGGTATTTTTCTTGAAATGTACACGCCTTCAGAAATCATATATAAAAAAATGGTTAAAATTGTTGAGATCATGCATTTAAGGGTTAAGTAAAAAGACAAAAAAAAAGGCGGGCAACTTATCTAAAAAGTAACCCGAGTTTAACATTACCTACCACAAATATTTTCATATAAAAAAATGCCATTCTTAACTATAGTAAAGCACTAAACTTCCGTTATTTTAAGATAAGTTAGCAGGTCCAAGACTTTCAAAAAATTTTACAATTAAATTTGACAATACAATAGAATCAATTAAAGTTTTTCTAATTTTATCCCCGTTGCTTTTATTTTTAAATATCAAAATAATGATTAAATTGTCTCCAAAGAACTGGAATGTGGTCCAAAAAATTGTAGATATTTTTAGTGTAGCATTTGTTTTTTAATTTTGCTACCCCTTCTTAATAGGCGTGGCTTTTAATGAAAAACCAGCGATATTGACCTTTTATCAAATTATATAGAAATTTTCGTAAAAAGTGCCAAAATTCTATGGAGAGTGCCAAGGTGCCATTGAACATTCAATAGTGCCACAAATGGCACTTTTGTGCCACTTTTACCAACAGTGCTACTCAATACTTTTAAAGATGCAATTTTCCGTAGAAATGTGTATTTTTCGTATAAAAATACAACTCTAAAAATAGTACTCTAAAAATACAACTCTATTTGTGAAGCAAAGAAATTTGTAGCGAATTTTTGGGAATAATTTTTTAATTAATTTATTTAAAATGTTTTAAATTAATTAAAATGTAAGTAACAATAGTTATTTAACACGTGTATTTGAATTGTTATTATTTTTCCTAATAAATACGAATTCATAACATTTTTATTTTTAAATTCAAAAAAACCGTTAAAAGTATTGAGTAGTATCGAGTACTCAATTGAAAAGTATTGAGTAGTATTGAGTACTCGAAAAGTATCGAAATTTCATAATTCTAGTAGTGTACGGTTTGGTACGGCGAGAAAGTGTAAAAATTAAAATTTCGTAAGATTTCAAAAAATAATTATTTTAACACGAACACCATTTTCAAAAATCTAAAAAACATATTTAAGTTCACTAAAATCTTTTGGTAATAAACCCAACGCAAGATTGAAGCTTGAACTTTTATAATTTATTGGTCCTAGGACACAAAGGGTTCTATCAGGATACCTTTTAAAACATCGAATTAACTTGAAAACTAATGGACGGATGCTTATGAATTTTGGCAAAAAGAATATGCTTAATACTGGTAGCAAAGCATTTTAGTTTGAATAATATATACTGAAGTTAAGGTAAGTTTTCGCCCAATTTCGCATTTGCCGAAAAACGAATATCGTTAAATCTTTTTAAGGAGCAGCACGAAAAATATAATTTTTGGATTGCAATTATATCTTGATGCAACGAGTAATTTAAAATGTTAACTGTTCACAATGCAGAGTAGAATTACTTCAAAAAAATATTTGACATTCCAGCACTTACCCAGTTTTTGAGAATTTTCTGCTTCAATTTCTATGGATGGCAATATTAAATATTTTTTTATTTTATTTATTTTCAAAATTAAAAAGAATTTGTGTTTATTTTTGCTTTTATAAAATTTTTGTTTACTAATTTATTGACAATTAGGGATGTGATTAAATTAGAGATGTGTTTTTTAAAGTATATTTATCATGTAAAACAGTTAACAGACCAATGTTAACTCTAGAGTAGAGTAGAATTAGTGATGTGTTTTTTAAAGTATATTTGTCATGTAAAACAGTTAACAGACCAATGTTAACTCTAGAGTGGAACAAATTTCTACTCTAGAGTCAAACAATTTTGACTCTGGAGTGAAACAAAAAGAGATAGCAAAATACAAAAATGTATTAGTATAAAAGAGAAAAAAATCAAATTTGCTACAGATTGGAGTACTCCGTCATTGTATACGCACCTTTAACCTACTAATATTTATGTATTAGTTTTCAAGATTCACACTAAACTATTTTGGCTCATATAGCCTAATAAAGTAGGCAGCGAAACAAATTTTTGTAGAAGAAATTATAGTTTATCTTTTGTGCCGAACACATTGTATAGATTTCATTGCAAAACAGCGCAAGAATGTTAGAGAGTTAAAATGAACACATACAGTAAGATCAAGTGTTCATTATTTTAATTGGTTTAGAAAAAAACTTATCAAATTTATTTTTACTATGAAAAACATACATATCGACCATTCCACGACAAAATCTGACCTTTGGATTTCTGTTTTAATTATATTTTTTAAACTGGAACTCAATGTTCCCACTTAAGGCACATCTACACGAGATAGAAAATTGCTAGATACAGAGCAAAAAACACCCCTAAATAGCTTAAATCATTCACAATATAGCTAATTAAAGGTGTTTTTTGCATTATCTCTAGCAGTTTTATCTCTCGTGTAGATGTGCCTTTAAAGACTGACGTTTTTATTTTCTAGAAATTATAAAAACTCCTGATTTTATTCGCGATTGTCTTTTTTTGAAAAATGAAAAATTACAAGAGGTGTGTAAGTTTAAACATTTATATTTTCTTTAATATTCATCGGATCGTCAACATTTAAATTACATCGGATGGTACATACATCTACTTCTACATTGTGGAACACAATTTTTGTAATGTGAAAATGGAATGAATATTTCTTAAATTTAGCTACTCTGATTTGAAAAAAAAAGAATATTTGCAATAAATGGGATTTTTGATTTGCTGTAAGCTTGTTTTCAACAAATCATAAAAAACTAGTTAAATCACAGGACAAAAAAAAAATGAAAAGTCCTTCATTAAGAGTGTGGTAAACTTTGAATGCTTTGCACCAGGCACAATGCTTAGAGTGGTCTACAAACCATATTTTGGTTTACTTGACGTCTCCAATAGTCATAAAATGAATGTTACAACACGATTTAGGGAATGTGCAGACCAGTCTGTTCGTCATTTATATCGGGCATGTCATAATATGGCTGTCATTTCTTTAAAATTTCTATTATTGCCAACATTAAAAAGTAGTTTAACCAAATAATGTACATCAGAAAAAATATATATTTTAAATTAAGATGAAATACACAATATACAAAAAAGACAAAAACAGAAATCCCCAAAAATAATTAAGAACTTGAGTAAAATCCCCAAAATTTTGTGAAATCCCCAAATCCCAACAGATGGCGTTTTTTCTGGCAACACTTCTCTGTTAAATAGGGAGCAGTGTTGCCCGAAAAGTTTTAGCTCATTTCCATTTCGAAATTTAAATCACAAATTTTAAACCCAATTCGTTTTAATTCAAACAAAAACGTTCTTAAGTCCAGAAAATCATTAAGGCACATCTACACGGGATAGAAATCTCGAAATCTCGTAGAGTTAAATTTGTCATCTCTAATATAGTTGGCACTAATTTTTATCGTAAAAGTATCGTCTCTAGTTGGCAAGTATTAGTTTTTATTAAAATTGTTGTATTTCAAAGAACAGTTTTTTCTCCAAATACCAACAGATGCATTTAATAAACTGAAATGTTCAATAATGTTGCAAGGCATTGTTACTAATTAAAGACATTATTATTGAGAGCAATTGTCAATGGCTTAGAGATTACATTGCGCAGACTTATACAGTGCTGCATTTTCCTAAAGTCTATCGAGTTTTCTCTCCCGTGTAGATGTGCCTTTAAGAAATGACTGAGCAATGTAATTAAAATTGAATATTTTACAAAGAATACTTACTTTGTCACTCGAAATTTAAATGCCTCAAATCTTTGTTTAAATTGTGAAAGTAAACAAGAAAGACGCAATCACAATAAAGTTGAAATATTACTTTTTCAAAATAACAGCCCACCAAACAAAATGGTCCGCTTACGTACCGTTTTTTCATTGAACTAGTTCGTTCAAATCGTTCAATCATTCTTTTTTGTTATCGTTTTTTTTTTGTCATGAGTTGTGTCTGAACAGTGATTAGTGAACTGTGTCGTTCGTTTGACAATTTATTTGCGCACTACATTTTATAGGCCATTCACATGAACGAGATTACTAATCTCATCGTTTTTGGTTCTGTATTCTATTACTATGTAATGTCAAATAATTACATCATGTGGTAAAAGAATAAAGAACAAAATTAAGAGATTTCATTCATTTGAATGATATGTTTACATTCATTTTATTTTACATAGATAGCATTCGACAGAGAAACCTTAAACTGATACCGGTGATTTGTTGCGCTTTGGGATTACTTACTCTGCTGAATGATGTTTTCTTTGTTTTGTTTTTAATAAACTTTTTCTATAGTTTCCTTTTTTTTAATTTTTGTTTTCGAATTATATTTGAATGTTTTCATTTGTCATTCTTAAGGCAAATTTACACGCGAGGGAAACTGCTAGAGATAGAGCAAAAAGCAACCCTAAATAGCCTAAATCATTCACAATAGAGCTATTTAGAGATGCTTTTTGCTCTATCTCTAGAAGTTTTCTCTCGCGTGTAAATGTGCCTTTACAAAACAATTTTTATTGTAAATGAACAACAACAACAAATGTATCACTTATTGATCAAAAGTAGCAAACATTTTTTACGCTACCAAAATATGACAGCGCTACCTGAGTGCTCAGACATAGCGGTTAGTGATCAGGTCGTTCAGCAGATAGTTGTACATCATTGGCGGACTTAGGCCGGTCTGTGGTGGGCTAAGCCCACCCTAGACTGATTTTTGCCCACCCCAGAATTTTAAAAAAATTTACCTACAATTCTTTTATTTATAATTTTGATGGCAAAAAGTATCACAATATTACTTTTTTTTATATCAAATAAACCTGTGTTTTTGGTTTGGGAAAATCTCTACTAGATTCCTAGGCAGCTAAGTTGTTGAAATCTAAGGGTCAGTTCTATAGTCAGAACTAAGATCGATTTTTGTTTTAAATATTACTTAAATAAGAAATTTGCTGGAAAAATTTTTACATAAGAAATATTTAAGAAACAAATCGATCTTTGTTCTGATTATAAAATTAACCATAATAGTTTTTCTTTAAGAAAAATTATTAGAATCGCATAGTTGTTCAATAATAGAAATATAACGCATAATCTTTTTTGGTGAGTTAAATATCTTAGATTTCATAGTTTTCTAAATGAATAATTAGTTGATATCTAACTAGGAAGTTTCTTCAAACTAAACATTACTATGTTATTTTAATGAAATTTCAATATTTTGTAGAAAAAAAAAATTATAAGATGAACATCTAACTGTTTTTGACCACCTCGGTAATTTAAGTGATCAAAATATGGGGTTAGAAAGGATTCGTCCGAGGTAGAATTAGACAGGTTGATCTTAGATTTCTTTTCTCTATCATAATAATCTGAAAATATAGCTTGGAACACATTCATTGTACGAGGTTCTCTTTAGAAAAATAGATGCACTTTTCAGAGTTTTGTATAAAAATATGGCGATTTTAATAGGAAAATGTATGAACATTTTATTAGAAGGCAAGGAATCATTTTTTTGTGTGAAAAAATTGTAAGCATAATGCCGAAAGTGTTTGTTGGGATTAAGAGTGTGACAATGGACAAATAAACAGCAGAAAATTAATGGGTCGCTTGCCCACCCCAGAAAAATAGTCTAGGTACGCCAATGTTGTACATTGTACAACTGTTGTAGAACTGTTGACTATTAAATTGTATCTGCCGAACGCAGCCATAGACTAATAGTATCAGAAAATTACAATTTTAATAAAAATTTGAGATTATTAAGGCACATCTACACGAGATAGAAAACTTCTAGAGATAGAGCAAAAAACACCTCTAATTAGAGATAGAGCAAAAAACACCTCTAATTAGCTCTATTGTGAATGATTTAAGCTATTAAAGGCACATTTTCTCTCGCGTGTAAATGTGCCTTTAAAGGCACATATACAAGAGAGAGAAATCTAGAGATAGGGCAAGAAACACCTCTAATTGGCTCTATTGTGAATGATTTAAGCTATTTAGAGGTGTTTTTTGCTCTATCTCTAGCAATTTACTCTCTCGTGTAGATGTGCCTTAAGAAAGACAATTAATTCTTAAAAACAAAATAAATAAGAGAGAGATAAAAATTTTCTAATAACAAACAAAGAACGAAATGAACGAATAATAGGTCATTCACATGAACGAGATAACTAAATCTCCTCATTTGTGTTCTTTATTCTATTGTAATATATGTAATTGACAATTTGTAATTTGTATTTACAGGGTAACCGAAAAACTTTTGAAATATTAGTTGATAACAATTCAGAAATTTTCGATTCTAACTGAGAAATTATTTGACTGAGCAACTGAAAAATTGTATCGGTGTAGAAACCTTTGTATGTGAACTGTTTATTTCTGTTTTTAGTTTTTAAATTAAAATATACATGTACATTACTTTTTTAAGCTTTGTATAAATTTATTTGATTTTTTTTATTAAAAAGGCATAGTGCTTTTTTACGCTTTTTTAAGCAAAAAACAACGCTTTTTACGCTTTTTTGAAAAAACATTTGCGCTTTTTACACTCCAAAAGTTGGGAACACTGGTGACGACTTTTGCTGTCCTCGGTCGACAATCGACCCAGTAGCGGTGTCCTGTAATTATGTGAGATGTTACTCACATAAAAATTGCAACTCTACGATGCATCTACGATATTTAAAACAGGGTGAGTCACAAAATTTCAAACTGAATATAAGTAAATTTTTTTTACATACCTCGGGCTAAATTTGACATTACCTAGTGTCTTCAAATGCAATGAAATATGCAAAGAAATTTGAAAATAACACACAAAACAACAACGAAAATAATTTTGTTGTTGCTTTGTGTGTTATTTTCAAATTTCTTTCCACATTTCATTGCATTTGAAGACACTAGGTTATGATACTCACTCTGTTTTAAATATGGCAGAGTTGCAATTTTTATGTGAGAAACTTCTCACATAGTTACAGAAACGACTGTGAATTTAACAAGATCCAAGTACTTGAGATAACAAGATCCAAATACTCGAGCTAACAAGACCTAACAAGTAATCATTAGTACTCCTATATAAGAGCTGATTTTTGTGTAAATAACAAACAGCAGAGAAGCACGTGGTCGTTATAAATGTAAACAAAACGCACGTGGTGGTATAAATGTAAACAAAAGCACGTGGAGCTATAAATGTAAACAAAAGCACGTGGTATTTGAAAATTTTAGCAAATAACTTAAAAATATGTCTATATACACATAAAATGTTAATAAAATCGCAAAAATATGTTTCATTTTGTAAAAAATATATAAAAATATATTTTTCTATACAATGTTCTACAGGGTAATATAAAATTCTAATTCATCCATATTTTTCAAAAATTCGTCAAAAATAGCGGGAGAGATGTTGAGGTCTGAAATTTTCAGAAATAATTTCCACTACATTTTCCTAAATCTGGACATGCAACAGATGCCTGAAATAATCCGGCGGGCGATACTACAAGCCAACAAGATTTGGTCTGCTGGGTTATTATGCACCAAAATAAAAGAAAAAAAATCATGTTTTTCAAAAATTCGTCAAAAAAAGCGGGAGAGATGTTGAGGTCTGAAATTTTCAGGAATGATTTCCACTACATTTTCCTAAATCTGGACACACAACACATGCCTGAAATAATCCGGCGGGCGATACTACAAGCCAACAAGATTTGGTCTGCTGGGTTATTATGCACCAAAATAAAAGAAAAAAAATCATGATTTTCAAAAATTCGTCAAAAATAGCGGGAGAGATGTTGAGGTCTGAAATTTTCAGGAATGATTTCCACTACATTTTCCTAAATCTGGACATACAACACATGCCTGAAATAATCCGGCGGGCGATACTACAAGCCAACAAGATTTGGTCTGCTGGGTTATTATGCACCAAAATAAAAGAAAAAAAATCATGATTTTCAAAAATTCGTCAAAAATAGCGGGAGAGATGTTGAGGTCTGAAGTTTTAAGGAATGATTTCCACTACATTTTGCTAAATCTGGACATACAACACATGCCTGAAATAATCCGGCGGGCGATACTACAAGCCAACAAGATTTGGTCTGCTGGGTTATTATGCACCAAAATAAAAGAAAAAAAATCATGTTTTTCAAAAATTCGTGAAAAAAAGCGGGAGAGATGTTGAGGTCTGAAATTTTCAGGAATGATTTCCACTACATTTTGCTAAATCTGGACATACAACACATGCCTGAAATAATCCGGCGGGCGATACTACAAGCCAACAAGATTTGGTCTGCTGGGTTATTATGCACCAAAATAAAAGAAAAAAAATCATGTTTTTCAAAAATTCGTCAAAAATAGCGGGAGAGATGTTGAGGTCTGAAATTTTCAGGAATGATTTCCACTACATTTTCCTAAATCTAGACATACAACACATGCCTGAAATAATCCGGCGGGCGATACTACAAGCCAACAAGATTTGGTCTGCTGGGTTATTATGCACCAAAATAAAAGAAAAAAAATCATGTTTTTCAAAAATTCGTCAAAAATAGCGGGAGAGATGTTGAGGTCTGAAATTTTCAGGAATGATTTCCACTACATTTTCCTAAATCTGGACATACAACACATGCCTGAAATAATCCGGCGGGCGATACTACAAGCCAACAAGATTTGGTCTGCTGGGTTATTATGCACCAAAATAAAAGAAAAAAAATCATGTTTTTCAAAAATTCGTCAAAAATAGCGGGAGAGATTATGAGGTCTGAAATTTTCAGGAATGATTTCCACTACATTTTCCTAAATCTGGACATACAACACATGCCTGAAATAATCCGGCGGGCGATACTACAAGCCAACAAGATTTGGTCTGCTGGGTTATTATGCACCAAAATAAAAGAAAAAAAATCATGTTTTTCAAAAATTCGTCAAAAATAGCGGGAGAGATGTTGAGGTCTGAAATTTTCAGGAATGATTTCCACTACATTTTCCTAAATCTAGACATACAACACATGCCTGAAATAATCCGGCGGGCGATACTACAAGCCAACAAGATTTGGTCTACTGGGTTATTATGCACCAAAATAAAAGAAAAAAAATCATGATTTTCAAAAATTCGTCAAAAATAGCGGGAGAGATGTTGAGGTCTGAAATTTTCAGGAATGATTTCCACTACATTTTCCTAAATCTGGACATACAACACATGCCTGAAATAATCCGGCGGGCGATACTACAAGCCAACAAGATTTGGTCTGCTGGGTTATTATGCACCAAAATAAAAGAAAGAAAATCATGTTTTTCAAAAATTCGTCAAAAATAGCGGGAGAGATGTTGAGGTCTCAAATTTTCAGGAATGATTTCCACTACATTTTCCTAAATCTGGACATACAACACATGCCTGTAATAATCCGGCGGGCGATACTACAAGCCAACAAGATTTGGTCTGCTGGGTTATTATGCACCAAAATAAAAGAAAAAAAATCATGTTTTTCAAAAATTCGTCAAAAATAGCGGGAGAGCTGTTGAGGTCTGAAATTTTCAGGAATGATTTCCACTACATTTTCCTAAATCTGGACATACAACACATGCCTGAAATAATCCGGCGGGCGATACTACAAGCCAACAAGATTTGGTCTACTGGGTTATTATGCACCAAAATAAAAGAAAAAAAATCATGATTTTCAAAAATTCGTCAAAAATAGCGGGAGAGATGTTGAGGTCTGAAATTTTCAGGAATGATTTCCACTACATTTTCCTAAATCTGGACATACAACACATGCCTGAAATAATCCGGCGGGCGATACTACAAGCCAACAAGATTTGGTCTGCTGGGTTATTATGCACCAAAATAAAAGAAAAAAAATCATGTCCTTCAAAAATTCGTCAAATAATCGAGTTTTTAATATCGAATCTGTACTGAGAAATCCGAGATTTTTCATATCGGATGAAAATCACGATCGTTAATACCACAATAAATTCTGTAAGCAAAAATTCCATTTGTTTGCTGAAATTGTTGGCAATTTGTTCGATACAATTTTTCTATTAAATTAATAAAAAGCTCGTATACTGACAATAAACTATTTTTTTGTCCATAAAAATTAACATAAAATGCTTTAACTTTGTTTAAAATGTAAAAAGTTGTATTAACAACGTTACTTTTAATTAAATAATGCTCACGTTTTGAAACTTATTTAATTTTTTTTTTTTAATGTTAAATAAAAACGATGTTGCTGTTTAATATTGTTGGCGATGTATCTTGCAAATGTTTGCAAGGTATTTGCATTTATATACACAAATACATATATAACTAAAATGTAACAAAAACAATTAAACCGTTATCTAGCGTTGCAAACAAATCGTATTAGCATTTAGTACACCACAGAGTTGTACAAAGCCAGTGCATCCAAAATACCCAAAATACCCACCATAACCCAGCAGACCAAATCTTGTTGGCTTGTAGTATCGCCCGCCGGATTATTGCAGGCATGTGTTGTATGTCCAGATTTAGCAAAATGTAGTGGAAATTATTCCTGAAAATTTCAGACCTCAACATCTCTCCCGCTTTTTTTGACGAATTTTTGAAAAACATGATTTTTTTTCTTTTATTTTGGTGCATAATAACCCAGCAGACCAAATCTTGTTGACTTGTAGTATCGCCCGCCGGATTATTTCAGGCATGTGTTGTATGTCCAGATTTAGGAAAATGTAGTGGAAATCATTCCTGAAAATTTTAGACCTCAACATCTCTCCCGCTATTTTTGACGAATTTTTGAAAAACATGATTTTTTTTCTTTTATTTTGGTGCATAATAACCCAGCAGACCAAATCTTGTTGGCTTGTAGTATCGCCCGCCGGATTATTTCAGGCATGTGTTGTATGTCTAGATTTAGGAAAATGTAGTGGAAATCATTCCTGAAAATTTGAGACCTCAACATCTCTCCCGCTATTTTTGACGAATTTTTGAAAAACATGATTTTTTTTTCTTTTATTTTGGTGCATAATAACCCAGCAGACCAAATCTTGTTGGCTTGTAGTATCGCCCGCCGGATTATTTCAGGCATGTGTTGTATGTCCAGATTTAGGAAAATGTAGTGGAAATCATTCCTGAAAATTTCAGACCTCAACATCTCTCCCGCTATTTTTGACGATTTTTTGAAAATCATGATTTTTTTTCTTTTTTTTGGTGCATAATAACCCAGCATACCAAATCTTGTTGGCTTGTAGTATCGCCCGCCGGATTATTTCAGGCATGTGTTGTATGTCCAGATTTAGGAAAATGTAGTGGAAATCATTCCTGAAAATTTCAGACCTCAACATCTCTCCCGCTATTTTTGACGAATTTTTGAAAAACATGATTTTTTTTCTTTTATTTTGGTGCATAATAACCCAGCAGACCAAATCTTGTTGGCTTGTAGTATCGCCCGCCGGATTATTACAGGCATGTGTTGTATGTCCAGATTTAGGAAAATGTAGTGGAAATCATTCCTGAAAATTTCAGACCTCATAATCTCTCCCGCTATTTTTGACGAATTTTTGAAAAACATGATTTTTTTTCTTTTATTTTGGTGCATAATAACCCAGCAGACCAAATCTTGTTGGCTTGTAGTATCGCCCGCCGGATTATTACAGGCATGTGTTGTATGTCCAGATTTAGGAAAATGTAGTGGAAATCATTCCTGAAAATTTCAGACCTCAACATCTCTCCCGCTATTTTTGACGAATTTTTGAAAAACATGATTTTTTTTCTTTTATTTTGGTGCATAATAACCCAGCAGACCAAATCTTGTTGGCTTGTAGTATCGCCCGCCGGATTATTTCAGGCATGTGTTGTATGTCCAGATTTAGGAAAATGTAGTGGAAATCATTCCTGAAAATTTCAGACCTCAACATCTCTCCCGCTATTTTTGACGAATTTTTGAAAATCATGATTTTTTTTCTTTTATTTTGGTGCATAATAACCCAGTAGACCAAATCTTGTTGGCTTGTAGTATCGCCCGCCGGATTATTTCAGGCATGTGTTGTATGTCCAGATTTAGGAAAATGTAGTGGAAATCATTCCTGAAAATTTCAGACCTCAACATCTCTCCCGCTATTTTTGACGAATTTTTGAAAAACATGATTTTTTTTCTTTTATTTTGGTGCATAAAACCCAGCAGACCAAATCTTGTTGGCTTGTAGTATCGCCCGCCGGATTATTTCAAGCATGTGTTGTATGTCCAGATTTAGGAAAATGTAGTGGAAATCATTCCTGAAAATTTCAGACCTCAACATCTCTCCCGCTATTTTTGACGAATTTTTGAAAAACATGATTTTTTTTCTTTTATTTTGGTGCATAATAACCCAGCAGACCAAATCTTGTTGGCTTGTAGTATCGCCCGTCGCATTATTTCAGGCATGTGTTGTATGTCCAGATTTAGGAAAATGTAGTGGAAATCATTCCTGAAAATTTCAGACCTCAACATCTCTCCCGCTATTTTGGACGAATTTTTGAAAATCATGATTTTTTTTCTTTTATTTTGGTGCATAATAACCCAGTAGACCAAATCTTGTTGGCTTGTAGTATCGCCCGCCGGATTATTTCAGGCATGTGTTGTATGTCCAGATTTAGGAAAATGTAGTGGAAATCATTCCTGAAAATTTCAGACCTCAACATCTCTCCCGCTATTTTTGACGAATTTTTGAAAAACATGATTTTTTTTCTTTTATTTTGGTGCATAATAACCCAGCAGACCAAATCTTGTTGGCTTGTAGTATCGCCCGCCGGATTATTACAGGCATGTGTTGTATGTCCAGATTTAGGAAAATGTAGTGGAAATCATTCCTGAAAATTTCAGACCTCAACATCTCTCCCGCTATTTTTGACGAATTTTTGAAAAACATGATTTTTTTTCTTTTATTTTGGTGCATAATAACCCAGCAGACCAAATCTTGTTGGCTTGTAGTATCGCCCGCCGGATTATTTCAGGCATCTGTTGCATGTCCAGATTTAGGAAAATGTAGTGGAAATTATTTCTGAAAATTTCAGACCTCAACATCTCTCCCGCTATTTTTGACGAATTTTTGAAAAATATGGATGAATTAGAATTTTATATTACCCTGTAGAACATTGTATAGAAAAATATATTTTTATATATTTTTGACAAAATGAAACATATTTTTGCGATTTTATTAACATTTTATGTGTATATAGACATATTTTTAAGTTATTTGCTAAAATTTTCAAATACCACGTGCTTTTGTTTACATTTATAGCTCCACGTGCTTTTGTTTACATTTATACCACCACGTGCGTTTTGTTTACATTTATAACGACCACGTGCTTCTCTGCTGTTTGTTATTTACACAAAAATCAGCTGTTATATAGGAGTACTAATGATTACTTGTTAGATCTTGTTAGCTCGAGTACTTGGATCTTGTTATCTCAAGTACTTGGATCTTGTTAAATTCATGGAGATGTTACAGAACACCAACACAGTTGTGATTAATCTCTAATGTTGAACGATGTCATATCGTTCAAAGTACTGAACCACTCAAATTAACTAGTTCGTTAATGAACGACACATAAAAATTAGTGTTATTTTGTTTTTGTAGTTTTTACGTAAAAATGTTTGCGGCAGTAATTCGGTAAAATAATAAAAGAAACCCCTTAAAAAACTATTAGATATACTTTTAGTTTAAATTCAGTACTGTTTTTAACTTAACAAAACCTAAAAGCTATTGAATTGTTTTTAATTTTCAACAGATATTCCGCTCGCCGGTTTGCACCTGGGGTGTCTAACATTAAACTAATGCATTTGAGTCTTGCGAGACCTTTATTTACCTGTGAAATGCGATGGAAAAGAAGAAAAACTGCAGAGGAAAAGGCAAGTAAATAGAATAATTTTTATATACATTTTACATAAAATTAATTTTTTTTAGAAATCTCCGAAAATCATAGAATATTCACCAAAAAAGAAAAATTCTTTAGATTTACCAGGTGTTGTGGAAATCTGGCGTCACATGACGGTGGAACAATTATCCAAATCCATTAATCGCTCATTGGGTAACTTTAAACAATTTGGAACTCTTTTTGAATAAATACTTGAGGTAATACTTGCAGATGATGTTCAGGAAGCCATGTTGTTTGTTAAAGATGCTGATAATATTGAACCTTCCGCTCAACTACATGATATTAAAATTATACAGGAGATTGTCAAAAAACTTGGCTCTCGGGTTCGTATTGTAGCGGCCCCTTTGGCAGGCGTACCAGATATTGAAAGTAAAGATAAGGACGTATCGCCCAGGCCGCCGGCACATCCAGAAATTCTGAAATCACGCCCGCCTGTAGTCACTGTAATGGGTCATGTTGATCATGGCAAAACAACGTTATTGGATTCATTGCGTGGGGCAGATGTTGCCTCGGGTGAAGCAGGAGGTATTACCCAGCATATTGGCGCGTTTACCGTAAGTTTAGAAAATGGCGAAAGGGTAACTTTTCTCGATACACCAGGGCATGCAGCGTTCAGTTCTATGAGGGCACGAGGTGCTGTGGCTACAGATATAATTGTTCTAGTAGTAGCAGCTGAAGATGGTGTTATGGCCCAAACTAAAGAAGTTATATCATTGGCGAAGGAAGCTCAAGGTATTAATGAATTTGTAACCATAATTTCAAAGTATTAGAGGTTCTCATTTTAGCTTGTATTTTTATAAATCCTGTACTATCTCTGCTACTCTGCGAAATATTGGAGATTGGTTTTTAAAACCAATTTTGTATTCCACCTAGAAATATATGGCATCATGTACTCATATAAAATACAAATTTCGTTTTTTTAAAATTGAAAATTATTGTATATGAGTAACAGTATTAATTGCAGAGATTTTCGGCAAAACTGCAGTTTATGGGATTTCGGCAAAAAAATAATATATATATATGACTCCCTCTGGAATTAAAAAAGAAAAAAACCGAAATTAATTTTCGGAGGCCGAGCCCCACACCCGAGTAAGTGTGGGTACTCAAAGGAAATTGTCTCACGATTCCAAAAATGTTATTTTTTTATATCCATAAAACGTAGCCCTAACTAGAGCCATTTTTCGATCAATATGGGGGTCGAAAAAAGTAAAATAATATGAACGAGAATGGTACTCAAATGAAAGGAAATTTTCTCACGATTTCAAAAATGAGGTTTTTTTTACTAATCCGTTGGACGTAAATCGAATTAGAAGCATTTAGTTAAATTATAGACCTTCCAAAAATTCCCTCGCGGGATTTTTCCAAAAAAAATTTTATTTTTTTATGTATGTAAATGTCTAAATTTTTAATGCGTTAATCGATTATTGAAAAAACAAATAGTTTTTTATGTCGTGGGGGGACATTTTCTACCATTTGAGTACCATTTTACCATACAAAAAAATTCCATCATTTTCAATCGCCTCTTAACCCATATTATCCTAGCGTCGTCATATGAAAAGACATCTTTTTAAATGTGAATAATACCGCTGCTTTAAACATGGAAGGGGATCTGTTAAGAGTTTTTTAAATAAAAAATATCAAATATTCATTCTTTGTTTATTTTATCCACTTTGGTTATTGTTTCTGGAATGACCGAAAATCACAAAAATTCCGAAACTGCAAAAATTATGATTTTTTTCAATGAAGAAGGAAAAAATTAAAATTTATTGCATTATTATATTTTTCTTGTTTGATTTTTCTAAAACCCAACTAAATTTGCTCCATGTTGATAAAACTACAATGTCCTCATCGCAATTTGCAAAAATTACATAATTTAATGAATTTGGGTGTCGTCATATGACGACGCTAGGAGAATATGTGTACAAAATGTACAACATTTTTATTTGTTTATTTTTAATATAGTCATTAATATAGTCATGTTGGGCTGTCTTTGACAAGGTTTGGAGCTTCGTACCTTACATCAGTATGGAATCTACCAAGATCGACAGGAAAATAGCCTTAAACTTATCGTAGTAGATACTTTACGTTATGGTCGAATAGAACACTTCCTAAAAAGAAGCCAAAACGATAAACAAAGACAATGTCGAGGCCTCGATATCAAATCGATAGGTCGGGCAGAGTGTTCCAAATGCGATTCTGGATCTTCTTCTTATATATGCCACTTACGAGAGTTATAATTTTAATTTGCTCTCGCTATTCAATGAAATAATGTTAGTTTATTTAAGAAATTGAAGTATATTTTAATTTATTTTGGAAAATAATGCTAATTATACCCTACACCACTATGTGGTCAGGGTATTATAAGTTTGTGCTGATGTTTGTAACACCAAAAAATATTGGTCCCAGACCCACCTTATAGTATACCGATCGACTCAGAATTTTTTTAATTTCCATTTAACGATGTCCGTCCGTCCGTCTGTCCATGCATTCTTGTGCGCACTCTACAGGTCGTAAATATTAAGATATTTTCATGAAACTTGGTACACAGATTTATGTCGGCCCAAGGACGAAGCCTATTGATTTTGGTTAAAATCGGTCCATGTTTAGACCTAGTGCCCATATAAGGGTCCTACCAAAATTATATTGTTTATACGCTGCAGGTCGCAAATATTAAGATATTTGGATGAAATTTGGTTCACAGACCTATGTTGGTCCAATGACGAAGCCTATTGATTTTGATGAATATCGGTCTATGTTTAGACCTAGTGCCCATATAAGGCCCCCCCCCCCAAAATTGGCTTGGTTACAAACTGCAGGTCGCAAATATTAAGATATTTTAATGAAATTTGGTTCGCTGACTCACATTATAGAAAATTTTGACACAAGTCCCATTTTAACCCATTCGAATTTCGGATCCAAACATTAGTTGGCTTTTAACCAAACTGGTGTAGGGTATTGTATAGTCGGCATGCCCGACTTTAACCTTTTTACTCGTTTTAACTATCTTCTCGCCTTCTGTGGTGAATCTACCCACTATTTTGATCTTTAACAAGTAAAAAGGTCCCAAGTTTCATCAAAATATCTTAATATATGCGGCCTGTAGAGTGCGCATAAGAATGCATGGACAGACATACGGACGGACAGACGGACATCGTTAAATCGAAATAAAAAAAAATTCTGAGCCGATCGGTATACTATAAGGTGGGTCTAGGACCAATATATTTTGGTGTTACAAACATCAGCACAAACTTATAATACCCTGACCACGTAGTGGTGTAGGGTATAAAAATAAAGGCAACGAGAATAAAATTAGAAAAAATTTGAATCGTTCCTATTGTATTTTCCACCACTGTATATTAGTAAGATAGGAACAGCAAACATAAACTGTTAAATATACAGAATTTTAGTAACATTTAGGTTAAATTCTTGTTATTAGAAAATAATAAATTAACCTGTTAAATCAGCAAGAAATTTTGCTAAATAATTAGTAGCCTAAAAAATTACAAAAAAATTTTACATTTTCGAAGTTTTTTTTTTCGATTTTTAATGCAAATCAAATTCGAGCCTTTGAAAACAGCTTTTTACAATTTTTTTAGCAAATATTTCCGCTGATTTAACAGGATGGACCGCTATTTGCATTCAATTAAATTTGGCTTACAAATAACAAAAATTTTGTAGATATAACAGTTTGTTTTTGCTTTTTTTAGTCTACTAAAATTTAGCAAAATTTTCTGCAGTTTTACAGTACAATTTGTCATTTTCAATTAACTAAAAGTTAACTTAAATATAACTAAAATTCTGTAAATTTAACTGTTTCATTTTTACTGTTCTTATTTTACTAGTATTTAGCAAAAAAAGAAAATCCGATAATTTGACAGTTTTTCTGCAACATAATTTTTAATTGCTTTTTCTGCTATTTTTACAGATTTATTTCTATGAGTCTGTATTTTAATAAAAAAAAACAATTTTTTCCTTCAATTGCAAAAATATGTGTAATTATCAGCGACGTTCTGTATTTCGTAGTGGTTTCAAATCGATAGTGAAAATGAAATCGATATTACTCTTTCACTGTGTCACAAAAATCGAATGAAATGATAATCGATTTCATTTCTCATCGATTTCATTTTAGCTTTGTTTCAATAAACAGCTGTTTTGTTTTATTCTTCTTTCACTGATATTGTCACTTTTAAACAAAAATTCAAAAGCAAAGCAGGCGAAAATTTTAACCGTTTATTCTAAGAATTTCTAAAAATATGAGTTTTGCTTTTGTGGTTTCGGTAATTTTTTTTGGAAAAAGAAAAAAATGAAAGAAAAGTTAAACAGAAGACGTCTTCGGGATTGCTCAAACCCATTGGAGTAATCTGAACAAGCGTATGTACAAGCATATAAATTCTTTTATGTGTTCAAACTGCTAATAAGATCATCAACTATCAGTTTTATAAGTTACTTTAGACTCAGCTAAAACACGATCACCTTTAAAAAATTCTTTTGCTAAATCGTTGTGCGCCTCCATAAAGTTTACGACTGCAGTTTCTTGGGCTGCATTTTTGTGTTTACCCCTATAAAATTTTATCAAGAGATATTATTTTTCTCAGATTAAGTTTTTTTAATTTAAATATTTTACTTACATTTTTTTTTATTTTTAATTTTTAAAATTTATTTTTAATGAAAATTATTGGAATTTACCGCTTACTGTAGCTTTTTTCTCTGTTATAGACACTTATAGCAAAATTCACATGAATTTCACACAGCTAACTGACAGTGATTTGAAATCGCACAAAACAACACAAACTTCGATTTGCATGACACAGAATTTCACCTCAATTTCGTTGGGAACAAAGTGAAATCGTTTAAAACGAAATGAAATCGTTTTAAAACCATTTTTTGTGAAATTGGGAACATAAAATAGGTGAATATTTTCATTTTCACCCAAAAATGAAATATAGAACGTAGCTGTATGTTACATCGCCTACTTGAAATTTGAAGTAAAAATTCCAAATGGTTCTCTAGTTATTATGTTTTTATGCATTGGAGATACAATAAAATTTTCAGATTTTTATTTGCAATCAAAGAATATAGCCTAATCCAGACACTCATAGCAGCAGTGAACTGCAGCAGTACTGTCACATTTTTTTCTTGAAATTCGTGAAAACTATTCACTATTTTTACAAATTTGTTACTGAATTTTGTTTGAAGGCAGCTCTGGTTTATTAAGAAACTTTTCTAATTTTTCAACATTGAGAAATGAAGTAAGTAATAAAACCCGTTTTATCGACAAAATATCGCGCTGCTAGTTTATATCAAAAATAACAAATATCAACTAAACAAGAATTTTAAAAAACTCGACGAAATTTTTTATTTTTTAAATAACGAACAAAAATAACTGTTTACTATAAAAATACTACTTTGGTAGTTGTTTATTATAATATCAAAAAATATTACATGACAGTTGTTTTTGTAGTAAAACTTTTTTAAGTGTGATTGGTTGTTTTGCATTGAATTGAAAATTAAAAAAATTTCATTGTAACGCCACAAAAAATTCATTATCATTGTTATCAAATAATGCAAATGACATCGTCAATTGATCCGTTCAATTGACTATCCTATGATAAATACCTACTTATAACAACACCTTACAGACAGCTAATCCGTAATCTAAATCTTGCTTCGGCAGAACTTACTTTTTGAGTCACGTTTTGTTAAATTCATTATTGATTTTACTAAAAATGAACAAATTCTTCAATGTGTTGAAAGCTGTTAAAAATGTTTGTAGTTGTTCGTTTTTACCATAATCTGCAATGAATTTTACAATGCATAACGCACAAAATAAGTTGTTGGTAGCTGCAATTCGACTTCTGAGAAGTTATTTGTAAGCTGTTGTATATGATAATGTATTAAAATTGTACTTTTATAATTCATTCTTTTGAAAATTGTGACTTTGTGTATCTCTTAATAACATATCAATTGAGAATTCCTTACATAATTTTATTTAAAAAAATTTTTTTTTTTACTTTTTTATAGTTCCCATCATTGTGGCCATAAATAAAATTGATAAACCTGATGCTAATATTGTAAGTTTTTGAGAATAATTTGGTTTATTTTGTATAATTCACTTTAATTTCATTTAGGAAAAAACAAAACGTGAACTGTCACAAATGGGTTTGGCTTTGGAGGAATATGGTGGCGATGTACAAGTTGTACCAATTTCCGCTCTAAAGGGAACAAATTTATGCCTCTTAGCAGAAGCTGTTAGTACCCAAGCTACACTAATGAGCTTAAAAGCCGATTTTACGGGTTTTATTGAAGGTGTTGTTGTGGAGTCAAAGAATGACAGAAGAAGAGGGTAATTATTGAGGGAATTTTAACATATTTAGATATTTAGTACATATTACCACATTTCCCAATTGAAATTCCGAGAACATCCCAGCAAAAATATGTGCAAGTCATTCAAAACGAACAAATTTTGAACTGGTTGCAGTGGAGCAATAAATTATGTTTTTCCATTTCGAAAGTATGTGCTTTAAAACAACTTTCAGAAATGTATATATAATATTGCTTTTTATTTGTAAATGCATATATTTGTAAATACATTATCATTTGGGATTACGAATTTATTAGAGATTCCATTTTTATCTCTAAAAAAACAAAAAGGTAATTTGTTTTCACGAATTAAATTTCCATTTTTACATATTTTTTAATTATTCCCACATAAATTTAAAAATGATTCAATTACCGTTCCCATTGAAAAAGAGAGGAGAATAAAGAATTCGGTCCCATTGAATCTCTTAGACTACGACCCAAATATGAGTCTTCTTTTCATTAAATGCAAATATATACAATTTAACACTGTCGAGGCTATATGTAAGTCGCTCGCGTGCTATTACGAACTCTGTCCGCGCATCAAAGGAATATAGAAATAAAATAGACCCATTTAGAGGTTGGTTAACAGAGGCTGAATATCCTACAATCCCCTATTCGTTGTTTATAAAAATGATCAATTTTATTTCAGAAATTATTAATTGTATTTCAGAAACTGTTAATTGTATTTCAGAAATTATCAAATGTATTTCAGAAACTGTCAATTGTATTTCAGAAAATATTTATTCTCTATTAACTATGAAATACTATCAATAAATTATGAAATACATTTGATTATTTCTGAAATACAATTGATAATTCACATTTGATAATTTCTGAAATACAAATAACCCAGCAAGCATGGCAATACGAAGAAGATTCCCCGATCATATTCCCAGAAAGAAAACATTTACTGCCAGCGATATCAATTTCGTATTGCTGAAGTTTCCTCCGTCGGGAACAACTGTTACCCGAAAGCAATATTTCCAGGCAATACGAAAGCAATACCCCAGGAAGATAAATCGGCGATATCGCTAATTTATTACCCGGAAGATAAAAAGGTGATAACGCCAAATAAACTTCCTGGTACAAAATAAAAGATTTATTTTTTTCATTATTAAATTTAAGCCTGAAAAAGAACATCCGCATATATATATATATATATCCACTTACCTAGACATTAATTATCTTGATTTTATCTTAGCCCATTTTTTTCGCGCATTAAATCCTGATTTTTTCGAGGAATTTGTTTCTTTGTATCTTTTGATTGTTTTTGTACAAATTTTGTTTTAATTTTTTCCAAAATGACAAAAATGTTCAAACAAATTTTCTTTATCTCCCAGATGATAAGAAGGTAGGTAATATTGCCGCAATATTATCTTAAAAAAAAAATGATGACAAGATATTCAATTTTTGAATTATTTTTTTTTCCAAATATCACCGAATTATCTTCCAAATGATAAAAGGAAGACAATTTCAAAATACTACTTGATTATTTTCATTCAAATAAAAAATATAATGTATCGCTTTAATATCTTCTTGGAAGATATCTTCCAAATACTTGCAGGGTAATATTTTCTGAAATACAATTAATAATTTCTAAAATGCATTTGATAATTTCCGAAATACAATTGCTAAATATTAAAATCAATTGATAATTTCTAAATTCAATTGATAAAAAAACGGAAAATCTATTATTTCTGAAATACAATCGATAAATCTGAAACAAAAATGGTAATTTCTGAAATAAGATTGATAAATATGAAAATCAATTGATAATTTCTAAAATAGAATTGATAAATCTGAAATATAATTGATAATTTCTGAAAAACAAGTTAAAATGGTGTAGTACTTTAATTGTCACTACGCATTGAAAGTCGAAAAATAAAAAAATAGATTTCAAAGAAAATGACTGCCGTCAATTAAAGTTACAAATGTTAAAAAGGTCATACATGCATGTTAGAAACCATGCATGTATGACTCCTTTAACATAAGAGTTTAACTAATCACGTATTTCAAATTATAGTATTGGAACTTAATACATCGTATAATAAAACGTTGGATTTTCAGCTAACGATGTTTGGCTTGCAGAACTCAAAAGACGACATATTATTCGCCTCCGAAAGATGTCTGAGGAAAAACTTTCCGCCAACAATTCTGCGGTTTCCGGATTCGTTAATGAAATGAAAGCTGAAATTCAAATCATAAAGCTGCTGCTTGAGCAAATCTATAACGATGACAATATTCTATATAGAGTTGTAAAATGTCGATGATTTTCTTTTCTTTTTTCCCTTTATTTGTTAAAATGAAACGAAAAAGAAAAGAAAACAAAGAAAAAATCTATATATCGAGGGCCTATATTTAAAACCCTCTATCTTAAAAAACACAACTTTTCAGGAGAGCCAAAAAACTGTTTTTTCGGGTATTACTTGAGTTATTAAAATTCGGTATTTTACAATATTTTTTAAAGCAACTACTGAATCTCACATGTGATTGATTTTTAAAATTTTGCATTATTGGGGAATTTATGACAGATAGAGGGTTTTGCTTCTCAAAAATATTCAATGTGTATGTATGAAAATGATCAGTTAGAGGGTTTTGCATTTTAATCTGTCAGTTTTTAACGTGATTTATTTGAGATAACGGCTAATAATACAACATAAGACAAAAAAATTAACAATAAACAATATTAAACAAAAAGTTATAGAAAAAATGTTTTTTTTTGCTTTTTTAAGTTTTTTTTTTTTGGAATTTGATTGGTGTAAATTATCGTAAAAATAATGGTTTTCCGGTGGTATTACTCTCTTCAAATCTTGCAAATTCTTCCATTTATTTGGCTGAATTGATAGTGGACCAGAATATAGAGGTTTTGGTTCAATAAGTCCTGTATAAAGTTGAATACGATCTGTATCAAAATTTAAATTATATTTTACGCTACCATCTGGAAGATATAAAACAGATCTTAAATTAGACACAGTAGGATCGTTCTTTACTCGTGCTGGTCTAATGGAAGAAAAACGCATAAGTTTGTCACCATTGTAATTATTGAAGAAATCATAATTTAAATATTCTGCATCAAACGGCTATTTTACGATCTCATTGTTAATTTTAACATTCTTTCTGGCTTCTCTAGTAATTCTAACGAAATCGATTGGCAAGTGTATAAATTGATTTTTCAATTTATCTCTATCTTAGCATGGACACTATCGCACTCCATTTACGTATGCAGTTTTACTGCTTGAGCATCCATTGTAAAAACGTGACGTACACATTTCTAAGCTGCAATTTTATCAATACTGTTTTCGTACTGCGCACGATTTTTTTTTTAATGTTGATTGTATTCATCAGCTGATACTTGTTTAGCCTTAAATCCGACACAGAGATCACATTGGTCTTTGCGAGGCATAAACAAAGCCAAATTCTCCTCCTCAAAAGATTCAGAAAATGAAAAACTGGAAATGGCCTGAAAATCTTTCTCTGAGCAGTAATTACAGTAATCTTTATATATACATATCTGCTTTGGTTTTAAATGTTGCTCGTATATATATTTTGTTTGTGTCCTTACGACATTAGTTGCTTTTCATTATATCTAATTGTTAAAAATATTCTTTTAAATGTACTGTATTTTCAGATCTTTTAGCATCAAATGATGAAATTTTGGGTTCTTTGACTTTTAACCCTCTAATGCCCAATACCGCCTTTTGGCGGTCTTCAGATTTTAAATAGTTTTTAGCTAAATAACAATATTTTATTAAACAAGTTGTATTATATCCATAGAAAACTTAACTGACTACTTTTTTTTGTATAAGGAACGGTTTTCAAGCCTATTGATTTTGGTTAACACCGGTCCATGTTTAGACCTAGTGCCCATATAAGGGTCCCCCCAAAATTAGCTTGGTTACAAACTGCAGGTCGCAAATATTAAGATATTTTAATGAAATTTGGTGCGCTGACTCACATTATAGAAAATTTTGACACAAGTCCTATTTTAACCCATTCGAATTTCGGATCCAAACATTAGTTGGCTTTTAACCAGACTGGTGTAGGGTATTGTATAGTCGGCATGGCCGACTTTAACTTTTTCACTCGTTTTATTATTATTATTATTATTCTTTATTTCAGTCTATGGATACAATATTATCCTTACAGACTAGCAACTTATATCTAAAACTAATTATTTATAACAATTTATTTAAAAGAGTTTTAAACTTAAAATTAGAAATACTTAAATCTAAATTTTCACAAAGATTATTGAATAACCTCATTGGCTTAGTAATTGGTTTATTCAAAGCATAATCAGTTCTATGAATATCTACATGGAAGAAATTATTTCGCCTAAGTGTTCTCTGCGGAAATATAATTTTAATTAAATGCAATAAATCAGGACAGGACAAAGCTGTAATTTTCCTACGAGATTCAAGAGATTTCAAGGAAATCCAAGAACATCTATGCTCATAAGATGTAAGGGGAGTTGAAAAATTCAAAAAAGAAAAGGTAAACTAGGAATTTTTTTTTAATTCTTTCCACACGGTTAATGTGGGTATTAGCATTAGGACTCCAAATGAATGAAGCATATTCCAATCTAGAACGGATGATGAATATAAAATTTGTAATATGTATTAAGTCGTTTTGTGGGCTTGGTGACCGCTCTTTTTAGTTAAATTTCTTGTACAGAACTAGTTCGCTCTTCTAGTTCAATTTCTTGGCGATTTTATTAGCTATCCATGTTGCTAATTTTTTCTTTTGGTTAACGAAGATATAAAATATCAGACAAATTAAGAATTTTAAGAAAAAAGAAAAATGTTTTGTGTAAAATGTTTTTTTTTTAAATAATTAAAAAGAAATAAAATTATGCCCGACCCAAGGTAATAAAATTAATGATTAAACTAAAAGAGTATTCGCAGTGAACTTGGCCTTTCGTTCAATTGAGTGACCAGAGTGACTACTTGTTTTTGTACCGTTGCCAATTTCTACATGGGGTTGTTGTTTTAACTTTTTCGGGTTGTTTTGATTCCCACGATAAATTACGGGAACGGACATATGTTTATGTTAGAGAAACAAAAAATTCAAAAATTAATATACCATTTTTTTATTTCAAGGAAGCTCTCAACGGCAATAGTGAAGAGAGGTACATTACGCAAAGGATCGGTATTGGTTAGTGGATTAGCTCATGCTAGAGTAAGAGGGCTCTTCGATCACAATGGAATGCCTATGGACATAGCTGAACCAGGAACACCTGTTGAAATCTTAGGATGGAGAGAATTACCACTTGCTGGTGATCTAATATTAGAGGTTGAATCGGAGGTATTTAGACGTACATATTTCATTTTTCTTATAAATACGTAGTATGTCCATTTAATACGCAATTTTAGAAAAAAGCTAGTTCTGTCCTCAGATATCGCACGCATGAAGCACAAAAGGAGAAAGCCGAACATAGTCTCGAAGAAATATTAAAAAAAGAAGAAGAACATTTAGCTAAATACCGAGCAGAAAGGGACGCTCGTCGCTTGGCTGGGCGATATCGCATGCGATATGGCCCCAGATCCAAAGAAACAGTCGAGGATGATGGTGTGCCTCGTGTCAGTGTCATAATTAAAGGAGATGTACATGGTTCCGTTGAGGCTATTCTTGATGTTTTAGAAACGTACAATAACAATGGCAAATGCCGCCTAGACGTTGTGCACTATGGAGTGGGAAATGTAACCGAGTCCGATGTAGAGTTAGCTAAATCTTTTGATGCAATCATTTATGCGTTTTCTGTCGAACCGCCTTCCAAAGTTTTAAGTGATATTTCCATACGTGTTTGTAATATTATTTATCGATTAATTGACGATTTAAAAGAAGAAATCAGCAAAAAATTGCCACCTGTCGAAATGGAAGATATTTTAGGCGAAGCAAATGTTTTACAACAATTTTTCATTACGGAAGGACGGAAAGAAGTACCTGTGGCAGGCTGTCGTTGCACAAAAGGTGTATTAAAAAAATCCCAAAAGTTCCGTTTGCTGCGTAATGGTGAAATTATTTACGAAGGTCAGTCTACGGTAGTAGCCTAAACGTTGAGAATCGATTTAAAATGACTTTTTGATTTTTTTGTAGGGTCACTGGAATCCATGAGACATTTAAAAAATGAAGTTGATTCAATTAAGAAAGACGTTGAGTGTGGTTTACGTTTAAAAGACACAAAAATATTACCACAACCCGGCGATATAATGGTTTGTTATGCAACACGCTCTGAACCTCAAAAGACTGATTGGGATCCAGGTTTTTAATTGTGTAAAAACAAATTCCTAATTTATTTTTGATATAGCTTGTTGATTATTTTTTTTTTTAATTTTTAGGAATTTAAATAAATATATTAATAATTAATAATCAAGAATCCATTCATCAGAAATTCCAAAAAATAAGGAGTCAATTTAATTTTAAATTTTCTCATGCTAATGCACACAATTATGAATTTATAGTACACTTTAGATGAGTACATAGTTGGTAAGTAATTTTCTTGCGTTAAATTGAATCTCAACATTGAAAAAATATTTCTAAATGGTATTACCCAACAAACCAAACGATATCGTTTCGAATTCGTAACGATATCATTTCGAATTCGTAATGATATCATTTCGATGATACGTTTGTCCGAGAATGATATCATTAACGATTCATAAGTAATAGGTACGGTGAAGAAAAGTGCACATTCGTTAATGATATCGAAAATATCAGGCAATGCGATAATATTTTCGTCATATTGCAAAATGTTTGTCGTTATTTTATCACTATTCGATGAAAATATGATATCATTAACGATATCGAAATAAAGAAGTATATATGATATCTTTAACGATTAAATTAGAACAAGCAAATGTGATTTTTTCAGAAAATTTATCGTTATTTTTGAAAATTATGATATCATTACGAGTTCATATTTTTGTATCATAAACGATGGCGAATATGAAACTTAATATGAATTCGTTAACGATACTGTATCGTTTTGTGGTTTATTGGGTAATTGTTATCATCAAATGTAAGTTCTAAAAAAAAAAATAAAACAATATTTCCGGTTAAAATTAAAATAGTTGTAGTTGTTGATTTCTATAATTTCAGCTAACAGCAACAATTATTAATTCACACATACATATTGTTTGTTAAAAAAAAACACAAATATGTATAAGATTTCTAGTTTTATTTTCAAAAAAATATTAATACATAGTACTGTGTACAGTACCGCGTAGTTTAATAGCAGCTTAAAATACAATTTTACTTAAGTGGTTAATTTTTAACCCTATGAGCCCAGTATTTTTTCTTGCTGATTTTTGGAAAGATACTTCAATCTGTTCTTCGATTCTTCATATTCATAATGTCCTGTTATCATATGGCAACTATGATCGGCCTCGGATACTAGCTTTTATTCATAAAGGCAAACATACACTTTGTTACCACTTAAATGGAAAGGAGCGACAGGTAATAGTCGACATGGAGGCTACGAGTATGAAGTACAGAAAAATATAACAAATTTTGGTGTTAAGCTTGTTTTTGGATCATTTGGTAACACTCATATGATTGGAATCAAAATAAATTTAACAGAATTCACAATAATACCAACATACATTCGGGGAATTTGAAGTTTTCAAAGACAACCTCCAAGAAAATGATATAGTAAACCCAATAACAAATGGCGATTTAAATTCCCGAATCGGTGTATTGCAACAAGATGTTAAAGAAACGTATGATCCTAAGTTTAACTTTGGGAAATCAATGGATAAAATCTCAAAGTTATGGATGGTTGTTTCACATTTATTGGGTCTTCAGGAAATACGGTTATTGATCTGTGTTCAGTGCCAATTGATATGTTAAAGTTTGTTTAGAATTTTTCTGTAGAAACTAAAATATGGTCAGATCATTACCAGTTAAATTGACTCTTAAGTTTTTCTCGTAACCAAAATGAAAAAAGAACAATAAATTTATTGCCAAAATAAAATGGAATGCAAAAAATAATGAAAATTATCGCGCCAAGCTGAACGTAAATCTAAACAAGTTAAAACAACAAAAAGTGGATATAGATACAGCTGCGAAAAAAAAATAGCACAAATTAAAGTTTTTTCTAATTTTATCCCCGTTGCTTTTATTTTTAAAGATCAAAATAATGATTGAATTGTTCCCGAAGTACTGGAAGATGGTCCAGAAAATTGTAGAACATTTTAGTGTAGGGGTTGTTTTTAACTTTGCTACCCGTTCTAAGTAGGCGTGGATTTTAATGAAAAATCGTCGATATCGACCTTTCATCAAATTATATAGTAAAATTTAGCGAGTATTAGTCGGATCAGCACAAACTGAATATTGTTGAAAATTCTATAAAATTTCCTTAAATCTTGTATTATTTTTATTCACAAATGGTGGCCAGATTTCAAATGACAGCGGTTTAAATATGAGTAAATTTTTCTTTGTTTTTAGCGATTTGAAAATAAACTTAACAACACGGAAATTTTAAAGCGAATGGTAATATGATATACTTACCACGATATAACAGATCAGTCAGGCTGTTTTTTACATTATAATATAAAGCATTTCATATTAAAATTTCAGTGTTGTTAACTTTATTTTAAAATCGCTAAAAACAAAGAAAAATTTAAATTTTAAAGTTTATTTTTTAGTACACTCAAAAAAAAAAGTCAGTAAAGTCAGCAAAAAATGTTGCTGTGTCAGCAAATTTTTAGTCAGGAGCGTGCTTGCAAAAAAGTTGGTAATTTTAACAAAAGGTTTGCTGAAAATCAGCGAGCTGATTTTTACCAAAAAAATAGTAATCTTCAGCAAAAGTTTTGCTAACACTTAGTCGACTGCAAATGAAAAAAATCCTTGCTAAAATCACTAAACTTTTAGCTGAATATTAGTAGACTGAAAAAAACTCAAAAAACTTGTAGCGAAATTTTACTTTAGTTAATTTATTTGCTGAAAATTTAAATATAGAATATGTGTAGAGTTGTTTTTCTTTTTTTGTCATTTCCGTTTCCAGACGAGCTGTGACATCTACATCTTGTCTATCTGGTTGTCGTCCACGCTATGAGTGCGGGTATCAGCACAATTTTTGTAGCAAAATAAATTAGTAAAACATTAGTTCAAAATTAGTTTAGTGCTAAAAAAGTATAACTAAAATTTTTGCTGAAAACGGAATTTCAGCAAAAAAATTGCTGAAAACTAGTACACTTGATATACAAGACGTTTTACTAATTTTTCTACTAACTTATTTTTTTGAGTGTACACTTTTTTGCTAATTTCAGCAGATTGATTATAAATTACAGTTTACAACAATTTACTGAAATTTAGTAGCTGCAACTAATTGTTTATACTAATTTCATTGTACTAAAATTATGGTATTTAGTAAGTTTTTTAACTGATTTTAGCAAATCGATTTTGAATTGCATTAAATCATTTAGGCACTTAATAAAACCAACAGCTTCTTAATATACATATATCAAATTTAATTTATTATTTACTAAATTATAAATTTATTACTAAATTATAAATTTTTTATTGAAATAATTGGTTAAAAAATTGAAAACAATTTGAATAAACTGGTAGCAGATTCGAAATCAGTACCCCTCAATTATCCTAATTCCACTGCAAAGTTGCGCGACTTATAAATATTGTTTTTTTTTAAATATAAAAATTAATGTTTCATAAAATTTGGTGTTTTTCGAAGAAAAATCTATGATATTTCTTATCCATGAAATGGTCAAGTGTTCTCCACCACTTTGCAATTGATATCATTTTGACGTTTCGCTGCAATGGTTTTGACATTTCATATCATATAATTTATTGCATTTGATGACACCGGGTAATGCAAAACACATTTCTTGGGGTGATGCACTGAATAATTTGATCGGAAACGCATTGTTTGATTGGTTTCAAGTTTCTCCCAATTTTATAGACTTTCAGACTCATTTCTTTCCTTTCCAAATTGAAGTTCTTTTTTAGATTATTTTTTAATTAGTTATAATATGATTAACAATTTTAATACAAAATTTAATTTTAAATCTCTATCTTTCTCGGACCATTTTCCACTGAAAATAAAAATCGATTTTCCCATTTTTGAATTTCAGTTGATAATTTTTTTTTCCAAAATAAGGTTCTGAGTCTTCTGACAACTGTATCTGGCAGAGGGGACCAAAAAAATATACGTGCATCTGCGTTTTAAAAGTTTACATCTGGCCCTATGTTTTTTTGGGGGGTTAAAGTTTCCTCCTTATGCAAATGTTTATTGAAATCGGCATGGGAAACCATGTGAATTAGGGTCTCCAAAAAAAAAAATTGTGAGTTATTGACTGAGCCCCCCTTAAAATATGTATTTGGGTGTAAAACAACGTCTCCCAAAAAATTAGGACAATCGGATAAGAGGAAAAACGGTATACATGGGAAAAATATGATTTTTTTTTTAATTTGTTAAAATTTTTAATATTTTAAATTAATCTTGAATTAAAAGGATTAAAAAATCGTAATAAACAGTAAATTATCTTTCTAATAAGGCAATAAAAACTAAAATCGGTTAAAAAAAAAACAAATTACAATTGCCCCCGGCAACTAATGTGTCACAGAACGCTTAATCAAGAAATTCGAGCCCTAATTTTGAAATTTTAGAAATAATGTAATACAAAAACATTTTCTTATTTTATTAACTCTTAGGTACTCAATTAAAAAGGATTTTTTATCTTGGGCTTTGCAAACTCATTTTAAATTAGTGCCAAAAAATTCGGAATTCTTAAACACTGTTTTCAAATCTACAATTTTACATTTTTAAAATTTTTAAAGAAATTTTAAAAAATCAACGATTGGACTTTAAGGTTTTATATAGAACATATTAAAGATTAAAAACTACAAAAATTGTAGGAATTCCTTTTTTCATTTGGCTGGGGCAGAGATTTTATTTTAACGGATTTCGAGAAAACGGCGATTCTTGGCATTAATTTAGCTTTTAGGCAAGTTTTTCTTTTTTCTTCTTTTAATTCCAAATAATTTAGGCCCGAATATAACAACACAAGATTAAATACTTCAATCCTGAAAATTAGGGCAAAATATAAATACACTCAATTGCCCCTGTGTAAGGTCAGAGGTGAAATTTTAGGCGTTTTTAATTTTTCTTAAACATATTTATATAACATATCGTCACCTTAAATGCAAACGGACGTAACTACACAAAAATTCGAAATCGAGGATTTTATTGATTATGGTTCGTTTTATCAAACTACATGTTCACACAAAATTTTAGACTTCTACGATCAAAAATGGCGACTTTATTAAAGAAATTCAAACGGACGTAACTACAAGTGCATGTATTTCTTAACCCTTTCACTACCGACTTTTTGTTTGCGGATATATCGTTATTTTGACTTCAGATTCTTGTTAAGAGTCCTCAAATTAGAAAAAAATATTTAACACATTTTGCCCCCTCCCCCTCCTACCCACCAAAAATGACTTTCGAAAATCGATTTTTTCAAACTTCTGAGCCCCGTTTTACCCCTTAAACATTCGAGTGGCCAAAAACCTTTTGGTTGGTTTTCTTCTCGTCATAAAGCGAAGCTATATTCCAAATTTCTATTATCTATCTTTATTAGTTTAGTAGAAACACCAAAACCCACTTTTCACGGAGATTATGATATATTAAAAAAATTTGACTTCATTAACGAATATCGTGACCATATTGAACTGCTTACTGCGTAAAGCGTTCTCTCTGAAGCTATAGTTACTAAATTATAAATTTTTTATTGTAAAAATTTAAATCGTGAATTGCGCGAAACCTAGAGCCAATTTGAAGAAACAGGTTGCAGATTCGAAATCAGGACCCCCTAATTATCCTAAAACCACTGCAATAACATTCACCTCTTTTTTTTGTAGAGCAGTGTTATCTTTAAAAGTGCAAACTGTAGTTTGATTACAAGGATCGTTGATTTTATATGGACAGACTGACATCATAAGCACCAATACACCCACAGAATGGTGTAGAATTAGGGAATCCCGCCCTTTTTTCAATCCCGCAATTCCGGGAATTTTGTGCGGGATTTCCCGGGATTTTTTTTTACTCTTTTACAGAAATTTTAGCTAGTATATTAAAATTTTGAAAGCTTTTTTTAAATTAAAAACATTGATTGTTTTAAAAATAATTAAATAAAAAATATTTAAAATTAAAATATGCAATTTAAAATATAATAAACTGAATAGTAGATATAAAAAAATATTATTTAGGCCGAGTTTTTTGGGTTTAGTTAAACCGAAAACAAATTTTATTAGTCATTATCAAGTTTAAATACCAACAAAAATACTCGTACCTCGGAAATTTACTTTTTTTTAATGATGCTCTTTGTTCAAATAAAGCAATACGAGTAATTACAACATTTCAACATCAGTATTTCAGTTCCAAATACCTCTCGAAAAAATCGACATTAAAATTTAAAAAAGTAGTAATATTTTTGTATTTTCAATTGTTGTGTTTTAAATTTTTGGACTTCAAATAATTTCATTTAAATTTCAATTGCTATTCCTTTATTTCAGTTGTATTTTTTAAATTTTATGTATTAGTTAGATTAAATATTGTCGACCTTTGGTTTATTTGTAGTATTATTTGGCTTCAGGTCATAAATTTAAAAAAAAATAAAAATCCAAATATTTAGTATTTTATTTTTCAATATTTTTTTTTTTAATTTTCTTCCGATATTTCGATGCATCGCAAATCATCCTCTAGGATATTTAAAATATTTATTAAAAAATATATTTTTGAACGTCACTGAGTTGAAAACTTCTCACTGCTCTTAAAGCTTACAATTATTTTTAAAATAATGCATCAGATGCTTTTTCAAATTATTTTGTATTTTTTATATATGAAAATTAAATAATTTTTTTTAAGTAGTTGTGGCATAAAAACTTTCTATTCAAAAAAAAAAAATTAAAGTTATAAAACTATTTAATAATATTTAGTGTCTATTTTTATAAAAATAGACGAATACTTCTGAAAATCTGCATAGAAACAAAATATCTAGAAATAGAAAATTTGGGATTCCATATTTAAGCAAAAAATCGATCTTAGTTCTGACTCTAAAGCTGGTCCGATACAAGTTTGCACCCATTACCAATTCCAATGAATCCTGAAAGAATTTATGATTCAATTCGTTTAACAGTTTAAACCGCAAATTAATATTTTAATAATGTATTTCTAAGAGACGGCTATTTAAACTGTTAAACGAATTGATCTCAAAAAGTGGAAGATATGAATATTTTATATTAAACCCTTATTTCAGAACATACTAAGTAGATTTTCCAACCAAAAGATGAACTTTGTCGTAAGTTATTTTAATAGAAATCGAGTTTTTCAAATACAACATATGTCGGATATATTCATTTTCTAACGGGCGGGAATTCCCGGGATCCCGGGAAATTCTAAAAAAATCCCGCTGTCCCGGGAAATGAAAAAATCCGGGAAAAGAAAAACCCTATGTAGAATATAATAAATATTTTTTGGTACTATGGAGGTCGAAAAAGTACTATTTTTTAAGCTGGTTGGTACTATTTTGAAAATCCCATTTATCATTCCTGGAATCGATAATAAAAACGTGTAATTTTCTTTGCATTTGGGAAATGGGATTGGTCGGGCATTTTACAATATAGATTTAAAATAACCTATGTAGGCCGTTTTCGAAAATGCTGGAAATTGCACAATAATATATCCGCCATTATATTATTTATTACATCAGTGATATTTGTATTAGATTATGAATATTCATTGTCTTTGAGCTTGGACCATAAGTTCCAAGTAGTGCTTTACAAACTACTTCTTTCAATGCTTCACAAGCTTTTTTAGAAGTTATTCTGAACAACTTCAAAAAATCACTTCTTTTTCATTGCTTCTCAAGTATCTGTTATTACAATTTTACAGCTTTTTTAGAATTTCTTCTGAACCACATCCAAAAAATCACATAAGTATTGCTTCTAAAGAGTAATTGCTCTAAAAGTGATCGTAAAAAGTGATTTTGGTATCATTTGGCATTTCCAAACAGAGGGTCCCGGGTTCGATTCCCGGCGGGACCAATATTTTTTATTTTTTTTTATTCTATTAATTTAAAAAAATTTTTTTTTTATTCTATTAATTTTTTTTTAATATTTATAATTAATTTGTTCAAATTCAATATTTTTTTAATTTTAAATTTTTAAAAATATGTATTTATATATAAAAAAAATGGTGAGAAATTGATTTTTATGTACCTGTAAAAATAGTACTGAAACCAATATTGAATTGGAGTGCACCTTTTACACTTGTTTAATAAGTACTTTTATTGAAGAGAATAATGAACAATATCTCGCATTAACAAAGTGGTGATTTTATGTCAGTCAACTTTCATATCAAAGAATAGCTCAGCAGTAGAGCGCTAGACTAGCAATCGTGAGGTCACAAGTTCGATCCCCGGTGGCGGCAATAAAAAAACTTTTGTAAAATAAAAAAAAATATGATTTTTTTTTTGTAAAGAATTCTTTTTTTTAACTTTTAATTGGTGAAAAAGAGCTTCCTTTGCACTCGTTCAAACTGAATGTTAAAATCATTAAATACATCTAGATCATCAATTGTAGTGCTTTTTCTACTGCTTCGGCATCTCTTTTTTTGTTGGGATCATCTTTACATAGTGTGGCCAATTTATTTGAAGACGTAATGGGCAGATGTGTGAAAATGACAGTTAAAACAAAGGTACAGTAAAACTCGGTTAATACGAACTCGGTTAAGACGAATTCTCAGTTAATACGAACTAATTTGAAAGTCCCAATGTTTTGGTATTAATTTTCATATAAAAAACATCTGTTAATACGAACTCGCTAAGACGAACCTTCGGTTACAATTCTCCATGTATAATGCGAACTTCTAAAAAAATTGGAAATTTTCCTTGAAAATATTTTTCAATTTGACAAATCTAAAAATTTTTGCACAGATATTTTTCTTCAAAATATATTAAAAAAGTTTACTAAGGCAAATGCAATGAAAGGGTCACATAATTTTTTATTCAAATTTTAAGTTATATTAAAAATTTTAAATATTTTGTGAATAAAAAAATATGTTAGACAAACCTGACCTCTTCAACAGGGACGCTACAAAAGTAGAAAGACAGGAACAGAAAACGACGCCATATTTCTTGCCGCTCTTTTGACATTTCTCTTCAGTAAGGTTTGCAATTTCATGATGGAAAGATATACGAGCCAACAACGAGTCGAAATTATTAAAATTTACTACCGGAATTCGGAGTCAGTGGCCTCAACGTTAAGAGCACTACGTCCAATTTATGGTCGTCATAATGAATGGCTTCGTCAATAAACAAAATATGCGTTATTGGTCAGACAGCAATCCACACGTACTCCATGAGTCATCATTGCATTCCGAAAAAATTACGGTTTGGTGCGGTTTATGGGCCGGCGGCGTCATTGGGCCGTACTTCTTCCGTGATGATCAAGACCGGCACGTTACTGTGAATGGGAATTGCTACCGTTCAATGATAACTGAATATTTTTGGCCCCATTTGGATGATATGGACTTGGAGGACATGTGGTTCCAACAGGACGGCGCCACAAGCCACACAGCGAATGTCACAATCAAGTTTGGAGAACGTGTTATCTCACGAAATGGTCCAGTCGATTGGCCGCCTCGGTCGTGCGATTTGGCGCCGTTGGACTATTTCCTGTGGGGCTATGTCAAATCTATGGTCTATGCCAACAAGCCAGCAACGATTGATGAACTTCGTACGAATATCGGCCGATTTATGCTTGAAAACCGTCGAAAATTGGGTTCAGCGTCTGGAATTCTGCAAGCGTGCCCGTGGTGGCCATGCAAAAGAGATCGATTTCCAGCGCTCTTATTGAAGAACCCTTTATAAGACGAAGTCCGATTTTAAATATCAAAGCCAATTTGGAAAGAAAAAGGTCAAACATTTTTGAATATGTCATATTGCAATAACAAATTATGTGCACTTTTAGAGCCTTTTGTAATTAAATTTAGACGTAAAATGAACAAAAAAATACTTTACTGTATTTTTTAATTATACTGTACTATTACAGATTTTTTTTCTAAAACCATCAGATTTCATTCACTATTGATTTTTTTTGCGAAATTATTGCGATTTGCAAACTTTATATTTAAATCACAATATTTTCGTACACATTCAAAATGAGATCGACGAGAAATTTATTGTAGAAAGAGTTCGAACGCATTATTTAAATATAAACTCTGAAAATCGCAATAATTTCGCAAAAAAACCAATAGTGAATGAAATCTGATGTTTTTAGAAAAAAAAAATTCTGTAATAGTACAGTAGATTTTTAGTACAGTAAAATATTTTTTTCTTCATTTTAAATCTAAATTTAATTACAAAAGGCTCTAAAAGTGCACAAAATTTGTTAATGCAATATGACATATATATAAATTTTGGATATTTTTCTTTCCAAATTGGCTTCAATATTTAAAATCGGACTTCGTCTCATATTTAAATTTAAAAAAATTAAAAAATTAAAAAATTTTGACTTCGAGCGACTATATTTAGAAAAGTTATTGAGATATTGATACACACTTAAGCTTGAAAAATAGGGCACGGAATTAAGCTTAAACTGGGTAAACCGTTTTCTTTCAGAAGCTATAGTTACCAAATTATACTTTTTATTGAATAAATCTATAAAAATCTATTCGCGAATTGCGCGAAACCTAGAGCTAATTTGAACAAACTGGTTGCATATTCAATATGAGCACTCCCTAATTATCCTAAAACCACTGCAAAGTTGTGCAACTTATAAATATTGTAATATTTTGTAGAGCTGTGTAATTTAACGAAATTTGGTACATAAGTTTGTATTGCATCAAACACTAACGCTATTGAAAATGGTAAAATCGGTCCATGTTTTGACCTAGTAATCATGAAGATGTCCTATCTGATATTGAATGTATTTATATTTAATGTTATAACCAAACAAAAGGGATTTTAGATCATTTCTTTCACGGGACCTATATAATTTTATTCATTAATGAGATAGTGATCATTCCAGTCACAAATTCGGCTTAGTTCCTACCGATTCATTTTTCCGTGTTTTGTATGCCGAAAAGTTCTAAAAATTACGATGCGATCCCTCCCACAAGCCTGGAAATCGATATTTGAACTAGTAAAACGCGTTTCTATAGAGTTATGCCATTTAAATGGATTTAATAAATTTAGCTCATTTGATTTATTCAACCATTAAATTAAGTACAACCTCAACGTAGCCATTGCGATGAACGCAACTTCTTCGTAATATGTACATAAACAGGGGCTTAGTTTGAAATTGTGTGTTGTTATTAATTTTTAAATGTATTAATAATTTTTTTGCATTAATTTAACAATAAAAAGAGGAAGAAAAATGTGCAATAAAAAAGTGATGTGACAAAGAAAAACCAAATAACTAGTGTAAATGACTTTATTTTGTAATTTAGTTTTGTACAAAAACCAGCTGGTTTTTGCTAGTCTAAATTCAGTATAAAAGGCATATAATTTTAGTATTCTCAAAAAAAATTTCCCCAGCCAAAATCGCCAGGGTTGCCACTTCATTACAGGCCTTCTACTAGCCTGTGCAGACTTCATTATTTATCGGAAAATAAAAACGTAAAGTGATTCTTAATAGCAGATAAATTCCCTAGTCCTTATCGGGGCCCAATTTTTATTTTTTTTAATTTTTTTTAACAAAGTTGCCGCCCGAACTCAAAAATTTCAAAAACTGCAAGAAAAAACAATTTTGCTTGGAATATGAAATTTATTTATTTGTTCAAAAAAGGGCCACGAGAAGGACTACAGTTTTTTGTTGACTACAAAAGAAAAAACCACATCAAAATCGGTATCCCCGCTTAGGCTGTATAGTGGTAATAAAAACAAAAAATTTTGTATACAAATTTAAAGCATGGAATATTACTTTGAGACTAAAACATATTTTACAAAAAAACATTTGCAAATTTTATTTCTTCGAATTTTTTATTGAAATTTTTGGAGAATATACTGAAGAGTATGCTCTATCCAAATAAAATATTAATGTAAATTCGAAAACAAAATTTTTTCTATGGTCGATACCCACCTTAACTCAATAAAAAAAATCTTTTTTGTACTACATTTTTTTATGTTTCTGTAATAAATTTATATCGGCACACATTTTGTAATCATATAGGACATATATGTATTAAAATTCCGCAAGCCTAACAAAAAATAAGCATAAAAATAACGAATTATCTGATACATTAACATTGTAGGTCCCATTGTACGTCATCAACCGTTGGAAAAGTTATCGGTTATAGGAGGGTTAAAAGTTGCGATTATAAAAGATTTTTTTTTTTTAAATAAAAAATATGAAATTTTCGAAAAATTTAAGTTCACCTTATTTTTCTAATGCACGATCTCTTCTATTTTAACTATTTTTTTATATATGATTTCTAAAGGCGTGTGTGTAGGTACATTTCAAGAAAAATACCAAAAAAAATTTATTTAAAAAGAAAAGGTGATTTTTATTGAAAAATATGTTTTTTTGCCAAATAGCTAAATTGTGATTATTTTAACGTGTATGAAAAAAAAAAAAATATATGTAAACTATGAATTATATATTTATTGTCACCAAAATTTATTTTATTGCGACAATAAAATATTTAAACAAACATTTTTGAATATTACAGTTTTTGTAAAAAAGACCCGTGTTTTAGATTTTTCACAAACATACGAAGCAAAACCAAGATTTTGTATATAACTGTTTAAAAAATCTGAGCTAAACTATAAGAATATTTTGTACAGAAGGGGTCCCAATGCCCAAAAATGCAGTTTTGTACATCAAGTGGGTTTTTTTAATTAAAAAACTGGTGTTCAGTGTTGTTAACTTTATTTAAAATCGCTAAAAACAAAGAAAAATTTGGTCATGTTTAAGGTACTTCCATTTTAATCCTGGCGACTATTTGTAGATCAAAATAATGCAAGACTTAAAGAAATTTTATAGGATTTGCAAAAATATGCAGATTGTACAGAAATTTTACTATGTAATTTGATAAAAGGTCGATATTGCTAATTTTTCGTTAAAAGCCACGCCCACTTAAAATAAGTGACAAAGTAAAAAAACAAACGTAACGTAAAATTTTTTACAATTTTCTCAACCATCTTCTCGCATTTCGGGGCCAGTTTAGTCACTATTTTGATCTTTAAAAATAAAGGCAACGATAATAAAATTAGGAAAAACTTGAATCGTTTCTATAATATTTTCCACCACTGTATATGTATAAATCCTATCGAAGGAAAACTAAGTGCATTTGGGCAAAATTCTTTTTTAAACTGCTATAATATTGCACGGTACTGTATGTAGTAAGTAATATGTACATACTAATGCTAGTCACCCTTCACCCACATGCTTGGGATAAAACAAACAAAAACGAGATCATTGTGAGCGGAACTAAGAGCTGATAAGTAGCAAAAGTAGCTCCAGAAGCTCAATCAAACGTCTATGTGGTCATACAACGTATTTAAAAAATATTGTTTTGTAGAAAAAGAAAATCATTGAAAGTAAAAAACTATTTTATGATAAAATTTATTGCAAAAAATGGGTCATTAAAAAAATCATAGAAAAATACACAATTCATTCATATTTATAAAAACATACTCTAAAAAAAATAACGCTGTGATATAGTTTTATGTATGTACTTATTTCCTTTGGCAAAAAAATGTCATTACTAAAAAATTTGCTATTATATAAATTTGGTTTTATTTTTAGAAATTTTATCTTATATACATATATATTTTTGACCATTTTTTAGCGGAAGTGTTATAATAATATTTGGTGGTCAAACATAAAATAATCGTATATTTCGGTTTTTAATTTCAATTCGGAATTAAAATAATATTTTTTTTCGAGCATTTTGCATTGGCAATGAAATATCGTGTTTTGTCTGCTTTATATTTTTTGTATACTGCATAAATTGTTTGTATTATTTTTCAAAAGTATATACTCATAAAAATTGGCTACAATTATACATTTAATATTAAATCTACCGGAAAAGCAATTTGAATGGTTTGACCACGATACTTAGGATACCATTCGTACACTGAAAAAATTCCATACGTAATATATACGAAACCTTTCGTACGTTGTACGAAATATTTCGTAGTTTCGCACTACGACAATCTTTCGTAAAATATACGAAAGTTATGAAACTTTTGTGTGCATTTTACGAAATAATTTTTATATTTTACGAAAGAATTTCCTTGTGTCGCACCACGAAAATTTTTCGTAAAGTATACCAATTTACGAAATTTGTGTGTGCATTTTACGAAATACTTTTTTATACTTTACGAAAGAATTTCGTTGTTTCACACAACGAAAATCTTTTGTAAAATATACGAAATTTTTGTGAGCATTTTAAGAATTATTTTTTAAATTTTACTAAAGAATTTCGTTGTTTCGCACCACGAAAATCTTTCGTACAATCAGATAAAAAAGTTTGTAAAAAAATTTGTAAACAGTTTCCAATCGCACTATACTATTTTTATACTGATTATTAGTACAATTTTTATTTTTAGTAAATTTCTAAAAACAACGTTCTTAACTTATAGTTAAGAACGTTGTTTAGTGAAAAGGTTAAAGTCGGCCATGCGGACTATACAATACCCTACACCAGTCTGTTTAAAAGCCAACTAATGTTTGGATCCGAAATTCGAATGGGTTAACATGGGACTTGTGTCAAAATTTTCTATAATGTGAGTCAGCGAACCAAATTTCATTAAAATATCTTAATATTTGCGACCTGCAGTTTGTAACCAAGCCAAATTTGGGGGGACCCTTATATGGGCACAAGGTCTAAACATGGACCGGTGTTAACCAAAATCAATAGGCTTCGTCCTTGGGCCGACATAAGTCGGTGTACCAAGTTTCATCAAAATATCTTATTATTTGTGACCTGTAGAGTGCGCACAAGAATGCATGGACAGACAGCCAGACAGACGGACGGACAGACAGACGGACATCGTTAAATCGAAATAAAAAAAAAATTCTGAGCCGATCGGTATACTATAAGGTGGGTCTAGGACCAATATTTTTTGGTGTTACAAACATCAGCACAAACTTATAATACCCTGACCACGTAGTGGTGTAGGGTATAAATATTGTACAATATTTAAAACCTAAGTTCGGCCCAAGTAATGTAAAAATCGAATAATTAAGCAAAAAAATAAAAGAAGTTAAAATACACCAATTTATGTATATGTTCGGTGCACATTTTGATTTTAAACTATTTCAATAATGGTCGAAACAAAAAAAATGATTTATCAATTTATTCGTAAAATGATCACTTTTCAGATCAAATTTTTATAATTTTTCTTGCTCAAAATATCTTTCAGAAATATGACAAATTTTGTCAAATTCGAGAGTAGCAAAACCACCCAGGAAAATTTTCTGTTCCAAAGAATCGGTGGAAGAATAGCAGCTTTTCATTTACAACCCCTTCTACTGGAAAATTTTTTACAATCGGTAGCCAACCACACCTATTCTACAACTGGTTCCAATGCAACCGATTCCATGGAACTGGTTCCGGAGCCAGTTCCTGGGATCCTATATTGAAGGTGTGATTGACGTAGAATCAGTTCCAGAACTAGTTCCAGAACTGATTCTAGGGCAACCGGTTCCACTTCGTAGCTATAGAAGGGGTTGCTTTTGGGACAATTTCAAACAAAAAGAATCGGAAAATTTTCTGTTCCAAAGAATCGGTTGTAGAATAGCTGCTTTTCATTCACTACCCCTTCTACTGTCGATTTTAACACCGATTCTTTTTGTTTGAAATTGTCCCAAAAGCAACCCCTTCTATAGCTACGAAGTGGAACCGGTTGTTCTACGTCAATCACACCTTCCATATAGGATCCCAGGAACTGGTTCCGGAACCAGTTCCTTGAAATCGGTTGCATTGGAACCAGTTGTAGAATAGGTGTGGTTGGCTACCGATTGTAAAAAATTTTCCAGTAGAAGGGGTTGTAAATGAAAAGCTGCTATTCTACCACCGATTCTTTGGAACAGAAAATTTTCCTTATAGTATACCGATCGGCTTAGAATTTTTTTTTATTTCGTTTTAACGATGTCCGTCTGTCCGTCCGTCCGTCTGTCTGTCTGTCCATGCATTCTTGTGCGCACTCTACAGGTCGCAAATATTAAGATATTTTGAAGAAACTTGGTACACCGACTTATGTCGGCCAAAGGACAACGCCTATTGATTTTGGTAAACATCGGTCCATGTTTAGACCTAGTGCCCATATAAGGGTCCTACCAAAATTATATTGTTTATACGCTGCAGGTCGTAAATATTAAGATATTTTGATGAAATTTGGTACACAGACCTATGTTAGCCCAGTAACGCAGCCTATTGATTTTGGTGAACATCGGTCCATGTTTAGACCTAGTGCCCATATAAGGGTCCTACCAAAATTATACTGTTTATACGCTGCAGGTCGCAAATATTAAGATATTTTGATGAAATTTGGTACACAGACCTATATTGGCCCAATAACGCAGCCTATTGATTTTGGTTAACACCGATCCATGTTTAGACCTAGTGCCCATATAAGTGACCCCCCAAAATTAAACTGTTTATACGCTGCAGGTCGCAAATATTAAGATATTTTGATGAAATTTGGTACACCGACCTATGTTAGCCCAAGGAAGAAGCCTATTGATTTTGGTTAACACCGGTCCATGTTTAGACCTAGTGCCCATATAAGGGTCCCCCCCAAAATTATACTGTTTATACGCTGCAGGTCGCAAATATTAAGATATTTTGATGAAATTTGGTACACAGACCTATGTTGGCCGAAGCCTATTGATTTTAGTGAACATCGGTCCATGTTTAGAGCTAGTGCCCATATAAGGGTCCCCCAAAATTGGCTTGGTTACAAACTGTAGGTCGCAAATATTAAGATATTTTAATGAAATTTGGTGCGCTGACTCACATTATAGAAAATTTTGAAACAAGCCCCATTTTAACCCATTCGAATTTCGGATCCAAACATTAGTTGGCTTTTAACCAGACTGGTGTAGGGTATTGGATAGTCGGCATGCCCGACTTTAACCTTTTTACTCGTTTTTAATTGATTTCGTCGTTTATTTAAAAAATAAATTACATATAAATACGGATTTTCTGTTACAGTTAATATTTTCACTTAAAATGTTTTGTTAAAAAAAGAAAGTTAAAGTAACGAAAATAAAAATCGTTAAAAATAATTTGCTAACTTCAACAGGTTTTCCCGCATTGATCTGTTTTGACTATGCAAATTCTTACTACACAGATCGAATTAATGTATTTACATACACAGAAAAAAGTATCACAAAATTTTAAGTAATTAAAAAAAATTGTTGGCTTTTTACTTAGATATCTAACAATTTTTTTATTAAATGTTTGTAAATTGTATTAAAAAAATAGCCTTAGAATTTTTTGAAACAAAAAAAAAAACAAATCATTTATTTTTTGTTTTCAATTACTCAAATATTTGTAAATTGTAACAAAAATTTCAAAAAAGTATTTTTTTTTGTCAATACGACAACATAAAGCGAATAATTGTTTTAATATAACAAACTCGTTGTTGAATTTTATTTTTTTATTTTTAACAAATACAAACAAGTTACAAAAAAAAATTATTGTATTTACAAAACACATTGTTAAAAAAAAATTGATTTTATTTTTAACAAATTACAAAAAAGTTACAAAAAGGGATTTGTATATACAAATTCCATTGTTGGTGCCTTTTTAAAAAATTTTTTGTTTGTTTATGCAAAAAGATGTTTAACATTACAAACAGAATTTTGTAAATTTTTTCTGTGTATATTTATAAACATTAATTTTGTTTGAGTGTATTTAACTTAAATTGAAAAATGGTTAATTACTGCATTCAAATTTGTACTTTTAATATTAATATATTATTATTACCTTCCTGTTTAATGAAGCACCGTACACACTTTAGTGGCAATTAAGTATTATATTTTTATTTTTTATTAAAAAATAAAAACAAAATAAATTAACATCTCCTGCTATGATTTTTGTCTTTGCTTCCTTTCCAAAATCAACAACTTACAGGGAATCCCAATACAATCAGTACGCACATACATACATACAGACAAACATACATACATACATATATCATGTAAACTACAATAAAATACACATGTTTACAATGTTTTATCTTATTTATTGTGTAAACATTATTTGTTTTTACACTGGATCTTCACACCATTTAAAAACATCCTTTTCGTTTGTTTCGTCATTCGAATGACTCAATATTTTTCAACTTGACTTCTTATACAAGGGAATTTCATTCTACATATCGCACCCTAAATACAAAAGTGACACAACTCAACATTTTTCAGAATTGACTTTCCATAAATGAATTCACAGTACACATCTCTAGCTACTTTAAAAATTTCTTTTTCATCACTAGGGCAAAGAATTTCATGCACTTAAAAAACGATAATATGCGCCTAAAAAATTCAGCAAAAAAAGAAACATATTTTTGCAAAAACATGCACTTAAAGAACATATTTTTGCAAAAAATATGCACTTAAAGAACATATTTTTGCAAAAATAACTCACTTTAAAACATAAAACGTTAGTTATTTTTCCAATTGCCACCGCTTAAGTCAATAAGATTTTATGAAATGTCTATTTTGAAAATTGCAAAAAGAAAATTAATACAGGGGTATGGCATCACCAAAAACAAAAGTTATAACGACATCGTTATCACTAGATGGCACTTTGTTCAAAAAATTGACAATTTTCTTTTTTTATTTAAATTGAAATAATAACAAACAAAAAAGCAAATAAAAAAAGGAATTTTCAAATTGAATTATTTGAACAAATTTTTTACGCTTGATTTTTTCTTATTTTGCGCAGTTTTCAGCAATTTTTGAGTTTTTAAATATAGGCTCAGCTGATACTAAAGTGATACTTAATAGTTGCTCAGGTGATACTAAATTTCAGCGCCCCCTACCGGTGAGTAGTGTAGGTTTTGATTTCCTATCTCTATAATTAATTGTCTCTGAATTAATATTTTGTTTAAATCAAAATATGAAAATGTGACCATGAAAAATTAAAAATATGCACAAATGTGTATTAAAATCCACAAAATATGCATTAAAAAGGAACCAAATATGTATTTGAAGCCAAAATATGCAAAAACATTCACTTTTATAAAAATATGCAACAACAAATCGATGCCATTTTATTTTAAAATTGGTGATTCGAATAAATATTTAGTCAACATAAGTTTTATCCTATCGAGAAAAAACATGTATTTGCATAGAATTCCTTGCCCTATTCATCACTATCGTCTTTCAAAATCTCGTTGTGTCTGTTTTTATGTTAATTGAGTTGCTCCTGCACGATCAACTAAAGAGAATTATTTTTAGTTGCGTCAATGTACTCAAGAACAAGTGATTACTTTTGTTACACATAAAGAAGTTTATTTTGAGTTTTGCCACTATTACTGTAAAAAGTGATAAATTTGGAGGTGTACTATTTTGCATTGTGGTTCTTTAATTGAAAAAAGTAATATCAATTGACTGTATTATTTTGTTATGTACCTTTTCAGTTTTCAGGTCATAACTCAAAATTTTAATTCATTTCCATAGTAGAGCAAAACCTTCTTCAAAATCGACTTTTTTCATAATGGAACTAAAATTGTTTTAAATATTACAATCATTTTTACATAAACAGTTTTTTGCCTCTCCTGAAAATTTAAGAATTTTGAGTTGTGTCTCTTTTCTATTTAGGGTGCAATATGTATAAAATATATATTTTGTTTTGATAATTTCTTAACTACTCCTTTTTAACGTTTCAGCATGACACTTAAGTGAGTTTGAAGAACATGTGTACATTAAGGCGTCCCTTAAATTACAAAGCTAATGTACAATAAAAAAAAAAAAGATTAAGTAGCAATAACTTGAAAACCTTTTGACGGTATTTGTAATCGTAATTTTAATGTATTGTAATTATGATTCATATAAAAAATATTGAAAACGACAAGTAGAATTTTAAATTCGTACGGGACGAAATTCCATGAATTTTGCCTATTTTTTACTTCTCATTTCCCAGGCACTTTCCTCATAATTCCCGGAAATTACAAAAAAAAATCCTAAAACACTATCTCTATTAACTTTAAAATCATTAAAAATCAACAAATCCTGCAAAAACATAATATGTTAACCGTTTATTTTTTATAGACTTTTGAAGAAATATAACTTACATTTTTTACTGAAATTGTACATACCCGAGTAAAAATAGTTAAATATTGTCATATATTAAGTTATATCTATATAAATATACAGTTTCATCCGAAAAATGGCCCGATATAATCAGTTGTTTATCAGTTTTTATCTAATTGTATCAGTTTAGATCTTAACTGATTAAATTATATATTAATCAGATGAAATTGTATCCGATTTATGAGCCGATACAATTTTACCGGTTTATATCTAATGGTATCAGTTTAGATCGTAGTTGGTACAATTTTATATAAATAAAATATAATTGTATCCGACATTTACCTTACCCTACTAAAAAAAATTATATGACTTTTGTAATTATATACAATTATATCCGAAAAATGAGAACATCTAATTGTATCAAATTAGATCGTATTATGATCATATTAGATCTAATTTGACACAATTAGATATAAATTGATGGAATAAAATATGGTTTGATACAGTTTTATCCGGATTTTGTCCTCATCCAAATATATCAAATATAATGTTTTCATATCCAACTAGATGTAATGGTATATAATTCGATACAATTATACATAATAATATGAGACATATGTAACTATATGTAGGTCTATATATAATTGGATATTGTAATATGTTGCGGTATATATTGTGCAATATATAACAAGATATTGTTATATATTTAGGATATAATTTCGTAAAATTTTATATAATTATATCTTGGTATATATGTTCCAATATATAATTAGACAAAATTTTATATGATAATATATGACTATATCAAAACTTTTTTACTTGGGTATGCAATTGTATCAAATTTTTAAGCTGGTATAATTGCATCAGGTTAAAATTCGGATAAAACTATAAAGGTCTGTGTACAAATGTATCTGTTTGGATATAAACTGATACCATGCGATATAAACCGATAAAATTGCATCAGGTCAAAATTCAGATACAGTTTCATCTGATTAATATATAATCTAATCAGTTAAGATCTAAACTGTTACGACAAAAACTGATAAAACAACTGATACAATTATTTTGGGCCATTTTTCGGATGAAGTGGTATATGATCACTAGTGCAAGGAATTTCATGCACTTAAAAATGGAAAATATGCGCCTAATATATGCGGTTAAAAAAGAAAAATATGCATTAAAAATATAAGAAATATGGACTAAAAACTATTATATTTGCAAAAATATGGCACTCTAAAACTTATAAATATATTTAAGTTAGTTATTTTGCAAACAGACACAGATTTCCCATAAGTCAATAAGGTTTTAAGAATGTTTATTTTGATTGGATCAAAATATGAAAACGTATCAATTTTTTATATTTTTTTACAAAATAACAAATGCTCCTAAAAATGAAAAATATGCACAAATATGCCATAAAACGCACAAAATATGCATTAAAAAGGCACCAAATATGCATTTAAAGTCAAAATAAGCAAAAACATGCATTTATGACAAAATATGCAAAAATATGCAACTACAAATCGATGCCATTTTGTTCTAAATTTGATGATTCGGATAAATATTTAGTCCATATTAGTTTTGTACTATCGACAAAAAACATGCATTTGCATGAAATTCCTTGCCCTAATGATCACACTAGTTATATATAACCATATAAACCTCCATATTAATTTTTTTTAATAGAGTATGTTATGTAAAAATCATTTCTGAATAATCAATATATTCTTTTTTTTTCTTTATTTAACAATTCAGTTTACATTCGTTTAATACTATTTCCGCGAAGCCTTTTGGCTTAAATTTAAATATATTTTATTTTTTCCCAATTGCCAGCAGTTCAAAAATGTAGAGAGTTTGAAATACCTAATTCTAAGATAAGATACACATTAGAGGTCTACAGCGATATATGAAGAATTTTCCAAGTGAATTTTAAGAGTTCTGATTGGAATAATGTTTGTGTATAAAAATTACCGTTATAAAATTTGGTGGCGATTGGATAAAGAAAGTCGCGCTTGAAAAATTGATTGAAAATTTCGTTAGTATTTATAAGGGGAATGCGACTTTTTTAAGTTTTTTAAGTATACCATACAAAGAAAGTTTTAGTAAAATGTTGTATAATTTGTTATAGTTCTATCAAATCAGGTGTGGTTAATGTAATATATCACATAAAATTCTATATAAATGCATCATCATAAATAAAATTACCCGATTAAAAATGTTTGTATATAATAATATATAATTTTATATACCCATATATGTATCTGAATGAATCCATATATAATTTTTTCTTTCTCAAAAAATTTCAATATGTCATATTTAGTTGCATCTTATTACAAATCGATCAATATAACGCAGTACAACAAAATAAGAAAATTTTGATGCAACGGGGTAGCGATACATGATTTTTGATAGATTTTGGGATTCAGATCACTAGAGCGGGTCGCCCCCATACAAAACAAAAAAGTTGTGCCTGTGAGTTAAAGATGTTTCAATACCGCCCTTTCTGTTTTTTGTTTTGTGACATCCCGATTAAAAAAAATTTATATGAGGCTTTATATAGTTGCATTATGTGTAATTTAACATGTGTCTTTATACAATTTTATCCGAGAAATGGGCCCATATAATTACATAAGTTTGCATCAGTTCAGTTATAATTTAATAACATCAGATATAAATCTATCCGAATAATGGCACGATACAATTGGATCAGATTTTATACAGTGGTATAAAATTATAGCTGAACTGGTACAAACAGATAGAAAATCATATATTGTTGTATCCAATTTATGCACAAATTTCACTGAAATCCTAAATATTTGTCAGACCTAATTCACTTGCGAAAAGTTCATGATTTTTCAGCCTTAACCTTAAACTTCATGCAAACTATTAAACTTTTTTTGGTTTTGACAAAAGTACATTTTACAGGAAATCACAAACACCATTACTGTTGCTTTAAACTGTTTATATGAATTTTATAACCAAGTTTAAAAGCATGTGTTATAAAAAAAAATCATAAAGAATTTCTTTGCATCGTAAATTTTATTTTTAAAAGTCTCCTGAAAAATTACCTCTAAAACAATAAGTTGTTGTGCCTAAAGAAAATTTGAAAAAAAAAACTTAAAAATAATTGTTTGCGATTTTACAACTTATTTCGACTTAGGTTGTTATAGAAAAGGAAGATCTAGGTTTTAAATAAATATTTGAGCTTAATGAGAAATAATTTGTTTCGCCAAAATGTTTTAAGAATTCGCTTATCCTTACAACACACTGTGTGCCAGAATCGCCGTTTTTTGGCCAAAAGCACAATTCCGGTAAAGGGAAAATATATTTATTTATTCAAAATCTAGGATTCTTGAATATTTTGTAAGTGATGTATTGTATCATTATAAGCTGTGTTTTCGACTTAACTATATCCGTTAACTCATAAAAAAACTCATAGTGCATAAAATCGCATTTAAGACGAAAACTAACACAATACTTTTCGTATGAACCTTAACTTTCAACACGGATAATTATCAACGTTGAAAACTCAACGTTTATACATTTTCACATCTAGCGTAACTTATTGTCGTTACTTCCTAAACACTTTTGCTAACGTACATACGATTATAATCGAACAATTATAAATATATCCTGTTTAAAATTTTTTTATACTACAATCGGTTTAACGTAGATTTGCTTTAAATACTTAACGTTGATAGGCATGAAACAAAATACAGCTATACAGTTACTCGTTGTTAGTTGGCGAGAGTTCAAAGTCAAAGTTTTATAATTTTGTGAATTTTTTTTTATTTTATAATGATACGATAAAAAAATATAAATAAACAATAATTTGTTCCAATAACAATCTCGAATTATAAAACTGAAAAAAAATAGAAACCTGTTAAATATTTACGAAAAAAGCAACGAAATTTTAATTTTACCTCAAAAATATGGGGTTTTTTGAAAATCCTAAATTTCCAAAAAATGTCCAAAAGGTTCCAAGAGATATTTGAAGAACTTGAATGCCACTCCTATGACTAAAAACGAGGATTTTCTTAACAAAATTCTAAAAGCCCTAAGTGCAAGCGGCGAAAAAACTAAAGCCCAAATTAGTTCGGAAGTAAAGTGCGGCGAAATGAGGTGTCGTGAGGTAAACATCTATTTTCAATAGATTTTCTTACCTCAAATGTACTTCAAAACTAAAGCCCAAATTAGTTTGGAAGTAAAGTGCGGCGAAATGAGGTATCGTGAGGTAGAAATCTATTTTCAATAGATTTTCTTACGTCAAATGTACTTTCAAACTAAGTAATTGTGTATAATAGCTCTGTTTCTTTACTTTTTGGGTAAAGTTCGGTAAAATGAGAGTTAAAAAGAAATACTCTCCCGAAATGACAAAAATGCACAAAAGTAAACGAACGCGAAAAACCACATTTGAAGCCCGAAAAACAAATGTCAATAGATTTGTGCATTATAGTTCGTTTTGGTGAGCGCTCTTTCTAGTTCTTGTTCAATTTGTTGAAAAAATCTAGATAGATTTTCTAGTTAAACCCCTTTTTAAATCAAAAATTTAATAAAAATTTCCTTTTTAGGCATTTCTATTTACAAAAAGGAATACATAGTTTATTAAATTTGGAAAAGATTTTAATATTAAACAAAAGCTTCGATTTATTTACATATTTAACTCTTTAACACATTTAAACAAGCGTCTTCAAAAAATTGTCGGTAATTTTATGGAGTTGTAAAATCACCGATAGGCTTTTGCAACTACCCAGGTAGAAATAGCCGACGTTGCAACAAAAATTGTACTGGGAGAGCCCTGTTTTTTAGGAAATGCCGGTACTACTTAAAACGTGCTTTGCCAGTACTGTCTTCTGAAAATTAACGAGCTTTTTTTAATTTATTAAAATTAAAAATATTATAAATTTTATGTATTTTTGCATCTATTACACAATTATTTATGTAAGAGAGACATAGCTATTCTTTTCTTGTGAAGTTTCGAAAGAATACATTAAAAATCTGTGATGTACACTAAAAGGACGGTAAAGTACTAGCAAACTACTAAATTTGTTATTAAATGTACTGAGATAATACCAAAAAAATAAAATCCCAAGCCTGCGCCAACGTTGGGAAATAACTACGGCCAAGCGTTTATTGGTGTTATCATTTCGACCACATGCCAGTACAGTGAAAGTTGAAAATCCGACGCATTGCCAGTACATGTACTACCGTCTGCAATACCGGGCCGACATTGTGCCGTTTGTATTTTTCTACCTGGGTATTATACTAATTTTTGTAAATGATAAACATATTTTCTGAATGAATGAAATGATCGATTGAACTAAAAGAGCTATTAGTTGTGAACTAGGTCTTTGGTTCAAATTAGTGAAGAGTTCAATTGAACTAGTTGCACCCAACTGATGATATAACAGCTGATAAAAACAATTTACCCAAATTTACACGAAAAAAAAGTCTGGTCAAAAATAAAATTTCGTAAAATTTCAAAAATTAAATATTTTAAAATAACCAAAAGTTTAAAAAATCTTAAAAACATATTTAAATTGACTAAAACAATTGATAGTGAGATTGGAGCTTAAGCTATTCAAAAAGTTTCTTACTTTGGTCCAAGGACGCACAGGATTCCATAAGGACACCTTTAAAGGACATCGCCTTAACTTCAAAGCGAATGGACGGATTTTTTTGAAATTTGGTAAAATAAATATATTTGGTATAGGTAGAAAAGCGTATAAGTTTGAATAATATATATTGAAGTTTTGGTGCATTTTCGCTCAATTTCGCATTTTTCAAAAAACGAAAATCGCTACATCCTCTTAAGTAACAGCACAAAGAATGTAATTTTTTTATTGCAATTATATCTTGGTAAGAGAAATAATTTGTGCCTAAGCCTAGTAATTTTTATGCGCTAGTTTTCGAGATTCACCCTTAAACTGTTTTGGCCCATATCGCCTAAAGTAGGCAACGAAAAAAAATTTTGTAGAAGAACTTATTGTTTATTTTTCGTGAGGAACACATGGTATAAATTTCATTGCAAAAAAGCTTAGGCCGGTTAGAGGGTTAATCCTGAAAGGCGTAAGTTTCAAAGCTCTGTAAATAATACAAAAATTTGTAATTTTTCTCCAAATGCTAATTCGATAACAAAAAATAAGGTTAATTTAAAAAACTGTATAAAAAATTTGGTTTATTTTTTATTTTAGGAAGCTTTTTGATTCTCCTGTAAAACCTTTTAAATGTAACTTATGGCTTTTTTGATTTCCTATGACGACATATTGATGCAAAAATTTTCTGTTTTGCATTTTTTTTTTGCAAGCTAACTATCAAACTTTGGTTTAAGATATGGGTATTATAATCCTTGGTTTATGAGTTAAATAAAACCGCAGTATGACAAGAGAAAGTTTTAAAAATTTCACCATACAATGGTGAAAGCTTTTTCTCTCAAAAATAAAATAAGTAAGTAATTTTTCACAAATTACCATTTTTTGATAATTTTATGAAATCTTAAATGAAAAAAAATGTCCAGGGACCGCTGAACACGAGAGAACTAGTTCTAAGCACTTAGAGTTTTCTTTAAATTTTAGCATCAAGCACTTTGAGCTTATTGCTAACAAATTTAGCCCCAAAAACCCAATGTTAATACGTAATCTTTTGGAGGAATTTTAGAATCTAAAAGGTTCGACGCATCTTACATCTTAAAAGAGGAATGGGTATTTCATATTTTATTTCTGTAAAGAAACATTACAAAATTCTTCAAAAGAAAACAAAATTTTTATACATATTTTAATTTGTTGACAAATGAAAATATTTATTTGTTTGTTATGTGCTTTTTATTACATGACAATTTTGTCAAGGTTTTGCTATGACAATTTTTCTTAGAATACCAAAACTATAACAACTCCCATTCACCTCAATTTTGTCACAATTTTGTTATTGTTATAAAATTTATAATAAGGCCATTAGTATAATTACAAATAAAACTGAAGATTTACAGATGTTTTACTTAAATTTAGGGTTGTTAAATTTAACAATAGAATTTATTAAAATCAACAAAATTAAATAAAATTTTGTTAAAGTAACAAATTTTGAGCAATAAAAAACAAATTGAAGACTTTAGAAGCCCTAAAAATTTTTAAATCGAAATTACGCCTTAAAAAAAAAATAAAAGCGTAATTTCGACTTAAAAATTTTTCTGTGATTCTAAAGCCTTCAATTTGTTTTTTATTGCTCAAAATTTCAAAATTGGATATTTGTTTAATTTTATTGTATTAAGATTCAACTTAAAAAAAGAGAATAAAAAAATTAAAAATTCATATATTTAAAAAAAACGCCCTCTTGAAAATTTCAGGATGTTTTAAATAGGTTTTTGAGTTTTTCGATTTTTAAAATTGTAAAATTGCAAAAGTTTAAAATTTTTTATTTTTTTTTAATACGGCTAAACATTCTCTTTAAAACGAGCTAAGAACCATTTTTGTAGCTATTATAGTTTTCGAGATATTCAAAAAATAACTTCGTAACAAAGCAAATAATGAGAAAAATTATGACATTTTTTGAAATTTTAAATGTTGCATAACTTTTGAAAAAAAATTGTAATTTTTTTCCTTTGGCAAAACTTCGTTATATGATGAAAGAAAAGTTCTGACCAAAATTCATCCAAATCGAAAGAGGTCGATTCCAAACATTGGTCGATTTGAGATGGAATGACCCATATAATTAATTATATTAATATAATTTAAATTATATACAATATAATTTAAATTATATAATATAATTTAATAAAATATAATTTTATATAGTTTTATATCTTTTGATATAATTATACAAAAATATACATTTTACCATATTTGACGAGATATAATTGTACCAAATCATAATTATATAAAAATAATTTTTAATAGAGGCATTAAGCATATTTCTCCACGAATTTCTAGCAACAAATTATTTTACAATGTAAAGTAACCACTTATTCCCTAACTTCTGAGTTACCACTTAATTCCTAACTTTTGGGTAACCAAAAGTGATGACTATCCATGAATGTTGGGATATCACGAACAAAAGTAATAAAGCGAGTAAATAGTCTGGTAAGTAGTGAAATCGTTTTTGTTGGGTACAATTAAAAACCAACAATTTGTACTTTACGGGACGGGCTTAGGCACGTTGTTTTTTGTTCAAATGTAAAAGTTAAAATATCTTTATATTTAGCGTTAATTGTTAAGGCGGTCCTTCTTTTAAAATTGAATCTGTAGTTCAAAGGCATCAGCACATGTGTGCACAATTAGTGGAGTTATGCTGCATTCATAAATATATAAGGACGTATCTATAAAATTATTCATAATGTACACCCTCAGCAACAATTGTCATTCTTTATTATCAGGGCAAGGAAGTTCATGGACTGTTTATGTACATAAAATATGTATTCAAAACAGAAAAATATGCTATTAAAACTTTAAAATTATGCATTTATTTCATTGTTTTCAATACTTTGCTTTAACTGCGTACAAAGCTTATACCAACATGCGACCACGATATAAAAATTACAAAAAATGTTTACTGCAAAACCGACTTGTCCTTCTACCCAGTTTGTCAGAAAATTTGCCATGCTTGGCAAAAAATGGGTTAAACAACATACTCCATATCAGAAGCGGACTGCAGAAAAATTTTTGAAAATCTGAACTCACCTAGAAATCAAATTACACTTGAAATATATAATTTATATTTGAACTTAGAAAATGCGTTAAAAATTAATTTTTTTACGGTTGTAATATTTAAAAAGTTTAAAAATTTTTATTAAATTTCCAGTCTCTTTATCAGTATCAGGTAATTAATAAAAGAAATTTGTCTTTTCATTTTTCTGCTGAATTATCACACAAAATATCTGTTCCTTTACGTTGCCGCGGGTAGCATTCTTACCAAAAATCGTCCCCGTACTCGAAAATTGGATAAATGAGAGCGCTGAAAAGAGTGTATTTGTGTTTTTCTTTTTACTCTTAACTTCAGCAAATTCTGAAAGGAACAGCTGATACGATGATAGAATTGGGCATTATATAGTTCACAGTTCATTTCAAACAATTTTATTTTTTACCCTGCTAAAATCAGTAAAAAATTTTCTGGTCTGGTAAACCATAAAAAAAAACTAAAATTTTTTAAAGTTTTTAGGATTTTCTTAATGCGAATTCAGAAAATTGTAAAAGGAACATCTGATACGATGATAAACAAAGAACACCATTGTGAAAAAAATTTGAAGTAAGAAAAGAAAGATTTTAATTAAACAAACTAAGACTTCTATAAAAATTACCCGAACAAAGTAAAAAAAAAATATTTTTAAATGCAAAAAATATGTGTATCTGTGCAATTTGTCAAACTAAAACTATACGCATTTTCTGTTATTTCTTCATTAAATTTTTTTTTTTTGAAATAAAGTTTTGGGCTAGAAATAAAGTTTTGGACTAGAAAAGTGATTTTGTGCGTTTCCGTACTTTTAGGCAATTTCGTCATTTAGAGATGTTGTGCTACTCTAATTTTACCGAACTTTACCCAAAAAGTAAAGGAACACATTTAACTTAAAATTACGAGTTTTTGGTGACGGTTATAACTTTTTTTTTGTGTGTACATAATTTTATAAATTTCCCCAGCATACGAAAAAAAACACGGACAAAGTCCTAGCTACGTGCCTGCAAATTCCCTAGTGAAATAGTTCCATAATACTGTAAAAATTTTGAGGAAAAAAATGTGAAATTCGATATGAAAATTTTATATTTTTGTTCGTTTTTAGCCGTAACTTTGTTTTGCATGTGTACTAAACAGGCTTGGCAGGCAATACCGCTAAAATACCGTTATCGATTCAAAACCCTTTCAACTGACTACCGTTACCCCTAAAATACTGTTACCGAAATAACCGACATACCGCTATCTTTAAAATACCGTTACCGAAATAACTGAAATACCGTTACCCCAAAAATTACCGATACCGAAATAAATTAAATATCGATACCCTTAAAATACCCTTACCGATATAAATGAAATACCGTTACCCCTAAAATACAGGTAACCGATATTTTTAATTTTCTGTTTTTGGCAATTGCACTGGATCATTGAGTATTTTTCGTACATTAAGTTGGTAAATTGGTTCTATTTTTAATCTAGTTTGTTTTTCGTAAAAAAAATTGAGGGATGCATCGAAAGAACTGACTACCGATATCCTTAAAATACCGTTACCGAAATAACCGAAATACCGCTAACCTTAAAATACTGTTACCGAAATAATAAAAAAACCGTTATCCTTAAAATACCGTTACCGAAATAACTAAAAAACCGTTATCCTTAAAATACCGATACCGAAATAAATGAAATAGCGTTACCCTTAAAATACCGTTACCGAAACAATCTAAAAAAGGCGTTACCCTTACCGATAACCGCATCGTTTCGGTTACCATCCATGGTACAAAATCAAAATCGTACCGAAAATCTTATAGTGTAAACCAGCGTTAAAAAGGCTTAAGAGCAGTGGTGTTAGACCTTTTTGATCAAAAATCGTCAAAAATGTAAAAATAAATCGTCAAAATGGTCAACAATTTTATGAAAAATCGTCAAGAAATCGTCATCAGCTAAATATCATAAAAACACTATACCATTTTCAGTTTTATTTGTCCAAATATATTTAAAATTGTCCAAATATAATTTAAAATTGTCCAAATATATTTTAAAATTGTCTAAAATGTTTCAAAATTATCCAAAAAGTGTATTTCAGAAATCAGACTCTATTTATATTCCAAAATTTTGCAAATGTATTTAATAAAATTCTAATTGCATTTCAAGTTTTTCCAAATATATTTCAGAAATTTCTATTTTTATTTTAAAAGCATTTTAACCCTTTCGCTACAGATTTTGATTGGCTAAATAGTTTTTGACCAAAGTTTGTGGAAATATAAACCTATGCTTAGGAAGTACCTTTGTTTTGTTTTTATAGCTTTATCGCGCCTCCTAGCGGAGAATTTTTGCCTAAAAATTATAATTTTAACACGCTGCTGCTCCCAAACGGGTTAAGATTTTTTCTAATTTTAAATTTTGTATTATTTCCACGACAAAACTCTATACAAAATCAAATGAAGTTTTCGAAAACCTCTAAAGCGCGAATTTTAAGAAAATTGAAAAATCCCAATTTTGGACCGCTTCTTAAAATTTTTATATGGCAACCCTGGTATAAATATTTTTAGTAAATTGAATTATTTTTAGAGCTAAAATGTCAAATTTCATGGATATATGGCAACCATGTGCCGATAATTATTTGGAAATTTTTATTGAAAATGATCTGCAAGACATTAAAAAATAATTATCAATTAAAATCCAAATCGTTTCTCTAATATGGAGGTTGCCAGATCCACCCTAAGTTTATGATTCCATATGGCAACAATATAGCGAAAGGGTTAACAAACATGTATGTTTTCTCTTTCATAATGAAAATTTTATAGGAGTTATGAGACTTAAAAGAAAGAGAAAACATGTATGTTTGTAAAAATGCTTTTAAAATAAATATAGAAATTTCTGAATATTGCGAATTCCTTTTTCTTTATAATTTTGCTTAAAATTCGTTCAAAAGTAAGCAATTTTCCTAAATCGTCAAAACATGTGGAGTTTTAATTCAAAAATCGTCAATCGTCATTTGTAAAATTTTGACTAAAAAAATCGTCAAAATGACGTAAAATCGTCACATCTGACACCACTGCTTAAGAGGGAGCGTAATTATTTCGCACAATATCTTGCAATTCATTTACATCATGGTTGGCAAACACTAATCGTAAAATACCGTTAACAATTCAAAACCCTTTCAACGAACTATTTTTAACAGTAAAATACCACTAACGAAATAACTTAAAATACCGTTAACCTTAAAATACCCTAACGAAATAAATTAAAATATTGATAACCTTAAAATACCCTAACGATATAACTTAAAATACCGTTAACCCTAAAATACCCTAACGAAATAGAATTACGTTAGGTTTTTTTTCTCTAAAAAACAGAAATTAAATTAAAAAATAATAATAAGTTTGTTTTGATTAATTACAAATGGTATTGTTAACTATACGAACGGTCGTAACATTAAGTTTGCTCGACGTAATTTTGGGTAAAGTCTGGTAAAATGAGAGTAAACAAATAATTATCTCAAAAAAATGGTAAAAATGCTCATAATACCAGGAACGCACAAAACCAATCAGCAAAACCTTGGAAATGGGTTAGACATTTTTCACGCATTACCTGGCAATGGGTACCCCTTTACCTTGGTTTTACTTAGAAATATAAAGTAATACATTACTAATATTGTGATACATCAATACTTATGTGGGAGGTATGAAATAATGAGTTACCGATATAGAGATATAACACTTCTTATTTGGATGCTTTAAAATAATATATTACTGATATTGTGTTATATAATAACTTATTAATAAGGGTAAAATTATTAATCTGATATCTTTAAAATATACTACGAAATAACATAAAATACCGATAACCTTAAAATAACCCAACTTTATGAAACGGTTGCCAACCCTGATTTACATTGGTAAAACCTGGCAACAATGATACTGAAAGTATTAAACGTTTATATGTTGTGAGAGAAAAGACAACTAATTTTGCCTAAACACAACACAGCAAAACAACAAGTGATCGTGTGAATTTTTTCACAACATGCAAGTCAGCTGGATGGGAAGTATGTACGGATATCTGTCTGTATCTATAACTAACTGACTCTGCTTCATTTGGCTGAATGAGTCAATGTGTGGCTGGATGGATGGATGAATGCTTGATGATGTCTGGCCGAATATAAAATGTGTAGATAAATGTGATATGGGCACATATCTTTTCTTGTCTGGTTAGTGTGTTTCAGTGTTCTCAGTTGATATTTTACAGTTCAGTTGTTTAGTCAGTCAAACTTAAGGATCATTAAAATACACATTCAATAATCTTCATACTTCAAATATACGATATAATAAAGATAAAAGATCGTGATCCATAATTTAAAAATTTTTGCATTTTTAAATTATGGATCAGCTATGGAATAAATCTAGTTTTAGTTTTATTCGTTATCGGTTAGTTTGAATTAATTATTCGTACAAACTATGTACAATATCCATTTCTAAAGAATGTTTGTTGTAGTGTGGCGATAAGCTTTCATAGCATATCCGTTCGTAAACATTTTCATTTGATGGTAATGTGACAGTCTCTTCATTGGTTTACAACAGTATATGCCGTCTGTTGTATTGTATGCGTAGGATCGGCGCATACATACAAATACGCCACACACATGCAAATACTCATTAAAGCAACACCAACCGCACGATCAACCAAAAACAGCGGAAGCGATCAACGAGTACTCATACATTAACACTTTCCTACTCCAAATTCATGCAGTAGCTAGGCGAACGATGTCTTTCTGAACTTCTATACCAAACACAAACATACAGTTTGCTACTGTGCTATGGTTTTGTTCTACATTATTCTTGTGATCGTATTGTGGTGCATGTTGCCTTTGAGGAGCGATTGCGAGCTTCATTTATAGTGCGAATTGGTATTTATGGTCAGTTGCTGACTAGCGCTCTTTCCCAACGGTTGTGTTCGTTAAACGTTCCGAAGAAAACAAATAGTTTAATTGTTTAAATATTTATTTTTTTTTATTTCAATCGCGAAACAAGGATATTTATAAGAAAGGATATAAATTACACTCAAATTATAATGCACTCAATTGAAATTATAAAGAAAAAATCAATGCTTTATTAAGTGTGCAGTTGAAAAAAAGGAAAAATAAAAAACAATAAAAAATTTAATAAAACAAGTGAAAAACATTGTGAAAATATATAAATCATAAAAACAAAGAGAAAAGTTTCATATTCTTCTGTAATATACAAATTTATATATTAACAATATGGATTTATCAAGGCGGGCTCGGTAAGCATAAACACATACCTAATATGAAAATGTTTGCATGCCTTAATATCGTTTCTCAATCACTTTCAATGCCAAAAGAAACTAATATCGGAGTTATTTTGCAAAAAAAAAAAAACAACAACAACAGTGAACATTACCAACAACAAAAGTCACCTTTTTTTCATATTAATAGTTTGCACAATTTAACAAAAAAGAAAATGTGAATTATAATAAATTGGTTAAAAAATCAAGTTTAAAAAATACAGAAAATTAAATTGCTACAAGTACCAAGTTTTTAAATTTGTAGGCCGGTATCAAATAAAAGGTTCTTGTTTGTTAATGAAATTGTTGTTGGTTTAAGTTAAATGTACATACATATAATAATACTAGAGTATAAATCCGAAAAGGTTAACCGATTGTTTAATTTTTGAAAAACCAACCTCTTTCGTTTTTTTTTTCTTCTAATAGACCGAAAACCGAGTTCTTCTGTGGGTTTTTTGCACAATTATTCAACTATTTTCACTAGATTTCCGAAAGGGAAAATATATTTGCACAGATAAAGTAAAAACATTTACATTGAAGTCAGTATTAGAAATATCTATTTTTTCACTTTTAAGCGCAAATATTTGTATATAGAAAGCTGATTGAAAAGTTCAGAGTCAGCATTTTATACACTTAAATAAAATAATAATAATTTTTAACAAATCTTTAGTTGAGACTCTGATTTAAACAAAGATTTTAGTTATCTTCATTTAACACAATACTAAAAATCCTCAGTACTTTAATTAATTTAGAGTGTTAATTTTCAGAATTATTTATAATTAGTTTTTAATAACTCATTCGTTAAGTTTTACACAATTTGTTGTTAAAATATAATATTTTCATGTTTCTGTTATTATCCGGTAGATAGCGCCATCAGTGTATCCGAAGTTTTAAAGACGGCGCTATTTCTTTTTGGCCCATATCTCGAAAACTAAGAGAAATAGGGTAAAATTGACGAACATTTTGACCACCCCTAAACATGGAGTAGTCCCGTGGAAAGGTTATCCCTATCTAAAAATGGACCTTGGTGGGACCTTGGACTCTCGGAAATTTTTAATAAAAATTTTCACTTCATAAAATGGCCCATATCTCGAAAACTAAGTGAGATAGAGCAAAACGGACAAAATGTATACTCCTTGGAAGTCCCTTAGATGATATGGACTAGGCTCGGGGAGGGTCCCGATACCCTAAATTTGAACAAATTTTACGACTGAGTATAATTACAAATAAAACTAGTTTTACTAATTTTTGACTTAAATTTAGATTTTTTAAATTTAACGAAAAATCTTTTAATGATAAAAATCTCCAAATTTTGGGCTACTTTTAAAATCGCTTAATCTAACAAAAAAATTGCAAATTGGCAACAGTACATTTCACATGTTCATAATCAGCAATGAATTTTGCAAGGCATGATGCATAAAGTAACTTGTTGATATCAGCAATTCAACTTGCATAGGAAAGGTAATGTGTTAGTTTTTATCTGAAACACGTTTCCAAGTACTTTGAGTTTTTCTCTGAGTTAACGGATATAGTTAAGTCGAAAACACAGCTATATACTATGTACTATAATAATTCATTCTTTTGAAAGTGGTGTTTGTGCAGCAGTTAATAAGGTATCTGTTAAGAAGTTATAAGGTCTTTTTTTTCTGGAAATGTATAACATTTCTAATAAATCCATAGTTTTCTAAATATTAAAAAATTCTTAAAAAGGTTCTTTGTTTTTAATTTCGTTACGTTTTGCAGACTTTCAAATAACTAATGCTGTTTTAATGTATCGAATACCTCTAGTAAAAAACTAAAAAAAAACACCTTAACCGGTCTTTTGAAATCTTTCTGTTTTTAGGCTACTTTTTCCGAAGAGCTTTTTTATTTCCAATTGTGGTAACCCTGGGGCAAAAACATAGGTAAATAATATGGTTATAAACGATTTAGTTTTCTTCACATAATTTCGTGAGTTCCAGACAGGTGTCCGTAAAATTTTCCCGAAATTTGCTATTTTGATATTTTCCTAAGCAAGTTCGATTATTTACCAATTATGTTTGTGTTTATAACCCAATCAACTGCGTAAATCAAAAAAAAAATTTTTTTTAAGGATTCTTTTATTAATTCAGATATAAAGTATGTACAATAAATTGTGCCTCAGCGTCCAAAGGACTTTTTTGAGGCGAGTTGGCAATGTGGTTTTAATTTTAATATAGATTAAAAAAGTAAAAATATCTTAATATTTTCCAATAAAACCAGTGGCCGAATTACGACATTTATGAACGAGTGAACTTATTTGAAAACTGTTTTTTAATGAGTAAATACGCAAAATTTATCATTGATAATACCATTAGAGTTTGCTAAAAACCGGAAAATTTGGAAACCGCGGTTTCGGTTTTTCAAAATTATAAAAACCGCGGTTTCGGTTATTTTTCGGTTATCTTGTGATATTAATAGAATTGTTTTAAAATAATTAAATATAACAATATTCTAACTAAATATATGATAATTAAATATGCAGAAAAATTAAACAGTTTAATACATCCAAGATATCTTTTTGAATTTCTCACTCGAATATTTAAAGGCAATAACGCCATTTCGAAACCTTTCCGGGAGAAGAAATAAACGCGGAAACCCGTTATAAATTAATTTTTTTTCTTTTTTCGGCAATTAATTATAGTTTAAATTTTAGCAATTCGTTTAAAACAACAAAAAGTTAAAATTTTTATAAATTTCGCGGAATACGGAATAAGGCTCTTTGAAAAATCGGCGAAAATCGTAACTGAATATGTGAAACTCAATGGTCCTTACTATAAAAGAGTATTTTAAATTTAAAGTCGACTTTATTTTTAATCATACGTTATTGTTCATTTTGTGTATGAAAACCCTACAAAAATATTCATATTTCCAAACATTTTGATTGGTTGAAAATAAATTAACCAAGCAGAATTCTCCAAAAATAAATCAAGTCAAGGCATACTAAACGACTTAAACTAAAATATATGTTTGAAAAATATTGATAGTAAGGTTGAATATCTTCGAAAATAGAAGCTGAGTCTTTTCGAAATTCAAGATTCAATAATATGCAATTTAATTAATTATTTTAATTGGTTAAAGTATTTGTTAAAAACCGACTTGTTTTTGTCGGTTTTCGGTTTCGGTTTTGAGGCTTGAAAAACCGCGGTTTCGGTTTCGATTAAAACCGAACAGCAAACTCTAAATACCATATTCTTCTTTTATATCCAATCAAGGGCCCAACTCCAATATCCCTGGCCCGAAAATTTTCATCCAGTTTTATAATTTTCCGAAATAAAAAACCAATTTCGAACGAAAAATTTAAAAATATAATTCTTTTTTGAATCAATTGAATTATAAAGGTGCAAATTTATTGTTTTTAAAAAATTAAATGCAAAGCAATTTTTTCTAATAAATAAGTATGCAGCAGGTTTAATTATAAAAGATTAGCTACATCGATGTTTTTTCGGTTGCCCTGGACCATTTTGACAACAATGAAAACCATAATATTTACGAATTTGCGAAAAGGAATAAGAAAATAAAACGACAAATATTTACACTAAAATATTTTTATTCAAAAAATGTGAAAGAATTTGGAATCTTCTGCTCTGTGATTGCAAGAACTTTGATTGTAATTCAATTTATAGGCTAAAATCTAATTTTTATGAATCGTAAAGGGCATATAAAGGGTGTCCTAACAAGAGCGCCAGATTTAAATTTGCCGCCGCTTTGTTAATACGAGTTGTTCGGTGATTTTTTTTTGACGGTTGTCGCGTACAGCCCACGCGATTTAAGAATATGGAGAAGTATTCAAACGAACAACGTTTAATTATTGAGAAACAATGGTGTTACTGCAGAACAAGTTTCCAGGTCGTGTGATTTCTCGATTTGGCGATCAACATTGGCCACCAAGATAATGCGATCTAACACCGATGGATTTTTTTCGGCTATGTGAAGGAAAAGGTGTATGCGAATAAGCCTGAAACAGTTGAACATTTTAAAGAAAATGTTATTAAAAATTTCAACACAAGAATAACCCTCTGCCAGAGGTTTCGTGGTGACCATATGCTTGATGTTGTATTTCACGTTTAATCGGAACTATTTTTCCTTATGTTAAAGTAAAAATGTTTGCTTTGATGTAATGTAGACCTATGCCCAAGAAATATTGTTTATTACTTTTATGGCTTTGCAGCACCCCTTAGCGGAGATATTTGGAATTAAAGTTCAAACATTAACATGCTGCCGACCCCGAGTGGGTTAAAATTTTTTTTAAATTTTAATTTTATATTTTTTCTATTACTAATCTCTACATAAATTTTTTTGAGTTTTTGAATTTTATTCATCACACAATTTTTGAGACTAAACTTTAGCCTTTTTTTTAACAAGACAAAACGCACTCTACTGATCTCATGTTGTTTTGAAATTTCACAGCCAGCATAAAATTTTAATAAGAACAAAATAACGAACCGATAACAGTAAATGAATAGCGCTTGGTTAAAATTCAAATCAGTGACGAGTTAATGAAGTCGACGTACATTATAATGTACGCCACTCCCCAAAGGGTTAAAATTAAATCCGGCACTCTTGTTGGGACACTCGATATTAATCTCAAGTGAAGCAAGTTCTATACTGAACATTAAAGTCAATCATGGTCATTAGAGCGTACCACCTAAAAGTGCGCCGTACACCCCAACATGAAGTATTTTTGCAAGGAGGTTTCAAAAATTTTTTTTATTTTTTTTCACCATTTTACATTTTTCGTTATATTTTTGGCATTTACAGTCGGATCTTAAAGTATGATACATCGATGTTTTTCTCTCGAAGAGACCAGCTCTAAGGGCTATTGACCTCAAGTATCCCGTTCTAGTAGTTACCCACCAGATCTTAGTTGCTACAACCCTAATGTACAATCTTAATGTCACAAAATTAAAGCTCGCAAAAAATCATTAAACTTTTGCTAAAGAAGTTTTTCGATAAACCTAGTTTTTTTTATATATTGGTTGCCGAACGTAGGGGTCGCCTTTTTAATTTTTTTTTCATTGGATTTTTCTTTTATACCAAAACACTGGTCTCCTCGAGGCAAAAAAAATTGATATATCACACTTTAAAATCCAACTTTAAATGCCGAAGCTATAGAAAAATTGAAAATTTTCGGCAAAAAAAAAAATTTTTTTTTGAAATTGCCTTGCAAAAATACTTTATATTGGAGGGTGTACGGCGAACTTTTTTTTGAGGTACGGTCTAATGATCATATTTCTAGATTTTGAAATGTTAATGTTCTGGTTAACAACACAAAGAACATTCCTTAGTAATTGCTATGCAGTATATACAAAAATTGTTTTTAAAAACATCTTCAAATTCTTTTGTAAATTTGCGTAAAAATTGTTAAATAGTTTTACCCGAGATATATGTATCTTCGAATATTAAAAATACGTCTGTATTGTTCAACAAATATTGTACAAAACTCTCTTCGGAGTTTTAAAAATTATTTATAACTGAAATTCTCTTTTCGTGTGATTTCAGAACTTTATTCGATTTGCGATCTCAACTTTACTGAAACAGGGTTGATTATTCTATTTTACCACTGTATAGAAACATTTTACACTGATATAATTTTCGTTCATAGTGTTAATGAATCAATTTTATTAAAAATAATTCATTGATTTAATAAAAAGTTTATAAACTGCATGAAAATTCATTTTTGCTGAATTTTTTCATTAATTTTTTTTAGTTTTTTCATAATTTCATAAAAAGAATGCATTAAATTAATAAAAATTTTTAAAATTTCTTAGATAAAAAAATTTAACTTATAAATCTTTTTGTTATACCCTGCATCACCAAGTGGACAGGACTTTATAATAACTTTGTGCTGATGTTTGTAACACCAAAAAATATTGGACCTACACCCGATCGAATTTAGATTTTTTTGCCGAACATATGGGTTGCCTTTTTAAATTTTTCGATATATCTTCGGTGTTTATAGTTGGATCTTAAAGTATGCTATATCGATGTTTTTGTCTCGAGGAGCCAAAAGGCTACTGACCTCAAGAAAGTTTAATGAACTGGTGTTTAAGATGCAAACTTGATCTTCTTATTAGTCTCGAGGTGGTTTAATTTACACACAAATTTAGTTAGGTAATATGATTTTTGGTTAAATCATTATTTGTTTGCATTAAAATACAGCAACACTTAATGTTTATGTGTAAATCTCACAGGGTCTTAAATAAACAACAGGCACTTTATTTAAAATGTTTCATAGAAATAGTAAGACAAATTAAAAAAGTTCAAAGAACAATTTATTTTATTATCATAAAAGTCATTTTAATATGGGTTAAAATAAGAAGAACAATAAACAAGAAAACGATATGGTAGTCAACTTTTATGTACATACTATGTATTTACATATATCTTGTTTACTTAAATCGCAAAAACCGTATCTACAAAAAATTCTTTTAAACGTTTTCTTGGACATACACTTAGGTCTTTTTGTGCGCAGATTTAAAGTTATTAAATTTCAAATAAGAAAGTGTGTGACAGTAACAAATTCGTCTGAAGATCTAAAGTAGCTTATTTGAGGCTGAATTCATTAATTTTTTAGTTGCACCTTATTAAAGTCTGAGAATCGTGGTCGTGGTAAAACTATGGGATTAGTTCTTTCGAGGCACCTGTTTTTGTTTATGAGATATCACACTTTATATTTTTCCAGAAAAATTACATTAATTTTTTATTTATCAATTCGTATGTAAAACTTACTTTTTTTTTAAGAAGAATAATCTTTCTTTATTTGTTTGATTTAAGGGATTAAGTGTACTGTATGTTCTATAATTTATTACATTTCTTATTTTAAGATAATTCGCACAAAAACCAGAGTAATAAATTCTTCTTTTCATGTTCTCTAAGAATTTAAACGTACAAAACATAATAAAAGTTCTTTCAAAATTTTGCAATCACTTGACCTAAGCTAAAAGGGTATTTACATTGCAGATATAATCTTGTCTAAACAAGATTACGACTGATTATGGAAATAATCTTGCGGAATTTGCAACATCGCCCATACACAGAGAGAATTTACTTGCACGATTTTTAATGAAAAACATGATGGGTTAGGGTGTAATACAGAAAACAAATAATCATTGTGAAATTTCTTTGCTTTCGTTCTAATCACTATAAATAGAATGTTAAGAAGCACAACACACATTTCTATGTTGTTGAAGGAGTTTTAATCAAAGTAACAACTATAACATAAAGAAAAATAATAGCTTTGTTAAAAACATATGATTTTCGTTGTAATATGAAATAAATAAGTAAAAATGTTTGATTTTACTTCCCCAAATTTTTTTGTTTGAAAGTTAACATACTTATATACAAAAACTAAAATCTACATTATAACCTAGAGAGAACCCCATAAAGACAATCTGATGAAAGTGTTTGGTTGCACTTAAAAATGCATTAATTCTCAACCATTGGTTCTAGGAAAGTTTTTTTCATAAGTTTTTTCTCTATTTGTTGTAAAATAAATTGTAAATTCATATTTGATCTTAAAACCGAACAACAATAACACTCATTGTAACAATTTCTATCAAACTAATAAAGTTTTCTACATAATGGCTCATATGTAGGGTTTTTCTTTTCCCGGACTTTTTCATTTCCCGGGACAGCGGGATTTTTTTCTGAATTTCCCGGGATCCCGGGAATTCCCGCTCGTTACAAAATAATTAAATCCGACATATGTTGTACTTGAAAAACTCGATTTCTATTAAAACACCGTCCGACAAAGTTCGTCTTTTGGTTGTACCCATGATAAAATCTACTTAATATATTCTAAAAGGAGAGCTAAATATAAAATATGCATGACTTCCACATTTTCTAGATCAATTCGTTTAATAGTTTAAATCGCGAATTACTATTTTGGTAATATATTTATATAGAAGGCGGTCTTAATTTTAAAATGAAATATATTAACTAAATATTAATTCGCGGTTGGAACGGTTAAACGAATTGATATAGAAAAAGTGAAAGACACGGGTATTTTAATTTCTTCCCTTCTTTTAGGGTATATGGGAATTGTTAATCGGTGCCAACTTGTGTCGGACCAGTTTTATAGTCAGAGCTAAGATAGATTTTTTGCTTAAGTATTTCTTAAATATGGAATCCAAAAATGTGTATTTCTAAAGATTTCATTTCTGTGCAGATTTTCAGAAGTATTCGTATAGAATTATTTTATAAAAAAGTTTAAATTTGAATATTCTTCACACAAATTATTACGCAAATTCTCTTAAAGATTTTTATAAAAATCGACACTACATAGAATATTATTAAATAATATTTTATTCATGTTAACACACTAGATATAGTGAAAAATATAATTTAATACGTATGCCTAATTGTTTACTATCAACATGGATTTATGTTGTAGGTTAAAAATAATTAGAATATGCATTTAAAATTAACAGTTCGTTGTCGTTCATAAATCTGTGCTTCATAAGCTGTCGATCAGAGTTGAATTCCAAGCAGCTGGATAAAAATAACATTGTAAGAATTTCGTTGATGTTAGTCTAATTCAGTTGTTTCAATTCAATAAATAGTTCATCATCAATTATTAACCCATAAAAGCATAGAATATAGAGTATGGGTTTGTAGCAGGATCCGAAAATACGTATTCTATCCTGCTGGCCTTATCGAATTTTTTAAATTTTTATTCTATGTATGTAATTTACTTGTAAAAATTTTATCATCTCTCTTTTAATTTCAAAATAATTTAAAGGAAAATGTGATAATATTTGATCTCAAATTGAACGAAAAACAGTCATTAAATAGTTCCTTAACTTTAATTGGTATCTTTTGATTAGAAATTTTTTATCCGCAACTATTTAAAAAGAAATTATTAAATTTGGATAGTTGTATTTTAAATTAACTTATACAGAAATCCAAAATAATTTGAAAATGCATCTGCATTATATTTAAAAAATACAATTGAAATAAAGGAATAGCAGTTGAAATTTAAATAAACTTATTTGAAGTGAAAAAACCTCAAAATACTCAATTGAAAATACAAAAATATTCCTAACTTTTAAAAGCCTGGTGTTTTTGGAGGTATTTGGAACTGAGATACGGATGTTGAAGTGTTGAATATACTGTTTTATTTGAACAAAGATCACAATTTTAAAGAAACAAATTTTTTTTGTTTTCGGTTTAACTTAACCAAATTCAACTCACATCCAAAATCAATTTGGCCTAAATAATATGTTTTTTTATACTAATTCAGTTTATTAAATTTTAAATCGCATTTTTTAATATCAAATATTTCTTGTTTAATTAATTTCAATTCAATGCTTTAAATTTAAATTTATTTAGCTTCAAAAATTGCAATATTTAATAGCTAAAACTTCTATAAAAAAATAAAAAAAATCCCGGGAAATCCCGCACAAAATTCCCGGGATTGCGGGATTGAAAAAAGGGCGGGATTCCCGGGAATCCCGTCCCGGGAATTCCCGGGACATAAACCCTACTCATATGAATAAAAAATATATATTACTAATAGGTGGAAATACAGGGTTTTTTAAGCAATTACTTCACAAATCTAGTCTGCTTGGGAGTAGATTAGAAATTTAATTTTTTAATTTTCGTTTACATTTCATGCTATTCTACCAGCCAATTGATAAATTTGGAATTAAAAGCCATTCCTAAGCCCAAAGTTATTACTTCGAAGTAATTGCTAAGTTTTATTCATATGACCCAATAAAAATGAAAAATTTCTTAAGTTTTATAAAAAAGCTTGATAATTTGAATGAAACTTTTTCATTACGTGAATGAAATTTTCAATAAGTAATATGAAATATTTCATAAAAAACTGCATTAATTTAATAAAAAGTTTCAATAGATGAATTCCAGTTAAACTTCATTGGATTAATGTAAAAATTCATTGACAGCATGCAGATAATTCTCTCAGTGTACAAATAAATTTAATAATTTGCGATATTATCGGATAATCTTCAATGTTGGCGACAATTTTTTCAATTTCGCCAGCTATGAAAAATTTAAAACCGCTTAATCTGCCGTGAATTGGTGTATTTTTAAGCAAAAAACCGCTATATTCTTCTCATTAGTTTTTTAGTTAAGGGTTTGTAACAGGACAATTGCAATTAATGTTATAATTAATTACTAAAGACATTTTTTCTAAAGCTGATTAACAGGAAGAAGAAAACATTTTTATTGAAAAATTTAACAGGCACAACGGAATCACCAGACTGCCGCAGTTTCGTCTCACCCAAAGACTCGTCAGATGTTAGATCAAAGTAATTTTTAATTGTTAATTTGTCTCTATATGAAAAACTTTTTGGGTATAGCCATGACCGGGGATCGAACCGGCAGCCGTCTGGACAGGCTATGACTCGTAGTGTCACCTCTTAACAAGATACACCACCGTCGGCATAGCGGTGAGTGTGGCTAATTCAAGTTTTTCAATCACAGCCTAACCTTCTATGACCCGGTAATGACTTTGGTAAGAAGAAATAAGGGTAGGTAACCTCTTACTTTTATATTACCAAAGCTATTATTTTAACAAGGGTATGTCCATCGAGGTAACTCCCTACCTAGTAATATGTTATTCTGAACTTACATTTTACGCTTACCTATTACCTCTAGGTTACAAAAAACCTTAAAATAATACGCTTTTTTCTTAAAATTACATCTTGTTTTAAGCCCCTGTTTATGTATTACGAAAATGGTCTAAACGAAAGCAAAGTAACGAAAATTTGTTTTGGTGAAAGTGATTGTCAATTGCTATCGTTTAGAGTATTTTCGTAATAGATAAACAGGCCCTTAATTAAAAATTACATACTTTGAACCAAAAATTTTTGAAAAATTTTTTTATAAGTTTTGGTTATAAAAATAAGCTTTTTGTAACGAAGGGGGTAAGCTCTTACTTTTCTATTACTAGACCTATTATTTTAACAAGGGTATGTCCATCGATGTAACTCTTTACCTAGTACCATGTTATTCTGAACTTACAGGTCAATTTTAATTTTTTAAACCGAATATCAATTTTAAATTCATGGGTTTTTAACAAAAAATAGAATTTCTAAAATTTTCTAGAAAAATGAATTATTTATACCAATAAAATATCCAAACGTATGAATTTGGTATTGAAACCGTCGTAAAAATTATGAAAGATGTTGGTGTAGTTTTAAAACCTAGTGAAATAGATGATGCTTATTTTCTTAAAAAGAAAGATGGTGGAAATAAGAAGCAGTCTATGTTGGTTAAATTTACCAACAGGAAATCAAAAAAAAACTATAATGTCGACCAAGCCAAAGCTAAAAGATTCCGATAAATCAATCTTTATTAACGATTATTTAAGTGAAGAAACATTAACTTTACTTAATTATGCCAAAAGTTTAAAGGATCTTGGTTACCGCAGAGTGTACCCTTTGTAGGGAAAAGTTTACACAAAAAGAAGTGAGCTATTAAAACCAAAAATCATAGAAAATATAGAGCATGTAGATCGGCTATTATTAGAGTCAACTCAACAGAGAAGATCATTAAACCGCAGTAATGTTAAGAAAAAAAAGGACACTAACGATAGCGATGATGATGCTGATATTTCATACTTGTCACCTGTGTAGATAAAAGTTTAATTTATAATATGAAAAAATAAAGGAAAATAATAATTTTGTCATTTTAATAATAGTTAGTTCTCAATAACTTCGTGATTTATAAAGAGTTACTTTTATTACACCAGTAAAGTATTTCATCAAATTAAAAACATTTATTTCAATAAAGCTAAATTCCTTTCAATATAGTTTATATTTTCAACACTTGATAAACTTGTCTAACAATGATTGTGTGATATACAATAATTATAAATTTGTTTACATTTTATTTTTTAATATTGTAATTTCTTTTTTAATTTTTTTCTTCTCTTTTTTTTTATACATATATCTAAGATATTAACCATTGTAAGATATTAACCATTGTAGTTTAGAAATCATGTTGCCAGCTAGCTAGTGGCGCTGAGGCGATATCATTGTTTGAAAATAAAAATTATGGTTTTAAATAAAAAAAAGTAATGCAAGGGTAAGGTGTAAGGGACGAAGGTAATGTAAGGTAAGCGGTTTGATATATTACCAGGTAATATTCATAGTAGTACCCACAAATTACCAAGGTTTTGCTGGGATGGTTTGTAATCAGAAGAGCCAGAATTAACTAATACTTGAGCAATTTATTTTTTCAATTAGAATGTTTCCTCTCTTAATCCTACTGTTTTTCTCCTTTTCACAAGTAATTATCAAATATAATCTTTTCAATAAATTATAATCTTCATAAATGTCAAAATACACGGTTAAGCGATAAAGATTAAAAAAAGATTAAAATCATACCCCTAAATTCATAAACGCTTTGTAAAATTGTAGGAGGTTTATTGAACAAATTTTGTACGAAAATTTCGTTTTGTAAACCTCCTATAACTTTACAAAGCGTTTATGAATTGAGGGGATAATCTCTACGATTATAAACTCAATATAAATGCGATATAAGTAACCAACATAATGATCACGACAACTATAATATTCCACGTGTAAAATATGTACTATTACAACATGTTCTTTCTGTTAGAGAACTCAACAGTGTTTAAACTATTCTTTCGTTGGATATTGTTCGCTCCTTCTTTATATTTTCTGCTTTTATGGCCATCACAAGTCATGTGTTGGCCACATTTATCAATATGATCAGAAATATGAATGAATTTGTATTCAACAATTGAAATGCTTATAGTTTTTATTGTTGCTAGATTTCAAGTGTTTTTTCTTTCGCTTAATGTTAGTTATAATAATCGTCATTGGCATAAATTAATAAACAAAAAATCAAGTGAAAATTATATGCAAAAAAATATGTGTATGTTTAAATTATTTTTCTACTACAAGAAAATACATAATACCTAATCCGTCGTATTTCCTTTTTTGTTAACATGACGTATTATGTGATATGAATGATTTTTACTAATTGTTAATTAAATATTTATATTACTAGACTACACTCTAAGAATTTTGTCGGTTGAATAACGTTTTCATAGAAAACGTATACAACAAAAAACTAATTGTTTTCGTCAACTTCTTGTATTTGCTTAAAGCAACAGAATTTAGGAGATTTACGATAGAAAAATTTCAATGAAATTTTGAGAGATTTCCAGTTAAAAGACTTTTAAAACTTAAAAGCATAAGATTTTAAGTGTTTCCTTATACAAAGCCTGTAAGAGTCTGTGATTTTAGTGTAGGAAAAGTTAATTCGACATATTTTGCAATTATAGTTAAGAAAATATCAACTGAAGTTCACAAAACAGCAAATAAAATTCAGAATTTCAATTTGAAATTGAAAATTTGAATTTATAAATTAAATAAATTGTAATTCAGAAAATGTCAACTGATATTCAGAAACACATAAATTGTAATTCAGACCTGAGGGATTTCAATTACAATTACTTGTAATTGAAAATTTTCAATTAGAATTACAAATAAATGTAATTGACAAAGCACATTTCGAGTAGTACCGGTATTTTGACAAAAACCATGTCCTCCCTTATTTTTCCCTTATATTGGCGGGTTTTTAATGCTGATGGAAGCTGATTCTTTATATTCCAGTTATAAATTCAAATTAATTTTTTCGGAGGTCTTCGCGGGCTACTAAGGATGAATCTAAGGATCCACAATCGGTCAAGACCCCTCTGTGATCGATGCCGCTATCGGATATCGAACTTGCGACCTCTACCATTGACAAGGAAGTTATTCCAGTGGGTAATCTCTGATCTTAATGAGATTCAGATATGTGCTGGAGGCGATACAAATAATGCACATGTATTTTTTTAGCGGTTTAAAAGTGGGGAAAAAATTACCCAATTTCTGGTTTTTTAATTTTTTTTTTTACAAATTTGAAGAAAGTGAAATGGTTGAAAGCTTTTTTGGAGACCTATCTAGCGGCTTACATAACAAGTCAAAAGGCGTCCAACTTTTTTTTCTTATTCAGTAATTATTTTTCTCGACCCGAGTAAAAATAGTTACATATAGTCATATGTAGGCCAACCAAAAAGAAGCCAGAGCATGTTTTTTATTTGAAAAGATAGTACAATTTCGATTAAATACAAGTTCTGATCTTAAAAATATAAGAATTTTAAGCTATATTTGTTAGAGCTTTTTTTTTTGCTTATTTTATCTAATTTTGCTTGGTTTTGCTTATTTTGTAAATGTTGGCTTATTTTTGATATTTTCTTTGAAAAATAAGCTTATTTAAGATTTTTTATGCGAAAATAGAGCATATTTTAGCTTTTTTTTTCAGAAAATCAGTAATTTTTAACATTAAGTCGACATAAATTTTTTTAAATTAGTTTTTTAAAATTTATTTTAAATTAAAAATCTCTTTTGTTTAAATAAACTTTTTATTTTTTCAACTTGAATTCTAATAGTACAAATATGACAATGAAGATTTCTTAGGCAAGCATGAAATCCGGATAGGGCCATGCCTTCAACAGATTATTTTTCACAATTTGTTAAAGTTTTGGGATTTTAGCACATTTAATTCTTTAATGAAATTAAAGTATTTCCCGATGAAAATAAATTTAAGAATGTCACAACTTTGTTTGATTCCTGAAGTTCCAAGGAATGTAGCACTGTATTGAATAAAAAATTTAAATTTGATGAGGATTTTAATAAAGAAATAATGAAGTTTAAGGGCTTATTTTTACATTTTAACAGCTTATTTTACTGTTTTTCAGAGCTTTTTTTAAGAGCTTAAAACATTGCTTTTATGGCTTTTTTTTGGTTGCCCTAGTCATATGTAATGTGATTAAGTTACATCTGTATAAATATGCAGTTTTATCCGAAAAATGGCCCGATATAATTTTATCAATTGTTTATCAGTTTCAATCTAACTGTATCAGTTTAGATCTTAACTGATTAAATGATACATTAATCAGATGAATTTGTATCCAATTTTTGACCTGATACAATTTTATCGGTTTTTATCTAATGATATCTATTTAGATCGTAATTGGTACAATTTTATATAAATACAATATAATTGTATCTGGCATTTACCGTATATAGTTGTATCAAATGGTGGGTCCTGATATAATTGTATCAGGTAAAAATTCTTACAAAACTATATAAGTTTGTAGACAATTGTATCTATTTGGGTCTAAACTGATACAATGCGATATAAACCGATAAAATTGCATCAGGTCAAAATTCAGATACAGTTTCATCTGATTAATATATAATCTAATCAGTTAAGATCTAAACTGATATATTTATATAAAAACTGATAAACAACTTATACAATTATATCGGGCCATTTCTCGGATGAAATGGTATGTGGGTCACACTTTGTTATATATTACCATATAAAGCTCCATATTAATTTTTTTAATAGGGGAATAGCACATTTGTATTGCAAATTGTTGTTGGTTTGAGTTCAAATATACATTCAAAATAATGACGACTTAATTTAATCAAGGGGGTGTCTGACCTTTTGTTGATATTCGTTATCGTTCGTTCGGCTTTAGGACAAATTTCCCACAGCGTATTTTTCATCAATATTTCAAATACTCGGGTCAGTTTCTATATATGTGTCTTATTTTTCTCCTCTATCACATCACCGAATTTCATTAAAATCGGAGAGGAACCATTGGTATACCTTCCTTTTAAGTTATTATTTGATATGAATATTGAATGTCATAAAGACAGCACTTTGTTATTGCGAGATATTGTGTCTTATTCTCTTTAATAAAAGTACTTATTAAACAAGTGCAAAAGGTGCACTTAAATAGTTTTTTTTTTCAGTACTTTCAAAAATTGTAAAATTAAAAAGGTATTGGTGTACTAAAAGGTGGGTCTAGCTTTAATATGTTTAGTGTTACATACAGAGCTTCGAAGAATTAATTCCCTAATTCCCTTTTTTGAATTGAATTTATATTTTGGGAAATAATTCCCTGACCAAACTTAAGGAATTGAATGAATTTCTTTTTTTTTTCATTCGATTTATCTTAAAGGAATTCATTAATTTTTTTCTAATGCCTTCATAAAATTTTATGAATTCATTCAACAAGGAATTCATTCAATTGAACCCTTTTGCAACTGTAATTCAGAAAATATCGATTGAAATTCAGAATTTCCATTTGAAATTCAGAAAATATCAATTGAAATTCAGAAAATATCATTTGAAATTCAGAAAATATCAATTGAAATTCAGAAAATATCATTTGAAATTCAGAAAATATCAATTGAAATTCAGAAAATATCAATTGTAATTCAGAAAATATCAATTGAAATTCAGAAATCGTCATTCGAAATTCAGAAAATATTAATTGAAATTCAGAAAATATCATCTGAAATTCAGAAAATATCATTTGAAATTCAGAAAATATCATTTGAAATTCAGAAAATATCAATTGAAATTCAGAAACCGTCATTTGAAATTCAGAAAATATCAATTGAAATTCAGAAAATATCATTTGAAATTCAGAAATTGTCAATTGAAATTCAGAAAATATCATTTGAAATTCAGAAAATATCAATGGAAATTCAGAAAACATCAATTGAAATTCAGAAAAATGTAAACATATCTGTCCAGGTAGGTAATGTTATCCCCTATAAAAAATTTATATATGAGTTTTATCAAAATAAGTAAAATTCATTGTACTCACGCGAGTGAAAAATATTTAAAATTTGGGTGCCTCAATGATTTTATGTAGACTAATTTCTTTCTTGTAACGAATTGCATGATATTATATTTCGCTCCTAAAGAGATGTGGTTAAACAAGTCACCCTGGTATCCAATCGGTTAGATGTTATTTGAATAATCGAACAATTCTGTTCAAGTAATTGTTGGAGTATTTAAAAAATTACAATTTTGAGTAACGACTAAAGCAAATAATTTGAATCGATTATGCGAGTGAGTCGATGTAATGTAATCGTGTTTGTTTATGTTTTATTACGTTTTGTACTTTTCTTAGGTTTTTAATAGAATTCAAAGGAATGTATCTGGTACAGTGTTGCCAGAACTTGGCTACCATGGCAAAATAAAGCTAAAAAATGGCTGAGTAAAAAATCAAACGCGGACAGTTAAAACGCACTTTTTTGTGATTTTGAAGGAGGTTTACTCTCAATAGCGAACAATTTTTAGGATTTTTCATTAAACCAGTTAATATTATGTTTTTATTCAACCAGCGAGTATTATTGCCAGTCAAAACCCAAAATATTTTTAAATTTTAAATTTGATGTCAGTGTTTCCAACTTATTAGTCAGTTGACTTAAAATTTTGTATAAACATTTTTATAAAAAAGTATGTTAGTTATTTTACTACTGTAATATTTATATGATTTTTTGTTTTCGGTTTTCGTATCAAAAATTATCTTCTACTGCCTCCCATTAGTGGATACCTATGTACCTCCCTGTATAGGACAAATTTATAGTGTTTCTCGTTATTGAAATATTATATTTCAATATATAAATGAGTGTTTTTTTAGTTTGACTCTAGATCATAAATTAATATCACTTTCTGTTAAATTATTTTCAAATTAAAGAAAGATGATACAATTTTCACAAGTAAATTACAAAGAATAAACATTTTTGAAAGAATTCGATAAGGCCAGCAAGACAGAATACGTATTTTCGGCTTTTGCTGCAAAGCCATCATCAGTGTCGTTTGCCTTGAATGGGTCAATAATTGATGATCGTCTACTTATGTGAAAATCGGAAGCAAATCGAATATGTTAACAACAACTCAACTTAGACTAACATCAACGAAATCGAACAATGCTATTTTTATCCTTTGTTATTATTACTCTTTTTTGATTTGAACCTTAATTCTTAAGGTATCTCAGCTGGTTCTATTCAACTCTGTGTATGATAACCACAGATTTTTGAATTACAACGAACCGTTAAATTTAAATTTAAATGTATGTTATTAAAATTATACTTTGCACCGTGTCATGTGTTTTTAAGATGAATGAGGGCAATGTTTAGTTGATCTTTTATTCTGGTAAATGAATGTTTTTTTTATTTTGACTCTAGATCATGAATTATATCGGGATTTTATAATTAAATCCCGATATCTTTATTGTAATTAAATACAAATTTTAAAATTTATCTAATTTAAAAACAAAATGTTAAATGGCTAAACATTTTCTAAAAATGGCTAAAATAATGGCATAATCTGAAACATAAGTTGCCAGCGGTGTTCCGAAAAACGAATCCATATTAAATAATTAGTTTTTTTCTACCAACAAAAACCCGCAATTTTATGTGAAAGCTCGTTAACCCAGAACTTCACTGAACATTTGAAAATAAAACGTTTTAATGTTTCAGTTTTCCATTAAAATTCTTTTCAAAGACACGAAACTTTTTTATGTTACCTCAAAAATATGTATGTACGCTTCAAAGTTAATGAAGTGATTTTACGAAAAAGTATGCGTCAATAGTGAGTGGATGTATTTATATCAAATCTTTGTTAGTAGCTAAATTTTTCTCTAAATTATTATTATTATTATTTTTTTTTTGGTAGATTATATAAATATTTACATTAAGTATGGGCAAGCGTTAAAAGTTAAACAATTTAATTACTTTGAGATTTTTTGTGTGTTCATTTTAAACTTAAAATTTCCTAAGTTTTTGGTAAACAGAAGTATTTCTAAAAACTAAATATACAATTTAAATAGAATAAATTACGTGTAAATAATGACTAACACACGTATCATTCGAAAATACATTGTATGTACATTTATTAGGGTTGTCACTCGATTAAAAATTGTTCGATTAATCGAACGAACAAAAAAAAATCTTGATTTTCGATGCCCCGTATCGGAGAAAAATGGAACTAAATCTATAACATTAATGGACTATCGCTCCTGAATGGATTAACATTTTTAAAAAATTTTAATTTTATATTTTTCTCTAAACTATGGTCAATCCAAAAATAATAAATAATTCTCGGTGTATTTCAAAATTAAAAAAAAATCTTTAAGAACAAAAATTTTAAATTTCGATTTTGAGCTGACCTTGTACTGCTCAAATTGTGTCACAAGATTTCCTAAGAAAGCAAAAGGTAAAAATGAGACATATAGCAACCATTGGTCGTCAAAGGGCTAAAGAAAATGGTGCACCCATAGAAATTAACCTGTAAAACTAACAGAAAGAGCTACTTAAAATTAGTTAAAAATGACATTGCAGAAAAAGCTGCTGAAATTATAAACCAAATTATAAATACTAACTAGTAAAATAAGAACAGCCAAAATAAAGCTGTTAAATTTACAGAATTTTAGTTATATTTGAGTTAACTTTTAGTTAATTGAAAATGATAAATTATACAATAAAATCTGCAGAAAATTTTGCTAATTAATTTTTTCTAACGCCCGTAGAGAATTCTTCAATCTCAGATTACTTTTTCCTGTTGAAAAGGCCTTAGATTATGAGCACATTTTCTGATAATAAAGGATCATCTTCAGAATACATTGTCCTATTGAAAAAGTTTCAAACAGAAAAAAGCTTTCGACAGAAAAAATCGAATAGGAAAATCTACGGATATTAAACACTTTTTTGTTGTAATTTTATTAAAAAATTTCAAAAAATCGATACACTCATAGAAATAAATCTGTAAAAATAGCAGAAAATGTAACTAAAAATTAGTTAAAAATGATGCTGCAGAAGAAACTGTTAAATTAGCAGATTTTTTTTGCTAAATACAAGTAAAATAATAACAGCAAAAATAAGACTGTTAAATTTACAGTTTTACAATTTTTTAGTAAATATTTCTGTTAATTTAACATTATAGACTGCTATTTGCATTAAACTAAATTTAGCTTAAAAAAATAACCAAAAATTATAGATATAACAGTTTATTTTTGCTATTATTAGTCTACTAATATTTAGCAAAATCTTCTGTAGATTTTACAATACAATTTGTCATTTTCAATTAACTAAAAGTTAACTTAAATATAACTAAAATTCTGCAAATTTATAAGCTTTATTTTTGCTGTTCTTATTTTACTAGTATTTAGAAAAAAAAACCAGTTCTTTCTGGAGAATTATTTGTAACTAATTTTTAGTTGCTTTTTCTGCTATTTTTACAGATTTATTTCTATGAGTGTAATTATTCCTTTAAAAAACTATTAAATCCAAGAAAATTTTCTCTTATAGCCAGAACTAAGAACGAATTTTTAAACAACATTTCTTATTTAAGAAATATTCAAGACAAAAATCGATATTAGTTCTGGCTGTAAAACTGACCCTTAGATTCCAACAAATTATCTTCCTAGGAAACTAGAAGACATTTTCCCAATCAAAAACACAGGATTAACTGATATTTAAAAAAAAAAATAACCATAGAACAAGAATTATAGACAGATTTTTTTAAAATTCTGGGGTGGGCAAAAAGCAGTCTAAAAGTCCCAGACCGGCCTAAGTCCGCCAATGGCTGATATTTTTTTCTATATTCAGGTCATTAATTCGTATCGTGGGAGTATTATTCAACCAATTCACAAGAAAGCAATTTATGGGGACGCCCTAGTAAGCATGTTTATAGAAAAATCTTAGCATGATTTCAAATATTCACCTGAATTTATCAATCATTTAGTTTTGTGTGCTCGATAGTTTATTTAAGTTTTGATTATACACCCATCTCTCATATAACGCGGTTTCAAACAACCTGATTAAGTTAAAAATACCTTTTTTCCTATAACGCGGTTTCGTGTAATGCGGTGTTTCTTCGCAACGAATTAACCGCGTTAGACGAGGAAAGAGTGTTATATGCATTAAATTCTTGTTTCGATAGCTGTTTTTCACTCAATTTTTAATTTTGAAAGACACATATCTAAAAACTCTCTAAGAAAATAAACTACTCGAATAATTTGTTAAAATTATGTATATATTACCTTTTTAGAATATTCTTTATTTCAATAATTCCATTTTAGCCCTGGTTTTTTGTATTACGAAATGGTCGAAACGAAAGAAAAGCAACGAAAATTTGTTTTTGTTTTTCATGCATTTTTGACGAAGGTAACGTTCAATTTCTATTGTTTAGTCTATTTTCGTAATAGATAAACAGACCTTTAATTTTAAGTTGAATTAATAAGGAGTGAGATCGAAAAAAAATCCGCATTTTTGCCTACAACTTTGTTTTTTGCATATTCAATAATTTTTCCAAAAATATGTTAGAAAATAATGATGGCAAACGCTTCAGTTGTACGTCTGTTATCTATGATATTAAGTAATTTTGGATTGAACCGCTTTTTTCTCATTAATTTGCTTTCTACCAAACAAATTTTTATGAGTGTTATATGGGCTATCAGTTAAAATTTCATTTCTTAAAATCAAGAAAATAAAATATCTCTGTAAAGAGCAATTTTCGACTACGGCGACTTTCTCACAATTTTGAGAAATCCGATGATGAAATTGTTGTTTTTATCGTGTTTGAAAGTCCGTGCACCGCGTAAAACAATTCTTTTAGTCTTTTTACTACACTTACCTATAAGATTGGTCTTTGTTTTTTGTAATTGGTGAAAAATATTTTGAAATTATTCTACCCATATACATGAAAATAGCGTTTTAAATTATGGGTTCCTTAAAAATTCGAGAACGAATTTGAAATTCATCCGAATTTTGTGAATTAACGAATTTTGAAATATAATAGTACAAAAAATATATGCGAAGACGCCAAATAGTCAATAATTTGTTTTCGTTAAAATTGGAGCACCCCAGCAAAACTTTGGTAATGGGTGCGATATATTCACGCATTACCTTGTAATGACACCTCGTTACCTTCTGCATTATTTCAAAATAAAAGGTAATGACTTACCAATCACTGATTACGTATTGCATGATTTATAAACGGAAAGTAATGATTAAAACACTTTTGGAAATCTATTTTTAGACACATTACTTTGTGTTTTTTTGTAAGCATGGCTGTAGGGTGTATATTTTTGGATATTACGAATGAAAATACGAAGCACAACAATTCATTTACTTTTTAAGCAATCAAATGTTATATGTGTCGATAGCTCAGGTGGTAGAGTTCTCAGCTAACAAGCAGGGATCCCAGGTTCGAATCCCAACTCGACCACGTTTATATATTTAATAAAAAAATATTTCTAATAATTTTTTTTTAAATAAAATATTTTTGAATGGGGGAAATGTTTTTTAGTTGATCTGTTATTTTAAGTAAATTAATGTTATTTTAGTTTGACTCAAGATCATAAATTAATATCACTTTCTGTTTTAAATTATTTTCAAAACAAAGAAAGATGATACAATTTTTACAAGTAAATTACAAAGAATAAAAATTATTGAAAAAATTCGATAAGACCAGCAAGGCAGAATGCGCATTTTCGGCTTTCGCTACAAAGCCATCATCAGTGCCTTTCGCCTTTGAGTGGGTTAATATTTTCAATAATTTTTATTCTTTTTAATTTACTTGTAAAAATTGTATCATCTTTCTTTGATTTGAAAATAATTTAAAACAGAAAGTGATATTAATTTATGATCTTGAGTCAAACTAAAATAACATTCATTTATAAAATATTTTTTTAAGAAAATCTATTTTTAGACCCATTACTTTTCCCATCCTCGCAACCACATAGGTAACCAATTACTTTATCGCTTCCTCCCCATGCATTACTTTTGGGCTTATCGCCTGTAAAATTCATCAGTGAAGTAAGGTGTAAAGTAATGCATCGGCCCCTATAGCTACACATTACTTTACACATTATTTGGTAATGTGTGGTTTTGCTGGGACTTTCAATTCTTTGCTAACGCGAGTTAATACCAAACCATATTACTGCTGGCATCAACTAAACCGCTAAATTTTGGTATAAAATATAGGTACCACAGAAAAGAGCAAAGTCCCTAGATTCCAATTTTTTTAACACAGCGCTTAAAAAGCTGCAATTTAATCGCGGAACGCGAAAACACACTATATGTTGCAACAGATCAAAAACTTAATTCGCGGTTTACATTATGGCCATAAATAAATAGTCAAAAAAAATATTATACAATACACGGTGAGATAGCTCAGATGGTACCTATAGACCTATTGACTGACAATCTGGAATCCTGGGATCGATTCCCGCACAAAAAAATTATATTAAAAAAAAATTACAATAAAAAAATATTTTTTTTTTTATAAAACTTTTTTTTTTTTTAAAAAACTTTTTCTAGACTCATTATTTTTTATTTTTCGTATGGTTGTGTGTAACCATAAATCATTATTTTGCCCGACAAAGGTAATAAGAAATGTAATAATTAAAGTAACTACCCAGCAAAATATTGGTAATGACACCTCATTACTATCTGCATTACCAAAAATGATATATCATTACCTTTTGCATTATTTTATAATATAAAATAATGACTTCCCAATAACGGCCTATTGTATTCATTGTTTCTAAATATAAAATAATGACTTACTCGTAATAGTTTAAATAAGTACTTTTTACACAGTTAAATTTTATACATTTTTATTTATTATATGTAAATACACGGAAAAAATAAAAAGTGTATTATTATCGAAGTACTTAGGTAAAATAAAACTTCAAAAGTATATTCTGTAAGTTAATAAAAAATACATATTGTTTTAGCAATTTTTAGTTTTTGTCAACTTGCCTTAGTTTTTGATTTATTCCATTTGTATGCACTTCAAATTATGTTAAATTACCTAAGTCTTTTCTTTTGTAACTTTACTTAAAAATACTATATTTTAATTAAAGAATTGTGTAACTTAGCAGAAAACTTTTGAAGTTGTATTTTACCGAAGTACTTCGGCAATTATACATGTTTTATTTTTTGCGTGTATGTTTTATGTTTAAATTTTTATGACGAGTCCTAAAATTACACACTAGAGAAAACTTAAATTTTTCTGCTTTTTTTTGTTAACTCCTTATTTTTAAGAATCAAGTAAGCAATCGGATAACCACTTATATTTCAACTTTTTGTAAGCATGCGTGTAACCACTTATTATTCAAAATCTCATAACTACTTACTTCTCATTTTTTCGTAAGCGAGCGGGTAAGCGTGACTACTTATAAAAACGACCACGCCAAACAAAAATAATGAGTTTAGACGCCAAAAAGTAAGTTGTGCGGAGCTATGAATTTCTATTATATAACCACTTATTTAGTAATGAAAGATTTTGCTGGGTAGTTACCATTACCAGGTATGTAGTTACATAACCACATATCTGGTAATGATGTTCTACACTGAGATGACATGATTATATCATTGGGTCAATTTGACCCAACAAACATGTTAATTCGGGTATAATTTTAAACGGTTCAGAAGTGTTAAATTAAAAGGTAGAGCGTAATTTTAAAAATATTTAGTTGTAAAATGTTAGTTAGTTGTAAATGAAAATTAAAATGAAGTTTCAAACTGTGATACTTAGAAGAAATCTACGAAAAATTATACTTTGTGATGTTTTATTTTAATCTATTTATATTTGCAATTTTTATTTATTAAATTTGTGTTTTTACGTCTTGCCATTTCCTATCAATTAAAAAACCCTGTAATAAATATATTTTAATGCAAATGTATTGTAAATTGAGATATTATTTATTAAACAAAAATCGTCCCTGAAGGTTTCTACTTTGTGATATGCCCAAAGCTGGCTGAGGATAGCGGCCTTCGAACGGACATATGGTTTTCTTTCTTCTGTGAAATGTCCGAAGCTGGCCTTACTGACGCGAGTATTTTGTGCAGCGGCCTTCCGCTGATATTAAAAAAAAAATACAACAAAACATTAAAAGTTCCGACTCAGGCGGTTTTCTTAAGAACTTTGATCAATTGACACATGAACGAGTCATTGGATAAAACGAAACTGCGGCAGTTTTGTAACTCTCTTTTGTCTATTAAATTTATCAATAAAAATGCTTTATCCTTTTGTTAATCCTCTTCCTATTAATAAATACTTTGGATATGCAGTTGCATTTCCAATCATTTAAATCATGCGTCTAATTACTGTCATTCACATCATTAATCTTTTTAAATGTTTAATGTGAAAAAAAAATTCAAGAACTACTAAATGTGATCTTAAGGGGCATTTCTTTGCTGGTTGCAAACATTTTGCTGATTGCAGGCTTGCCCAATGATGACAATGTATCGAAATATTGCAAATAAAGCGAAGTCATTGTGAAAAACAATTCTTTTTAAACTAAACATTTAAAACATGTGCTCAACAGAAAAATGAAGATGATGATTTAATAAACGAGGGGAAAGTTATTATAATAGGTTTGTTTTTTTCGAATTTTAAATCTACAACTACTTGTAAAATAACGACTATTCATACCCAGTAGCAAAATACACTAGTTTGGAACCAGAACAATTCCGTTGTGGCAACGGAATTTTTTGCCAACCAAATATCAATTGAAATTCAGAACCCGTCATTTGAAATTCAGAAAATTGAAATTGAATTGAAAAAAATTGAGATTCAATTGATATTTTCTGAATTTCAAATGATATTTTCTGAATTTCAAATGGAAATTCTGAATTTCAATTGATCTTTTCTGAATTTCAAATGCAAATTCTGAATCTCAATTGACATTTTCTGAATTTCAAATGGAAATTTTGAATTTCAATTGATATTTTCTGAATTACAGTTGCAAGAGGTGTAGTACTTAACATGGACATGTCTTAGGCAAGGGGACAAGTATAGCCAAACTCCCACATTGGTACTGGTAGTAGAACTAGTTTGCAAAGAACTAGTTGGAAATAATACTGTAGCAGTTGGTTAAGACCTGAATTATATAGATAAACGAGTAAAAAAGTTAAAGTCGGGCATGCCGACTACAAAATACCCTACACCAGTCTGGTTAAAAGCCAACTAATGTTTGAAAATATAATAAAGGGTTCTTCAATAAGAGCGCTACAAAATTTTTTTTAAATAAAACAAAAATGGTTTTGGATATCAATGAAATTCTTTATTCCTGTGAAAGTACGTTCGATGCCATTATGTATGGAAATCGATATCTTTTGCATGGCCACCATGGGCACGCTTGCAGAAGTCCAGACGCTGAACCCGATTTTTGACGGTTTTCAAGCATAAATTGGCCGATATTCGTACGAAGTTCATCAATCGTCGCTGGCTTGTTGGCATAGACCATAGATTTGACGTAGCCCCACAGGAAATAGTCCAACGGCGTCAAATAGCACGACCGAGGCGGCCAATCGACTGGACCATTTTGTGAGATAACACGTTCTCCAAACTTGGTTTGCAATAAATTGATTGTGACATTCGCTGTGTCGCTTGTGGCGCCGTCCTGTTGGAACCACATGTCCTCCAAGTCCATATCATCCAATTGGGGCCAAAAATATTCGGTTATCATTGACCGGTAGCGATTCCCATTCACAGTAACGTGCCGGTCTTGATCATCACGGAAGAAGTACGGCCCAATGACTCCGCCGGCCCATAAACCACAACAAACCGTAATTTTTTCGGGATGACTCATGGAGTACGTGTGGATTGCTGTCTGACCAATAACGCATATTTTGTTTATTGACGAAGCCATTCATTATGACGACCATAAATTGGCCGCAGCGCTCTTAACGTTGAGGCCACTGACTCCGAATTTCGGTAGTAAATTTTAATAATTTCGACTCGTTGTTGGCTCGTATATCTTTCCATCATGAAATGGCAAACCTTACTGAAGAGAAATGTCAAAAGAGCTGCAAGAAATATGGAGTCGTTTGCTGTCCCTGTCTTTCTACTTTTGTAGCGTCCCTGTTGAAGAACCCTTTATATAGCCCATATGGGCGATAGGTCCAAATATGGACCGATCCAATCTATAATCTATAAGCTTTGTCCTTGTGACCATGTGAGTTAGCGAACCAAATTTCATTGAAATATCTCCGTATTTGAGACCTCCAGCGTGTAAAAAAGCCAATTTTGGGGGAACCCTTATATGGGCACTAGGTCTAAACATGGACCGATTTTAACCAAAATCAATAGGGCCGATACAGGTCGGTGTACCGATCATCAAAATATCTTAATATTTGCGACCTGTAGAGTGCGCACAAGAATGCATGGACAGACAGACGGACATCGTTAAATCGAAATAAAACGTGATTCTGAGTCGATCGGTATACTATAAGATGGGTCTAGGTCCAATATTTTTTGGTGTTACAAACATCAGCACAAACTTATTATACCCTGACCATGTAGTGGTGTAGGGTATACAAATAACAAAGGCTTTCTCTTTGACCAAACGTATGTAGATTTTCGTCTTACTAAGATAATTAGGTCTATTTACCAAATGAAAATTAAAATATTTTGTGTTTTTGATTTCCAATTACAATAAAAAATTGTAGTGTTTATTTGTAAACTCAGAATGCATTATTAAAATCAAATGTAAACAAAATTAGAATTTCAAAATTCTGTTGTAAATTTAATCTTTTTAAATATTCTCTGCATAGTTGGGTACACAAATTGTTCAAAGTTATTGTTTTACGAAGAAAAACAGGAAGTTGTACTGGTACTTATTAGAAATTTAGCAAACTAGTTCCGAAATGACTCTTAGGCATCAGTACTGTACCAGTTCATTGGCACTTCAATTCAAATTCACAATAATAAAATTTAAGTGTTTATTTACAAATTCTGATCTTTTATTAAAAACAAATGTAAACAAAAAAATTAGAATTTTAAATCTCATATTTTAAGTAATTTTTTAAACAGTCCCTACAATATATAGTACATAACTGGTTCAAAATGATTATTATAAGAACTAGTTTTGTAATTACTAGTCAAAAAAGTAGTACTTTTTAGCACTACACTCTAAAAAATGTTTGTAAATTTACTACTATAAAATGGGTAAAATTTTGTTTAATTTTACGAAAATTCGGTAAATATAAACAAAAAATGCGTACACTTTTTTCATACACACTTCCATACACAATAATACACACACAAAGTATTTTTAGACATTATGTGTTTATAAATAAACACATTGTGCCTAAAATTACTGTTGTTTTGTTAAATAAAATTTTTACGCACAAAGTTGGTAAATATACTATCCTATAATAGTAATAAATACTCTGACATTTCAAATTGGAAAAAATTGAAAAAAAATTATAAATAATAAAAAGAAAAAGCGAAAACGGATTATTTTTTGTGAATTACAACATTTCCACAAACACATTAGAGTCTGGAAATAGCAACATAAGCATGAAATTGTTTTTGGTAATTATTGTTAACGCATGTGGTAGTCTAAACCTCATTTCAAAATTGAAAACGCCGTAAGAGAGATACGGCCTACGCAGGAACAACTGGGTGCAATGACTTCTGCTCAACAAAATGGCTTCTTTGCAAGGGAGGCAGTCAACCAACAACCGTCAACAATAACGGGAGAAAACGCCATAAGAGAGATACGGCCTAGGCAAAACAACTGGGTGCAATGACTCCTGCTCAACAAAGTCAGTATTCATTGAGTACTGCCTAACTTGCAAAGAAAGCATTTTGTTGAGCAGGAGTCATTGTACCCATTCAATAGTTATAACAAAATTTTATATGAATTTTATACAAATGCCTTAAGATCCTAAAACGACTAATTGGGACATAAATGATAATGAGAGAAGGATTCGGATATTATTATTAATAAAATACGTACCAAAAATTAGTTTGTTATTGTATTTAAAAAAAATGTTTGGGTGGTGCTTAAAGTTAGCACAACTGTTGTAAATGTACACATTTTATTGGATTTTTACGCATTTTCTGTGGATTTTTGCGCATTTTTTGTCGATTTTTACGCATTTTATGTGTACATTTACACGTGAGACGTGCTTTTTTACACACAAATTTAGTAAATTAACACACTAATTTCAAAATTTTATTTAATTTTTACGCACTTTCAATGTAAAATTACAAATTATTTGTGCACCAACTTAAACACAATGTGCGTATTTTTTTCAATTACGCACATAGAGTAAATTTACCCAATTTATAGTAGGAGTTCAGTTTCCTACTATAAGTTGGGTAAATTTCAACAGAATTTAATTAGAGTGTAGTTCGACCATTTGCTGTTGGTTACTTAAGGGGGGTATCGACTGTAGGAAAAATTTCGTTTTCGAATTTTTAATATTTTGTTTGAATAGAGCATACTCTTCAGCATATGCTCGGAAAAAAATTCGAATAAATAAAATTTCCACAGGTTTTTTTTTAAATATATTTCAGTCACAAAGTAATATTCTATGCATTAAATTTGAATACAAAATTTTTTGGGAGTGTTTTTATTTCATTGTCTTTATTAGAAATCTTATTTCGGATAATACAGCAGAACAAAAAGGAAAAACTACATCCAAAGAAGCAAGAATTGCACCCAGTCTTTAAAGAAAAGCAAATGACGATTCGCCGATTGTGGGCGAAGGCACGTCATATGAGGCAGGTATTGATGGCTTTATATTAGCTACAAAAGTAATCAGCGTGTATAAAAAATAAGAAACAAATACAAAATAAATTAAAAAATGTACAAAATTATAGCATTTTGACCGAAATGAGATGTATAATCATTTTTCTGCCGTGTTTTTAAGAATATTAGGGTTAGTATATCAATTACCCTTTAATCGATTCGTCCCAAATTTGGTGCACATGTAGAAATCAGGAAATATAAGATTTATTTATGCGCGATTTTTAGAAATTTTGCTGTTTTCTTAGTGTAAAATTAATTTTAAACTTTAAACGCGTTTTCCCAAGCCAAGGCGAGTTAAGCAATTTCGATCCAGTTTTTTTATTTCGTAGGCAACAAAAAACTTTAGTCCTTATCGTGGCATTTTTTTTTTTCAATTTCAGTCAAATAAATTTTATATTTCCAAGCAAAGTTGGTTTTTCTAACTAAACTAAAAATCGAGCCACGATAATGAAGTCTGCTCAGTGGCAGTCGATTTTGCCTTTTTTAAAAAAGGCCAGTAATGAAGTGGCAACTCTGGAGAGTTTTTCTGGGGAAATACAAAAGTGATATTTTTTATAAATACTACAGTAACATGATTTTTAAATAGAAAAATAAAATACTAAAAATATTGTTAATTGAATTTTTTACAACCGTTCAAATATGCCCTTCAAAATGCTGTTGTTACAGTATTTACCCCCCTTAATTGACTTTTCTTTTATTTTTTGTAAACAAATACAATTTAAACATTCGAGTCCTGGTCTACGTTTACTAACAAACACATTATTCATTTTTTAACATTTTTGTTTTTAATATTTTTATCAATTTAAAAATATTAAAATTTCAAAAAATCTTATGAACATTTTTTTTTTGTTTAAGCCAAGAATTTTTAAGAGTTGGTAGCATATTCAAAACTACTTAATTTTTAAGAAGCTATATTTATACCTACTTAAAAATTTTATAAATACCTAAATTTGTATGGAATAAAAATCAAAAAAAAAACATACCTAATATTCATATAAAGAAGAATACACCAAAATATATTTGGATTTGTATTTCCAACTATATTAACTAATTGACATGTGGTAAGAACTTTCAACGGATACTTCAACATTTAGATGCCTTTGCACAATAAATTGAAAAGTTTATAACACGTTTATAAATTTAATTTTGTATGAAAAATTTATTTTATAAGACATTTATAAATTTAAAAAGTGATTTTGCACAGGACCCTATATATATGGGACGCTAATGTACCAATGTCGAATTATTGTATAACGAATATCGGAAAAAGTTCAGACACCCCCTCGATTAAATTAAATATGCACTATTATATGTAACGTCTAACTATACACAGAAAGAATTTACAAAATTCTAATTAAATTTTTAAACACCTTTCTCATACCAAATTTGTAAATACAAAAAAAAAACTTTTTAAAAAGGCACCAACAAAGAAATTTATAAATCCAAAAAAAAAATTTCTCTTTTTTGTAACTTTGAATTTTTATTTCTAAACAATTTTTATATGAAAGATAACAATTTACAAACGAGTTACAAATATTTCAAACAAAAAAATTGTTGGGAATAAAATTTCAATTTAAAATAAAATGTGATTGCTTTTACAAATTCCCATTGTTGGTGCGTACTGTTTTTTCTGTGTAACCAACATTAATTCCCCACACAAATGTGCTATTCGAAAAAAATAATAATTGAATAACACAAAAAAGTTGGACATGTACGGACATATTTTGTATACTGGTGGATATGTAACCAAAAAAGCTTTCCGATAATTCGGTTGGCAAAAAATGCGGTTGCCACAACGGAATTGGTTTGAGAGTGCTTTTATAATCAATTTTTAACAGGGAAAACTGTTTTTAATTAGGACAATACAACACATACAACAGTAGTACTCCCTGTGAATACTTTTAATTTATTAAAATTGATCGCTAAACAGGTTAAAATTTACTACGCCCACACGGTCCATTTTTTGGAAAAAAAATTAAGAAGTTAATCCAATTTTACTCGTATCGTATAGGACAACAAATGCTATTAGTTTGACATTGATACGATATTCTTTCCCTAGCTGCACAGTTGGCTTGAAAAGCCATTAAATTAATTAATGTAATATGCCAGGGGTGGCCACGTAAATGATTTGAAGAGCCAAATTTGGGATTTCACAAACTTATGGAGGGCAGCACCATATTACACTACGCAACAAAAATCTACTTTACTTGCATAGACTTCTAATTGAATTTTTTAACAAATATTGGTTTCCTAATCCTAAACCTTAAGTCAAAAATTCCATCGAATCGCCTTTCCAAGTTGTGGGTCTTCTTTGTTTAACCACTCACCCAGAGAATACACTCATGCCGAGAAGTACAAAAAAATCTTATATTTTTTATAGTTATGAATTCAATATAAAATTAACTTTCATTTGAGTGTGTCGGAAAAAGTCCAAGAGTGTTTCAAGGACCCCGCACTTGGAAGATTTTAAAAATTTCCTTTTTTGAAATGCTGCTGAAATGGAAACATAAAAATTTTATTCATACTCGAACTAGAGACTTCAATAAATAAATCGTGTGGTTCTTTGGAAATTGTTAAAATTTTTTGAATTTCTTTCATAGTTTTGCAAAAATGTCAAAAGAATTTCAATTTTGAAACTAAAATTATATTTTGAAATTCGGATCTTATTTTTTTCTATTTAAAATTTTGTAAACTTATTTTTGAAATTAATTAAGGACCGCACGAAATTGTTTGAGGGGCCGCATTTGTCAATATATGTAATATGCATTTCAGAGTAGATTTCTCTTACCTAGTGTCTTCAAATGCAATGAAATGTGCAAAGAAATTTGAACATAACACACTAAACAACAACAACGAAACTAATTTTGTTGTTGCTTTGTGTGTTATTCTAAAATTTCTTTGCACATTTCATTGCATTTGAAGACACTAGGTTACATAAGAATACAATAGAATGAATCATTGGTAGCATTCGGCAGAGAAACCTTAAAATGATACCGGTGACTTGTAGCACTTTGTGATTACTTACTCTGCTGAACGATGTTTTCTTTGTTTTGTTTTTAAATATAGTTTTTCTATATTTTCCTTTGATTTTATAAATTTTTTGTTTTTGAATTATATTTGTATGTTTTTATTTGTCAATCATACAAAACAAAAATTTTTTAAAATCAACAACAACAAATGTATCACTATTTGATCCAATGTAGCAAACATTTTTTACGCTACCAAAATATGACAGCGCTCAGACTGAGCGCTTAGTGATCAGGTCGTTCAGCAGATAGTTGCACAACTGTTGTAGAACTGTTGACTGTCAAATTGTATCTGCCGAACGCACCCATTAATTCGGATATTGTATGGTTTTTATGTTTACCCAATTCCTTTAACATTACCCTGCAAACATTTGGAAGATATATTGCAGAGATGATATTGGGGCAATACCTTCTCTTATCGATATGACAAATGTCTAAAAGTGTCGCGGATTTATCTTCCCGGATATTTTCTGGAGTCAGTCTTCCACTACTTGTATTGCAAAATGCAAATGTTGTGGATCTTCCAGGGGCATTGCTTTCATATTACCTGAAAGTATGGCCTTCTGGCCTTCGCTTGTAGGCGATATGATCTTGGAATCTACTTCGTATTGCCATGTTTGCTGGGTATGAACACAAGCTATGTATGAATGTAGGTATGGGTGAATGTAAGTTTGTATCGTTCTCTTTTATAAAGATTGGTTAAACTCACAAAACAAAAACATAAAACAGAAGAAGTCAAGCAAGTCAATATCTTTCAAAAAACCTAATAAAAAGGAGATAAGTTTAATGACCTTACATGACTACCAGGCACAAAAATTGTCGTATTAAATATTAAACTGTCTGCATTGTTTTTTCGGGTAAAAAAACGGCACAAAAGTAAAGATCAAGCGATTTTAAAAAGTTGAAATTTTTATGGCAAATTCCTTATTTTTTGTGGTTAATGTGTTCATACCCAGCAGAAACTTGGAAGCGGCAAAAATGATTAGTGCTTCTTTCTGCTTACTCTACTGCTTCCAAAGATTTATAGTTTGCAGTAATGTGTTAAAAAAGGCAATAGAGTTTTGTTTACCACACTTTATCGCTCTAAGAGAGCACGAAAGAATGACAATGATAACAGAATTTACTTGCTAAAACCTGAGATTTCATGCCATTATTTGGATCTATGACAGAAGCTCATATCGGATATCGAAACAAGTGCTTTCACGCGAACAATTTCGAACAAAAATCATGCCTTATATCACCAATAATGGAAGCGCAGCACTATTTACTTTCCAAGCTACCAAGCTAGCAGTAGTTTTTGCTGGGTAGTATGAATTCCATTATTATTAACTAAACAATTAAATATAAAATAAACTATTATTAAATATTATCAAAAAATTTAATACAGTATCAACCAGTATTGTGTTCCTTTCTTTTGTTTACTGTGTCGTGCGTATTTCGGTAGTACCGACCTATAAAAATAGTCTTCCCATAAACGTTACACGCGACTCACTTTGATTTTGGGATGGGGATAGCACAAAGAAAAAAAAAAAAGAGATACCAACTACAAAATCTACAATTCATAAATGCTGCTTTAACCGGTTTAAAACTGAAAATCAGTATAAATGTCTAAGTAAATGACAAAAGGATTCGTTTTATCTCACAAGGAAATTTAACAGTGGTATAACTCTCAGATCGCAATAAAACTTGGATTAGTAATAAAAAAAGAAGTAATAAAAATTTCTTAAGAAAGATGCACATGCGCAATCGAATTTTAAGGGCCTAACAATTTTTTTAAGTTCGAAACTTGTTTGTTTTAGAATTTATCGTTATTTTTTGTCTCACTAAACAGATCGTAAAAACAACTTTCGTCTGATAAATATTTTGTGTAAGTTGCTTTTGTAATGGATGTGATAGAACACGAAACAAAAGATTGCGTCAAATGTAACTGGCGCCTAAAATGATTTTTTGTAACGGGATTGATATCAGTTAAATGATAAAAGTGCCGCGGGAAAAATTAAAAAAAAATTGTAATGAGCAGCGAAGGCGACTATTGTTGACAAAAATCGCGCAATTTATTCCAAGTTTATATTCGTTCTCGTATTTTATATTGCAAATAGTAATGAACGGCCAAATTTTTTTTTTATAAAATTTAACGCATTTTAGTCATTAAAATACGATTTACGGGTATTAAGTACTGTTACTGTACTGTACTTTGAAAGTTTTGCAATACTTTGCACGCATTGCAGTAAAAAAATATAGCAATAACCTTTCTTGTATTTTTAAAACACACTTTTCATTGTCAATAAACTGCAATGGGTAATTACTAGGGCAAGGAATTTCATGCACTTAAAAAACGAAAATATGCGCCTATAAAACAATAATATGCATTAAAAACATATAAAATATGCACTAAAAATACTTATTTTGGAAAAATTAAGCATCTTAAAATATAAAAAGGTATGAGATAGGAAATCAAAACTTACACTACTCACCGGTAGATGGCGCTGTAATTTAATATTACCTGAGCAACTATTTAGTATCAGCTGAGCCTATATTTGAAAACTCAAAGACTCTTCAAAACTGCTCAAAATAAGGAAAAACAATAGCGATATACATTCAAATAATAAAATTTGAGATATCCGTTTCTTTTTTTCGTTTTGTTTTTTGTTATTATTTAAAAATTAAATAAAAAAAGAAAATTGCCAATTTTTCGAAGACAGTGCCATCTAGTGATAACGATGGCACTTTTTATAACTTATTTTTCAAATGAACACCGAGTTTATTGCTTTTTTTGGGTCAACATGATTTTCAAGAAAGCTTTTTTTAAATAAAAAAAACAAATTTTTTGTTTGAATTAAAATATGAAAATCTATTTATTACTAAAAATTAAAAATATGCACAAATGTGCATTAAAAAGCTTAAAATATGCATTAAAAAGGCATGAAATATGCAATTCAAGTCAATATATGCAAAAACATGCATTTATGATCAAATATACAAAAATATGCAACTAAAAATCGATGCCACTTTGTTCTAAATTTGATAATTCGTATTAATATTTAATCCATATTACTTTTGGACTATGGAGAAAAAATGTGCATTTGCATGAAATTCCTTGCCCTAAAAATTACTATTTACTTCCATATGTGTTTTACGGTATATTCCATACAGTATGTATGGTTAGCATCTATCATATCAATAATAATGAAGACCTACAGACCTAAAGTTTGCACCTAACACTCACTCGGTTAATTAGAACCTCAAAAACTTGTTTTGGTTTTTGTTTGAAAATTTTCCTACTGAATACAGTTAAACTCAAACAAAACACCTTTAACGTGGCCTAACAACCTACAATGCACTAACTAACTTTGTTTTGTAGGTATTAGGGCGCTCAAACCTTATATGGGGGAAAAAAAATTGTGAATTATTGACCAGGATCTCTCTCGTCTGCAAAAAAATTAGGATTATCGGATCTGGTGAAGACGTGCCGCATCGGCCTGAAGCTTGATAAACGGGTTATATGGGAAAAATATGAGTTTTTGTTAATTTTTTGAAAAATTTAAATATTTTAAATCGAATTTGAACAAAAAAAAATAAAAGATCGTGACTTTCGGTAAACTATATTTTTAAATCTTTATTTAAATCGGTTAAAGCAGCCAGTTTATTTCAATTTACTCCAACCACTTAATCAAGAAATTCCAGCTCAAATTTTTAAATTTATTAAAATAATCTACTACGGAAACATTTTTATATTCTATTACACATAAAATATTTTGTATACAAAGACCGCTTCAATGTATTTAAAAAACAAGTGAATTTTCACTGGAAAATAGTTCCACTAACATTTGATTAAATTCAACTTACATTTTGTTTTGTTTTTGACTGTTAATAAAATGAACCCCTAATTAGTAAAAACAACTAATAAAAATTACTATTACATATATTTATTACTATATATTACATATATTTTCTTTTTAAATGAAATGACTGAATTAAATGAATGTTACGAATTGTCAGTATCATAGGCGTAGCTAGACCATTTTTCTGGGGTGGGCAAGGGTCCTAGTATATTCGGCTGTTTATTAATTATCCCATTCTCAGACTCTTAAAAAACAATTCCGACATTATACTTACAATCTTTTCATAAAAAAAAACTCAAAAATGACTCCCATAAAGTTTTTATAATTTTCAAAACTCAGTGATCCTGGTAGTTTATCATATCAAAATCTCCATTTTTTATAGAAAACTCTGAAAAGTGCATCTATTTTTCTAAAGAAAACCTCATACAAGTAATGTATTCCAAGCTATACTCTCAGATTAGTATGAACTTTGTATATTTGATAGAGAAAAGGAATCTATGATCAACCTGTCTCATTATTTCGTCCACCTCGGACGAACCTATTTTAACCACTTAAATTACCGAGGTGGTCAAAAAGTGTAAGATGTTCATCCTAGATTGGAATTTCATCAAAATGTGTGTTTAGTTTGAAATAACTACATTGTTAGATATTTATTAACTAATTATTCCTTTAGAAAACTACTAAATCTAATATATTTATCTCACCAAAAAAGATTCTGCGATATGTTCTTATTAAAAATTCTTTTCCATTTTCGTACCAATTGCTTTCAGATGTTATTCTAATAATTTTTCTTAACGAAAAACTCTTAGGGCCAGTTTTAAAATCAGAAATAAGATCTATTTGTTTCTTAAATATTTCTTAGGTAAAAATTTCTCAAACAACATTTATTATTTAAGAAATATATAAGATGAAAGCCAATCTTAGTTCTGACTACATTTTCCCAACCTAAAACACAGGATTACTCGATATTTAAAGAAAATAAAAATATTGTGATACTTTTTGCCACAAAAATCATAAATACAAGAATTATAGGTAGATTTTTTTTTTTCATTAAAAAAACATAAAATACTGACCATTGGCGGACTTAGGCCGGTCTGGGGTGGGCAAAGCTCACCCTAGACTACTTTTTGCCCACCCCAGACCGGCCTAAGTCCGCCAATGGTCAGTATTTTATCTTTTTTTAATGATACGAATTTACATATCTTGTACAAATAAATGTTATTTTCACTTGAAATAACAAAACTGAAAAACTACTTAAACAACTAACAAACTCTGACTGCAGAAGTTCTTAACTCGTTTTATATTCAAATAGGTCAGAATTTTTAAACACTGTTTTCGAATCTCCAAATTTAAAATTTCAAAAGTTTTTTTAAAGAATTTGATTTGAGTGGAAGGTTTTACTAAGCACATATTAGGGACTAAATAAAAGTAAAAATTGTGAAAATTTTTTATGGCTGCAATTTTGGTCACTTATTGAGCTTTAGACAAACTTTTTTTTTATTCCATTTGTTTTTGGCCAGAATACTGCAACACAAGATCAAATACTTCAATGCAAAACACAGGATCAAATACTTCAATCAAATTAGGGCGAAATGGAGAAACACTAAATTGGCCCGCTTTAAGGTCAAAGGTCAGATTTTATGAGATTTTAATTTTTTTAACATCATAATATAACAGATATTTCGGAGCGGATGTTGATGGAACTACTTGAGATTATAATTTAATTTAATTTCAGATAATCAACCCTTAAATGCCGTTGGGGTCTATATGAACACACGGCGAAAATATTAGTCTATTTTCGTTGAAATTAAACCTACACTAATAGCATAAAGTCTGTAAAAAATTTAGTTAAAACTACTAAAAGTTAGTTAAGAATGATGCTCCAGAAAAAAAACAGCTAAATTAGCAGATTATTTTTGCTATATATTAGTAAAATAGGAACAGAAGAAATAAAACTGTTAAATATACAGAATTTTAGTTTATATTAAATTTTTGTTAACAGAAAATAACAAAATTCACCTGTTAAATAATAAGGGTTTTCACAAGGGGTGTACTATTTGTTGTATCGTTGTATCGTCCTAACAAAAAACAGAGTTGTTAAAAATTAAATTGAAAAAATACAACATTTGAGAATAGCACGATACAACATTTTTACGTATGTTTAGTGTCCTATGTTTGAGTGTGCTAACCGATAGAAAACTGAATAGAAAATCGTTGTTAAACACAAATAAAAATTTTAACAACTCTGTTTTTTGTTAGGACGATACAACGATACAACAGATAGCACACCCTTATGAACAACCTAAATTAGTTTCCTAAAAAATCACAAAAAATTTTAAATTTTAGAAGTCTTTTTTCGATTTTTTTTAATGCAAATCAAGCCTTTTAAAAACAACAGTTTACAATGTTTTTAGCAAATATTTCTGCAATTTAACAGGATAGACTGCTATTTGCATTTAACTAAATTTAGCTTAGAAATGGCAAAAATTTTGTAGATATAACAGTTTGTTTTTGCTACTTTTAGTCTACTAATATTTAGCAAAATTTTCTGCAGACTTTGCAGTACAATTTGTCATTTTCAATTAACTACAAGTTAAATTCTGCAAATTTAACAGTTTTATTTTATTTAAAATCTGCTAATTTAATAACTTTTTCTACAACACCATTAACTAACTAATTTTTAGTTGCCTTTTCTGTTTTTTTTACAGATTTATTTCTATGAGTGTAGCAAAATAATATCAGGTAGTTTCATCAATATCTCCTCAGAATTATCCGTTGCATTACTATATTTAAAAAAGTTAACATCTCCTGGAATTTAGCCTTTGACCATAAACAGCAACAATCTAATTTAGAGTGTTGAAGTATTTGATATTTTATTTTATTATTGTATTTCGGCCAAAAACATCTTGAATTATAAAAAAAATTAAAAAAGTTTCCCTACAAGCTAAATAAATAAATCGCTGCACTAACCAAACGAAAAAAAATTCCCACAATTTTTGGAGTTTTTAATCCTTAATATTTGTTTAGTAAATCCTTAAAGTCTAAGGGTCGTATGCATAATCACTTTCTAATTTTATAAATGGCTTATAAAACATATTTTTCATACAAAATTCATCTTAAAACGTGTTACCAGGTTTTACGCATAAGCCTTTAAATGTCGATTTTTTAAAAATTCTTTAAAAAAAAATTTTGAAAATTCAAAATTGGAGATTTGAAAACAGTTTTTGGGGAACCCGGTCGATAACTCACAATTATTTTGAGCACCCTTTTTGGTATAAATACATATGTATATTAAATAAATTGGCAGTAGCATAACAACAAAATACAGAGTATTAACCACACGTGCCCTGCGTAAAGTGGTAAAAATACAATTGTGATGCTGCTGCCAACGAAGCTGATGATGATGCTGATGATGCTTAGTGTTTTTGTGTTTACTTTAAATATATTTTAGATTTTTCTCTTTTTTTTATTTCTAGGAATTTTTCATGAAAAACTTTCATGAAATTACGTGTACATATTGGTAGTTTAAAATTTCAGCATAGCCACCATACAATATAATGATGCTGGTGATGTTAGCAAAGTATTATTATATTTAATTTTTTTTATTTGTTTTATACACCCACCAACATTAATTCGCAGCCCATTTATTTAAAACTCAAAATCTGCAAATTTATTGCATTTAAAAAATAGCCTTCACTCTGTAAACATAAGTACACTCTACATACAGTTCATAAAACTTGTCTTTCTGTATACATAAGGGTGGTAGCTATTTGGTGAAATGTCGAATTTCGAGATGTGAACAACTTAATTTTTGCACTTGAGCTCTACACAGAAAGAATTTACAAAATTCTAATTAAATTTTTAAACACCTTTCTCATACCACATTTGTAAATACAAAAAAAAACTTATTAAAAAGCACCAACAAAAAAATTTGTAAATCCAAAAAAAATGTTCTTTTTCTTGTAACTTTGAATTTTTATTTTTAAACAATTTTTATATGAAAGATAACAATTTACAAACGAGTTACAAATATTTCAAACAAAAAAATTGTTGGGAATAAAATTTCAATTTAAAATAAAATGTGATTGCTTTTACAAATTCCCATTGTTGGTGCTAGAGCTTCGAAAAACTTACTTCAATTTAAGCTTAATTCACTAAAAATTAAATTCAGATATTAAAAAGATTCATGTACCATTCCCTTAAACCATTCGTAAAGAATTCATTCATAAGCTTCATACAAATTAAAATTTTTCATTTGATTAAGTGAATGAAAACAAATAATTTTTCATTCACTTTTTTATTAAACGAATTCAGGTAAATTGGGTTTCATTCAGTTAGAATTCAATCAAAATAGAATGAATTCATATAATTTTAAGCTATAGGGAATTAAGCTATCGAATTAATTCTATTAGGGAATGAAATTTAACCCAAATTTCATTAATTTTTAAAAAGTGAATGAAAGAATCAAGCCTATTTAGCATCTTCTCCATGTGGTTTTATTATTTATTCTAAATTTTTCCATTTATTTTTTAATTTTTATTTCTTATTTGTTGTTTGAATCTATTTTCTTTATTCATTTTATATTTTTTCCGACTAAAATCATTCAGCTGTTTCGATGATGGATAGAAAATTCTGATCTCAATAGAATAATCCGGCAAGTACGTTTATATTTACGCATTAGTAACCATTCGTATACACTTCTTCTAGTGGTTTCGAAACAGTTAATTCGTTACAGTTACGTTTACGGTTGGGTAACTCACCCTTTAGACCTTGTGATTTAACAATGCGAACAATAAATGATGAAAATGATCGAAGTTGTTGCCACTTAAAAATTTATGTGGTAATATATAGTACAAAAATGATGAGTCACACCTTACATTATGGGGGGAAAAAAAAAATTCCAAAAATCTGAAAATTTGGTACCAGGTCGTCTAGGGTTAAGCTTTCTGATTTTCCCTAAATTCACACCACATAAGTTTTACACCTACTTCTACAATAATAAGGGTTGGCAGGCAATACCGCTAAAATGCCGTTATCGATTCAAAACCCTTTCAACTGACTACCGTCACCCCTAAAATACCGGTACCGAAATTACCGAAATACCGTTATCCTTAAAATACCTTTACCGAAATAACTGAAATACCGTTATCCCTAAAATACCGATACCGAAATAAATGAAATGTTGATACACTTAAAATACCCTTACCGTTACCCCTAAAATACCGTTACCGATATTTTTAATTTTCTGTTTTTGGCAATTGCACTGGATAACTGAGTATTTTTCGTACATTAAGTTGGTAAATTGGTTCTGTATTTAATCTCGTTTGTTTTTCGTAAAGAAAATTGAGGGATGCATCGAAAAAACTGTCTACCGTTATCCTTAAAATACCTTTACTGAAATAACCGAAATACCGCTAACCCTAAAATACTGTTACCGAAATAATCAAAAAACCGTTACCGAAGTAACTAAAAAACCGTTATCCTTAAAATACCGTTACCGAAATAATCTAAAATAGCGGTACCCTTACCGATAACCGCATCGTTTCGGTTACCATCCATGACAATAATTCAGACAATAATTGGTAAAAATCCAAAGTTTTTAAAAAAATGCCGCTCTAATGTACATACAAAACAAAATATTTTCCTTTTCTTTTACATTTAGATTTTTCCATTAATAAATATTCAAAGTAAAAAAAAAATATTATAAATAAATAATACCATTTCAACACATAATTTTAGTACTTTCACTCACAAGATGGATGGTCAAAGTAATACCATAATTATATACGACTATTTGGATTTTTTTTTTGATTCTTAGAAAATTTTAAACACACTGTTGCATTTTCAACTCAGTACTTTAAGATGGTATCTTATTCTTATAGGATTAAGAAAATGCTCTGATTTTGAAGCCATAATTTAACATATTGACTATAATCGCAAATGAAAATATGGTTAAAATTTTAACTTAACACTGGGTCTGTTTGTTTACACTTTTAGTAAAAAAAATCGTAAACTTAGAAAGTGCGGAAGAATTGACAAAAGAAAATTTTCTTTTCAAGTGGAATGAAAGAAAATGCTGTCGAAAGCAGTAAATAGAAGAACCTAAATTAAAAAATTACCAAATTTCAGGTCAGAAACGAATTTAAAAGAAAAATCTAGTAAAAATAGTAAAAATTTTAATTCAGAAATTTTAAAAAATTATAAAATTACAGTTTTTTGTATTAGTTTTAATAAAAGTTACAACAATTCATAGATCTCATTATAAGCATCACGTGTCAAAATATATTGTCAAACATTATTAACTACTATTTAATAAGAAACGGAGTTCGCAAAGTATGTTACCCAATTTTATATATGTATAATTGTGAACATCAAATGGGAAAAACTCACATTTTCATAAAATTTACACTAACTTTAAAAAGCTTGTGATGATCATGTCTGCTTAGTTCATTGTGAGCTGATATCAAAAATAGAAAATAATTCACTCTTTAATTCTCTTTATGAAAATGAATGCAATTTGATTTTAATTTCATTTCGTAACAGAGCATTCTTATAGAATTAATTCGAAAGCTTAATTCCTGAAAGGTAAAAGTTAAAAGACGTAATCCTCTTTCATTTATTCTAATTTAATGAATTCAGATTCTTCTGGTTTAGGTTTTATAAGATGTTAGTTTCAAACTGTACCATATAGGCACTTGATAATTTTTGATTGTTGTTTTGATTGTTACTATTATTTTTACAATAACCCATCCAGCTAGCTCTGGATATTTTTTTGAGTGTTCTTATTTTATAATTGAAAACTATTATTTATAATAAAATTGAGTTTGCTTAACGCTATTATTAGCGAATCTTTTGAAATCAGAGGACCAGTTTTCAAGTAATCGCGATTTTAATATTTTAGTTTAATGCCCAGTTTTGTTTATTGCTTTGAGTTAACATGACACATGTACACTCAAAAAAAATCATTTAAGCAGCAAAAAATGTTGTTCTGTCAGCAAATTTTTAGTCAGGAGCGTGCTTGCAAAAAGTTGGTAATTTCAGTAAAATTTTTGCTAACACTTAGTCGATTGCAAATAAAAAAAAAAATCCTTGCTAAAATCAGTAAAACTTTTAGTATACTAAAAAAACCATCTTAGTAATATACAGATTTATATAGTAATATTACAGTTTTTAAGAAGTAAATAATATACAGACTACATACTACACTAAAAAAAAGTCAGTAAAGTCAGCAAAAAATGTTGCTGAATCAGAAAATTTTTAGTCAGGAGCGTGCTTGCAAAAAAGTTGGTAATTTCAGCAAAAGTTTTGCTAACACTTGGTCGATTGAAAATGAAAAAAATCCTTTCTAGAATCACTAAACTTTTTGCTTAATATTAGTATACTGTTTTGCTCTAAGGGCCATTGACCTCAAGAATCCCGTTCTAGTAGTTACCCACCAGATCTCAGTTGCTACCACCCTAATGTACGCCCCTAATGTCAGAAAATTAAAGCTCGCAAAAAATCATTAAACTCTTGCTAAGAAAGTTTTTCGATAAACGCAGTAGAAATTTTTTTATATATTGGTTGCCGAACGTAGGGGTCGCCTTTTTAAATTTTTTTTCATTGGATTTTTCCTTTATACCAAAACACTGGTCTCCTCGAGGCAAAAAAAATCGATATATCACACTTTAAAATCCAATTTTAAATGCCGAAGCTAAAACAAAAAAATTAAAAAGGCGACCCCTATCTGTTTTGATTCAGTAACAGTGTTTTAGCGGTTTTGCTTACCAACCCTGTTTAATATTAAAATAAATATTTCTTAAAAAGAGTGATAACATTTATTTAGGGCGAGTAACTTATTTCCAACATAACGAAAGTTAAACGTTAACCACAGATATTTCCATATAAACCTGACTTTCATAACTATGGTTAAGCATTAAACTCAGTTTAGTTATAGATATGTTAGCAGGTCTTAGAAAAATATAAATTAAAAAAAAAATAAAATAAATTGTGAAGGCAGTAACAAATCTCAAAAGAGGGGCCTCTTGGCACGCCTTGGCGAAATGAGATTATGATAGTAGTAATCTAGGTAGTCCATTCTTTAATATGAATATGCATTTTCACTTGCCGACGGCTGTGTACGTTAAGCGCAGACTATAAAACATAATTTTTTGTACTTTTTTTACTTCAAAAAAAGTTATGTTATATAATACGCTTGTGTGGCCTCCATATATATTCTAGACTAGTAAAAAAGATAAAATAGCAACACAATGGCTCATATGAATAAAAAATAGATATTACTAATAGGGGGAAATACAGGGTTTTTTAAGCAATTACTTCACAAATCTAGTCTGCTTGGGAGTAGACTAGAAATTTAATTTTTTAATTTTCGTTAATATTTCATGCTATTCTACCAGCCATTTGGTAAATTTGGAGTGAAAAGCCATTCCTAAGCCCAAAGTAATTACTTCGAAGTAATTGCTAAGTTTTATTCATATGACCCATTGGGTCTTTTTATTCATATGACCCCAATGGGTCATATGAATAAAACTTAGCAATTACTTCGAAGTAATTACTTTGGGCTTAGGAATGGCTTTTCACTCCAAATTTACCAAATGGCTGGTAGAATAGCATGAAATATTAACGAAAATTAAAAAATTAAATTTCTAGTCTACTCCCAAGCAGACTAGATTTGTGAAGTAATTGCTTAAAAAACCCTGTATTTCCCCCTATTAGTAATATCTATTTTTTTATTCATATGAGCCAATATACAATATTTAATGACTCTAAAGAAACTTTTTTTTAACAAGAAACCATTTGAGAGTTTAATCACGCATTGAAGTTGCAGGCATTAGATATTACTTTTTATTTAATTTAATTTTTTGGAACTAAATTTGAAATTTGACAACGCACCCACAAGCCAATAACTAAAAATTAAAAAAAAAAAAAAATAAAAACAGGGCTAAGTTCAGCATGGATTGGATAATAAATGCGACTTTTTTTGTAAATTCAGACTTTTAAAATTGGACTTTATGCCAGCTAAATACCTATTTTGTTCCAGCGTGCATTGTAACAAATTTGGGAAAAGACAGCAATTTTACACCATATATGTACCTACTTCAAGATCTTTACAATGTCAGAAATTTTACTCCGAAAAGTGGACGATAATCGTAAATTTTTTATAGAATCTCTAGCGAGACTTCCACTTTGGCGAAATGATTTAATCAAAAATCTAAACAAATATAAAAATTCTTACAAATTAAAATAAATTCAATTGTATCGTAACTACTAGGGCTTGGAAGTTTGTGTAAATATATGTTTGTTGTCGTTATCTAAAGAACAACGGTAACCAAATATTTTGCGAGTCAATAAATTTGCAACAAAATGACATCGATTTGTTAATGTCTAGTTTTGCTGTAAATGCACATTTTTACATATTTTGTTGTAAATTAATATCTTAATGCATATCTTTTTGCATATTTTACTATAAATGCATATTTCTCTAAGAATTCATTATTATAAGCATACTTTCTGATATTTTATTAAAAAATGTGATTTTGGGCAATTTTTAAAATTTATAAATATTCTAAAAATTTTTACAAATTTTGTAACGATGTATACCTAAGCGTAATTTTCAAAGTCTAAGCTACTTTCAAAGACAAAATGTACTAAAATTTAATTGATAGTTAGTCTTGAAAACAGTGCAAAAATCCATAATAACTGCATACTTTGTTAACTTAAAATGCATATTTTTCCATTTCAAATCAATATTTTATGTACATAATTCACAAATATAAATGCATGAACTTCCGAGCCCTATTAATTACTTATGTACATGCTTATTGTTGGCATTGAATATAAATGCTCTTGATAATTCTACAAAAACAAAAAAGGAAATAACAAAATATCGCTTTTATATCACTAAAACCCTTTTTCTTCAAAAAGCGTATGTTTTGCCAACGCTAACATATTAGTTAAAAAAAAAAAACTTTTTGCCAGTGCTAGCAATTTTGTGCAACCAGTAGTTGTTCAATTGTTATCATTCATTTATGTCTTTACACAGCGAGAATTCCTTGGACGAGTTTTAATGAAATTTTTTCACTAAACTAATGAAGTGTTCTTCAGAATAGGAATGTAACATTTCTTAAACTCTATGAAAAAGCTTCATAGTTTTAATGAAAATATTTTTAATGAAACTTTTTCATCAGTCGAATTAAATTTTTAATAAATAATATGAAATTTTTCATTAACTTTTATGAAAAATTGCATTAATTTAATGAAAAGTTTCAATGGACGAATTCCAGTGACAATTCATAGATCTAATGCAAAAATTCATTCATATCATGCAGATAATTCCCTCAGTGTAGTCAAAAAGTTTTATATCCCAGCAAAAACCTTGGTAATGGGTTGGACCTTTTTCACGCATTGCCTGGAAATGGGTACACCTTCACCCTTGGATTTATTTAGAAACTTAGAGTAATACGTTATTAATATTGTGATACATCAATACTTATGTGGGCGGTATGAAATAATGAGTTACCGATATAGAGATATATCACTACTTATTTGGAGGCTTTCAAATAATATATTACTGATATTGTGTTATATAATAGCTTATTAATAAGGGTAAAAGTAATAAGTTTTTGGTATTGCATTATACAACTATTTATTATGCGAAAGTACGATTTAATAAAATTTATAATCTAATTAGATAACATACATTGCTCGGTTTGGTGTACTTTTAAACAAAGTCATTACTGGTAACATCTTATTTTATTCCCTATATGTAACCAATGGAATATATACTAATGTGTAACGACTTATTTCACACCATACAATTATGTTCTTCTTTTAACTAACTAGTGAATTTAATATTACAAGTACACTCATAAAAAGAAGTTAGTACAAAAGTCTGTTAAACGCGTTCTGATCCTATTGAACTAATTTTATTATTTATTTTGTCTTAAAATTGAACTAATATTTTTTGTAAATTTAATTTAGCATTACAACTACTTTCAGCCGTATTTGAACTAACTTTGTATGCTAATTTTTAGTAATTTGTGTTTCTTAACTTTACAAATTTTTCAGCTAATTTAAACCACGATTATTTTCTAATTATTATATTTTTGTGTCTCTGCTAGCAATATCACATAGAGATGATTTTAGAATGGGATTTTGAGAAGTATGCCAAAAGCAGTATTTTTTTTTAATGCTGGCCATTTTCTCGGAACTTGAAGGCAAAACTTCTAACAGAAGCCCTCAACCACCGATTAAAAAAAAAAACATTAGATCTGTATCGCCAAATGACAATATTAAAGATTTTTTTCTCTTCTGAAAAGTTGGTGGATAACACATAGTTACTTCGGTCGAGGTAGCGAAGAATTAGTTTTAAAAATCAACTAATGACACTAAACATGCACGTATGTATTTAGTAATTTGTACTCACATTATTATGTGTACCAAAAGAGCACATTTTTTTTAACTCTAAATGGCTGTCAACAATACTCAACATGTTGCAACATTTACACATAAATACAATTTGTTGCACTTTCAACAATATGGTAAACAAAATGCGATATGTTAATATAAACTAAACAAGAAAAAACTCTTTCTATTAAACATCATTTCATATTTAATTGAGTCTGTAACCACTTTATTAAAATTGTAATTAATATTTAGTTTCCTAACTTCACCTGCTAAAAAGATGTGATTTCAATTTCTATAAAGCCTACTTGAATCTTAATATTCAGGTGGTGTTTCCAAATAACATTTTATATCAGACGAACAAAAATACAATAACAAAATACATATAGTCCCTCATTCGTCGGATGACGGACGTTTTCTTAGAACCTCCCGTCAAAGTTTATTTTTTGTATCTGTTTATTTATTTAATTTTTATGGATTTTTTAATGCCGCATGTAAGAGGCAAATTTGTATTTTTTCTGCTGTTAACTCTTTCAAAGGCATCAGCATCAAAAACAAGTGGTAACGAAGACAAAAATAAGCAACAGACACTTTCTCATGCCACTTGATTAACCCGCGAAACAATATTGTTTTTTACTTACATTGCAACAATATTTTATAGATGTCGTATGTAAGAATCGATTTTGATGGCCGGTATGTCGGTTGATCGTTCATTCTACCAGATGTACATATTTCAAAAGCCTATGAAGAAAAGAGTCCACAGAATTATATTTGTTAGATTTTAACTAAAGCACTGAATTTACAATATTTATGTTGCGCCAATGTTTCCCTCATTTGTGGATGATCCAACTACATGTACGAATGTGTGGTATGTATAAGATTACTCATGCATTGTTAAGTGGCATATAATAGAACCTATTGGGATCTTTTGTTATATGTATAAGTACTCTATGTTCAAAATGTTTCTGCATTAAAAAAAAAGCATATTTTTAGTTGAACAACACTCCTTAATTAAGGATATGATTCCTTATAATTCGTTTACAAAACTTGCTAGGGGGCAACCTCCTACACAGAGAGAATTTGGCTGGCCGAGTTTATAATGAAATATTTCATTCATCCAGTGTCTTGACATGCAATAAAATGATAGCAAGCAATTGTCAAAATGATTTCATCTCAAATGAAGACAATTTCAATTTTATTGCAATATCATGAACAGAAAATTTGGTAAAATAGTATGGCAGTGAGTTTAATTATTTATTATTTGTAGATAAAAATTAATGTTTGAAAAAATTAGATGTTTTTCGAAGAAAAATCTATGATATTTCTTAGACGTGAAATGGTCAAGTGTTTTCCACCACTTTGCAATTGATATCATTTTGATGTTTCTCTGCAATGGTTTTGACATTTTATATCGTATAGGATACTAATGACGTTTTCTTCAGAAAGTAACAAGCCAATATACTTCGTAAGTACATACAAGTATAGTGGCTTGTAAGTTAGACAAAATTTTTGGAAAATTTAAAATATTTTAAATTTCATAAAAAATCAATCGAAATTTAACATAAATTTTAATGATTTTTTTTATATGAAAAAGTGTTTTTAATTGTTAAAAACACAGTTCTTCATGTAGAATAACTTAAAAAGTTTGGTTGAATTTTCGATTGTTTTTAACATTTTTGGGCATTTCCAGTGGTTTTGAAATTTTCATATAAAATGTTGTTCATTATAGTTTTTAGTTTTGTAAAATGTAACATTGGAAAAATTTTGACTAAACTAAAAAATTAGAATATTTTGTATACTTGAAAAATCCCCGAACACTATTGTACTCTAATGAAACCTTAAACTCCGTAGATTTCAAAACCATAAATAATTTTTAACATTTTAAAGTTTAATTATACGTCATTGAGATTTTTAGTGAAAATATATTAGTTTTTTTTTTTTTGAAAAATACTCAGATCCTGATCCAATTCGCACTGTTCAAAACCCACTGTTAAACCATTGAAAAACGATGCTTGAGAACTCGTTACATCCAAACAACAATAATTGAAACTTTGGGAAGAGTTCTATGCGACTATGCTATCGTCGTCTCTACCCACACAGTAAACAGCTGTGAATCACACACGACAAACACAAATATCTCCATCGATTGCCCCAATATTACTGAGCAATAAAATCACTAAAAAACAACAAATGGCCTGGTATAAACCATATCTCCCCAGAGTTGTTAAAAATTGACGCAAAAACGAGTGCCCATTTATTCACGTCTATTACAAACCAATTCTGGTGTACTGAGCTCCTCCCAGAGAAAATTTTTAAATATGATATTGTAAACTTACCAAAAAAATGGGACTTAACAGCTCGAAAAAATTGGAGAGGCATTACGCTTTTGAGTATGATCAACAATGTGATCGCACACATATTAAATAAAAGACTGTTAACTTCTCTTCTTCCTGCGAAAGGAACAAGCCGGTTTCCGTGCTAATAAATCCTGTGTAGATCATATCAACAGCCTAAGAGTGATCATAGAGCAATCTGTAGAATGGAGATCACCTTTGTTTATAATAGACTTAGAGAATGCGTTTGACACCCTTAATCACGCAGCCATATGGGATGCATTAGAATATTAAGATGTACCTGCCAAGCTAATAAGACTCTCATTAAAGGTCTATATGAAAACGCTACCTGTCGAATTCTTCACGAAAGACAACTGAGCAACAAAATAAACATTAACTCCGGTGTACGTCAAGGGTGTTTATTACCGCCATGGCTTTTTAACTGTGTTCTTGACGTAGCAAACATACCATAGAATAGGAATTACTTGGGGTCTCCAAGACAGATTGGAGGACCTTGACTACGCTGATGATATTTGTCTACTTACCCACACCTTTTCAGATATGCAGTCTAAGTTATCATTAGTCGAGGCAACTGCACCACATGTGGACTTAAAAAAATATCGGCAAAACAAAAATAATGCTAGTAAATGCAAATTATGAGCAAAAATTAAGCCTTCAGAATCAGTCGCTTGATGAAGTTGAATCACTCTGTTACCTGGGAAGCATATTGGACAAAAGTGGTGGATCCAAAGCCGACATCTCTAGCCGTATAAACAAAGCCCGGCAAGCTTTCGGCCAACTGAAGTCAGAGTGGGGAACTATTCATATATACCAAGAAGGACGAAGCTGAAGATATTCAACTCGAATGTAAAATCCACACTGTATAATGTACATTTGGGTGCATATTTTAAGCGGATATTTTTTAATTTTTACTATATTATTTACATATGTATTTCAAGGGCATATTTTCGTCTTTTAGTGCATGTAAGTCGCTGCCATCAGCTTACTCAAATCAAAAAGGAATTATATTTTGCAACAGGAGATTGTTTTGCCTGTCGAAAAGTGTAAATTTCGTATACTTTGCGAACATAGTATATTTTTGTGAATGCAATGCAGTATTTGCTGCATACATAAGCGGCAGCATCCTCACCATTCAATGGATGTGAATTCCCTTGTGGCGACGACAATATAAATTATTAAAGTACCTCCTTAACTGTACATCAAAGTTTGTTTGAAGAAAGCAAAAAAAAAAAAAAATGAAACAAACGAAAGAATAGCGCGTGTACGCAGTTCGATTGTATTTTGTACAGAGTACGCTGAAGACTTATTTTTTATGTGTTGTTTAGGGTTTATGTCCCGGGAATTCCGCCCTTTTTTCAATCCCGCAATCCCGGGAATTTTGTGCGGGATTTCCCGGGATTTTTTTTATTTTTTTACAGAAGTTTTAGCTATTAAATATTGCAATTTTTGAAGCTAAATAAATTTAAATTTAAAGCATTGAATTGAAATTAATTAAACTAGAAATATTTGATATTAAAAAATGCGATTTAAAATTTACTAAACTGAATTAGTATAAAGAAACGTATTATTTAGGCCAAATTGATTTTGGATGTGAGTTGAATTTGGTTAAGTTAAACCGAAAACAAATACTCGAACTTCAGAAAAATTTTGTTTTTTTAAAATGGTGATCTTTGTTCAAATAAAGCAATATATTCAACACTTCAACATCCGTATCTCAGTTCCAAATACCTCCAAAAACACTAGGCTTTTAAAAGTTAGGAATATTTTTGTATTTTCAATTGAGTATTTTGAGGTTTTATCACTTCAAATAAGTTTATTTAAATTTCAACTGCTATTCCTTTATTTCAATTGTATTTTTTAAATATTATGCAGATGCATTTTCAAATTATTTTGGATTTCTGTATAAGTTAATTTAAAATACAACTATCCAAATTTAATAATTTCTTTTTAAATAGTTGCGGATAAAAAATTTCTATTCAAAAGATACCAATTAAAGTTAAGGAACTATTTAATGACTGTTTTTCGTTCAATTTGAGATCAAATATTATCACATTTTCCTTTAAATTATTTTGAAATTAAAAGAGTGATGATAAAATTTTTACAAGTAAATTACATAAATAGAATAAAAATTTAAAAAATTCGATAAGGTCAGCAGGATAGAATACGTATTTTCGGATCCTGCTACAAACCCATCCTCTATATTCTATGCTTTTATGGGTTAATAATTGATGATGAACTATTTATTGAATTGAAACAAATAAGCAAATTGAAACAACTCAATTAGACTAACTTCAACGAAATTCTTCCAATGTTATTCTTATCCAGCTGCTTCAAATTCAACTCTGATCGACAACTTATGAAGCACAGATTTATGAACGACAACGAACTGTTAATTTTAAATGCATATTCTAATTATTTTTTAACCTACAACATAAATCCATGTTGATAGCAAACAATTAGGCATACGTATTAAATTATATTTATACCCTACACCACTATGTGGTCATTATACCCTACACCACTATGTGGTCAGGGTATTATAAGTTTGTGCTATATTGGCCCAATAATGCAGCCTATTGATTTTGGTGAACATCGGTCCATGTTTAGACCTAGTGCCCATATAAGGGTCCTACCAAAATTATACTGTTTATATGCTGCAGGTCGTAAATATTAAGATATTTTGATGAAATTTGGTACACAGACCTATATTGGCCCAATAACGCAGCCTGTTGATTTTGGTGAACATCGGTCCATGTTTAGACCTAGTGCCCATATAAGGGTCCTACCAAAATTATACTGTTTATATGCTGCAGGTCGTAAATATTAAGATATTTTGATGAAATTTGGTACACAGACCTATATTGGCCCAATAATGCAGCCTATTGATTTTGGTAAACATCGGTCCATGTTTAGACCTAGTGCCCATATAAGGGTCCTATCAAAATTATACTGTTTATACGCTGCAGGTCGTAAATATTAAGATATTTTGATGAAATTTGGTACACAGACCTACATTGGGGCAATAACGCAGCCTATTGATTTTGGTAAACATCGGTCCATGTTTAGACCTAGTGCCCATATAAGGGTCCTACCAAAATTATAATGTTTATACGCTGCAGGTCGCAAATATTAAGATATTTTGATGAAATTTGATACACAGACCTATATTGGCCCAATAACGCAGCCTATTGATTTTGGTGAACATCGGTCTATGTTTAGACCTAGTGCCCATATAAGGGTCCTACCAAAATTATACTGTTTATACGCTGCAGGTCGCAAATATTATGATATTTTGATGAAATTTGGTACACCGACCTATATCAGCCCAAGGACGAAGCCTATTAATTTTGATTAACACCGGTCCATGTTTAGACCTAGTGCCCTTATAAGGGTCCCCCCAAAATTAGCTTGGTTACAAACTGCAAGTCGCAAATATTAAGATATTTTAATGAAATTTGGTTCGCTGACTCACATTATAGAAAATTTTGACATAAGCCCCATTTTAACCCATTCGAATTTCGGATCCAAACAATACACCAAACTGGTGTAGGGTATTGTATAGTCGGCATGCCCGACTTTAACCTTTTTACTCGTTTTCACTATATCTATGAATAAAATATTATTTAATAATATTCTATGTAGTGTCGATTTTTATAAAAATCTTTAAGAGAATTTGCGTAATAATTTGTGTGAAGAATATTCAAATTTAAACTTTTTTATAAAATAATTCTATACGAAAATCTGCACAGAAATGAAATCTTTAGAAATACACATTTTTGGATTTCATATTTAAGAAATACTTAAGCAAAAAATCTATCTTAGCTCTGACTATAAGACCGCCTTCTATATAAATATATTACCAAAATAGTAATTCGCGATTAAAACTATTAAACGAATTGATCTAGAAAAAGTGGAAGTCATGCATATTTTATATTTAGCTCACCTTTTAGAATATATTAAGTAGATTTTATCATGGGTACAACCAAAAGACGAACGGTGTTTTAATAGAAATCGAGTTTTTCAAGTACAACATATGTCGGATTTAATTATTTTGTAACGAGCGGGAATTCCCGGGATCCTAGGAAATTCATAAAAAAATCCCGCTGTCCCGGGAAATGAAAAAGTCCGGGAAAAGAAAAACCCTAGTGTTGATGCAACCATGCATTTTAATTTGAAATATGTGCATATGATGCTTTCCAAGCCAACTGTCCCGCTGCAAGGAAAAGTATGTCGCATCGATGTCAAACTCGTCTTGGTTTTGGAGAAATTATTAATTGAATATTGTATATCGCAATTATTATGTGTGAATGGAAATATTTCTTATAAAATATATTAGGGCACCTATACGCATAAGCGATATACATATGTACCTTTTGGTATATCGCTCATTCGTATAGGATTGTTTTTAAGAAACATTTGCATTCACACAAAATATTTGCGATATACAATATTGAAAGAATATTTTACTTAAAACCAGGTCGAGTAACACTGTAAAATTTCTGTGTGGAAAGAAAAACAACTGAGCTTTTCTAAAAAAAAAAAAAAATCTTCCGATTTTTAAATAAATTCAATTTTCTGAATTAAATTTTTTTTTCAGTTGCTAATTAAAATCTCTATTGATATAGTCAAATTTCCAGCATTTCTCAAATTCCATTAAATTATACTAAATAATAAATATTAAGGCTAAATTTGTCAATATTAAACCACGCCTACTCCGCCCACTTGTTGGGATAATTTAAAGAGTTGCTCCAATTGTTATTTGACATTGGTAATAGATACCTTGGAGAGCATCATATGTGAGTGAGTGAATGAACACACATTCACTGCCCACACACATTAGGCTGCCCCGTTAAAAGAGTGTATTTACGAATTTACTAAAGTAAAATAACTTAATTACATTACATTCTTGCGCTAAATAATCAGGTACAAAATTTAAGGTAATTGAATTAATTGGCATTTCGGAAGCTTAATTTTAATTTTAACTTAATTTTTTTTTTGTATTTCCCCACCTTCCCACTGAACACGTATTATTTGATTGTTATTGCACCAATGTTATTTCCTACGAGACACCCTAGTCTAGATCTTATTATGCAGGAATATTATTGCTGCTATATAAATATGTTATGCACTGGGCAAACATTTTGTTCGCATATAACTCCAAACCCTTCGTTCTTTTGCTTTTTTTGTTTTATTTGTTTTCATAGTGTTTTAGTGTAAAAATAAATTTATTTATTGTAGCGTCTTCCCTAGTTTGCGAATAAAAACAACCAATTTTTTACACACTAAACAGTTTCTTATTATTAGAGGCCCAGTCTTCATTCGCAAGCTGCAGCATCATTTTACTGCATTTGTGTACATTATTTGTTCGCCCATGATGGAATGCAAAGGAATCATTTGACTTTTCATTGACCGCATTATGGGTAATGCATAGAATTTTTATGACTAAAATTTTTCCTATATGTAGTATAGTGTGAAGTTTATATACTTATTTTACTTATTGCAATAAAAAATATTGTAGTTCATCTAAAATTTGTCTGAAAGTTATAAATAAATTGAAGTACCCGGTAAAAAATGTCCATATATGAACATATACATTTATTAAATATATGCGAATACATGCGAACTTTGCTGTCCTTTATTATAAGGTTGTACTATAGATATAAATTTATGTATGACACACGCTGAAAAAAACGGCCTGTCCCAAACATATTTTTGCCGGTAATATATATATATTTGGAGAAATTATTAAACATATTCGCCGTGTTTTTACTATATTTGCAAGCAAATATATTATATTTGCCTGTAAATATATAATGTTTGGATGAAATGACGCTATCGACAAATATTATATGTTTGGCAGCAAACATATAATATGTGTGTCATAAACAAATTATGTTTCCATGCAAATACTATATATAAATAATATATTTAGTTATAAAGCAATTATTAATATATGCCAAACAATAGGCGTATTTATTCTACTCTCCAAATTTCTCTATATTTTAATGGAAAAACATAAAAAGTAAAATTAATTCATCTACTGTTTGGCGATTATTTAATAACTAAATATATTATAAATCACATTGAATTTTACATCTAATACATTCATTGAAAAACAATAACTACAATCTCTTCATTTATTTTTTATTTATTTTTGTTAACAAATATTAATTAAAAACTCTTATAATAAGTTAATACTTTAACACACAATTAAATATTTTTTTTTTCTTTTTAACACAATTTTATGTTTTATTTATACTAATTTATTTTATTTTTTCACATCTTTCACAATAAAATTAATAAATAAAGGAAAAATATCACTAAATTTTCTGACTAGATGCAGTCTAGCTAAACTAAACGATCATTACCAACTACAAAAGTTATAAGGGCTACATACAACTTTATATGTATCAAGAATGGAAATTCGCCGTTTTTCCAAATATATGTTAATTGTATCCCACAAATATAATTATTACCGGGAAATATATGTATAGTAACTATAAAAACAATATAATTGGAAGCACACTGCAAATACATATATGGTAGTTTGTAAACATACATTGATTACCTCCAAACATATACAAAAATGTCTTTTTCCTCCGTGCATTCAAATTAGGCGCTACATATGCATGTTCCTATTTGATTCATGGCATTAAATATAATTCCATATTTATCCAAATATGAGTTCCTTTTACACATATGGAAAAATGTAGTCTTCCAAATACGTTCATATACAAGTCCATTTTGCAGAAACTGAATAACATATACTTCCATATTTGTCCATATATGAGTGTCATTTCTATATATGAAATAACAAATGCCTCCATATATGTCTGTATATGAAATCTTTTTCCATATATGTTCATATAAAATCCATATATGTTCATAAACAATCCATATTTGTTCATATGTGTCCATACATAAACCATATATGAACACGTTTGAGCGTATATGAGCATTTTTCACCGGGTACACATATTGTGAGGAAAAAAGCAATATTGAAATCGCCACATGTTTGGTCCTCGCGTTTTTCGTTAAAAGTTTCAAAAGCAGGCAAAGGTGCATTTGCTACTTTTTTTTGAAAGTGCGTCGTTACTGAATTAATATTTTTTTTAGAGTGCATGATTTTTTACCTTAAATGGGGATGTGTCCAATCTAGACGCTAACTTAACTTTCCCAATGGATTCTCTTGAATGATTTAAATGAAATTTAGAGGAGAAAACAATAAGAGGCCCAATCCCATGTTTAAGGGTTAAAAAAGTGGGATCAAAATTTAATCTATTTATCTATGAAAACAAGCCTGAATTTTACGAAGATTATATTTATTCATATTGTACATGTCGTTAAAGTACGTTAGAAAATAAAAATTTTGATAATTTTACACATATAGTGGACCCAGGGTCGTATCAAAGCTGAACGAAAATGAATATCAATAAAAGCTCAGACACCTCCTCGATTTCTCATACAAATGTGATATTAGCTGTGTTTTCGACTTAGTGCATGAAAACGCGTTTAAGACGAAAACTAACACATTACTTTTTGTATGCGCGTTAACTTTCAACACGGATAATTATCAACGTTGAAAACTCAAAGTTTATACATTTTCACTTCTAACGTAACTTATTCGCGTCACTTCCTAAAACTTTTGTTGACGCACATTCGATTATAACGGAACAATTTTAAACATAACCTGTTTAAATTTTTTTTATACTACAATCGGTTTAATGTTGATTTGCTTTAAATACTTAACGTTGATAGGCATGAGATAAAATACAGCTATTGTAAAAATATGATAATTGTTGTTATTCAATTTAAAATGGGCAATGTTCGGATATGCTATGTATAAAGGTAGATGCGTCTCCAAAATAACTTTAATTTATCTATTTTTCTTTGAAATTATATGAAACAAAGTACATAATGAAAAAGTGCATAATTTTTGACCCCACTTTTTAACACCTAAACATACAAATGGGCCTCCAAAAAATATTTTTTTTTCTCCTGTCTCATTTTTTTTTTCTGTATCGTATATTCGAATCTCATTGGGATACCGTCCTCGTAAGTTTATTCTACTAAACCTACACTAATAAAAAAAGTCTGTAAAAAATTTTGTTAAAAGTAACAAAAATTTGTTAAAAATGACATTACAGAAAAAACTGCTGAAATTAGCAGATTATTTTTGCTATATATTAGTAAGATAGAAACAGCAAAAATAAAACTATTAAATAGTTATACAGAATTTTAGTTATATTTGAGTTAAATTTTTGTTAATAGAAAATAACAACTTAACCTGCTAAAATCAGCAAAAAATTTTGCAAAGTAATTAGTAGCCCTAGTAAAAATGTTTTTTATATAATCATTTATGATTTTATACAATTATGTCTCGTCGAATATTTTGAAATGTATATTTTTATATAATTATATCAAAGATATTTAATTATATAAAAATATATTAACCAGACTCACCATTTCCCGGTCTAAATCATATATGGGTTAATGTAATTATATATAAAAATATATTATTAGATCCGAAAAATGGTACATCTGATTAATATAAATTTATATAATTTAATATATTTTGATATAATCTTATATAATTATACTTGGTGTTACATATGGCAATATTCAACGATATATAATTCCATAAAATCATAAATGGTTATATAAAAATATTTTAACGCGGGAGCCTAAAAGATCACAAAAAATTCAAAATTTTCGAAGTTTTTAGTTCGATTTTTTTTAATGTAAATAAAAATGGAGCCTTTTGAAAATAGCAGTTTACAATTTTTTTAGCAAATATTTCTGCTGATTCTATCAGGATATACTGTTATTTGCATTCCACTAAATTTAGCTTAAAAGTACGCGAGTAAAAATGTTTGTATATAATAATATATAATTTCATATACCCATATATGTTTTTGAACGCCAATGTATATAACCATTCATAATTATATGTATCCATATGTAATTTTTTCTTCCTCAAAAAATTTATTTGGTTAATACGGTTAATCCTATTATATATGACATTATACGAGTATATATATATATTTAGTACATAATCGAAAATATTAAGGGTTTTCACAAGGGGTGTACTATTTGTTGTATCGTTGTATCGTCCTAACAAAAAACAGAGTTGTTAAAAATTAAATTGAAAAAATACAACATTTGAGAATAGCACGATACAAAATTTTAACGTATGTTTAGTGTCCTATATTTGAGTGTGCTAACAGATAGAAAACTGAATAGAAAATCGTTGTTAAACACAAATAAAAATTTTAACAACTCTGTTTTTTGTTAGGACGATACAACGATACAACAGATAGCACACCCGTTATGAACAACCTAATTGTATATTTTTATAGAATTCCATAGTCAAGAGAAACACGATTTTGTTTTGTATACAATTATATATTACGCTATTCAGAGTCACACTAGAAAATTTGTTAGTCGTCTTTTGGATATAATTATTTTTTTTTGGATATAATTTTTCCACACCTACAAAAAATTCTGTTGTCCCAACCGAATTTGGTTCCAACCGAATCGTTCGGTTGCTGCAACCGATAATTCGGTTGTTACAACCCTATTTCTGTTGCTCCAACTGAAATAGGGTCGCGGCAACCGAAATAGGGTTGTGACAACAGAAATAGGGTTGAAACGACCGAATTTTCAGTTGCAGCAACCGAACGATTCGGTTGGAACCAAATTCGGTTGGGACAACAAATTTTTTTTGTAGGTGCAGAGACTGTTAAAAATAAAATTTCAAAAATAAAGAAATTCTCTGTGATTTTTTATAACATAAGCTTTTAACCCATTTTTCGCCGACCGGTGATTTTAATCACCAGCACTTTTACTATTCATAATTTGCTAATAAAATGTTTTTTTTTAAATTTATTTTTTGTATCAATTATTATGGCTCCCCGAGTAAAAAAAGTTAGATGTTATAAAATACAAACATATCTTTTTTTAATATATCCTAAAATACAATTTGATCCGAAAAATGGTGGATCGTTCTGTATTTATTTAGATCCTCCTTGGATCTAATATGATCAATTACGATCCGAAAAATGGGGTTACCTAATTATATAAAATTAGATTTAATTCAAAAAGTTTTATTTTATTTGATACCATTAGATAAAAATAATTCATTCAGAGATTGCATTAAGTGATCCATTCTATTGAAATTAAATTTTGATTATCATTATGTCAGATCCAATTTTATATGTTTAGATAAACCCATTTTTCGGATCGTATTTCATCATACTAGATACAAGGTGGATCTAAATTATGCAATACGATCCACCATTTTTCGGATAAAATTTTATTTTGGGCGGCATCAAAAAAAATATGATTGTATGTTGTACCTAATTCATTTTTTTAATAGGGTTTATGATATACTCGGTATAAAAACGCTTTTTATTTACACTTCAAAAATATCAGCCATGTATACATATTCCGCCAATCAATTACAATCTCCACTAATTTTCTGGAAAATTGGAAAATTCACTGACTTACTAATTTAAAATTTCCTAATAGCTTTGATATGAATTAATTAGAAATTTAATAATTTAGTTAGAGGCCAATTTCCCTATTATGAATTAACATAATAAGTACTTTTTTCAAAAACTGCTATTTTACTTCATCAGAATACTACTCTCCTGACAAATACTTCACAGAGTTTTTGCTTTCAAAAACCTCTACACTTTCAGGAATGAAAAGACAAAAAAAAACTTTCATAATATTTCTATTGTATTTTTCATAATATATTATTCTAATATTTTGTTAAAATAAATTTTTATGTTTGTGGTACCATCTAGTAATGGATATGCGAATAAAGAAGATAGAAAAAGTCTATAGTTGTGTTTTAAGCAAGAGAAGAAAATATGTCCTTTAAGTGGAGTATACACGAAGGAACTTTCATGAAAAAATGCCAATTTTTTTACGAATATTCATTTGTGTATGTTAATGTGTGGTGTTGACATTCGTGCAATTCGTGTTATCAATTCCTTCGTTACTCCGCTTTAAATCTAAAATATCTTTAATTCTACAACATTTTTTGCTTCTCCCGTAAAAAAATAAAAAGTGTTGTTACTCCCTTTTGCATTTTAGGTGACGCTATTTAGGTACATACATATGTAATGTATAAACAAATTTGCAACAACAAAAATTTTCAATAATTTTTGTCGATCAAGACCAAAGAAAATAAGGTTTTGTTCGACAAAAGAATTTGCAACTTTCTGTTGCCAGTTTCTGTTTGCATCATATCGAATTCTATTTATTATGGCTTCTCAAATTAATGCAAGTGCAACACGTATTTGATGCATCCATCTATCCGTCATACATACAAATATGCAATTAAGTACATGCAGTTTTATTAGGCTTCTTTCAACACTTATTATTATTATTATTTTGTTTTCTACATCAAGAGCAATGCTGTAGGTCAAGTGTTGTTAATTAAATATTATGCCTCAAGTAATTTGTTTATTATGATGTTGGCACTGCCAAGATAGAAAAGATAATTAAAAAATACCGAGCATAGGAAGTAATAAACCAACAAACACACATACACAAAAATCCCTTGATAATGATGAGAATTAACGATCCATAATTTAGGCATAGAAATAGCAAACGACAAACTGTCGTCAGCTTTACTGTGAGTTAAGGGAAATACAAAAAAAAAACAAAATAGGAAAAGCAACAACACATAGAGAAATATATGACTATAAAAGTAGACAAAACGACGCCTGACTAACGTCATACATATATACTACAGTAGGCTCTGTATAAGTGTAACACGAAAACATCAACTTGGATTATGGAGCAATTTCAAAATGGATATTCATATTTATTCGTTTTAAAGCAAAAAATGTACCGTATACACAACATGGGGTTTTTAACAACCGTAAGTTGTTTTTCACGTGAAAACATTTTACTCGAACTTTAAAGGCAATTTCAGTTGTAAAACTGTATGTGATGGTACAAGAGTTGGCACAACGTCCATTTTCCGGGTCAACCTTGAAATGATAATCTCGATTTTCGGTTGACCGTTTGTGTTTTAGAACGTTGGTAAAGTATTGGTAACAAGGAAAAAATAAGTGCTCTATTAACCCTGATATGCTAACGGCGACTTTCAGTTGGCCGTATGTTTTCAAAAGATTGGCGAAGTGTTGGCAGAAAATTCTGGGAAGTCCTATTACAATGGGTACAGTGTTTTCATGCACTTTAAATGCCAAAAGAAGAGGCCTACATTACGTATTAGTAGGCCAATTAAAAAAAGCTATATATAGAAAATGTCTTACCTAAGTATTAAAAAAGTTCGAAAGAACAGTACAATAAGCAGTTAAAATGAAAAACAAAATATTCTCTTAAATCTTCATTACTTTCTCTAATAAAATGTTTATGAATTATTTCCAAAATATCTCGAAAGCGTCCCACTGTGTATTGTATATGGGCAAATCAACGGAACCGGGCGATTCCATGTAACTCAGGATTTAAACCATTTTAAGAACAATACCCAGTGTAGAAACGGCAATGACATATCATTATTTTTTGGACTACCAATAATGACACCCACTTACCTTCTGCATTATTTTAAAACACATAATAGTCAGTTACTGATAATGACTAATTTTTATCATTATTTTAAATAGAAAGTAATTTTCTAGATTTTTTTGAAAATTTTTTGAAATCTATTTTTAGACTCAACATTTTTTCAACACATATTTTTTGATTTTTTATATGTTGGCGATTAAGATGACTTCTGTAGAGCAGGTCAAATACGTTTTTATCTATCAAACATTACATATCGATATAGCTCAGATGGTAGAGCTATTGACTGGCAACCTGGAGTCCCACGTTCGATTCCCGCACTAGAAAATTTTATTAAAAAAAATTTTACAATAAAAAAATATTTTTTTATAAAACTTAGTTTTTTGAAAATATATTTTTAGACTCATTATTTTTGTCAGTACTGGTAAGCATATATGTAATGACATATTTTTGGATTTTTCGTATGCTGGTGTGTAAGCATAACTCATTATTTTTCGCGACATCCCCATACAAAGGTAATAAGAAATGTAATAAGAAAGGTAACTAGTTACCATTACCAAGTATGTAGTTACATAACCACATATCTGGTAATGATTTTCTACACTGGGTATATAATATTTTTGATGGTATCAGAATTTTCGAGGCAACGAATTTAATCAGGCCAACAACTTAAATTTTAATATTTATACTGCTAACGTGCTCTACTCAATTAAAAACTAATTTACCCTAATTTTGCTTGCAACTTTCAAAAGTTGTTCAACTCCTTTGGGTATAACTTTTTCAGCATAAAAGGAAATCGCCTAAAACCTTTGGTGAATAATAATTATGATGTTAGAGAATCTCACACTTGTTGAAAAAAATAGGAAAAATGTACGAAATTTGCAAAATTCCAAACTATATCCACTTAGCGATGATTTACTTGTCAAAAGAAAAGTTTTGGTATCCATATTTACCTATTTAGAACATATTGTTTCCACCACATTGAATTTCTGATAAAATGCGAAAAATCGCGAATTTCAAAAAAAATCTGAAACACGTGTTCACTTAAATCGTCCATAGATTATGATATGTAAGTTTGACATTGCAATCACAAATATCTCTGTACAAAAGAGCCAAAAATTTGTTGTTTTTTATAGAATATCCCTGAAAATAGGACATGTCAGGATATGCTTGAACATGTTATATATACCGCTGGACGCGCCTCTAAAAAACCTTTCATATGATACCCATATTGAGTATGTTGTCCTCAGCTAAGATGCAAATTTCTTACAAAAACAAAAAAAAATACCTTTTTTAAAAATGGTCCAGCTCGTGAGATCTCATTGCTAGACCCGAAACATTTTGGGAATCATCATAAAACAAACCAAGGTTTATTTTGAGGGGGACACTTTTTTTTACTTTTTTTCGTGAGTCGGTTTAATACACATATAATAAAAAAAAGTAATTTTATATATCGATTATTCATTCCAACCCTAATTTATTTGTTTTTGTAAATTTTCTTAAAATACTTGTAGCTGAATGAGAATATCTTGAGATACATTTTAATAACAGTCTTACCTATTTGTTATATTTATTTATATAAAATAATTTTTAATACGATTATTATTTATTATTATTATTTCCCGGTGAAAAATGTCCATATATGAACATTTATGGTTCAACCATATATGTATGGATCCGAAAAATGAGGTAACACCTATGTATATGTTCATATATGGACATATATGAACATATAGATTTATTAAATATATGCGAATACATGCGAACGTTGCTGTCCTTTATTATAAGGTTGTACGATAGATATAAATTTATGTATGATATTCAAATTAGGCGCTACATATGTTCCTTTTTTTATTCATGGCATTAAATATAATTCCATATTTATCCAAATATGAGTTCCTTTTACATATATGGAAAAATGTATTCTTCGAAATATGTTCATATACAAGTCCCTTTTGCATAAATTGAATAACATATATTTTCATATTTGTCCATATATGAGTGCCATTTCCATATATGAAATAACAGATGCTTCCATATATGTCTGTATATGAAATTTTTTCCATATATGGAATCACATATACTTCCATATATGTTCATATAAAATCCATATATGTTCATAAAAAATCCATATTTGTTCATATGTGTCCATACATAAACCATATATGAACATGTTTGAGCGTATATGAGCATTTTTCACCGGGTTATTAATATATTCTGCTAAAAGGTCCATAAATAAAAAGCAAATGATAAATTTATTTATTCTTCTTCGAGGCCAATTATTTCCTTTTTATGAAATAACATAATAAGTAATTTTTTCAAAAACTCAGTAATTTTTCTGTCAGGATATTCTGCTAACAAATACTTGACAGAGTTTTTGCTTTTAAAATATTCTACTCCTTCCGGAATTAAAAGAAGATCGTTTCGAGGATCTTCTTCTTAAAAAAAGCTCGAAAAAACAGTAAAATAAGCAGCTAAAAGGAAAAATAAGCCCTTAATATTCATTAAATCTTCATTATTTCTCCACTAACATCATTATAAAAATGAAATTTGTATTTAAATTGATGCCTCATTCCTTAGAACCCAAGGGAGTCAAAAAAGGTTGTGACATAATTGATCTAATACAAAACATAGTGGCAAAATCAAAAAGTTTATTATAAAAATCAAATGTTAATTCAATAAATCTAGGTCGACTTTAAAGCATTTATAAAACTACGGCTTATATTAGAAAAAAGCAAATATGTGCTCTATTTTTGAAGAAAAAAACCAAAATAACCTTAAGTTTTAAGAGAAAATAGCAAAAATAAGCCAATATTTGCAAAACAAGCAAAATTAACTAAAATTGGCTAAAACAAGCATTAACAAATGAGTTTAAAATTCTTATATTTTTAAGATCAGAACTTGTATTCAATCTAAATTGTTCTATCTTTTCAAATAAAAAACAAGCGCTTTCTTCTTTTTGGTTAGCCTAGTTATCACCATTGACTATATATATTGATTCCTTTCGTTCCTATAAGGAGCATAGGGCCTCTTCATTATCTGAGGTTTCGGTAATCAGTTAGTTTAAGATGAGTAGCTGATTAGGCTTCTGCATCCGATCCTGGAACTGGGGCTGCCAGCATGGCCTCCAGGCGGGCGGGCTTATATAGCGAGCCGCTTGTTCCAAGGTTATTGAACAAAATCAATAATTTCATTTTCGTGCATTGCTCAATCCACTCCCGATGGCGGAGTGGCGGAGCATTGACTAAAAACAATAAAAGTTTTTCTTGTAAAATTGAGTTGATATAATATTGAAAACTCTGAACTACATCAATAATGAATGCATATTTTTATAATTTAATACGAATTTGATGTACATAAAACACGCTGTTTAGTGCATACACTTCCTTGCGCTGGTTATATGTATCCTTATCAGAGCTGAAAAATATTGAGTTTAAAAATAGATTTCCAAAAAATTTACAAAAAAATCCAATATATTATCTTATACTTGCAAGTTGCAACAATGACCAAAATTATTTCATTATTTGTAACCTAGTGTCTTCAAATGCAATGAAATGTGCAAGGAAATTTGAAGATAACACACAAAGCAACAACAAAATTATTTTCGTTGTTGTTGTTTTGTGTGTTATTTTCAAATTTCCTTGCACATTTCATTGCATTTGAAGACACTAGGTAACGTATTGTTTTTTTGTTGTGAAATAATGGTAAAAGTAACTATTTAGTACCTAGTAACACTTTATTGTATGTTTTAAAGTAATGCCTAAAGTTAGTTGGTAATATTACTGGTTGTCGAAAAAATATTGACACCCCATTACCGCTACTACACTCGGTTGTTACAAAAATATTACGCTTTCAAAAATTAGTTTCTCATAAAGATGGCCGCTTGAGTTATTTTTAAAACTTTTTAAATTCTCTCGAAAATATATGGTGTTACTCACGATAACGCACGAGTCACGTGAGTATTATAATTATTACTCACGAGCACGCGCGACTCATTTAGTGTCACATGCCCATCCCTAGTTTCTAATTCCTTTTATTCACTTATCCAGAGTCTACTTTTTATATAGAAATACAACTATGAAAACTGCAAAAACAACCAAGCAAATACTAGGCTAAATATTTGCAATCATACACTAATGCATATTTATATAAAGGCATGCTGATATTTGTTTGAAATTCAACTAAATGTTCTATTTTATACATATGCAATTTGTATTGGGTGTGAATTGTGTATTTGTTTTGGTTATGTGCCAATTTAATTTTGTCACTGCGAGTGGCACGCGACTGTAAACGCCAATAGAATAACCTGGCATAGCCATGATATAGTGTTGCTGACATATACTATTACGCTTTGACGCCTTGCCACCAGCAGGCAGTCTACTGTCAGTGTATATTTAACATCTAACTGCATAAAAACATGGGTCTATTGATACATGTTATGATGCTATACTCCTTTTTTCTGCATTGTTCACATGTCTTTGTTTGCAACTGAAATGTAAGACTTTTATTTGCCAAGACACCTAGTGATTTGATTATATAGTTAGGAAAGAAACCACTATCTTAAGATCTATAATATAATTGAACAAAGAAAGAAAAAGAAAACATCAAACGGTTTAAGTTTTCTTTTTTTTTTTTTTTGGCAAATATGTATGTATGAGTTCCAAGACGCGTTATGACAATTTTCTTTTTCATTTCCTGTTAGTTCTGAAATTATTTTATTTTAACCCATTAACGCCGAAATGTAAACTTTCTATTGAAAACTGATTTAGACAAATGGATTACATAAATTATATTAAATTATAGAATGTAAAAATAAATGGGGACAACTGACAGAAGTGATATTGTATTGTTGCAAACAAATTTTGTTAATCCAAATTGTTTTTCACATGATGTTACGATATGTACATTAACGTTTTCATAATTCACTTCCATCTATTCTCACATTTTATACTAAATTGTTCATCATTACCACTCAAAGTTGTTATTCTTATGAAAGAAATATGATCAGAATTCCTATGTTGTGTTGTTTCATTTGATTCAGAGGTATTCACTTGGATTTGATACTACGCTTATAACACTTTATATTATCTCTTCTTGATTTCAGCCAAGCCCAGTTGATCAGAATTTTTAAGAATCTCTCATGTGACAAATTATATATATCGTCCGTCAGCTTATTATTGTTTTGACCCATACGCCAAAAAGTCGTTATGGAGAAAACGATAAAGAAGGTTTACATTCTTCTCAATTTTGTATGTAAAATGGGCAAGTACACGAGATATGAAAAATTTCATTTTATTTATTAAAAGTTTCATACACTCAATGAAAAAGTTTCATTAAAACTGCTTTTTCATCAAATTTAAGAAATTTCTCATTTACTTTGTGAAGAAAACTTTATAAGTTTACTGAAAATTTTCATTAAAACTCGAACAGCAAAATTCCCTCTGTGTACTGTTTTTAATAAATTTTGTTAATATTATTTAAAAATTTTTTAATTTATTTTATTATACAAATAATATATAATTCAATTTTCACCGTTCTTGTTAATTTAAATTTATATTGTTTTTTGTTAAAATGAACTAGATTTTTAAAAAGAAAACTATATTAACTACCAATATTAGTTTAAAAAATAAATCAAAATTGACACCATTGAAAAATGTTTGTTGGCATGGAAATTTTTTGCATGTTGTGGCAAAATTCTTAAATTCTCTTAAAAATCTGAAAATTCTCTTTAAGATCTGAAAAAAACCTTTTTACATAGGAAAATGTGGAAAAGAAACACTCAATCTCCCACTTTTTTTACAATGTTTAGCAACATGTTTTATTTTCTCTGCCCGACTTCGCGAACAAAAATAAATAGTGAAGGTTGAGCGAGGAAGAGAGTTATAGAAGGCCACTGATAGTAGGTGTCTGCATATTTTATTTAGCAGTGAGCGTTAATGGGTTAACATAACATAATTTTTAATGTTTTCGTCTACTGTGGTGAAATGCTCTAAATTTAGTTTTTTACTATCTCCATAATGTTGTTTACATTGAACAATTATATTGACTATAAGATTTTTTTACTACAAAAATTTAGGAAAATATAGTTTTGTTTTTTAAATCATAGGGAACATGAAGTTGGATAAATATGTACACAAACATGCTGTATGTGTACTATATTTATTTATTATTTTAATTTTCTTGAACTATGCGTGAAATTTCCGGCAGCCGAAATTATGTTATAAGTCATGTATGTGACAATCTCCAAATAGACATTCCCAGCAAAACTTTGGTGATGGGTGCGATATATTCACTTATTACCTTGTTAGATAACTCCTTACTTTCTGCATCATTTCAAAACAAAATAATGACTTACCGATCACTGACTACATATTGCATGATTTATAAACGCAAAGCAATGATTAAATCCTATTTGAAAATCTATTTTTACACACATTGCATTGTGTTTTTTTTTGTAAGCATAGGGCTAAGGAGTATATTTTTCGACATCACGAACGTAAATATGAAGCACAATAATTCATTTAATTTTTAACTAATCAAATGTTTTATATGTCGATGTAAAAGGGGGTAGAGTTCTCCGCTAACAAGCAGGGACCCGGCATAACCGCTTTTATTGTATATATTTAATAAAAAAATTTTGTAATAATATTTTTCAAATAAAAATTTTTTTTTTCTTCCTAACCACTTTCAATAAACGATATATCCGTAAAAAAATATGTTATCAAAAGAATTCAAAAACCATTTTAAAGAGGAAGAGTAGTATATTCAGATGCCGTTACAAATCTTGTTAAAAATATTTTTCGAGGAAACATACGATTCGAAATATTTTGAAGAAAAGTTAAGTTTTTCCCATTTATATAGCTCGAAAGTCTGATAAGGAAGGTCATTTCTGAGGCCAGATTTAGATTAAGCGAACCTTTTGCTTTCAGAAAAGTATACTTTAGTCCCCTTGACTGATATTTTTATGTCTGCACTTGTAAGTTGCCTCAAGTACTGACATGTACTCAATAATGCTCCCCACTGTATGTCTAAACATTACTTTATACATTATTGGGTAATGTGTGCTTTGCTGGGTTGTTATGCTTGACTATGAACATATGTGTTTATTAGGGTGGCATTGTGTGCTCAAAGTATTTATAAGATGTAGCTTAATAATATTTGACATCACAAGTGACAAACAGCGGTGTTCCAGAAAAGTTGCGTTTGGACAAATTAACAAGAGCCAAAAACCAAAATGAATCGCAAAACGTTCGAAAATAGTTTTGTACTACAATTGTACAATAAATAGAGTTAAGTGGGGGAATGTGCAGTAGGGTAGTAATGTGGAATATCCCCTTATTTCGGAAACTATTGGAAAATATGTTTATGTTGGTTGTCTACTTATGTCGTATGACACTTATAACTTTAAAAAATGTATACGTAATGTTAACTTTTTCCCTTGTAAATGCATTTTGTTGTAACTACATTATCATTTGTGATTTTGAATTTATTAGATAAGCCATTGTTTTATCTCTAAAATATCTATTCTCAATTTACAATTATTTATTTGTTTGTTAATTATTCCTACATATTAAATCAGCGGTTCCCACTAGGTTTTGCTTCACGGACCCCAAACCAGTGTTGAGCGAGAGGTACTTTATAAATTATGGGGCAATATAATAAAAGCACCTGCTTATTTTAAATGATGGCCAATTTTAATTTTTTTGTTAAATAATTTAAAAATTATAAAAAAAAATTGTTTTTTTAAAATAAATTGTTTTATGTTTTTTGTCGGATCTCTTCGCGGACCCCCTGGAATTCTGCCCCCATTTGGGAACCGTTGTATTAAATGAATGTTTTTCGTTCGATTTAAGATGAAATATTATCGCATTTACTTTTAAATTATTTTCAAATTAAAGAAAGATGATACAATTTTTACAAGTAAATTACAGAGAATAAAAATAGAAAAAATTCAATAAGGCCATCACGACAGAATATACATTTTTCTCCGATACAGACCCATCCTCAGTATCCTATGCCTTTACGGGATAATAACTGATGATGATCTATTTATATTGAATGTGGAACAAATAAATAAATTGAAGCAACTCAATTAGACTAAAGTCAATGAAATTCTAATAATGCTATTTTTATCCTCTGTTATTACTGTTTTTGCTTTAAACTTTAATTGTTAAAGTATCACCGCTTGTTTCTTATGGAATTCAACTCTGATCGACAATTTATATTATGAAGCCCAGATTTATGAACGACAACGAAACGTTCATTTTAAATGCATATTCTAATTATTTTTAATCTGCAACATAAATCCATGTTGATAGTAAACAATTAGGCATATTAAATTATATTTTTCGTTGTATCTAGTGTGTTAAGATGAATGAAGGTATGTATAGTTGATTTTTAATTGGTAAATGAATGCTTTTCTTTCGTTTTTAGATCCAATATTATCACATTTAATTTTTAATTATTTTCAAATTAAAGAATGATGATAAAATATTTACAAGTAAATACATCACAGGATAAAGTGTGATCTTAAAATATCTTATTCGATCAGCCAAAACTATATTATTTTTTTGTTTCTATTGGATTTAAATTAACAGCATGCGATATTTTGGCATCTTAGTTTGATATTATTGGACCTGCCAATTTGGAGTTACTGAAATCCTTTGGCATTTGACATATCTAAATTTATATTACTCCATACCCCAATTTTAAGATGAACTTGGATTAGATCTCTATCAAATGACTAACGAATATATATGCTAGATATAAATATTTTTTTATTGGGAGATGAATTAAATGGTTTTAAGTATTTCTGAACATTTGCATATTTGTAGATAACCTTTATTGAATATAAGCCCTCTGTATACCTATACGTTTTTAATCAGGCAATTAGATTTGGTTCATATCGCTTCTAAAAAGGTTTTAGGTTTGCCAACCAACAAGAAAATAAAATTTCCTATAAATCCATTTAGTAAACAATAAACAGGCAGTTAACTATTTACTAGCTTATTTGCGGTTGTTTTTGTAGTGCAAACTATCTCTGGCTTTTATTTGCAAGCTGTAAAATTTTTTAAATAAAAACCAAAAAAAAAAACTATGATACTGAAATTTCCTTGAAAGTCACTCAGGATAGCATGAAATAGTAATATAGAATACCATAGCAAAGAGGATTTAAAGGAAAGAGTTTTCGTCCGAAGAAATTATGTTAACTCGTGCTCAATTATTTGAGAATGAGAAAAACAAAAGAAAAGTGAAAAAGTTAATTTTTTTTCCGATTAATGAATAAAATGTTAACAAAAACAACTTTAATAAGGAAATAAATAATAATTAATTAATTTAAATACACTTTTTTGCTTTTCACTTTTGTTTTTTTTGTTGTAAAAACGATTTTATTATTTTTTTTGTTACCCAGCTAAAAATCGACATATATGAATACATACAGGTTAAATGTATGTTCATGCATGCTCATAAACATGCATTCATGTCCATACATGGATACATAAATCTCCATACATGCATCATGTATGTCCACACATGTGCATTAACGAAATTTGAGGTAATATCTACATGCATGATCATGCATATTCATGTGTGTTCATGCGTGTTCATGTGTGTTCATACATGTACACACATGTAGATATTACCTCAAATTTCGTTAATGCACATGTGTGGACATACATGATGCATGTATGGAGATTTATGTATCCATGTATGGACATGAATGCATGTTTATGAGCATGCAGGAACATACATTTAACCTGTATGTATTCATATATGTCGATTTTTAGCTGGGTATCCTGAATTCCTTCATTTTATCTCAATCGCTGTTAATTTTCTTCATATTCCTTCTGCTTTTCCTCTGTTTCTTGCGTGAAATTTTTTGGCTCATAAAGCATTTTTAAAAGCAGCTGATGGAAACCCGCTGACTATAGTCACGTCTATAGATATTAACAAATTTATTTCCCTTAGGCCCGATTACTGAATGTCCAGTTAAAATTTAGCCAACAGTTAAATTCATTTTTTTATATGAGAAACAACAAATGTGTCAGTTAAAGTCCCAGTTAGTAGTTAACTGAACATTCAGTAATCGGGCCTTATTTTTTCTCAAAAACTAATAACAAAATTATAGAATTGATAATAAAAAAAATTACTGCCCAGCTAAAAATGGACATATGTGAATCCATACAGGTTAAATGTATGTGCGTGCATGCTCATAAACATGCATCCATGACCATACATGGATACATAAATCTCCATAAATGAATCATATATGCACATACGTGTGCATTAACGAAATTTGAGGTGATATCTACATACATTTAACCTGTATGGATCCATATATGTCGATTTTTAGCTGGGTGGGTAATTTTGTAGTACTTTTTTTTTCCATACAAATTGTTTTTGTAATAACTACATTTAACACACAAATCAATATTTTATAAAAGAACTCACTTAATTCTGCCTTACGCCGAAACAATTTAACAACGAATTTTCATTATTCACTGTGTTAATTTTTTAGCTCTTTAAATTTATCACTTGTTTAAAATTTATCACCCGACTCTCTTCAATGTTCTTTATACTTTATACATGTTGTTGCCACCCTAATGCATATTAAAATGTTGCATGAATTTTACGTACTTTGTAAAACAAATCATAAGAAACGATAGATAACATTTAGCTAGAAAGAAAATTTACATTTCATAGCGCAAAAATAGACAAACTGTATTAAAAAGCTTGAGATATTAAAATTAATGGTTTTTCACAGCAGGTCACTGTAGATTTCAAATTTGGAGTCAAATATTGCATCGAACAATGGATTCGTTTACATATTGATACTAACACATGCATAACAAATCTTATCATTAACAAATGTGTTAATTATGGATAATTGGGTTTTAGTTAGAATTCAAGTAACGAATTATTTTGTATTTGTATTGCAATAAAAGTTGTCATTGTTTTTTCTTTTGAGTCGGCAACAATGTGGAACGCTGTTCCTAAACTTTGTGTGTACACTGGAGCGGCATTTTTGTTAACTTTCGATTTTCATCAATTATTGTTCGGTGCGAATTTGAGGAAAATCGGAACGCTCAATCCCAATATATTTATACTCAAATGAAACATCGTTTTGCTGTCTTTTCAAGTTCAACAACAAAATAAGAAAAATTTGATGCATCGGGATTGCGACACATCATTTCTAATAGACTTTGGGACGCAGATCAGGAATATGGCCCTAAAATTTTAAAGTTAACTATAGTTTAAGAAATATTTCCAAAAACTTTTTTATATTGCAGGAAAATTAAATTTTTTAATAAAGTTTTTGAAAAAAAAAAATTACAAAATTAAAAGTAATAACGCTATTTTTTTGCAACATTTTAAAATTATGAAATATGACTATTAATTTGATATATTGCAGGTTTAAGAGCTGTGATAATATTTCTTATACGCGTATTTAAAGTTGAGATTTCTCTTTTTTCATTTTCTGCTTCAATTAAACACTACACCACTACGTGGTCATGGTATACTAAGTTTGTGCTGATGTTTGTAACACCAAAAAATATTGGACCTAGACCCACCTTATAGTATATCGATCGACTCAGAATCACGTTTTATTTTGATTTAACGATGTCCGTCTGTCCATCCGTCTGTCTGTCTGTCCATGCATTGATATTTTGATGAAATTTGATACACCGACCTATGTCGGCCCAAGGACGAAGCCTATTGAGTTTAGTTAAAATCGGTCCATGTTTAGACCTAGTGACCATATACCAAAATTGGTTTTTTACCACCCTGGAGGTCGCAAATACGAAGATATTTCAATGAAATTTGGTTGGCTGACTCACATGGTCTCAAGGACAAAGCTTATAGATTCTAGATAGGATCGGTCCATATTTGGACCTATCGCCCATATGAGCTATATTTACGATTTTCTCTTCTTTTATAATTTTATAGAAAATTTTGCTACAAGTCCGATTTTAACCCATTCGAATTTCGGATTCAAACATTAGTTGGCTTTTAACCAGACTGGTGTAGGGTATTGTATAGTCGGCATACCCAACTTTAACTTTTTTACTGGTTTTAAGTTAAAATTGACTAAACCTGAAAAAGACGGAGTTTTTTAATAGTAAATACATTTAAAATTAATTTGAAATAAAAAAGATTTTAAATTTGTATTTCAGATTGAATTTTCTTCAAATGTTGACGCAAAAGTTGTGATTATTTTGATAAAATGAATTTAGCGGAATATGAATTTACGTCATATGTTAAGATCTTGCAAATCCGATTAAAGGATTTTAGTAGATTTGCAAAGTAGTAAAATAATTGAAGTTTTCAGTTTAATTGCAATGATATCCTAGATCCTTTTCCTAATCAAAATAAGTCGATATGTTTCTAAAAGCCCAAAGTCTATACTTTAAAACCATATTAAAAATGATCCGTGGTTTAGTCAGGTATATGAATAAATAAGAAATTTTAAAGAATAAATTGTCTTCTTGCTAAAAGTTAAATTTGCTTATATTTCAAAAAGTAGTGTTGTGCTGTGTTATTTTTAAAATTTTTAAAAATTTCGAAAATAAATTGAAAAACAAAAATTAAGAGGCAAAATATCTAAAATCGTAAAAAAGCGATTTTAAAATATTCGTGTTCACCATGCCAAAATTAATTAAAAATTATGTATCACGCAATATAATTTTGTTAAATTTTTTTAAATTAAATTACAATAGCTGTATTTTGTCTCATGCCTATCAACGTTAAGTATTTAAAGCAAATCTACGTTAAACCGATTGTAGTAGAAAAAAATTTTAAAAACGTTATGTTTATAATTGTTCCGTTATAATCGAACGTACGTCAGCAAAAGTTTTTAGGAAGTAACGCGAATAAGTTACGTTAGATGTAAAAATGTATAAACGTTGAGTTTTCAACGTTGATAATTATCCGTGTTGAAAGTTAACGTGCATACGAAAAGTCATATGTTAGTTTTTGTCTTAAACGCGTTTTAACGCACTTTAAATTTTTTTTATGAGTTAACGGATATAGTTAAGTCGAAAACACCGCTAATAATTGCACAATAAATGTAAATTGTAAGAAAAAAATATGACGCTTTAGTGTGTACGTTATACACATAAATTTAGAAGTTAGTCGTCCTGCTATGCGTTGGACGTTTTTAAATGATTGGAGTTAGGTTTTTGAATTCTACATGTATCCGTTTACTCATCAAGTTTCATAGATCTAGCCCTTGTCGTTTTATAATTATGAAAGAAAATTCAAATTCTGAAGAAAAAATGAGCAAAATGAATTCTGTGCGGCACTCCAATAACATAGGAGGCTAACAAATATTTTTTGTTTGGTGCCAGAATATTAATCAGCTTCTTTTCAAAATCTTTGAATAACCTCGTTATGGAAAGAAGATTGTCACTAAAATTGCAAGAAATCGCAGTTTGAAGCATTTTTGAAAGCTAATATTTTTTATTTTATTTTTGGGAAAAATAAAATGCCTTATTGGAGACTCTATGATATGGTAATATGATATGGTGGTCCTACTGTATAACATATCGCGTTTTTAAAATTGGTCAAATGCTTTTACAGCCTTTTTTTTAAAAACGAATTCTTAACACCATGTGATATCTCAAAAACTAGAGGTCACATAATAAAACGAGTAAAAAGGTTAAAGTCGGGCATGCCGACTATATAATACCCTACACCAGCCTGACTTAAAGCCAACTAATGTTTGGATCCGAAATTTGAATGGGTTAAAACGGACTTGTGTCAAAATTTTCTATAAAATCATAAAAGAAGAGAAAATCGAAAATATAGCCCATATAGGCGATAGGTCCAAAAATGGACCAATCCTATCTAGAATCAATAGGCTTTTTCCTTGGGACCATGTAAGTCAGCGAACCAAAATTTCGTTGAAATATCTTCTTATTTGCGACCTGCAGCGTGTAAAAAAGACAATTTTGGCGGGTACCATTATATGGGCACTAGGTCTAAACATAGACCGATTTCAACCAAAATCAATAGGCGTCGTCCTTGGGCCGACGTAAGTCGGTGTACCAAATTTGGTCAAAATATCTTAATTTTGCGACCTGTAGTGTGCCCAAGTATGCATGGACAGACAGACGGACGGAGGGACGGACATCGTTAACGCACGCATACAAAAGAGCAAGAAAAAGTATAGTTTTGTACAAAAACTAGGTGGTTTTTGCTCAGGTATAAATGTAGTATATATTGTACTTTGATAAACTTACCGCACAAAGACCAGTGTTGGTAAGAGTGCGTAAAGTAAGACAGATTTAGAAAAAGTAAAAGCAGTTTTGAGGTGACCCAAAAAAAAATCAATTTAAAAAGATATGTTTTAAAAAGGCTCAAAATTGTGATAGCAATAGCGTTTTTGGAATCTCTACACTCGAAATTTGACAACAAATCCGAGGCACCAAAAACAGCATTTTGCAGTGTAATCAACCGACAACGCACAGTGGTTTTGTACAAACCACTATATAGTTTCCTAAAAAAGTAATTCGCAATTGCTGTCTTATATACAATAATTATTTTCTTTCTTTTACAGATTACCGCCCTTGATACTATTCATTATATTATTATGCATTCAAACATCACAATCGAGATTTGTAGGTATCAATAGAGTCCAGCTTTGTAAAATAGTCTAAATTTTTATTCATTCTTATTACAGTTTGGTGAGAGACAAAAAAGACAAAATGGAGCAAATATGTACCTACCCGCTAGCTCTATAATACCCGGTGGTGAGGGTGAAGATCCCAATGAATGGACCGAATGGAGTTCACCATCTGAATGTTCACGATCCTGTGGAGGCGGTGTTTCCTATCAAACACGGGAATGTTTAAGAACAGCGTAAGTACTTATTTAAGGTTATGAACGGGTGATTTTGAATGCATATATTCAACCATTCTCTTCCTTAGGCCGAATGGTGCTCCATTATGTGAAGGAGGTAATCGTAAATACTTCTCTTGTAATACACAAGACTGCCCAGAGGAGGAGTCTGATTTTAGAGCTCAACAATGTTCGCGCTTTAATCATCAGGCATTCGATGGTATTTTCTATGAATGGGTTCCATACACAAATGCTCCCAATCCTTGTGAGCTTAACTGTATGCCAAAGGGCGAGCGCTTTTATTATCGTCACAAGGCAAAGGTTATCGATGGTACGCGATGCAATGACCAAGATCTAGACGTATGTGTTGATGGTCAGTGCCAACCGGTGGGTTGTGATATGATGTTGGGTTCAGATGCCAAAGAGGATAATTGCCGTAAGTGTGGTGGGGATGGCACTACATGTCGTACTATCGCCGACAGATTCACTACAAGCAATTTGGCGGCCGGTTATAATGACTTGTTGTTGGTGCCGAATGGGGCAACTAATATACGTGTACAAGAAACTGCTCCCTCAAATAACTATTTGGCCTGTCGGAATCTTAGCAGCCATTACTATTTAAATGGTAATTGGCGTATAGATTTCCCTAGACCAATGCTCTTTGCAGGCTCGTGGTGGAATTATCAAAGAAAACCCACAGGTTTCGCTGCTCCAGATCAATTGAGTTGTCGGGGACCCATCACAGAGTCAATTTACATTGTAATGTTGGTTCAGGATAAGAACGTGAGTATCGATTATGAATACAGCATTCCACAATCTGTCAGTTCGAGTACACCTGATGTCTATACATGGACTCATATGGAATATGGACCCTGTAGTGCTTCTTGCGGCGGTGGTTCTCAGACTCGTGCTGTTACTTGCAACAATCGTCTTAATTTGGAACAAGTCGATCCAAGTTTCTGTGATGAGAAAGCCAAACCGGCCGAAAGTCAAGAATGTGGCACAGAGCCTTGTGCTCCCCACTGGATCAACGGTGAATGGGGTAAATGCTCAAAGGGTTGTGGTTCCGATGGCATTCAAAACCGCTCTGTTAGTTGCGAACGCATCTCCCCAACTGGAGAGCATACTGTGGAAGATGATACAGTCTGCTTAGAGAAAGTTGGAAATAAACCTGCTAATCAACAAGAATGTAACCGTGATGTGAAAAATTGTCCGAAATATCATTTAGGTCCATGGACACCGGTGAGTTGTTTTGAATAGCCTCTTGGATTCAGATTAGATATATTATCATTTTTTTTATAGTGCGACAAACTATGTGGTGAAGGTAAACAGACGCGGAAAGTGACTTGCTTTATTGAGGAGAATGGTCGTAAAAAAGTTTTAAATGATGATGACTGCATAGAAGAGAAACCAGAAACTGAAAAAGAGTGCATGTTGACACCTTGTGAAGGTGTTGACTGGATTATTTCCCAATGGAGTGGTGTAAGTTAAAGAGAAGTATTTCGAATCAACTTTTCACCAATCAATTTCTGTTGCGTTTTCAGTGTGATGCTTGCGGACAAACGACAGAAACGCGTACTGCAATTTGTGGTTCGAAATCTGGAAAAGTTTATCCCGATGAATTTTGCGCTCCTGAAGTTCCTTTATTGTCAAGACCCTGTGAGTCCACTAAATGTAAAACCCAGTGGTTTAGCTCAGAATGGAGCAAATGTTCATCATCTTGCGGAAAAGGTGCACAATCGCGTGTTGTATTATGTGGAGAATTCGATGGTAAAACTATTACTAAAGTAGCTGACGATTCAAAGTGCGATGCAGCAACGAAACCTGAATCAACGCAAGAATGTGAAGGTGAAGCTGACGAATGTCCTGGTGAATGGTTTACTGGTCCTTGGGAATCATGTAGCAAGCCGTGTGGTGGTGGTGAAAGAAAGCGCGAAGTTTTATGTTTGGCTAATGGTACTAAGTCAACTAACTGTGATGAATCGAAAATAGAATTCTTGTCAGAAAAGTGCAGTACTCAAGCTTGTACTGAGGATGAAGTTTTGCCAGTTGAAAGCACTGATAAACCTCTTACCGACGAAGAAGATGAGGAAGACTGTGAGGAAGAGGATGATGATAATAAGCTGGTAACGGATAAGATGAGCGATGATCTTAATATTTCTGATGGCATTGATTTAGATGAAGAATCAACAATGTCATCTTTGATGACCGATGATCTTATGTTAAGTGACAGCACACCTGCTTCAGATACCACTGATGAAGACACGTCCACTGATTTACCATTTACTACAGTCGAAGGCTCTGGCGATGAAACCGAAAGTACTGATAATTCTAGTACCGTCACAGAAGCCAGTGGAGATGATATGGAGGAAACAACTACTGACAATACAACAGATCAAGCTGGATCAACTGAGACAACCGATAGTATAACTGGATCTACAGGCCTAGAATCTACAGATGTGTCTACTGAATCATCTATATTTACTGATACTTCAGGTTCCACAGAAGATTCATCTACAGAATCTTCTGCCTCGACAGCTGTTTCTGGTTCGGAGTCTACAGATTACTCTTCTGAAAGTTATGGTTCTACGGATTCTTCACAGTCTACAGATTCCTCTACAGATATGTCTGGCTCAACAGATTCTTATCAATTTACCGATTTATCGACAGATATTTCTGGTTCTACAGACTCATCACAATCTACCGAAGTTTCCGAATCTACAGACTCATCTGCATCTACAGATACCTCAGCATCCAGCGATGCGTCTGAAGCAACAGAATCTTCATCATCAACTGATTCTACTGGATCCACAGAATCTTCAATATCAACTGATACTTCTACTGAATCGTCGGAATCTACTGACGATACTGAATCTACGAACGAAACGACTAATACCGGAGATACTTCCTTTTCTACAGATGCTTCTGCATCTACCGAACTCTCTACTGATGATACTTCAACAGACTCATCTGATTCTACCGAATCTTCAACTTCAGATTCTACCGAATCTTCAACTTCAGATTCAACAGAATCTTCAGTATCAACAGAATCATCTACAGAATCATCAACAGATATTTCTTCAACCACTGACGTTTTTTCATCCACGGACTTTTCTGCTTCAACAGACATTTCTTCGTCTACTGATGTGTCCACGTCAACGGATATTTCTTCATCTACCGATATTTCACAATCTACAGATGCTTCTGCCTCAACAGATTCTTCATCATCTACTGATTCTTCGGTGTACACTGATTCTTCACTCTCAATTGATACATCAACAATTACAGATGGCTATACGGAATCAGCTTCTTCAACAGATTCATCTACTTCTACAGATGCATTCAGTGATTCTAGCATTACCTCTTCGGACCTTTCAACAGAGTCTACAATTAGCGCTACAACTGACAGTTCAACCGAAAGTACTGACGATACTGAAACATCAAGTGATTCTGGAATATCCGGGGCTACTGACTTCTCATCTGCATCTACAGGGGTATCAGAGTCTGAAAGTGATGTTACTGAAAGTGCCGTTACCGATGTTAGTGGACTAACGACAGAGGGTACCACCAAAATATCAGCCAGCAGTGATTCAACGTCGGACGAAACAACCTACATTACTACTGATGAGTCTTCAAGTAAAACTACAATGGAAAGCGGATCGACCGACGAAACAACTGAAATATTTGGACTGTCAAGTACAACGACTGAAGGTGTGTCAACCTCATCAGATATTTTCGATTCAACGACTGGAAGTTCAGGTGATTCTTCACTTTCAACGGATGACTTTACCACCGTTGATATTTGGACCACCGAAGAAGATTTTGAAAAGAGTACTCCTAATACATTGGAAGCTGCTATTACAAAGGAATCTAAGACCAAAAAATGTAAACCTAAGAAACCTAAAGATTGTAAAAAATCTGAACATGGTTGCTGTCCTGATGGTAAACACAATGCTAAAGGTCCATTTGACGAAGGCTGTCCAATTGCTAAGACTTGCGCTGAAACTGAATTTGGTTGCTGTCACGATGGACTATCCCCAGCAGAAGGCAAAAATTACAAGGGCTGTCCTAAGTCGCAATGTGCTGAAACTCTATTCGGCTGTTGTCCTGATAAATTTACTCCCGCCGAAGGAGAAGATCAAGAAGGATGTCCAGAACCCACTACATTGCCACCAACTACAACCATTGAACAGCCAGAGGAAACCGAAACAGAAAGTGTTGAGGCAGACAGTACCGACGTGCCTGAAACAACTGAAGCCGTAATACAGTCATGTTCATTTAGCGAATTTGGATGTTGTCCCGACGGCGAAACAAGCGCTTCTGGTGAAAACTTTGCAGGATGTGATAATGTCGTTGATACAAAGGATTGTAGAAATTCTATATATGGCTGCTGTCATGATGGTCGCACTTCCGCAATAGGTCCGGACAATGAAGGATGCCCGTCTTGCACATCCGAACCATACGGTTGTTGTCCCGACAACGAAACACCAGCCCATGGTCCTTTGGGTGAAGGTTGTTGTTTGAATTCGCCTTTCGGTTGTTGTCCAGATAACATCAATAGCGCTCGTGGTCGCAACTTTGAGGACTGTGATTGCAAATATGCTCCTTACGGCTGTTGTCCAGACGGGAAGACTGCCGCCCGTGGCCCTAGCAACGAAGGCTGTGGTTGCGAGTCATCTCAGTTTGGTTGTTGCCCAGATAAACTTACTGTTTCACAAGGACCCAAATTTGAAGGATGTGCTTGTCATACCCTACAATTCGGTTGTTGTCCCGACGGTATTACTGTGGCTCAAGGACCTCACCATTATGGCTGTCATTGTTCACAAACTGAATTTAAATGTTGTCCTGATGAGAAAACTCCGGCCAAGGGTCTCGATAATGAAGGCTGCACATGTTTGGAAAGTAAATATGGTTGTTGCCCAGATGGTATTACTTCCGCTCAAGGTGACAAATTCGAAGGATGTGAAAATGTCAAGGAACCTCCACAACTGGCTTGTAAATTGCCCAAGGAAACAGGTCCCTGTGGTAACTTTAGCATTAAATTCTTCTTCGATACATCTTATGGCGCCTGTGCCAAATTCTGGTACGGTGGCTGCGAAGGAAATGGAAACAAATTCGAATCGGAAAGCGAATGTAAAGAAACTTGCCAAGATTACAAGGGAAAAGAGGCGTGTCTATTGCCTAAGAGTCAGGGTCCCTGTACAGGCTCCATTGCGAAATGGTACTTTGATGCTGATCGTGGCCGTTGCGAAGAATTCAAATACGGTGGATGTTATGGAACAAATAATCGCTTTGACAGTTTGGAAGAATGTCAGTCATTGTGTACAGTTAGTGAAAGTGTTCGTAAGTATCAATACAATTATATCAATCGTTTGAACGGTCCTTATTGTCCCTGTGGTTTTAGCTCCATGTGAACAGCCCATGGACGAAGGACCTTGTGAGGGTAACTTTCAACGTTGGTTCTATGATAATGCTACCGATATATGCCGTCCCTTTAGATATGGCGGTTGCAAGGGTAACAAAAATAACTACCCCACCGAACATGCTTGTAACTATCACTGCCGCCAGCCTGGAGTACATAAAGGTTTGGAAACTAGTTAATAATGCTATTTAGAAACATTAGCTTCTACCTAATGTGGTGTTGGCTTTTGCAAATGTTTTTTCTTTTGATTTTAATTTGGTTATGGGATGCTCAATTTCTTATTCCATTTATTTTTCTTTATGTATTTTGCTTGCCTTTTGCCTGCTATCACTATCACCTATATTTCACATTTATCCTAAAATCTAAATACATGCACGTGCACGACAATATCCACTCCTCCCTCACGTAACACAGATTATTGCTCACTTCCTAAGCAAACCGGTGATTGCAGTGAGAAACACGCACGTTGGTATTATTCTGAAGAAGACAAGAAGTGCACACCATTCTATTACACTGGTTGTGGAGGCAACAAAAATAATTTCCCATCTTTGGAATCATGCGAGGATCATTGTCCCAAACAAGTTGGTAAGGCTATCAATTCATACATTTGTACATAAGTACGAAGGCGGTCAATGTTTTAGCTTAGAAGTCAATGTCCGCCGATTTGGCAATCAATTGATATACGCAATTAGCTAATACTTTATATGTATTTTATTTAGCCATGGATGTTTGCGAAGTTCCAGCCGAAGTGGGAGAATGCACTAACTATGAACCTATGTGGTACTACGATACTAAAGATCAACATTGTCGCCAATTCTACTATGGCGGTTGTGGTGGAAATGAGAACAAGTTCACCTCAGAGGACGCTTGTCTTCAAAGATGCGAAAAGAAACCCGAACCTGAGAGAGAACCAGAGAGAGTCCAACCTCCTGATAGTGTCAATGTATGTAACCAGAAGGCTGACCGTGGAGGATGTGCTAACTATACTTTGTGGTGGTACTTTGACAAGGACAATTCAGCGTGTGGTATGTTCTATTATGGAGGCTGTGAAGGCAACGGCAATCGGTTTAAAAGCAAAGAAGAATGTGAGCATCAATGCATTAGTGAAGCTGAACCAAGAGAACCTGAATCAGCAGCACCAGTACAACCTAAAGAACCATCTGATGAGAATGTCTGCTTACTATCCGAAGATACAGGCAATTGTGATAACTATGTTCCTATGTATTATTTCGATTCTAAAGCTACCCGTTGTAAGCAGTTCTACTATGGAGGCTGTGGGGGCAATGGTAATCGTTTTGCCACGGAAGAAGAATGTAATAACCGTTGTGGTCCAGAACCTGATTTCAAAGTACGTCTAGATACGTCAGATTTAGACACTAGTCCCGAAACTGATGACACTCGTAAATGCTTCTTACCGGTGGCAACTGGCAACTGCTTGGATAATCAACCTCGCTGGTACTATAATAGTGCTGACGGTGTATGCGATCAATTTGCTTACACCGGATGCGATGGGAATGCCAACAACTATGCTACGGAAGCTGAATGCGAAGACGAATGCTTCCCTGTCCATGAAACATGTGTATTACCTCCTCTGCGTGGTAATTGCAATGAAAGTTTAATCAGATGGCACTTCAATCCAGAAACAGGCAGTTGTAATGAATTTGAATTTACTGGTTGCCGTGGTAATCGCAATAACTTTGTTACCGAACAAGAATGCATGTCACGTTGTGGTAGTGATCAACCGCCAGCACCTGTAAATATTAAAGCATATATTAGGGAAATTTGAAAAATGTATTTTATTTTTTGTTTTTTACTTCAGACCTATTCCGTTTGTGACCAACCGCTGGAAGCAGGCGAATGTGATAATAGTACTACAGCCTGGTACTATGACAATGAAGGCATGTCATGTGTAGCATTTACTTACACCGGTTGTGGCGGCAACGGTAATCGCTTCCAGTCGAAGGAACAATGTGAACGTCAATGCGGTGAATTCAAGGGAGTTGGTAAGTTTAATCGATTTTTTAAATAATTCTTTATAAATGGGTAAGTAATGCAATTTGGGCTTCGCTTAGACGTCTGTAATGAGGACGTGGCAACGGGACCTTGTCGTCAATGGCAAGTACGCTACTATTTCAATAGACAATCACATACATGTGAGCCATTCACTTTTGGTGGTTGTCAAGGTACGGGCAATAGATTTGAAAATCGTGGTGAATGCGAAGCAGTATGCATTATAGGTCAAGAACCGACATTCACACAAACTAAAGGTATTGAAAGATTTTGAATGAAACTTAATTTTCATAAATATATTAATAATTTCATTATGAGTTCAGATATTTGCAAACAACAAGTGGATGTGGGACGTTGTAATGGTCCTTCGGTGACTGAACGTCGTTGGTATTATGACGATGCTCGTGGCAATTGTGTTTCATTTATCTATTCGGGTTGTGCGGGCAATCAAAATAATTTCCGTTCCTATGAATCTTGCTATAATTTCTGTTCAAGTAAGCCCAGTTTGCCTGTATGGGCCTAAAGATAAATTTCTGCACCCTTATTATTTTTCCTCACTTTTACCCATTTTTAGCACACTCATTCTATTCCTACCGTTTATGCACACTAAAAGTTATGAAATTATTTTATCTTAAGTATTTTTGCACGCTCATGATAAATCATACTGTAGCATGTAAGATGCACGGGATATGAATTAAAGGGTTAAAGGTTATTAATTATAAAAACATTATTTCTCAGGTGCCGATTCGAAAAAGATCTCATTTATTGAATTTGCTAATTCTAAGAAAAAAACTTTCCTCTTTAGAACCCGATGTTGCTAATGAAGTTGTACCAAACCGTTGCGAACAATTTGAAAATGAATGCAGTCAAATATCATGTCCATATGGTGTTCGTCGTGTTCCAGTCGACGAGGAATGTCAACGCTGCGAATGCAATAACCCATGTTCCGATTATGCTTGTGCTGATGACGAACAGTGTGCCATTGAAATATCTTCTGAAGTATCTGGACAATTTGTACCTGTTTGCCGTCCTACTAACAAGCCCGGTATCTGTCCGCAGCTAACAGCTAATGATGGTGTCTGTGGCCGTGAATGTTACACGGACGCTGACTGCAGATCCGATAACAAATGTTGCAGTAATGGTTGTGGTTTCGTATGCGTACGTCCATCACCGCCAACTATCCGCACCACAGCACCTACCACACCTGCTCCAGTTGTTGTGTATCCTGGTGAAGTACGAGTAGCGCTGGTTCCAAAACAAAAACCAGAATTAGATGTTCAGACACCAATGGGTGGTATTGCTGTCTTGAGATGCTTTGCCACTGGTAATCCCGCACCTAACGTTACTTGGTCCCGAAATAACGTAGTGGTAAGTTAGAAAGAAATTTCGGTTTCCGTAAGTGGTTTTTATCGATCAATAAACTTCCTTAGGTTGATACCAACCAAGGTCGTTATGTGTTGACATCGAGCGGTGACTTGACTATCGTGCAAGTAAGACAAACTGATAGTGGATCGTATGTTTGTATTGCCAGCAATGGATTGGGTGAACCTGTTCGACGTGAAGTTGAATTACAAGTTACAGGTTTGTAGTAAATTGTTTTTAAATTTCTTTGGTGTTGGCGTAACTAACAAATTTGGCATGGTTTCTTTTGCGTTGTCTGCATGATTGTGCTTGCTTATATTTTTGTTCTAACTAACCAAATCAGAGCCTGCTAATATGCCTGCTTATGTTTATGGTGACAGAAATGTTACTCAAATTGTAACCTTGAATAGACCTGCTGTGGTCCGTTGTCCTGCTGGTGGTCATCCAGCACCTATGGTACATTGGTGGAGAAATCGTAGCCGTTTACCATTGGTCAGTCAACGTTTTGAATTAGCTCGCGACTATTCGTTAACATTCCGTTCTATCCAACTTTCCGATTTGGGTCCTTACACTTGTGAAGCTTGGAATCGCTTGAGTAGACGTCCTGCTTCCATTAAAGTAACTTTGGTTGCAGTGGGGCCAGCTCGGGCCATAACAAATGAAGATGCTGAATATCTTCAGTACATTATTGAGCCACCTAAGGCTCCCGTTACCCTACGGCCTTCATATCCTTACCGTCCTACAAGACCACCAGCAATTCCGCCACCATACGTGCCAGCAAGTAAGTATGATGTTTAGACATAAATATAATATGGCATGGTGTTATTTAGTTGTGATGATTAGACTTTTTATCGCACATTTTTTAAGTCAGATTTATAATTTGTGTTTTTCTATCTAGTGCCTGTAAATGCTGTTGTTGGAATGGATCCCAATAATAACTATACACCTGGTTCCACAATAGCTATGGGCTGTTCAGTTCAAGGCTATCCTCAACCTAATGTTACGTGGATTAAGGATGGTTTACCTTTGGTGCCTAGCGAGCGAGTTCAAATTTCAGTTGGTATGTTATTTTTCAAATATTTCTTAAATATCGGACGACATCAGGATTCTTCCATTGAAAATAATAGTTGGTCTTTATTAAAACGAATCTGCAAAGTAAAATTCATAAGAATTTATATATATTGTAAAAACAACTTTTAACTGGAGAAACAAGATGCATATATGTTTAGAAATTCGTTAATCTTTATTGATGGTATATTTAGTCAAGTTAATTCTCATCCGATAGTCCCAATCAGATGAACATTTCGGGTAGATTGTCGCAGAAAAAACGTTTTTACTGTTTAGCCTAGTAAACATAGATCATTTTTATAATCATATATTACAAGTAATACGAAGTCATACGAAAATATTCGATTTTTTATTCTTAAATGTACTTTTCTTAAAGATATCGCACCCTAAATACAAAAGTGATACAACTTAAAATTTTCCAAAATTGTAAAAGAACTCACAGTACACATCCCTAACTACTTCAAAAATCTCTTTTTCATCACTATCTTCTTTAACTGGAAAAATTCCGTTATGTCTGTTTTTGTGTTAATTCCGTTGCTTCTGTGATAAACTAAAAAAAGTGAGCTTAATTGGCTGTATTGTTCTGTTGTGTGCCTTCTTAGTTTTCAGTTTAAGGGCCATAAGTGAAAATTTTAATTTATTTCCACAAACATAATATAAAATTAAAAAACAAATTTTTCAATTTTTGCATTAAAAATTTAAAAATTGTTTTTCGGACATTCTATATTTTGATATGTATATTTAGTTAGAATATTGTTCTACCTCAAGTCCAAATTCTAATATGATATTGTCATATTAGAATTTGTTGTTTTAAAAGGTTTATTAGTTGTTTCAAAAAGGTTGACCATTTTCATGATAAACAATACAATTGTTTCGTGGACATCACCCCAACTCATCAGTTGTCTGCAATAAGAAAATAATGAGTGGAACCTATAAACCCAGACATTATATAAGGTACAAAAATTCAACGGGACGAGAATTTTGTACTTTTTTTGTATGTGAACTGTCTGATTTGGTAAAACGAGTCAAAAATCAACATTTACATATACTATTTATATGTATGTTTGTGTGTTCGCTGTCAATAACATTTGTTAAAATAACGAGATTTATCTGAAACAAAATAAATATTTTGCATGAGACTTAGCCATGGTATGCTTTTGTTCAACAAATAATTTTGCACTAAGTTTTTATTTTCCTATATCATGTTTTATATTTTCGGAAAGCTTATAGAAAACTACATCAGTTGATGCAGAAAGAGATAATATGTTGTATAACAACCAAAAAAATGTATTGGGTAAATCTCCATTTTTCATACTTTTTTGTATGGCGACATTTCTGAAATTTTAAATTATTTTTACATAACCTGCATGTAATCTGAAGAAGAAAAAGTTTGATACCCATATTGCTTATGTTAAGTAGTCAGAGGTTCCCAAAAAATATATACCTTCGGGAGAATTCATTTCAAACCCGAAGTATACCGAATATAGAAGAAGCCTAAACACCACCTCACTTAAATATGATAAGGGTAAATATTACTCTTTCCAATTATTCGACATAGGCGGCTAACCGGTTAATGCATTATTCGAAAAATCGCTAAAATTGATTAACAGGTTGTTCGGGTCGGTTAATCGAGAAAATTGGCGATTAATCGATTAATCGTATAATGCAAAATTAATGTATTTCCTTAATTTTTTATCAATAAAAAACACAAAGTGATGCCTGTTTTTGTTAAATATCAACGTGGCATATAAATTTGATGTATTTAAAAAAATTTCATATTGGTTGAACAATTTCGGAATCTGAAATTTGTTTTCTTGTACTACTTAATAGAAAAGATCTCTAAAATTTTGCTAAAGCTACTAAAAATTAGTTAAAATTGAGGGCGTGGGTAGGGGGGGGGGGATACTTAAACTGAGAAAGTTAAGCACAGCAACTCTAAAACTGTTACATATTGATAACTTAATGTAGATTTTTTATTTCTTTAGAATAAAATTTCAAAAACTTTAGATACAATTTTTTTTATGCAATTTTTAATCAATACTGCCAACAATAAAATGTAAAATAAAGTTAAAATTTTATTAAGATTCTTCCTTCTCCTCCCTCTGAAGAAATAAAAAAACGAGCTAGAGCATTTTACCATTGAGGCATCGAGTCATTCGTCAATTGAAAATATCAGTTTACTCTGCAAAAATCAGCACAAAATTTTGCTGAAGGATATCGTAAAGAATCGTTAAATTCTCAGTCTTTTTCGGTTTTTTAAGGGACATTAAAAATAAACAAAATAACTTTAAGTGTGAATTATATTGGTCGAGGTTAAATGAAAATCGTTACTAAATTAATGAAAATTTTCTTAAATTTTATGAAAAAGCTTTTTAATTTTTACTATGAAGCATTTTCTAATAAAATTTTTTGGGTGTATGAAATTTTTAATAAATAAAATAAAAATTTTCATAAAGTTTTATGTAAAACTGCATCAATATAATGAAAGTTTTCAATGGACGACTTCCAGCGAATCTTCATTGAATCAATGAAAGTTTTCAATGGACGACTTCCAGCGAATCTTCATTGAATCAATGAAAAAAGTCATAAATAGCATGTACACCCTGAAAACAGATTCGGTACTGCCAACCGGATTTGTAGCCAATCGCATGATTCAGCTGCGGTAACAGACTTTTTCAGTTGTGACAACAGCAAACCAATTGAGACAGGACTAGTTTAACTATCACAATGGAATTTCAGTTGTATCAAGAATAATTCGGTAGTCGCAACCGAAAAATTCATTTAATGTATTCATCCATTCAAATCGGCTTTAATGTTGATAGTATGGCGCTAACTGCATTAAACTATGAAATACACTCACAAAAGTTTGTCGGTAGAATCTACTGAAAATGACAGTTAAAACAAAGATATATGCAGTTAAAATAACTAAATATGCAGTTAAAATAACTAAACTAACTAAAACTTTTGTTATTTGTAACTGTTGAAAAATAACTAAGAAATGCATTAAAAATAACTACCAATGTCGTAGAATTAACGATACATTTTTACCACAAAAATTTCAAAACAACTGACAAAATCGGTAAAAACTACTGTTTTTTACAGTCAATTCTTTTTATATATAAAAATATATTTTAATTTTAAAAACAATATTTTTTTTCTTTCGATTACAAAAATATGAGTTATTACTTCAGCCTATTTAAAATTCGAAGTAAAAAGTCCAAACCGTTCTCCAGTTATTATGCTTTTATGCATTGGAGATACAATACAAGTTTCTGATTTTTATTTGCAAACTAGAAATATGTATATCAATAATAACAAATATAAACTAAACAAGAATTTTAAAAATTCAATAAAATTCAACGAAATTTTTTATTCTTTTAATAACTACCAAAAATAACTGTTTACTGTAAAATTATTGTTTTGGTAGTTGTTTATTATGATATTAAAAATAACTGCTTTAAACAACTGTTACGAAATAACAGTACTTTTCGTTAGTTGGTTTCTTAAATAACGGTCATAAAAGTTGTTTTGCTTTTTTCTACTGTAAAAACAACTGTAATTACTGTTAAAAACAACAGCTACTGATTACTATACAAACAACTGTCATGTAGTAACTGTCAAACTTTTTTGAGTGTACAAAATCGACCCTAAATCGTTTCGGTTGCCAACCCTGATTTAAATTCAGTGAAATGGGTTCGGGCTCCATGGATTGGAACATGTTGTAGGATTTATGTGGTTTTAAACCGACTATGCACACTTTCTTGGGAGATGTAAGAAAATTTAGATTCCCAGTGTAAAAAATCATTACCAGATATGTGGTTATGTAAGTACATACTTGGTATTGGTAACTAGTTACTTTTGTTATTACCTTTATATGGCGATGTCGCGAAAAATAATGAGTTATGGTTACACACCAGCATACGAAAAATCAAAAAATATATCGTTACCTATGTGCTTACCAGTACTGACAAAAATAATGAGTCTAAAAATAGATATTCAAAAAAAATAAATTATATAAAAAAAATATTTTTTTATTGTATTCTTTTTTAAATAAAATTTGCTGGTGCGGGAATCGAACCTGGGTCTACAGATTGCCAGTCAATAGCTCTACCATCTGAGCTATATCGACATGTAATATTTAATAGATAAAAACATAATTGACCTGCTGCACACAAGTAAGCTTACTCGCCAACATACAAAAAATCAAAAAAAATGTGGTTACATATAAACTTACTAGTGTTTAAAAATTATTGAGTGTAAAAATAGATTTCAAAAAATTAAAAAAAAATCTAGAAAATTATTTTCTATTTGAAATAATGATAAAAATAAGTCATTATCAGTAACTCATTATTTTATGTTTTAAAGTAATGCAGAAGGTTATTACTGGTAGTCCAAAAAGTAATGATATGTCATTACCGTTTCTACACTGGGTTTCCTATGGAAGTAACATGTCATTTGAGATCTGTGTGACACAAATTTAAAACAAATGAAACTTTGTCTTGAAGGACATTGAAATATTATTTGGCCTTTCGCGATGTTTTTTGAAGCTTTTTTCATATAAATTTTTATTTTTGTTAAATTATCTGGAAAAAAATTTATTAAAAATTAATTACACAAAGGTAAAACAACGCTGTTTTTAAGAGTTTCTTAAAACACATGACGTGTCCCGCAGGTGCACTTGCTTGACTTGTTTGGAGTTGCTCAAAAAGAGGTATCTAAAGGCTCAAGAACCTCTTTCACTCGAGTTGAAAAGTATTTGATGGTGTTTTAGTTAGTATTTATTTTTTTTAAGCTTTTCTTGCAATTTTTTAGCGAAAATTAAGAAAAATATGAAGTTTTGGGAAAAAACAAAGGAAACATTCTATATTAAAAATTTAACCGGTTAATCGATCTATTTTAACCGATTATTCGGGTCGAATAATTATTTGCGTTTTAGATTATTTGTTTCGACATTAACCGGAAGAGAGGCGATTAATCGAGGAATCGGTTAATCGATTAATCGAATTGGAAACACTAGTAAATATATATGAATTTGACCCTTAACCCTGTTACAGCCCCATACAAAACCACTAAAATTTTGATGTTTTGCATTATGGCAAAAACAAACCCAGCAAAAACATGGTAATGACATGTCATTACCATACGCATTACCAAGTAGTGATAGGTCATTACCTTTTACATTACTTTGAAATACAAAATAATGACTTACCGATAATAAGTTATAGAAGTACTTATATATTCGTGCAAAGTAATCACTTACTGGTAATTGATTAAATAAGTACTGATTAAGTCTTTTTTATATTAATATTTTATTTATAAATTTGTTTTGAACTAAATAGGATATTTTCCAAGGTAAAAAGTTTTATTTTGCCAATATGACCAACTTATTTCCTAACTTCTGAGTAACCACTTATTCTATCTTTGTGAGTAACTACTTATTCATTCACTATGGGTAACTCGTTATTCGCCACTTTTTTTGTAAGCGAGAGGGTAATGACCACCCATGAATTTTTGGACATCGCGAACAAAAGTAATGTTGCGAGTAAATAGCCTGGTAAGTAGTGTTGTTCCAGATGATAAAAAGGCGATATTACCGCAATATTATCATAAAAAAAATTATGACAAAAACACAATTTTTGAATTGATTTTTCCAAATATATCCAAAATATCTTCCAAGTGATAAAAGGAAGACAATTTCAAAATACTACTTGTTTATTTCCATTCAAATGAAAAATAGAAGATATCGCTTTATTATCTTCTTGGAAGATATCTTCCAAATGTTTGCAGGGATTGCATAACATTTTAAGGTCTTCTACAATTCGCTGCGACCATTGGTGTTTTTCTGAATTTGTCGTCCACTGTGTCAGACAATGATCTAATAATTTTATTTTTTTACAGGTGAACCTCATCGCCTGATTATAAACAACGTTAGTACGGCTGATTCTGGTAGATACGGTTGCAAAGCCGCTAATGCCGTAAGTTATAGCATCAGCGAGGAGACAGTTCATATTGAATGTAAGTTGGTATTGGATTGAGTGTTCCAAGTGTTTTGTTTATTAACAAGTTCCTATTATATTCCATTTAGCCACAATTCCACTGAGTCCTGAGTGTGTAGACAATGAACATTTTGCCAATTGTAAACTAATCGTTAAGGGACGTTACTGCAAGAACAAGTACTATGCCAGATTTTGTTGTAGATCATGTGCCCTGGCAGGTCAGCTATATTAAGAACTGACGTGGATTACGCACACGCAACACTTACGTATATTATTTTTATTAAACTCTAAGAGTCTAATAGATATATTTTTAAGAGCACAAATTTTGTATTTAAAATAAGATGAGTTGAATGCATCTTTTAAAATGTAGTATACAAAAACCTCAGGCCATTGTAAGTGTTAAAAAAAGAATTAAATCTTAGTACGTATAATTTTGTAATTATTAGAGAGAAACCAAAAATTTTATTATGATGCAATTTTAGTAAAACACAAGCCAGTTCTATTTAACGATTTGTTTAGATAAGTTTTTAAACAAAGAAACGATTTTTTTTTTGATTTTTTACTATAAGAAATATTAGTAAATAATTTGTTCCTATTTATTGCCCGAGTTAATAAAATAAATGGTAACGCTGCGACAAAGTATTAATTTTAAATCCCCAAAACGATAATTAACGAGATTTGTGCATTTCAACATTTTTGTAAATAAAAACAGAAACTAAATAATAATAATAATAATAAAAATAATTAAATTTGAAAATATGCGTGTTGCGTGTTATTTAAGACTGGCAATGCCGTTAAACAGTTATTGATTTTTTACAACCGCCACATCAACCAACATCTGTGTAGAATGACACATGCGCAGGAAACAGTAATAGGGAAAAGTATTTTTTCGTATAAGAATTTTTCCACAAGAATAAAATAAAACATTTGTTATTATTTAAAATTTAAAACCAAAAATAAAATGCCACTTTTAGAAGACAGCGGCATAGAAAGTGAAGATAAATTATCGTTGATACCAGAAGAACAAGAAACGGTAAATATATTTTATAGAATTATTTACACAAATCCTGTCGAAGTGCTCTCATACATACATATTATAGAGTTACAGATTGAGACATGACATTGCGAAACATATGGAAGATTTAGAAATTACCTTTAGGGGAGCTACTCCCATAATAAGTGAATTACAATCTACCTCCTATGAACCCAGAGATTTGTCACCCGTGCATCATGGCAGTAGCGAAGTGGAAGAATCAATAAAACCACCAAACACCTGTCGTATATTACAAAGAAAATTGGAACTTAAAGTGGAAAGAGCAAAGAGAAACTACAGTCATTATCAAGAGGAAAATGTGGTTTGCAATATTCAAATTCGATATAAACTTTATGACCCTACAGTAGATTAACATTGTTTTTTAGAAACGTAAATCGCAATCCGCTACGTTAATACCCATTAGTAGGCTATCTATACCAGGAGATGTTGAACAAAAACCATTGGTGGATTATAAATCTGAAAGGTATTTATTCACTATTTATGCTTATTTTTGATTTCCCGGAACTCATAATTATTTAATTATTTATTTTTTTAAGCGACGATGAGTGTGAAGATATTTCGTTTTTTCCAGACCAACATCATAAAGGACGTTTGAAGAGACATGCGGAACTTTCTGATACGTTTAGTATACAAGAAATGACTATTGATTCGGATTTGGAATCAAATGATTCACAAAATTTAGATCTATTGGCACCACATTTAAAAAGAAATTTCTTAGACTACTTAGTGACATGTTTCTGCTTTCAACCATCAAGTTAATAAAGATGTTTAAATAATACGTATCGTAACTAAAAAAATTTTGAAACCCGGTTTTGTTTGGCTAAATTACATGCTTAAAGAAAATTTTCGACTTCTGAAATAGAAACGGCGGTATAATATGAATTCGAATCTAAGAAGTTTTTTTTGCCGTTTAAATATTTAAAGTGGGGTTGATTGACTATAAAACAATTGGCCGAAACTTTGTTTTTTCTATACAACACTAACTAGCACGAAATTCATAGCGTTTGGATAGAGGAAAATCAGTCAAACAACAAGAGAGAATTGCATTTTTTTTTGATTTACACGAAAGCTTTCCAATTTAATTTAACTTTTCAAATTAATTCCTAAAGAAATATTATTTAACATAAACTTTTTTGAACATTGTTAACCCATCTTTGTTGAAGGTCAAATACGTATCAAATATATAACAATATATCAAAGTTTTGGATGCAAAATATAACTTAGAATTTTCCGTTGGACTTTATACTGTCTTTTATATCTAAAGTGTCGCTCACAAAATCGTTAACCTTGCGCTGTGGAGACGAAAAACGTCCAACAAGTGGTGTATGGCCAAACCAAAAGGGGTTAAAAAATATTTTTTATAAAAATTTAAAAATAAATTGTGACCCGATATTTTTGCTTTTTAAATAAATGTCCAATTAAAAAAAATTTTTCCAATTTACATTGATTGAAAAAAAACTATTTTAATCGATTTTTATTAAATGTATTAATTTTTTGTGTCTATTCAAATAAAATGTAATTAAAATGCTATATGAATGAAAAGAAACAGGAATTTGTTCATATTATACCTCATTCATACTGAACCAAAAACTAGTGGTTTTCAAATTTATTTTGTTTTCGATTGCCAAATCCCATACAAATTTCAAATCGAAAACTAAAAAAAACGAAAACTTCTAGTTTTGGGTTCAGTATGAATGAGGCTTTACTTGACTTAAGTAGCGGTTGAAATAAACAACTAATTTGAAAGGAAATTCATCATGAAATTTTTAATTATATGTATGAATAAATTTATAAATTAAAAAAAAGCTTTGAGAAAAAAATACGATGTAGGATTCATACATTTTTTGAAAAACTTTATTCTATTTATGAATTTTTTTTTTATGTGTATAAAAAAACAAGAGATTTTACCAATTTTGTCAGCTGTTTTAAAATTTTTGTCGCAAAAGTTTCTTAGTTAATTTTACGGTATTGTCAGTTATTTTTAATGCATTTGTTGGTTGTTTTTCAAAAGTTAAAAATAACAACATTTTGAGTTATTTCAATGATAAATACCTTTGCCGCCTTTTTAATTGCATATACCTTTGTTTAACTGTCATTTCAAGTAGATTCTTCCGAAAAACATTTCTGAGTACAGACTTATTTAAATCGTAAATTATATAAAGCTCTTATAAATAAAATAAGTTTTTTCTTAAATTTATTTGAAAAAAATATCTAAAGTCTTCTAGGCCGTTTAAATTTGTTTGCTGCTTGTTAAAGTAGCTATCATCTATGACAGGGGTGGCAAGACTTTTTTCGCTGCGTGCCAGAAATAGACAAATTTTTTTTGTAAAAATTTCTCGCGTGCCACCTTAATTTTAGTTGTCTTTTAAAAGTCGTTTTAAAAAAATTTTAAAATTTAGAAAATTTCTCTAAAAAATATCATCGCAGATGTACATATTTATCAGCGCTACGGAAATAACGAAATAACCCCAAAGGGAAAAATTAAATAACATCCAAGAAATGACGTAAAAATGTTTGACAGTTATTTAATTTTTGGGGATTTATTTATTTAATCTTCAAATATTTCATTATGAAAAAATCCCCAAAGAAATAAAATTAAAACAGTTTAAATATTATTGCCTTTTCATTTTTTAGAAGGTTATTCCATTTTTGGTGGTTATTTCATATTGTTAAATAAGTTAAATTATTGGGCGCCATTTATTATTTAAGTACATAAGAAACTAGTTGAAAAATGTGCTTCAGGCAAAAATTTGATTTTGTTAAAATATTATGGATTTGAACAGAAAAATTTCTATTTCAGATGAAATGGTTCTGAGAAACACGATCGAAATTAAATTTCAAAATCCAATAAAGGGGGTTATTTCATTATAAAACTTATTTTCAGCTTTTATTTAATTGTGGGTTATTTCGTAACACCTATTTTCCATTTAAAAAACTTAATTTTTTAAATCCAATTTTATTACAAGTTGTGCAGTTTTCTGCTACTTTTTACTTCTCCGATTATGAGGCATTTACTCATCGAAACATTTAAACTTCTTTCAATCTAGAATTTTATAAATTTTCTGATAATCGAATTTGTGAGTTCTGTATTAACCATATTTCTTTAAACAAAAAATGGTGGCAATACTGAGTTTCATTCATTTTAAAAGACGATTTACAAGCTATATGAAAAATTTCACCATTATGGAGTTAAATCACACATTTTTGTATAGAAATTTAACATTTAACTGAATTTTTTGCTGGTCTTCTAATAGTTTAAATTTTTTGAAAATATCCAATAAAACGTCGCAAGCCATCTAAAATCCACTCACGTGCCACTCATGACACGCGTGTCATAGTTTTGCCAGCCCTGATCTATGAGATTGGCTGATAGCTACTCTGACAAGTTATCCTTTTGTTCTTACCCAGTAAGCACTACAAAATTCAAGTGAAATCATTGTGAATTTCACACATTTAAGTCAATGGCTACCTTTTATTCGAACTGTCCTTTAATTTTATGACTTGCTCCAGTAATATTAATACACTGATATAAATAAATCTGTACAAATATTAAATATAACTAATAAAAATTAGTTAAAAAGAGCCGTGCAGAAAACACTGCCGATATTAGTAGAATCTGTTTGGTAAATATTTGATAAAAACAGCCGAAACAAAACTGTTAAATACGAGTTAAAAATTTCGGTTATATCCAGTTTATAGTTTAGTTCATTTTAAGTACTAAATTATCCTTCTAAAATTAGGAAAAAAATTATTGCAGACAAAAAAAAGAAAAAATATGTTATATCTATAAAATTTTAGTTATATTCTGTTAAATGTAAGCGACATTCTAACCTGCTGAAATTAACAGAATTTTTTTATGAGAAATTGTTCACTCTTAACTTATATAAAAAAAAAAAATATTTAAAATTTTTAAGGCTAAGGCATCACCAAAAAAAAAAAAGTTATAACGACATCGTTATCACTAGGTGGCACTTTGTTCGTTAATCTGACACTTTTATATTCAAAATTTTATAATCAAATGTATTTAGCGCTTGTTTCCTTTTAAATTTACCCTGTTTTTAATAATTTCTGTGTTAATAAATGCAAGCTCAGGTGATACTAAACTCATGCTAAATAGTTGCTCAGGTAATATTACCGGTGAGTAGTGTAAGTTTTGATGTTTTCGCTCTATAATTAATAGAGTCTACTAATATTCAACATAATATATTGCTGATTTCTTCAGCGTAAAGCGTCATTTACAATTAACGAAAATATAGTAAATTTAAGAGATTTTTTCTTGCTGATTTTACTATAATAAAAAGCAAGAAATTAATTGTGCTGATTTTGGCAGTTTTATTCGCAGGGTTAATTTCTATAACAGCTGAAAAAAGTTATTTATTTTTAAAATTTTGGAATAGCAATTTTTGTAATGGTTAACAAAAAAACCCTTCATACTTAGAAACAAATAAAAAAGTAAAACATAATAGTTTTGCTAAATCTATAATTCTTTTTATTACAATAAAAACATTAAAATAAACAGAAATTCAGTCTTTATTGAGTGTTAAACATACACCCTGTAATACCCAGTGACTTAAATCTTCAGATGTTGCTAAATCAGCTTCAAACACTAAGCCAACTCCCATTGCATTTCGTCTCAACGAGGTAGTATAAACTGGAGCACGGAAAGTATTCTATAATTCAAAGATTCCAAAAATAGTTTAAAATCATTGTGAATTCAAAATAATATAAATGTGTATATTACCTGCAATTTAAGTCTATGAGACTCTATGGGTACAACCGATAGTATTGGTAAATCTTCCACTAATATTTTGGGATATGAACGTCCTAGCTGCATACATTCTAAATCCCATCGAGCTCCTTCGATATAAAGTCCAGTTATGTAGCAACCCTGTTATGATTTAATAAAAATGAAAAAAAAAACATAATAATAAATGGTTAAATATTTTTATTGATTTTAGCAAGGATTTTTATACCCTACACCACTATGTGGTCAGGGTATTATAAGTTTGTGCTGATGTTTGTAACACCAAAAAATATTGGTCGTAGACCCACCTTATAGTATACCGATCGGTTCAGAATTTTTTTTTATTTCGATTTAACGATGTCCGTCTGTCCGTCCGTCCGTCCGTCCGTCCGTCTGTCTGTCTGTCCATGCAATCTTGTACGCACTCTACAGGTCGCACCTATTAAGATATTTCGATGAAATTCGGTACATAGACCTATGTTGGCCCAAGGACGAACAAGTTTGATTTTTTTGAACATCGGTCCATGTTTAGACCTAGTGCCCATATAAGGGTCCTACCAAAATTATATTGTTTATACGCTGCAGGTCGTAAATATTAAGATATTTTGATGAAATTTGGTACACAGACCTATATTGGCCCAATAACGCAGCCTATTGATTTTGGTGAACATCGGTCCATGTTTAGACCTAGTGCCCATATAAGGGTCCTACCAAAATTATACTGTTTATACGCTGCAGGTCGTAAATATTAAGATATTTTGATGAAATTTGGTACACAGACCTATATTGGCCCAATAACGCAGCCTATTGATTTTGGTGAACATCGGTCCATGTTTAGACCTAGTGCCCATATAAGGGTCCTACCAAAATTATACTGTTTATACGCTGCAGGTCGTAAATATTAAGATATTTTGATAAAATTTGGTATACAGACCTACATTGGCCCAGTAACGCAGCCTGTTGATTTTGGTGAACATCGGTCCATGTTTAGACCTAGTGCCCATATAAGGGTCCTACTAAAATTATATGGTTTAAACGCTGCAGGTCGCAAATATTAAGATATTTTGATCAAATTTGGTACACAGACCTACGTTGGCCCAAGGACAAAGCCTATTGATTTTGGTGAACATCGGTCCATGTTTAGACCTAGTGCCCATATAAGGGTCCTACCAAAATTATATTGTTTATACGCTGCAGGTCGCAAATATTAAGATATTTTGATGAAATTTGGTACACCGACTTATGGCAGCCGAAGGACGAAGCCTATTGATTTTGGTGAACATCGGTCTATGTTTAGACCTAGTGCCCATATAAGGGTCCCCCCAAAATTATATTGTTTATACGATGCACGTCGTAAATATTAAGATATTTTGACGAAATTTGGTACAGAGACCTATTTTGGCCCACGGACGAAGCCTATTGATTTTGATGAACATCGGTCCATGTTTAGACCTAGTGCCCATATAAGGGTCCTACCAAAATTATACTGTTTATACGCTGCAGGTCGCAAATATTAAGATATTTTGATGAAATTTGGTACACAGACCTATATTGGCCCAATAACGCAGCCTATTGATTTTGGTGACATTAGTTGGCTTTTACCCAGACTGGTGTAGGGTATTCTATAGTCGGCATGCCCGACTTTAACCTTTTTACTCGTTTTCATTTGCAATCGACTAAATGTTAGCAAAACTTTTGCTGAGATTACTATTTTTTAAGAAAACAGCTCTCTGATTTTCAGCTGAAATTACCAGCAAGCACACTAAACCGTACCACAATACAGACAAAAAAAGTGCGCCGTACACCCTCCAATATGAAGTATTTTTGCAAGGCAATTTCAAAAAAATTTTTTTTCCCGAACGTAGGGGTCGCTATTTAACATTTTTCGTTATATCTTTGGCATTTACAGTCGGATTTTAAAGTATGATACATCGATGTTTTTCTCTCGACGGGACCAATGTTTTGCTCTAAGGGCCATTGACCTCAAGTATCCCGTTCTAGTAGTTAGCCACCAGATCTCTCTACCACCCAAATGCAGAAAATTAATAAAGCTCGCAAAATCATTAAACTTTTGCTAAGGAAGTTTTTCGATAAACCCAGTAGAAATTTTTTTTATTTTTTTTAGTTGCCGAACGTAGGAGTCGCCTTTTTAAATTTTTTTTAATTGGATTTTACCTTTGTAGCAAAACACTGGTCTCCTCGAGGCAAACAAATTGATATATCACACATTAAAATTTGACTTTAAATATCGAAGCTATAACGAAAAATTGGAGGGTGTACGGCGAACTTTTTTTTGAGATACGGTCTAAAGCACACTCCTGACTAAAAATTTGCTGACACAGCAACATTTTTTGCTGTGTCAGCAAACATCTCAAATATCAGGTTATACGTACCCAAAACCCCATTAATGTGCCCTCAAAACGAAAATCACTGTTTTTGACCCCAAATATTAAAAATTTTTAGGAATTGCTCATATGTTGTAAATACAATACTATTTAGAGATATTCTACTTTGAAAACTAAATTAATTTTTCGTGATTTTAGTTTTTGTTTTGCTTTTCAATTTTATTAAATTTTTACCCTAGTACGCTATTTTTTCACACCAAATATTTATTTTGAAGAAAAATATTAAAAAATATTTTTATTTAAGGGCCTGTTTATCTATTACGAAAATAGTCTAAGCGAAAGAAATTGACAATTACTTTCGTAAAAAATACACGGAAACAAAAACAAAATTTCCTTACTTTGCTTTCGTTTAAAACATTTTCGTAATACATAAACTAGGGCTAAATTATTAAAAATAATTTTTTAAGTTGTGCACCCTAGAAGTGCATCGATATTTTTGATGCTATTTGCAAAGCACGATTGATGTTAGTCGAATCGACTAAGAATGTACTTTTTTTTATTTCCTTTACCCATTTTAATTGCTTCACAACATGTAGATTATACTATTACTCTGTCTCAACAACGTTCGTTCTAGAAGGTATTACTGTATTTAATATTTCGGTCTAAAATGCTAGTATGATATTTTTGTGGAAAACACAATTTGTGCAAAAAAATCCACAACATCTGGAAGGCTTTAAATCGGCTGTCCTCTGTGAACTTACCCTAGGGGAAATTTTAACAAACTGTCACCGAAATGGCCCCTATATATGAAATAGACTGGTCACTTTTACATGGCGTTGTCATAGGAGGGGGAAATTGACCCCTTGTGACATGTCACAAGACAAATCCTAGGACAGGTTACTGAACTCTCATAAAAAACAAAGTTCAGGGACCTGTCCTGGGATTTGCCTTCTGACATGTCACAAGGTGTCAATTCCCCCCCCCCCCCACCCCCTCCATGACAACGCCATGTAAAAGTGACCAGTCTGTTTCATATAAAGGGGCCAGTTCGGTGACAGTTTGTTAAAATTTCCCGTCGGGTAATTATACTTGGCACGTGTGTACCTGACTTACCGTTGTGGGTCGTTCTTCAATATCATCGGGATCATGGAATTTCGTTACACATGTATACATTTGTGATCTGTCCAATGGCCATCCATTTTTCCGACAAGCTATCTAAAAAGTTGCACAAAAACCAAATACAATTTATATTTCAAAATAAGAACTTTATGTTTTATTAAATCTATTTTGACATACTTGAATCAACGCAGTTAAATAACTTTGTGGAATATGTAAACCAGAAAGCCACATAACCAGAGGTTCACCAGACATTGACCAGTATTTGAATTGGGTAGCACGTCGCTAGGAGGTGGGGGAAGAAAAAACACACACACACACACAGCAAAGAATGGAAATGAAAAGAAAACGAGGAATAGTATGATTAAGAATAATGATGATTTTATAACATTTTAGATACAAGAGAAGATAAGACATAGGTATGATTGATTTATGATTGAGGTAAGAGGAATTGCTAGTAACATATCATCACAGGAGTACGCTAGCTATGGAGTATTATATTGATACGAGTATGATGAATACGAGTAGCTGAATGATAAATGTTTTAAGGTATTGAAAGACAGTTGTCTCAATCATTTGTTATCAATGTTAGCCTAGTGTCTTAACATGCAATAAAATGATAGATAGCAAGCAATTGTCAAAATGATGTCATTGCAGGTAAAGACACTCAATTTGAATATCATGATATCGTTGACCACAAATCAGCTATTGTAATAGTGTCTGCCATCAAGTGTCACTTTGAGTTTTCATTTTAATTTGAAACAACAATAATTTTATTCAACGAAAAAGGTAGAAATTGCCGACGTTACAACAAAAATTGTATTGGGAGAGCACTGTTTTTTACGAAAACGTGCTTTGCCAGTACTGTTTTCTGAAAATTAACGAGCTTTTTTTAATTTATTAAAATTAACAATTATGTATTTTTACATATATTACACAATTATTTATGTAAGAGAGACATCGCCATTATTTTCTTGTGAAGTTTCGTGATGTACAAGAAGAGGACAGTAAAGTACTAACAAACTACTAAATTGGTTATTAAATGCACAAAAAAATAAAATCCCAAGCCTGCGCCAACATTGGGAAATAACTACGGCCAAGCGTTTATTGGTGTTATCATTTCGACAACATGCCAGTACAGTGAAAGTTGAAAATCCGACGCATTGCCAGTACATGTACTACCGTCTCCAATACCGGGCTGACATTGTGCCGTTTGTATTTTGTAATTTTATTATATTTTTTATATATATTTTTATATCTTTTTATTATATTTTAATTATTTGTAGAAAAAAATTAATTTTTAATAAAACTTGCAGAACAAATAAGGATGCTTCTTAACAATGAAATGGGCAAGTGTTCGCCACAACAATGCAATTGATATTATTTTGAAGTTTCTCTGCAATCGATTTGACATTTAGCATAATATCATTTATTGCATTTGAAGACACCGGGTAAGGAAAATGGAAAGGGTATTTTTATACATTACAGTGAAATTTCAACAATAAAGTTTAAATAGAAAATCATCCTCAAATTCTACTTTTCATTTGAGAATCTTCCGTATTTAAACATTAAATTGCTTATCGGAGTAAAAAAATTTATTTGACGTAATATCTAATTATATCCAATTTGATATTCTTTAAGATTTGCTGTAATATCTAGCTGATCCAATTAGATCTCAAAATTGGGTGTATCCAATGATATCTTGTTAGATCCTATTGTATTTAGGGGAATAAAATAAGATCAGCTAATATCTCAAAATTGGGAGGTCCAGTGATATCCTTGAGAATAAACTTAGATCTAATTTGATGGGATTAAGTTATATGTAAATTTATACAATAAATGGCAGATCGACAAATGATTTTGCACAATAATAGTTGGTGGTAAATCGGGTAATTCTAAACTATGAAAAGGAAATCAGAAAAAATTGCTTTTGCCTCATTTAGCTTCTAACAAGTTCGCATGGTAATATACATAAATGTATTGGATTATGTATAGTTTTATATATAATAGCTACATCCCGAAATATTCACAAAATTTAGATGACAATGCATAAATGTATATATGTATTGAGCCATATACATATATGGGCAAATCTACGGAACCGGGCGATTCCATATAACTCGGGATTTAAACCATTTTAAAAACATTATATAATATTTTTGATGGTGTCAGCATTTTCGAGGCAACGAATTTAATCAGGAGGAAATCTTAAATTTTAATATTTATACTGTTAATGTGCTATACTCAATTAAAAACTACCCTAATTTACCCTAATTTTGCTTGTAACTTTCAAAAGTTTTTCAGCTCTTTTGGGTATAACTTTTTCAGCATAAGAGGTAATCGCTGAAACCTTTGGTGGATAATAATGCTGATCTTAAAAAATTTCACACTTGTTGAAAAAAATAGGTGCCCTAAATTAGGAACAAATAGTATTTCTTTAAAATCTGTAACTCTGTTTTTTGAATAAAGACTAATTTCAGTGATTTTTAATTTTTGCGCTTTCAGCCTCAATGTATTTAATTGAAAATTTTTTGATACTGGCTATAACTGACAAATAAACAAAATAAATGAGGCCAAATTGTTTAGTGTGCCTTTAGAAATAAAGAAGATATGACAATAATAATATCTTCATGTCGATGCGTGAAGAACATAAAGTTTGACAAATAATTAGTTGCAGTCCTGCGTGATCGGTATATATCAGTAATACTGTCCCAGGAAAATTTTTAACAACCCGTAGCCAACCACACCTATTCTACAACTGGTTCCACTGTAACCGATTCCATGGAACTGGAACCGATGTAGAAGAAATATATAAGTTCTAAGTTCTAAATCACTAGTTCCCAAAACATTCCAAGGATGTAGTTAAAATGGTAAATATGACTCCTTTGCATGGGTTCTAGAAATAGTGGCACCATTACTAGTTCCAAGGATGCTATTCGAGAATGTGTAGTAACACCCTGAGAAGTAGTTCTAGAACTAGTAATTTTAGAATGGGTTCCAAAAATTTTCCTGGGATATTAGTAAAACAAAAAAGTCTGTAATGGGTACTGAAACTTTTGCTGTTATTACGGGAAATTTAACTGCTCTGAGCCCAGCGGTATTTTTTTGCTAATTTTAGCAACACATGTCTACTGCTACAAATCAGAAAATAAAATCAGTAGCCTCTACTAAATTTTAGCAAAATTGTTGTAAAATAGAATTCAAAATCGATTTGCTAAAATCAGTTAAAAAATTTATCAAATGTTAACCATATTGATTGCATTTGAATATTTTTGTATACAAAAAACTAAATGGGAACTACTTTTATAATTGAAATTTTAAAAAAGTTTTTAAAGCAATTGCAATGCTGGATCAAAGTTACTCGATGAAAACAAGCTCGTCGTTACGCAACTTTTTATGACAATTTAACTTTTTTAAACCAAATACACTTCCATCACCAGCTGCGAATGCTGGTTGGCACCTAAAAGTACTACTGTTTATGACGCATAGTTCGAATGTTATTACTGCAGCCAAATCACAAGCAAGATTTTTGTCGGCACTTTCTAATATGAATGTATGTATTTATGTGTGTATTACCTGCAAGTGTTCCATCCATCCACCTAATTGTTTGCATGTATCTGGAGCCAACTTACGCCAATCCCCCGGTAGTAAACCATTGAACAATGAATTTGCAATATTATCCAAAATGTTGTCCATACCGATTTCACCAGCAATAGCCTAAAATAACGGAAACATTTTATTGATATTAAGGTTTGAGAGAAATATGTGATTGTTTAACAGAAACTTCTTAAAACGGATTTTGGTCCTGCAAATTTGTTTCTACTTTTTTTAAATCCCGTGTGAAAAAGATTCGATCTGCTCAGATCTGGTTAGATCTAAATAGATATGCTTGCATCTAGTTAGATCTGGTGCCAGATCAGATCATATATGATCATATCGTCCATATGGCAAATGTGAAACACTTTTTCGCCAGATCTAATCAGATCTAGCACCAGATATCTTCAGATCTACATTGATCTGGAACACTGCGTGACTTTTATTACCAGATATGAGCAGATCTAATGAGATTTGTTAACAGATCTGATACCAGATCTTATATATTGGAGCTGTTTCCAAAAGCAACAATAGTTGCGTTGTTTAGGGATTTGAGAGGCTACGAGAATGTCTAATGAACATATTTGATTTTTATACCCTACACCACTATGTGGTCATTATACCCTACACCACTATGTGGTCAGGGTATTATAAGTTTGTGCTGATGTTTGTAACACCAAAAAATATTGGTCCTAGACCCACCTTATAGTATACCGATCGGCTCAGAATTTTTTTTTATTTCGATTTAACGATGTCCGTCTGTCCGTCCGTCCGTCCGTCTGTCTGTTCATGCGTTCTTGTGCGCACTCTACAGGTCGCAAATATTAAGGTATTTTGATGAAACTTGGTACACCGACTTATGTCGGCCCAAGGACGAAGCCTGTTGATTTTGGTTAACACGGGTCCATGTTTAGACCTAGTGCCCATATAAGGGTCCTCCCAAAATTATATTGTTTATACGCTGCAGGTCGCAAATATTAAGATATTTTGATGAAATTTGGTACACAGATCTATGTTGGCCCAAGGACGAAGCCTATTGATTTTGGTTAACACGGGTCCATGTTTAGACCTAGTGCCCATATAAGGGTCCTACCAAAATTATATTGTTTATACGCTGCAGGTCGCAAATATTAAGATATTTTGATGAAATTTGGTACATCGACCTATGTCAGCCCAAGGAAGAAGCCTATTGATTTTGGTTAACACCGGACCGTGTTTAGACCTAGTGCCCATATAAGGGTCCCCCCAAAATTGTATTGTTTATACGCAGCAGGTCGCAAATATTAAGATATTATGATGACATTTGGTACACAGACCTATGTTGGCCCAAGGACGAAGCCTATTGATTTTGGTGAATATCAGTCCATGTTTACACCTAGTGCCCATATAAGGGTCCCGCCAAAATTAGCTTGGTTACAAACTGCAGGTCGCAAATATTAAAATATTTTAATGAAATTTGGTTCGCTGACTCACATTATAGAAAATTTTGACACAAGTCCCATTTGAACCCATTCGAATTTCGGATCCAAACATTAGTTGGCTTTTAACCAGACTGGTGTAGGGTATTGTATAGTCGGCATGCCCGACTTTAACCTTTTTACTCGTTTAACTTAACTTTAACGCTGCGCATTATATAACCCTAATTAATGGTAAGAATTTTCTGCGTGTTGCTTCTCTTTTTACATAAAAAAACATAGTAAAAGTGCCCGTGAATTGTGTATGTGCTATAAAACTTTGTTCTTAAAACTCGCGGAAACTGCTCAATATTTATAAGAGTTTTTTTTATTAAATTTGGTTTGAAGACGGCTCTTGTTTATAACAGATAAAGAAAATAGAAACAAACAAGAAAATAAAACACTGTCTAGACACTGCCTTTATTAGGCTTATGTTATCGAGAAGTTCCAAAAACACCTTTATTTTGGCCTTTCGTGGTGTGTTTTTAAATTAATGAAATGTTTGGCGATTATTTAATAACTAAATATATTATAAATCACATTGATTTTACATATAATACATTCATTGAAAAACAATAACTACAATCTCTTCATTTATTTTTTATTTATTTTTATTAACAAATATTAATTAAAAACTCTTATAATAAGTTAATACTTTAATATACACAATTAAATAATTTTTTTTTCTTTTTAACACAATTTTATGTTTTATTTATACTAATTTATTTTATTTTTTCACATCTTTCACAATAAAATTAATAAAGGAAAAATATCACTAAATTTTCTGACTAGATGCAGTCTAGCTAAACTAAACGATTATTACCAACTACAAAAGTTATAATGGAAATTCGCCGTTTTTCCAAATATATGTTAATTGTATCCCACAAATATAATTATTACCGGGAAATATATGTATAGTAACTATAAAAACAATATAGTTGGAAGCACACTGCAAATACATATATGGTAGTTTGTAAACATACATATAATTACCTCCAAACATATACAAAAACGTCGTTTTTCTCCGTGTACCTACTAATAAAACCTTAAATATAAAAGTTGAGAAAAAGTAAAAAAAATTAAATTTGGGCGCCTCGAAAATAATGTTTTTGATATGTCGTAGTGGAACTTTTTTTCCTCAGGCCAAAAGCTATCCAAAAATCGATGGCACAATATCGATTGCTAAATCGACCCACCCTATTGCACATATTTTTTATTTCCAAATGTTTCTCTAATGGTGACATAAATGCAATAATACAGACCGCAGTGAATTGTTTATGAATACAGTGACTCTTGGCTTTGGCTTTGATTCAACACGCATCGTCAACATGTTTGCTTTTGTAAGAAAAATTCTGATTACTTTACGAGGGTGTTGGTTTTTTGGCTCACAATTTTTTTTTTAAAATACACACATACAGTAAATACTCAGTAGGAAAATTTGCTTGCCCGAAACATATAGAACTGACGGTCACTTCATTAATTTTTCCGGTAACATGCAGTGTTCTGTCCTACACTAAGTTTTGTTAAATATTAAAACTTAATGGGGTCAAAGGACGGCCTTCTGTGAAGCAGTTCAAGATCAAATGCAATTTAGTTAATGCCATACGTTTAACTTATTAGTTTTCGTTATAAATTCAGTGTAGTTTCAGTCAAGTATCCTTAAACACCAATCGACGTTATTGTAACGAGTGCGCCATTAAAAAAATGCAACACAGAGAAGTTTTGCTCGTTTTTTGGCATAAACATTTTCTTAGCATTTCTCTCCTTCCTTCTGAACTTTAAATGTTTTAATGATATTTTAGGTTGGACCATTAAGTGGATTTTTCCCGAAACAACATATTGAAAATCGGGTGCCACTGTACATCTTCAACTACTAGACCGATTTTCGACCTGTCTTTTTTGGTTTTAGCGGTCCTTGAAGAGATTTTAAAATTTTTGTCTATTTTTTTTTGAAAAATTAAATAGTTTAATAGTTTTTTTTTTCTACTTTTTCAAATTTTTGAGTTTACCCTTGTGCCATTTATATGCAAATTAAAAATTATTAAAATCCGGCCACGTCAGGGACTAATGAATTTATTTATCTGTAAAAATGTCTTCTTTTTATTTTCAGACGATTGCTCATGGCTGCGCAAGCAGGGTTGCCATGGTTGTCCGAATTTAAATTATAAGTTTTAAAAAAAGTATATATTTTTTCTGCAACCAGTTTCATCAAATTGGCTCTAGATTTTGCACAATTTGCGATTAAAATGTTTTCAATTTTTCAGCCGATTTTTTCAATAAAAAATTTATAATTTAGTAACTATAGCTTCAGAAAGAAACCGCTTTACATAGTTTAAGCATAATTACCTGCCCTATTTTTCAAACTTAAGTGTGTATCGCTCAAAATCAAATTAAAAAATTTTTTAAGGTTTGTTGTGTCCTCATTAAATTTTGATAGTGAATTCTCATTAAATTTTGATAGTTGCCATCTGGTTGGTTGGTAGTTCCAAAAAATCATATGGATTTTTCATTAGTAGCGCCACCTATGTGTCATCCTACCGATTTTTCAACCTATGTCTTATATACATATATATAATATGTGCATATTTTTATGTGGTTCAAAAAGTAATATTGATCAATTTTGCTTTGTTGTTGTTAGGTTTTACTGTATTTATATATACCCTACGGGGAATGAGGAGTCAATTGCCCCCCAAGGACCTATCTCGTGACAGGTCAACCGAAGGCATATTACTAATTTAATACAAATATGAACAAAAGAGAATGAATTAATTTTCTAAGTATTTTCTGATCCGTTATTTTCACTGTTGCTTTTAAAAAACTTGGCCGATACCGAAATAAAAAACAAAATTCGCGGCATATTTTTAAAAATATTTTTAAAATTATTTTACTCTTTTATTTATTTTGAACTTTATTTTTTTACGATTTGCTTATTTTAGCTCTTATTTTAAATTTCTATAATTTTTTGCTAAGAAATTTTAAGTTTTGTATTTTCAAAATTTTTTTAATGTTAAAGCTGTTTTAGTTTTAACAGTTGGTATTTCATTTAACTTTTCTTTTTAACTTAAGGGGTGTTTTTAAATTTTTATTTATATTATCAGAGTTTTGAGGTAATTTTCTAATTTTTCATTGATTTTTTAATTTAATTATGGCCAAAGCAAAAAACGAGTCAACTGCCATTAAAGGACCTATCCCATGACCAGTCAATCGGGGGCATATTCAGGGCACTTCCACTATATTTGTGTGTGTGTTAATGTTGTTTTCTCTTCTATTTTTTCTTTTCCATTTTTTTATTTGCTTGTAGTGTTTGTTATACCCTACACCACTATGTGGTCAGGGTATTATAAGTTTGTGCTGATGTTTGTAACACCAAAAAATATTGGTCGTAGACCCACCTTATAGTATACCGATCGGTTCAGAATTTTTTTTTATTTCGATTTAACGATGTCCGTCTGTCCGTCCGTCCGTCCGTCTGTCTGTCTGTCCATGCAATCTTGTACGCACTCTACAGGTCGCACCTATTAAGATATTTCGATGAAATTTGGTACATAGACCTATGTTGGCCCAAGGACGAACAAGTTTGATTTTTTTGAACATCGGTCCATGTTTAGACCTAGTGCCCATATAAGGGTCCTACCAAAATTATATTGTTTATACGCTGCAGGTCGTAAATATTAAGATATTTTGATGAAATTTGGTACACAGACCTATATTGGCCCAATAACGCAGCCTATTGATTTTGGTGAACATCGGTCCATGTTTAGACCTAGTGCCCATATAAGGGTCCTACCAAAATTATACTGTTTATACGCTGCAGGTCGTAAATATTAAGATATTTTGAGGAAATTTGGTACACAGACCTATATTGGCCCAATAACGCAGCCTATTGATTTTGGTGAACATCGGTCCATGTTTAGACCTAGTGCCCATATAAGGGTCCTACTAAAATTATATGGTTTATACGCTGCAGGTCGCAAATATTAAGATATTTTGATAAAATTTGGTACACAGACCTACGTTGGCCCAAGAACAAAGCCTATTGATTTTGGTGAACATCGGTCCATGTTTAGACCTAGTGCCCATATAAGGGTCCTACTAAAATTATATGGTTTATACGCTGCAGGTCGCAAATATTAAGATATTTTGATGAAATTTGGTACACCGACTTATGGCAGCCGAAGGACGAAGCCTATTGATTTTGGTGAACATCGGTCTATGTTTAGACCTAGTGCCCATATAAGGGTCCCCCCAAAATTATATTGTTTATACGATGCACGTCGTAAATATTAAGATATTTTGACGAAATTTGGTACACAGACCTATTTTGGCCCACGGACGAAGCCTATTGATTTTGATGAACATCGGTCCATGTTTAGACCTAGTGCCCATATAAGGGTCCTACCAAAATTATACTGTTTATACGCTGCAGGTCGCAAATATTAAGATATTTTGATGAAATTTGGTACACAGACCTATATTGGCCCAATAACGCAGCCTATTGATTTTGGTGACATTAGTTGGCTTTTACCCAGACTGGTGTAGGGTATTCTATAGTCGGCATGCCCGACTTTAACCTTTTTACTCGTTTTTTATTTTTCTTTTTTATTTCAACAGAAACGAAAAATAAATAACTTTACCATCAGCCAGCCACCACGCATAAGCAACATTAGCTCAGACGGTAGAGCGTTTGCCTTACAAGCAGAAGGTTCGACGCCAAGTAGATTATTTTTAATTCTTAATTTTTTATTAGTTTATGTGAAAAGCTATTTTTAGACACACCACCTTACTGTCACAAAGTGTCTAAACTGTGGCAATTGGTCATTTCCAATGACAACGCCATGTTAAAGTGACGTGTCTCTTTCAAACAAAAAGGTCGATCAAGGACCGGTCCCTGGCCCCTGCCCCCTTGGGACCTATCCTGCGTCCCACTTTGGACCGTTCCCTTTCCCCGTAGGGTATGTATATTGATTATTTGTGGGTGTATAAGTGCATGTATGTGTATTAACTCGATTCGAATGACATCAATGTTTATTAATGCGCCAAAGTTTAAAACACATAATTCAAGTCATGTTTTATCATAGTTATGCATGTATGTATTTGTTTATGTAAACAAACGAAGAAACAAGACAAAAAACTAATTTTATTGGACAAAAAGTATTACTACAATACAACGACATCAACTACTAATACTAATATGAATGTACAACTACTACTGACAATTTGCCAACATAATAATTCATGTTACTCATACGCCTGAGTAGGCAAAGTTTTTCTTATTTATTTTGTTGTTAAGCTACAAACAAACACAAACAATATAAACAGCAATGAAAAGACGACACATAACAATAAAGACAAATAATATGTACAATATACATAAATTTTATGAAAAAATAAATGAAATGGAAAAATAGTTTTGTTTATTTGTCAAATCTTTGTCTTGTTTATTTTCATTTCATTTTTTTTTTGCAAAATTTGCACAAATTTTTTAAAAATACATACATAATCTAAATGAAAAAGTACCAAACTCATTCCACAGTTTACACAAGACTATTCTATGAATAAATTTCTTTCACTTTTTCCCTCTAAAAAAACTTTAATATAAAAAGTTTAATTAAAAAATAGATACTATTTCTCATCTCACAATATACTTTGCATATTCATGTGTATGAAGTAGTAGTCAAAGCAACCAAAGTTGTACAAGTGATTATTAGCTTCCAGTCTTTTTTAAAATAATTCTTATTTACATTTTAATAATAGCATTTTCTTGAGGAAAGATTTAATTTTATTTCAATCTAAGATATTGCTTAATTTGATTTTTATTTCTTTGACTTACCTTTCTTAATAATTCGAGTGTTTTCTTTATACGTAGAACCAATAAATTAAAACGATCTAATTCTTGTAGAAGAACCACACCAGTTGGCGTCAAACTCATTTGTATCTGCTTTTTAACTCGCCATGTTTCGAAGGCCGGTGGTAATTTATCCAATATATCTGCTGCCACACTATCAATAAATTCATCTCGACTAATGCCACCAGAAATTTCACCTATTATAAGAATCATAATAAAATATAAAAAGGTAGTAGGTATAACAACGACAACAGAAGAAGGCAGTATTTTTGAATAATAAATATTTATAAATTAAAAATTTTAAACCAAAATCTCACTTTTTAAATGCCTTTTTTGTTCGGTTACTGACTGTTCAGTTAGCTGCTAACTCGGACTTTAACAGACACATTTGTTGTTATTTCTCGTATAAAATTTAAATTTAACTGTCGGCTAAATTTTAACCCCTCAATTCATAAATACTTTATAAAGTTATAGCAGGTTTACAAAACGTCATTTTCATACAAAATTTGTTCAATAAACGTCCTATAATTATACCCTACACCACTATGTGGTCAGGGTATTATAAGTTTGTGCTGATGTTTGTAACACCAAAAAATATTGGTCGTAGACCCACCTTATAGTATACCGATCGGTTCAGAATTTTTTTTTATTTCGATTTAACGATGTCCGTCTGTCCGTCCGTCCGTCCGTCTGTCTGTCCATGCAATCTTGTGCGCACTCTACAGGTCGCAACTATTAAGATATTTTGATGAAATTTTGTATGCAGACCTATGTTGGCCCAAGGACGAACAAGTTTGATTTTGGTGAACATCGGTCCATGTTTAGACCTAGTGCCCATATAAGGGTCCTACCAAAATTATATTGTTTATACGCTGCAGGTCGTAAATAATAAGATATTTTGACGAAATTTGGTACACACACCTATGTTAGCCAAATAACGCAGCCTATTGATTTTGGTGAACATCGGTCCATGTTTAGACCTAGTGCCCATATAAGGGTCCTACCAAAATTATACTGTTTATACGCTGCAGGTCGTAAATATTAAGATATTTTGATGAAATTTTGTACACAGACCTATATTGGCCCAATAACGCAGCCTATTGATTTTGGTGAACATCGGTCTATGTTTAGACCTAGTGCCCATATAAGGGTCCTACCAAAATTATACTGTTTATACGCTGCAGGTCGCAAATATTAAGATATTTTGATGAAATTTGGTACATAGACCTATGCTGGCCCAAGGACGAAGCCTATTGACTTTGGTGAACATCGGTCCATGTTTAGAACTAGTGCATATATAAGGGTCCCCCCAAAATTGGCTTGGTTACAAACTGCAGGTCGCAAATATTAAGATATTTTAATGAAATTTGGTGCGCTGACTCACATTATAGAAAATTTTGACACAAGCTCCATTTTAACCCATTCGAATTTCGGATCCAAACAATACACCAGACTGGTGTAGGGTATTGTATAGTCGGCATGCCCGACTTTAACCTTTTTACTCGTTTTATAAAGCGTTTATGAATTTAGGGGTAACTTTACAGAAATCTAGCTGGACAAAACAAGACAAAAAAAAATGATTTTAAATGACAAGTACTTGGTGTTTGTGAATGGCTTTTTAAATGACCCAGCAAAACTTTTAATTGCCATATAATAATGATCTTTGGGTATTGAAATCTTAGGTGTTCACTAGTTACGTTCTAATTACCGAATTACATATTATACGGCAGCGTTTATGTATATGAAGCGGCGGGAGCTGGATGGACGGCTCGAAATGTTTTTTATGCACTGTTGGTAACAGGGCTTTGAAGAATTAATTCTTTTCACTGAATCCCTCTCAAATCGAATTCAGTTCTTATCTAAAGCGAAGGAACTACTTTTTTAACCAAATCAAGTGAATTCATTCAATTGAACGCGTTCAACTGCAAACAATTACAAAATTATATTCTAGTTTCAAGGTTTCGAGTTTTTTAAAACTTGGTCGGCCTGTGTAATTGTATAGAATTTTTTTTTCTAATCACTGAACGGAAGTAATTTTTTTTAAAGCACTGAACCAAAATTACCAAAGAATTATTTTAAAAATAAATTTAACGGAGCCAAATGCGATTTAAATTCTTTCAATGATTGCTTATTTTGGATTTAATTCATTAATTTTTAATTCAGGAATCATAAACTCAATTATTCCTTCGAAGCTCTGCTTGTAATATAATTTTTGCTACTTTTAAAAATAAATTTAACGGAGCCAAATGCGATTTAAATTCTTTCAATGATTGCTTATTTTACTTTTATGTAATTGTTGCTTTCAAAAAGGAGTTGATTTATAGCTGGTTTTACCAAATCAGACAGTTCATATACGGAAGTACAAAATTCTCGTCCCGTTGATTTTTTGTACCTTATGTAATTTCTCGGTTTGAGTAAGAAAGTTATCATTTTCTTATTGCGGACAACTGAAGAGTAGAGTGATGTCTACGAAACAATTGTATTGTCTATCATGAAAATGATCAACCCTTTTTGAAACAACAAATAAAAGTCTGATATGACAGTGTCATGTTGGAGTTTGGACTTGAGGTGGAAGAATATTCTAACTAAATATATGAAGGTATAGAGGGTCCGAAGGGACAATTTTTGTATTTTTTAATGAAAAAATTAAATTAATTGTTGAAATTTTTTTTTCTTTCTTTATCAGTAGGTATGAGGCAATTAATAAAAGAAATTTGTCTTTTAATTTTTCTGCTGAATTATCACATATAAGGTCTGTTCCTCTATGTTACCGTGGGAACCATTCTTACCAAAAACCGTACCCGTCCTCTAAAATTGGGTAAATGAGAGCGCTCAAAAGAGTATATTTGTGTTTCTCTTTTTCCTATTAACTTCGGAAAATTGTAAAAGGGACAGCTGGTGCAAAAAAAACTTTTAAATGCAAAAAATATGATTTTGTACGTTCCCGTACTTTGGGCAATTTTGTCATGTAGAGAGAGGATTTTGTGCTTACTCTCATTTTACTAAACTTTATACAAAAAGTAAAGGAGCACAATTAACAAATTTTTTGTAATGGTTATAAATTTTCTGTGAACATAGCTTTATAGGTTTCTTCAGTAAACAAAAAAAAAAAAAAAACAATACAGAAAAATTAAACACCACCCCACCCGAAACAAATTCCCAGCTACGTGCCTGTACATCATTACACATACAAATGACAACATTTAAAAATGGCTTAGAGATTATTTAGAACATAAATTGATTGACTAAAATGCAAACTATGTATCGTATATATCAACATATTTGGAATATAATGATAAAATGCATTGAAAGTGTGTGAGCTCCATAGAGACAGACATTATGTAAACGGATGAATATGTAAATTTTTTTTATCAATAAAACCATTTCAATTGATTTTGAAAATAACTAGTTCATGAAAATAGAACAGAAAGAAAAATTAAATATAATAAATAGTCATTATTATTATTGAATCAACAACGGCTGTTAACTTTAGTGTAAAAAATATTGCACTGACAACTGCTAATTTATCTCAAAACCAACAGAGTTAAGTGCTTCCCCATAGTTATAAATGCCAAATTTATATATCTGTGGTTAATTTTTAACTCTCGTTATTTGTTATAGTGTAAGTAACCAGAGCTGAATTAAAAAAATTTTATTTATTTTTCTGCAATAGATTTATACAGTGTACAGAAAAAAGTGACACATTTTTGCGTATTTCTATTGTGTAATAATTGCTCCCGTTACTTTGGAGGAACATGTTATGTCGGGTTTCGATTAGAATATTAGAAAACGGCCCTTTTCAAAACCGGTGCTCGGGTTAATCAAAAAACCGATTTTTCAAAAAACCAGTTTCGCACAGTGGTTCCAACCCAAAAAACAAATGGTAATAACTATGGATCTTGTAAACAACTGATCTGAACTGAAGAGAAATATTTGGGATTTTACAAAATTACGAGGTGTGTTACAGGGTATCAAAGTTGACACTCTCGGGTATACATAATCTTCATGATATAATGAATGAACCCCCCCCCCCCCCTCTATCTTGAAAATAGTTTTCATTCTGAGATTTAGAAAGGTCATGGCAACGCCACGCCAAATTTCAAACATTATTTTTTGATAATGAAGAACTTATTGGTTGAGTTGGCTATACAATACCCTACACCAGTCTGGTTAAAAGCCAACTAATGTTTGGATCCGAAATTCGAATGGGTTAAAATGGGACTTGTGTCAAAATTTTTTATAATATGAGTCAGCGAACCAAATTTCATTAAAATATCTTAATATTTGCGACTTGCAGTTTGTAACCAAGCTAATTTTGGGGGGACCCTTATATGGGCACTAGGTCTAAACATGGACCGGTGTTAATCAAAATTAATAGGCTTCGTCCTTGGGCTGATATAGGTCGGTGTACCAAATTTCATCAAAATATCTTAATATTTGCGACCTGCAGTTTGTAACCAAGCCAATTTTGGGGGGACCGTTATATGGGCACTAGGTCTAAACATGGACCGGTGTTAACCAAAATCAATAGGCTTCATCCTTGGGCTGACATAGGTTGGTGTACCACATTTCATCAAAATATCTTAATATTTGCGATTTGCAGAGTATAAACAATATAATTTTGGTAGGACCCTTATATGGGCACTAGGTCTAAACATGGACCGATGTTCACCAAAATCAATAGGCTGCGTTATTGGGCCAACATAGGTCTGTGTACCAAATTTCAGCAAAATATCTTAATATTTGCGACCTGCAGCGTTTAAAGAGTATAATTTTCGTAGGACCCTTATATGGGCACTAGGTCTAAAAATGGACCGATGTTCACCAAAATCAATAGGCTGCGTTATTGGGTCAATATAGGTCTGTGTACCAGACTTCATCAAAATATCTTAATATTTGCGACCTGCAGCGTATAAACCATATAATTTTAGTAGGACCCTTATATAGGCACTAGGTCTAAACATGGACCGATGTTCACCAAAATCAATAGGCGTCGTCCTAAGTCGGTGTACCAAGTTTCATCAAAATATCTTAATATTTGCGACCTGTAGAGTGCGCACAAGAATGCATGGACAGACAGACGGACGGACAGACGGACATCGTTAAATCGAAATAAAAAAAATTCTAAGCCGATCGGTATACTATAAGGTGGGTCTACGACCAATATTTTTTGGTGTTACAAACATCAGCACAAACTTATAATACCCTGACCACCTTGTGGTGTAGGGTATAATGATACTCAAAGTTAAATATTTTTTAATCTATAAGGGCTACTATGGTATTTGAAGCATGTTTTTTCTTTATCTTGTAACCTAGATTACAAGAAGTCTAAAATCAGCAAAGTCGTTTCATATTTGTAAACGTTTTACGACCATAAAGCTTTTATATACCCGAGATGGTCAACTTTGACACCCTATAGCACACTTTGTGCTAAAAAAGGGTAGTTACAAGATTAATTTTCTAAAAGCCTAGATCTGTCTCTTCAGTTCTTTTGAACATTTTTTTCGATTGAATCAGTAGTTTGGAAGATCCATAACACTGCATGACACTCAAAAAATTAATGGAGATCTGACCATCAGTTCTATATATTTCGGACATGCTGATTACAATGGCGTACTTTATTTTTCGATCAATGGTTCGCTAAATGTCTTTAAAGTTTGGCAGTTATCCATTCAGTTTTTTATATACAAATTTTTCAAATTCAATTAATATGAATTTTTTTGTGTTAAAATATAAGCGCACAGGTCCTGTTCAGGCCATATTTACGATATAAATGCGATGTGCTAATCTTGATATTTAAACACTAGTTAGCGTTTTATATAGGTTTTTATGGTTTTTTGCTATTTTAGCAACTTTAGTCTCCGAATATACAATCGACCTCAATAAATGTAATGCTTTAGTAAGGAGGCAACTAAAAGGAAAATATTAAAATAAAAACAATGTATTCATCTATAGCGGCCTATACGTTAAAATCGCGATTTTTAAAAAATTTTATATGGCAGCATAGCTTTTCAAGCTGTCCCCAAAGTCCAGTATAATATGGGGTCACCTCTAAAAACTATTCTTGGAAAATTTCAAGCAAAACTGAAACATTATCTATGTGCTTTGTAATTGTACAACTACATAAGTTCGAGGTAAGTTTTACAATTTTCTAGCAAAATATATGTATTTTTCGGATATTTTCGCTACACGTGTTTTTTTTTGCAAGGATGGTATATATTTTACAAAAACATATACATATTTTACTAGAACTTTGTAAGACTAACTTGAGAATTATGTAGTTGTATAATTACATAGCTCTTAGGTAATATTCCCCCTGTTTTTTTCTGTGTGCATTATGTTCAAAGTCAATGAGTGCATTTACCAGACGCTCAACTGTTACTAAGCCGCTACTCAACAATCTGGTGAACGATTTGCTTACCTACCGCTAAGTCAACACGTTGTGGTAGCGCTATTTTACGCTACTTGTGAGCAGTTAATGATACATCAGCTGTCGTTTTTTTTATATATTTTTTTTAAAGAATAATAAAGATATATAAATATAATAATAAAGGATTAAAAAATTTCAAAAAAATCAAAAAACCTCTACAAATATTTTTATTTTACAACAAAAACAAAAGTAACATCGTTCACCAGATTAAGGTAATCATAAAGAGCTACATATCAATTGTAGCGGTAGCAGGTTTCTCTGGTAAACCTGCCCAATGTGTTTAATTATATAAAATGTTATAAAAGTGGACACAGTTTGATACAATTATACCTAAATATTAACCCTATATTTTTACCATAATATATATGACCATATCTAACAATATACAAAATTATATTTTTAAATAAAAAAAGATATACAATATCTGGAGATCAGACCTGAGGGATTTCAATTACAATTACTTGTAATTTGTAACTGAAATTACAAGTAATTGTAATTGAAAATTTTCAATTACAAATTACTAGTAATTGTAATTGAAAGTGATTTCAATTACAAATTTCAATTACATTTAAAATTAAAAAAGTGGTTTTTGTTAAAATTTTGTAGAAAAATCTGACTGGGATAGGTTGCATAGGCATGGATGCGTATAAAAAGAATACGTCATGTTGGGATTACCCCTAACTTGTGCTTTTTGTCATTATTTATTTTCCCAAAAAATGTAATTGACATTTTTCAAATTACAAATTACTTGTAATTGTTCTTTTTTGAATTACAATTACAAATAATTTGTAATTGTAATTGAGTTTTTTTCAATTACAGTTACATGTAATTGTGTAAATGAATGTGTAATTAATTACAAAATGTAATGATTAACCCTGGATATCCTATAATTTCGATAAATCTTCCATTACTTTTATCCAGATTTACCATGACAGTGCATTAAACATGAACAAATTTTTCTTTGTTTTTAGTAATTTTAAAATAAGGTTAACAACACTGAAATTTTTAACTTAATAGGATTGTGATATACAACCAAGATATAAGAGATAAGTCAAGTGTACGTTATAGTATAGAGAATTCCATATTAAAGCTTCAGTATTGTTAATCCATTTTGACTCACGCTCCTAAACAAAAACAAATTACTCACGCACGAGCATTTCGTGTCTTACTCACGCAGACATGAGTATATTAAAAACTTACTCACAATCAAAAAATTCTCACGCAAAACAGTAAAAATTACTAAAAACATATGATGCAAAAAATAAACTCACACACGAATCATGCACGGGTTATATATTCTTACTCACGCTCACGTACGAATTATATATTCTCACGCTCACGGGCGAATTACTTTGGTATAGTAATTATTACTCACGATCACTTGTGAATAACTTCACTCACGATCGTGTCATGCGCCAATCCCTAGTAATTACAAAATCTAAAACTATTTCAAAATCATTTTTAATATGGAACCACATTTAATACAATACGGTTTTAAAAGGACCTTATACATATATTTTTATATAAAATCACTTTGAAAAAATTGCTAATGTGGGATGATATATAATTATAGATGATTTTATAAAGAACGTTATACCGTTATATATAAAAGAAATCATGAAATATTGTAGATATGAAACCATATTAAGATATATATGGGTTCTTATTCGTCAATATATAATCATATCTAACACAAATTATGAAATATTTCTTATATGGCTCCACATATAGTTTTATATTATTATGTATAGTGTCATACTAAATTATATATAAACGTATATGTAATTATATCTTTTATATGTTACTTTATGTACTTATATATAGCACATACACTTATATGTAGGCCAGTATGTAATAATATAAAATCACATATGTCTCAATATTAAAACCTTTGAGGAAAAAATATTTAATATATGACTATATAAAAGTCCATATGCTTCAATTTAAAAGCATATGTGGCCATATCTAACTATAAGTTACAATATGTAATTACATAAAATAATATATGATTATATCAAAACTTTTTTACTCGGGTTACTAAAGATTCATTTGAATAGTGAATATATCCCTTAAAAATAGCGAATATATCCATACAACGTAATAATTTCCTACTATCAACGATATTCGCTATTATGAGGTTTTACTGTAAATGTTTTGTTATATACAATAAAATATTTTTAGTTTTACCGTTTTTCTTTGGACTCCATTTTTCAGCTAAAAAATGTTTGCATGTAAAATAATAAAATGTATTGTAAAGTGTAGATAAATAAATGTTAAAAAATGGATATTTTTTAATTGGTCAACTATCGCATTAACAATATTAAATGCTACATTTGTGATTGTGAATGTGTCTGTATATCGTCATATGAAATCAAAAAAGCCGTAAATTACATTTTAACAATTTTACAGGAGAAGCAAAAAACTTAATAAAATGAAAAATAAACCAAATTTAAGTTAAGCTTATTTTTGGTTATCGAATAAGTATCTGAAGAAAAATGTCCAATTTTTGCATTATTTACAGAGCTACGACGCTTACGTCTTCGAGGATTGATTTTTTCTGAAACCAAAAGGCCGTAAGTCAAATTAAAAAAATGGTTTTGGTAATTTTTAGGAAATATTTTCATATTTTCTTCATTAATAGGTTAAATATAAATTAGTTTCACTATCCAACAAAATAAAAACCAGACCACATATTCAATTACAATTGCTTGAAAATTTTCAGTTACAATTACAAGCAAATGTAGTTGAAATTAAAAAAAAAAAACTCAATTGCTTGTGCATGTAATTGTAATTGAAAATTTTCAATTACATGTAGTTGAAAGTGATTTCAATTACAAATTTACATTTAGAATTAGGTAATGTTTGTTGTTAAAATTTTGCAAAAAAAATTGGCTGGGATAGGCGTGCCAAGCATAAAAAGAATAAGTTATGTTGGGTTGATCTCAAACTCGCGCTTTTTGTCATCATTTCTTTTCCCAATAAAATGCAATTGTAATTGACATTTTTTCAATTACAATTACATACATGTAATGTGTAACTGATAATAAAAAACAGTTAGTTTTTTTCCCCCAAAAGGCTTAAGCAATCTTTTTGGGGTACGAATTTTTTGCGCTTGCACTTAGGGCTTTTAGAATTTTGTTAATAAAATCGTGGTTTTTAGCCGTAGGAGTGTAAAATTTTGCAGGAATGTGTATTTTGATACGGTGCATCATAACCAATCAAAAAGTTATTGAATTTTTTGTAACTTACGGCTTTTTTGATCTCATATGACGATATAAACTTTTACATTTGCAGGTGTGTGTGTGCATATTAAAAAAAAAACAGTAGATAATGAATGAGTATAAACCGATAAGTAAAAAAGAGTTTTAGTGGTGGTGGATTAATGTGCAGTCTGTTTTTTTAACTTTGCATTTTATAATATATGTACGTGTATGCGGGCGTTAATGTGCATATGTAAGTAATTTAGTGGGTACCACACCATATCATTCCCGCTCACGCTGCAAAAACCTTTCTCTTGGTTTTTATATGTGCATATTGTGAAGGTTTGGTATGGGAAATTTGCTCAAATTTGCTTTGAAATGGGGAAATTTGTTTTCAAATCAAAGAAATCCTCTCAGTTTGCCGACAAATTTGCTTTGAAATCAGGGAAATTTGCTTAAAAGAGAGGGAAATTTTCTCATTGGGGAGCCCGTTACCGAACCTTTGTAATCTGCACAAAATTTTGTTGGGGCCGTGAGCGTAAGTGAAACTCTATTGTTTATTCTTACTCTATGTGGATACTTATATATGTGTTTGTGTGTATTTACATACGTATTAAATAAATAACCAGTAAACAATTATTGCATTATACAGTTATTTTAGAAATTACTTCACAAAATTAAAATTTTTAAAACATTCTGTATAGGAAAATAAATCGACACATAAATAGTAGCTCATAGTGGTTGCAACTTATTTCAAATTCGGTATCGCCCCTATACATCTATGTGCAAAATCTAATTGCAAGGCGACGATATCCTTAGCTTCCAAAAATTGGCAATGAGTGATTTTTAGGAAAAATAAAAGTTTGAATGTTTAATAACGCTCCTAGACGAGAGCAAGAAATTCTCATTGAGTTTGTAATTTAACTTAACAAATATTTCCAGAAATTCTAAAAACATCGTCCCCTGACGATTTGCTTAAGCAAGAATGAAATCCGAATAGGGACATTAGAGCGTACCACCTTACAGGCAAAAAAAAAGTTCACCGTGCACCCTCCAAAATGAAGTATTTTTGCAAGGAGGTTTCAAAAAAATTTTTTTTATTTTTTTTGCCGAACGTAGGGGTCGCCATTTTACATTTTTCGTTATATCTTTGGCATTTACAGTCGGATTTTAAAGTATGATACATCGATGTTTTTCTCTCGAGGAGACCAGTGTTATTCTCTCGAGGGCTATTGACCTCAAGTATCCCGTTCTAGTGGTTATCCACCAGATCTCAGTTGCTACCACCCTAATATACCACCCTAATGTCAGAAAATTAAAGCTCGCAAAAAATCATTAAACTTTTGCTAATGAAGTTTTTCGATAAACCCAGTAGAATTTTTTTTTATATATTGGTTGTCGAACGTAGGGGTCGCCTTTTTAAATTTTTTTTCATTGGATTTTTCTTTTATAGCAAAACACTGGTCTCCTCGAGGCAAAAAAATCGATATATCGCACTTTAAAATCCGATTTTAAATGCCGAAGCTATAAAAAAATAATTTTTTTTTTGAAATTGCCTTGCAAAAATACTTCATATTGGAGGGTGTACGGCGAACTTTTTTTTTGAGGTACGGTCTAAGGGACATGCCTCCCTTTTTCACAATTTGTAAAATACGTGACTAATTTGGAGTAATACTTGATATCCATTTAGATCAGAGTAGTAGCTTTGGTAATTCCTCGCAATAATGTGAACAGTTAATAAATGATCTTAATACAACAGCGCTACAGTGTACTTCAACAGAAAATGTTACATCGAATATAGGAGCTAAAATGACACTGTGGATAACCACAAAAGTTGATTTGAGCTCAAAGCAAAACTATTAAAAGATAGAAGAAAAACAGAAATGATCAATTTATTATATCACAGCGACTGAAAAGAAGCAGTAAAATAATCAAAATAAGTAGCAGGAATCTAATGAACAATTATTATATACAAAATTTACAATAGTTTGATTGTGATAGTAAAAGAACTTGGAGTTTTCTTAACCCCTAAATGCATGATCTCTTCGACTTGAACAATTTTTTATATATGGGCGTGTACATTTCAAGAAAAATTTATTTTTTAAAAAAGGTGATTTTTATTGAAAAATATGGTTTTTTGCCAAATTGCTGAATTGCGATTATTTTAACATGTATGAAAAAAAAAATTCTATAAACTATAATTTATACATTTATTCTCGCCAAAATGAATTTTATTGCGAGAATACCACTTTTTGAATGTTATTTTAGTTTAACTCTAGATCATAAATTAATATCACTTTCTGTTTAAATTATTTTTAAATCAAAGAAAGATGATACAATTTTTACAAGTAAATTACAGAGAATAAAAATTTTTGAAAGAATTCGATAAGACCAGCAAGGCAGAATGCGCATTTTTGGCTTTCGCTACAAAGCCATCATCAGTGCCTGTAAAAAAACGTGTGTTTTAGATTTTTCACAAATATACAGATCAAAAACAAGAATATTACTCTAACTGTTTAAAAATTCTGCGCTAAACTATAGGAACACTATGTACAGAAGGGGCCCCTAATGCCCAAAAATGCAGTTTTGTGCATCAAGTGGGGATTTTTTTTATTAAAAAACCGGTGTGTTGCCAAATGGCCACACCATGCATTTAAGGGTTAATAATGAACTAGGCAGAGGTCTTCAAACAACACAACTCTTTTTAGATAATTTTACCCCAAAAAGAGGGGCCTTCGATCGTTTACGTGCGCTACAAAATAACTGAGATATGGCTGCTAAAATGGAGACTGAAATGAAATTTAATTGAACTTGACTCAATTGACTTCGGAAAAAAAATTAAAATATATTCCGATAAATATATTTAATAAAAAAGGATTTTGCAAATAAACATTTGTTGGTAAATTGAGGAATGCTAAACAATAAAACTAAAAACGTTAGAAACTGTATTTGGCTCAATTGGCCCCTGAAAATCGTCGATAAACCATATTTTAATCTGTTCGTTTAACAGTTACTCCAAATTTTTAGTAGTTACTCCGACATGTGCCAACACAGCGTCGGTAAAAATTTAACTTTAACCCTCTAACCGGCCTAAGCTTTTTTGCAATAAAATTTATACCATGTGTTCCTCACGAGAAATAAACAATAAGTTCTTCTACAAAATTTTTTTTCGTTGCCTACTTTAGGCGATATGGGCCAAAACAGTTTAAGGGTGAATCTCGAAAACTAGCGCATAAAAATTACTAGGCACAAATTATTTCTCTTACCAAGATATAATTGCAATAAAAAAATTACATTTTTTGTGCTGTTACTTAAGAGGATGTAGCGATTTTCGTTTTTTGAAAAATGCGAAATTGAGCGAAAATGCACCAAAACTTCAATATATATTATTCAAACTTATAAGCTTTGCTACCTATACCAAATATATTCTTTTTACCAAATTTCAAAAAAATCCGTCCATTCGCTTTGAAGTTAAGGTCCTGTGCGTCCTTGGACCAAAATAAGGATCTTTTTGAATAGCTTAAGCTCCAATCTCACTTCGTGGTCACTATCAATTGTTTTAATCAATTTAAATATGTTTTTAAGATTTTTGAAACTTTTGGTTATTTTAAAATATTTAATTTTTGAAATTTTATCTTTGTCACTTTCTCGCTTCCAAACCGTGCATTGTATACAAAAAAATTCTTCACAAAAAATTTTATAAATTTTGTTTTCTGTTGAAAAAGTATAATTTCTTATTATAAAATACCCCTTTGGCGCATTTCTGGTCAATTTAATATACCCCGCCTGGAGGCGGGCTTGCCGGTTAGAGGGTTAAGATGCTGACGCAGGAATATTATGGCATTTTCGACAAACTTTTTACTAATGCCCACATTTTGCATATTCATCTTATGCTTATTATTTGAAACTGACAAAACTTTTAACTATCAAACATGCATAGATAACGATGGAAATTTAAAAGTGGAGTAACTTTAGCGAATTAGATTTATTTCGCTGCCTAAATGGGCAAAGCAGTACGCGCTTTGTGTATGCAATTAAACCAAATTGTTTGCTGGTTAATAAAGGCCATGTGGTGAATGAATGTCAGTAATGTAGTAGTCGTACTTGATGGTGGTGTTGGTGTAAAAATGTGCAATAAAGTTAATTGCAAAACCACAACTAATTAATTAAATTTAATTCAATTGAATTTTTATAATAAAATATGTATGAATTGAAATTGCTTTTTTTTTGTCTCTGCTTATTTGTATGTCTGAAATGTATGGTTGAATTTGATTTGATGGTGAACACGAATAAAGGTGTAAGTATGTAAATTTTGTGGGTGTTTAATGAGCAATTAAATATTAGTACATAATGTATTTAAAAGTATGGTACGTGTAAAAAAGCAAATGGGTTAGTTTTAAGTGTCATTAGTTTTCCGATTGACATAAGTGAGCTTATTAGCATTTGACTAAAGCATAAAGAATATAATTAGTTAATTACCAGTTTGGGGTTGTAGTTCTATAAGAGAACTCCAAATACTATGTGTGGCTTGGGTATAGTAGCCAATTTCAGCATTCGGATGCAAACCAAAGACATCAGGTTTATTAACCAAAGGCAATTTATCAATATGGGCTAAAAATTAGTAAAACAAATAACAATAATAATGACAGTTAAACGACAATAAATAGACATAATACCAATAAAATCTTCTTTTAGTATCACTTCCTCGTCAGGCAGACAATAGTCTGTATTTTCATCTTTGTAGAAATGGAATGGTTGGAATGCATCAAATAGGAAATCACCCATATACTCATTCATATAGGTTCGAGTAATGCGACGATCAAAATCATCTATTACACGACCTCCATACATGACCTAAATGTTAATATATCAAAAAAAAATATTTTTTTTTAAATAATGAATTTGTCCTAAATACTTGCCTCTCCAATTAAGTATTTCAAACTGTTCCATGGTACTTTTTCATCCGTAATTCGATTTAAATATGTTTGCAATATTTCCAAGCATACATTGAAATCAGATTCATTAAAATCATAACATATGTTCCAACCCAATTTATCGTATTTACGTCTTTCCTAAATAATAAATAGATGTGTTTGTTAGAAAACAAAAGAAGAGAAGTAAAAATTTTAATTTAGTATTTGAAACAAAAGAAAAAGTTTTAAATTATTGCTGCATTATGTTTAAATACATATAGTTTTTCAACAAACTAATGTTATTAATATTAAGAAACACTTTTGGCCAAAACAGTACGCAGCACAACAATACGAGTACAAGGATATGGTCAAGGTTGCCAACACTTGAACTGAAAAAATGGCTAGATTACGGATAAAAAATGGCTAGAAATGGCTAAAATTGGAAATAATGCTAAAACTCACTTTTTCTAATAGAAAAAAGTCTGTAAAAAATTTAGTTAAAACTACTAAAAATTAGTATAAAACGAGTAAAAAGTTTAAAGTCAGGCATGCCTACTATACAATACCCTACACCAGTGTGGATTATAACCAAAATCAATAGGCTTTATCCTTGGGCCGACATAAGTAAGTCGGTGTACCAAATTTCATTAAAATATCTTAATATTTGCAACCTACAGCGTGTATAAATGGCAATTTTAGGGGGGACCCTTATATGGACACTAGGTCTAAACATGGACCGATTTTAACCAAAATCAATTGGGCCGACGAAAGTCGGTGAGCCAAATTTCATCAAAATATCTTAATATTTGCGACCTGTACAGTGTGCACAAGAATGCATGGACGGACGGACGGATATCGTTAAATCGAAATAAAACGTGATTCTGAGTCGATCGGTATACTATAAGGTGGTGTTACAAACATCAGCACAAACTTATTATACCCTGACCACGTAGTGTTCTAGGGTATAATGATGCTGCAGAAAAAAACTGCTAAATTAGCAGATTATTTTTGGTATATATTAGTAATATAGAAACAGTAAAAATAAAACTGTTAAATATACAGGATTTTAGTTATATTTGTGCTAAATTTTGGTTAATGGAAAATAGCAAATTAACCTGCTAAACTCAGCAAAAAATTTTCCTAAATAATTAGTAGCCTAAAGAATCACCAAAAAGTTTAAAACTTTCGAAGTTTTTTTCGATTTTTTTTAAATGCAAATAAGAATTGCTTTTGAATTTACAATTTTTTAGCAAATATTTCTGCTGATTTTAGCAAAATAGACTGCTATTTGCATTCTACTAAATTTGGCTTATAAATAGCAAAAATTTTGTAGATATAACAGTTTATTTTTGCTATTTTTAGTCTACTAATATTTAGCAAAATTTTTTGCAAATTTTATAATACAATTTGCTATTTTCAATTAACTAAAAGTTAATTTAAATATAACTAAAATTCCGGTTCAATCCCCGGTCATGGCAATACACAAAAAGTTTTTCATATAGAGACAAATTAAAAATTACTTTGATCAGTTGACACATAAACTAACCACTGACGAGTCTTTGGGTGAGACGAAACTGCGGCAGTCTGGTGATTCCCTTGTGTCTGTTAAATTTGTCAATAAAATTGTTTTCTTCTTCTTCTTCCTATAAAAATCAACTCTAGAAAAAAATTCTTTAGTAATTAATTCTAATATTAATTACGATTGTCCTATGCGACGGTTACAAAATAAAATTCTGTAAAATTAACAGTTTTATTTTTCTGTTCTTATTTTACTAGTATTTAGTAAAAAAATTTGCTAATTTTAGCAGTTTTTTCTGCTTCATCATTTTTAACTAATTTTGAGTAAGTTTTTCTGCTATTTTTACAGATTTATTTCTATGAGTGTAATTTTAATACAAATCAGTGACAATAAAGAGTTCTAACACGAATTTCATGAAAATGGCCTCCAAATTTTCAAAATATTTTCATTCAAATTGTACAAAAAACATGATTTTAAATCGAATGTAAAAACTACATGTACCGTGAACCCAAATAAAAGTTTTAAAAATAGAAAATTTCGTACTAAAATTTTGAAAATCAGAAAAATTCAAGCACTTTTGTATGAAATTAACTGTAAAACATTAAAAGAAAAAATGGCTAGGGCAAAATAAAGTGGCTAAATTTTCCGGCTAGATCCAATCTAGCCATTTTTTTATGGCTAGATGAAATTAAAATGGCTAGATCTAGCCGGAAAAAGGCTAAATTGGCAACCTTGGATATGGTTTGAGTGTGTTTCTACATGAATGCAAACATACATACAGAGATACATTCATGAATAATGATGTGTTGATGTGTGTGTATAAATTAGGGTCGCACTTAAATAATCTAACACTAAAGGTTGTTCAACCATTAGCTCATATTGCATAGGGATTCTCAGCTAGAAATGCTGTGTGCTTGGAAATGGGGTTATAGGAGAGTAGAAGTCCAAATGTAAGTGATTTGGACTTCTACACATAAGGAATTTGTTTTTTGTTCGATATATTATTTTGAATGCCCTAAAATCTTAAAATTTGTTACCACACAAACTGCCATATATTTTGCTGCAGCCCTAATATATATAGTCCTTGTATTTATATAAAAGTTGCATCAGTTGCACTTTCAATTTAGAAAATTAATAAATAAATACTAAGAGAAACAACGCAGAGAACAAAAATCAATTGTGGAAAAATATTGAAAGAAATGCCTGACAAACAATAAATAAAACATCTTTTAAAATGTACAATTTGGCAGTGTTTGGCGTACGGTGGAATGGTTTTTAAAAAATTCTTGTGAATTCGTAGATCGAATTCAGTTAGGAAATGAGTTAGGTTTAGTGAAGAAATTTGTAAGACAACGTTTTAATTCGAGTTTACTCAATAAGATTGCTTATATAATATATATTACGATGCGGTAATTTAAATATCATAAAATTTATATCAAGTAAAATTTTTTAAAAAATTTCGAGAGCCGATAAAGGTTTGTAACGAAATAATGAATTTTTTCTTTCTGCCTTTGTTTTGGCTCTAAAAAGAAGGAAAACACATATGTGACCTTCTCCGAGAAAAGGGACCTAGTGTGTCAAAAAACGGGTTTGGACTTAAGAGTGGATTCTGGTACATAAAAGGGTGTAGAATAAGATGAAATGAGTTAGATTTCTGATAAAAATTTATTTACCCCATAAAAACGTACAAAACGAACTTGGGAAAATCGATAAAAATGAGAAAAACATTAAAATTTTATTGTTTAATTTAATTTTTTTTTCACACACTAGGTCCCTTTTCTCGGAGAAGGTCACATATGTACATATAAAAAATAAAATTTCATGAGTATTTAATAGTTGACAGTTTATAAAATTTGCTCCACTGTCCTCCGTACATATGGTTTAAAACAACGAGTTTTGTTGATGGCCATTTATTATTGATAAGAATGTTTAAAACTAAATGTTTTCAGATAAACAAAATTAAATTTATACTTACTTGCACTACACCATGGAAGAAGGCCAAGACATAAACTAAGGGTAAAAACGCCTTATGGGTGCAAATTTCCAAACGATCTTGACGAATTTTGTAGAATGTTGAACGTAGATTTAATTTTAGGCCATTGGGTGGTTCGGTTACAACTAAAATAAGAGAGAGCAATATCTTCGTAATACTTCTTGTTTAAGAGTGTAAGAGATTCAATAATTCTTCAATTCTACATCAGTGCATATAAGTAAAACTGTCTGTAGCCTCCAGATAATGAGATTTTCATTTTATTTTTTTAAAGAGAAGCAACACTCAGGAAATTCTTCCTATTAATTAACGTGTTGCTTCCTTTGGAAAGGGGATAGAGAAGAAGTGAAAGGTGGTGAAAGATGAAGGGCTTCAAATATGGCAACACTGTAATTGCGCGAGATATATTATTTTACTTCGGTGGAGTTAAGTGCTATGGGAACACCGAAGGACGCTGCGATATGTATGAGGGATAGGTAAAACTCATACATATTACTATTTTTCATAAATTGATGTTGCCTTGGTTGGGGCTCGAACCCGCAACCTCACGTGTAACAGTGCAACGCGCTAACCATTACACCACAGCGCCCCTAAATGAGACTGCTTAATTTCGTTACAAACAAAGATGTATTTTGAAGGTAAAAAGTGTTTAGTGAAAGAAAAAGTTTTAGGTGAGGAACAGTTTTTGGGGTGAACAAATTTTTAAGATAAAAAACGATTTGAATTGGAAAAAATGTTTTGAGGTGAACTAATTTATTTATATTTATACAAATCATTAAACGCCTCTAAGCTTCTGGTGAAAAAGTTTAACAAGATGTTTGATCCCCGTGGGAAAACAGGGGTCAGTTGTGATGCGAGCACCTGTCCCGTGACCGGTGTAAACAGGACCGGTCGGAGAGGACCTGTCTCATGACCAGTGAAAACAGGACCGGTCGGAAAGTACCTACCCGGTGACCTGTCCCGTAACCGGTGAAAACAGGAATGGTCTCAAAGTACTGGTCCTGGAACTAGTAAAAAGAGCACCGGTCTAAAAGTACCTGTCCCGTGACAGGTGAAAATATTAGAGTTGTCAATTATAAACTCCGTTAAAATCAAATTGAGATAACTTTGGAAATTATATTTTCATTTTCTGTCAGCAATAAATAACCAAATATGTTTAAATAATTTTAAAACTTCATAAAATCAGGCATTTGATTGAAATAAAACAAAGAAAACAAAATTTCAGTTTGTTTGATAATTAAAAAAAAAAACATCAATCAAAGAAGAAAGGAATTTTAACAATTCAAATAAAACAACACAACAGCAACAACAAAGCAACAACAACAAAAAAAAAAAAAAAAAGATTAGTAGCATTTAATTCCTGGTAAAAATATATTGCGAATAACAAAAATTTAAATCTAAATCGGGCAAGGAATTCCATGCAAATGCATTTTTTCGATAATACGGACTAAAAATTTATCTGAATCATCATGATGACAAAAATGCAGGTTTTTGCATATTTGACAGGTTCTTTTTTTGTCAGTTCTGTGACATTCTTTTGTGTCAGTTATGTGAAAGGTTCTTTTGCGTCAGTCCTGGGACTCGTTCTTTTGCGTAGAACCTGTAACACGTCATAAGGGGCAATTGACCGCCTTCTGGGACAAGCCCATGTAAAAAGTACTGGTCCTTTTCATATAAAAAAACCGGTCCCTATCCCCAAGGACCGGTCACGTGACGGGTCTGCTGATCGGTTCCTTTTCCCACAGGGATGCTACTATGAAATTGTAAAATTTTCAACAAAAAAAAATAACCTTGAAAAAGCTCTGAAAAAGACAAAATAATAATAGAGTAGACGCTCACTAATTCGAGCTCTAAATAATGCGAATTTCCAGAAACTGGAATCTGCGTTTTTAATACACGCTCTGAAATTAGAATTCAAAGTTCGAATTTGCGAGCGTTTCTTTTTTAGTTTTGAACACTTGGGAATTTCATATTTGGTTTTATGTTACTTAAAGGGTTAAAGTAAAAATAGCAAGGGGAATCACGAAGTTATGTATGTTATTTCTTGTTTGTTGTTTTTTTTTTTCTTCGATTAATTAAGTGGCTTGGTGCTAAAAGGGTCACTGTCAAAATATTCACTTTTCAGAAAATTGCAATTGAATGTTCTACAAAAAATTTTTTATAGATGAATTAATAGTGACATTGGCCAGCATTAAATTTATGAAGCTCTTCTGGGTTAATTTTGACATTAGCTGTTTTAAAATTATGAAAGAGAGCAAGAAAAGAAATCTAATACAATGATTTACTCAAAACAGCAAAATAGTGACATTGGCCCATTTAGCACCAAGCTACAGAGTAATGTACGTTTTTGGTCATTTGTATATCATTTGCAATCAATATAAATTTTTTGTGGTGAAATGTAGTCAGTCACAGGACCTGTATTCATATTTAGGCTTAAAATTTGATGCATAAAACTTGATATTAAAACCGCGTTTTATATGGATTTTTACGGTTTTTTAATGTTTTAGCCAATTGAAACGCTGAAAGCAAAATCGACCTTAATAAATGTTATGGCATAGTAAAGAAGCAATTAAAAAGAAAATATTTGTTTTTAGCGAAATTTCAGCAAACTCGGCTTAGTTTCGACTACGACTACGACACTCGTAATAAGGCCGATTAATTGAATTTGAAAAATTTTTATATAAAAAACTGAATGGACAACTGCCAAACTTTAAAGACATTTAGCGAACCATTGATCGAAAAATAAAGTACACCATTGTAATCAGCATGTCCGAAATATATAGAACTGATGGTCAGATCTCCATTAATTTTTTGAGTGTCATGCAGTGTTATTTGTGAATTCGGTAATTCACAGGAATTCAACATTAATTTCTGAAATTTTAACTTTGTTGCTATTATTTTTTAATTTGAAAAATGCATGTGATGTAATAGGACTGAATTGTTAATTTGTGAGCGTCTACTGTATTTGTATTTAAGTTGCTTATACTCTTAAATCTAATATCCGAATGAAATGCAATATTCGTTTTCAATTAGGTTTTCTTGCGGAATCCGAAAAAGCCGTAGACCGTTTTTTTTTAAATGTTATACAAAACTTTTAGGATTTTTTTAGTTTTATGTTGCATCTTTTTTAGCTATTAAAACAATCCAAATAAATTTGCTTATATAAAAATTTGCTAAACCACATTTTTTGTTTGCTGGTTTTGGCAGTCTTCTAGTCATACCGGGCAAGACCGGGTACAACAGCCAGTTATTTTTAAACTGGATGTACTAGAAATGTACACTTACCTTTTAGGGATTTTTGTAATATACCAATTGGAAAATTATCACTTGCATCTGTTGTAATCCATAAACGAAAATCAGGATGCGGTGCATCTACCTTTTCCAAGTATTTTTCCAACTGTCGCACGAAGCTTATTAACAAATGACCATTTTGTAACATTAACCACATTCCCTGGCGTAGAGAATTGTCCAATAAATTTAATGCAGCCTAGATTTTGATAATGAAAACATAAAATATTTTATAGATTTTATTGAAATTCTCAACCTAATATAATTTTATAATTTGCTGCAATTGTTAAGTAGTACTTATATGCACATGAGAGAGCCTCATTTTAAAGGTTTTGAAAGAAATGCATGAAGGAAACCTCCAGAAAATGCACATACACATTAGGGTGACCCGTATGCCCAGAGGCCTTCTTAACTCAGTTATGCTTCCGGATGCTTAATGTCAAATCCCAATTTCATGGACATTCCAGCACGATAATGATGCCAGATGTACGGCAAGGATTGAAAAAGCTGGGTTAGAGTAAAATAAACTTAATGTGATGTCGTAGTCGCGCCAATTTCCTGATTTCAACTCGATTGAGAGAACATGTGGATGATTGATTGCAAAATACAATATCTGCAATAAAGTGTGCCAAAACGGCGATAAAATGAAAAAGCACTGAAATGCTGTTTCCAACGATTATATTGATAAATCAGTGTAGAAAATCATTACCAGATATGTGGTTATCTGTATCTACCCAGGTAGAAATTTTGTGTGGTAACAAAAAAGAAGCACTCGCAAAGCACAAGTAGACTGCGGTCTTGCAAAAAGAAGTACTGGCAAACCACTAAATTTTAACGTTTTAGCAAGACTTGAAAATGGTGACTTCCCAGCTCTTGTTTTCCTTAAACATTATTTTGTTTTTGAAAAAGAAGCTCCAAAAAAGTGGATATTTAAATAAGTTTTGACTCCACTATACAATAACTCCAAGAATCATCTATTTTTAGAGTAATTTAAAATAATTTAGTGCCACGGAAAACATTTAATTTTTTTTGTGTGTTTGATGCTATCTCAATACTTCGCAAAACATTAAATAGATCAGTGCTAGCATTTAGGTTTCAGGACAGCACTTTAATTTTTTTATTTGGGCGTTGGGAAAGCATTTGATTTTTATGTTTTTGGGTGCTTTCCCAGGCCTTTGTAAACCATTGGCACCACCGTGGAACGGTGTTATCATTTGGGCGTTGGGAAAGCACTGTTAACAAGCACTCATACCACCCATTTCAGTGCTTTGCCAGTGCTGGCCCCTTTGTAATTTTCTACCTGGGTAGCTACCACTACCTGGTAATGGTAACTACCCAGGTGGAAATAATGTGTGGTAACAAAAACGAAGCACTGGCAAAGCGCAAGTAGACCGCGGTCTTACAAAAAGAAGTACTGGCAAAGCACTAAATTTGGACGCTTTCCCAACGCTTGAAAAGGGTGAATTCCCAGCGCTTGTTTTCCTACAACATTATTTTGTTTTTGAAAAAGAAACTCTAAGAGTGGATATTTAAATAATTTTTGACTCCACGATACAATAACTCCAAGAATCGTCTATTTTTAGAGTAATTTAAAATTCTTCAGTTATGAGGGCTCATAATTTGGTGGCAAGGAAAAAAACACGTGATTTTTATGTTTTTTGGTGCTATCATTTGGGTGTCAGGAAAGCACTTTAATATTTTTATTTGAGCGTTGGCAAATCATTTGATTTTTATGTTTATGGGTGCTTTCCCAGGGCTTGGTAAAGCATTGGCACCACCGTGGAACGGTGTTATCATTTGGGCGTTGGGAAAGCGCTGTTAACAAGCACTCATACCACCTATTTTGGTGCTTTGCCAGTGCTGGCCCCTTTTTAATTTTCTACCTGGGTAGTTACTTTTGTTATACTTTTGTATAGCGATGTCGCGCAAAATAATGAGATATGCTTACACACCAGCGTGGGGAAAAATATCATTACAAATACGCTTACAAGTATGGACAAAAATAAGGAGTCTAAAAATATGTTTTATAAAAAAATATATTTTTTTATTGTAAAATTTTTTAAAATAAAATTCGTTCGTGGCGGTTATCGAACCTGGGGCTTCAAATTGCCAGTCAGTCAATAGCTCTACCTTCTGAGCTATCTCGACATGTTATATTTGATAGACCTGATGCCGATAAGTATGCTTACTAGCCAACATACAAAAAATTAAAAAATATGTGATTACATGGGTGATATCAAATAATGCGATAAAAACCATGTAGCCAGCTACATTCTAATGCATGGTTTACATTTGAGTTATATATTTCGATATATATCAACGCATTGTTACCTGTTTTACAAAATATATAACAATCTGACCAATTTTTGGTTAATACATAAAATTTGTGAACAATTTTATAGGCCAAATGTGAACTGCATAACCAGTAACTCATAAGGGTTTTGAACTTAAGTAGCTTATATTTTAGAAACCAATGAAGCGAAACACTAACTGTAAGAATTTGTATGAAGAGAAAAAGTAACGCTTTTAACAAAAATTAATACATTTTACAAACTTTTTCGAATATCTATGCTAACACGACTTCAACTCTGTAACGATTTTTCGTCATAATTTTTGATAAAAATGTATACACCAGAATTTTGAAGTTATCTATTAATTATATTGCGAAAAGTATAATGTTGTTTATACTCAAATGATCGTTTGACTGTAGATAATCATCTAATATAACAGATTTGAAGTTTTTCTACAGCATGTAACATTCTCGAGATGAAAAAGTATGTCTTTAATAAGATTTGAAAAAATGTTGTAAACTCCGTTGCTAATTTTTACACGAAACTATTTAACGAGTAAAAAAAACAATGTCATAGTTGGATTCAACTTGTAGGCATCATACGATTTTGTTTCGGAAAAATAATTCTGACAAAGCGTTTCTGAAAGAACGCGAAAAAAGTAACCAAATGTAAACTCCGAAACCAAAATTGTTTGCATCAGACTGCATTAAAAAAAATGTAGGTAAATATTTGAAATATTTAATAAAAATAACCATAATAAACAGAGATTATTAAATGATTAAACAAACAATTTCCCGTCGAATCAAAGAACATTATCAGTTTTTTCTAATCTAAACTGCTGGAGCGAACAACGATTAATTTTGCACCTCATGGGTTTTAATCGATATTTCGAGTCTTTACTGACTTTAGTTCGACAAATTAAATTTGTTTCCCACAACTTAAGAATTTAAGAAATGGTATGTTTTTAATATATTATTTTGTAACTTCGCAACCGCTGATTGGATTTTATATTTTTGAAAAGCATTTCAAAGGACCAAAAAAACGATATTAAAAAATTACATTTTTTTTCGAGAAATGAATTGTATTTTTATTCGCGAAACCGCCAATTGTATATTATTGAAAAGCATGTGAAAACCCAAATACAAAAAACTAATAAATTGAAGAAAATTCGTATGCAATTTTTTTTGTTAGGTCTTCTGTTTGTGAAAATGTAAACTCCGTTACCACAAAAAAAAAAATTAAAATTGTGCAAAAAGTTATTGCGACAACTTGTAGAAGAATTTTTTTGCAATTAGATTTACAATGACTAAACGTACTGATTCCATTAAGAAAAAATCGAAATATTAACACTTTTTGCTTCTCACAAATTTGGCCCAAAAACTTATCACATTTTTTGATTTCACCGACATATATCATTACCAGTGTTCGAAAAATATTGAGTCTAAAAATAGAGTAGAGAGATTATCAAAAAATGTATTCTGACGGTATTCTGTGATTCCTGGAGTCATTTTAAGAGTAGAGACTCTAAACTAGCTCTGTTGTTATCAAGAAAGAGCGTAAATATTTTTTTTGGACGATGTTTAAAATATTTTTCCGCTTTTAAAATTTAGTAATTTTTCTTAAATATACGAAAACCTGCAGACAAGAAAGTAGTTAAAAATGTTTTCTATCGATAATATAATTGCTTTCATAAAACAATGCTTTCAAACCAAAAACTATTTCAAGACCGCTTTTTGGCGCCCTTATGCATTAGGGGGTCAAAAATCGTTATATTACGCAATAAGGGCCACCCTACAGTATACGTATAAAACATGAGTATGCATGCATAAATAGTGTGGCTACAGGATAAGGAACTGCTTTTGTTTAGTTGCTTCTACAGCTGCCATAATAGTTGGTACTTTCGGTCGGTTGGCTGGTTACTTGATACTCATACGTAGTGTTATTTATTTGTCCGTCTGTATGTTTGTTTTGTTGTACTCGGTTTGTTTATCTATTGTTTATTTGCTTTGGCAGCAGAAAATTGACACAATAGACAACGTGTATTGTGTTCATGTTCAACTATTCACTCATACACAAGCAGTTAGTTGAAAGTCCAAATGTAAACAAATGAATGTGTTTATGTCTGTGTTCTGTTTGTTTTCAGATTCAAACTTTATAAAGTGGTCATACAGAATGAAATGAAATTGTGTACAAAAACCCATCATTTGTGTTACTTACCTTTTCCTGTCCCTGTCCCAATGATATGTGGCAAAAGTTACCCAATCCACCGCCAACATGTTCCGCTAACTTCATCAAATCGTTTGTTGGATCTGAACCAGCACTCAGTATAAAACACACTGGTATGTAGCAAGTTGTTTGCTCATAGATGGCTGTAAAACTTACAACTGGTGGCATAATAAAGAACTCATCCATGGTGTCGATAATGTACTGATTTATCGAACGGAAAATTCGATCGACACGGAAACAACGCAAAAACATTAATTTCTTTGAAATAAAACAAAAAAAGAATACAAAAGTTGTAAAAAGAAGAAGACAACATGGTGTGGTAATCAACGAAAATCATAATGCCGACGGTACTGTAAAAGTTGTTGCTTTGAATTTATTTGATAAGTTTGTTTGGGAGTTTGGCTTAAAAATATATGTGTACATAGAGAGAATTACAATAATGATGGTAAACTTCAAAAGGAAACAATGAAAAGGCGAAAATGCAATGAGTGGTGTGTCACTTTTTGCAACACGTGTCTCAATTGCATAAAATTGCGACTAGAATACTTATTATTATATAAAAATTTTTAAATTCTATATTAAAGATTAGTATATGAATAAAAATCTCTTATTGTAGGTACTTTTGAAATCTAGTATATACAATAATAACTATTTGTAGCATAAATTTCTCATACTACAAAAACATTCATAAACAATAATAATCCGCAAAAGAACATAAAGTATCGTAAAGTGGAATCCAATTAAGTGACTCTATGTGGAGTTATGGTCTACTGCATACATATGTACGTTGTATCTTCATTGAACTGTTCAGTCCGTGAACACACAGAAAGCTTAATAGCAGTAGAACAAAATCCTTAACAAGTTTCAGTTTGTCCAAAAGCAGTTGCATCTGGTTCAACACATTCACAATAAAAAGCTTTAAAAGTTTTGTTTGTATGTTAAACCTACATATCGTCACCTAAAATGCAAAAGGGCGTAACAACACTTTTTATTTTTTTTACATTAGAACCAAAAAAAAAAACGTTGTAGAATTAAAGATATTCTATATTTTCTTCTCTTGTTTAAAACACGACTATAGACTTATTTCGACATATAAGTTTAAAATTTTGTAGGGAAATGATATATAGTCTAGTGCATCATAATCAATCAGAAAATCGCCTTAATTTTTTTTGTTGTTGTTACGCCCTTTTGCATTTTAGGTGACGATATACATGTACATTCATAAATACATACATACAGATGATGACCTAATAGAAAATATAATATTTCCGTGTTGAAAGTGCGAAAGGGGGGGGGGGGGGGGAGGAGAAGGATTAACATCAACAGCATCACCATTTTCGACGTCAAAGCAATTTCCATCGTCGTCAAACAATATGTGTGCGTGTGTGTGTAAGAGAATTTACTTGCCTGGAAAGGATTGCAGTTTACGTTGAATTCACCCGGACAAGGGACTTCCTCGGGATTTTCCAAATCATACCACTACCAGGATGTCAATAACGTAATAAATGAGGTTGTAGTTTGCAAAAATTGAATTCAGTTACAGCATTGTTGTTTTCGTTATTGTTGTTGTTGTTATTATTGGTATCAATAAAGTTTAGAAATTTATTTTATAGATATCAAATGTCATATTATTATGTCGTTCCATAGTAAATTCGAGTTGAAAGCGAACCAAAAAACATGAAATAATAAGAAATATAAATATATGTAGCTACTTAGTAGTAGTTGTTTCGAATAGTTTCAATAATTTCATATGGTGCACTTGTCTTTAATTCTCCATTGTTAACAAATATATAAACCGCTCGAATTTGGTAAGCCGATGTATTTTGAAATCAGACATATTTCTCAAAGATATTTTGATCAATAAAAATTATTTTAATTAAAGGTTGATATTACGAAAAATGTGTATTGCACTTTTTAACTGCGCAATTTTTAACTGCGCAATTTTTATATACTGGCCTCTACGCAGAACCAGAACAGGGGGATATAAATTATATTTCAATCACAATTACATGTAATTTGAAATTGAAAATTTTCAACTACAATTACAAATAATTGTACTTGCATTTTTAGATAAACTCAAATATAATTACATGTAACCATAAATAAAAATTTTTAATTACAAATTACATGTAACTCTAATTAAAAGTAGTTAGAATTAAAACATTTTAATTATTTTTATACCCTACACCACTACGTGGTCAGGGTATTATAAGTTTGTGCTGATGTTTGTAACACCAACAAATATTGGTCCTAGACCCACCTTATAGTATACCGATCGGCTCAGATTTTTTTTTTATTTCGATTTAACGATGTCCGTCTGTCCGTCTTGTGCGCACTCTACAGGTCGCAAATATTAAGATATTTTGATGAAACTTGGTACACCGACATATGTCGGCACAAGGACGAAGCCTATTGATTTTAGTGAACATCGGTCTATGTTTAGACCTAGTGCCCATATAAGGGTCCTACCAAAATTATATTGTTTATACGCTGCAGGTCGCAAATATTAATATATTTTGATGAAACTTGGTACACCCCCCAAAATTGGCTTGGTTACAAACTGCAGGTCGCAAATATTAAGATATTTTTAATGAAATTTGGTTCGCTGACTCACATTATAGAAAATTTTAACACAAGTCCCATTTTAACCCATTCGAATTTCGGATCCAAACATTAGTTGGCTTTTAACCAGACTGGTGTAGGGTATAGTCGGCATGCCCGACTTAACCTTTTTACTCGTTTGGATTAGAAAATGGTTTCTGTTAAAACATTTCAAAAAAATTTGTTGTAATACTTGTAGTGTAGACCTGGGGTTATCAATTCCATTTTGTAATTAATTACGCATACAATTATAGAATTACATATAATTGTAATTGGAAAAAAATGACAATTGGAATTACATTTTTTATGTAACGAAATAATGACAAAAAGCGCTTGTTAGCGATCAATACAAAGTACTCGTATTCTTGTTATGCCTGATCACGCCTATCTAAGCCATTTTTTAAATGTAAACATAAAACAATTTCTAATTCTAAATGTAATTGATATTTTTAAATTTCGATTCCAATTAATTAATTGTAAGTTACATGTAATTGTAATCGAAATGTGACACGAATAAGCCATGTTGCGTTTATTCCTAACTCGAGCTTTTCCATTATTTATTTTCCCAATAAAATGTAATTGTGATTGACATTTCTTCAATTACAATTACCTCTAATTTGTAATTGCTCGTGTAATTATAACAAAATGATCTGGTCTGAAGATTTTGAAGACAGATTTATTTCTCAATTTTTTTTATGTAATCAATTCTATTGAAAATTTCTTATTTAAAAAACGATGAAAAAGGTTAAATTCGGGCATGCCGACTATATAATTCCCTACACCAGTCTTACTTAAAGCCAACTAATGTTTGGATCCGAAATTTGAATGGGTTAAAATGGACTTGTGTCAAAATTTTCAATAAAATCATAAAAGAGAAAATCGAAAATATAGCCCATATGGGCGATAGGTCCAAATATGGACCGATCCTATCTAGAACCAATATGCTTTTTCTTTGGGACCATGTAAGTCAGCAAACCAAATTTCATTCAAATATCTTCGTATTTGCGACCTGCAGCGTGTAAAAAAGAAAATTTTGGGGGGTACCCTTATATGGGCTCTAGGTCTAAACATGGACCGATTGCAACCAAAATTAATAGGCTCCGTTCTTGGGCCGACGTAGGTCTGTGTACCAAACTTCATTGAAATATCTTCGTAGTTGCGACCTGCAGCGTGTAAAAAATAAAATTTTGGGTGGTACCCTTATATGGGCACTAGGTCTAAACATGGACCAATTTCAATCAATAGGCGTCGTCCTTGGGCCGATGTAAGTCGGTGTACCAAATTTCGTCAAAATATCTTAATATTTGCGACCGGTAGAGTGCGCACAAAAATTCATGGACAGACAGACAGACAGACGGACATCGTTAAATCGAAATTCTGAAATTCTGAGCCGATCGGTATACTATAAGGTGGGTCTAGGACCAATATTTTGTGGTGTTACAAACATCAGCACAAACTTATAATACCCTCTACATGTAGTGGTGTAGGGTATAATAATTCGATCTTAGTTCTGACTATAATGCTTGTCCTTACTTAAACAATATTTAAAAACCAACAAATGAATGCATTTAAAACAGGCTGTGAAATATTCATTACACCTTTTGCACTTCTGAAATCATCAATTGAAATTCAGCAAATATCAATTAAAATTCAGAAAACATGACATCTTTCTTAATTCATAATTTCTCTAAATTTCAATTAAAGATTTCTGAATTGGAAAAAGTGTTGTGAATCTTTCATGCACACAGGGAAAAAATTGCCAACCGAATTGCTAAGGCTATTTTGGTTGCTACAACCAATAAATTCGGTTGGTGAAACCATATTGGAATATGATTCCTAAATATTTTGGGTATTGCAACTAAAATTCAGTTGCATAAACCGAATTTTGTTGTGATAACCAATATTCAGTTGCACCAACCTATTTTAGTAGATGTAACCGAATTTTAGTTGGAAAATGTCATACTTTTTCTCTGTGTGCGGCCTATTTTAAATGCGTTAATGCAGTCCTTTACTTTATACCTTTAATGCCCGATTACTGAATGTTCAGTTAAAATTAATTAAGCCGACAGTTAAATTTAAATTTTATAGGAGAAACAACAACAACAGTGTCAGTTAAAGTCCCAGTTAGTAGCTAACTCAACATTCAGTAATCAGACCTAAGAAAACTTTTGTTAGCTAATTTGGAAATTATGTACTTACTTCTTTCCATTCGGTAATAAATTTTGTTAAATGGTCTGGCAAATTTACAAAAGGTTGCGGAAATTCAGTTGATAACTTCATAATATCTTCCCAGTTCTTTTCGGTCAGCCATTTTGCCGGGCAAGCTCGTTCGTTTTTCGTTAACGAAACCGAGCCTTTAATAAAGAAATCTAACTCGGCCTGACTTAAGTATCCATCGCGTTGTGCCAACTTGGTTGCAATTTGAAACGAAAACAATAGTTTATGTCTCTCAAATATACCCGTACAACCATAGCAATATACATTTTCTGTCAAAGTCTTAATAATGTTACTCAAGCGTTTAGCCAACACAGTATCGGGTACTGACTTGCGCAATGAGAACGAGAAGACATCTAAATAAGCAGCTAATGCATACTGATACATGGTGTTGACCGTAGACATGTCGGAGAGTGCAAAGAAGAGTACAGCTCCTCTTTTAGCTGCTGGCCTGTAACCATCTCTTAACTTTTCTATATCTTTTTGAGTTTCGGCCGAAAGTTCAAGTTGTTCCATAACAACGGCTGCTTTTGATTTGGTATTCTCTAAAGTTTCAATCAATTCAACATTATCCAACATATTGCCAGTCGACGTAGCCAGCTCTCTTAGCAATGAGTCCTCCAGTTGTTGTAGCAGTTGTTTATTTTCGCTTGTCCGAGCAATAAGAGTTTCTCTCTGAGCTTCCAAGTCTGGCCTCTCGGCTCTTACGACGACACTAAGCAACTGGTCTTCGAGACCCGTTTGTGTAACAGTATAATTGATTACCATGGCCTTGGCAAAGACGGCTGGATCAAATTTGGGATTGGCAAACTTTGTAGTCAAATATAGCCGAAAATTCGGATCATAGTCAACGTCCTTATCTCCCAGCATTATAAATTTGCGCCCGCTAACAAATTGTATGTTCTTTTGTAATACATTATCTATAACCGGATCAATATAATCATCGACATCCTCAAATAGTACTGGAATTCCGTACATGATAGACATCTCCAGTTGTTTAAGAAAGTCCGAGTCGTTAAATGATAAAATCTTTAAATTGTTTTGATGTTCCTTTTTCTTAATCCACGTCCAGGCTTGCAACTGTGGATCTATGCACAATGGAAATCTAGATGATCTCACGGTTAAAATGCCATTTTGTACGGATAACTCATCAGGAGGTAGACCCTCAGAAGTCCAAGTAGACACTTCCACATCGGTGGTTAGACTATCATCAATACGAAATGGTATATTTATGGGAATTTTTTTGTTGCTTATGTCTTCCAACCAATCATCGAATATCATAGCTCTGCGAAATTCCCATGAGAAAGCACCAGTATAAGCTAAAAATGAGGCACACAAAAGACATTGTCCCACCATAACAATTAATTGTTGACCATAGTTGTCATTGTCGTGAATCCAACGTATACGTTCCGAACTCAGTCCACTAATTAATTTATCAGACGCAATCTGAGATTGAGAAAATGTTATTTAATAGCAGTTAATTTCACCACCTTCTGCTTACCAATCGTCTTTCGGCCTGTTGCATCATTTCTGTCAATGCCTTCATTTGTTTCATGGACTCGGCATAGCGTTGATTTAGTAAATCTAATTGAGCTTCCAGTTTTGAAATTTCTGCATTCAAATGATTCAACAACTTGATCTGTTGATCTTGTTCTTGAACCAAGAAATCGACCCTCTCCTTTTTGGGTTTCACTTCCTTGTAGACGTCGTAGAATCCGAGGACAGCTCGTACGAATTTCAATAGACCAGCACCGGCTACTGAAATTTTTTCCATTTCTTCGAGATTCTGTGATTTCATATGATTGCGACATTGATTGATTTGTTTGCCTGTCAAAGCTTCACAGTCCATTTCCATGAGACCCTTAAGGAAACTAACATCGGACATCATGCCTTTGGCCGATTTCCAATTGATTTCTTTGTATCCCCTTAATATCGCCACGCACTCACAAACCACTTGTACTTGGGGTGGTGGTGTGGCAAACGATCGAATTTCCGTTATTTGTGCCTTGTCCAATTCCGAAAGCGCTCTTCGAGCTTCCTCTAAAGCTGGCATGGCCTCTGCCAGAACAACCTCGGCTTCAGCCTTTTCTATTGCAATTTGTTTTCCTTTAATCTCAACTTCTACAGATTTTTCAGAAGCTTCAGTTTTCGTGATATTTGCCTTTGTGGTAGCAGCTTCGATTTCAACTAACATCTGTTCGCATTCTTCCGATGCTATGGCCACATTGTGCTTCTGTTCGGTCACGATTATACGAAGCTCATCAATTTGTTTAGCAGCTTCGTCGATTTTATGAATGCCCTCTTTAAGGCGATCGCGTTGCATTGTAATAAATGTGTTCTTTTCCTCTATGAGATGAAAGGTATGCTAGGTCAGTCTAAAAAAATGTAATACAAAGAAAAACCAATAGAAATATTACCCAAAAGTCTTAAGTAGGTATTGATATAGTCCAAATAGTGTTTGGGTGTGACATAATTATTTCGCCTCAATTTTTGCAAATAATCTTTGGAATAATGATGCATTGTGCTATGCACATGCACCACATGTTCCATTATATTGTCACGATGATCAACTGGAATCTAGGGAAATTATAATTTTAGAAATTTGCTCACAACATTTACACTCGTATGTTTTAACCCACCAAAGCATGTTCAGTTAGGAATATTTGTGCTACGGCAGATAAGGCTTGACGGGGCCAGGAAAATACCCAATCAATATAGGTGCTGCCAATTAAGCCGGGGAAATTACGACATCGATTACGAAGAGCTTCGCCCGCTGGTGACATACACAATACTACATGCATATTCTGTGCACAGGTGGACAAAAAATATGCCCACACTGAATCTCTGTAAAGAAGAAAATTAGCAAAAGAGTAAATAGAAAAGTAAATGAGCCAATATCAAAGTTCTGTCGTTCAAAGATACAAAATTTCAATCCACAAATAACCACAGAAGACAAAAAAAAAGAAAAAAACTCGATGTAAAGAATGGCCCAGTTAAAACCGAGACGAAATGAAACAGGTGTAACAGAGCACACCACCGTGGTTCCAAACCAAAAAAAGTGGTAATAATTATGGATCTTTTAAACGATTGGATCAGTAATCGGAAAAAAATGTTTACAAGAACTGAAAAAAAAAATTAGTTTTGCAGCCACTCTGTTTTAGCAAAGGGTGTGCTTTAGGGTGTCAAAATTGACCATCTCGAGTATACAAAAGATTGGTGGTCATACAACTTTTACAAATGTGAAAGAAATTATCATTGAGTTTGTAATTTAACTTAACAAATATTTCTAGAAATTCTAAAAACGTCGTCCGCTGAAGATTTCCTTAGGCAAGAATGAAATCCGGATAGTGACATGCCTTCAATAGATTAGTTTTCACAATTTGTTAAATAAGTTTAGTGAAATGACTTTGCTGATTTTGGATTTTTTGTAATCTAGGTTATAAGATAAAAACAAAACATGTTTCAGGTACCGTAGTAGTTCTTATAGTTTCAAAAATATTTAACTTTATATTTCAAAATCTTAATTTTTTACCTTGACTATTTTTGGTTTTTTGCCAATAAGTTCTTCATTATGAGAATTTTTTTGTTGATATTTTGTCGTATCATTACCATGACATTTCTATATTGCAGAATGAAAACTATTTTCAATTATCTTAAGCCGTTTAGCAGTGATAGATTTTTAAAATCAAAACTTGTAAGTGTGTTCTGAAAGTGACTTGTTTTCAAAATGGGGGTTACTTCATTCATCAAAACCGTATGAAATTACACAAAAAATTCATATATTTTCATAAGTTTAAAATAATCGTTATTTTTATAAAAAAGATTTATATATGTCCTTTGGACTCTCCTGCACACCCTGGGGCAGAATTGAAGTAATATGGAAATAATGTATGAAATTTTACACTGTCAGTTTTGCTTAAGTTTTGAGGCCCAAACACATGAACACAACGGGAGCTGTGTCATTTGCTTCCACAGAAAGTGACCTCTAAAACGTAACATTTTTAAAGCTTTTTCGATTAATCAATAGATTTTTAACAAACAATTAAATTTTTTGGTGTACCCCACTGTGCTGCTATAAGAAAATTTTTGTCTGATCAAACTGTTATAAAAACTTTGAAAATCATTATTTTTTATCTGGCATGAAAAAGTCACAGTCATAACAAGCCCAAATTTCTTTTGCTTACTTTCAAATGGTCGTGCCACCCAAGACAAAAATATTTATTTTGCATGCAATTTGAGAAATATTCTCTCAAAAAGTTAACAAAATACGTTGCTAATATACAAATAAAGTGTAAAACAACATTTTTGACTTCCTTTAACTAAGTTGGGCTTCGTGTTGAACAAATTTACAAAAATAATTCACCAGAAACTGGAAATTTGTGGTAGATGTTACACAAACAAACTTATTTTATCTGCTATGGGATTAAAAGCATGGAATTTAGAAAAAAAAAACATTTTAGGTTTAAACTGAAATTACACAAAAATGTCATTATTCAAAAATTATCCAAGGAATTTGTAAACAGTCCTGTTTTTGAATAATTATTCAAAAAGTGGCAACATTGCTAAATATTAAAATTAAAATCTTAACGTTTATACGTTTTCACTCCTAATGTAACTTCTTCGTGTTGCCTTCAAAAAAGTTTTGCTAATATACTAATATACCGCAAATATAATAATTAGCTGTTTAAAATTTTTTTCAACTTAAATCGGTTTAACATTGATTTACTTGAAATACTTAACGTTGATAGGTAAAGCGAAAATACAGCCTATACCATTGTATTATGCCTTATTTTCTGAATAATAACTGAATCATTTATACACTCAAAATAATATGTTTGTTGGCTCAACAGAAAAGTTTGTTAACAAAATCTATGCCTATTTTCATGGCTTAAAAGAAAATTTGTTGATTTTAACACATTTTTTGTTAAATTTAAGAAATCTAAATTTAAGTAAAAAAAATAGTAAAACTAGTTTTATTTGTAATTATACGGAGCATAAAATCTGTTCAAATTATAAGGTCTCGAGACCCTCCTTGGAGCTGGTCTATATCACTTCGAAGGACCAAATATTTTGTCCGTTTTGCTCTATCTCGCTTAGTTTTCGATACATGTACCATTCTATGAAATGGAAATTTTTCAATAGAAATTTCCGAGGTCCAAGGCCCCATCAAGTTCAATTTTTGGATAGAGATAACTTCTTCATGGGGGTAATATACAGGTAGGAGTAGTCGAAATTTGCCCTATTTCTCTTAGTAATATGCGCTAATTAAAAAAATCGGGAGGGAAGGAAGTACCGCCATCTTTAAAACGTCGGATACGCTGGTGGCGCCATCTATCGGGTAATAGTGGAAACATGAAAATGTTCTATTTTAACAAATAATTGTGTAAAACTTAACAAATGGCTTCTAAAAAATTAGTTATAAATAATTTTGGTTGCTAACACCCAAAATTAGTTAAATTACTAAGGATTTTTGGTTTTGCTTTAAATGAAAATAACCGTGATCTATGTTTAAATCAGTGTTCAACTAAAAATTTGTTAAAAAAAACATGAAAGAACACCTTTAAAAAAAAATTAAAATTTAAGAGAAATTTTTTTTTTTTAAAGAAAAGAAGGATTTTAGGTAAAAAAAGGAGAAAACTTAAAAAATCTTAAGAAAAAGTTCAAAAAGAAAAACCAAAAGTATAGAAAATTAGTAGCAAAAGAACAAAAGACAAATTTGTCTTCTACCCAGGAAAATTTTTTACAATCGGTAGCTAACCACACCTATTTCACAACTGGTTCCACTGCAAGTGAACTAGTTGCGGAACTAATTCCTGGGATGCTATATGGAAGGTATGGCTGAAGTAGAATCAGTTCTAGAACTAATTCCAGAACTGAGTCTAGGGCTACCGGCACCACTTTGGAGCTATATAAGTCATTGCTTTTGAGACAATTTCGAACAAGAATAATCGGTGTTAGAATCGGCAGTAGAAGGGGTTGTAAATGAAAAGTAGCTATTCCACAACCGATTCTCTCGAACAGAAAATTTTCCTGGGTATGCTAATTATTATTATTATTGTTTGTATGAACGACCTATTTAATTAAAATCAACAATATATTACTTTGATGCTGAATATCCTTGTTCTTCAGCAGCAGTACGACAAGCATTAATAATGTTGTCCTTATCTTCGTCTGTGAATAGAGCGGGAACCAAACCCACAGTTAAGATGTTGTTAATGAGTTCCAAGAAACCTTCCTCGACAATCTAGAAACATAAGAAATTAAAATGCAGACAAATTTCACTCTTTAACTTATCTAATTTAATATATAATTGAAACTTAATACTATAAATTTTGTGGTTGTTCTGTATTTAAAAATTATTTTATTGTTCGTTTGTTTATTAAAAACCCCTAAATTTGTTGAGGCTTCAACTAACCTGAGCAGCGGTGAAAAGAAAAACAGTTTTTTTACGTTGAACACCGGCCAGTGTATACAAAACTTTTAGGTCATCACGAAATGATTGCTCGTTGTAGCCTCTGGCAACAGTTATTTCGAAAACTTCACATTCAGCAGCAAACGATGATAGCCTAGTTATGCATTTCTTGCCACAGCCACCAACACCCACCAGCAGAACATGTCCACGATGCATTCTAAGTGTACGATGGACTCTAGTCAAATGTTCTAGGCAATCTTCAAATAAAACTAAGGCCAACATGCCCTTACGCTCTTGATATTCCTCGAGTATCTACATAAGTGAGAAATGAAAAATGGTAAATCTTCAAAAGATTTTGAAAATATGGTTCCAAATTGATAAGATCTAGAATATGTTCTCTTTCTAGTTTGGGATATAAATTAAAGAACATCCCAGCAAAATTCTCCGTTCCGAAGCATTGGTTGTAGTATACCTTCTTTTCATTTGTTTATAGTTTTTGTTTAAAATTCTACCAAAAGCAACCGCTAGTATGGCTGCAAAGTGGAATGTTTGTTCCAGAATTACCTTTGGAACTTGATGTTCTTAGAAATGGTAAGATTAATCAGTTCCAAACTGTTTATTATTTTCAAAGGGCAATTTTATTTACAGTCACACCAATTCTGAAACTTATTCCATTAGACCAGATTCCATGGGACTATTCCCGGAACCCGTTTTACAAAACTTAAATATTTTCAGACTTAGTTCCAGAACTGATTCTGGGGTAACCGGTTATACTTTTAAAGCTCCAAGTTAAATGCAAGGTCAATGCTTATGGGGTTTCTCGCCAGACCATATTAGTTTTACCTCCCACAAACATATTTACAAGGAAGGTAACCGAATGGGTTCCATCCGATTTTAATGAAATCTTGATATGTGATAGAGGTAAAAAAGACGCGTATTAGCGGCTAATTTTAAGTTTAAAGCTTAACAAAATGGTATCGAAAACTAAGAAATTTTTCTTTGAAAAGTTTGTATGAAATTTACGAAGTTTATATTTCTTTCTATACAGCGTGAAAGTACTCAAGAAAATAAAGATTTTGGTAGCCACATTGCACATGTCCTAAGACCAAGGGCTGCCGCTTATTTGAAATATACGCTTAAACGGTATTATGGAAAAGCCGAATAATATTGATATCGAACAAATATCTCAGACATTATAACATGTAAATTTCAATTGAAACTAACAAACCAAATTTCCGGTACAAATGTGGTATTTGAAAAATAAAATAATTAAGTAACAAAAATAGTTGGACAGGGTTTGTTACAGCCCAATAAGCACATAGATTTTAAAAATTCAAGTGCTTTAAATTTTGCTTGAAGTAAAGTATATTTCAAGTTCTAGCACTTGTTTTTTTAACAAAAATATTTCAAACTTGAATTTTTGTTTCCCTTTTGCTGGAGTATGCTATTGAAATAAAATGTAATAAAAGTTGAATTCAAGCCTTGAAACTGGAAAAAAGGGCTGGAATTGAACTTGATTTCAACTTGAATTTCAGTGAAAATGTTTATAGGGAGGTAGATACGTCTTCAAAAAAGTTCCCTATAAACATTTTCACTGGAATTCAAGTTGAAATCAAGTTCAATTCCAGCCCTGTTTTCCAGTTTCAAGGCTTGAATTCAACTTTTATTACATTTTATTTCAATAGCATACTCCAGCAAAAGGGAAACAAAAATTCAAGTTTGAAATATTTTTGTTAAAAAAACAAGTGCTAGAATTTGAAATATACTTTACTTCAAGCAAAATTTAAAGCACTTGAATTTTTAAAACCTACGTGCTTATTGGGTTTTTATTTTATGCTCGACTTTTCTATCAGTCTTTTAAATTACAAGAAATAATTAAAAACACGAAAAATTTTGTAATTTTTGACCCAGTATTTATGTTTTTAAGTGAAAAAAAGTGACAATCGTAATCCTTTTAAAGCAATTAAGCAAATCTGTTTAACTTAAGCTTGATTAGGTGAGAGCTGCTTGTGTGTAAAGTTTTATAGACTAGTTAACCAGTAAAAGGTAGGGAATATATTTTTCAATCTGCTCCACTGTGTATTTCGCGGGGTTTGAATTTTGTTATTTGTTAATCTTTTAATTCAGTTGTTTGTAATTTTCTAATTTTTTAATTCAATTGTTTCTATTAACTGCCTTTAATATCCCAGTAGCAAAAAATACTAGTTCAGAACCAGTTATGTACTAGTTTATTTGAACCAGGCAACTAGTACGAGTTCTACCGCCTCTCCATACAAACAAGTGTAGAATTTAACATGGAGATATCATAGGGATGGGGACAATTGTCGCCAAACTCCCACTTTGGTACTAGTTGTAGAACTAGTTTGAAAATTACAATTTAAGGACGAAAAATAGGGAGCAAAACTGGTACCAATGTGACAATCGCGGAACCAGTTCCGAAGTGACTCTTTGAAAATAGTACTGTACCAGTTGGTAAAGATCTAAATTATATACGTAGATAAAAAATAAACACTTTTTCTTTGATGAAATGTAGATTAGACCCAGGCTGGCCAGACTTGGGGTTTTGTCCCCAAATTTGGGGATTTTTTATTGGTCTTGGAGACAAAAATTTTCATTTGGGGATTTAAAGGGAATTTTTTTGGGGATTTAAAAAATGTTTTGGGGATTTTTAAAATCCTTCATAAATTTTGAAAATTATATTAACTTTGTATAGTTTTCAGAAAACATCAGACAAGTTTGTTCGCATAATTTCAAAGAAAGTAACAAAGTTACCCTTTTATGAATTTTCTGTATTAATTTAAAGCTTTTTAACACAAATAAATCCTTTTTGCCTGAGAGTTTTATATGATTAATGTCCCACAATCTAAAATACTGTTTATACAAAAATATATCATATCGATTGTGAATAAAAGTCTGTTTTATTAAACAGACAAATTTCAAAAATTCAAATCTAAAAATTTTTTAAAAATGCCTTAAATCCTTGAAAATTTCAAAATAAAATATGTTTAGGGATCGATGGTTTGTTTAAATAAGATAATAAAAATTTAAGTTTTTCTTCGTAAAAGTCCAAATTTCTGAACATTTTTCTAGACATTTATACAAAAGCAATCCAAGAATTTTTAAAAACAGTTATTTTTAGTGCTATTTTTTATATTTAATTGTAGTTTTTATGCGGATAATATTCATTTTAAACAAATTAAATAAGCTCTAATACCTTTTTCAAAATTTTTTCTAGTTTGGGATTTTTTGGGGATATCTTAAGATTTGTTTGGGGACAACGAAAAAAAGTATCTGGCAAGCCTGATTAGACCGATAGTTTCCTTACTAAAATAATTAGGTCCATTTAACAAACGAAATCTAAAATATTTTATGTTTATGATTTCTAATCACAATAAAAAATTTTAGTGTTTATTCGCAACTTTAGACTATATTACTAACAACAAATGTAAACAAAGTTAGAATTTCAAAACTTCTATTTAAATTTAATCTTTCAAAATAGTCTCGCATTGTTTCAATGAAACTAATAGGTACACAAATGGTTCAAAATTGTTTTAAGAATAAAAACAGGGAGCTGTACTGGTACTTATGCGAAATTTACCAAACTAGTTCCGGAGTGACTCTTCGGTAGCAGTACTGTACCAGTTGATTTGCACCTAAAAGCAATTTACAGTAAAAAAATTTGGGTGTTTATTATCAAACTCTAAATACAAATATAAACGAAATGAGAATTTCAAATCTCGCATTTTAATTTCTTTTACAGTCCCTACATAGATCGTATTTAACTAGTACACAACTGGTTCAAAATGGTTAATTTGAGAACTAGTTTTGTAGTTTCTAGTCAAAAAACTAGTACTTTTTAGAACTAGTTCTACCATTTGCTACTGGGATAATTTTCTTTCATTTCACTTGAAAAGAAATTTATTTTTGCCAATTCTTTCGCACTTTCTAAGTTTAGTATTTTTTACGAGAAATGTATTGTAAACAAACATACCCATTTTGATTTTTGTAAGTTAGAAAATATTTAAATCGCGCCTTTTAATAAAGGGCCTCCTAAAATAAATTTTCTTATCTAAGTAACTTTGTGTAAGGTTAAACTTATATTTTCAGGCGAAAAAATCCCACATGCATTAAACTTTCATTTAACTTTTTGTTAGACTCAACAGCTGCGAGTAAAATCATCGGTGTTGGCACAGGTTGTATTTGAAAAGATGTTGTTGTACAACCAATTCCTTGGAATATTAAATTTAGCTGGGAACTTTCGTTTTATTAGCACTTAGTTCGTTTTGGAAATTATGCTGCGTAAAAATGTTGTACCTCATTGAACAAATGAAATACGGCCTCATAATCTAAAAGATCTTCATAATTTCTTGGTTCAGATTCATTTATGGCATTTCTAAAATCTCCAAATAGACAAGGATCCCTCATTACATGAGTGGCTAATGTTATTTCAAGTCTTTCTTGTTGATCCGCTCCCAATGCTCCGTATTGTTCCAGGTTGGCAGATTCTGTAAAATTTTGTATATTTATTGTAAGTCTTTACTTTAACTAAAAACAATTTATTTTTATTTCAACAATAGGTTTGTTTTTTTGAATTTTATATCTATATCTATAACTATAGAACGCGAAATATAGCAATTATATTGTGTTCTCTTCCCTTCTTTTACTAAAAAACACATACATACACACAGAGAAAAAATATGTCATTTTCCAACTAAAATTCGGTTACATCTACTAAAATAGGTTGGTGCAACTGAATATTGGTTATCACAACAAAATTCGGTTTATACAACTGAATTTTAGTCGCAATAACCAAAATATTTAGGAATCACATTCCAGTATGGTGTCACCAACCGAATTTATTGGTTGTAGTAACTAAAATAGGCTTAGCAATTCGGTTGGCAACTTTTTTTCCTGTGTGTAATTCATTTGTTGGCATTTATTGTTTTTGATAATTTAGCGAATAAAAAAATACCAAAATTTCAAATATTCTTATGACAAATATTTTCGTTTAAAGTTAAAAGAGAAAAGCAAAGAAGTTTCAAGACTTGGTAGAATTTTTATAACTACTTAATTTTTAGAAAGCTAAATTTATATCTACTTAAAATCTTTATAAATATTTAAATGTGTGTGAAATATTTATATAAAATTCGAAAAAAAACAAATCTAATATTACAAATTATACAAGGGATTTATTCTCTTTAGATTGTTTTAATGTTTTCTTTCTTCTTACTATAATTTGAACTTTTCTCTATTTGCTGTAAAAATTTTAATGAAAAATTTTTTGAAATAGGAAAATTATATCATGTTGAACAAACTCCTAATGCAATATTCTCTTATAGTTTACTTCAATGTAAATTGTATAATGTATAAAATACATAAAACAAATTTAACTATAAATGCGAGCGGCGGAACTTTTGTGTGAGCAGTGGTTATCTATCGACCTTATCTCGCTCAACCCTCGCTCAGTTTATTTGGTCGCATTTCTTATAAATAGGTTTTCTTATACATTTTTCTCTTTGCCCGAGTTCGCTAATTATCGAGAGAACCGTGAGTAGCATAGTCAATCTATAAAATATATAATCTTTGTTGTGAGTTTTCTTATACACGTTAACTTTCAACACGGATAATTATCAACGTTGAAAACTCAACATTTATACATTTTCACATCTAACGTAACTTATTCGCGTTACTTCCTAAAAATTTTTGCTGACGTGCGTTGGATTATAACGGAACAATTATAAACATAATTTGTTTAAAAATTTTGCATACACAGCCGGTTTAACACATATTTACTTCAAATACTTAACGTTGATAGGCATGAGACAAAATACAGCTACCATTAATCGAAGATTTTCTTTAGTACACTTCGAAAAAAATTTAGTAATTAAATTTTATTTTACAAATTTTTTAGGGACTTTTAGTAGAAATTGTGATTTTTTCAAATTTTTTTATGGACTTATTGTAATTTCAGTTTATATTTTTGTTTTTTTTTTAATGCAATAAACTAATTTAATTAAAAACGAGTAAAAAAGTTAAAGTCGGGCATGCCGACTATATAATACTCTACACCAGTCTGATTTTAAGCCAACTAATATTTGGATCCGAAATTTGAATGGGTGAAAACAGATTTGTGTCAAAATTTTCTATAAAATGATAAAAGAAGAGAAAATCGAAAATATAGCCCATATGGGCAATCGTATTTAGAATCAATAGGCTTTTTCCTTGGGACCATGCGAAATATCTTCGTATTTGCGACATGCAGCGTGTAACCAAGCCAATTTTGGGGGGATCCTTATATGGGTACTTTGTCTAAACATGGACCGATTTTAACCAAAATCAATAGGCTTCGACCTTGGGCCGACATAGGTATGTGTACCAAATTTCATTGACATATCTTCGTATTTGCGACCTGTAGAGTGTTCACAAAAATGCATGGACAGACAGACAGACGGATGGACGGACATCGTTAAATTGAAATAAAAATTGATTCTAAGCCGATCGGTATACTATAAGGTGGGTCTAGGACCAATAGTTTTTGGTGTTACAAATATCAGCACAAACTTATAATACGCTCTCCACGTAGTGGTGTAGGGTATAATTAAATTGAATTTTTTTCCATCATCTGAACCCTATAATTTTGTATCTGAAAAACTACTGATTTTGTATTGCTATATGTGGAAATTTTCTTTATAAAATTTAAAAAAATTGCTAAATAACTTGGAAGCTCTTATTTTGTTCTTTTTTGAAAGCAATCCGCAGCGTAGACTATTCCATTATTTCGAAGCAAAAAAAATTGGAAGTAATGCTTTACAAACTATTTCTTTCACTGCTTCACAAGTATCCTTTAGTATATTTTTGCTGCTTTTTAGAAGTAATTCTGAACAACTTCAAAAAATCACTTCTTTCATTGCTTCCAAAGCATCCGTTAGTATATTTTAATAGCTTTTTTAGAATTACTTCTGAACAACATCCAAAAATCACTTAAGTGTGGCTTCTGAAGCATAATTGCTCTAGAAGTGATGCTAAAAAGTGATGTAGTTATTATTTGGTATTGCCAAACAGATGATCGGTTCGATTCCTGGAGGGACTAATATTTTTTAATTTTTTTTTAATTTTTTTTGTTTGTTTTTGTTTCCCAGTTAGGGTAGTCGAAATTTTTGTCCATTTTGCTCTATCTCCATTAGTTTTGTGGTATGGGCCATTTTAAAAATCGGGAGGGGGGAGAGGGAAGAAATAGCACCATCTTTAAAACTTCGGTGGTAGTGGCATTTTAACAATAAATTGTGTAAAATTCAACAAATGGATTTTTAAAAACTACTTATAAATAATTTTTTAAATTAATAGACAAAATTAGTTCTGAGGATTTTTAGTATTGTACTAAATGAAGATAACAATAATCTTTGTTTAAATCAGTTTTGAAACTAGAAATTTGTTGAAAATTAATCGAATCGATTTGAAACCCGTTTGAAAGATGTTTTTTACTTACGTATTATTTTAAGTGTATGGCGTTTTTAAAATTTTGCGAAAATTAAACATTTTCCCCGCAAATACTTAATAAAAAAATGGCACTTTTTCTAAACCCATTTTGCTTTGATACATATGCAGCGATAAATGGATTCCACCGAAATCTGTACCAAATGGACGCCTTTAATTAGCCTCATGCTAAAATCGCAAATTCATTAATACTTTATGTATTAAAAAATTTCCTAATCTCAAAAAGCATCTTTTTACCCAATATTTTATTTTCAGAATTTGGTATTAGTATTCAACACAATTTCATACAAATAAATAATTCTAAACCAAAACCACCGAAAAGTAAAATATTTTATATTTAATTTCAAAGTTATGACCAGGCCAACAAAAAAAAGCTCAAAAAAATAATATTTTAGGCTTATAATTTTGATTTTTTAAATTAAAAAGTTCTAAAAATTAAATTTTAATTAAAAAAATGTAGGTCGACCTAAAATAGTTTTTAAAATAACTGCAAAAATACGCTCTTAGAAAAAAGCTGAAATAAGCATACTTTTTTTTTTATGAAAATTGCAAAAATAAAACTATATTTACGAAATAAAAATTCTGCAAAATAAAAAAATAAAAAAAACAACAGCTACAAAAAATATATCTTAAAGTTCAAATTTTTATATTTTTAAAATCAGAACTTTTATTCAATCTAAATTGTTCTGTCTTTTCAAATAAAATACAAGCTATTGCTTCTTTTTGGTTGGCTTAGTTATATCCAATTTGTCTCAACAAAATCACTGCATTAGTACAAAATTGTTTACTGCATGTCGTATGAGTGATATTAATTAATACTAAAACATATCACATCATGTCGTATGAGTGATATTAATTAATACTAAAAGATATCACTCATACGATCTGTAGTAGGTACACAATTTAATAAAAAATTTACATATTTGGTTAAACCTTCGTATTACGACAACCTTTTTTACACAAAAACAGAATACGAAGGTAATCCCATAAGGTTTTGCAAAATGGCAACATATAATTTTTATACGTATACGTGTTATTTTTTGTTGAAATTGGTTTTTGCAAATACATTTTTTTACGCCGTATGTCGAAGATTTTGTGAATCATATGTGAATCTTCAAAAACATTTTTTGAATCATGGATTAAAAAAATTAAAAGACGTTAACTATTTAAATATAAATAGTTTTAAATGACGATTTTATTGCCTTAACAATAACTCTCGTGACAAAAGGTATAGACAATTAAATAATACCACTCGAATAGAGTGCACTCTAGTGAAGTATTGATGATTTTTTTTTTTTTTTTTAATTTATTTTGTTGTATTTCATGCAACGCTAAGGCAAAAAATCTAATTTGGTTTTGTTTCGAGTGGCTTGTATGGATTATTTTGGGCAGGCGTTATATGGAACAACATATGACAACAAACATATTACCGAAGTGATCAAGCCCCAACTATTACGGATTTTAAGTATATGCGGTTTCGAAAAATTATATCTATATTGGGAATAATAACTTGTTAATTAGACTTGCTAAGTTAAATAATTATCATGATAATAAATATATTTCAATTAAATAAGAAATGTTTATGAGGTAATATTTTTATTTTTTTTTTTAATTGTTCCTCCGAAAAGTAAATATAATTTAATATAATGTAACCACTGGGAAGTTGGCAAAAATGAGCAACCAAAGATATATTAATTATCCCAAAGAATTTGCACATAACAGCAGAAGCACAACATCAGCACGAGAGTTTGCTAAAAACAGAAAAATTTGAAAACCGCGGTTTCGGTTTTTAAAAATTATGAAAACCGCGGTTTCGGTTATTTTTCGGTTTTCTTGTGGCATTAATGGAAATGTTTTAAAATAATTAAATATGTATAAAAATTAAATACGTATTTTAACTCGTTCAAGATATTTATTAAAATTCGATTTAATTTCTCACTCGAATAAAGGCAATAACGCCATTTCAAGACCTTTGTGGGAGAAAAAAAAAGACGCGGAAGCTCGTTATAAATTAAATTTTTGTATTCTTTTGTAGGCAACTAAAGCTGTATTTTTCAAGAGTTTAAATTTAAATTTTAGCAGTTTGGTTGGAAAAACATAAAGGTAAACTTTTAAAAATTTTGTGGACTACGCTTTGAAAAATTGAATATATAAAACTCAACATCTCAAACCCCTTGACTTTTTGGTGTATTTTTTTCTAAAATTATAAGACTCAGTTTGTGTTATCCGTAATAACAAAAAAAAAATTCTTTAAAGCAATATCTAATGTAGAAAATGGAATTTGGCAAAATAGGAGCTGAGCCATTTCCGAAATTCAATAATATCCCAGCTAACGTTTTTCTGAGAGCTCAGAAATTATGACTGAAAAAAGACTCTAAAATATGATAAATTTCAGGGTGCTCAAACTTTGGGTGTATTCAAAATGTTTAAAACATGTTTTCATTGCTCACAAATGTCTCAAAAATAATTCATAAATGACTCATAATCAGGGACGTAACAGTTATAACTTTTATTCAAAAAACTGATTGTCTTACAATTATTTCTTGTTTGAATATTTTTAATTTTCTGTTTATTTGCTCTGTTTGATTTTTATTTTTAATTCAAACAAAAACAATACAAACACGATTTTTATTTTTTCAAAAATAATAAAAGTTATTTTGTGATTTTTTTCTTTATCAAAAAATAACAAATAAGAATATAAATCAAAAGCCATAGAACCAATGACTTCAACAATTGTAATATCCTGATGATGTCAACTAGTGTTAATAAAATATTGAACAGTGATTTAGAGTGAGTAAATATGTATATTCCAGCAACTTCCGGCATTCAATTTAGGTCAATTTTTAATTTTTATTTTATTATCAAATAAAAAAGTTATTGCTTAATTTTTTCAAAAAAATCATTCTGTAACTTTTATAAAAAGTTTTAAAATAAAAACGAGTAAAAAGGTTATAGTCGGGCATGCCGACTATACAATACCCTACACCAGTCTGGTGTATTGCTTGGATCCGAAATTCGAATGGGTTAAAATGGGGCTTGTGTCAAAATTTTCTGTAATGTGAGTCAGCGCACCAAATTTCATTAAAATATCTTAATATTTGCGACCTGCAGTTTGTAACCAAGCCAATTTTGGGGGGACCCTTATATGGGCACTAGTTCTAAACATGGACCGATGTTCACCAAAATCAACAGGCTTCGTCCTTGGGCCAACATAGGTCTATGTACCAAATTTCATCAAAATATCTTAATATTTGCGACCTGCAGCGTATAAACAGTATAATTTTGGTAGGAACCTTATATGGGCACTAGGTCTAAACATAGACCGATGTTCACCAAAATCAATAGGCTGCGTTATTGGGCTAACGTAGGTCTGTGTACCAAATTTCATCAAAATAAATTAATATTTACGACCTGCAGCGTATAAACAGTATAATTTTGGTAGGACCCTTATATGGGCACTAGGTCTAAACATGGACCGATGTTCACCAAAATCAACAGGCTGCGTTATTGGGCCAACATAGGTCTATGTACCAAATTTCGTCAAAATATTTTAATATTTACGACCTGCAGCGTATAAACAATATAATTTTGGTAGGACCCTTATATGGGCACTAGGTCTAAACATGGACCGATGTTCACCAAAATCAAACTTGTTCGTCCTTGGGCCAACATAGGACTGCATACCGAATTTCATCAAAATATCTTAATATTTGCGACCTGTAGAGTGCGCACAAGATTGCATGGACAGACAGACAGACGGACGGACGGACGGACGGACGGACATCGTTAAATCGAAATAAAAAAAAAATTCTGAACCGATCGGTATACTATAAGGTGGGTCTACGACCAATATTTTTTGGTGTTACAAACATCAGCACAAACTTATAATACCCTGACCACATAGTGGTGTAGGGTATAACAAAAAACAACAGAAATTTATAGAGTAAAATATAAAAATTAAAAAAAATTAAAATCTTTGCCAATCTTTGTAATTTTTTTTATAGTGCATTATTGAAATATTATAATTAAATTAATTTGGGTGGTGACTTTTTAAGAAATATAACAGTTATTTTGGGTCTCTGCTCATAATGGCTCAGAAAATTCAAAATTTTCCAATAATGCTCATAATTCTGAGACATAAAAGTGCGCTCGGAAAGACGCTTCATCAGTGAAGAAATACACCGTCATAAGGTCTTACGACTGTTATGAGTCTTTTCGGATCCTAATTGTACACTGGAATGCAATTTAATTAATTATTTTAAGTGGTTAAAGTATTTATTAAAAACCGACTTATTTTTGTCGGTTTTCGGTTTCGGGTCAGTTTTACAGTTAGAACTAAGATCGATTTGTTGCTTAAGTATTTCCTAAGTGAGTAATATTCAAATCGATTTGTTGCTTAAGTATTTCCTTAGTGAGTAAACTGGTCCTAAATTTTTATATAAAAAATTTTGGAATAAAAGTTGAAAAAAATTGTGATAAATTTGTTTTTCAACAAGGGCCGCCTAAAATTAACGCTTTTATATGTTATCGTATGATAGATAGTATATTTGCTTATGTGTTAAATTATTTGTATAGTAATCAATAGGTGTTCTTTTTTTTAACTAAAATTGATTTAATAAAATTTGTTGCTAATTCTAGCAAATAAGTTTTATGTAATAGTTTACAACAATTTTACTAAAACTTAGTAGCGGTTGCTATTTATACCCTACACCACTATGTGGTCATTATACCCTACACCACTATGTGGTCAGGGTATTATAAGTTTGTGCTGATGTTTGTAATACCAAAAAATATTGGTCGTAGACCCACCTTATAGTATACCGATCGGCTCAGAATTTTTTTTTATTTCGATTTAACGATGTCCGTCTGTCCGTCCGTCCGTCCGTCTGTCTGTCTGTCCATGCAATCTTGTGCGCACTCTACAGGTCGCAGCTATTAAGATATTTTGATGAAATTTGGTACGCAGACCTATGTTGGCCCAAGGACGAACAAGTTTGATTTTTTTGAACATCGGTCCATGTTTAGACCTAGTGCCCATATAAGGGTCCTACCAAAATTATATTGTTTATACGCTGCAGGTCGTAAATATTAAGATATTTTGACGAAATTTGGTACACAGACCTATGTTAGCCCAATAACGCAGCCTATTGATTTTGGTGAACATCGGTCCATGTTTAGACCTAGTGCCCATATAAGGGTCCTACCAAAATTATACTGTTTATACGCTGCAGGTCGTAAATATTAAGATATTTTGATGAAATTTGGTACACAGCCCTACATTGGCCCAATAACGCAGCCTATTGATTTTGGTGAACATCGGTCCATGTTTAGACCTAGTGCCCATATAAGGGTCCTACCAAAATTATACTGTTTATACGCTGCAGGTCGTAAATATTAAGATATTTTGATGAAATTTGGTACACAGACCTATATTGGCCCAATAACGCAGCCTATTGAGTTTGGTGAACATCGGTCCATGTTTAGACCTAGTGCCCATATAAGGGGCCTACCAAAATTATAATGTTTATACGCTGCAGGTCGCAAATATTAAGATATTTTGATGAAATTTGATACACAGACCTATGTTGGCCCAAGGACGAAGCCTATTGATTTTGGTGAACATCGGTCCATGTTTAGAACTAGTGCCCATATAAGGGTCCCCCCAAAATTATATTGTTTATACGCTGCAGGTCGCAAATATTAAGATATTTTGATGAAATTTGGTACATAGACCTATGTCGGCTCAAGGACGAAGCCTATTGATTTTGGTGAACATCGATCCATGTTTAGAACTAGTGCCCATATAAGGGTCCCCCAAAATTGGCTTGGTTACAAACTGCAGGTCGCAAATATTAAGATATTTTAATGAAATTTGGTGCGCTGACTCACATTATAGAAAATTTTGACACAAGCCCCATTTTAACCCATTCGAATTTCGGATCCAAACAATACACCAGACTGGTGTAGGGTATTGTATAGTCGGCATGCCCGACTTTAACCTTTTTACTGGTTTTTCTACTACTTTTATTGCATTACAGATCAGTAGACATTAGACCGACTCACGAAAAAAAGGAAAAAAGTGCCCCCCTCAAAATAAACCTTGGCTTGTTTTATGATGATTCCCAAAATATTTCGGGTCTAGCAATGAGATCTGACGAGCTGGAATATTTTTAAAAAAGGTTTTTTTTTTAGTTTTTGTAAGAAATTTGCATTTTAGATGAAGACTCTTTTGTACAAAGATATTTGTGATTGAAATATCAAACTTACATATCATAATCTATAGACAATTTAAGTGAACACATATTTCGGATTTTTTTGAAATTCACGATTTTTCGCATTTTGTCAGAAATTCAATCTGGTGGAAACAATATGTTCTAAATAGGGCAATATGGATACCAAAACTTATCTTTTGACAAGTAAATCATCGCCGAGTGGATATAGTTTAGAATTTTGCAAATTTAATACATTTTTCACGGTACTCTGGACCAAATTTTGATAAAAATTTAGACCTACCCCAATTCAATAAAAAAAATTTGAATTTTTGTTTAGGTCTATTATTAAATAAAATATTTTATCGAAATGCGAGTGTCTGTAATTTTTTTAAGAAAAGTCTAAATATAGGCTGACCCTAAATAAAATTTTATAATACGTTTTTCGCGAGAAAAAAGAAATTCCGCCAAAAAAAAACGCGAGTTGGGTTTTTTCTGCATTTTTATCGTTAGATCTACTAGAAACTGAATTTTAATTATTATTAAAAATTAAAAAAAAGAATTTGCGAAAAAAAGTTAATCCGCCAAAAAAAACCAGTGATGGATTTTTTTCTGTTAAGTTGCATTTTTATCTTACATCAACTACATACTGAATTCAAATGCAAATTGCAGTAAATCAAAAATTTAAAAAAAATTTGGTCCAGAGCATCGTTCAAAGTGTATGAAATCTTTAAAATTCCAAACTATATCCACTAAGCAATGATTTACTTATCAAAAAAAAGTTTTGGTATCCATATTTCCCTATTTAGAACATATTGTTTCTACCACATGGAATTTCTGATAAAACGCGAAAAATCGCGAATTTCAAAAAAATCTGAAACACGTGTTCACTTAAATCGTCTATAGATTATATTATGTAAGTTTGACATTTCAATCACAAATATCTCTGTACAAAAGAGTCAAAAATTTGTTTTTTTTTATAGAATATCCTTGAAAATAGGACATATCAGGATATGCTTGAACATGTTATATATGTACATATACCGCTGGCCGCGCCTCTAAAAAACCTTTCATAAGATGCAAATTTCTTAAAAAAAACTAAAAAAGGCATTTTTTAAAAATGGTCCAGCTCGTGAGATCTCATTCCTAGACCCGAAATATTTTGGAAATCATCATAAAACAAGCCAAGGTTTATTTGGAGGGAGCACTTTTTTTTGCTCTTTTTCTGTCCATATAAGGTGAGTCGCTCTAGTAGACATGAGTTGCTAAAATTAATAAAAAAATACAGTAGGGCTTAAAATAGTTAAATTTCCCATATATCAGCAAAACTTACAATAACCATTACATACTTTTTTTGTTGAGTGTGGTCATGGCTTTATTGGCATGTAAAAAATGCGGCTGAGATACAGTTATCGAGCATTCTAAAGATACCATAAACTCAAAGAAGAATTCATGAAAAATTAAACACATTACAATTGTATAAAAGTAATGGTAATGAAAATCTATACTTGATTTTGAAACGGAAATGAAAATAAAATTTCGTTAGCATTCCCTCTGATTATGTAAGGCGTAGGCGAAAACGTTTTTAGGCGTTTTTACAGTAAATTCGTTATAAACAATATTTTTTCAATATTTAACAGACAAGAAAGACTTATATTTTACTAAAATTTTACTAAATTCGCCAGGAAAATTTCACTTTTTGTTAATTTTAATTTTGAAAAATTCGATTTGTATGGAGGTGTTTTTAGTCAATACGCCAACGCCTTACATAATCAGGGGGATTACTTCAATGTAATGGAAATGAAAACATATTTCATTGCAAATAATGAAAACAAAAATGATGAACTTTGTCCATCACAATTACGCTTATATAATGGTAAAGAAAATACGTAATGATCATTACAATATAATTAATAGCTCCCAACTTTGGAACACATATACAAACACAATGACTTAATTTACCTTCTGCTGCTGCTTCTGGATCAACAAAACCATTTTCGACTTCAAAATTAGGACTGAACGTTTCGCATACCTCATTCTCCACATGACGTTTCATCAATTCAATATCCTTATAAACACAATAATGAAGACAAAATAAAAGTAAAGATTGCACTGATTAAAAGGAACAAAATATTTAAAATTTCATTTCTGCGGTTTTATGTAGGGTTCATCTAACAAAATCAATGTACCCGTGTTGAATGTAAATAATTTGCAAATTTAGTCAAAGAAAACGAAATGATGCGGATAGAAGAAAGCTCTCTCCAAAATATATATTAAGTTGTAAATGTAATTGATTGTAATCTTAAGCAATTGCTGCCAATCACTTCAGTCATCATTAATTCTCATCTACCTAGGTGTAGAATATGTACGTGTATGTATGTACTGTACTGTACGTGCCTGTGTGTGTAACAGCTTGTACAAATATGCGTGTGTATGTAGCTATGTACAGTGTATTCTTAAATGTGTTTGCATTTGCTTGTTTAACTTTTAAAATTAAGAAGGAAGAAAGAGAAAACGTCTTTACAAAGGTTCAATACAAATAAATTCAAGTTAATTTTGTTGTAAAAGTAAAGGAAGTGAAAAAAACAAATGTAAATGAAATCAATCAAAACAAATAATTTACATATGTTACACCTCCTTCTCTATCGTTTTCAAACTTTTATTTGTCTTATCCCACATAGCATTTGGAAGATTGTTTTGTCAAAAATCCCCTAAGAGAGTCTTCTTCGAGTACTTTTGATGACCAAATACTGATTAATTACTTGCGCGCTTGAAAAAAGAATCGAAACTGATTCTCGCTTATGCTTAAAAGAGATTTATTGAAAATTATATTGCGCATTTAAAAAATGCTTGTTATGTTGTTTTTGTTTAAAAAGTGATTTATTAAAAATACAATAACAAAACCTACAGCAAACACAAATTGATCATACAGGTGCTTGAAATGTGACTGTTTTCAATGTTATTTTAGAATAATATTTTGCGCAGCTGAAAAAGTGCTTATTATGTTGTTGTTTTTGCTTATAACGGGACAATATTTTACTTGCTTTGAAGCAGACGCCCAATATTTGAATATTGTAAATTTTTGTTTATTTATCTCAATGGATTCGTGGTATAAAGTTGTGTAATTTTATAAAAGTAAATATAAGTAATTTAATATTATAATATTTATATATTATAATTTAAGTGAAAAGTGATTTTTTAAATTAAAAAAGATGATGTCAGTCAAACAATTAAAAAGCAAAAAAAAAGAAGCCGAAAAATTATTAGAACCAAAAAATAAGTTCTCAGGAAATTTTCATTAACAAACATTTTTGCTATTTTATTATAATTTTGTTTATATTATTGTATATAATTTTAATAAACTTAATTAAATAACAATTTACATCAAATAAATATTTTGTTTTTTTAATGTAAACAATTAGAAATACGGCTAAAAAATGATACGAAAAAGACTCCCAAACGATCATAATCACGACCAAAAATGACTCGAAAAAGATTCGCAAATGATTAGAAAACGACTAAAAAATGACTCGAAGAAGACTTACAAATAATTATAAATAAGAGTCAGAAATGAATCGAAACTGATCAGAAAACTGATCAGAAGAGTCGCGGGTAGGGTACCACTTTCTCCCGACAAAACAGTCATTTATGATCAGAAAATGAGCTCAAATATGATCATTTTAATCGTCCAGAGGAGTCATAAATGACTCGAATGTGATCAAAAATTTCATAAAATACTATGTGGGATGTGTGCAGTGCAGACACGAGCATATACTTTATATATGTTTACTATACTATGTATATAAAAATATATAAATACAGAAATCCACTAAATCATTTCCGATTACATTTAAGTAAGCCCGTTTGTAAAGGTGTCTGTGTGAAAGCTGCATGTATTTGTATACTTTAGCTACTTACCATTTCTGAAATTAAACGGTCGCAAATAATGCGTGTAAACTCATTACGCCATACACGTATTAGATCTCGCAGATTTTTAAAGTAATTTGAGTTGATAAGTAACATACCAGCGAAAATCCGTGATAGATCTTTTAAGTTGAATATGTAATGGAATTTTGACGGTGTAGGAGGTAATTCTACAATTACAATCTGAAAGAGTACAATAAAGTTAATAGGATTTAGTTAGTGCCAACATATTACGAATATTAGGCAGATCTACAAAATAATAACAAATAAAAGAAAAATTAATTACTTTAAGTACACATTCGAAAAAGTTTGTCAATTGAAACAACTGAAAATGATAGTCAAAAAGGAGATAAAGGTAAATTACCTTTAAAATAACTGAAATTGTAGTTATTTCTAATTATTGTAGGTATTGCTAACTGTTGCAGGTATTTGTTATTTAAGCTTTAAAGTATATAGTAGCTTGTTGTGTAAAACTGAATATATTTTATTTTGAAATGCATAGTAATTATAGTAAATACATATCATATTTTAAATTTATACATTTGTGCCTAATTATAAGACTGTCTGTGTTTGACTAAGAGTTGTCAAAATATAATTTTTAACAAGAAAATAAATACAGACACGAATGAAATATAAAAGGTTTATAAAATAGCAATATGTACTCAAAATTTTAATATTTTGCGCTAATTTCGCAATAGGATTTAAAGCTGTAAATATTAATTGTGCGGTTAGTAATTTTGTTGTTCTTTGAAGAGAATGTAAAAGGATTCTTCTAATCATTAAAAACGAGCTTAAATTACGAAATTGATAACATCAATTATATTTTAATTGATTTTGCACCTATCACGTAAATTATACTAACAATTACCAAAAACTATGTACGATTAATTAAAACAAACAAACAAACAAACAAACAAACAAACAAACAAACAAACAAACAAACAAACAAACAAACAAACAAACAAACAAACAAACAAACAAACAAACAAACAAACAAACAAACAAACAAACAAACAAACAAACAAACAAACAAACAAACAAACAAACAAACAATTCAAGTATTTGACTGATTCAATTAAATATTTGTTTAAATACAAATTTTATTTTAAATAAATCTATCACTTTTCGCAGTGAAGTTTCCAAAAAAATGCTACTGATATAATGAATTACATATGGATAAAAGCTCTCATTGTCCTGGAGACAAATCAAGGACGAAAAAGAACAATTTGCATGTGCAGCCTTATTAAGAAGATGCTGTTTTTGGTAAAAAAAAATTTACCAATAATGATGTGTATTAAAATCTATTATGTTGCAATTATATATTAAAAGAATTTTATGGTGTCTTTTTTAACCATAGTTTTAAGCCAAAAGTGCAGATAAAAACATTTTTAAGCATTTTAATGCAGCTAATTCCATTTATTTGTATTTTATTTGAAAAATGTACGAGATATAAAATTAACACACATTTTGAACACAAAATTTTGAGACATTTAAATTTACACACTTTTAGTACTTTTAGAGGCAATAAATTAGGCATGCAGTTACGTACCATTATGGTAGTCAATTTCTATAAATATTATTGTGTAATTTTAAGTCAACACAATAATAAGAATGACAGGTCCCTTCCGAGAATTTAGCCCGCTTCCCGGAATATGGCCCAACCCAAAAAGCATTTTGAAGAGATCTACCCAGAAGATATTAAACCAATGTCATGTATTTATTGTTTAGTATTTAATATAATATTTTTTTATAAAATATTTTTGATGATATCAGCATCTTCGAGGCAACGAATTTAATCAGGCGAACATCTTAAATTTTAATGCTGCTTACACACGTAGGAACATTCGTCAGAACATGGGCATGTTCTACTCAATGTTCTATCGTCTGTTTCAATGTTTCATGTTGAAATTGTTCAACTGTGGCATCATCTGTATTAAAAAATGTAAACAAAAATGAAACTCATGTTTCAACGAATGTTACTTCGTGTGTAGCCAGCATTAATATTTATATTGTTAATGTGCTCTACTCAGTTAAAAACTACCCTAATTTTGCTTGTAACTTTCAAAAGTTTTTCAACACTTCTGGGTATAACTTTTTCAGAATAAAAGGAAATCGCCTAAAACCTTTGGTGGATAATAACTATGATGTTAAAAAATCTCATAGTGGTTGAAAAAATAGGTGCTGTCAATTAAGAACAAATGGTAGTTCTTTAGAATCTGTAACTTTGTTTTTTGAATAATGAGTAAGTTCAGAGATTTTTAATTTTTGCGCTTTCAGCATCAACGTAATTGAAATTTTTTTTTTTTAACTGACAAATAAACAAAAAATAGGAGAAATTGATTAGTATGATTTCAGAAATACAGTAGATATGACAATAAAAACGAAACGAAACGGATAATCCGATCATTTGAACAATATTGATGGCGATATATTCATAAGTATAAATCAGATTTCAACCATTAGTTATTTTATCTGTGGATGTGCCAGTCAATTTAAAGTTGGAGTTTTAGCGTATTGTGCAGCGAAAAGTGATATAAAGCGTAAAACAAAAATCCGATATGTTTAGCACTTGTGAAGAAAGAGTTAATTTAGATTTTTTATGGTTTCTAAATATATTTTTCAGCCAACCAGCGTTATTTAACATAAAAATGGGTCATTTTGACGCCATCCCAGCAAAACCTTCTATTACCAGGTAAAGGGAAATGTAATAAGAAATCAAAAATTGTAACTACTTACACTTTGGGGGTGTCATTGGGGGTAAATGGTTGCCTAAATCGTACCAGTATAGGATAAAATAAGTGATTACGAAGGAATTACTGAAATAAGTTGGTACTTGTAGTATTAAATTCACTAGAAAAAGGTCAAACCCATTACCAAGGTTTTGCTGGGATGCTCTCAAACAGATTAGTTTTGTTTTTTTCTTCTAGAAAATGCTTAATTAAAGGATCGGTCCATATTTGGACCTATCGTCCATATGGGCTATATTTACAATTTTCTCTTCTTTTATCATTTTATAGAAAATTTTGACACAAGTCCATATTAACCCATTCGAATTTCGGATCCAAACATTAGTTGGCTTTTAACCAGACTGGTGTAGGGTATTATATAGTCGTCATGCCGGACTTTAACTTTTTTACTCGTTTTTTAATTAATTTATAATAATACCAAAAAATGTGGTACATGCTATTGTGGTACATATATACTATGTACATTAGGGTGTCCCTTAAAAATAGATTTGTCATTACACTCCCCAGTTTTATTGGAAATTGTCCCAAATGGAAGAAATCGATTTTTTTTCTTTTTTTTGGAAAACGTTAACCCATGCCGAAAATTGGACGAATTTTTATTTAATTTATTCATTTAATATAGTCAAAATTAATCAGACATGGAATTTTGACTTCATCGGATATCACTAACCCACTTTAGCCTCGAATCCAAAATGACCCAAGAATTTGATAAAAATGCAAAAACGTTTTTTTTATTAAATTAATTTTAAAGATTTTTTAAAATGCCTAATTTGGAGATGTCGATTGCTATTTGTACCACATAATGGTTGATATTAAAGAAAAAAAAAAAAATAAATTGGAAAAATGATCATTCGAGTTTGTGTTTGGAGCGACTGCTTTCCAGGACATTTTACAGAAATTATTTCTTTTGTCAAAAATTTAACAAAATTTGAATGTTCTCATCAAATTTTACATAGTTTTCGGAAAAATATCACTTAAATTTGGTTAGAGTGTAATTAGCTTTGCATTTGTTTAAAATAGCTTTAACCCTTAGTGGCCTGGGGTCAGAAAATACCCATGAAACTTTATGTTAATTATGACTATGAGATATTGAAGCCATTAAATTGATAATGTACATAATGTACATACATATATTAATTCACAAAAATCCATACCTATGACAATGTTTTTGGCTATAACTCAGAAATTTTTCACACAAATGTAGAAGAGAGTTCAACAATAATCATATATTTTTTTTAAGAATTTTAAAAAATGCGCATTTCGAGCAATGAGAATTTAAACTCAAGACCCCAAGAAATGACCTTGGACCCTTCCATAAAAAAATCGACATGCATACCATTTTAAAGGGTACCTAATAAATAATACCAAAACGAATTTTATACCTTGAACCATTTTTAAGTTATTGTCGATTTTGTAATCATACTTTAGTCAAATTTTGCCGTTTTTTCCAATTTTCGTGACGTCATATTTCGGAAACCAAAAGAGGCTTGGCTCTGAAATTTATGCTTTAATGAGCTGTTATCATGTATGATAGTTGTGGTAAATTTCATTGAAATCGGAGATGGTCAATCCGTACACGTAGAGTAAAGAGAATCATGTTATGATTGAATACTCAATGATCCTAATATTTAATCAAAATATTGTGATAGTGCAAACGTATTAATAATAATTAGGCCTGCAAAAAGATCTAAACAGTATTTTAAGCTTTTAATGATCCTTAAAACAGTCAAATAATCCAACCATTCGTTTTGTGTTCATATAGTAGAATCACAAAAAAATAAAAATATCTTAGATTTTGAAAGAAATTTGTTATGTTTGTAAAATATGTACAAAAATACTTTTTTTTTTATCTAAATAGTGCAATGGAATGCGATAATATTTTAGTGTCAACAATTGTTAAAAGTACCATAAACTAATAAATATTTTGCCACAACCAAACGACCATACTCAGTCATCTATCTAAACGACCACATTGGTTGATATTTGGAGGTTGAAAAAATTACTATATGTGTATATAGATATATTGATATATACATATACATACATTTTTCAGTATACTGAAAAATATAATACTTAGGTGCATTCATTCACAGTAAGTCACAAAATTACTGAAAAATTATGCGCAACAAAATTCTTAAAATTAAGACCATATTTTCTTTGTAATTTTTACTACAAATATTTAGTGGCAATGGTGTTCGGTTTCTTGAAAGTCATTGAATTATCAATGTGGTTTTTCCGATTTTTTGGAAATGCGAATACAAGCGAAAGCAAAATTATACTTTTCAATTATTAGTGTGGAGTAATAATCCTGCCTCTTTTAAAATACAATATAATTAACAAAAAGGACATATTGGATATAGACTTGTCCTTAGTCTAATTAAATGAAATTGAGAAGATCGATCCATTACTTTTTAGTGAATTTATATTTTCGGTGTATTTTAATAATTTTTTGAGCTTCAAAAAAAAATTAACTAAAAATAAGTTACAGGATACAGCTTTAAGCATACATATGTATATGTTAATTGTACTAACATCTATTTGACAGGATAGTTTTTCCATATAGTTGTTCTCTTCATACACATTAATTCTCACATAAGGAAATTCGTGCTCTCTTCTATTTCGGATTATTAATAATGAAACTAGCAAGTGCCATTTATTTTCAATTCTTTTCGATATTTGTTCTACACTCATATAAATAAATCTGTAAAAACAGCAGAAAAAGTAACTAAAAATTAGTTAAAAATGACCTTGCGGAGAAACCTGCTGAAATTAGTAGATTTGTTTGCTAAATACTAGTAAAATAAGAACAGAAAAAATAAAAGTGTTAAATTTACAGAACTTAAGTTAGAATTAATTTAACTTTTAGCTAATTGAAAATGACAAATTGTACTGTAAAATCTGCGGAAAATTTTGATAAATAATAAAAAATAGTAAAATCAAACTGTTATATCCACAAATTGTTTGCTATTTTTAAGCTAAATTTAGTTGAATGAAAATTGCAGTCTATCCTGTTAAAATCAGCAGGAATACTTGCTAAAAAAAATTGTAAACTGTTGTTTTCAAAAGGCTCGGTTTTTATTTGCCTTTGAAGACTTCGAAAATTTTAATTTTTTTTATGATTTTTTCGACTACTAAATAATTATTTAGCAAAACCGCTTGCTGATTTTGGCAGGTTAAGTCGATATTTTCGATTTTAAAAAATTGAACTAAAATATAACTAGTAGCAAAATTAATCTGCTAATTTTAGTAGTTTTTTCTGCAACATAATTTTTAACAAATTTTTAGTAGTTTTAACTACATTTTTACAAACTTTTTCTATTAGTGTAGAGGCATCCTTGCTCAGAAATAACAAAAATTTAGCAAACAAATATCAAGTGTTTTCGATTCCAATAATTTCTGCAGTTTTTATGCAATTTTTGACTTTTGGATATATAACAGATAGGCGTATCCTTGCTACGGTTTAGAAAAAGTTTTTATATTTTTGCATGGATAAATGTAGTTCTGGTTTAACAATAATATTTAGAAAATGGAACTAGATACCCAAGTAAAAAAGTTTTGATATAGTCATATATTATCTAATAAAATTTTGTATATTTATATAATGGAACATATATACCAAGATATAATTATATAAAATTTTACGAAATTATATCCTAAATATATAACTATATCTTGTTATATATTCCACAATATATAGTGCAACATATTACAATATCCAATTATATATAGACCTATATATAGTTACATATGCCTCGTATAATTATATATAATTGTATCGAATTATATACCATTACATCTAGTTGGATATGATTATATTATATTTGATACATTTGGATGAGGACAAAATCCGGATAAGTTGTATCAAACCATATCTTATTCCATCAAATTAGATCTAATTTTGTCAAATTAGATCTAATATGATCATAATACGATCTAATTTGATATAATTATATATAATATCAAAAGTCATATAATTTTTTTTAGTAGGGTAGTGATTTTCTCTTTAAACTTTTATTTGTAAACAGAAAACTGTGTACATATTGCGTTGTAATAATTTCCAAAATCACTGTACGAAACATACTCCATTCCTTTAAAGTATTATATATCGCATGTATGCTGCCGTTATTGAACAATGCAACGGTATTCATGCTTAAATTTATGAAAGCACTCTTTTTCTGGTTTTTCTTTTTCTCTTTTTTTTCTATTTGCAAATACTTGAGATGTCATGTGACTTGAAAGTCCTTTCTTGACTGTGCAAAATATAATCAAAACTTATTTAGGAAAAAATCTAAAGAAAAAAAATCAAAGTTCTCTGCGTAGCTGCTTTTATCGTGTTTATGTAAAATGTTAAAAGTTATAGTATATTTTTTTTTTACATATAACGAAGACTACCATTTTTATTTGGCTTTGAATAATTTTCGATTGTAAAATAAACGATTTGGCAAAGATTATGAAAAATTGATGCGATTTGCATATGTAAATCGTTTGCCATAAATTTTCTACTCACAGCAGCATACAAATTATGCATACGTACATGATTATAATAAGAATAAAATAATTTTCAGTACTTGTGTTATTAAATAATGAAAAATGTGAAGAAAAACAAACCTTGAATAGACGCAGCGTCATTTGAACAACTAAATCAGCCACTGGTACAAGTTTGGAATCAAAGGTACCACTCTGCAGATGTCCTTTAAAAATTGATATATATATTTGTAATAGAGACTCATCATTGGGAAAAATGATGTTGTAGACTGAAAACATTGATACGAAACGGGGATCAACTTCATTGCGTCCACCACCAGCGCAACCCATAGCGGCATAGAATGTTAAATCTTTGAATTTTTTCCAATTTAAATCCTTGTCACGATCGTACATGCCACCACGTTCGAAAAAAAGTTTTAATAAAGCAATTGGCTGTTGTGTACCGTATCTGAAATAAAAATTATGCATAGATGAAATTTGTTTAAATCGATTGACGTCAATAAATATTTTGACTTTTGTGATCTGTGATATAATAATAGCTGAGCCACAAAAAATCTCCCTTGTTCCTCATTTCGCTTGGCAAATAAAACTGATGTTTGGAGATCAGGCAGTTTTGCCCCATCACGCACCCTCTACCACAATCAAATATTAATCCCTGTAAATATCCTACAAAATTGACATTTAGATGCTTCAGTTAACAAATCGATTATCTCGACTTTCTGAATTTTATAAAGCTATAATTTCAAAACGGTTTATTGACTCCTTATTGCATAATATTCAAAACAAATTTCTCTGATAATAAATATTAACACAACTACGTAAATGACAAAAATTATAATTTAACGAGAATTTAAAAAATCAACATTTGGAAACCGATTAACGGCATTTTATGAATTTTATAAAACTCCTAACCAGACCTGTATAACAGTTTATTTGAAATATTTTTTTGAAATATCCACTTATTTATATTTTTAAATTAGAAGGAGCGGTAACAAATTATTGTATTAATACTTCAGCTTTGAAATATTAATAATATTTTATTTACCAGATCAAAAACATTTATATAATTGAATTAATTTATTAATTCATATATAGTAATATCTCGTTTTATATTATAATATATGAATATATTATGTGGTCATGAATAGTCATTTAGATATAATTATGTATGTTTCTTAATTGGTACCTTATATAACCATATATTTTTATGGATTGTCTTTTACAAAAATATAATTCTACAGATAAGTCGCCAAAATTCTAGTCGGTTTTATCATCTTATAACTCACCATGTATAAAGCAGGTTGAGCATGAATTTCTCGATGGCCAAGCTTCTCGCTTTAGATACAGAAAAGGGAGGTAATATTGGGATCCTCTAACTTTCTTCTATCTTTTATCGTAAACTAACGACGATTGTCGATGGAGTTGATACATTTTACAAAATACTTATACCGATAAAAGGTGTTATTATACCCTACACAATTTCGTGGAGAGGGTATAATAATATTGTGCTGATGTTTCCCAGGAAAATTTTTTACAATTGGTAGCCAACCGCACCCATTCTACAACTGGTTCCACTGCAACCGATTCCATGGAACTGGTCCTGGAACCAGTTCTTGGGATCCTATATGGTGTGGGTGATGTTCCAGAACTGATTCTAGAACAACCGGTTCCACTTTGCTATAGAAGGGGTTGCTTTTGGGACAATTTCAAACAAAAAGAATCGGTGTTAGAATCGACAGTAGAAGGGGTTGTAAATGAAAAGTAGCTATTCTACAACCGATTCTTTGGAACAGAAAATTTTCCTGGATTGTAACATCTGTCCGTCTGTCAATGCATTCTTGTGCGCACTGTACAGGTCGGATATATTAAGATTTTTTGATGAAATTTGGTACACAGACCTATGTCGATCCAAGGACGAAGCCGTTTTATTTTGAATCGGTCCATGTTCAGACCTAGTGCCCATATAAGGGTCCCGATAAAATTGGTTTGTTTACACGCTGCAGGTCGCAATTACAAAGATATTTCAATGAAATTTGGTGCGCTGACTCACATGGTCACAAGGACAAATAATATTGATTCTAGATAGGATCAGTCCATATTTGGACGTATCGCCCATATGGGCTATATTTCCGATTTTCTCTTATTTTATCATTTTATAGAAAATTTTGACACAAGTCCATATTAACCCATTCGAATTTCGGATCCAAACATTAGTTGGCTTTTAACCAGACTGGTGTAGGGTCCCAGCTAAATCTCAGTAATGGGTGCTCATTACTAATATCTAAATAATAAGCAGTAGAATTAGGTTCTACTGCTTATAAGGAGTGAGATCATAAAAATGTTAATACACATTTTCCCCTATAACTTTGGTTTAAAGCTTCTCATATTTTTTTTTCGGCAGTTTACATTTTAAAAATATGTCAGTTAATAAATTAATTTACATCATGAGATTTAATTAGCAATTTTTTACAGAATGGACGATGAAAGAAAAGTGCGTTCAAAAATAATTAAATATTTTCAACAAAACCAAACATGGACATACAAAAAAATTGCCAAAGAAACTAAAGTATGCCGCCAAACAGTTCAAAAGTGGTAAAAAGGTATCTGGAACACCTAACAATTGAAAGAAAGCCGGGAACAGGAACAACGACTGGTTATCGTTACATTGCTAAGGCATATAAAGTTAAAGGCATCCTTAAGAGAGTTCCCAACACATTTGGCAGAAAAACAGCTCGGTTAGCCCAATGTTCGGATTTTTTTGTACATGAAGTGAAGCGTAAGCAGAACTAAAGTCCTACAAAGTTCAAAAAGTTCCCGATAGAAACGCTTTTAAAAATTTGGAGGCCAAAACCAGAGCTCGAAAATTGAAATCAAATTTTATACAAAAATATAACTGTTGTGTAATAAACGACGAAACTTATGTTCTAGCTGATTTTTCGCAGTTCCCTGGTCAAGAATTTTATGTTTCCGATGTTCGGGGAAATGTTGCGGAAAAATTTAGGTCGAAAAAGGTCGAAATCTAGCTGCGGCCAAAGAAGCCAGTCATTTGTGACATCTGTCTTTATAAACAGCGAAATTTATATCAAGGAGTGTTTGCAGAAGAGACTTCTACAATTTTTGAGTCAGCACAATGTATCCACTTACTTTTGGCCCAATTTAGCATCTTGTCATTACTGCAAGAAAGCGCTGGAGAGGCAAATCCACCAAACTGCCAGGAGCTCTGTCCAGTGGAGAGATAGTGGGCTCTTGTTAAAAGAGAATTAAAGGGCACAAAAAAGGTCTCCCAGGACATGCAAGATTTCAAACGGAGATGGACCAGCTGCTCTAAAAAGGTGACAGAAACTACCATAAAGCCTTAATGGGAGGGTTTCCGGAAAAAGTGGATAACTTTGTTCGTAGTGGTTAGAATTCCATGCGGTTTTTTTTGTTTGATTTTGTATTAAATTCATTTAATACGGTTGTCGGTAAGTTTATTTAAGAGTATTTTGGTAACCTTATTTTAAGGGTGTCAATATTTCATGTATTTCGGTATCGGTTCTTTAAGGATAACGGTATTTGAGTTACTTCAGCAAAAGTATTTTAAGGTATTTCGGTTACTTCGGTAAATGTTAACGGTCAGTTGAAAGGATTCCGAATCGATAACGGCATTTTAGCGATATTACCTGCCAACCTTAGCGATCTTTTTAACAACAACTATTCGTAAAAAATATATCATAGAATAACTTTTAACGAATGTTGTTAAATATCGAATTTTGGTAATGAAACTACTAACTTTAGGCATTAAAAATCTACGGAATCGTACCACAGGTCCAAGTTTAATCTCAAAAGTCCGAATTTAATTTGACTTATAACTTAAAATAAAGAGTGTAGCTTTTTAAATTGTTTGTTCGCTTTCAATTAATTGTATTTTTTGTAAGAATTTCAAGTCAGTTATTATTTTATGTGTCAACACAGTCGACATCCGAAGAAAAAGAAATCTTTGAAATTTTGTTCATTTCTTCTTTTTGTAAACCTTACGTTAAACGATGCATGATAATCGCACATACTACTTCTGCATCCATGTAAAACAGGGATGGAAAAGTTGATACGATAGTACTTCTTTTAATACTATTTGATTAAAAAAAGTACCGTAGTACTCTTAAGGCCAATATACACGGTCAAAATGCATGACATCAAATTCATGTATGTGTGCATGAAGCTTTGAACATACACGGTACTGCATAGCGCTTCAATCATTCATTTGATGTTTGATTTTGTGCTGTAAACACGATATAGGTAGCGGACGATACAAAAATATTTTAGTGTAAACAATTATTCCTTTTTGCAAATTCATAAATATTATTGTTTTGATTGTTGTTTTCGATCAATCTAACCTTATATATTTAAACCATGGTTTCGGCAGTATGCTTAAAAAAAGAAAATGAAAAAAAGAACAAACAGAAACGTATCCAGTAATTGTATAACATGTTTTTCTTTTCATCCGACATGTTTTCATAACCATTTGCTTCGAAGTCACATAAAAACTGAGAACATGCTGGATCAATCAACGATATACACACATCAAATTCGTACGTCATGCGAGCACAAAATCTAAAATTTTTGATTTTGCTTCAATCATCGTCGGTGTGACACATACAAACACATTTGCACTAATACCACCAGAATGCTTGTCTTGAATTTGGACCGTGTATATTGGCCTTTACACATTTCCTCAAGTTTTTATTTGACATGAACTTTTTGCACATTTCCCAGTTTTCATTAACCCATATCGTCCCAATGTTCGATTGTTCGAACACTAAATTTCACGCGGTCTTATATGTTTTTTCTCTTATTTTGTATACTGACCTTTTTTCAAAAACCAAATATGAACAATTGTTGACATTTCCCTAATTTAAAACTATTTATAACAATAAAAAAAATAATTTTTTTATAAATTTTTTCTTATTTTTTTGAAAATCTTTTTAAGAATCACTACTTTTGCCAATACGAAGCGTCAGCATTTTTATAAAATCATTGGTCTACCAGTGAATTGATTTTTGTACCACTGGAAAGTTCTGACTAGGTAGCACTGGATAACCACTGGTTGCAAACCTTGGCATATCACTCTAAGCTCACGCTTTTTGCAAACGCTGGAAAAGCGTCCCAAAAGAGTGTTCTGCCAGTCATTTAGTTTTAACACCGTGGTTACCCAGTGGTATGCCAGTGCTTGATTTTTTGTAGAGCTAGCGATTTCTGACTGGGTAGTTTTAGCTGAAAGATATTTTTCGAGTAAAAACTACACCTTTTGCAACTGTAATTCAGAAAATATCAATTGAAATTCAGAATTTCCATTTGAAATTCAGAAAATATCAATTGAAATTCAGAATTTCCATTTGAAATTCAGAAAAGATCAATTCAAGTTCAGAATTTCCATTTGAAATTCAGAAAATATCATTTGAAATTCAGAAAATATCAATTGAAATTTAGAAAATATCATTTGAAATTCAGAAAATATCAATTGAAATTCAGAAAATATCATTTGAAATTCAGAAAATGTCAATTGAAATTCAGAAAATATCATTTGAAATTCAGAAAATATCATTTGAAATTTAGAAAATATCAATTGATGTTCAGAAAACATCAATTGAAATTCAGAAAATATCAATTGAAATTCAGAAATCGTCATTTGAAATTCAGAAAATATCAATAGAATTTCAATTGATATTTTCTGAATTTCAATTGATGTTTTCTGAATATCAATTGATATTTTCTGAATTTCAAATGATATTTTCTGAATTTCAAATGATATTTTCTGAATTTCAATTGACATTTTCTGAATTTTAAATGATATTTTCTGAATTTCAATTGATATTTTCTGAATTTCAAATGACGGTTTCTGAATTTCAATTGATATTTTCTGAATTTCAAATGACGATTTCTGAATTTCAATTGATATTTTCTGAATTTCAATTGATATTTTCTGAATTTCAATTGATGTTTTCTGAATAATAATTGATATCTTCTGAATTTCAAATGATATTTTCTGAATTTCAATTGATATTTTCTGAATTTCAAATGATATTTTCTGAAATTCAATTGATATTTTCTGAATTTCAAATGGAAAATCTTAATTTCAATTGATGTTTTCTGAATTTCAAATGGAAATTCTGAATTTCAATTGATGTTTTCTGAATTTCAAATGGAAATTCTGAATTTCAATTGATATTTTGTGAATTTCAATTGATATTTTCTGAATTACAATTGCAAAAGGTGTAGTAAAATTTTCGTATAAATTTTTCACTAGTAGATGATAAAGCTATTGAAAAATATCAGGTAAATGAACATAACTATAATTTACATTCATTTAATTTTTTAAAAGAAATCAAAAATTTTCTATCGTATTTCCAAAGGTATATATACTACTTGCTTTTAATTGATCAATCAAAGTTGTTTAACGGTTTAGAGATCTCGTTTACTCGATTTTGAAGAATTTGATAGCATTGTAGTTAGTGTTGCTGCTTTCTAAATTTTTAATTTTTTGACCAAAGCTTAGAAAATTGTGATGCTTTCGGAAAAAGTAATGGCAAAAATCCATATTAAAACTCTAACCGGTTAATCGACCCATGTTAACCGATTTTTATTTGAGTTTAAATTATTTGTTTTGGCATTAACCAAAATAATGGAAATTAGCAGAGGAATTGATTAATCTATTAACCGAATTGGAAACACTACAAAATGCACACGCCCAAACACATACATATGCCCTCGCTACATATCAGGAGTGACGATGGCAGTAGATAGTGGGATAATGTTTATACTTACTCATCAACTTGTGGCATATTCATGTCATCAATAAAACATGCAATCTTCTTTCCCATCGGTGGACCAAATGTATCTTTTGTACGTTTTTCAACAGCAGCCTCTAGCGTACGTTGAACATCCATAGATGAGGTTCTCGATGAAAAATTAATATTCAATATAATCTGCAAAGAGCAGTAAAAGTAAAAAAAGGAACACATCACAACACATACAAATTTTTGGTTGAAAATATCGCATAATAAAACAAATGTAGCAATAAATGTTTTTTTAAAAGAGATCAAAATGAATAAAGAAAAGAAAAAACAAACATGCATGCGATATCTAAAAGATTATGAACATTGGCCAAAAGCTTTTGTAGAAATTGAGAAATAGTATGATAGGAAAAAAATCTATTTTATCAGAATGATTTATTAATAGCCGACTTACATTAGTATCCTTATTAAGATTTCGCAAATATTGTGATATAATGGCAGTTTTTGAGGTACCAGCTTCACCAATCAACAATACTGGTCTCTTAATCTGTTGAAATGAAAATGAAATCAATTATACAACAAGAACGGTTTGTACTAAGCTTACATCGCTATTGAGTGCTAGTATGCCCACTGTACGTGTGCTATCAACAGTGGGTACTAAAATTTCACTGAAATTCATTTTGGGATCATGACTGTATTCCGACACAACCCATTCCCAAGCCAACCAACAAGACTTCTGACGGGAATAAAAGTATTCGTACAGTGTCGACTTGCAGGTTGGAAGTTGTCCTCCTGACGCTGGTCTATCCTTCGAATCTTGTACACAGGGAAAGCCAGAAATACGCTTTAAAAACTCATCAAACACAGCTTGATCGTGTTCGACTAAACATGCTCCTAAAGAGGAATAAACACATTGTATAAAGCCACACTCCAGAGCATCGTTGTCGTATTCAACTGGTGGCGGTGTTTCAAATGCCAAATCATCTTGTTTTTCAAATGGTGGCAGCAATGCGTCATACATATTGCAGAATTGCACAACCATATTCAGTTCTGTCTGCATAACGACAGTCTTTAGTGGATTACCCTGTGATGTGCCATCTAAACCTTCGTGTATGAATGAAATTGCCTGCGTTATGATTTTGTCGAACATGTCCTGTGGAAAAAGGATATTAGACAGGGTTGGCAGGCAATACCGCTAAAATACCGTTATCGATTCAAAACCCTTTCAACTGACTACCGTTACCCCTAAAATACCGGTATGTACCTAAATAACCGAAATACCGTTATCCTTAAAATACCGTTACCGAAATAACTGAAATACCGTTATTCTTAAAATACCAATACCGAAATAAGTGAAATATCGATACCCTTAAAATACCGTTACCGAAATAAATGAAATACCGTTACCCCTAAAATACCGTTACGATTATTTTTAATTTTCTGCTTTTGGTAATTGCACGTGTGTATTGAGTATTTTTCGTACTTTAAGTTGGTAAATTGGTTTTGTTTTTAATTTCGTATGTTTTTTGTAACAAAAAATAGCGGGATGCATCGAAATAACTGACTACCGTTATCCTTGAAATACCGTTACCGAAATAACTGACTACCGTTATCATTGAAATACCGTTACCGAAATAACTGAAATATCGCTAATCTTAAAATACCATTACCGAAATAATCAAAATACCGTTATCCTTAAAATACCGTTACCGAAATAAATGAAATAGCGTTACCCTTAAAGTACCGTTACCGAAATAATCTAAAATAGCGTTACCCTTACCGATAACCGCATCGTTTCGGTTACCATCCATGATAATAGATGATATTGATGTAGATGACTAGATTTTACCTGCAGTAGTTCCCTTTGTGATTCCGGCCGTGTTAAAATCCAACGTTGCCAGTATGGACTGTAGCGCAAATTTTTAGGATCTACAAAAACCATGCCCGCTCTAGAAACTGTAGCGGGTGATGCATAATTTAAATCACCAACCTGTAAATGAAAGCATGTTTCATATTATTGTACTAATTATCTAATATACATATATTTTATCCACAGGATATATAACTTTTTTGAATTAAGTAAGTTAACTTAATTAAGAATAATCTACATATATCGGCTATCACAGACTACACAGGCAGGTTACCAATGACATACTTATGTCCAGAAAGTTCCGTTTTTCGCTTGCATTAAATCCAGTTTTCGCTAACACCTAAAACTAGTAGTTTTTGAAAACGACTTGTATTTGCTTGTCAAATTCTACTGTTATGTGTTGGAAAATAAATTATTCCTTATGCAGGTCTTAAGGTTGCTAATAACGAATCACAAATTATACAATTTTGAAATCAAAATGGCAGATCCAAGAAGGCTGCAATGAATCATAAATCAAAAATTTTATATTTTAACTGGTGGATTCAATTTTAATTGTTTTCATACAAATGAGGAATGGAAATAAAATGAACCAAAAGCTGTGAGAAATAGAATCGTCTTCAGTAGTGGGATTCTCTAGCTTTTTAACGATAAAATTCGGTAGTTAGGTTGTCAGTTTACTATGAAAACTTGTCAACTTAACTACCGAATTTTGTCGTCAAAATGTTACAGAATTGGCCCTCAGGTATATTCAGATGTAAAAAATTAGCGTGTAATCAAATACGAAATTATCTGAATTCCTGCATACTAACTATTCAATGACGTCATATTTGATGCGCCATTTTGAATTTAAAATTATTGATTTTAAATTGATTGTAAGTTTACATACACTTATGAAGATAATTATTTGTCTTCAAATATGTGAGGCAATTCTTATCCGCCATACTGGATGCGCCATTTTGAGTTCGAAATTCTTAATTAAGGAGTGCTGATCATCCAAAATATAATGGGGTTCACTCTTTTTATAAAGATAATATAAAAGTCTACGTACACTTTGCTTTCAAGCGAAATTATAAAAAGTTAAACAATATATATTAAAAATTTCAAATTCATGGACGCCATTTTGAATTCGCCATTTTGATGTCTTAGGTTTAATTACAGATCTGAGATCAAAAACCTCCAAAACTAATTAAAGGGCCCATTTTGTATTCATTCTATAATTCATAACCGAGAATTGTTACATTAAAATCTAACATAGTGTAGAAGTGAGATCTGAAGGCCGTTTTTAAGTTAAGGCGCAAAATCTCGAAAGTTTATAAATGGTCGCAAAAATCTACACTGAACCAAAAAAGTCTGTAATGGCTACTGAAAATATTGCTGTTATTAAGGGAAATTTAGCTGTTTTGAGGCCAGCGGTATTTTTTGCTAATTTTAGCAACACATGTCTGCTAATCTGTACTACAATAAAATTAGTAGAAAAAATAAGTAGCCGCTACTAAATTTTAGTAAAATTTATGTAAAATGCAATTCAAAATCGATTTGCTAAAATTAGTTAAAAAACTTACTAAATATCATAATTTTAGTACAATGAAATTAGTATAAATAATTGCAGCTACTAAATTTCAGTAAATTATTGTAAACTGTAATTTAAAATCAATCTGCTGAACTTAGCAAAAAAGTGTACTAAAAAATAAAAAAAACTGTAAAATCTAAAATAAAATAAATTAAAAAAAATTTTTTTTCTTTCGATTGTAATAAGCGTTCTCCAGTTATTACCTCTTTATGCATTGGAGATACAATACAATTTTCTGAGTGTTATATCCAAACTAAGAATATATCAATAGTAACAAATATAAACTAAACAAGAATTGTAAAAAATCAAAAAAAAAAAAAAAAATATTTTTAAATTAGTATATTTTTCTGCTAAATTTAGCACTCGGTTTTGAAAAATTAGTAAAATGTTTTGCTGAATTCAGCAGCGAAAATTAGTAAAAAAGTCCATAATTTGTAATAAGAGAATAGCAAAAATGATTGCTAAAAATGAAAATTGTACTAAAAATCAGTATAAAAATAGTATAGTGCGATTGGAAACTGTTTACAAATTTTTTTACAAACTTTTTTATCTGAGTGTAGGATATCTTAAGGAATACATTGGAATTCAAGTTTTTCAAATATCTCCTGGAACATTTTGAAGTTTTTTTTAGGATTTTCAAAAAACCCATATTTTTGAGGCTAAATTAATAAAATGTTGGGTTTTAATTTTTATTTAAAAATAAAAATTGTTTTTTCGACCTTTTTATTAATTAATTAGATATTAATAAATTTCTAATTAATTAATAAAAAGGTCGAGAAAACAATTTTTATTTTTAAATAAAAATTAAAACCCAACATTTTGACAATACTCGCAGTACGGAGAAATGTTTTTTGCCCCTTCCTTGTAATTGACAAAGAAGTGGTAAAAATAAAATTTGTATTTTATTTGTACCGATGGTACGAAATACAAAAACAAAAACTTTCATAATATTTCTATTGTTGGTTATGTCTTTGCAGAGACTTCGAAAACATATTTTATTGTTTACTCCATTCTCATTTCGTTGATGTAGTAGACTACGTTTAATATGAAATTTTGATGTTTCAATTTGCATTGCACTATTGCCACCACTTTCTAAAGAAAACTGAAGAAGGGGACTTGGAAAATCCCCGAAACGATCGTCTTTTCATTCCTGAAAGTGTTAAGCCTGGATCAGCCAGACGTAAACGTAAACGTATCTCTGCATAGCTGAATTAATAATTTAAATAAGAACAGGAGATGTGTTGTGTTTTTTATTTCATTCTTATGCATGCAATATAGAGCAAACGTAAATATACAACGAAAATCTATTCACAACAGATTTTTGTTGTGTATTTACGTTTGCTCTATATTGAATGCATAAGAATGAAACAAAAAACACAGCACATCTTCTTATTTAACTTATTAATTCAGCTATGCAGAGATACGTTTACGTTTACGTCTGGCTGATCCAGGCTTTAGAGGTTTTTGAAAGCAAAAACTCTGTGAAGTATTTGTTAGGAGAATATCCTGATGAAGAAAAATAGCAGTTTTTGAAAAAAATAAGGAAATTGGCCTCGAACAGAATTAATAAATTTCTAATAAATTAATAATTTTGTTACTTTTTTCGTAAATATTTCACAGGTTTCTATTTTAGTTTGAGAATTAGTTTCAGTTTTATAATTTGAAATTATTTTTGGAACAAATTATTATTTATTTACTAATTTTTCATTGTATCATTACAAAATAAAAAAAATATCACAAAATTATAAAACTTTGACTTTGAACTCTCGCCACCTAATAACGATTTACCATAATGATACAACATTTCACTCACAAAATATCAAGGTTGGCAACCGATACCGTTATAATACCGTTATCCGTTTCAAAATCCTTTCAAATTGACAACCGATACCGATACCAATACCGAAATTCTTGATTTCAAAAAATACCGGTATTCAAAAACCTTTTCCCTTAATACCGGTGTCGTACCGGTATGGAATCGGTTTTAAAAAAAATTGTTTTTTTCACGTTTTTAGCAAAAATACAAATTTTTTTAATATAAAATTTCCAAAATTGTTAAACAATTAAACTTTTTTATTCATTGTTAATAGAAAATCGTGTTACAAATTCAAAGTGCGGTTATCAGCCTTTAATTTGCATTGGCAACATTGTTTTTAATTTATTTAACTTCATAAATATTCTCTAACTTGTGACAAATTTATATATATATATTATGTCCTATGGTTCCAGGTTAGGAACAAAGGTCCACAAATTTACAAATTTGTAAACAAAATTTAATATATGAACTGGTTTCTTAAACCTTTAATTGAATTTACAGTTTCTTTTAGAGATTAATTTTATAAACTTATTTTTTTTATTTTATTATATGATCTCAATACAAATATAAAATATTTGTAGTGAATCAACTTGTGTTCCTAATAGATTTAAAAAATGTTTGTGTTTAAAAAATAAAACACTTAGAAATTTTTAATAACTTATTGTTTTTTGTTCATATTATAAAAACATATCCATAAACTATAAGTATCCTTTATAAAGATATTCAAAGTGCGGTTACTGGTATTTCCAACAAACCTTAAAATTAAAATTCGTTTAGTAATAGTGTGCAGTGGATGCAAAAATCATCGATATCGACCTTTCATCAAATTATATAGTAAAGTTTAGCGATCGGATCTGCACAAACTGAATATTGTTGAAAATTCTATAAAATTTCTTTAAATCTTGCATTATCTTTTTTTCACAAATGGCGGCCAGATTTAAAATGACACCGGTCTAAATATGAGTAAATTTTTCTTTGTTTTTAGCGATTTTAAAATAAAGTATACAATGTCTGAAATTTTAAAGCGAATAGTATTACATTCATAGAAAAAAGTTTGTAGAAAAGTTAGTAAAACTGTTGGTACTTCAACTTAACAAATTTTTAACTAATTTTTAGTTAAAATTTAATTTTTAGTTAATTTTTTGCTAACTTACAAATTTTTTTGCTATTTTTTTTGCTGAATTTAGTTACTAATTTTTAACAATAAATTTGCTAACTTTACAGTATTTTGCTGAATTTTAGGTACAAATTTTTAACAGAAGATTTGCTAATTTTACAAATTTTTTGTAAACTAAACCACCAATTTTGGAGCGCTTATAAACAGAATGTTAAATGACTCATAAAAATTACTGCAGATTTTTAACTCGCCAAAAATAATGCAAAAAGTTTTTAAATAAAGCTAAATTGAAATGGTTGAAAATTTGTGCTACTCATAAAATATCTAAATTATTAAAATTTATGAGAAAAGTTTCTTTTTATCGTAATACATTAATTTTCAAAGATCAAGGTCTATTTTGAACGAACCATTTTAATATGAAAATTGTGATTAAAAGTATTTCTATGGAGCAAGTGGAGTTTACGGGGATGACCCTAATTTTTTTCGCCCAATATTGTACTTCTTAAGCTTATTTAAAGAATACAATATTTTTAATCGGACACACCTTCTTTCCCGTGGGTGGAGCTTTAGAGGTGAAAATGGAAACTCAAATAAATTCGGAAGTACATATCCGATCAGCAAACAATGAAAATCAAAAGAAGGGTCTCTGAAATACATTTTGTTATGGTTAACATATTATTGTCTATAAATATTACCACTTTTACAAAAAACCATTCTTGGGAAATTTTCAATGCCAATGAAATTTTTTTCAATTTGCATTGATGAAAACAATGGTAATGAAATGTACACATAATTGAAGAAAAAGCATTGTAATATAAAAAAAATATAAGAAATACGCGAATTTTTAATTTTTTTTCTTAATTTGTTCTTTTATTAAAACATGAAAACATACTTCTTTCATCAATTATAAATGGGCATTTAGGCATTAAACAATGCCAATTAAAAAAATTTCAATTAATTGACACATTCAATAAACTGGTCCCAAGTATGTTTTTAAATACACATTTATTTTTTATTTATTAATTTTCATTTCATTTGCTCCTTTTTTACCTTTTTCCAGTCCACTAGTAATCTGCAAAAGTTTTGTTTTTCATTCTACTATTATTTAGCAATTTTTTTGCTGATTTCAGCATGTTAAATTGTGATTTGCAATTAACAAAAATTTAGCTCAAATATTACTAAAATTCTGTAAATTTAACAGTTTTTTTTGCTGTTTTCATTTTATTAATATTTAGCAAACTGATTCTGCTGATATTAGCAGTTTTTTCTGCAGCATCATTTTTAACTAATTTTTAGTAACTTTTTCTGCTATTTTTACGGACTTATTTGTATGAGTGTATGATATACTTACCACGATATAACAGATCAGTTAGGCTTTTTTTTTACATTATAGTATAAAGCATTTCATATTAAAATTTCAGTGTTGTTAACTTTATTTAAAAATCGCTAAAAACAAAGAAAAATTTACTCATATTTAAACCACTGTCATTTTAAATCTGGCCGCTATTTGTGAATAAAAATAATGCAGGATTTATGGAAATTTTATAGAATTTTCAACAATATTCAGTTTGTGCAGATTCGATTAGTACTCCCTAAATTTTACTATACAATTTGATGAAAGGTCGATATCGATGATTTTTCATTAAAAGCCCCGCCTACTTAGAACGAGTAGCAAAGTTAAAAAACAAACGCTACACTAAAATTTTTTACAATTTTCTGGATCATCTTCCAGTACATGGGGGACAATTTAATCATTATTTTGACCTTTAAAAATAAAAGCAACGGGGATAAAATTAGAAAAAAACTTTAATTGGTGCTATTTTTTTGACAGCAGCTGTAAGTGTTCAAATGATTCCCTTTTAAGTTTATTTATGCTCAGTATTTTCAGTTGCTGTAATCGGGATGATACACATCAAACATTAGCTCAAAACCTGATATTCTAATATATTTTCTCTTACAGATATGCAAATCTCCTTTATTTTGATATTCTATTTCAGTTGGGGGACATTCCCATGTAAGTGCATATCTTATTTCAAAACTCAACTCAATACCATTAAATAGCTAGTTTTCCTTTTGAAAAAAAGCATTATCATCATTAATGCATCCATCTTTAGTTTGCATTTGCATTAATGCATGCACAACGGTTTTTTCTATGTTACCCTCTCCTGTTCGTTTCATAATATTTACTTTGTCTAAAATGTCACACCGTTTTTGTATGACGTTATGTTTGAAACAAATGTTCTTCTATTTACATGCTGATGACCATAAATTGATACCCCTAATAGAAATTTTTTAAGGTTTTAATATAAGTAAGCCGTATCATTTACAATTCAGTTGAGGCACTTAAATGAAATTAAGATCAAAATGGCAAGTAGAAACCTGTCAATTTATGACCATCGATGTGTACCTTCATAGCAAAAAAGCAACCATATTGCATCGAAGTTTTGTACTTGTGTTTTCTTTCTATTTAAACTCATTCACTCACCTCAAACAACAGAGCACAGTAGTTTTCCAATCTAATACGTTCGCCATTTGCTAATGTCAGCAGCTTATTATCATCCATAACTGAGTTCATATTTTCAATCCAAAGCGCATCAACGTCTCCATCAAAACAGACATAGCGGCGTTCCTGTGGGAATGCATTAAACTGATTGTATTAGATTCGTTTATTTTATTTTTTTTATTTTTTCAAAGCCACAGATGATGTAGTGCTAATGGTAGGTGATGGTTGTTGTATGATACATAAGCGTTTTTGCATGAGTGCATGAACAGCAGGGGGGCATTACGCTATATGGAGGATTTTTGTTTTTTGGAATTTAAGCCAAGGCAAGGCGGAATATTGTAGTACTAGTCTAATGTTAATATGGTGAACATTTTAGTAAAAGCAAATAAATCTAAGGTCCACTTTTATAATCAAAACTAAGAACGATTTTTTCCCTTAAATTTTACTTAAGTCAGAAATCTAACAAGAAATTTTAAAGACAAAAATCGCTTTTTAGTTTTTCTATATTTAAGAAAAATTTTGATTTTTAGCGAAATTTTCAATTTATTCAATTTTAATACGAAAGTACATAAAATGCACTCAAGTCCAAAACTTCAGAAAAGACTACATCCAATCAACCTCTGTATTGATCGAAGATATTCATGGCCCTCTTGTGACATAATAATACCCAACTTGAATACCGTGTATATTTAAAATATCTTGGTCTCCGATTTATAGCAGGAGGAGACTTCAATTCTAAAAACACAATTTGGCGATCGAGGCTAAGTCTGCCAGAAGGCAAACAACTACTTGAAGCAATAAGAGAATACAAAAACAACTTTTTCGGTAGTAGTGAACTTACCTACTGGCCAACCAATATAAACAAAAACCAGATATTATCGACTTTTTTATAACTAAAAACAAAAACAATCTTAATCTTAAAATTTAATCGTGCTTTGATCACTCGTCTTCTGATCACTCGCCAATTATATATACTTATGTACATATCATTAGAATTTTCTTTTCGAAACACAAAATAAATTCATATACAACCAAAAAAACCGACTGGGATTGCTACAGAGAAATCTTGGGAACGAAACTTATAAAACAAATATATCGCTAAAAGCTGACGGTACCATGAAATAACTCCCAAGTGAAATAAGTCCCAAAACAAAAATGAAGTAACTCCCAAAAATTTTCCACACAAATTGGGACTTATTTCATTATAAAATAACTCCCAATCCATTGGGACTTATTTCATTATTTTTTGTTGGGAGTTATTGCGGCCCTATGCTCCTTGCAGGAGTAAAAGGAACAAATATATATATATATTGCATTATGAAAAAACTTCCAAATGAAATAACCTTCAACGGAATTTTGTTAGGCGTTATTTCATTTCTTTTTTACAGTTGGGATTTATTTCATTTTTTTGGGACTTATTTTATTTTGAATATAATTTCCCTTTAGAAAAACGTGTAAGTCCACACAATGTAATCGATTTCGTGCACTTCACATTGTGTGTACTTACGATATGGGATACTTGCGCTTTTTTAACTCCATTTCGAAAAGTTTGTGGTAAAAATATTTCTGTTTAAGCACGAAATTTTAATTGCACACACAATATGTGTAATTCTAAATTATAAAATTTTTCAATAAATGCGTATTTTTTGGGTAAAAATGTGTACACTAGATTTTTAAAAATTCGATGTCTAAATTTAAGCATTTTGAGTAACATTACATAAAATTTTACTGACTTTATAGCAGCGAATTTACAAACATTTTTAAAGTGTATTAATTAAATAAATAGTATTCGATATTTTTGAATTGGGAATTATTTCCTTTCTGTTGGGACTTATTTCATTGGGAGTTATTTCTTTTTTTTGGGACTTATTAGTACTTTAGAAAATAACTGCCAAATATTGGGACTTATTTCATTTTCCTCTTTGGGAGTTATTTAATTTTTTGCAATTGGGAATTATTTCATTTTCGTTGGGGCTTACTTCATTGGGAGTTATTTCATTGGGACTTATTTCATTTGGGAGTTATTTCACGGTACCAAATCTGACGATGAAGTGTATATTTAGTTGACATATTTAAGTAATATTTTGATATTTGTGGCAGAAAATTCTACTCCAGAAACCAAACAAAAACAAATACAGCATTCCATCACACACAAAAAAGATTAAATTAAAAAGAAAACTAAGATAGAAGTGACAGTCTACTACGTCACCCCAAGATAAGACACTCTTAAATAGATTAACTAAGGAACTAAAGGAATAACTCAAGAATGAAAGAGAAGCTAATCTTAAAAACCTGAGTTCATCGTCCACAAAAAAATACTCTTTATTTAGAGCTGCAAAGAAAATTAACAACAGTAGCATTGGAAAAATCTTCTTCACCGTTCTGGAATTTATCAAAAATTTTTATGCTGACTTGGCACAATTCAACCCAAAGACTGCATACACTTGCTGGTTTCCCCACTGTCAATGTTAAATTAGAGTATTTAACTGAGAAGTTTTTAAGAAAAGAAGGTGCAAATCCTCACTATATGCTCATATTAATGGGTTGATCTCTATATAAGTTTTACCCAAGTACCTTAGTTTTAATATTTTAGTTTGTAAGAACTGATTCAAAAAGGTTTTTTGAAATTTTCCCTCCAACAACAAAATAATACAAAATCACTCATAATTAATATTAAAAAAACAAAATGTTAAGTTTAAAAGGAATTTATATTTCTAACCACTTTAAACAAATATTTTAAATTGTAAACCCATTAATATCAAAGAAAATACAAATAAATTAAATTGAAAGACATTTTAATGAAGTTTGGTACACCGAAGAAGTCTATTCATTCAAGGCCATGTCCATATAGTGCCCATATAAAGGTTCCCCTACTGATCGTAAATACGATGACATCTTATTGAAATTTTTGTACGCTGACTCACATGTGGCCATGCGCCAAGCGCCCATGTGGACTATATTTCCCATTTCCACTTAAATAAACCTAACATTAAAATCTAAACTTCTTACAGTTATTCTATATTTTATATCAATTTTAAGACAAGTTTTGACACAAGCCCATTTCAACCTATTTGAATTTTGGATCCAAACATTTTTAGTGTAGGATATCATACAGTCGACTTGAAGTTTTTTGCCCGTTTTTGGCTTAATATAAATTTGGTTGAAACTAACATTTTTTTTTTTTTTAATTAGTAGAACTACTAAGTTTGACACAAATTTGGTAATTAAATAGAAATTGTTGGTAAATTTTGTGTTTTAAATTAGAAATATTTTCGTTAAATTACAGACGTATTACTTTGAGTGTAGTTAAGCACAATATATCAAATTCCTCTATGGTCTTTCATATGTATATTTGAGTTTACTTCCCCGACATATTTGTATAAAACAGAACTATAAACGCACATAAATGAGGCACTCAAAAAGTTATGATTTTGCATCAATATCATTAAAACGATGCACTTTGACTTTATAATTGGGGCGGTGATGCTTGCATTCGAACTGGGGGTTGGTTAGGTCGTTGCTAGGCACTGGTGCTGTATGTATGCTTATCTGAATGGAAAATGATAACACTGACGTCAATGTTGATGTCGCTTGTTGTTTCATGCATCTATCTGCCTGTTGGGATTAAGTCTGTTTCCACTACAGGTTTTATAGTTTATGTAAGCTTAAAAATTAGATAATATACTAACTCGTGGGACCTCCGCGTTAAAGGTTCACACCGACGCATCTCATATTGTTGCTGTTTGCAGGTGATGTTACACTACATTATTGTCATGACGATGGCCTCAATTGCTGAAGGCTCCAACTTTGTGTGTATGTATGTAGCTGTTTTGGGATTTATTAGTTAGTCGTGTTTATATAAAACAAGTGATGAAACTTTCACTAGTTATGATGAGTTGTTCCATCTTTTGGAACAACTCGAAGGTTGAAGGTTGTCAAATACTAATGGTGTCTTCTCATGTTGGGTTGACATAAATTTATACGTTAACAGAATTTGATTAATTTTATAAATGACATTGAAATAGAGTAAATTGTTACTACGTCAACTTTATATTCATTTGAGAGTATACTTAAAATAATACGTCAGTAAATAAAACTGCCAAACGGGCTTCAAATCGATTTGACTAATTTTTAAGGAATTTTTTGTTGAAACACTGATTTAAACAAATATTTGAGTTGTCTTCATTAACTAGTTTTGAGTGCTAATTTTAAAAATTACTAATTCACCAATTTTTAAGAACCCATTTGTTTTAAATTTTACACAATTTGTTTTTAAAATATAACATTTTCATATGTTTGGGTAACGCTAGTTGATTTATTTCGGAATCGGTATTTTAAGGATAACGGTATTTTGGTTATTTCGGTAATGGTTTAATTTCTTAATTAGTTAGTTACGTAGTATTTTTAACTTTTGAGTGTCATTTATTATATTTGGCTTATTGCAGCTCAATAATTGAAACGGTATACAAAGGAATGGTACTTTTGTCCTTACTTGAAAAAATTTTTTTTTTTTTTTTGGGTACGTGTTATCGTTATAATACAGTTATCGCTAAAATACCGTTACCGTTAACAATACATCAAAAATTATTTCAAATACCGTTATCGTTACCGATACCGTTATCTTATTTTATTAATTTATATAAAAAAATGCAAATTTTTAACTTTTTCATTTTATAATTTTGAGTTGTTTTACAAAACAATTATAAATTATAATTCAGCTTATTAAAAATACCAGCATTGAATTTAAAACTTATAATCTGTATTTTAATCAGAGTAGGAAAATAAACTGAACACAACATGTAGGGTACGGAACACATACCCTATCCATCGTTTTAGCGGTTGTGTGTTTGTACACAAACCGAATGCGGTACTCCCTGCGAAGCCTGATGGCTTGTCTGCAAGATAAAAATTATTTCTATTAATTCATTATACGATATTAATATATTTTAATAATTTTATTTTTTTTATTTAAAATAAATGTTATTGCAGTATATTCAAGAATTATTAGTTTTAAATTTCGCCAACCAAAATCGACAGGGTTCCATTTCATTATTGGCCTTTTTTAAAAAAGGCAAAATTGGCTGCCACAGTAATTATCGGAAAATAAAAATAAAAAGTGATTCTTAATGCCAGATAAATTCTCTAGTCCTTATAGTGGCCCGATTTTTATTAAAAAAATTTTTTTTTAACAAAGTTTCTAAACAAACTTAAGAATTCCCAAAAAGGCAAGAAAAAACACATTTGCATGTGAATATAAAATTTATTTGGCTAAAATTTAAAAAAGGGCCACGAATACGACTACAGCTTTATGTTGCCTATGAAAGAAAAAAACCGGATCGAAATCGGTTAACCCGCCTTGGTTGTACAGTAGCAGCTGATTTTGAACTCATGGTTGTGGGAAAATGCATTCAAAGTAAATTTTACGCTACGAAAACAGCAAAATTTCAAAAAACCATGTACAAAGAAAATTTAGATTTCCCAGTTTTCTACATGTGCACCAAATTTGGGACAAATTGGCTAAAGGGTAGTTGATATAATAACTCTAATAATTTTAAAAACGATGACAGAAAAATTATTTCGGTCAAAATGCTATTATTTTGTATATTTTTTAATTAATAAATGAAGGAGTTTTTGGTTGATCTTTTGTTTTGGTAAATTAATGTTTTTTAGTTTGACTCTAGATCATAAATTAATATCACTTTCTGTTTAAATTATTTTTCAAATTAAAGAAAGATGATACAATTTTCACAAGTAAATTACAAAGAATAAAATTTGGAAGAATTCGATAAGGCCAGCAAGACAGAATACGTATTTTCGGCTTTCGGTACAAAGCCACCATCAGTGCCGTTTGCCTTGAATGGGTTAATAATTTATGATCGTCTACTTATGTGACAGTTGAAAGCAAATTGAATATGTTAACAACAACTCAACTTAGACTAATACGTATTTTGTCTTGCTGGCCATACGAATTCTTCCAAATTTTTATTCTTTGTAATTTACTTGCGAAAATTGTATCATCTTTCTTTAATTTGAAAAATAATTTAAAACAGAAAGTGCTATTAATTTATGAGCTAGACTCAAACTAAAAAACATTCATTATACCCTACACCACTATGTGGTCAGGGTATTATAAGTTTGTGCTGATGTTTGTAACATCAAAAAATATTGGTCGTAGACCCACCTTATAGTATACCGATCGGCTCAGAATTTGTTTTTATTTCGATTTAACGATGTCCGTCTGTCCGTCCGTCCGTCCGTCTGTCTGTCCATGCAATCTTGTGCGCCCTCTATAGGTCGCAAATATTAAGATATTTTGATGAAATTTGGTACGCAGATCTATGTTGGCCCAAGGACGAAGCCTATTGATTTTGGTGAACATCGGTCCATGTTTAGACCTAGTGCCCATATAAGGGTCCTACCAAAATTATACTGTTTATACGCTGCAGGTCGTAAATATTAAGATATTTTGACGAAATTTGGTACACAGACCTATGTTAGCCCAATAACGCAGCCTATTGATTTTGGTGAACATCGGTCCATGTTTAGACCTAGTGCCCATATAAGGGTCCTACCAAAATTATACTGTTTATACGCTGCAGGTCGTAAATATTAAGATATTTTATTGAAATTTGGTACACAGACCTATATTGGCCCAATAACGCAGCCTATTGATTTTGGTTAAAATCGGTCCATGTTTAGACCTAGTGCCCATATAAGGGTCCTACCAAAATTATACTGTTTATACGCTGCAGGTCGCAAATATTAAGATATTTTGATGGAATTTGGTACATAGACCTATGTTGGCCCAAGGATGAAGCCTATTGATTTTGATGAACATCGGTCCATGTTTAGAACTAGTGCCCATATAAGGGTCCCCCCAAAATTGGCTTGGTTACAAACTGCATGTCGCAAATATTAAGATATTTTAATGAAATTTGTTGCGCTGACTCACATTATAGAAAATTTTGACACAAGCCTCATTTTAACCCATTCGAATTTCGGATCCAAACATTAGTTGGCTTTTAATCAGACTGGTGTAGGGTATTGTATAGTCGGCATGCCCGACTTTAACCTTTTTACTCGTTTTTTAATTTATTTTATATTTGTTTCTAATTTTGTATACATATTAGCTGTGTTTGTGCGGCAATCTATCAACGTTGGCTTATGTCATACCCATATAAATAACATTTAGTGTTAACTCTTAAAGTTACTAATGTCAAATTTGTATGGGAATGACATAAGTCAACGTTGATAGCTTGCCGCACGAACACAGCTATTGATTACTTTTATAGTTTATATATTCACCGAGGAATCGTCAATAGACGGAATGCAATTCTTGCATCTTTGGATGTAGTTTTTACCTTCTTGTTCTGGCGTATTATGGGATATTAGAGATATTCTCTAATAAAAAAAATTAAATAAAAATGCAAGCAAAAAATGATATAAAGAAATTTAACTCATAGAATATTTTACTTTGAGTCTAAAATATATTTTACAAAAAAACATCCCAGGTAAAAATCGACGTATATGGATTCATACAGGATTAATGTATGTTCGTTCATTCTCAGTAGATTGCATACAATTAGTGAATACAGAGACGTTTAAAAATAGTAACCAGATTTAAAGTTGAATTAACTGTCAATAAAAAAAATTTTTAATTTTGTTTAATCTGCCTATTTAGTGCTTGACTAAGCAGTTAATCCGACTATTAAGTCACAAATTTTTCTCTCTAAACGGGGTATTACAACACTTTTAAAATAAACCCTTAAAGTATAAATTTTTTATATCTCGAAAGTACTCCACATTGTTTGCCGATTGCCAGTGTATATTAAGATGGTATTTATTTATGAAATTATACATACCTCACGTTCAATTGGTTTATTAATTTCTCGAAAAATATTCGAAAACAATCCATCAACCCAATCACGTGTTACAGAATCTAGAAAGCCATATAGTTCAATCACGGAACATGCCTGGAATTAAAATTAAAAACAAAATGATAAAATTTAAATTATTTTGAAACATTAACAATGCAACAAACGTTTCTTATTACTTAGTACATTATTTTTTTGTTTATTTAATAAAATTATTTTTATATATTGTTGGATAAGGTCACATATAATGTGATTAAATGTATAAGGGAATATTTAGATATAATTTTATGCAAATGGATGAGGACAAAATTCGGTTACAATTGTATCTAATTGTAAAAAATAGTATGAAATTGTACCAAATTGTATACAATTCGATACAATATGATACAATTAGACGTTCTCATTTGTCGGATATAATTATATCTAATTACATAAAAGATTATTTATAATTAAATGTAAATTCATTTGACTCCATATATATTCATTTGACTAGACGGCTATCCCAACGCCGGTTGGGATAGGCGTGGTCAAGCATAACTAATGTAACCAACTGTTTTCAATCAAAAAGCGAGGTTTGGAAGCTGAAAAGCGGGATTTTAGTGCAAAAAGCGGGATATATGAATTTTATTTAGCAAAAATCTGAATTTCAGCAAATTTGTATATTTTTTTTTAGTTTAAGTTGCCCTAAAAGTGGTTTAAAGACAATTTAAGACTGACAAATTAAGAATTTGCTCCAATAACACCTTAATTCAAAGTTAGAAGAACCATTGCCGGATTTCACCAAATTTGCATATATATTTTAAGACAGTCTAAGAATACAAGTTGGCAACACTTTGTTTTAATAATTGATTCCTTCTGATTCTAAAAAGTTTTATTTGGAGAATTCCCCTGCAATGCATAGAAATTTTCCTGTCGAAATACTATTGGATTTTGATTAAATACACATATTAAATATTTCTTACAAAAAATCCTCAAATTCCGAGAAACTACACAGAGAAAAAATCATAGTTTAATCAACTATATCAAATAACACTTTACTTAATTAATATTTTATTATTTTACGAACAGTTTTAAATTAATCATTAACTGAATTGATGCAAATATCATTCTACACTCATTAAAAAGCCCGGGCAAATAGTTGAAAATTCTGCTTAAATAACTCAAACCGATATTTGCTCCAGCAGAATTTTCAATTAAGTTGAAAATCATGGTCTGCTAAATTTAGATAAGCTTAATTTTACATACTGCTAAAAATATACTGACCATTTTAGTTAAATTAGCTAGGAAATTTGAGCTGAATTCAGTAGACATTTTACCTGATTAACTACAAATTTCAGTCGCTTAAAATTTCGGCTTCCCGGACCTGACTATATGGGTGTTTTATACGGATTAAGTTATAGGTACAGAGTAGGGATGCCAAACGGGAAATCCCGAAATCCCGGGATTTTCGGGATTGGCAAAATCCCGAATCCCGGGATTATTTATCAAAAATCCCGGGATTTTCTTATTTTTTAATATTAATATAAACGATTTATTCTTCAAAGCGAAATTCGATTTCTGAAACTGGGACTGTAAGTTTTGGCTGGGACTGTAAGTTTGAATTCTTCCATGAAAACATTTGATAACAGTAACCAAATAACTTTGTTGCTGTAATTACACGATTTAGTGGGCAAGGTTATTGCAACGAACCTATTTTAAAATCTGTTTACAAAATACTGGGCGCAAGTGTACTTAATGACAGGCCTTCATATATTATCCCAGCCAGAAAAATACAAACGGGAAAGAGATGGCAAGGTACTTTAACAGGTGGTACAAGTACTGGCAAAAATTGCTTTCCCATTTCCAAAATGATAACATCATTAGATAAAAGGACCGGCTGTTCAAAAAGCGGCGGAAAAGAACTGGAGAAACAAAATTTTTAACGTTGGCAAAACGCTGCCAAAACCAATAAATAGGTAGTTTGGAATTATATTTTCCAAAATAAAATTTAAAAAAAGTTCATATGTATCTTTTTTTGCCCTGCCGTGATGTTTTGTAAAACAAATACTGGCAAAACGATTTTTGCAAACGCTGGCAAAGCGTCCCAAAAGAGTGTTCTGCCAGTCATTTATTTTTAGCCAGTGGTATGCAAGTACTTGATTTTTTGTACCACTGTCAATTTCTGACTGAGATGTTTCAATATTCATAAAATGTACCACATTATTAATTAACAACTATTAAATAATTATAAAACGCTTTATTCTATAAAAAAATTAGTTACATAACATAAAAATTTTTACAAATAAAGGAAAATTTAAATCCGGGATCCCGAAAAATCCCGTAGACCCGAAAATCCTACAATCATACAAAATCCCGAATCCCGGGATTTTCAAATATCAATCCCGATTGGCATCCCTAGTACAGAGTGACGAATTTTTGTCCATTTGCTCTATTCGCTAAGTTATCCAAATACAAGCTGTTTTAAGATTATATAAGAAAAAAATAAACCATAGCGCCATCTCTATGTAATAATGATAGCAGAGACACAAAAATATAATAATTAGTTTAAATTAGCTGAAAAATTTTTAAAATTAAGAAACACAAATTACTAAAATTTAGCATGCAACGTTAGTTCAAATACGGGTGAAAGAAATTGTAATTTTAAATTTGATTTACAAAAAATATTAGTTCAATCTTAAATTTTTAGACAAAATAACAGAAAAATTAGTTCAATTGAATCAGAACGCGTTTAACAGACTTTTGTAATAACTTCTTCTTCTATTATGAGTGCAGTTAAAATGAATTTCTTCGGATTTAATTTATTATTTTAACGTTTTCGCATTAAAAAAAGTAGAAATATATTTAAATTAAAAGAAAACAAAATTTATTTGATTTCAAAAGCTATTTTAATTCTTTCTATTTAATTTAATGTTGTTTCTTCCTGGTCTTAAACTTTTTAGTATGCAATTTTTGTACTAGAATTGTTAAATTTTTAAGTACACATTTAAAAATGTTTATACTATAAAATGTACATAATTTCTATTCAAAATAGGGTTTTTTGTATCGAAACCAATGACTTCAGTTTTATTTAAAAACTCCAAAATTTATGAAATTTAACAAGATCAGCATTGGACGTTTTTAAAGCAATTTACTACTGTTTATAACAAAATTTATAAAAAATTCGCAGCTAACCCATATATCTATGGGCCGTATTATTATTCGCAACCTATGACGCGCCCCTTAGCACTCAGCTCTTCTATCCAAAGGCAAAAATCTTCCTTTACCATACTATGTATATGGTAAAACAAAATTTATCCCCTGGAGGTCTAGAATTAGAAAATGTTTTTTAAATATAACAACAAAAGCGGTTGGGATAGGCGTAGTCAAGCATAACAAGAATACGTGATGTTGGGTGGATCCCTAACTCGCGCTTTTTTTCATTATTTATATTCACAACAAAATGTAATTGAATTGTGTGTTTTTTTACAGTTTCAATTATATGTAATTATAACAAACAAATAGGTTTCCGAATGGACTCTCTCCGATTTAAAAAAATTTGAATATCTGATAGAGGAGAAAAAAGAGATACACGTATTTTTTCACGACCAAAAACTATCTTTGTTTTCTATGAAAATATATCTAAAATTTACGAATTTTAAATTTGCTCAATATTTAAAATATTGGTGAAAAGGGCGCTATAGGAAAAGTCGTCAAAAGCCGAGTAATAACAAATATCGAGTAGAGCTTAGATATCCTCTCGATTAAATTAATTAGGCATTATTATATGTAAATTTTAACTAAAACCAACAACAATTCCCCATAAAAATGAGTTATTTGAAAAAAAAAACTAAATAAAAAAGAATGTACTTGTTCGGACATGTGTTTACCCGTGCGTGTATCCAAAAAAGATTTCATTCGACACCCAAGTTGTCTGTCTTTCTTTCAAATTATAAGAATTAAAAAAGAATATTAAAATTGGGTCATCTTTGACCCCATTTTTAATCCTTAAACATAATATTGGCCCGGTGAAAAAATACTTTTACATTATAATTTTTTATGTAGTTTCATGTTTAAATAAATATTGACGCGTCTGAATAATATGTTAACTAAGGTGGGCAAAAAAAAACAAAGTTGGAATTCATGAGCTCTACAATTCTAAAAATATGCAGTTATGAAAATAAATATGGTCTGCTAAAAAATCTACGAAAAAATTTTGTTTGGAAGTCGCAGATCGCAACTGAACTTAACATAAAAAAACTACATTAAGTCAAAAAATTACATTATGTTACATCATCAACTCTTGTGTTGTTTAGACGAACAATAGTTCTACATTAAAGTAGGCACTACTTACTATCTGTAATTGTTGCAATTGCCGTTGACTACAGTACGAATATTCCTTCCTATAATTTCCTGCAACAACGAACAATTAAAACATTTAACTAGTATTTAAAAACCCCTGAAGGCAGAACAAAAAATAAAATTATACTTTTTTTTTTTTAATTCTTTTACAATTTTTGCTAACACTTCCTATAATGTAAAAATGACTCAGATGAGATCTGGACATGCTTAATAAACAAACAATCTTGTACTTACCTTGGGGTTAAGCGTAATGCATTTTGTAGGTAGACCCATATAGGTTTGAGCCTTAATTAGTGTATTTATGACAACAGTTTTGCCACCACCTGTTGGCCCAACAATCATGGTGGAGTGTCGGGTCATCATTGTTTCATACATTTGTACTACTTTGTCTTCCTATAGGGCAAGACAAAAAAAAACAACAATATAAAAATGAAAGACTGACATGAGAAGCAGAAAAAATCTAATAAAAAGGACACAAAATTACAAGTGTTAAAAGCAGAAGCAATTAACACAAAAGGACAACACACCACACACACATAGAAACAAAATAAAACACACTGATAATAGCAAAAGAAAAAAGGTTATAATGTTAAAAGATCAAGTATATTTATAACATAAAAAGGTTTTTTCTTCGTACGTGTGTGTGTGTGTGTGTTGAGGTGCTAGAGATGTTGTTTATGCAGTATTCAGAGATGAGATTTTTTTTGTAACTGGAATTATGTACATTTATAGTTTGTCCTTTGAATTTATTGTTATTATTTTTTTCAGCTTTTTTTTCGTAGCTGCCAAAGTACAATTTAGAATGTGTCAAAGTGTCTACCCCTGTGATGCACAAAAAGAATTTCCATCATTGGAATTTCTAGTCTTGTATAGTTATTGTTGCTGTTTTAAATTTATCGTAAAATGTCAGGGATAATAATGGTAAGATTATGACATTGTTGTTAACAGCACTAGCAGTACGACTACTACTGCTGCCAGAGACGTACCCAATTAAAAGGGTTTAAAGTTGTCACTGCTTAAAATCTCAAAGCAAGCAACTCAAGATAAGTATACAGATATTTGGCATTGAAAACACACTATAAAAAAACCAAAAGAATCTTAATTTGGACTTTACCGTATACACATTAAAGAAACTGAACAAATTATAAGAAAAAATTGAACTTTTCACAAATTTCGAAATTTTTTTTAACCAATCCGCCATTTAAAAAATCATATCTCAAAAAATTGTATTTTTTTATCTTTTTTAAATATATGCTGTTTCTGAATACTTTCTATGTGCCTTGGCAAAATCTCATAAGATTACTTTTATAGCTTCCTTAGTTTTTCATACAAATTCTGAAAAACCTAATTTTTTGTTGTTAAAATTGTTCTTGTATACTGCTGTGATGAATAATTTCTTACATTTTTGTTAATAACTCATGAACCAATAGGAAAACTAGAATGACATTTGAAAGTGTCGTTGACTATGTTGAACCCTCTAAGATTTATATCCTTCAAATTACAATTTTGGTTGGCAATATTTCCACTGGAGGGCGCTATAAGGCAAAAACAATTACAAACATTTACAAATATACATATCTGCAAAGCTTGATTGAAAAATGTCGAGCGGATCTATGACATGTCCTTAATGAGTTAGTACGATAATAGTAGCGTCTATCGCGATAATTCTGAATAAAAATTTACCAATGGAAATATTTTTTTTTAATTTTTAAGTTTGGCTTCCAGTATTATTAAACTATTCCACTAGGAAATTTTTATACTCAAAAAAAAAAATTAGCTACATGGAATTTTTGGAATTTTTTTAAAATTATAAATAATAAAAGATAAAATAAGTCATATCTTTTTAAAAACTACAAGGATAACGGTATTCTTTCCACAATGGTTTAATAGCACTGTGATACACTGAAAAATGACTCGTCGGTTACTTTTTTTGAAAGTATTAATATTTGGAAAGACCAGGCAAGTTTTATTTAAATACCGTTCAAAAATTCATAATCGGGTTACAAATTTTTAAATGCACCAGTCACAAAAAAATACGATTCTGAATCAAGATCATCCAGTTTAAAATATTATTTTTAAGTACCACTTAAAAGAACTTAAATTTGGAAAATTCTTTAATTTATACTACGACTCTAGCCCTAAATATCATGTTTGTGGTCTTATAAAAATTACTTTTTCTACATACCTAATTTAACCCGTTTATGTACCCCCCCACATCCAATTTTTTATCAAAATCTGAGAGTTTGGCCTTAAGTAGGTTCCTCGTTAATGAGCAAATATTTTTGTAATATGTATATTGTGAACTAGTGCTAGAGATAAGACATGACAAAAATGCTCTATTTACCGATAGAGAGCGCTAGAATCCAATACAACCTGAGCAACTATTTAGTATTATTTGTTGTTATTGTCTTTTGGCAAAAATTAGTATTGCATTGTGACGCCTTATCTCTATAACCATGTAATCTCTGCCAAAGCGAATCCGTTATAACTTTAATTTATGCTGAGGCCATACCCCAGCCATCTTTAAAAGATGAATATAAAAATAGAAATTTATTTCTGGGTACGACTCTGCCTGCTGCTGCTACAGACATACTGTTAGTAAAATAAATGCTCATCACAAAATGGCAAAAAAATTATTTTTTTTTCAATGCCGGAAAGACTTTTAGAAAAATGTTTTCAATGCATACAAGTTGTTTCAGTTGTAGTTGTTACTGGTGTTGTTGTAGTTATTGTTGAAATAAACAGTGTGTTGTGTCCCTTTTCTTTAAATATAAAACTAAAAAAGCAATGCTTAAAAATATTCAGGATGTAAGAAAATTGATTTCTTTTTTTTTTTAGCATTTTTAACAAGAGTTTCTTGAAATTGGAAATTACAAAAAAAAAAAAAAATTAAACTTAACTTACCTGATCTGCTAGTAAAATGAAACCATCATTAACAAGACTATGACGAACAGCAGCATTAAAATCTGGATAACCAACACGAGGACAATCGATACCAGGAAACAAGTCCTAAACAGCCGCACAACGTGTATAGAAAAGAACAAGAATACAATTTAACTTATTTTACCTTGTCACAAATAAAAAGAGACTTGAAGAAACGACTTAAATATACATAATCATAAAATGAGCTATAAAAGTTAAGCGGACTTAGATGGTAGGAGGCATTCCACACCAAATGTCCAGCTAGTAAAACATATATCGTATTAATGTCAAACTTTCGGTATGTATATGCTTTTCTATTGGTAAGAAAAAAATTGGAGATGTGTTCGGCTTAATTTTCGAGAAAATTTACATTGAATATGGTACAAAGGTAGTTGTACCGTATTTTGGGAAATTTGCGCATAGGTGCGTATGAGTAATATATTTATATGTGGTATAATGTTAGCGATAATAAATAAAAATTTTTCGAAAACTAAGTCCAATATCTCTCTAAAATTTTTTAAAACTATAAAAGATTATGCCAATGGCTGTATGTAGTCAATCCTTTGCTGACGATATGTTCAGAACTTGAGATATGTAATGTGATAAATGCAATCAAATAACTTATATACATTGGCTCATATGAATAAAAAATAGATATTACTAATAGGGGGAAATACAGGGTTTTTTTACTTCAATTACTTCACAAATCTAGTCTGCTTGCGAGTAGACTAGAAATTTAATTTTTTAATTTTCGTTTATATTTCATACTATGCTACCAGCCAATTGGTAAATTTGGAGTTAAAAGCTATTCCTAAGCCCAAAGTAATTACTTCGAAGTAATTGCTAAGTTTTATTCATATGCCCCATTGTTTGTAAACACTAACCGCAAAGTGCCAATAACGATTTAAAACCCTTTAAAATGACTACCATTAACCTTAAAATTCCACTGACGAAATAACTTAAAATACCGTTAACCTTAACATAGCCTAGCGAAATAATTCAAAATACCGTTAACCCTAAAATACCCTAAATACATGAAATATTTATTTTCAGCTTTTATTGGACAGTTATTGCTGTTGTTTACACACACACAGAAAAAAAATATGCCATTTTCCAACTGAAATTCGGTCACATCTACTAAAATATGTTGGTACAACTGAATATTGGTTATCACAACAACATTCGGTTTATACAACTGAAATTTTAAAAGAAAAGAACTATCGTTAACCATAAAATACCACTAACGAAATAACTTTAAATACAGTTAACCAAAAATAACCAAACGAAATAACTTTAAATAACGTTAATGCTAAAATAACTTACCGAACTAACTTAAAATACCGATAACCCTAAAATACCCTAACGCAATACCTTTGAGATAATAGCCGCTTTTTCTAATCACTTGGATTTAATAAATCCAAAAAGTAGTTCTAAAAGTGCTCAACAGATGGGGTTAGATTCTTCATATTTTAAAAAGAATTTTCTGTCCGACACCTCTTTCACCCTCATTTTTAATACCGAATTCGATGATGAATGATTTTACTTTAACTTTTAATTTTTAATTATATTTTATATAAAACAGCGATAAACACTCTGCTATTTCAGTTTTATCACTTCAATTTATAGTTTTACACAATTGAAATATTTCACTGCAATATTTAATATTCACTAATTGGATTTAATTAAATTACTTACAGTAGAGTGAAAATTGCCATTTCTATTTCAGATATTTCTCCATGTCCAAGATGGAAAATATGTATTTGGTGAGGTGTAGTTTTTTTTCTAAATATATTTCATACAACAAATTTAAAGAAAAACCTTTTATTTGTTAGTTTTGCAATTTTTGTTTCTCTTTTAATTTTCATTCGTATTTTTTTCTGACATTAAATTGACAGAGTGTTTAATAAACCCACTTTTTGTATGAAAATGAAAAATTCTAAAGCTAGGTGATTAAAAAAAATCGATTAACCCTTTGGCGAGTGGCGTACATTATAATGTACGTCGACTTCATCAAGTCGTCACTGATTTGAATTTTAACCAAAGTGCTATTCATTTACTGTTATCGGTTCGTTATTTTGTTCTTATTAAAATTTTATGCAGGCTGTGAAATTTTAAAACAACATGAGAGCAATAGAGTGCGTTTTGTCTTGTGATTATCAACGCTGCTGAGAAAGTGTTAAAAGGCTAAAGTTTAGTCTCAAAAATTGTGTGATGAATAAAATTCAAAAATTTTTGAATATTTATAATAAGTATCAGACATTTTTTATAAAGGATCCTATATTTTTTAGCTACAAATAATTTAATTATTTTTTCAACAAATATAATAAATAGTATAATAAAATATATTCGGTATTTTGACCTGCTGTGTGATAAATTCCATGGATTTTAAACAAAGTAGGGGAATGTGGTGTACCTAAGATTGCGTTTACCTACCTTGAAACTTTACATTTCTCCCTATTGGTTAATGTGTTATAGAAAAGTCGTCTTCTTTATTTTGCCTAATGATAATTTTAAACTACACAAAGTTTTAGATAAGTCTATAGGATACCTCAAAACTGGGTGCATGTAGCACGGAACGACAAATGTAAATTTATGAATAAATTTAAACAGTTTTTTTTTTTAAATAAGGCAGATATTTCAAGTCTTAAGTAATTTTTATACCCTACACCACTATGTGGTCAGGGTATTATAAGTTTGTGCTGATGTTTGTAACACCAAAAAATATTGGTCGTAGACCCACCTTATAGTATACCGATCGGTTCAGAATTTTTTTTTATTTCGATTTAACGATGTCCGTCTGTCCGTCCGTCCGTCCGTCCGTCCGTCCGTCTGTCTGTCTGTCCATGCAATCTTGTACGCACTCTACAGGTCGCACCTATTAAGATATTTCGATGAAATTTGGTACATAGACCTATGTTGGCCCAAGGACGAACAAGTTTGATTTTTTTGAACATCGGTCCATGTTTAGACCTAGTGCCCATATAAGGGTCCTACCAAAATTATATTGTTTATACGCTGCAGGTCGTAAATATTAATATATTTTGATGAAATTTGGTACACAGACCTATATTGGCCCAATAACGCAGCCTATTGAGTTTGGTGAACATCGGTCCATGTTTAGACCTAGTGCCCATATAAGGGTCCTACCAAAATTATACTGTTTATACGCTGCAGGTCGTAAATATTAAGATATTTTGATGAAATTTGGTACACAGACCTATATTGGCCCAATAACGCAGCCTATTGATTTTGGTGAACATCGGTCCATGTTTAGACCTAGTGCCCATATAAGGGTCCTACCAAAATTATACTGTTTATACGCTGCAGGTCGTAAATATTAAGATATTTTGATAAAATTTGGTATACAGACCTACATTGGCCCAGTAACGCAGCCTATTGATTTTGGTGAACATCGGTCCATGTTTAGACCTAGTGCCCATATAAGGGTCCTACTAAAATTATATGGTTTATACGCTGCAGGTCGCAAATATTAAGATATTTTGATAAAATTTGGTACACAGACCTACGTTGGCCCAAGGACAAAGCCTATTGATTTTGGTGAACATCGGTCCATGTTTAGACCTAGTGCCCATATAAGGGTCCTACCAAAATTATATTGTTTATACGCTGCAGGTCGCAAATATTAAGATATTTTGATGAAATTTGGTACACCGACTTATGGCAGCCGAAGGACGAAGCCTATTGATTTTGGTGAACATCGGTCTATGTTTAGACCTAGTGCCCATATAAGGGTCCCCCCAAAATTATATTGTTTATACGATGCACGTCGTAAATATTAAGATATTTTGACGAAATTTGGTACACAGACCTATTTTGGCCCACGGACGAAGCCTATTGATTTCGATGAACATCGGTCCATGTTTAGACCTAGTGCCCATATAAGGGTCCTACCAAAATTATACTGTTTATACGCTGCAGGTCGCAAATATTAAGATATTTTGATGAAATTTGGTACACAGACCTATATTGGCCCAATAACGCAGCCTATTGATTTTGGTGACATTAGTTGGCTTTTACCCAGACTGGTGTAGGGTATTCTATAGTCGGCATGCCCGACTTTAACCTTTTTACTCGTATTTTAAATAATTTTGCGAAAAAGTTGTCACCAGATAAGAAGATAAACAAAAAAATCTAAAGTAGAATGTTTGTATGTCTGTTTGATCACTTCTGAGAGTAATAACAATAACAGAAAGATGAATAGGAAAGAAAAACCACGAATTAGCCACAATAATAGTAGTTACGTTTGTAATCTGGGACTGCACGTGTTCGATTCCTACAGCCGACACACTATGCTTCGTTCCATAAACAAAAATCAAAAAAAAAAATTTTTTTGTCTCAAATTGTGATTAATAAAGGATTTTTTTAAAGATAAGAAAGTAACTCAAACAAGTGTGAATAAAAATATTTGTTGTGATTGCTTTTGCCGCTCAGAGAATTTTATGCAAAAATTACTGAACAGAAAAATGGGTTTTATTTGTTTCACGAAAATAATTCTCAAAAATACATTTTTTTAAAAACTTATTCGAAGATTTGTTTTTTAATTACTTCAATATATTTGTAGTTAAATTAAAATATGGATTTTAGTATATGTTTACAAAACAATTTTTTTGTATTGCTCCGAAAAACACTTTTTTTTTTGTTGCAAATCCAAAAATTACTTAAGTTTGAGGGAGTATAAAAAAAATTATATAAAATTAGATATTTTTTTTCCTTTTTTTTTGCAAGTTTATACTGTTATATAATAGATCATTAAAAAATTAGTTATTATTTTTTACCACAAATTAAAAAATATGAATTTTTTGAAATGCCTAAATTTTACGCATTTAAGAGTGTTTGGTATTCAAACCATGTGTACCTTCCATTTTAGGTATAGGATATGTTGAGCGGACTTTTGTAAAACACTACGAGGAACATTTTTGTGGAACATTCTAAGCCTCTAACTCTGCAATGAAAGGGAATTTTTTGGCCCCTTTTTAAAAAGGGACAAAAAAGACCCGTAAGTTGAAGAGTTAGAGGGTTAAAATGTTCCACAAAAATGTTCCTCGTAGTATTTTACATAAGTTCGCTAAACACATCCTATACCCAAAATGGAAGATTCCCATGGTTTCTCCCTAAAATCCAGGTTTGTGGGACATTTGAGCACCAATTCTAAATAAGTACGAAATTAACCCTTAAACGCATTTTAAGTTTTTACTTATTACTGGCACTTAAGTTAAATTTTCAATGCTGATGTCTTCAAAGACTTATAGTAGAATTTTATGACAAATATTTTTGCGGAACATTTTAACCCTCTAACTCTTTAACTTACGGGTCGTTTTTGCCCGTTTTAAAAAGGGGCCAAAAAAGCCCCTTTTATTGAAGTTAGAAGGTTAAAATGTTCCACAAAAATATTCCTCGTAGTGTTTTAAATAAGTTCGCTGAACATACCCTATGCCTAAAATGGAGGATTGACATGGTTTCCTGTTTTAATCCCATTTAATTTTTTTTGTTTTAGAAAATTCATTTTAAGCGTTTAAAACCCATTTTTTGTGAAAAGCATTTTTTTTTTTATTAATGAACCGATTTTACCCAAATTTGGCACAAATGTGGCTCAATTCACGTGCTAAATTTCATCACAATCGGATAATTTTTGCAGGTTTTATAAAGATTTTAAAATAAAGGATATATGGCAGGACTAAGAGTCCTTGCTTCGATTTTAATCACTGATGAGGCTTGTCCATAAAAAAAGGCAGAAACTAGATCTAGTCT